>OY751532.1:5656839-7120904 GCA_963570955.1 Caenorhabditis afra
CTTCTGCGTCTCTCGATGCGATCTTCGGTATTGATTTGGTGAGTCCCCAACTCTTTTCCACTCCAATTTCAGCCTTTCAGTGCTCTTTTTTCGGTGGCTCAATGCTGTTCTCCAGATGTGAAATTCGAGAAAGACCACCACAGGAGGTCGGAATTCCATAGAAACTTCCCAAAGATCGGAGCATTTTCAGAAAAGAGCTCGAAGACAAGTTCATTCATAATCTGGCCGACTTGAAGAACCACGAAGAGATCCTTCTGAAGGCCGTCGAGGCGATGAAGATGGCGAACGCGAAGAAGGACGACGACGAGATGGACTACAAGAAGCGCATCGAAGAGATCGAGAAAGAGTTGAAGGCGACGAAGGAGGACCACACGAGATTACTGTAGGAGGAGGTCGAATGATGGGTATTGAAGAACACGTCCGTTCTGCAGAGAGAAACACGAGAACTACATGCGGGCGTTCGAGAGACCCCGCACTTGGTCGGAAACGATCAGCAAGTACACGGGCGACGCGTTTGGACGTCTTCTGTTCAACGGCGTCTGGGGAGCCCTCGTACTGCTGCTCCCGCTGCTGATCCGTCCGTTCCAGAGAAGGTGGCTGACGGCGTTGCGAGGCGGCGACGGGCCGACGATAGAAGAGGTCACTGGTACGTGCATGGCTTCTCGAATGGCTTCTAGAAGACGTAGATGGTAGTGAGAGAGAGAGAGATAGAAGACGTCCCGTTTCAGAGAGTGATGAGGATGGCGTGAGGATCTCGAACGACGAAGTCAAGCGGATTCTGAACGACGGAAAAGGACGGAAGAAGGCGTTGAAAGCGGAATGATGATAGGAAGAAGAAGAAGTTCTAGGAGTTTATTGATCTTCTGACACAATGAACATTTGTTATTCGAATCTCTCGATCTTCCGCGGCTCCATCTTCAGAGCTCTCTTCTCGTGCGATCCGAAGACGAACGGGGAGTTCGTCGGGAGTGGAACGAAGCGACCGGAGCCCGGAACCGTCTGCAGACGTCCGTTGGCCCACACGATCCGTCCACGAGAAATGGTGATCTCGGCGACTCCGTGACACTTGATCCCCTCGAATATGTTGAAGTCGAGATTCTGAATCGGACTGTCTCCCACTCGGAAACCTCATTCGGACTCACGTGGTGATGGGTGTCCTTCGAGATGGTTCGGATCGCATTCGGATTGAAAACGACGATGTCGGCGTCCGATCCGACGGCGATCCGGCCCTTCTTCGGGTAGATGTTGAAGATCTTCGCGGCAGTGGTACTCGTGATCGAGACGTAACGCATCGGATCGATGATTCCCGAGTGGACGCCCTTCTCCCAAACGACCGACATTCGGTCCTCGACGCCGTTGATTCCGTTCGGAATCTTCGTGAAATTCCCCTTTCCCAACGACTTTTGTCTGCAGTCGTAGGTGCAATTGTCGGTTCCTGTCAGATGAAGTTCCCCTCTGAAACGTCTTCTATCTCATCTGAATCCCATTGTTTCACTCACGCAGCCAGCAGCTTCATCAGCAATTCCGGAGTCGTCGGATCTCTGCTCAACGGAGGAGACATCACGTAACGGGCGGCGTGCAGCCAGTCTTCGTCGTAGTAGTGCGATCCGTCGAGAGCGAGCCCGGCGGCGATGGGCTCTCCGAACACGATGGCTCCCTGAGCACGATGGTGGGCGATGGCGGCCGCTGCTCCGCGAGTCATCACGTGCACCACGTACAGAGGACAGTTGGCCTGCGAAGCGAGAACGCACGCTCGGTTCGTGGCCTCCGCCTCGATCTCTTCGGGACGACTCTGCGTGTGACCCTCGGGTCCCGTGACTCCCTGCTTCAGAAGATCCACCTCGCGTTCCTTGATAACCTTTCCGTTCTCGGCGTGCACTCGCGCCAGGGCTCTCAGTTTGGAGCACTCTTGCATCGCCCGATACATTTCATCGTCTTGCACCATCAGAGTGCCTTCGTACGCCATGTAGAACTTGAACGAGTTGACACCTGAAACGAGCCCGTTCGATAGGGAGCCACGTCATCGGAGGGTACCGTATTCGGGACTCGTGATGACCGCCATTTGCTCGGCAGTCTCGGGTCTCCACTGTGTGATGGCCACTGAGAGCGAGTAGTCGCAGCACACCTTCGGATCCGCCCAGCCCCTCCATCGCTGGTAGCCGGCCATCAGAGACTCGCCGTTGCGGTGGTCCGGACAGCAGAAGTCGATGATCATGGTGGTGCCGCCGGCGACGGCCGCCTCGGTGCCCTTCAAGAAGTCGTCCTTCGTCACCTCTCCCATGTAGGGCATCTGCATGTGGGTGTGCGGGTCGATGCCTCCGGGGATCACGAGTCGGTCGGTCGCATCGATGACTTCCATCTCGGGCAGCGGCGTGATGGAGGAGGCGACGTCTCTGAAACAAGAAGAGAGTCTGGAAGCGGCGGATCGTCCCGCTTCCTACACGATGATGCCGTTTCTGACGAGCACGTCCGCCTTGAACATCCCGTCTTCGTTCACGACGGTGCCATTCTTGATCAGAAGCGGCGGAGACATTCTAGAACCGATTGGAAGTTTGAAAAAAGAAGTTGAAAATGGGGAAGGAGGCGAAGAAGAAGAAGAGGAGAACTAGATTGGAAATCGAAAGATAAAATGATGAACGAGGAAGAAGAAGAAGGAGGGGGAGGCGAAGACGAAAGACTGTTTTGATAACGGAGTGTACCGGGGACGTGTCGTTGATAACGGCCAAACACGATATCACATTGCACTGTCCGACAATCAGAGAACCCAACTCTCCCCCATAAAAGTGGGCGTGGCTTGCAAGAAGTCTCGAGTTCAGAGACTATCGGAATTTGCAGTGGGTCACGTCGCATTCCGATCTGCAGATTTCCCGTTTCGTTTCCACGTGACCTCACGTCGAGATCGTGACCTCGCCACGTGCCGGACCGCCGGACCGGCCGGAAACGAGAAGAGTGTCGGACAGAGCGGAACAGTTACCTTCGGATTTCCAATAGATAACAAGACGTGTTGTTCTTCAAGATGACCAGTGAGGAGAAGCAAGAAGCTAGTCTGAAGCTCGACATGGACACTGTGAGTCACATCTTCCAGTCGAGCACCCTCCGTTTTCTCCAGGTTATCCGTCAGAAATGGCATCCGATCCGAGTGCTCGGCTCAGGACAATTCGGAAAAGTGGTGCATGTGATGAACATCCACGACGGCACCGAAGGCGCTCTGAAAATGGAGAGACTCGAGGAGGGCAAGGACTCGATGCTCAAGATCGAGGCGGAGGTGATGAGAGCGCTTCGAGGTCTTCCGACGATCCAGATCTTCGACTCGGGCACCGAGGAAAACTACCGCTTCGTCGTGATGACCCTCTGCGGTTACGACCTCCAGAAGGTGTTCGGTATGCTGAACTGCAAATTTTCCGACTCCACCATCATCCGTTTCGCTATTCGCAGTCTGTTGGCCGTGAAGACAGTAAGTGAGAGCTCTTGTCGCAATGAAACGTGGCAGTTTTCAGCTGCACGAACGGTGCTACATTCACCGCGACTTGAAGCCGTGCAATGTGACTCTCGACTACAAGGACGAGTCGCCGACGATCTTTCTGATCGACTTCGGCATGGGAAGACAGTTCGCGATCAAGCAGGGCGCCGAGTGGACGATCCGCTACCCGCGGGACACGTGTCGCTTCCGAGGAAACACTCGCTACTGCTCGCCGCGCATGCACCTCCGTCAGGAGCAGGGACGCGTCGACGACCTCTACGCGTGGCTCTACATGATCGTCGAGCTGAAGGCCGCGTTGCCGTGGGCCGAATTCAACCATCCGGACAAGATCGAGTTCCTGAAACAGGACGCTTTCGACAAATTGCTCGCTGAAACTCCGTTGGTTTCCCCCCTGTTTCCCGCTAAAAATAAAAAGTCCGCTTCAGGTTTGTGAAGTTCTTCGAGCCGATTCTGACCCATCTGAAGTCGTTGGGATACGTGGATCGTCCTGATTACTGTATGATTTACGAGCATCTGACGAAGAAGATGGTCGAGCTGAATGCGAAGCACACGGATCCGATGGATTACGATTCGATTCGGAGCAAGAAGATCGACGAGCTCGATCGGGTGCAGAAGCAGTACGGAAAGAAGACCAGATCGAAGGAGAAGGTGCTGGACGAGAAGGGAATGGTGGCGATGTTCGAGGAGGCGTTCCGTCCGAACGAGAAGAGAGACGTGCCGGGAGGGGAGAAGTATCTGGCAAAGAAGCTGCTGAAGTACGATTGGGGATCAGTGGGCGACGAGAAACGACACGAGGAGAAGAAAGAGGAGGAGGAGGAGAAGAAGAAGGAAGAGGAAGAGAAGAAGAAAGAGGAGGAAGAGAAGAGAAAAGAGGAGGAGGAGAAGAAGAAGAAGAAGGTCGAGGAGGAGAAGAAGAAGATCGAGGAGGAGAAGAAGAAGGACGAGAAGAAGAAGGACGACGAGAAGCGCAACTCGAAGAGGAACATTAAGTCGAAGGAGAAAAAGCTGGAGAGGTCCGGCGAGTCGAAGCGTCGCGGTGTGAAGAGCGACGAGCAGAACACGACGCAGACGAAGCAGCGGAAGGCTCCGAAGCCCAAGTCGAAGGAGACGAAGAAGACGGGCGACAGGAAGTCGGGACTCGGCCCGACGGTCACTGTGTTGACGGCGAGGAGAATCTCGAAGGATGCGCGGGAGCCGGAGAGGGAGCAAATGTCGAGCAACCATAAAAAGACGCACAGTAAAAAGAAGAAGAAATGATACTCGGTTAATGTGAGCTTCTTGCCCTTTTTTTTTTTTGTTTTTTTTATTTAAATTTTTAATAAATATACAAAGTGGGAGAACATTATGAGACTGAAACCTCTTGCATCCTTCGAAAAGTTCCACTCTTCGCTTCCGAATCGATCAGACTCGGGAGAAATCAATGATTTGAAAGTGAAAACAAGACAAAATGGGTTCAGAAGAATAAGTTTTATCAAAGTTGAGTTAGACTTCGTCGTCGGCCTTCTCACCCACATTCTGGTCTTCTTTGATCTCGGACACTGGTTTGACGAGCATGAACGACGCGTTCTGAGAAACAAAAAACCGATCTTCCGAATGTTCGCTCAGGTTACCATTTCAGCGTCCACATTCAACATTGCCGCCGTGTTGTTCGTCTGTTGGCAGTAGAAAGGCGCCGAGAAAATAGTGACCAGTTTTCGGTCGGCGAAGAATTCGTAGCCGTCCTGCACGACCTGGTGCGCTCTCACGATGAGGTCGAGCTGGAAGTGTTTGCAGAACTCGTCGACAGCCTTCGCGCCGAACACTTTGCCGGCGCCGCGTGGCGAATCCTTGTACATCTCGATGTCCGGTTCGGGGTCCGCCCACGTCAGATCGGCGATGATTCCGACGTCCGGCGTGTCGAGCGGACGCTTCATTGCCTCGAGTTGCTTCAGATCGTACAGGTCTTCCGAAATGCCGCCGTGCATGCACATGATTCTCTTGCCCACGATTGCGGTCAGCGGCATCGTGTTGAAGGCGAGCTGGAAGACCTCGTAGATGCGCTCGCTGTACCTTCTGGAGCACTCTCCGAAGAAGCCGTACTGGCGGTTGACGGGTCGGGACTCGTGGTTTCCGCGCAACAGAGTGACTCTCTCTGGCCAACGGAGATGCATTGCGAACAGCATGAGGACGACTTCGATCGAGTGGGGCCCGCGATCCACGTAGTCGCCGAGGAAGAGATAGTTCTTCGGACCCGGCTGCCGGTCGGTGCCGGATCCGAGTTGGGCCGGCAGAGTGACCTTCGCGTCCTTCTTTCCCTTCGCTAGCATGTTGCGGCACATCTCCTTGGCCTCTTCCTCGCTGAACGGCCATCCGTTCATGTCCATCATCATCTTCAGATCCTCGAACTGACCGTGGATGTCGCCGACGATGGTGACCGGCGTCTCGACCTGAAAACAGCCACTCCGTATCGCCGGTGCGCCACCGAATCGCACCGTTCTGTAGAGCGGTTTCGACCAAAACACCTCTCTCGCCCGCAGACACAACTCGTAGATCTCGTATCTTTTGAGCATGTCCTGACAATTGACTGGCGACCAGACGTGGAAAAAGCGAAAGATGATCGTTTCGAGCCATTGGTGTAACTGGAAATCCCAATGTGCTCTCGCTCCGCCCCCTTTGCTCTCACTTTTTGCTGATCTTCCGGAGTGCCGGCTCGCAAGCGGGCTTCCATTTCGTAGCCACCGTTCATTTTCAGTTGTTTCTAGCAAACAATAAAATACTTCGAGATTTCCCTCTCAAACGACTGATACCGATTTATCAAGGAATTCAAAGCTCACGTGGATAAAACGCAACGATTTATCGAACAATGACCAGAATGATGGAAAGGACAAGAGGATGGGTGCAGCAAAATGAGAAAAGAGGAAGAGGAGATTATCGACGCCATTCGGACGGGACACTCGAAACACTCTCGGCGCATCCGTCCTTGTTCGCCACGAAACGACTGATCAGACTTTTCGCCTCGTCGGTGTACTGAAAGACACGAGCCGATTGGAAAAAGCATATGATGAGCTTGCAAAAGTTGATATATTTGAAAACACTTTGCATTAATCGCAAATATCCCGAAACTTGCCTTGACGTCACGGACGAGAAGAACATGATTCGTCATGAACGGGCGGTGATCATTCTTGTTCGGAGTCAGGTATCCCACTGAAAATAACAATATTGTTGGAAATCGGAAGACAAAGAGGAACTCACAATCTGCGAGGTCGATGAAAATCGGCACGTCTTCTCGGAGGCAAATCTTAAAGTTCGACGTCTCTTTCACATTCCATCTCTTATCGGGTCTCATTTTGTTGATTCTCGTCGAGATTCCATACATCGAGAATTGCAAACACATTGGCGGAAAAAGGCAGTGTCTGAGAATAAAGAAGACGTTTTGCGTAATTGTAATTGAAGAAACTCACTGTCGATGAATACGGTAGAGGGAGCTGGTGAGCACCATGTCGCGGCCGCCCGAGTCGAGAAAGCGCACTTCGGCGAAGTCGTCGCAGCTCAGAATGAGCACTCGCTGCCACTCTCCCGTGTACATGGCCTTCTCCTCATTGACGGCACAAATCGCGAAGACCTCGTAATTTTCATTGCGAATTCTTTGGCTGAAACTCAGCGATGAGATATGCTCCAGACAACATTACCTACATCTCTTCGCTTCTCAGCGGCTTGCGATTCTTCGTATTCGAGTAGTAAGTGTCGAGCTTCTCAGCGAGCGCCAGCAACTGATCGTTTCCATACATCATCCAGTCGACCGTGTCCACCTCGTTCAGTTTCTCTTCGTTGGCGCTCCGATTAGCCGTCCACTCGACCAGCTCCTTCTTCTCGTTGCTTCCCACCTTCCGAATAGGACGAGCATACCACTCGTACGGGCTCTTCGTGCACTTGCCTTCCACTGCGAGCATGATCTTTGCGCCAGTTTCCTCATCCGGGAAACCGTACTTTGCTCCGAGTTCCTCGATCGACAGCATTTGGATTTGATTCTGTCTCGGGTCCCAGTCGCCGATCTCTTGGTCGGGAGTCAGTGTGTCCTTCGAGAACAGTGCACCTTCCTCCTGCGCCCGTTCGTTTTCTTTTCGCACACTCCATTTGTTCCAGTCGGTCGGGAACGCAGTTTGGAAATCGAGCGGGACTGCCGTATCCGGCATGCTTTGCTCTCTTTCGTATACTTCATGGAGGGCGGCATCGTATGTCGGAACTGGGATAACATCAGAAGGCAAATTTTTAGTGAGAATATTGGCGATCGAGATCGTCTTCGTGTCGAACTCGCTCTCCAAGCCGTTCAGATAAACTGGAATCGGTCTGGCATAATCGTTGAAGACGACGCTCGAGATGCCAACTTCCACTTTGAGCAAGGGAAACTGATCTTTTCCGAGGATCTTCGCGAGCTCGTCGCACGCCTCGGTGGACCACTCGTCGCGGCCCGAAGAAAACTGGATGGCCGGATGAATGCCGAGCATTGATACTTGGATCGCCTGCCACGGGAAGTACATGTAGTGCTCTTTCATTTCGGCAAGACACTCCGCCTTCACCCACGCAGTCACTGCGTCGTCGATGAAGAACACCTTAATTAGGTCACCGCTGATCTTGACAAGTCGGCAGCGACGGTAAACCCGCTCGTCACTCGGAGCCAGCGCGTAGTCATTCAGCACGAAGGTTTTCTTTTGAATCAGCTCGAATCTGAAACAATCACAGTGAAGGCCGGATCAAAAATTCTTCATACTCACGGTTCCCGGAAAGTTAGCTGTTCTTCAGTGATGTGGTTCTGAAGACGTACCCAGATGCGAGACGGAGACTCGACACGAAGAAGCTCAACGGTGGCCGACCGGGACAAAGCGATTCGGTTGATCTGGAAACAAAACATGTTCAGTGAACGTACATGCTTCTCACATACGTGTGCTTTTCCGTTTTTATCGATTCCGTTGAGATTCATCGTTGGATTCTCGCTCGATGTCGGCTTCAACTTCGCAATTTCTTCCTCCGGTTTGGGAAAAACCTGATCAGTCAGGCGAACGCCGACGGAAATCATGGTTCTGCAAAATAACGTTTCAATCCAACACTGCCGATGTTCATTGCTCATGTTAAAATTGAGGCGACGTCAGAATCAATAATTTTTTAATTGACTTCAAAAGCAGGTTATTCGAGTAAAAAATTAATGTGAATTGTGAGAAAAACGGATAGGAAACAAACAATTGAGAAAGAAAATTTTGTCGAAACTTGACTATTTTTGTACAGTCAAAAGTTTTGTTTAAAGGGACAGAACGCATTCCTTTTGCAAGGGTTTCGAAACGATTGTTAGTTTTGCAATCCACCTGGAAGTTCGCTTTTCACGATGAGTTCTCGTCAACTTTTTTCAGCAAACCACGGATTTCCTGACGCATTCAGGACACAAATCGCAATAATATTTTCAATTTCTTTCGTTGGCGCATTTCTCTCAACACGCACTCACATTGACGCGTTTTTTGACGAAGCATCACTGCCTTTTCGAAACTGTCTTTTAAGCATTGCGAATCATCTTCCCGCGTTTTTTTCACATTTTTTTTCTGATTTTATTGTTTAAAATTCGCAAAAAATAATTATGTGTTGTTCGTTTGCAGTGTTTTATCAAAAAAGCTCGGTAGAATTTTCCGGCCGTAGACGTTGCCATAGAGCGTTTCTATGACAACTGCGAATTATTTTTTTGAGTCTGTAATTTGTTGGCTGCCGTCCGATTTCAGATTTTCAGCTTTTCCTTTTGAGCCCGGTAATTCTCGTTTTCTCGTGCGTTTGCCTCATAATCTCATCCGCCGCTATACGTTACATCAATTTTTCCTTCCTTCGATATTTCGTTCTCAATCTGATTTTAAGATGTCTTTTTTGCGCACCTTCTTCTTTCGCCACTCGGGAATTATCGCTGCTTCGTCGATTTGTTTCCAGTCCTCTGTTCTCACGGCAAACTGGCTGGGGGTTGAAAGTGTGCAACAAACTGGACGATTCCGAACAAGAAGCTCACATATTCGAATTTCAGATTGTCTGATTGCTCAACATCGCCATGGAAAATCGAGTTGAAGAGGAAGGAGAGGTGAGATCGGATGGGGAGACGTCTTCGGACGAAAGAGCATCTGAAGCGTCCACCGAGAAACGGAAGAGAACTGATTCGGAGAAATCTCTGAAGGGTGAGGGACAGAAGTAAGACGTTTAAAAACGTTTGTTTTAGAGAAAAAGAAGAAGCACAAGAAGGACAAAAAACATAAGAAAGAGAAGAAGCACAAGAAGGAAAAGAAACAGAAACGAGAGAAAGAAAAGAGTGAGGACGATGAGCCGCCAGCGAAGAGACGAGATGTGGAAGATGAGGACGCTCCGAAAAACGGGAGAGATAGGGGTGAAAGCTCGGAACGGAAGGAGAGAAGAGAGAGATCCAGAAGTCGTGAAAGGAGGGAGAAGAGTCCGGAGCGCCGAGAACGATCAAGAAGTGCCGAAAGAAGAGAACGCGAGCTGCGGGAGAGAAGAGATCGATCCAGAAGCAGGGAACGGCGGGAATCGGAAAGAAGACGACGAGAGATCGACAGAAGAAAAGATCGCGGCGGGAGAAGGTGAGCATTGTGAAATAAAATTCAGTTGGAAAAAACAAGAGATTTCAGAGAGAGGACTCCTGAAAGGTTGAGATCTAATCGCGACGATCGTCGAGACATCAAAAGAGATGATCGATATTCAGGCAGAAGAGACCGCTCGAGAGACAGAAGTCCCGACAGACGACGTGACTCGCACAGAGACACGAAGAATAGAAAAGAGGAGACGAAGCCCGTCGAATGGAATCTCGACTCGGATTCAGATGATGAGCAGAAGAAGATCGAGGAGGCCAGGCGCAGACGTCTTCAGATGCTGAAAAAGATCGAGGGCGAAACTGATGATAATGAGTCGGGAAGAAACGAAAGCACTCCTAGAAGCGAGCGGACGGAAGATGCGAAAAAAGAGTCGGAAGACAGCAGCTTCGATTCGGAAGACGAGGAAGATCGACAGTTAGCTGAGGCCAGAAAGCTAATCAAAACGGTACGAAACTCCAATAGCGTATCTTCCACTGGTTCTTTTCAGACTCGTTTTGGAAGTGAAGTCAGTGGAACTTCGACTCCGGCAACCATACAGAGCGACAACGACACTCCAACAGACTTCTTTGCGGGTCTGCGCGACAAAATGGTTCACATCAAAGACGCCGATGAGAAGAATGTGGATGAAGTTCTGAAAAGAGAGATGGAAGAAGAAATAAAAGAGGACTGGAAGACGATACTCGAAGAGAAGAAGAAAAAGGAAGAAGAGGAGAAAAAGAAGGCGGCGGAGGAAGCAGCGAAAAAGAAAGAGGAGGCAGATGACACCGGATTCGACATGTTCGCCGACAATGAGGAGCTTCCACAGGACAGCTCGACCATCGACGGTCACAGTGGAGCAGTGCACGACACATTGAAGGACAACTGGGACGACGTGGAAGGATACTATCGAGTGCGCATCGGAGAACTACTCGATTCGCGTTATCGCGTCGTTGGATTTACGGGAGCCGGAGTGTTCGGAAACGTGTGCAGATGCACAGATCAGACAAAGAACAACACTGTCGCAGTGAAGATCATCCGCAACAACGAGATCATGTACAAGACGGGACTCCGCGAACTCGAGGTGCTCCGGAAGCTGAACGAAGCGGACAAGGAGGACAAGTACCATTGTCTTCGTCTCTTCAGAACCTTCAAGCATCACAACCATCTGTGCCTCGTCTTCGAGAACCTGAGTATGAACCTCCGTGAGCTACTCAAAAAGTACGGACAGAAGGACGGCCTCCATCTCAAGGCAGTCAGAAGTTACGCTCAGCAGCTGCTCCTGGCTCTTCGTCTACTCAAAAAGTCGGAATTCGTTCACGCTGACATCAAACCAGACAATATTCTGGTGAACGAATCGAAGTTGGCTCTGAAACTGTGCGATTTCGGTTCTGCGGGGAGAGTGAACGAGCAGGAATTGGCACCGTATCTCGTCTCAAGATTCTATCGTGCTCCCGAAATCAGTAGGTTTTCTCTTGTTTTTTCATGCTCAATATTTATTTTTCAGTGTTGGGAGTCCGTCACGACTACGCCATCGACCTCTGGTCGGTAGCAGTGACTCTTTTCGAGGTCTACACTGGCAAGATCATGTTCCCCGGGCGTTCGAACAATCACATGCTTAAATTGTTCACGGACATCAAAGGAAAGTATCCGAATCGATTGGTTCGCAAATCGCAGTTCAAGGACCAGCACTTCGATGCGAACTGCAACCTCTTGTACCACGAGGTCGACAAAGTGACTCAAAGAGACAAGGCGAGTCGTCTCTCCCATGCCCTCCAACCTCCCCCTTTTTTTTAGATTACCGTTCTTGCCAACCTCAAACCAACGCGCGATTTGGAGACCGAGCTAATTGCGGGACAACGTTTGAGTCGTGATCAGCTCGAGCAGGTGAGTGCGTCTATAGAGCAGATGGCAGAGCAGTCGTCTCTCGCGCTATATACCCTGGTTCGAATCCGCTCCTTGTTCCTCACCGCTTTGTCAGTTTCCTAAAGCGGGGATTTTGTGAGAGCAAAAATAAAAATGGTCGTTAGCGGTGCTCATCTCCGGTCAATTTTCTCGGAATGGCTGATTGGGTTATGACTACAATCGCATATTTTTACAGGTACAATCGTTCCGAAGTCTCATGGATGGAATGATTGCCTTGGATCCGAGCAAGAGAATAACCTGCAACGAGGCTCTCAAGCATCCTTTCTTCACTCTTCACATCAAATAGATCCGTTCTCGTTTTTCTTGTAAACTATTTTTTCGTATTCTCATTCCTTCTTTTATTTGTATCTTAGATGAAGTGGTTGCAAAGAGTTGCTATGTTTCGTACAAGATTTACTAGGATCGTTTTCTAGGAAACTTAGGCGTTGAGGTGCTGGATATTCATTTCTTCTCCCTTCGTGACGTGCGAGTTGAAGAATCGGTTACCGCAGTAGCCGCATGCGTGAACTCCTGGTTTGTCCTGCAAACGAATCCTGAGTGACGTCTTCAACCCAATCTCCTACCAGATTGATGTAGACCTTCGGGTGTCCGAGGGCCGCATGTCCTCCGTCACAGAAGACGACTCTCTTGTCTCCACAATCCTCCGGAGCACGCTGGTCGATCAGATGCATCGCCACGTTCGGATTTACGGTTTTCTTTGAAATATCGAAGCGTTGGAGACGGTAATCCGCTTGATCCCATGCCTGAAATACAACGGATCGACGCGAAAACCCTGGAAGGACTCACTTGGCCGGTGTGGGTCACTTTGTCGAACTGTGCGTTCTTCTGAGTGATCTGGTTCGGAGCCGGAGGCTTGACGGTGACCGTCGACGAAGCACGGACAGCCAGCGAGCCGCGTGACGCGGATTGTTGCAACAGACGGTTCATCACTAAAAAATGAAATGAGTATCATCAGCTCGTTTACGAAAGAAGAAATCGGAGTCGGAGAACAAGAATTTGACAAATTGTCTTTCAAAAAATATCGATAAATAAAACCGTATTGAAAACTACGAGATGCTGAAATTAAAGCTGAAAGCTCAGGCGCGCGTGCTACTTGAAGTCTGCAACATTCCGTAACTGTGCGGACTTGCGTACGAAACACACCCTCCGTAATGTGGACCGTAGTCAAAAAGTTTTGCAAAAACTTTCAGTTTCAGTTTCAGGCTTTTTACCCGGTCATTCTTGTTCAGAACTAGCGTTCATACGTACAACAGTCTATAAAATAAACAATTTAATCAATTTCATTTGTTTTCTTTCGGTAGTTGTACAGTTTTGACCGCAAATACTCTTGCTGATAGTTCCGCAAGCATTAAACTTGACGACATTTTCAATGTATTGCACAATCTGACTCCCGTTGGCGTTTTCATCAGATTTTGCCCGTTTGTAATTACTCCCAAGCAATATAAATTCCTTTTCCGCGCACTGAAAATTCAGAAAGCTTGATTGCAGTGTAATTTGCATAGATTTTTCCTTAAAGGAACCTTTCTCTTCTCTCTTCTCACAGCCTTGGGCCCACTCTTCATCTGGTAGTTCCTAATTTCAGGTAAAATGACAAAAATCTACATTGATGTTGATGCTGGATCCGATCAAAACCCTGGATCGGAAGATCAGCCTCTGGCCACTCTCGTTCAGGTAAAACGGATCATTCGTATTCTTTCCACTCCCCATTTTCAGGCCATGCTCATTTCTCAAAACTCAGGAGAGTTTGTCATTAAGACAAAGATCGAAGATGGATTCGTCTGGGAGCCTGTCGCGAAGGCCGCCATCAAGAAGGCGACGAAGAAGTACGAGGCGGAAGTTAAAAAAGCCGGAAAGGCAGCCGATCGCGAAAAGGAAGCTGCTGAACTGCAGCACGCCGCTCTCGAAGAGGCCAAGAAGATCACTTTCTCCCTTGACGCCTCCCTCCCGGCGGCGAAAGTCATCAAGATCGGAGAATCGAAGCAACATCGGGACCAGCGAGTCACCATCAAAGCATGGGTACATCGTCTGCGCCGTCAAGGAAAATCCCTGATGTTCCTAGTTCTTCGAGATGGATATGGATTCATTCAGTGCGTTCTCAACGACAAACTGGTGAGGAAATAAGTTGCATTGATGTCAGAGAAAGAAATGTTCCTAATTCAGTGCCAAAGCTACGACGCCGTTACTCTCTCAACTGAGACATCCATCCAAGTGTACGGAGTGATCAAGGCTGTGAGTTTCGAATGTCTCCTACTGAAGACAGTCATAAATTTCAGCTTCCCGACGGAAAATCGGCTCCAGATGGGCATGAACTGACTGTTGACTACTGGGAGGTCATCGGAACGGCGCCGGCCGGGGGCATCGACAATGTGTTGAACGAAAAGGCCGGAGTGGATGTGATGCTCGACAACCGTCATCTTGTTATCCGTGGAGAGAACGCCTCCAGAATCCTCCGCATCCGTGCCGCCGCCACTCGTGCCATGAGAGAGCACTTCTTCGCTGCCAACTACACCGAAGTCGCTCCTCCGACGCTTGTGCAGACGCAGGTCGAAGGAGGATCGACGTTGTTCGGACTCGACTACTACGGGGAGCCCGCCTACTTGACTCAATCGTCTCAACTGTACCTTGAGACGTGCAACGCGGCTCTCGGTGACGTCTATTGCATCGCCCAGTCTTACAGAGCGGAGAAGTCGAAGACTCGTCGCCATCTTTCCGAGTATCAGCACGTAGAAGCCGAGTGCGCTTTCATTACGTTCGATCAACTGATGGATCGCATCGAGGCTCTCGTCTGTGACACCGTGGATCGTCTGCTTGCGGATCCAGTCACCAAAGATCTCATCGAGTTCGTCAACCCTGGATACAAGGCTCCAGTTCGTCCGTTCAAGAGAATGGCCTACAAAGAGGCCATCGAGTGGCTCCAGCAGCATGACATTCGCAACGAGAACGGCGAAAAGTTTGTGTACGGAGAAGACATCGCGGAGGCAGCCGAAAGAAAGATGACGGATACGATCGGGGTGCCGATCCTGCTGAACCGCTTCCCGGCAGGAATCAAGGCCTTCTACATGCCTCGATGCGCCGATGACAACGAACTGACCGAATCGGTGGATCTTCTGATGCCTGGTGTTGGAGAGATCGTCGGTGGATCGATGCGTATCTGGAAGGAGGATCAGATGCTCGCCGCATTCGGAAAGGCCGGAATCGACCCGAAGCACTACTACTGGTACATGGATCAGCGGAAGTACGGATCCACGCCCCACGGAGGCTACGGACTCGGACTCGAGCGATTCATCTGCTGGCTCACCAACACCAACCACATCCGCGACGTCTGTCTGTACCCGAGATTCGTCGGCAGATGTGCCCCGTAAACTGATCGGTCCGATCTTCTGTTTATCCATTTGTTATCCCCATTTCTATCAGCCCACTCCCGTTTATATCGCTTAATTAAACTCTGCTTTTTGGTCGTTTTTTGTTGATAATATTATAAGCCTTTTCAGCATAAAATCTTTGTGTGGGAGAACCAATATCGAATTTTCTTTCTCTCCAATTCGCTATTGTAGGTTCTGCGCGCGCGCGCTATCTTGTGAAAAGAGAAAACGACGAAAGCCCAGTGGTTGGTTGTTGGTTCATACATAAATAACTATGTACGATTCATTTGACGGGGGGCCTCGGTGAAAATAGAACGAGTAGCGGGGGGGCTCCAGTGAACCAGTTGGGAGCCCTCGCGCCGTCGCCGGGCGGCTGTTTGCTCAGCATCGTTGACTCGTCTGAGCAAACACGCGCTGTGCTCCGGGGGCGCCTTGTGTGTGCTCTTTTGAACCGAGCGACCTGCCACCGGAAGACGAATTCCCTATGGCTGCGCGGGGGGAAAACCGCTTTACGAGGAAGCTCGAGACCCGAACAGCTATCGATTGTTTCTGTGTGTGTTGGTTTTCCGAATCGGCGCCAATTCCAGACAAACACGTGTCACTTCTCTCGTGTGTGTGTGTTTGCCCCCGAAGGTGTAGGAGCGAGTTTCTGCCGACGACGGGCGGCCCCGATTACATCGATTTGGCCCAATCGATTCACTTTCCAATGCCAATTTATGATGTAATCACGTTGAAAACAGGAAACATCTGTCCCCCGAACCCCTCGTTTCCCTCTTTTCTGTGAAAAAAAACGAAGCCGCTTTCTTTTTCGTTTTCTTTTCCGCCTTTCTTTTTCGAGAGGAAAGTGAGAGAGAACGACGTTTCGAAATCATTCTTTTCCGTCGCGACCGAGAAGAAGAAAAATATTTAGTAAAGCACTATCAAGTCAGGTCGGAAGGAGACTGAAAACTGAAAAACAAAAATAGTACACGTTGTCGTCGTCGCAAATTTGTTTACTCGCAATGGGGTCCTGTTTTTGACAATCGCCGAGTATTCCCAGTCGTCTGCATGGATGGATTCAGTCCACCTGCCCCGTCTTCCCATCACCGTCCCCGAATCTCACTCGTCACATTCAGAGCGCGCGTCGCAAATCGGTTTTCTCTGTATATTTACACGGACTTTCGAATCTCGTGTTTCTCTAATCCTCGTGCTCTCTAGACCCGTAATCGGAGGTGCTCGGCCTTGGCTCGGGTTGCGTCGTCTTCGGCCAGATCAGCAGCGCCGATAAATAACCCCTCGCGGGCCGACTTGTCCTTCTTCCGCCTCCGATTCGTCGTCTCTGGATCTCGTTTTCTCGCTTCTTCCTCTCCGTGTTCCGAATATTTGCTCGCCTCTTCTTCGGATAACAAGCCCTCTTTTCTCCCGTGAGAACGCGAATATTTCTCCTTATAATACCTGCCGAACCTCTTCACAAAGGTCGTTCATTCAATATATGTGTCTCATCCATTTGTTCCGATTGATTTTGCTCTCGTTTCTGAAGGATTTCGAAAATCCAGCTCCGTGCAAGTTTAAAGGCGCATTCACTTTTACAGCTTAATGGTCCTGTGGCGCCAGCTTCACTTTTCAAATTACGAAACCGCTTATTTTTTGTTTCCCTTTTCGCGCTGGTTTCTTATGCTTCTGGTCGTAAATATCTTTCGAAGCCTGCCAATTTTTGTTTTTTTACTTTTTTACAGTTTTTTGTGAGTAGGCTTTTCACCGCACTTCTCATGTTGTCGTTCGTTTTCCAACGAAGTCTTACTGAAGCCTCGCCTATTGTTTCTTCTCTTTCTCTCGGAAAACGCGCTGTTTTTGTGTCCCTCTCGCGTCGGAAACTAATCAAGTTCCGGATCTCCAAAACACGTAGGATTGTGATAACACGCACCCGTCTGTCTCTTCGGTTCTGACGTCTTCTGCAATACGAATACGAAATTTTCGTTCTGTTTTCTTGCTTTTTCTCCATTCCTCAGCCTACCCACTCATTATCAGGGAATTCCTGATGTGGGTGTGCGTATATGCTCTCGTCTTTCTCAGAAAAACGAAGCTGAAACGCAGCTGAAAACTGGCGAGCATATGAGTCAGTCTTCCGCGAAATGACGAACGAGTACATGCTCGACAGAGAGTAAAAGAGAGAGAGAGAGCGCGCGCGAGCTCGCAGAAATTGTTTTCGACTCACTTCCTTGGCAGTGACGCCCCCCCCCCCCCCCCCCCCCCGAAGAGAACGAAAACAGGATCTGAACGTTGTGCTCTTCGCTTTCCTCAAAACGTGTATCTTTTGTTCCTTGAATCGATAGGTCAGAAACTAAGCGCACATACACGCACACTCGAATGACTTCCGCCTCGAAACGCATCTCTGGTCCTCCAACTTTTGTTCGGCACTCGAGGGCTTCAACATACTTTCTCATCGTCCCGAGTGGCCCGTTTTTCTTTTTTCGCGGTTCCATCAAGAATCGAAGTAAGTTTCCTCTCCGGATATTTTGTGTTCTGTAATTTTTATTGGTGAAATTAGAAAGTATAGAAAACTTCGCTTTTAAGATCCAATTGAAATTGCTATTATTCCTGGTTACTAATTTCTGAAAATAATTGAAGAATGTTTAGTGGAAGGAGAAAACGAGACAGGGAGAATTCTGGTTCTGCGACCAGATGCGCAGATGTCATCGCGCAGAAAAATCGAACAAGAAGTAATGAAAATTCAGCTGACAAGGGAGAGATAGGGACAGAAACAGCTCGGCCGGCGGTGGCGCTGCGTCCCGTGGGGCCGAACCAGAAACACCTTTTCTCTCTCGCAGAAAACCCAGTCTTTTCACGAACAGTGTCTTCTGGTTGTCCGCCCGACCCACACTATCTTCCCGTTTGTTCAGCAGAGCGGCGCGTTGCGGCCGCGTCGCGTACTCAAATTGTCATCGTGTGATGTTGGTCGATACGAGGGATGGTGGTGGTGCCTGCCGGGGGCCTGCCAGTCATTCCCAACCACATCGCTGTGTCGCGCTGGTGACCCTCTGGGTCTCGTGACCGACCCTCCCTGGCACCTCCACGTGTACTCCGCGCGCGCACGCAGCAGCCTTCCTACCAGCCAGCTCTCACCAACGCTTTTTTGCCTAACCTCTTTTTCTTTTTTGTTCTATTCCATTTATTGTAGGAGTTCCGCATTCGGTAGTATGTCAACTGCTTTTCTCATCAACACAAATCCCTAATCTTACAAAATCAAACGAAATAATCGAATAAGCTCCATAAGAAAAATATCAGTGTGAATCACGGTTGTCGACTTCCTTGAATCCCGTCTAGTCATGACACGGAAAGTCGACTTCGGGATAGTTCTTCGAATTTCGAAATTCGACGAATTCCGGATCGATCCAATAATTTAGTTTACGTCTTGACGTCCGAATGTTCACATACGTGCTTCAAAAACTCGAAAAAATTTTTCTCGGATTTTCGATGATGCAATTGAATTTCCTGAGCTCCGTCTTGTGACTTCACTTTCCCTATCGCCACTTCGCACAATCCGTTGTTCCCTTTCTAACCTTTTCCCAAAGAATAGACAACTGCAAAACTGTCATACTGTATACCTTCGAACAAATGTTCACACAATTTGCAATTCCACCGCCCCTTTCGACAAGTGGCACCTATTTCGAAATCGTCGAACATTCGGGAAACCTTTGGGCGCGGCGTCACTCGTGCGCCCCAATGCTGCTGCCCGACGTGATTTCTGTTTGGATTGATACTTTGCGTGCCGTTCTTATCCCAACTCAAACCAATAATCACTCAGCTGAACGTAAACTTTTCACAGTTCCTCGACACTTCCCTCTAGTTTGATTCCCACTTCCTTCATATACTCGGTCACCCCCGTTGTCTTGTGATTTGCACTATAAGGTCAACGAGCGACGGAGGTACGATGCATGCAAGCCGATCTTGGTGGACTTTCGGACGAGTGAAAGAAGAATGCACTTCACGGGCGATGGGTGCACTCTGCGTTAGTCACAGCCCCGGCCCGGCCACACCCACTTCTTCCAGTTGTCCCGCCCGTTTTCAGTCTCTCATGACTCAGGGCTTCTGTCTCCCTCTTCTTATTTTGAGCTCACGTCTCAGTCGCCCCACCCTTCAGTCGAGGCTCCCATAATGGCTACCTTTTGTATCCCTTATTACGAATGTAGCCCGCAATTATGTCTGAATTTGAAATTAGTCTCGGCGGCAATTGTTCCGTGACGTTTCTCATACAACTCCCTAGTGTCTCCAATACTATCGTGACGCTTTATGTTGTCCCAGTTCTAACGGTGGTATCTTATCACACTTATCAGTCATTCGAAGTACCAAATGAGTGGGCGTTTGTCCGTGTGTTAATACAACACACACCGGCACCACCGAGGCATATTTCATCGCGGTCGCCTGTCAGAAAGTTCTTTTTTCAATAGTACTAGTGTAGATGTAAATGTGTCTCGTATGGGACGACGCAATGCAGGAAACGGAGAGACGCCGCTCGATCATGCGCTAGGGGTGTACGGCGACGAGGCAGGCAGCTGTCTGGTTGCGACATGCGTGCCTTTGGGGCGCACGCCTGCGTTGCGTAGTTGTCACGTGATACGTCGCATGTATTGCAACTGTCACCAATCGTTCTTCTTTCGGTCCCATTTTAATTGTCTAGGGGCAGTTTTTAGTCATCCGCACTTGAGCAGAAATGTTCGTTCACTTGTTTTCGATTCCACGACCCGCCAGCCGACTGGCAATTCCCCTTGCGCTGACAATTGAAATCGATTCCCATTGGGAAACGAAAGTTTTCTTTGTTCCCTTCCCTCTTCTCTCGCTCGCTTTCGGTTCGGCCGACGGAGGGACCGCCAACGATTACATCATTCTCTCGCAATTTTCCTTCTTGACTGACAAATTGGTTTTCTAGTTGTGAACCCTATTGATGAAGTCCCGAAACGCGAAAAAGCCGGAAAGGTCTCGCGCAAATTAATTTTGTGCATGTGACAATGGAACAATGTGAATCGATTGAAGCCGTATAATGTGAGGGGAGTGGAGATGGCGTCGATTTGCGTTTCTTCGTCTCGCGCGGATGAATCATTTTTGCGGAAGAAAAGTGCTTTCTGTGAAAGGATGGCAAGTGCACGACGTAATACTAGGAAGAAGGGGAAGAGGGAAAGGGGTCTTTCCTCTTTTCCCTCCCTCCCCCGTGGCAGTTTGTGTATGTGAGCGAGAGCGCGCCCAGAGAGAAAGTCTATCGCTTTTTCGCGTGACGTGCGCCCTTCGCTCTAAGTCGGTTCAGTCAGTCGCTTTTGTCGAATGTCCCTCTTCCCTCTCTTCCCGCTGCTGGTTCTTTACTGCATTTCACCTTGTGACCTGCCCCTTCGTGTTCGGTCATATGAGAGTTGCTTCTTCACGGCGACGGGGCTGTCCTCCCCAACACACCCGAGTACTTTATCGCGCTCGCTATACAATACTTTTCTTCTCGATTTTTCTCGTGACATTGCCACGGTTAAGCAAAATCGATAGCGATACTACGTTTACCCTGTTCAGCTTCTCGCGAAAATCAGTTCATTTTGTATTAGACCCTACTAACAAATTTCGAAAGCTCCCCATCTTTATGTGGAAAAGTGAGTGCGATTGTGAAAATTTCTGACGGTCCCTCTTGTTGACAAGTTCACTATGACCATGGACTTTCTTCTCTCTTATCCCACACTTCGCCTTTCAATTCCATCTTCCTAAAGGGATTGAAATCATAAAACACGCTGTTCCACGACAACGCAGTTCGAATAGTCTCGTTTGTGTGCAAGACACTACGCTGTTGAAGTACACTTCCCCGTGCGATTCACATTTTTTATTGATGTCAAAGACAGACGTGTGAGCAAAGAGAAGAAGTTTGGCGTGAATTGGCATTTGACGAGTGGACGTGTGCGTAATCCAGCCTTTCGCTTCGAGGATCACACGATGACGTGTATTAGTCCCCTCTCCTCCCTCTTATTTTCCCTTTTTTTTTATTATCGAAGCGACTGTTTTCTCGATACAGCAGTGACGTCGTGATTGTACTTTGTTCCAAGCGGGTCCTTTCTCGTATCGTCTGACTCGGTTCCCGGAAAATCGAACCTATTTTCAATTTCAGGGCGTCGCACAGATCCACCAATGGAGAACGAACAACAGCAAGCTACTTCTGCTCCGGCCTGCCGCGCGGGCTGTGGCTTTTTCGGAGCCTCCGCCACGGAAGGGTACTGCTCGCAGTGCTTTAAGAACACTCTGAAGCGTCAGCAGGACGCCGTGAGGCTGACATCCCCTGGTAAGTCGTCTAGTTTTCAAACCAAAACTAACTGCGAGTGTGAAAAAAATAGTGTTTTGTGGTGCTTTAACATGTGACGTATCCTCCACTTTTTTCCGGGTTGTTTTTCTTTCATGTTCCATTCTGGGAGGGGAACAAGCTCTAAAGCGTCGCATGGAGAGATTGATTAGAAATGCCCTTGTTCGAAGAATGACGACAACGATGTGGTGAAGTAGATTGTAAGAGGACGAGTTTCTCACATGTCTGTGGCGCAATAGTTGACCATTAAGTAACTGTAGTGTAACACTTGGACCACAACTACTATATCTCGTTGTCAACATCGCCGTCCTTTCCATTTTTCTCCCCAGTGTGCACTGAAAAGGGGGGGACTACGCAAGGGTCTGGGCGAATTTGTGTGAGGAGAAGGGACGACGATGTAGATGACGCATGGCGAAGAGTGTGTGTGTGTGTGCTGGCAATAACAAGTGGTTTTTAGTTAGTTTTCTGTCTCAGTCCTTGTTGCCATATGCGTGGTGAGTGAGGGAGCGCGTTTAGGCACGAGTAATTAGTTCGTGGATTTACATATAAGAATGAGGAGAGGAAGGCAATTTGGGTTTCCCGATGAAGACGCGCGGGAGGATTAGGCGAATTTAGAAGCAGACGGGAAAAGGGGGTGATTGAATTATTTTGAGAATTCGTCAGATGACGGACCGAAGTACCACTTCCTTCTCAAGACGTCATTATAATTTGATAGGACGTGATCAGTAAAAAATTTTATGTAATTCTATCTGTGTCCATAGGCCCTCCTTTTCATTGGGTTACAATTTTGCATATCTTGATGAGGCTGTGTCGTGACTAATCCATGGTGAATTCGTGCATTATTCATGCACGCTGCGCAGAGCGGAAATAGAACATCAAGAGCTCGCTGCATGGGATCAGTTCCGAACGTCACGCTCTTTGCGATATAGTGATTCCTGATACATGTGAACCGGGCTACAAATGATATTTGACTGCTGATCGCTTACCAATCGCGTTATCAGCTGGTCTCGTGACTTTATAGCAGGGGAGAGTGGAAGGCTGTTGGTGTGATGTTGGCACGAGAATGTACTCTGATTGATTGGATTCGTTTTCAGTTGTCTCTCCTTCTTCAATGGCCGCGACAACATCCGCCCTGAAATCTGAATCGCCGATCGTGGACATGTGTGCCAAGGCAGCCATCAGCGCATCTGATGCGACTATGAAGCTCGAGTGCGAGGAGCTTGCCAACCTCATTACTGCCGATGAGGTAGTGACGTGAGTACCGCCCCTTCTGCGTTCTTATCTTGTACTCCCGTCTTTCTAGGGTCGCCGAAAGCACTGCGCCCACGACGGTCGTCGAAGACGTCCCTATCCCGGTGAAAAAGGCGAACAGATGCCATACGTGTAAAAAGCGGGTCGGACTTACCGGTGAGTAAATGCTTTCAAAATTACAGCTAACAAGTCATTTTTGAATGGTGTGTAAATATTTAACAGAAGAAATGAAAGAAGACTTGATTCGCTTGCAGGTTTCTCGTGTCGATGCGGAGGATTGTACTGCGGCGAGCACCGCTATGACAAGGCGCACGACTGTCAGTTCGATTATAAGACGATGGAACGTGAGACGATTCGAAAGAATAATCCCGTTGTCGTGTCGGATAAAGTTCAGAGAATCTAAGACTTGCCAGCTTCCCCTGTTTTTCGGTGTTGTGAGCTCGCACGCTCGTTTCGTTGTCATCTGATACGCTCCCGTTCCGAAACTCCCTGAAACTAGTCTAAACGTCGTGTTCAGAACACCGAACACATCCAATTTTATTCGAATTCTCTGCATCTTTTTTCGTTCCTTTCTCTTTATTGTCACATTTCATAGACTACCCAACCCCTCCTCCTTCAAATTACATGCACCTCTTTTTCTGTCACCCTCATGCTGTATTTTGGATCGTCTGGGACCCCTCTCAGAGCTCCAGTCGATTCAAAAGATCTTTTGTACTGTACACACCGCCTTTCGCATTGAACCAACTCGTAGTGTATTTGTGAAGCAAATCTTGCAAAAATTTGCTTATTTGACTCAATCTGTCTGTTATTTGTCATGGATTCTTGCGCGCGTGTTTTTCAGTCAAACTGGAAATGCGTCGGCTCCAGTGTATATTTCCAGCTTTCTTTTTCTTTCCCTTTTCTCTCCCCTCCGATTCAAAGTAATGCTCGTTTTTGTAACACTTGAACCAACAATACATAAACGTTTTGGTGATGATTGTTCGGTGAAGGCAGGGGAGGAACCCGTCTCGCTCCATTCTCTTTCTTTTTTCCTGCTCCCCTCCGAGTTTTACTAGATCATGCTATTCAATTCACAACCCCTCCCTCCATCCAACCCCGCACAACTAGGAATTTTTCAAATTTGGCGCTTTTTTTATGTACATAGTGGGAGACGTGGAAGCTTATGCAATGAGTTGGTATTTGTGTCTTCTTCCCCTTCTTTCTCGAACTTTCTTTCATTCGAAATAAAGTGTGTGCTGAAAAATTGTTTTCTGAAAGACGTGAAGAGGGCGTAGTTTCGGGGGGAAGTGAGGATCATTTCCCACTAGAACTCGCGAAAGATGTCCGAATCAGAAGCATCTGAAAAACAGACGAACGAATGGTTCCACGGAGTGCTGCAGAGACAGGACGCCGAGGAGCTGCTCCTCAAGAACGGAAACTTCCTTCTGCGCGCTTCAGAAGTGAACGGTACCGCCGAAGACGTGGGAATCAGAAGACGTGACGGCGGTTTCAGGAAAAATGTCGATGATTCTTTCGGTGCGCGCGTCCGGAAAGATCCACAATTTCCCGGTGTTTTCCGACGCCGGAATGCTGAGTTTCGAGACGCATCGCGAGAAAACGATCGATAAGTTGGTGCAGTGGCACATGTGAGCACGGCAGATTCAGAAGACGTCACCGCTTCCGACGGATTTCAGATCGACGGGCACTCCGGTGACACGTGGCTCCGGTGTGAAACTGAAGAGTGCGGTGCGCAAGGCCGAGTGGATTATTGAGCACGAGAGCGTGCTTTTCATCAAGAAACTGGGCGAGGGCGCGTTCGGAGAGGTGCCCGACGTCTTCTGACTTGTTCGTCACGTCTTCTTCAGGTGTCGTTGGCCGAGTGCAAAATAGAGGGTCGCAAGGTGGAGGTGGCGGTGAAGACGATGCGGACTCAGATGACGCGCGACACGAGGGCCGCTTTCATGAAGGAGGCTCGTCTGATGCGCAAGTACAAGCACCCGCACATCGTCAGAATCATCGGTGAGACCTTTCTCGTAACGTCTTCTGGTCAGATGACGTGGGGAGAGATATCCGATTTCTCGGCTGCTCTGTTTGTTTATTGTTTGTGCGAGGGGAGAGAGAGGAATTCATAAACTCGGCGAGGAAATTGAAAAACGCGCCCGAATTTCAGGGATCGCCGTGCACGCGCATCCGCTCATGATTGTCATGGAAATGTGTCCGCGTGAGCCGTGCTTCCAGCCAATTTCAGCTCCGATTGCCCTCAATTCCAGACGGATCTCTCCTGTCACATCTTCGGAAGAACAAGGCGAAGACGTCGCGCTCGGAACGTCTCCGTTTCTGTGTGGAAGCGGCCGACGGGCTCGCGTACCTCGAGAAAAAGGCGTGTCTTCACAGAGACATCGCCGCCAGAAACTGTCTGCTTTCCGTCACCGACGTACTCCTTCGACGTCTTCTGAATTGAATGCTGAGTTTTCAGCAAATCAAAATCTCGGATTTCGGCCTCTCGGACGACAAACGCGTCGAAATGCACGACGACACGCTGGGCAAGGTGCCGGTGAAGTGGCTGGCTCCCGAGGTGCTCCAAGACAAGATCTACTCGTTGAAGAGCGACGTGTGGGCGTACGGCGAGTCGTTTTTCGAGCGTTTCCCGAACGAAACACCCACTTTCAGGCGTCCTAATGTGGGAAATCTATGCTGACGGCGCCGATCCGTACCCCGGAATGACGAACCTTCAGACGAGGGCGAAGATATTCTGCAACGACTACAGAATGAGCTTCCCGGAAGTGGGCGTCCCACATGTCACGGTCCCCTATGTCACACTGTCCCATTTCAGCCAAACACTCCACGCGCCATCTCGGAAGTCGCGCTGAAAATGTGCTGGCCGAAAAACGCGGCGGACCGCTCGTCAATGGAGTCGATTCTGCGCAGACTGCGGGACATCTCCGCCTCGAGCACGTCGTCTTCGACGCACGAGTCGAGTATCAGTTCGAAGAGAACGGGCTTGAAGAAGTGAATGAAACAGAGAATAAACGCATTATTCCTTCTTTTTCCTATGTTCTTCTCCTTCTTCGCATTGTTTGCCTTTCTTCGGCAGTAAGTACTAATTCGATTAGTATCTCTTTTCTTTCTCCTCTTGGTTATTGGCAATAATGCCCGCGCGCATCGAAGAAGAATAAGCAGAAGAAACACGAACCAAACCATTAGAAGACACAGGGAGACGGGTGGAAGAAGGAATCCTAGTCCCTACTGCAGGCAAGAAGAGCCTCTGTTTTGGACGGGAAGGTGAGACTCTCTCGGCGTGCTTCACCGTCTTGTTCTCGCGATTCCAGTATGTATCGAAGAAATAGTTCCACTCGTTCTGATAATAGTCTCAGTAGTTTCACACTTTTTACACCACACACACGCGCGCCCCGCCCCCTCTCACCCTTATTATTCGGTATTCATCAGTTGTCTCTCTCTCTCTCTTCGCCTCTCTCTGTCTGTCTTTCCCAGCTGCTGCTTGCCATCTGCCGATTCGCCTGGTATCGCGGGCCGCCTCGCCTCTTCGCTTGCCATCCTCACTTCTTCTTCTTCTTCTTCTGCTTCGTCGTCGCTGTTCTTCTGATGTTCGTGCGGCCGCCGCTCTTCGTCCTCCTCGTCGCCTTTCTATGGTTCGTTACGTCTTCAAAGGCTCTTCTTCTCTCCAGAAGAGACGTCTTCTCATCACTTCGTTTCCCCTTTCGAACAGGTTTCATTTCTGAAACTTCCGCTTCCTTTCCCTCGAACCTATAAATCACAAACATTAAAACAGAAGATCTCTAGGATCGGGCCCCCTTTAACAATCGATTCTTTCTTCGTCGTCACCGCCTCGAATCCAGTCGGTTGTTCGTTTCTGATTATGATTGAGGAGAGAGTAACAGCCAGTCTTTGATAACCACTTTTTGTTTGCGTTTGGAGGGTGCCGAGGCGAGGCGGGCGCAATAATCGGGTTGTTGCACTGAAACAATGGTGACCTTGACGGGGAGACAATCAGAAGAAGCATCACACAAGACCCGTTTGCAGGGCGAACGGAGCGAGTGCCGGAGCACGCACGCCCTACTTCGACCTGACCGTTTACAACGACTGGCCGCAGTTCGAGGACTACGTCAAGGGGGTCGCCCACGACAACCCGTCGTTCGTGCAGCTCAAGACGATCGGACGCTCGCGCGAGGGACGGCCTCTTCTCGGACTCCGCATCGGGAAGCCCGCGCCGGCCGGTCGTCGCAAGATCGCCGTCTGGCTGGACGGAGGCAATCATGCGAGGGAGTGGCCCGCGTTCCACGTGGCAGTCTACTTCATCGAAAAGGTGAGAAGAGGAAACAGGAACCAGATGTTGTTGGAAACGAACGTCTTCTTTGTTACACTCGCAACGCCGCTGACCACTCGTTTTCAGCTGGTCAACGGATACCTCGTCGACGCGAAGATCACCAAGTACGTGGAGACACTCGACATCTACGTGTTCCCCGTGCTGAATCCGGACGGCTTCGTCTTCTCGCGCACCTCGCAACGGGCCATGATCCGCCAGTGGCGAAAGAATCGCGCGCCCGAGAACTGCACGGGAACGGGCCCCTTCCAGACGGACATCTGCTGCGAGGGCGTCGATTTGAATCGCAACTACGACATCGGGTTCTCGCAGGACAGCTATCCGTTCAACAATCCGTGCTCCGACGAGTTCCAGGGACCGTACCCGTTCTCTGAGCCAGAGTCGAGGTGAGTTCGGCCACGGGAGTTTCCTAGTCCACACAGAGAAGGAAGTTGTTTTCGCCGTTTCTCAAGGCCTTCCGATGATCGGAAGTGGTAGAAGAGAGATTGTTTGTTTCAGGGCCGTTCGAGACTTTGTAATGTCCTCCGAACTGTACGGTCGACTGTACGCACTCGTTTCGATGCACACGCACGGACAGCTGTGGATCCTTCCCTACAACTACCACAAGAGGACCTACCCGCAGGACATCAAGGAATTGGTGGGCACCCGGATCTGAGCGGGGAAGACTTATAGATTGCAGGAAGCACTGGCCAACAAGGCCGCCGACAGGGTTTTCGCCTATCGGGAGACCAAATACCGCGTCGGAACTGCGGCCGACATGCTCGGAACGGCTACAGGAGGCGCCACGGACTGGATCAAGAAGAACACGCCGACGAAGTACGTGTATGTGCTGGAACTGCCGCCCGACATGAAGAGTGGGTTTCTCGACTCTCCGAACGGCCATTTCCGATCTCTTTTCAGCCTGGTTCGCGTTCCAAGTGAAGCCGCACTGGCTGATTCCGATCGGAAAAGAGACTTGGCTTGGCATCGAAGTGATATTTGACCAGGTTATCGAGGAAACGAAGAACTTCCAACCGACCGAGTCGACGGCCGATTCGACGGCAGACCTCAGATCTCCGCGCTTCAAGCAGCTGTAAACTGTGATGAAAAAGAGACACGAGTCTTATTGTGTGATGCGGGTTTTTCGCTTCTCTTCTCTTGTTTTTGTTAGATTCATTGACGATAAACTGTAATAACGATGAGAACACGTGCGCGGTGAATGATCAGTTATCGCAATTAGAGGAAGAAGGGGGCGCAGAAGAAGTGGACGGCTGTCTGTCCGTCGGAAGCTCCACTTCGGCAGCGATCTCAGGGATTCCGTGGACACGAGTGCGCAATGGATCGACGAGAAGCTGCGTGGCGGATCTGATATCCTCGGGATAGTCCTGCTCACAAGATCGGAAGTCGCCCATTTGCAGTTCGTTGAAGATACCGGCTAGGATCGCTCTCTCCTTGTCCGGAATTGTCGCCGCCTCGTCCTCGATCGAGTCGAGAACATTCAAAATCACAGCAGCTTCGAGTTCGTTGATTGCAGGCATTTGCGATTCCAGCGAAACCGCAGCGTGCATAAACTGGTAGATCACGGGCCAGCGAATATCCTGAGTGTCTTCACGCGTGGCTCTCGCGGTGTGAAGCGATGTCACCGGCATTGCTTCTTCGACTTTGGATTCGTTTGAGAACTTCAAGAACAATTTCTGAAAAAAGGAAGAAATCATTCGAAAACTATTTACTTAGATGGTGTCACTCTTACCTCGAGAGCGTCTCTCACTGGGTTTCTTAGTTTCGGTATCGCCTCGTGATGATGAATCATAACCTGATTGATGATTCCCGACCAGTCCACCGGCTCTTCATCCTCGTTCTTTTGGATTATCGACCGATGTCCCATCTCGATCCACTTCCTGCGCGAGTACTCCGGCATGATGATGTCCTTGTGCTCACGAATGATATCGCGGATCTCGTCGATTTTCGCCTTCACCTCCTCTTCCGAACGAGTTTTGACGTAGTTCCTGACGAAGTAGTTCATTGCTCCCTTGCTCGTTCCGTACTTGTGAACTCCGTTAAACAAGTTCTGCAGTTCTTCGCTCGTCCAGTTTCCGGCGTTGTAACTGCGTCCCTCCGTGAGGATCTGCAACAGTTTCCTAGACTCCCAGGATCAACGGGTGCTTACCCTGTCTAACGGCGAAGGTTCGTCTATATGGGTGTACTGATCGAGTTCAATATCATTGGAACACGACGGCACGTCTGAAAACAAATCATACCATTGAAATCAAAGCGAAACTGACCACTTGACGTTCCTGGTTGATCAGCAGACTTTTTTTTCGACATAGCTTAAGATTCCCAAGCTGGAAATTAATTAAATTCACAAGACAAATGTTGAAATTAAAAAATACGAATTTCTATCGAAAAAAAAACATTGAAAAAGACAGAAAATCTTGTTCTTGCTAAAACGCGCGCAGTCAGAAAAACGGAGTGTCGTTTGAGCCAGTTGTCAGAAAATAATATTTTTCCCCGTTTTTTGCACGAATTTCTCGTTATCGCTGCGATTTTCAGGTAGAACCAAGATGCAGTTGGCCTTGAGACTTCTGCGACCGGCCGCCAACCAAAACATCAAGTCGCCAAAGCTGTGGCAAGATCCGGTGCTCGGATACTTCGAAACCCACGGTAAGGAATCGTTTTTCTTCGCTTTACTCTTTTTCAACGACAATTTTATAATATTTATTGACGAAGTTTTTCAGGAAAGACCGAATTCCTGCCTGGACATGAATACAATCTGACTGATGACGAGAAGAAGGCCGTTCTCTGGAGGTGAGTATCTGAAACGATTTGAGCGACACGTTTTCATACTTGCTTTTGTCAGATACCGCGTGAAGGAGATCCTGAAGAAGGAATACCTCCGTCGTGAGTTTGATCCTCATAGCTTCAAGTACAAGGAGGGTGTGACGATGGATCCGGCGATGTTCCGCTGGTACTCGGCCGACATGACTCAAGCCGAGTTCTTCCGTTTCACGCCGCGCACCGTGTTCCTGTACGTCGGAACCGTCTTCGCGCTGTTCTACATCTACACTCGTCTGATGTTCGTGCCAATGGACAAGTCGAACGAGGCGTGCCTCGACGGACAGCTCCTCTGGTGGGACCGTCAGCAGGGAAGAACCCTCCAGACCGGAGGATCCGGACTCTTCGCCCCGACCATCGGCATCGACTTCTAGATGTTCCTATGCGATCATTTAACTTCCGTAGATACGCGATTCTGTTTCAAGTTCCCTCTTTCTTTTACCGTTCTAGTTTTGTTCCGTGTCGCAAAGTAAAAATCGATTTATTCAAAATCTGAAGCGCACTCGTAAATATTTGAAGAACGTTTTAAAAAGTGAAGATTTTCCTGGCTTTCGGGAGAGAAATTTCGAGAAATTAGAAGAAACCGTAGAAAGGAATGTGAAAATGAATAAAAAGAGGAAGAGTTAATAGAAAGAAGCGGAATGCATCACATCGAGCTCTTTCTTGTGGTTCTGACGACGAATGACGAGGGCAGTGGAGACGACAGTCAGAGAAACGACAGTGATGAGAATGAGCGGAAGGACTGGAAGCAGAAGACGTGGGACGCAGAACGGAGAAGGCGCGAGAAGACCGCGGTCGGCAGGGTCCAGAACGAGAAGTTCGGAAGTGGCGACGTCGATCTGCAACGAGTTGAGATGAGCGACGTCTTCCGATGGCCTCACCTCGAAGTCGCTCCTCTCTGCTTCTCTCTTCGTTCGGTTGCCGCCGTCTCCTTCCAGAAGTCTCTTGGCTCCACAACTCGGCGGCTGAAATCTTTCCGTTCCCTCAGTTCCCTTCTTTTTTCTCTCTTACAGTCACTTCTTGGCACATTCCCATCTGTTTTTGACACAATCTTATCTGGCACGTGAAGTACAGTTGGTTTGAGTCCGCGTACTTGAACACTTGGCTCGATGCGTGAGCCCGCATCAGGGATCCGTCGTACGAGAGCTCGCTGAGCAGGAACGGGTCGGTGGCGCAGCCGTCGAAGTCGACGACGGCGTGATCTTCGCCGTCGCCGTCCGTCACGAAACACTTTTTGACGAGCATGCCCATGTCGGCCGGCGAGCACTCCCACACGTGGAAAACCGTGTCTCCGACGTTCGCGTACGTCAGCGTCGGCCCGTTCGGACCGTCCCGACGCACCGAGTACTCGCACTTGGGCATCGACATACTGTCAGACAACTCGGTCGTGGGGATCATGCTGAAATGGGAAAAGAAGACGTCACGGGCCATCTAGAAGAGGGATTCAGCACCTGACGTCGATGTTCTGGGTGACGATCTCATCGGGCTCCATGTAGAAGCACTTGACGTGGAACGCCCTGTCGTTCTTCGTGATGAAGCCGGCCGGATGGAACGAGACGATGACGGTGACCATGAAGTTGACGCCACGTGGATTCGCCTGAACCAACGTCTTCCGTCTCGTCGCCAATCAGTCGCATTTACCGAACGGAGACGTTGCATGCCGCACTTTCCGAGTGGCAGCGAGTAGGAATTGGTGCCGTTGTTCGCGTAACTCTGTCGACACGACTTGTCCTTGGCGCGTCCCTTCACGAATATGTTGCCACGGAACGGCTTCGAGGTGACGATGTCGAGTGCCAGATCGTTCTCCGCGCAGATTACTTTCGGCGTGCCTGCAAACGCGAAGGCCACTCTCTTTTCGGTCGGCTCAATCTCTTAATTGCTTGTCGTCTCGGCCACGGATCATCGCACGCCTTGCGAACTCTGCGAACATAATTGTCTGCTGGCGAAGCGAGAAAAAGTGCGGGAATGAGGTCGGCGCGATGAGGCAATAGGCCGTACTTTCAGGGAAAACGATTTGCGATTGAGAGCGCGAACGAGGAAGAAGAAGAAGAAGAAGACGTTACGGGTCGCGCTTTGTGAAAAAGAAGACGTTACCAATCGACCGTGCAACCTGTTAACCGTACAAACTGCGAGACTCTTGTGAGGCCTTCTAGAAGACTCGACAGCTTCTGGGGAGTCATCACTCAGAATGAGTAGTCTTGAGAGACGCGAGGACTCACCTATGATCGCATTGTCGATGTAGTTGATGACGTTGGACTCGGCGACGAGTCTCTCGACGAACGAGCACAGAACCAGCAACCTGAGGAGCATTGGAGAGGCGCGAGTTGTCGGGAGGCGACGTCGAGAACTGAATGCTGTGCTCGCCTCTCGCCCCGGTTCGCCACGAAAGGGGGCGTGGCCGCATCGGTAACTAGTACGGAAGGGGCGGGCCGACGGGACGAAGACGCCATTGTGCGGCCGCTCCCGACGCGAGGCGGAGGAGGAGGGCGACATGATCGCTTCTCAATTAAGCTCGTGTTTTTGAGATGGATCGAGCGGAGAGAAGGCGCCCGTACGACGCGCGCAAGAAGTACATATTATTCGGGAAGAGAGTTTCTGGGTAAAGGTCAAACCGTCGCGCAGAAAAAAGGAAGCAGCAGCAGCAGCACGACGACGGTGAAAATGGATAATTACAATGACGGGCGGGAATCGAGGAGGCGAGAGACTCGGGAATAGGTCAATTGAGATGGAAACGGAGGATCGGACGGCTGCTGCCAGACGGCTCGATGGCCGAAATGGGCTCCACAAAAGCATCTGTCCCTCGCACGTCGAGAAATGAGCAATTGCGTTCGGATCCGTCGGAGAAGACCCGGCCGAGCTGGCTCTTTTCGTTCCCACAAACTGCAAGTTCCATTCGGAAAACTCGGGTCGTTCTGGGTGACCTCTGCTGCATTCAGTCCCTCCCTGGGATCTTCTCGCAGTATCACTTGCAACTCTGCTCTTTCGGAGCCCGGAAGCCTTCTGCCGACCGTCCGTTTTTCTCGTTTCCCATTTTCCTTTCAGGCGCGTCGATCAAACATCCTCAGAGAAGTGTCACACTCGTTTCTTTCCGACTTTCCTTTTCGGACTCTTCGGTTGCGTAATTACTGCGCACTGTCGTCGTGACAATCGGAAATGGAGCAGTCGTTTTCACTGCCCTTTCGCGCCGCGCCCCCCGAGAGTAGGTCAAATGGTTCAGGTCCTCAGAGAACACGTGTCACGACGTAATTGGAGTCCGACGTCGTCCGGAAAAAGAAGAAGAAGAAGACGTCACACTTTCGCCTCACCCACATTCAGCGAGACGGGGGCAAACAAAAATTCGCACGTTTTCACGGGCTGCTCTCCTTATTTTCCAAAGTGTTTGCTTCACAATATTCGAAGCATTAACTATGCGGAATTCAGCAAAAACAAACAATGTTTTGAGGTCACATTCGTCTTCGAAAAACGGGCGGGATGATCTGATGGATTGGGAATTGGGAAAAGAAGTGGCTGAAACGGGACGACTTGATTGACTTTGAATGAGATCTTCTTTTCGAGCCGAAAAACATGACATTGAAGACGTCGGAAGGCGTTCCGAGGTCATTTCTCGATCTGAAAGTGTCGAGAGGGAGAATCAGATGCTTCCCATTTGTCACGTGACCTTTCACCCGACTCTAAAAAGGCGATATCTGGAAGTGTCGTCTCTCGTTCATTTGGAAGATGAGCAAAAGTATGAAGTGTCTTCTGAATCTTCTTTCCCTGTTCATCGTCATCTCAGCAGCCTCGAAGCTCGAACGTATCGCAGTTTCGGAAGACGAGGCGGGTCAGTCGTTCCTTCTTTTCGTTCGTGTTCAGCTGTTTTCAGACATCGCACTCGCTCCTCAGTTCGTTCCGTGCAAGTACGGCGTCGAGATGGCCAACGGACACGCGCACTTTCTGATCCTTCCGAACAGCCTGTTCAACATGACGAGACAGTGTCCGGGAGGATCGGAGACGTTGACGGTGCCGCTTCCGGAGACGAACGGCACCCTGGCGACGGTGTGTTGTCTTCCGGACACGCCGTGGAAGCATCTGAAGACGGTCTCGGTGAAAGGAGGATCCGGCCACTTGTGAGACTCCGGAAGAGGCTTGCCACAAAAAAAGAGATGCCATTTCAGAAGCGGTGCGGAGGTGGTCGCAAGGCTGAATGCCACCGATTGGCTGTCGCTCTCTTTCCCCGAAATTGCGAAGGCAAGGCAGGAGAAAAAGAAGCCGAGGGGGAAGAGATCGGCGAATCAGGAATCAAGTGTTCCGACGCCCGGATGGTCCTCTCTGGGCCTCGGATGCGGCCTTCTCGGAGCCGGTCTCGCTCAGATGATCGTTTTCGGGCTCGTTTTCTTCACCTTTCGGGTCACCCGAGACCGCATCGTTCTCGACTGCCCGCCCGATTTGGACTACGAGATACCGCCGAAGCCCGAATTGAGGGAGAAGAGCGTGAGTCATCTGAATACACGAAGAAGAAGAAGAAGAAGAATCTCTCTTTTTGCAGCAGATGATGTCCGAAAACATGCACTCGGATTTGATGTCCATGTCGCAGGCGGCCGTTTGAAAAACGAAACTATCCATTATGATGTGTTAATAAATTTCTTTCCTTTCTTTGTGTTGGAAAGTAGTAAATTTCGAATTGGAAACGGTGGAGTGGTATTTCCACGTCATAGTGAAACGATTCCACGTCATAGTGAAATGAGAAATGAGAAACCACTGTGTGACGTGGCGTGACGTGGCGTGACGTGGCAGACGCTTCTTCGTTGCCCCATTGTGGACCGTCCGTGTTCTTGGTAAGCCAGCCGTCGTCTATTTTAAACCAGTTTTCCACTTTTTTCTAATGCTTTTCCGCTTTCCTCTCACCAGATCGAAAAAAGCTCAAAAGCTCAAAGTACACATTTTTGCGATTCTTTCGCATTCCGATTTTCACACAAAATTGTGATTGTTTTGTGGTTCCCATCCTCGAATTTGCGCAAATTTCGCGTGTTTTTCGGTTGTTAGGCGGGAATCGAATAAAAAATACAAGAGAGAGAGGCATGTGACACACTCTCTTCTCGCCTTCGATCGGAATCTGCGGGGGGCGAAAGAGAAGGCCTTCTTGCGAGAAAGAAGGCCGCCGCGACGACAGATTTGCGGAGATATTACACAACACAGACGATACTACAGTAAGGCGGAGAGAGCGTGGCGGGACGAGAGACGCAGGCGCCCCTCCCACAGTCGTCTCGGCCGCCTCCTTCTTCTCCTCTCCCCCCGTCGATTCTTCATTCGCATCGAGTCATGTTGGTGTCGCCGACGGCTGCCGCCACTCCGACCGAACAGGACAATATCAACGATTTGAGGTGGGTTCTCGCTTCGTGCCACGTGGCTTCTTCTGAATCCGCACGTCTTCTGAACGTCTCCGTTCCCCCGATCGATCGGTTTTCGCTGTGTTTCGCAGCGAAAAGTGTCACAATGACCTCGGATTTAATGCGAATCGCGACAGGAATAGCCGTGCGGCGGGGGGAATCCTTTTCGCGCAGATGACGTCACTTTCTGTTCCAGATCGATTCTGCCGCAGATTCAGAATCTGAACGATGGCTACGTGCTCCGTTGGCTGCGTGCCAAGAACGGCCGTTTCGACGAGACGGCTGACAGTCTGAAGAAGCACATGGTGTTCCGGAATGCGTGGCACCTCGACACAATCCACCAGTGGACGCCGCCAGAAGTGAGGAAGACGTCCGTGTGCCACTGATCACAGACCGCCCGTTTCAGTGTCTCGAGAAGTACTGCGGCTACGGACTGCTCGGAGACACCGAGGGCCGTCCGATTCTGATGAGTCTGCTCGGCAACGTCGACGTCGAGGGCTTGCTCAGATCGGTCGCCTCGCTCGACTACATCAAATTCTCGCTGGCCGCCATCGAGAAAGGCATGAAGCTGTGCGAGGAGAAGGCGAAGGAAGTGAGAAGGAGAAGAAGAAGACGTCGTTCCAAATCGCTCTGTTTCAGTCGGGCCGTCCTTTCGAACAGATGACGCTCGTCTTCGATCTGGAGCACATCACGTCGGCGCACTTCTCGTGCAAACAGTTTGCTTCTTCGTTCACGACGCTCGTCAGTCTCTTCCAGGATCACTATCCGATGGTCCTCCGCAAGATCCTCATCATCAGGTCGGCGAGTCCCGACGTCTTCTAGAACGTCTTCTTCTTCTCTTCCAGAGCTCCCGAAATGGCTCGCATCGCGTACGCGTCGATCACGGCGATCCTGCAGGATCCGATCACGCGACTCGTCGAGATGCCCTCCGAACTCGACTGGAAGTGGTCGCTCGCCCAGATCGTGAACCTCGACGCGTGGCCGATGTACTGGGGCGGGAATCTCGTGGAGAACGGCGATCCGAAGTGTCCGTCGCAGATCAAGTACGGCGGCGGCGCTGTCGACGAGAGCTACTTCGTGGATCCGAAGAAGGCGATGGCCGACTACGATCAACTGACGACCGTCTACGCGGGAGACAAACATCTCATCCAGATCAAGGTGAAACGGCCGAGTCGGATAAGGTACGTCTTCTGCGAGGGCACGTCTCCGCGAGACGACGTCGTTGCAGCTGGCAGTACATGACCGACGAGGACGACATCGGATTCGAGATCCACTACGACAAGACGAGTTCGTGCGACAAGCTGACCGACATGGAAACCGTCTACCCGTACATCCGTCTCGAGTGCACCAACGTGCCCATCAGCGGACACCTCGACGTCACCAGTCCCGGCAACTGTGAGTCCTTTCAGCACCTCGTCAGCCGGACGTCTTCTGTTTCAGACGTGCTCGAGTTCGACAACTACTACTCGTGGTTCTCGGCCAAGCAGCTTCGCTACAACATCGAGATCGAGGACTTGTGAACGGAATAGAAAGACATTTTGTTGATAATAATGTATAATTATATACAACCGAGGGGGAAAATCTAAAATTATTATTTACTTTTATAAAGATTTCTTGTATATTTCTTAACATCCAAAGGAGGATAATGTGGATTAAAAACACAGCAACTAGTTTTTTGAAAACCCGGCACAGGAAAAAAAGATAATTTTTTTAAAAACGGGGAAACGGAAACAATCTAGGCGGGAAAAAGGAAAAGAAAAGTGGTTGAGGTGTGCAGGGGATGGCGGCAATGGGGGGAGAAATCACAAGAATCGGAGACCCGTCGAGTTGAAGAAAGAGGAGAACTGAGGAAGAGTGACGACTAGTGGCGGCGGTGTTTATCCTGCAAAACGAGAGGGTGTTCAGGTGAATTCGGAACACTTCTCACTTTATGGTGGTCCCTGTGGTAGTCCCTACTCGTGCCTTCGCCGTGGTCTCTTCGTTTCTCACTGCGACCTTTGTCCCTCGGATGATCCTTTTCCTTGTGATCCTTCACCTCTTTCGGCTTCTCCTCTTTGTGTTTATGATGATGGTGATGATGATGATGGTTCTTGTGTTTTTCAGACGTCAGACTGCGATACCGATCGGCAAGCGCGGCGGGTTCTTTTAGTGTGAACTTGCAAAGGAAGATCCACAAATAGTTGTACCACTTCCGAAGGTTCGTCTTTGGTTTCTTCTTCAACAGAGTCTCGAGATTCGTGAGGAATGAGTCGCCGAGTCGCGTCAGATATTTCGCTTCGTCAGCTTCGTTCTTCTGCTCTTGTGCCTCTTTCAACTTTTTCATGTACTTGTGCACAGGCATACACAACTTGACACATTCTGGAAAGAGGGGACATTTTCTGAGTCCCGGAAGAATGAAAAGTGACTTACCTAGGAACGGTTTCGCGCTACTGTCCTCGAGAGCTCCTCCGTAGAGAGACTTGTCGATGGTGAGCAGGGCGAGCTGATCCTTGAGACTACTGCTCCTCTCCTCCTTCTTCTCCTTCTTCTTCTTCTCGCCCTCGACTAACACGTGGTTCGAGTGCTTCTTCTTTTTCTCCGGGACAACAGGCGAGGGTTCTTCAGCCTTCCGCTTCTTGACCACTTCCTTCTTCTCAGGTCCCTTCGTCTTCTTCATCAGGCGCAACAAGTAGTCTACTCTCTGCTGCAGGTTCTTGCCCTGTGGCTTCTTCGTCTTGTCTTTTATAAAGATCTTGTCGGCCAATCCCAGTGAAGGGTCCATCTTGATCGCCTCCCAACTGCCATACCCGTACTTCCACACTCCCCAGAGCAGCGCTCCGTCATCCGCCGACTTCCACTCCACGTCCCATCCCTTTTGAGACTTCGCGGCTCGTGGAGCCATGAAGGCCAGCTTCTTCTCTTCGGTTTTCAAGGCGTCGTGGAGAGGCTTCAGTTCTTCGTGGCTTTTCTCGATCTGTTTCAGATTGACGTCACAGTTGGCGAACTTAAACTTCCGATCGGCAGCTTCCTGGAAACCCACTGTTTGGCTCATATGGATGGTTCTACTCACCTTTCTCTCTGCTTCCGTTCCATTCCGCTCCGCATTGTCAAACTCTTCGGAGGCTTTCTTGCAAGCATCACTCAAACTCTCCACCAGCTTCTTCATCTCGTCAGTGCTGTGCTCTTCGAGCTCCGCGTCCTGAGCAATCTCCTCGAGTCTGTAGAGAAAGAGTGTAAAAAGATAGAAAGAGACGGGGGCGCCCGGCACGAAAGACGCGAGCGACACAAAACAACAGAGCGAAGGTCAACACTAGGGAGGATTTTCGGGCGGCACGTACCTTTCCAGCGGCATCGCGAACTTCCGGAACGCCTTGATGAACTTCTTGATTTCGGCGACGTTGAAGTTTCCGATGGCCCTCTTCTTCTTCTTCCTGCCGCCCTCCTCATCGTCGTCATCCTCATCATCGCCTTCGTCAATCAACTGCGGCATCGGCTTCGCACGCTGCCTCGGCGCCAGATTCATCTCGGCTAACTCTTTCATCCGCTCCTCTTCTAGAATCCGATTCCTGTCCTCTTCCGGAATTATGGACGCCCATTCATCAGTCGCCGCTGCGATGTCCTTCTCTTCGTCTATCGCAAACGTGGCGTACTTGAACGAGCTGAGCAGTTCGTTCTCTTTCAGCATGTCGTCTTCCGCCTCACGCGTCTCTGCGCCCATCAGAATCCGATCGATATCCACTTCGGGCTCCTGTTCTTCGCCCTCCTTTTCCTTGAACAACTCGGCAGCTCCAAACTTCAGGATCGCGCTCAATTCTTGTTTGTCGAACGGGATGGATCCGCCGGTAGTGGCGTTCTTCGAGAGGACCGTCTTTCCAGTGGTGTCCATCCGTTGGATGACGAGATGGTCCAGGACTAACTTCCGTTTCGCCCTCTCCACGATCTCCTCCTCCACCGATCCCTTCGTCACTAACCGGTAGATGTTCACTGTTCTGGTCTGTCCGATTCGGTGGGCTCGTGACATGGCTTGCAGGTCGTTCTGTGGATTCCAATCCGAATCGAAGATGATCACCTGCAATAAAATGATCGGATTTTCAAAGAAATACATTGCCTTTCTTACAGTGTCAGCTGTGGCTAGATTGATTCCTAGACCTCCGGCCCGAGTCGATAGGAGAAACGCGAAATCAGTTGATCCGGGGGCATTGTAGTGGTCGAGAGCCTGCTTGCGAAGGTCCGCTCGCATAGATCCGTCGAGCCTCTGAGAAGGGAAACGGCGAAGTTGGAGATACTCCTGCAGGATGTCGAGCATCATGACCATCTGCGAGAAGATCAGCACTCGATGACCCTTGTCTCTCAGTCGACACAGCAGTTTGTCGAGGAGGATCAGTTTGCCTGATGACTTGAGCAGCTGCTGCAGTCTTCCTTGCGCGTCGTCGTGAATGTAGTCGTACTGACGTGTCAGTGAGGCGTGGTTGCAACACTTCTTCAGCTCCATGACGAGGTTCACGAATCCGTTGATGGATCCCTTGACCCCTTTTGAGAGCTCTCGGTAGTTCTTCGTCAGAATCCACTTGTAGAACTGCTTCTGGTGAGCGGTCATGTCGACGCGAAGGATCTGCTCCGTCTTCGGAGGCAGCGACTTCTCGACATCTTTCTTCACACGTCGGAGCAGAAAAGGCTCGAGTTTTTTGTGGAGAGCTGAGATTCCCTTGTGGTTCGATTCGTTGTGCGCCGTTTCGAACTCTTCCCAGCAGTCAAACTTCTCGGGCATAATGAAGTGGAGAAGAGCCCACAGTTCTTTCAGCGAGTTCTGGAGAGGGGTTCCCGTGATGAGCAGTTTGTGATTGAACCGGAACTGGATCAGACACTTGTACAAAAGCGAATCGTCGTTCTTGAGGCGGTGTGCTTCGTCGACGAGCAGGGCGGCCCAGTCGACGGAGGAGAGGAACGCTTTGTCTTTCAGCAGGATCTCGTATGTAGTCAGAATAGCGTTGACCTTCATCTTCTTCGTGCCGCCGACGAACCACTCGTACTGCCGTATCATGTCTCGGGAGACGACGTCGCCCATGTAGACGACGAGATTCATGTCTGGAGCCCACTTGTCGAACTCTTTCTGCCACGCCGCCATAGTCGACAGAGGAACGACGACAAGGTACGGCCCGGCGAGGTCGTATCGGTGGAAAAGAGAGGCGAGCAGCGAGATCGACTGGATTGTCTTTCCGAGACCCATCTCGTCGGCGAGGATCGAACTGTTTCCTTTGCACCACGCGTAGATCATCCAATTGAGACCTTCTAGCTGGTAGTCTCGCAGCTGCTGTGTCGCCTCTCCGTTCGTCTTCAGGTACTCGGGCATCGCCTCGAGCTTTTCGAACTTGGGACGCTTCCGAAGCACCGGCGCGTTCTTGTTCGGCGGCTTGAGGTTCTCGACGCGGTGATGGTAGGCTCGTATCTGCTCGGGCGGCACCATCTTCTCGTCCTCCCACGTGCAATCCGCATAGGGAAGGCCCGACCACTTGACGAGGTACTCGGTGGGGTTCGATCCGTCGGCGGCTCTATCGCGGGACGTCTGATGTGCAACCACACGCTCGACTTTCTTGTACTCTTCGCAGAGCTCCTCGGCCATTTGCTGCTCGCACTCAAAGAATTCGATGTACTCCTTGTCGGCGGACCGCTTCCACATCTCGATCTCCTTCTGTTTCTTCACGTAGTTCTGCACCTTCTTGATTCCCTTCGCATTCATGATCGTCAAAGAGTTCTCCGACTCCCATGTGTTGTGCAAGTGACTCCATCCCGTCCATTTCACCAGAAACTGTTGTTCCGTTCTGTTTCCCGGAGCCTCGTTGGGATCTCCCTTTTCTGTCATGTTGTAGCACGTGGTGCCACTTCCGGTGGCTCCCGGAACTCCGTATCGCCACTTGATGATCTGAAAAAAACAGTTTTTCACGAGCACATCAACTTTAATTTACTCGTTCAACGTTCTCCGTCGCGACAAGCGGCGCTTCTTCAGTGACCGCTGGTCCCTCGTCCCATTCCAGAACGTCGTCGTCGTCTATCTGAAACTATTGCTTTCGTGGCTCTCCTGGAGTTCTCCACTCCGTTCTCACGTCATCGTCCGAGTTCTTCTCTGTGTAATCCACGTTTCCTTTCGTCGAATGCCTTTTCACAACTGACACCACAGCCTTTTTCGTCGACTTTTTCACCGCGACGACGACGACGTTGTTCTTTTTTTTCGGTTTCTTCTTATCATCCCAATCATCGCCAGATGAAACAGATCCGTCTGATTCATCCGAAACCGACTCGTCCTGTCTCTTTGCTCTTTTCGAGCGTCTCAAGTAGTTCTCGTCTTCCAGAAGCTGAAAATGCCGGTAATTCGAGACATCAGAGAACAGTTCGCGTACCTTTCTCGTTTTGTCGTCCATCCCCCGACTCGTATTTTTCTTCTTTGAATGAGTTTCTTCTGGCTCCGGACTAGACGAAGTCGTTTCTTCGCTCTCGTCGCTGTTTTCAGATGAGCTCTCAGCCGAAACTTCTTCTGGAACCGTCTACAGTAACCGTGTTCATTCCTCCCTCCCTTCGAATCTCGCAAGGAATCCCTTCGATATCACCGTCGTTTCCTTATGGAAAGCCTACCTTTCACCTCCTCGTACTCGCTGCTCTCCTCTTTCTCCTCGCTTGATCCTTCGGGCTTCTCCTGATTCATCGGTTCATCCGCCTGCTCGTCTTGCTCACCGTCACTACCCGATGACGATTCTGACGGATTCCACATGCCTAAAATCATCAAATTGTGTCACTTGCCACGTCTCACGTTTTTTAAAATAAATTAATGAAAGTGACCTGACGGAAATCGGTTACAATGAGCGTAAAACTTTGAATCGAACACTGTTTCTCCGAAAGTTATCAAGGAATATCAATGTTTATTTGCTGAATATAAACTTTAATAAGCTTTTCCATAATTGAAAACCTATTAAAACTACAAAAAAATTTGATATATTTCATGAAAATGGTAATTCACATTCAAAAATCGATAAAAAATTCGAGACGCTTCCAAATGGATTTCTTCTTTTACAAAAAGATTACTGATGTGAAGAATTATCTAAATCGAGAGAAAATAACATGATAAATCAAGTTCTAAGGGTAATTAAACCGAAAGGAACGTAGGTCCCCCGAGTAAATCCACCAAAGTCGCACATGGTTTTAGGCCTATTTCTAGGTGCTTCTACCGTGTTTTAGAGGAATAAAAGGCTGAAAAAGACACTAATTGAAGCGAAGAGTCTTCCAGAAGCTTCAGAACCCGAAAAGAGCGCGTGAGAGCCGAGAAAACGGCTTCCGAAGAGCGATTACGCCCGAGAAACGGCATCTTCGGACTAACACTTTGCAACCGCGACGCGACCGCTCGCGATCAAAAGTGCTCGTTTCTCTTGCCGGCAATTCAAACTTGTCTCTTCTCTCCCAGAGATCGCCTTCTACGTTCCCCTTCCCAGTCCCTTCAACAGAGAAACAAAGATTTCATATCTCAAAGAGGTTTATTAAAGTGAAGGCACGAGAAGCGCACTATTGAAGGCACCGAACGGTCCTTTTTACATCATTAAACAAGAAAGAAACCGTGGAACAACCGTCAAGTTGAAAATCTTCGATGGAATAGCCCTAGTCGAAGAAGCAAACAAATAAATAAATAAATTACATAAAGAAAACAATTGGGTAAAACTCTGCTATTTGGTTCGAATTACAGCTCGGTCTTCTTCTTCTTCTTTCCGTCACGAGCGTATCCCTTGAGTCCATCAGTGGAGTGCTTCGAGATGAAGTTAACAAAGTCCTTCACTTCGCGTCCTCCGTTGTATGGGATCGGGTTAGACTTCGCGTTCTTCGGAAGCCAGAAAAGAGTTGGGAATCTGAAAATTCAAAATAAATTAATTGATGGTAATAATCATCTGGAAACGAACCCTCTGACTTCGAAGAGTGGTGGCACATCATTGGCGGTTGCATCCATCTTGGCAATGATGACATCCTCCTTGTTGAGCTGAAAACGATAAACGTTAAGTGGTGCCCACTAAATAGTTAGCGATTTCATATGCTCGTGTTCCGAAATCGAAACATTTTTTATTATTACCTTCTCAGCAAGCTCATCATACTTCGGGGCGAGCGATTTGCAGTGGCCACACCATGGAGCGTAGAACTCGATAAGAACGTCCTTATCAGAATCCATGATAAGCTCCTTGAAGTTCTTTCCGACGGCCACCTTCACATCTCCTTGCTCATCTGGGATTGGCTCGGACTTCATGTATGGTTCGGCGTTTCCAGCGAGAACCTCGTCGACGAATTGTTGCAAGTTGTCGATGCTAAAGAAAAAAAATTGGACACATGCTATGACGCAGGAAGAGTGTTTAAATTAAGTCGACGGGTCATTCTGTGGGGACATCGCATACCTGAACTCTTGGTCCATCGGGTATTTTCCTTCGTTAGTAAGAACGACGACAATCGGCTTGTCAGAATCCTTGCGCTCTCCGAGTCCGTTCTGCTCGATTTCCTGGGAGAACTCTTCCTTGTTCGAGACGGCGAACTGAACCTTTCTCTTGTAGTTCTGCGCTACCTTCAGGACACGATTGCGCCAGTAGTTGGATCCCTTCGGGTCCTTGACATAGTCGACGTTGTAGTAAACAACGACGATTGGCTTGTGCTCGAATTGGAAAAGATTTCCTTGGGTACGGATTCCAGCGAGTCCAACAGTGTCTTGCACCAGGAAATTCTTGATCTTATCCGTATCGTAGTTTCCATCGTATTTGAACTCATTTTGGTCGAACTTGTTGTGGAGCTTCTTCGGGACGAAGACAACAACATCATCGGTGTATCCAGTCTTCTTGAGGACGTCCTTGTTGGAAGTGTGAGCGAAAGAGAAACGGTCACGCTCAGTGTCGGCAACCTTGAGGAACGAGTCCTTAAGCTTGCTCTCGCTCTCGAAGAATCCAATGACAACGTTCTCGTCGCCGGAGGTGAACTTTTCAAAGTCAGCAACAGACTTCAGTTCCTTCGATGAAGGTCCGGACTGTCCGCGCATGTACTTAACGATGCCGTCAGCGTCTCTTGGTCCATCGTAATCCTGGGAAGTGACTCCGTTGCGGAAGATCTTCAAAGTAGGGAACCCTTTCACTCCGTACTTGTCACAGACGGTTTTCTCGGTGGTACAATCAACCTGAAAGCAAAAAAGTGTGGTGGTGTGTCGCGCTGGTAATGCCACGTCATAAAAAAATGACCTGTTTGCGCCTCCATAGGAGCGATGCGATACTTACGAAAAACAATTTTTGCAAACCGGGATTTTTAGGGCTCAGTTTGGATGCTATTGCCGTTCAATTTTGTTGTCAGCGGTGGTTAAAAGATACAAAGAGACGACATACCCAAATAGGCAACGCCAATTTTTCCGGAAAGGTACGGTTACACGCAATATTGCGTTTCTACTACGTTAAAGCGAAGACAACAAACTCACGAAACGAATCTACTAAGTTGAACCTAGTATGGCTTCGTTTTGTGAACAGCGATGGTCCGCAAACACCGCAACGTTAAAATTAAGAAAAAGCGTGGCAGTGCGGATTATCGTTGTTTACACAACGAGGACATAATAACTACCGTTTAACCTGTATTAAAGCGGCACGCCGGTCTCACTTTCAACCCCTTCCCAGAGACGTCGTTCAAATAAAGGTGTCACTCCAATAGAGGTTTTACGGTAAGCTTTTGAGAGCCTCTTACACTACTCGGAATTCCCTGGAGCTTTTGTTTCGTGGGAGGAGAAACGAATACCGAACAATCAGAATCTAATAATTTAGGTGAAAGGACAGAGAATTACGGAATGATTATTTACAACCACATTTTATAGCGTAAGGTTTGGCAGTTTTTTTCTCAATTTCTCCAGGTGCTTTGACAAATTTATGAGCCCAGTCAGCATAAACAGTTTGAAAAACTGAATTGAGTTGTTTCAAACGTTTACCAAAAACGAATAGCTTCACAAAGACAAGCTGTGCATAGGTTCAAAATGGAAGAAAAACCGTTGAGATTTGTGAATTGAGTCTTCGTCTAGAACAGAAAACGGAGACTTGTGTTTATGCACATTCTATTGTTCAATGGCAACTGATCTGTGGTCTCGGATACAACTTTGAAGTCGTGATTGTAATGTTGCTTTCCCTCTTGCAGTTTCGCCTTATCGTCGCAAGCACTGATAACTCATTAAACACAGCCAACAAATGATGTCTAAATTCCACGTTTTGCTCGCACAAAACCAAGTGTCGCAAACAAAACAGTGACCGTTATCTATAGAAAGACTATTCCAATATGCATATGGGGTCCATTGTATGTGCACAATAGCACAAAGGCAGTAATACAAATAATACAATCGATAGTTCTATATGTTTGAACAGCTTTGTCGGGTTTGTGGTAGAGAAAATGGAATAACGCGGATGAAATATAGCAGGCTGCTTAAACAGCTCACTCTCTTACCTTGACGAGGGCAACTGGCGGCTCGTTCGCAGCGAGTTTAGGGGCAGCTTTCTCGTACTCCGGAGCAATACGCTTGCAGTGTCCACACCACGGGGCATAAAACTTGACGAGAGCGATGTCGTGCGATTTGATGAGATCCTCGAAGTTACCGTCGGTGTACTCGAGGACGGCTCCTCCGGCGCTGGCGACTGCCAGAAACGCGGCGATCAACGCTGCTTTCACCCAGACCATTACCTGAAAAATGAAGTTTAAGTAATTTCAAAGGAAAGCACTCAAGAAATACAAGTGGGAAAGGGCAAACGGATTGATGGGAAATTCGGGAAAGTCGGAGAAAAGCGACCGCTTCGCGAGACGAGCTACGTCACGCGCGCCGCGTGTTTTTCGCTTTGAGATATCGAAACCGGCAAACTACATGTACCTTTAAACTCTTACAGTTATTTTTTGATATTTTGTTGATCAATTCGTATGAGTTGACTTGATTGCTAATTTCTACTTTAAAAACAGTTTGCTTTTTCAAATCCGAAAACAGAAACGCAAAAACGCTATTAAAAATCGATAGAAATGCCTTTCCTGAGCCTCAGTTTCAAAATGTCACTCATGGGAGAGTCCGGGAGACGAGGTAGTGTCTAAGACGACTCCCACCGTTGTCTCAGGCAATAAAATATGGGAAAACGGAGCAAATTCTGTCCAAAAAAGGAACTTTTGAGTGCGCTTGGCCACGTGGCGATCGGTGTGTCCACCACGGATTGGTAGGGAAGTGAGCCAAAAACACGTTGAATAGCGGCCTCGGCGCGCGTGTTGTGTGCCGATTGGCGGCTGAGAGTACCCTCGCTCCGCCTTTCGGGTCTCGCAGCGAAGAGACGACGCAGACCGAGTGTCGATTTACGCAGCGACTTTGTCATATTTATTGATCTCTAACTTCATTGTGATAAAGTAGTTTGGTGAGCGGAAACCAGTCCATATGGATTGGTGGTCGATTGCAGCTGCCTTCTCGAATATCGGTTACGTCTCCAGAACTACTTTTCTCGGAAAATGGTCGTCGGAAAACAATTGTTTTGTGGAGATAAAACGATTTTGTACGAAGAATTGGTCTAAAACTCTCAGACATTATTCTGAATTGATGTGTCCTGTATGGAAACTACTTTCCCTCTTCAACATTGTCGGAACTGAGTCGTCTCGAGCGTCAAACGCATTTGAAAACGCATGGAATTTCGTAAGCGTCGAGAACATTCTCGATTCCCGTTTGCAACGTATCTTTCCACTTCCCCAACTCTCACTTGTTTCTCTCTTTTCTGTCTCTCTCTCTCTCTTCTGGTTTCCCACATTTTTTCTCAATTTCTCTCTCGTTTTCAGATGGCCACTGAAGGCTCCACCATGAAAATCTCCGCGAAATCGCCGGTGGCTAAATATGATTTGGAAATATCGACCAATGCGACAGTATCGGAGGTATTTCGGTGTGAAGCATGAGAAAATTTAAAATTAGCCGTTTTAGCTGAAAGACAAGATACTAGAACAAGTCGCTAACGCCACAAAAGAGCAGATATACCTTATTTATACGGGAAAGATTTTGAAGGACGAAGAAACTCTCGCCCAGCACAGTCGGTTTTCGCTATTCATGCATACTTTTTATCGATTACTTTGCAGAAATCGCTAATGGACACACTGTTCACTTGGTCATTAGAAATCAGTATAGAGCCGCTGCTGGTGGCACTTCCGCTACTACGACGACACCGGCAGCTACCCCGGCGAGTGCTACGAGCACTCCCTCTGCGACGACGCAGCCTCCGAACCCGTTCAGTTCGTTCGGAGGATTCGGAGGACTCGGAGGGCTCGGAGCCGGTTCCAATCCGCAAGAGCTTCTCAACAATCCGGAGGCGATGAGGTCGATGATGGACAATCCGATTACTCAGAGTCTTCTCAATAACCCAGAGTTCATGCGAACCATGATCTCCTCGAATCCACAGTTCCAGGCACTTATTGAGGTAACTGCATTGTGCTTACCTTCTTGGATTGCCATTTTTCCAGAGAAACCCGGAGGTGGGCCACATTTTGAACGATCCGAACATTATGCGGCAAACGATGGAGATGATCCGCAATCCGAATATGTTCCAGGAGATGATGCGTAATCACGACCAAGCGATCAGAAACTTGCAGGTTCCTCATTCCCATCGACAGCTTCACGATAAAGTTTTTTTCAGGGTATTCCCGGGGGAGAAGCCGCTCTGGAGCGTCTGTACAATGACGTGCAAGAGCCGTTGCTCAGCAGTGCCACGAATTCTCTGAGCGGGAATCCGTTTGCCTCGTTGAGACCGGAACAACCGAATGGTGAGATTCAAGTACTTCTTCTCTACGAATGCCTTATTCCTTTCCAGAGCCACGTGTTGATCGTGCTGGACAGGAGAACAGCGAGGCTCTCCCGAACCCTTGGGCCTCGAACAACAGCTCATCCGGAGGAGAGAACACGCGTAGAGCGGACTTCGGATGTAAGATATAGCAGCGAAATATTCTCTCGCACGAATCTGAAAGTTCCAGCAATGTTCGACACGCCAGGAATGAGCTCTTTGATGGAGCAGATGATGTCGAATCCGAGTGTGACGGCCAGCATGTTCAGTCCGGAAGTGATCAATTCGATCCGTCAGAACATGTCCAACAACCCGGCCCTCATCGATTCGGTACGCATCATTCTCGTTTTTCCAGTTCAATCCGTTTGTTCTCAGATAGTCGGAGCGATCCCATCGGCTCGTGACAACCCTGAAATTTCCGAAGGAATCCGTAGGCGTTTCCCGCAAATGCTGAACATGGTTCGATACAATCTTTTCTCTTTTGTCCATGAATTTGAATCGTTTCAGATGGCCGATCCAAGTGTGATGGAGGCTATGAGAAACCCGCGTGTCAATGCGGCATTCCAACAGATTCAGGAAGGATTCGCGACTCTCCGAAGAGAAGCTCCGCAACTGTTGAAGTTAGAAAAACATTCGCTTTTCTTGACCTAGAAAATCGCTGCTTACAGTGTGTTCCAAGGAATGGGAAATGAGACTCTCGGTGTGCCTGTGCCCGCTGCTGCGGCAGCTCCATCCGCCGGAGGAGCTGCGAATCCGTTGGCTGACCTGCTGCGACAAATGAATCTCGGAGGAGGTGGAGGAGCGGTGAGTATACAATTGAATCCCTCGAAAGACCCTTTGGTCCCTCAGTTCTTGTTCTCGCATCTTTATTTTTGGAGAATTACTAACTCGCCGACGCTCATTTAAAACCCCGCATTTCAAATATCAAAGTTTTTGGGCAAATTGAGAAGCTGATGAGAAGCGGGGCGGCCTCTGTGACGGAAGCGCGCGCGCAAGACACAAGAAGTCATCTTGTCTTCTGTTCTGAATAATGTAGCATCTAGAAGGAGGAGAAGTCGAAAGAGAGCGGCTTCTCGTTTGACATGCTATGGATAAATGTTAGATAATGAGTATAAAGTGACACAAACTGATGCGCCGTCTTGGAAATCGCCTTCCGCTTCGGTCACGAAATGCAATTATCATATCGAGTTTCATGAAAGAAGCAACACATTTTCATATCTGATACCCTAGAAGTGTGGGAATTTGGACGGTCCCCGCGTCCTTTCGGTTTTCGGTGAGAAACAATTGCGTCGCACAACAAAGGCAATAATTTCCATCTTCTGCAAAGGGCCTTCCTTCCTCCTTCTTCTCGCCGTCACAATTCGTCGTCTGCTCATCTCTTATCCATACGAATAGATCAGATTTTTCAATTTTGTCCGCCGCCGCCTCGACATTGCCATGCTCTCTTCTTCCTGCACAACACATTGTTGGCACATACATGTTATATGCCGTTTTCCATTTTCGATTAATTTTGTTCAAAGCCAAAACGTGTATGGATGTGTGTGTGCGGCTCGCACATAAAATGATATTAGTAGGAGCACACATAAAACGGTGATCGAGAGGAAAGAGGTCTGATGACGTCACGATGAGGAATACGACTTTTTGAAAGGGAAATTAGAGGAATACCGTAGAGAATGTCGAGTTACTTAAGAACCTAGAGGCACTTCAGAAGGTTTTCTCGCGCTTCGCTTTCAGTTTGGCTCAAAGAGTAGTTGTCTGGTTCTATGAATATTCCGCCTCGGATGGGGAAGGTCCCTCAAAATCAGTTTCGCTTGTCTAATTGTAAGAAGCGCACATGTTTTGTGGCATATTTGGGATGCGCGACGACGACGTATTTGCACACACATTCCGCGGATCGGATGTCACTATAATCTCATCTTGTAAGCGCTTTCGCTGCTATCAAATTTATCCCGTATGTTTCAAGCAATTGTGTCCTCTCTCCCTCGGTTCTGCCTCGTTTTGTCTCATTAGACGATTGTTTTGACGACATTTGCATACATCATACGTCTTCTCGTCCCGGAAGGTTGTGTAATGGAATAGTGCGCGAAGAAGAGAAAGGGTCTTGATGAGCAGCAGACAGGCCCCCCATTCGGCCGTCTCTTGTTCATTCAACAATTGTTTAATCTTGGAAACCGCCGACGCCGCAATGCCCCACATACCACGTATTTCATATAAGGCAGCTGGTTGGCGGACGCCTTCCGGCCCCGTTTCCCGCCTTTTTTGTGGATGAGCCGATGCAAATGATATTGGTGGAGTGATTAGTGGCACTATTAAGAGGAGCAAAAGGAAAGGCACTTAGTCGTCGTTTGAATGGACATCCAATTGGTTCCCCTCCGGCAGATGGCATCAAGCTTTAGGAAGCCGCTTCTCGCTCCCCCGGCACCTGTAGGCGGCCTCGGGGCCACTGCGCACTTTACGAAAATCCGAAACAGACGCCAATCATCTTCTCATTAATTAGTGCGTTGATGGAATTGCGGGGACATGTGTGCCTGCAGGACGATGTGTTGTATCACTTAATGCATGTTGTCGAACTCTGTCTAAGTATGGTGTAATGCATAAATCGAATGAACGTGCTGGTCCGAAGAAGCGGCACGAGGACACAATGGTGTGCTCGAGAGGAGACCCAAAAACACATATGACGCGCCGATTCGGGCCAACTGCCTCATCCTGTCTTCGTTCCGTTATTATTATTCTGGCGGACTCATTTGTTCCGGAACATGACAGGCACAATGCGTTTCAGAAGATAAACATCGGCGCAGAGCACTGACTCGTAATATGTAATGAGCAATTAAGCAGAAATTGTGGGCATGCACACGCTCGTGTTGTATGTGCCCATGTTTTCAAAATTGCCTATTCTCAGAGGAAATGTTAATTTGTGTGCGCGCGCGCATCTTTTCAATCAAGTGCTTGTCTCGGAGACCATATTTTTTGTTTCTTGTGGGAATAGATTTCGGAATGATTGCTTGCGCAAATAGGAGAAGATGGATTCGAAATTGAGTCTGCGGCAAGATTCCTTCAGCTAACCACAATAATTGGGTTTTGGATGAGGCCACCAACTTTTAAAAACGTCCCAAAGGGACCGCTTCTGGATTACGGTATCACCTGATCCCTCTTTCTCTTGCGGCGGCTGTGTGTCAATCTTCAATATTGAGACAGCCGTCTCAAAGTGCTTCGCTTCTGAGTGATTAGTAACCGAAATATGAAGGAGAGGAAGAGGCAGCCGGCTTCTCCTCCTATCTTCTCTCAGGTGTCGAGCTGTGGCGGTGGCCGGCAAAAAGGCGAACAACTGTTGTCGGACGCGGTGCTCGGCTCGCGAGCTCTTTTGTTGTGAATACACGTCGCAATCATCAAACGGCACATTAATCATATCTTGGGAAGTGGGGAAGTGGGTCGGTCGATAAAAGAGAACACTGACCCTTTGCAACTTTCGGCTCCGTGGACTACGATGATTGATGATCTTTGGAGCACTAAAGTGTGAGATATTTTCAGCCGGCTGCTCCTGCGAACCCGGAACAGACGTACGCTTCGCAACTGGAGCAGCTGCAGTCAATGGGATTCTCGAACCGGGCGGCCAACCTGGCAGGTAAGCTCAACAACCCTGATGGCTGTTTCGCAATCTATTCCGATTTACAGCCCTGACCGCGTCGTTTGGAGACCTCAACGCGGCTGTCGAACGTCTCCTCAACTCGCCGCAGTGATGATATCCTCCACGCTCTTCTCGCCACTCCGTCCGCCCTTCCGACCCTTCTTTATCAATTTCTTGTAACTTACCTTGGTCTGTGATCTTGCTTCTCGCCCTTTCCCTTCGAAACAACCTTCATTTCTTACTCTATAGTGCACCATACATTAGTCTTCCCTTGTCCCCCCTCTAGAGTTCCCTTGTATTTCTTACAATTCCAAAAGTTTATTCTGCAAGAGTCGTTGGGAAAGCGTCAAAGTATGTATAAGTTATTTTTCTGTTCTACTAAATAAAGTGAGCTTTTGAACCCTTTTCCTCGCTTTAGATGCAGATGGATTTCGAAGCGAAATAAACCCGTTTCCGTCGGAAGAGCTAATCTGCTCGGCAAGAAAAAAGGACAGTCGACGAAAGGGGCGGAGCCAGCGGGAGCTCGCGGAGCCGGAGCAATCTGCTAATTCATTCGCATGTCATCCGTTTGATTACCCTCTCCGCATTCAAGTTGTTCCATTTCAGCCGGATTGCATGACTCGAAAACAACAACCAGCGCACTTTTCGCTCGCATCGAAATTCGCAGCGCACCGTGTGAGACCGGATACGGAGTGATATTAGAGCACACTTGCAACACGAGTCCGACGGAGCGCACTTTCCGACCCCCCGGATTCTTCTTCTTGTTCTGTTTCCGAACAAGTGTGGTGTCATAAAATTCGAATCGGATCGCGCAGTGCGAATCGACAATTGATTTGTCTTGTCGCATTGTGGCCCCTCGCGGCCGCGCCACTCAAAAGCGATAATTCACAAAAACGACCGTTCTTTCTCTTTTCGCCTGGGCAAGACGGGGAAGGGGAAGGGGAAGGAGGGAAGTGACAGTGTAACACACACGCCCCCCGTTCCTAATATTTACGAGCCCGCGCGACAACTGGCCGCCTCCCGGAAAGAGGCTTCTTTTCTGATTGACGGCCCGTTCCTAATATTGAATAATAGATAATATACAGGGCGACGAGTGACACGCATCTCGTTAATTATCGCGACAATCTGGTGCTTTTCGAATCGTTCCCACAAACTTCTGCTTCTTCTTCTCGCCAGCTTCTGTTTTCCATTATTCCCCTTCGCATCAACGTCTTCTTCTTCTTCTTCCAGTTTTATGCTCATTTCCGTTTTGCTCTTTCTCCTTCTCTCATCATTTTCCATTTTCTTCTACACTGATTCTGTCTATCGGCAAAACGTTTTTAATTAAATTTCAAAAGGAAATTGGCACAGAAACGCCGCGGCGAGCTCGACGAGCACTACGGTAGTTATGACTGACTCCGCCCCCTTTTCGAGCCGACGCGCGCGCGCGCTTCAGCGAATTATTATTGGTCGCTGCCATAAGGGGGCGGAGTCGGCGCGCGTCTCGCCACGAAGAGCACGCCGTCTCGCTCGGGCTCCGCGCGACCATTATTAGCTGCTCTTTGGGACCGAGAAGGAGGAGCAGAAGACGTGCCTTTCTCTTTCTTTCCCTGGAACTTCATCTTCAGAATCACTGAAAATTGATATTTTACATTCATTTCTCATAACTTTCTCTCTTCCGAAATCAGAAATCTCAAAACACGAATCCCATTTGTTTCGAGCCGATCGAATCGTTTTCCAGCCTTAGTTTCTGGAAGTTTCTAGTCTTTCAACGGTCAGTCTTTTCCGATCCATCGATGTTGAAACGTCGCTCCATCGAACATCCGTCTACAGTAATCCATCGTGGAACTCTTTCTTTTTGAACGATGAAGAAGACTGCAAATATTATGGCAGTTGTAACACTCCTGGCCGTCTCGGAGAGAGAGAGAAAGTGTGATCCGACCGGTTGTAAATCATGTGCCCTCCCCACTCGTGCTCCGAGAAGAATCCACGTCTTCTAGGTGTGATGACGTCTTCTGCTTCTTGTCCTTGGTCCATTCTCGCTTCTTCTTCTTCTAATCCAATTCTTCGGGGTCACCAAATAATGAAAGTCATCTCTCGTTATTATATTTTGCAAGTTCCTGCCCGAATACTAATTCCCCTCCTCCTCCGTTATCCCCCCCTCCACACCGTTATGAATTCCAATTTGCGTTCTCTGCGTCTCCGCCTTCTCCACACTCTCTCGCTCGCCTTCATTTCGAGAGCTCACGATGAGCAAAATGAAAAAAGGCGCGAGAAAATATCGAACGATGCGCGGGAAGAGGGAGAGGAGCAGAAGACGTCGCTTCTCTCTCTCTCTCTCTCTGCCCAATTCATATCAAATGAATTTCCGTCGTCACGCCTACAGTAGTCGTCGTCGTTTCCGCCTCAAATGAGAGGAATGAGACCAATAATTGGCACCCTCCTAAATGATTGCGAATATTTCATGGATTTGGAAATTGCCGGTTTCCCTCTCTTTTTTGTGTGTGGCGCACAGCTTATTCAAATGTTTGGCTCGGCGTGTCTAATCTGGCCAAATTGACTGAGAAGAAGGCGTCGAGGAAGCAGAAGACGTCGGAGGAGACGAAGAAGAAGAAAGCAGTGGAGGGAAGAGGCATAAAGTTACCATAATCGGATGGATGGGCGGCTCTTTCTTCTTCTTCTCCGACGTCTTCGCCTCAAGAGAGTCAGAGAAACAAATGGAAAAAACCGAAAAAGAGAGAGAGGGACGAGTTTTTTGCTAACCGAGAGAAGACAGAAAACGAATTGAGGGGGGCTAGAAAAGGGGCTCGGGGGAATTCGAATCTCGATTCATATTAAAGGCACACTATGGGGATAAACACATTTGTGGAAAGTATGGGCCATACACACAGATTGAGTGGATTTACTACTCCGCATTAGTGGAGACGAGGAAAAGAGCCGCCGAGGGGGCTGTCTCCGGTTACAAGCGTCCTGGGACTGAAAGACGGCTGGAAGCCCCTGGCAGGGGGGGGGGGGGGGGGGGGGACTAGGAATCCGACGGCCTTCGAGACACTTCCCTCCAGATCGGCCTCCGATTACCGAAAACTTTTGCATTATTGTCTTTGTCCCGTCGTGGCTGCCATTAGACCTTCTTCTTCGAGGTGTTAGATGCGATGAGAGAGAGTGTCGCTTTCTCAGAAGTGGTCTTGATTTATGACGTGGCAACAGGTTCTCTCCCAAAAAGACAAAGTGCGACGTCCCCCCCCTTTTCCCAACAACTGTCCGCGCTTTTTCGTCTCCTCCACCTCAAAAATGGCTGAACCGTCTTATTTGGGGGCCGCTCTCTAATCTTCTTCGCCTCGAAACCCGCTTTGCAACATAATTACGCGTGTCGGCGCCCTCCAGCGCCTTCTTTTCGGCCCCCGGTCTTCTCCGCCTCCGGCCGTTCTATCTACAGTAATATATGCAAAATGTGTCGATTGTGTGTGCGCTCTCTCGGTTCCGCGTGCTCTCTCGCCGCCCCCCTCCGGAATTTTTAATCGTTCGAAATGGACGATGCGCGAGGAGGGGTCGAAAAAGTAGGAGGAGGAGGAGGTGCACAAAAGAGACTCCCCTCCCCTTTCCCAAACGACGAACAAATGTCCGATTACTGTGAAAGGAGGGGAGAGAGTGCGCGAGACGAAGAGACGCAGACATGTCCTCCGGTCCGTCTTTGTCTTCTTCGATTGCACCACCACCGAATTGTTAATGATTTTTTTGACATAACATATATGAGGTTGGCGTGTGTGCGCGCGCGCCGGCCGCCGTCCCCTCCTCCTCCTCGAAGAGGCGTCGATTTGTGAGTGAGAATCGGTCTGTTTCGGGCCAATTGGGTAAGGGGCGAGAGGGAGAGGGAGTGAAGAGGAAGAGCCGGAAATCGAGAGGAAGTGCCAGATGAGGAGCACAATGGAAGAGACGTTGATAAGAGGCACACAACAATCTGACTCTCCACGTTCGTTCCTGAATGGGAGATCCCCCTCGATATCACACGACATGACTAATTCTCCTTCTTCTTCTTTCGCAACACGACGATCCGCATGTTTATGAGACTTTAAACACGACGTCCGCATTCCGAATTCATCTCGCCCTCTCAACAATTAATACTGTTCCCCCGCTGCCTCCCGGAGACCGATTTTTCAAACCCTCATCAAAAATGCCACGTCATTGTGGCTCTGTGGCGCGGCAGTGACCGCCGCCGAATCCAAACAAACCATCTGTTGATCCCTCGAAATCCGCCCTTCCCCCGCCCAAATGACCCTAGCACCAACAGCGGGAGCGCGCGCGCGCACGAGGTTTGAACTCTCTCGAGCAACACACCTAAGTACCGATATAGAAGAAGAACAAGAAGAAGACGAAGACGAAGAAGCGATGAAGGAGAAGAAGAAGGAGCAATTCGATCCTGTCATGTTCTTCTTCTCTTTTCGACTCGTTACCGAAAAGCAAACGCATCGGGCGGCGGTCGAATAAAGGCGAAAAACGAAATGTCAATATTGTGATGATTTATGAGAGAAGGAGGAGGAGCAGCGAGTAAAAGAAAGATGATTACTCGTGGCGCGGCTCCTCCTGTACATAGTTACCCGTCGTTCCCTGCGTCTCCGCGGCGCGCTTCCGCAATCCTACCCAATTTATATTTGTTCTTTTTTCTTCCCGAGACACACCAAAAGCCGCTCGACGACAAACTTTTTTCGTGTCGTGTCCCTCGCTGCTGCTGCTGCTCCTGCTGACACGTCATCTTCTGTGCTCCATTTGGGCAGATTGGTGCGGGGACCACCTCGCTCGGATGGGCTCCCCCTCTCGCTCTCCGCATCCATCACAATCGAGCCAAATCATAAAATTGCAACACAAACAGCCGCCCCGATGGGTGCCCAAGCCGCTGTCCCGGACTCATCATCGAGAGCCGCCCACAGTAGTAATTCATTTCTCGTCTGCTCCTTCCCGGCTCCCTCTCTCTCTCCCTCTCTCTCTCTCATTCGGATCCTCCTTTCCGCCTCGCTCAGTGTCTCAAATGGGCAATTCAAAACGAGCGAGAAAGTGGGCGGAGCCTCCAGAACGTCTCTCTCTGCGTCTTGTGCCGTCTGAAACGCCGACGCACGAGGAGAGTGAAGAAGGGGGCGGGGCGTGTCTCGTGTCGCGCCTCGTCGCCTCGAAGACGTCGGTCTCCCGTGGCGGTCGCCTTCCCCTTTGCAACAACTCATATTTTACCAGATCATATCTCGTGTCGCTCCCCCCTGGCGCCCGGTACCTGGCGCGTCTTCCCTCACACCGCCTGGGCGACAATTATCATCAAATTCTGTCTCGAATCAGAGAAGACGTCGACGACGCCAGGCAGCAGCAGCATCAGCATTCGCCCTCCGCGGTCTTCATCATGCTGCTGTTCATTAATTCAATTAGTGTTTTATCAATCATTCACCAAATCATGCAAGTAATTCACTCAACCCTCCGTTTTGAGTTTCTCCTCCTCCCTCCCGTCGCGTCTGGCAGTGTGATTCATCCCGAAGACGTGCCACGTCTTCTTCTTCGAATTCCGCATCGCGCACTTTTCCGCTCCGATCCCGATCTCCTCGTTTTGCAACAACCGTATCCTCAAAGCGCTCCTCCGATTCCATCTTGTCCCCACCTGATCATTTTTTGAGATATCTTCTTCCCTCCCCTCCCGTTTCTCGCTCCCCCCTCCGTGTCAAACAAATCTGGAGGTCCTGGGAGGGAGGCTCCTCTAATATAAATTTTGATAATAGCCTTGTTTTCGTCGCCCGCCCCATCCTCATTCTTCTCATCTTTCTAATATAAATCGTTTCTGTGCGTGTGTGTGTGTGTGTGTTGTTTTGCCCGACCATTACTCTTTTTTCTCTCTCGTCATCCCTCATATTCGCCGCCTTCCCCTCCTCATCACCTCTCTTTTGTGAATTCCAGTTTCAGAGAGCCGGATGAATGAGCTGCTCGCCGAGATGGCCGCGGTCTCGTCGCGCAGAAAGCAGTCGAAGCCGCGTCGAATGTCGGGCGGTAAGTTGCCAAAAAAGGGCGGAAGAAGCAGAAGATTGGGCGATAGAGAGAGGGAGAGAACCTCCAAGTTTTGAGGAGTTTAATGAAAGACAAAAAGAAACACCGCTTGACGTGTGTGGAGGCATCGAGATAGCACGCTGATTGGCGAGACGCTGGCGCCCGACCTTGAGACACCCCGGTGCGAAACATGAACTAAGTATGACGAGGTGGAGGCAGGGGACGGACGGAGGGAGGAGGCAAAAAAAGCAGGACGTCTTCTTCTTCTCCGTCGTCTTCTTCGGATGTTACAATCCTTCTTTGTCCGCCGATCACTGATATCTCCCTCCTATTCGAACACTCAATTCCTTTCTCCCCCTCTTTTTCTTCTCTTTTCGCATCGTTTGCCGTTCGTTTCATAACTCGCGCGCGCCTACCGTAGTCCCTCCGGACGCTTATTATTATTGCCCCTCCCCGGAGGCCCCGCCCCCCGTCACTTTTCCATCCAATCATAAGCGCGAGGCGGCCTGATGAGAAGACGAGAGAGAGCGCGCGGCGAGAGAGACGGCAGAGAAGAGAGACGGCGGATGTGCAGTAGCAGTGAGCGGAGCAGCGACGACGTCTTCTGAGCATCGAATTTGTGTTGCTCACTAGATAGAGAGAGAGGGAGCAAGCATTGAGAAGATGAAGGCTTCAATCAATTTGGCGCGCTTCTAGAGAAGATGCGCGAGAGAGGGGGAGCAATCTGGAAGAGGACGCGTTAATTGCTTATTTCTAACGATAAGTCGGGAGGGAGAGCAACGAGGAGCCCCGGAGCACAAATCATTTTTTGTCGGAACAAGTGTCCACACATATATCACCGAGCTTGAGACTTATTGTCATCTTCTCTTCACTTTGCCTCGTTTCGCTTTTCTTTCCGCTTCTTCTTCTTCTTTCTCATTCTTTGTTTGGCGCCCAAACTGGTAGATCAAGGGGCGAATATTGGAGACGACGCGAGCAGTGTCAAGTCGTTTCTCGGTTCGTGCCGCGAGCCATCCGACATAAAATCGAATTTATGATCGAACACAAAGAGACAGAGCGAAGAGAAAGGAGAAGGAGAAGAAGAAGAAGACGTTGTTGTTGCGAATCAGAATCACCCGGGGCCACTCGAAACTCGATCATTTATTATAGTGTTTTTGTGTAATGCGAGAGGCGCGAGAGAGCACGGCGAGCCGCGAGAAGCGAGAGAAAAAGAGAGAAAGCAATATGAATTGGTTGAGGATGGGGCGACGAAAATTGAAACATTATGTGAGAGCGGTGGCTCCTCTCAGCGATATCTGTGTGTGTCGAATATTTTATGGGTGTGCTGCGGAAGAGCAGGCAAAAAAGAGAGAGAGAGACGGCTCATTAACAGGACAATCAGACGACGGGTTTATGGGCGCGTGAGGCGAAGAATCGAATCATCCGGGCCGGGAGCCGCCGGATATCAAACCAACTGACGCGCGCCCGGAGCTCATGGTTACCTTGATCATAAAATGATTGAGAGACTCCCCCTTCCCTCTGATGTTCGCTTCCTTTTCGGGGATCGTCATTTTGAGAGATGATGATATGTAAAGGTTGAACTAGTTCTCATTGTTATAATTTAACGACTTCTCGTAACTGTCTTCCCATCATTCCTGCCCAGAGATCTGAAAAATAACAACGCCTTCTTCGTCGTCCTCTTCCCGCCACTTCTCGTCGTGCCGACCGACGTCTTCTCTTCCATTTTCAAACTTTCGTTCCGGTGACGACCGTCGTCGCGCGTTATCATATCTACAGTAACCCCCGACGTCTTCTTCGTCCTCGTCGTCCCCCATCAACTCGAATTAGTTGTAATATGCGGAAAAGTTAATCAAATCATGCCCTTTTTTTTCTCAATAATCAATCTTTTGCGGCGAAAATAGGCGATTTCGGTTAAACCGCCGCTCGGTTTTTGTAATGTTTAATAGAGCGTACTTAACCTTTCGTCCCCTCATTTCGATTCTAATTTCGGCCAATTTTCATGACTTCCTTCATTTTTGAAACTCTTTGGAATGTTTTTGAGGGGGGGGGGGGGGGGGCGCGAAGGGAAGTTGGACGGGCGGGGGACGATGATGGACTGTGCAGATACCGAAGACTTGGAGGGAGCGGGAGGGGGGCACTTTATTGGTTTCTCTTTCCGATTTAACGACTGGAGAATACACAGAAGAAGAAGGAGGAGTTTCCAATTTAAGAATCTAATCAGAAGATCCTTTTCGGTTGACGTCTTCTGATGAAACACTCTTAACATAGGCTAATTCGAAATAATCGTGTTCTCTTTGATTCTCTTCGAAAGTAGTCGTCGCAAGTTTCCGATCGATTCTCGCTGACTTCTCTCGCGTGCTCCCTCTCCGCTCGCCATCAATCATCTCTCTCTCATAAGTCCCGCCCCCTTCTCTTCCTCCAATTGCCGCTGCTTCTCGTTCCGTCGTTCTCTTCCTCTCTCTCTCGCTTCCCGATTCGTTACGGTAATATTCGTCTCTCTCTCATTTCTCTGCGTCTCTCTCTCTCTCTTTCTTCCGGATCGGCGCGCGCGCCTCCAAAAAAGGTCGAAATTATAAATGTTGCGACTTGGGCACGGAGGAGGAGGAGACAGGTTCCGAACCCATAAAGCCTCCACTGAGACGGAGGAGGGGGGCCACGACGCTCCGCGACGCAGCATTAAACGTCTCTCTTCGGAAGCGCACGCTATTTCCGAGACGACGATGACTTTTGTGTGACAAAAAGTTAACGAGCAACCGATGTCAAACTGTGTTTGTTGCCCCTCCTCTGTGTTGCGATTTTAACGACCTCCGTCCGCTCTTTCCCCCCTCCTCCTCCTTCTTTTATCCGTCGGATGATGAAGGAAGCGGCGTCGTGCATAATTTTTGCCGCGCCATTGACCGATTTGGTACACATTAAAATGAGAGTAAAGCCACGTCACGAGGCGGCCCAATGCGACAATGAACATCAAAAAAGGGGGCGGGACTTGTGTCGTCGTCTACTTTGGAAAGGGGGGGAGGGGGGCCGATTAACTGTTGCGATGATACTCATTTGACGTCTTCTCTCGCTTCAGAAGGTGATGCGATGATGTCGCCGATCGACCTGTCGACGAAGAGCTTCGACGAGAACTGCGAGAAGGGCGGCCCGCTCGAGGACAGATCCAACCTGCTGCCGCACTTCTCGGTGCCCTTCACTAGTCCCCAACAGGTACGTTCTCAGATCGAGGCCACCTTCGTAACGTCTTCTTTTCAGTTTCTATCACTTTGTGCTCAGCTCGGCAACTCGTCTTCGAGCCGGAACGTCTCCTCGACGGGCTCCTCGACGTCTTCATGTCCGATCCAATCGTGCTCCCAGGTACGTCTTCACGCCGCCGCCCTCCTCTCGTTTGCAACTAATAACAGGCCTGTTGCCTTCTTCTGCCCCCCGGACGACCTCGGGCATACCGTACCCTTTTGTGCCAGCCATAACTTTAATGGTATTATTTGGTGGTCGTGTCGCCAGTGTGAGAAAGAGACAGAGTGGGAGAGAGAGACTGTTTCCATTCTGACAAAGGAATGGGCGAGGAAGGCGCCCCCAAAAACGAGATGTTGCGACGACAAAAACCAATAAAAATGAAATTACTGTATGTATTCGATGTCGCGCAAAGGCCCATAATTTTCGGTATGAAAGGGGAAAAGACGACGTCGAAATGGGTGAATGTTGCCGAATCAGAGCGCAAAAAAAATGAGAGGGGGCTACAAGGTTGAAGGCGTCACGAGAGAAGACGGGACTGTTATTTTCAGAGTTTCTCCTCGCCGGCCGCATTGACGTGGCACGTGCTGGATGCTCACGAGGACGAGCAGGAGGCGTTCATGTGCGACGGCTGTTCGACGACGTTCTCGAACGGACAGGACGTAAGAGAGAGGATCGGGAGGCTCCGTGAGCACATCTGGAATCGGTTTCAGATCAGAGAGCACAAGTGCTCGAAGCAGAGCCAGACGACACGGAGCATCTCGGTGCCGCCGACTGCAGTCGCCTCTTCCGTCTGTTTCCTCTCCTCGCCGTCTTCTCCGTGCGCACAGTTCTCGATCAATGAGTCGATCGGATCGTCTTCCGAACAGAGGGAAGAGGAGGAGGAGATGGAGGAATCGGAGGAGCGCGAACAGCAGGCAAACATCTTCGACCATCTGCTCCAGAAGACCGAGGAGAAGTCGCGAGTTTCAGCGCTTTTCAACAATGCCCTGCCGCCGTTCGCTTCCTTTCCCAACATTCCGCCGCCGTGTAAGAGACCGCCCTTCTTCTTATCGTCTTCTTTCTTTTCCAGTTCTAATGCGTCAGCCGTTCGATCCACGAGCCGACATGTTCGCCGGAAGGCAAGAGAACGAGGACGACTGGGAGGCCCTGATGGAGATTTCGACGAGCGACGAGAGCGAGAAGATCCGCGCTCTCGTTGGCGACAAGGCGATCCCGACGACGGACCCGAACCAGTGCATTCTGTGCAGACGGGTGCTCTCGTGCAAGTCCGCACTCCAGATGCACTACCGTACTCACACCGGAGAGCGGCCGTTCAAATGCAAGATCTGTCAACGGGCGTTCACAACGAAGGGCAACCTGAAGACGCACATGGGAGTGCACAGGTCGAAGCACTCGTTCCGCGGACTGCCCATCTCGCTGCCGCCCCAACTGAATCCCCATCAGCTGCCTCCCCGGCTGCACCTTCCCAATCCTCCCGCGTCTGCAGCGGCCGCCGTTGCAGCAGTCGCCCAGATCCAGGCGACGCAGCAGTGTCCGATCTGTCAGAAGCGATTCTTGAGTGCCGCCGAACTCGGTGCGCACATCTCCGAACATCGGAACTCTCTCACCCAACCGCCACGTGTCATGCCGACTCCTCCAGCCGCCACCCGTGTTCAGTGAGTGCGCGAAGATCCCCGGATCCCTGTGATGTGCGAACTTCCAGATCCTTCCCATTCCCTTTCTTCACACCGCCATCCCTCAATGCCACCGACATTTCCACTCAGTTCAACCTTGCTAACATCCTGTCCGCTCAACTGAAGAAGGAGTCCCCAACAACTGACTCGAGCATCGAGTAAGTGAAATCCGAACGTCTTCCGATTATAGCCAGTGTTCCAGAGAGAAGATGAGCCGCGACGACCCTCCGAAGATGGCCTCGCTGTCTCCGTCGAACAGCTCCGAGAGCTCCTCCTCGGTGCGTCAGGAGCTCGAGGCGAACGAGCTCGACGAGAAGCTGAAGAAGATCGACGAGCCGCCGGTGCTCGAGCAGCAAGTGCCGTCCCTTCAGAAGAACAACGAGAACCCGCTGCTCGCGATGCAGAAGATGTGGGCCGAGACGGAGCCGCCACCGCCACGTCAGATGCCAGTGCTCTCGAAGCACCAGTGCGGAGTGTGCTTCAAGCACTTCAGTTCGAGTTCCGCCCTCCAGATCCACATGCGAACACACACCGGTTCGTCCTCCCTTCGTTTCTCGCAAACCAGTCTTCTCCTCTTCTTCAGGCGACAAACCGTTCAAGTGTGAAATGTGCGGCCGCGCGTTCACGACTCGCGGCAACCTCAAAGTGCACATGGGCACGCACTCGTTCCATCAGAGTCCGTCTCGTCGCGGTGAGTACCCTCGTGTGCAGACGTCCCGTGAGGCCCTCCCTTGAATACAGACGCTTCAGGCCGACGCATCTTCGACGTGGCCACCGGCACCGAGCAGCCGGCCCATCATCTGCCGAGCCCCGTTCTCCCGCCCCCGCCGCCGCAAGGAGCCTCCCCACTGGCGATCCTCGGACCGCACGGCCTCTCGCAGCTCGAGATGATGATGATGTTGTGGCGGACGGTGTGCTCGGTGTGTCAGAAGGTGTGCCAGTCGCCGACAGAGCTGGAGCAGCACCTGAAGGAGCACCTGAGCCACGGCTCGCCGACGGCTCCGCTCGCCTCCGCCGCCACGCCGCCACCCTCTTAGCATTTCGTCTCGTGTGACCTAATTCCTCCTGTAAACACTTCTTTCCCTCTAACGCCGTCTCCTTCTCCTCGTTCTAAGTATGGTTGAATTGGGCTAGTCGCTTTAATTGTGCATCACATCCGGTTGCTCCCCCTCCCATGGTCTCTCACTAACTTTTCGATTCTTCCTCCGTTCCGTCCCAGTTATCTCTCTCTCTCTCGCCCCGCCCCCTCCTGATGGTGCTTCCTCCCCCTCTCGCTGCCTGCTCCCTCCACTTTCCACACACTATTCGCACACTCCTTATCCATTTCTTGTTGTGATAAATATATTTATAATATAAACTCTTCCCCACTCGAAATCTCCGTTTCTAATCACTTCCGCCTTCCCTCCCTCAATCAATTTTTCTATGCACTCGTGTCAGAAAATAATAAAACTTTTTGCAATTCCAATTAAATCGGTTTACGGTAGATCAAAAAGCGCGCGCGCGCGCACGAGAATGTCGCGATATTTGCGGCCGTTTACGTCTTCGTCGTCTTTACGACTCCTCATCAAATTCGCTCTTCTTTCACGTCTTCTCCCTTTTTATATTCGTTTCCCCACCGATCTTATCACCCCCTTTTGAGATCTGAATGATTCATAAAAAACGGAGAAAAGCGACAAATAAAGTTGTTTCGGTTGTGATTACAAAAATTTGTGTTGATGACTGGCGTCGGCGGCAACTTTGATCTGGAATCATCAAACGATCGGGGCCGTCTCTGCAGAAGCGGCGATTGACAGAGGAGACGGAAGGGGGGGGGGGGGACCGAACATATTACGCGAAAAACTGAGAATCGGCGGAAACAGAAGAGAATCGTGTTTCTACTTGCGGGGCGGTTCGAGCCAGAACTTGTCCGCCTTGTTCTTCTTCCGTTTCAGCCACTTTCCATTGTTCTCCTGCTCCCACTGAAAACGCAATTCTCCGGGACGTCTTCTTCTTTCCGAAGGACTCACCTTCTTGTAGAGAACCTGCTTGAGCATCTGGTAGTGACCGGCTCTCTTCTTGGCTCTCGAGTACTTGAGCACTTTCTTATCGGACGCCTTCAGCTGCAGATACGTCCTGAAGATCTCCTCTTTGCAGACGCTCGAGCCGACGCCTCCTTCCAGTCTGCCCGTTTCCAGGATGACGTCGTGGCCGGTGAACCCTTGGAACCAGACGATCGTCCGTTTGTTGGGGCCCTCCAGAGCGAGTCTTTCCACTGATTCTACACTGATCTTGCGCTCCTGTGGCAGTCCGGGGAGGCTCAAAAGTCTCGAGATGTCGGCGGTCAGCGTCGGAGGATCGGATCCGTAGACGATCTTCGAGATGAAGACCGGAGAGAAGACGTTCGAAAGAAGCGCTCCTTGTACTCCCAGACTCAGCCATCTCCTTATTTTGTTCACGATGCAGTGGTTCGAGTCGTGTCTGGAATATCTGTCAATCCAGGATTCTGACTTCCGAATCGCTTACCCGTCTTCTGAGGAAATGTAGGAGAACGTCGAGTAGAAGTAGACGTGGCACGACGGCTTCAGTTGGAACTCGCCCTCGTCGTTCAGACACAGAACGGAAGACGTAGAGCCGTTCGTCTCGAACGTCCTCGCCTCCTTCAGAAGGTACCTGATGAGCGCCCTCCTGGCCAGCACGACCGGGTGTCTGTGCAGGATCACATCCTTCGATTTGGAAGATCTCAACAGAATCGGATTCACGTCTTCCACCCAGCTGCACGCGAAACAGACCATCTGCAGTTCGCCGGCAACGTTCAGAATGAATCTGGAGCAGACTACAGTAATCCAGTACGACGTCCCGTGTGGGAACTCACGCGGAGAAGGGCCGGGGATCCTCGTGCAACTGCTCGAACTTCTTTCCGATCGCCTGCCTCGCAAACTGATCTATTTCGAGTGCACTGAAGGATCGGACACGTGGCGGCAGCACTTCCGGGTCCCCTTGGAAAGGAGCCAATGGTTTTGAGAACGTCATCTGAACATGGATTCTGGAGACTGGACGATACTTGGGCAAAAGGACTGGGAATGTGCAACCGAGATGGGGAGGGACTAGAAAACGAAGTTGACCTAGTTTTACAGCGTCCAATTTGAAGGAAGCCCAAAAAAAGCTCGCTTTTCTACGAGTTTCTTGTCCCAAATTGGATTTTCTTTCACTTTTCGAGAACAAAAGAGACGAAAAGAAAGCGTTTCGAAAAAAGTGAAAATCCTTGAAAAAGTTGCAAAAAGCGCTTAGAATTCCTGATTAACCGCTTTCTTTTCCGGCGATTTTCTGGACTTTTCGCAGGTGAAATCGCGAGAAATTGAGTTATTTCGGAGAAAAGAAAGAGAGAAGAGTGTAGTATAATCCGATTCGAGACGACGAGTGGGCCGGTCACCTTGGAAACTCGCGAGTCAAGCCGTGATGTTCTCGAGAGTGCGAACAAAAAGAGAGAGGAGAAAGAGAAAGAAGAAGAAGCGAGCGGGCACAAATGAGGCCTTTATTCGTATAAAGCGCACGAGAAGTCAGAAGAGACGGAAACAGCCGAGAATGCCGCATTTCCGGACAATCGAGAACACTTGCTGCGCCGCCGAAAAACTGAGAAAGTCGGCCCAGTCGTAGCTCTTCAGAAGGGCCACCTTCTCCGTCTTGCACACTTCGCAGAAGTCGCAGCTGAGGTAGCAGTCGACGTGCGATCGGAACGCCTCGTCTTGCACTTGGGAGCAGCTCGTCGAGAACTGAGAGAACGAATGAATGAAAAGAGAAAGAAAGAGGAACCAGTACCTGGGAAATGTTGAGAAGGGCGGCGACGAGACAACGCGTCGAGCAGTCGACGAACTTGCGACCTTCCGGAGTGAACTGCTTCAGAGTGTCTGCACAGAAAACAAAATACACAGATCGAGAAGAGGAGACTCACTTTCATTCGTGAAAATGAGACAGTTTCTGAGTCCGTAGTGCAACGGATACCCGTTCGGACCGCATTTGAATTTCAGCTCCACCGACTCATAATTCTCGCAGATCTTCGGATCCACCGAACCAGAAACGAAGGAAATCTGTAACGTCTACCCTGAGAAACAAAAAAAAAACTATAGCTCGAACGTACCAGAAGTGTGCAGAGAACGAGCGGAAGCGGCGAGAAATTCGCGGGAAACGACGTTTGCATTCTGCAGTAATCGGCGAGAGATAAGACGGAAAAGGAAGAGGAAATGCGACGGAAAGCGACTAATTGTGATCAATGCTTTATTGGGACACAAAACAAACAGAGACTCGTTCGATTTCAGTCTGGTTTTGAGGCGAGCAGAGCGAAAACAGACAAATATTCAAGAGTCGGGATTAGAATCAATACAAAAGGTAATCTCAGTCAAACGCACTTTCGGGACATCGGCTCGAAAGCCTATATGTCAAATATGTCTGGAACTTTTTTGTTTTCAGTCACATGGAAGACGGAAAGCTGCGTCAACTTTCAGTAGTTGTTTTTCTTTTGGCCGCGAAATCCAAGGACATTGGATTCGTTGGTATTTGGCCGCTTTGCACCGCGACGTCAGGTGGTGAGAGAGTGGGTGTGGAAAGAGACGCAGACGGGTTAATGAGCGGTTGGTGGGAGGAAAGAAACACAGAAAAGGAGGTTTTATTCCGGAAAATCACACGAGAAAGCTCTCAGCCGAAGTAGCGACCAAAGTTGGGGAAACAAGTGAAAAGCCCACATTTGCTGAAGATCGAGAACATTTGTTGGGAGGCGGAGACGCTGAGGAAGTCGGTCCAGTCGAAACTCTTCAGAAAAGCGATTTTCTCCGTCTTGCACACTTCACAAAAATCGCAGTTCAGATAGCAATCGACGTGCGATTGGAAGGCTTCTTCGTGGAGTTGGGAGCAACTTGTGGCGGACTGTAAGTGACATGTTAAAATAATGAAAAGTAATGATGAATAGTACCTCGGAGATGTTGAGCATGGCAGAAATGAGGCAATTAGTGGAACAATCGAGGAATTCGCGACCTGCCAGAGAGTATTGCTCTCGAATGTCTGCAATGATGCGTATGAACTCGGGATTGCTGACATTGAAAACCGACTTTCATCAGTGAACACGAGACAGTTCCTGAATCCATACATCAACGGATATCCGGTCGGACCGCATCCGACCTTCTCCTCGACCAACTTGTACAATTCACAGGTGGCCGGGTCGATCGAACAAGAAACGAAAGAAATCTGTAAAAATGCTTTATCTGGAATACAGAAGTATTTGACTGAACATACCAGTAAAGTGCAGAGAACAAGCGGGAGCAAAGATGAGTTAGTAGAAAAATACATGTGAATTTTGTGGCCGTCGAAAGAGAATATTGAGAAGGGACCATCTTGCTTCACTGTATCCTCTGGCAAATCGGTCGGAGTCTATTTAGAAAAAATTGAAATCTATTTAGATTTGGAATCTACTTAGACACATTTATGATCTATTTAGACAAATTTTGAAATCTATTTAGAAGGTGGATCTATTTAGCTAAAAACGGAATCTATTTAGATTTAGAACTGCTTAGACAAATTTAGAATCTATTTAGAAAGTTCTCGAATCTATTTAGAAAAATTTAGATTCTTTTTATAAAGTTTAAACGGAGTGTCGACCGCTCAAACGACGCAGCCAATTCGCGCGTTTTGGTTGTTTTCAGTTTTATCAGTTTTTCTCGATTTTCATTTATGCTTTTTTCAAATTGTTAATCCAAAAATTACAGGAGCTGAATTCGAACAGCAGATCGGGACAGTTAACAATGAGGACAACAGGAAGGTGTCTCCGAACTTTCCGGCTAAGGAGAGAAGCGTTTCGGAACAACGGTATTTAGATTTCATTGAAATTTTTTTGATTTAAAACACTGGTTTTACGATTTACCCGGAACGGAAGACGTCGAGTTCGAGTAGCGAATCACATCTTCGCTGAGCAGATTGAAATTGTGAGTTGCTTTTCTCTTTCAGTCATTGCATTTTTGGACTCGCAATAACCCTTTTCAGGAACACTTCCCATTCGAATGCGATGAAAGGAGCCAAAAGAGCGCAAGAAACCGAAGCCCCGGTCATTCATCGCCTACGAGTACCGGAAAGCCAGGACATGGACAAGGAACAAGATCAACAAACTATCGATAATTAATGTTCTTCTTCCTTTTTTCTTGCCCTTATTGTTGTCATTTATTGGTTTTGTTTAATAAAATTATTGATTTTTTCTAAAATTTTTCAAAATTCCTAATCCTAAAATGTTTCGAATCTATTTAGATGCATGAAGTATCTATTTAGATACGTTTAGAGTCTATTTAGGTGAGTTTAGAATCTAATTAGATGCGCTTAGAATCTATTCAGACGGATTTAGACGCTTTTTCGAGATTTTAGACACATTTGGAATCTATTTAGATGGATTTAGAAAATATTTAGATCTAAAAGGATTCCAAAATTGCCAATTCATATCTCGTTTTTGTCTAATTAGATTTCAAAATTTGTCTATATAGACTCCGACCGATTTGCCAGAGTCGTAAGGTTTGCTTCGACTTTTCGCGGTTTTGTAGAAATCGTTGTAGGTCATTAATTCATCCGATATGTTTGTTTTTGGCGCGGAATCACGCCGATTCAGTGGTCGATCTCGTTTTGCAACTTCTCGCGGATTTCTTCGATTGTCAGCCTTCCAGTCTCGATCAGAACCACCTTGCTCCTCGATTTGGCACCCTGGAAAACGATCATCCGATGTTCACGTGCTTTCGTTTTCAATCATCAGACACCGGTTCCGCCTCTACTTTTTGTTTACGCGCCGCCGCCAGTTTTGCAGAGTACAGCAGTTTTCGATAGCATCTTCGACCCTACCTTTTCAAACTGAATCTCGTTCTTCCGAACACCCAGTGCCCCCATCAGATACGAAATTAGCTCCTCATTTGCTGCTCCTTCGCGGGGCGCCGCGCCAATTGCCACATCCACTTCGGAATCGCCGATTGCTGCAGATGAAGTAGTAAACACATCTCAATCACTTCCCGTATCTCACCGACAACGCAACTCTTCTTGGCGCCCGGTTTTGCGTGAATCCGCAGTCCGATTCGGCCTTCACTGTCCGCGAAAATTGCTGATTCCGGCGCTTTTTTATCAACTTCTTTAGGCAGAACGCATTTATTGACCGTTTTCTTGACAAAACGGATCATTTTCGCGAAGTTTAACTGCAAACTCCTCACCTCTTTTTTCGGCGGTTTCACCATTTTTGCATTGAGACACGCTGATGTAATTCTGAACAATCCAGTTCGCATAGGAAGAAATAATTGTAGAATTAGGTGAAGCGAGAGAAATGCGAAAAAGAACAAACGATCGTTCTGCGTGCTTTGCCTCTTTCTCTGCGTCTTTGGCGACTGATTTCTGCGTACGAAAACAAATTTAGATTACGTCTCACTAAAAAGTTTCATCATAATGATGACATGATAGAAACTGTAGCAGAAAATGTCCAAACTCCCGAGTTGGGATGAAACATTTTAAAAAACATTCGAAAATTCAGAGAAACTCAATTCAAACTTGTGTCGCGATTACGGTTGCATTTCAAAGGCGCAGATTTCAATTCCATTGGGTCTCGACACGATTTTGAAAAAAGACGCGGTAATCTAAAAACGCTCAATTCTGTTGACAAATAAATCGAGAGAACGTTCCCGAGAGATCACTTTTCGCGAGTTTCGTCATCGTTTTTTATCAGTTTCCCGCATTTTCTCTAGAAATTTCGAGGTGATAACCGAGAAACTCGACACCGAACAAAGTCTGCTTCCCGTGTTTTCTGGACTCTCCCGTATTCCACGAACATCCCACTAGCTACACCGTAGTTTCGTAGCATGAACCCATTTTCCCTCCCTCCCTCATTGCGAAACTGAGTCACCCCACCATCTGATGGGGGCAAAGTACGTGCACCCGGGAGAGATACATAAACTAGCTGACCAGTTCGCGATCTCCCCATCCTCCTCCTCCTCACTCCTCTTGTTTTCGCCGACGCGTTCTCTTCTCTTTATCAGTCAATCATTCATTTGCAGCAGAAAAAGAGGAAATGACCGACGTCGAGCAGCCAGCACAGATCGAGGATCAGCAGGAACAGGCGCAGACCTACTACGATCAGCTCATCGAGAACGCCTACGTTAAGACGGTAAGATATTCCCGAACGAAAAGATCTATCTGATTGTTGCAGGCTATCAATGCCTACTCGAAGACAAAAGAATTCCATCCTCTGATCAACTCCACCCTGACTTCCGCAGAGGAAAAAGTCGTGAATGTCGGCAACTACGCGGCGAAGAAAGCCTACGACGGATACAATTCATACTACGTGAAGCCGAAGAACACTGCCTATGAAGCGGTGAACTACGGAACCGAGAAGGTCACCACCGCCGTTCAGACCGGAAAGAATGCCGCCATCGTGGGAGGAACGTTCGGAATCGGGGCTGCCGTCGTGCTGACCCAGTTCTCGCTGGCTCTCAGCGCCGGTGGTGCGGCTCTCGTTCTGGATCAGGTCGACAATGCCAAGAAGGCCGGAAGCAGCGCCATCTCGACGATCCGTGAAGCCGAGCTCGCCGTCGAGCACCGCATCATCTCTGCCGTCCATCAAGCACAGAGAATCGCAATGGTGCCGGTTGAAAAGATCGCCGAAAATACCAACGGCCTTCTGGATATTCTGGAATCAGCTGTTGAGAAGGGACTCGGAATCGAAGTGCCAGTATCGCTCAATCTGACGATCGCCCAACGATTCAAGAAGCTCGCTACTTACATTGTGCAAGGAGTCAACAACAAGGTAAAAGAAGATCCGTTTGTTTTTGAAGCCCTTCAGTTGTTTAAGGCGCACGATCATGTCATCGATCCAATCAACGAGCGAGTCCGCGGCTACCTCGAGCAGCTCAGCCAGTCGTTCCTCCTTCTCGATCTGATTCGCGAGAAGAAGGCGTGGATGATTGAGAAGTCCAACGAGCTGTCTAATTCAGTGTCCGAGTTCAAGAGCACACTCGAGAAGGAGGCTAACCAGTACAAGGTGGCTCCGGAGGCGATGCTGATGAAGCACATCCAACAGAGCTCCGACAAGCTTTCCGTTCAACTGCAGTCGCTTCGCGAGAAGGGTCAGAACGTGTTCGGAGACGGCACCAAGATCGACAGCACGATCGACTACCTCGAGAAGCTGAAGACGAACATGGCCGAGGCGGAGGACGTGTACAAAGTGCGGGACGAGGTGCTCAACGAGGCCCGCCAGAGACTGGCCGAGCTGAGCGCCTGGACAACCAGCCTCCTGGTCCGTCAACAAACCGAACAGTAACTCGTTCCCTCCTGAAACTAGACCTTTCCTGTGAAATAACTGGCATACCTCCTAATGATGACTCCTCTCACTCTTCTTCTTGTTTGTTTTGTCGAGACCTTTGCCCCGATTGATATAGAGGGCGAGTGATAGCTGGCGATGATGGCGTCTGCTGTCAGCTATTCAATCTTCTCTCCCTTTTTTCTTTTTTGTTTTCCCCTCCATTACACCGACTTGACCTGTTCTACTCTTCCCACCTTCCACCTTCTCATTCGCCTTGTCTCACAGTGGCAGAATGCGGATGTTGTCTATATTCTGTCGGATGTACGACTACCTCCTCGCACTATGCCCAGTAAGATCCCCCTTTTCCACCTTCTTATTCATAAACCGTGTGTTTCCACATCAACTCGTCCCCCGAGATCAGTTTTCGATCCGAAGCGAAAGTCGGCGGTGACATACAAGGGCTTTTTTTGCAGATACTGTCGGCCGAGTGGGAGTTCGAGCCGGATGATTTGCTCATCGAAGAGCTGTACTTCGACGCGCCGCCCGTCCGCATTCAAACGAGACGCGCTAGTAGGAACCGAGCCTAATTTGTAGAAAAGAAGAGTATTTTGTGAATAAACTGTCTTGTTTGAATGCGGCGAAGCTGAGAGGGGGTGCATTCGGAGAATTAGGAGCAGCTGAAAAGAAGAAGACGTCGCCGAATTGCGGAAGTTGAGTGACGAACTGAAGCCGCGTTTGACAAGCATAATCTCTTTTGCTCGTTTCGAGCCGCGTCTCGGAACTCTCGGTTGCGATCTAATTGGAAATCAAATAAGAAACATATATTACATCTCTCGGAGGAGCAAGAAAACACATGCTCTCTCTTTCTCTCGAGTGTTGGCTTTGATCTTGATATCTCTAATCTGACCTTTGCGCGTTTTATCAGGGAATCACGAAGGTTCCGGTGTGGGACTGTCAACAAGCGGTTTGTGGGGTGGGCACTTGAGTCTGGGAAACTCGCGCCGAGATCTCTACTACAGTACAGTGCATAATCCAGAGCGAGAGGCGGGCGGGCGAAATGTGAGCTTGAGAGCACACACGAGAGGAGGACAAGAGAGAATGGATGTCCGATTGTTGTGTGGCGGCGAGCAACTTGTCAAGTATCCCTCTTCTTCTTTTCCTCGTTTCTCCTTCCGTTCTCCTCTTTTTATCAGGTCGCCGCGTGTCTGTCGAAAGAAGCGAATTGATTGCTCTCCGGATTAATGGCCGGCATTTTGATGAATCGCAACGCAGCAACAGGTGGCTCTGTTGCTCGCGGAGCACATGTGTTCTTGCTCCGCCACCACCACCATCATCATCATCATCATCGTCGTTGGCAAACGCTTCATGACTCTTTTCCTGGTGGGAACGCGTTCCCGAACGACATCATATTTCCGAGTGGAATGCTCATAACGAGCCCCTCTTCCCCTTCTTCTTTTGCTGCTTTTATTCCCTTCTTCTCCACTCTGTGAGGCCGATTGAATTGAGGCCTGAAATGGAGAAACGAAAACATAAAATCGTCGCCGTCTTCTCCATCGCCCCTTTTTCGTTGTTTTGTTTATAACTCAAGACCCACCCAGCTGCCCGGCTCCGTTTCAATTACGGCTCCGCCTCTCGGTCCGTCGGTCCGATGCTCCAAATTAATCAGTCGTTTGACTGGCGGAACGACGAACAAGAAGGAGAAGGAGAAGAAGCAAAGAGGCGCATGTTTCGAGTGTTGACCGCAAAGTGAAATCCGTCTCTGTGTCTCGCTGCCTCTCGCCGCCGCGTTCTCCCGGCCTCGGGGGTCACCCAGTGGCTAACTTATCTCCTTCTCCCACTCCCCCTTCTCCCCCTCCTCCACCCCGCCCGGACACACTACTACATGCACTACTACACCCTCGCCCTCTCCTCCCCCCCCCCCCCCCCCCCCCCCCCCTCTCACCACTAATCTCCCGCATCGGAAGTTCCCTCCCAACGCTGACACGATTCCAAGTTGCGTCTCGTCGCCGCCTTCTGAAATCGGAGACATCAGCTGCGGCGTGAAAGGTGTAAAGTTATCAGGGGATGAGGAGTGAGACGAGCGACAGAGAGACGCCCGCCGCGTGCATACGCATAAATATTTATATACTGACACGGCGACGACGACGACGCAGATTCATTCACACCGATGCTTCTTCTTCTTCTTCTTCTCCGGCCCCGCCGGTTACTGTCACAAATCTCGGCCACGTGGCATTTCTAGTCCCTCCTCGGACGTTCACTTGAGGATTTGTATGCGATTAGTTGTCTGTTTGTCCCTTGTCACTTGTAATTATTCCTCCCCCCTCCCTCTGGGGCCTCCTTTCCGTTATCTTCGGATCGGATCACAAAGTACTCTTGCCACGTGGCACTTTCTCTCGCTTCGAACATATAAGTACATTTCGGCAATTGGATTTGAAAAGAAGGACCCCCGGGTGCCCTCGGAAATTGGCTTCGCAAAATAAAAAAAAGAGAGGAGTCGATTCAATAGAAAGCATTCTTTCGCTCCCCTTTCCGCCGCCCTCCTGCAACAATGGCCTTCCATTTCCCCCCCCCCCCCCCATTTCCCTTTTTCCCTCTCGGTTTTTTTCTAAATGCCATCTCTCTTATCATTCGAAAAAAAAGGCCTCCGTATAATTGGATTACGACCCTCTGTTTTATGTCCGATTTTACGATTGCGCGAGGGCGGGAATTTGAATAATTCGTCGGTTTGCCAACCAGTTTCCCCTTGTCTCTCCCTTTTTTTCTTCTTCTTCTTCCCCTTTTTTCCCACATTTCGCCTGTTTTTGTTCTTCGTTTTTCTCTTTTTCATCGTTCAGAACGAGAGAAAAAGCGACAGTTTTTATCTTTTCCGTTTCTCTGTAAACACGGCCTCTTGCGAAAGTCTAGACTAATGAGAGCCCCTTTTCTAATCACTTTACACATTGCGAAACGCTCCGTCTCGTGGCCTAGGAACCCGCTAGGCCAACCTCTTCCAATATTTCAATGTTTGAAGATGCGAAGATGATAGTGGAGTGCGACGAGTGTGGGAAACAACTGGACGTGAGCCAGTCGACGGCGCTCTCGAAGCCGTCCTCTTCGGCCAATTCGGGCGAGCACATCGTGGAGCTCTGGTGGTGTCGAGACTGCATTTCAACGGTTTGCAAGTGAGCTTTCTTTCTTCTAAACTCTTCATTTCTTCTTATTACATACCGGTCAATTCAAGTGATATTTACAAAATGAGAGCGAGAGAAAGATTGGGGGGAAAGGGAAAGTGAAATTGGTGCCGGGGGAGAAGTCTGCTAGACGAGAGACTCGGGCGACGAGGCGTTGGAGGACATGATGAGGCACGAGACCCAGTAGATGATGTTGAACGCGAGGAACGCGAGCGGAACCATGAAGCGCGCGTAGAAGTCAATCTTGGCCGGCAGATAGTCGGGCTTTGTGAAGTAGCGTCGGAGACGGTCTCGGAACGTCTCGCGTGCCTCGAACTGAAAACAGGAGGTGTCGCGTGACAGTGGGGAGCACGCGTTACCGTGTGACACGTGCACGGCGGCTGGTAGACTTCAGCGTCGACCATCTCGAGCTTCTCACGCCGTTTCTGTGCTTTGCGAGCCGCCTTCTCGCGGGCACGATCGTTCTGACGGGCACTGTCCTGGTAGCTGACGAAGGCGTACTCCAGAAGAGCGCCGAAGACGAACGCTTGACACGCTGAAACTGTCTGCTCGCCGAGTCGTCTCCCTTCTTTTCCACTCACCGCCGAGCCACACATCGACGACTTTCACATAGCTGACCGGCGGCAATTTGGCATTGATGGCCGATTGCTGGAAACAAGGACATGCGGTTAATCGAGGTTGTGAGCCGGAGTGCGATGGAGCGCACTTTCTCACCATCGTGGTCATCGTGAGAAGAGTGGTGACTCCGAGTGCCACGCGTCCCGCCGTCGAGTGCAGATCGATCCAGAACGAGACCCACGAGACGATGACTATCATCGTCGTCGGCGCGTACAACTGCACGAGATAGTACGAGAACTGGCGCTTCAGAAGCAGCTGCATCCGGAGACATCCGTACGATCCTGCAGAAGAGATGCTCGTGCAGTTCACACGGGATTTGCCTAATTCTCGCCCCGAAACACTGCGCCCGCTTCCGCCATCACCACACATCAAAGTGCAAGCGAATGTGTTGACAGAGCCCTCGAGCGCGCCCTGCGGCTCTCCTGCAAAACGACTCACCAGTGTTCGTGTGGCTCGTGCAGTCCGCGTTCGTGGTGATGTTCTCGAGCACAAAGTTCGGCAGGTCCGATCCGACGCCCGGCTTCAGCTGGATCGGCTTCTCCGGATCCCACTCGTACATGATGTCGTTCATCGTGTGCGCGTAGCTGACGAGGTCAAAGTTACAAGACTGATAGTCGAGTGGGTAGAGCTGCAGACGCATCGGACACGAGCTCGTCAGACTGATTCTCGAGCTGTACAGGATCTGGAAGATCGGAAGACGTCGGTGGAGAAGAAGGCGTTGAGAAGAGACTCACTTTGCCGTCCGGATATATCCTGAGGAACATGTTCTCCATGTCGATCAGATGTCTGTGGGCCGCCTTTTCCGTCTGAAACAGTGCCATCTGTGTCTGGAATCTGGAGGGTGACGTACTGGAAAGAAGGTGTCGGGAATCCAAAGACTCTTCTTGACGTGCGGAACTGTGAGGAAGGCGGGCGGATTGTAGAATCCCAGGTGTTCATAGGCGAGTCTCGGATCCGTCCACTGCTCCCGGAACGTCAGTTGAATCGAGTATTCCTGCAAACCGACTCGTCTAGAAGTGAACGTCCTCTGAAACTTGCCATATTGACGACGTCGATCTTCGACAGCATCCGGATCATTATGTTGACACGCACGTTGACGGCGCCGTCGAGGGAAGTGTTGGCCGGCGGCGGACGGACACGCATGTCGTAGTTCTTGAGCAACGCGTTCAGAATCTCCTGCTCGGAACGCATACTGTACTCTCCGGAGCCGCACGGCGTCATGAGCAGCAGCAGAAGTGGGACGAGCCATTGGGGCCAGAAGAGAGCGGAGGGAGGACGAGTCATAATTGCATTATTGGCAACTGAAACCATGGAGACTTGACGAGCAGAAAACAGAATAGCGAATAGAAGAGAAGGAGATGGGAGGATGGTGAGAAGACGTTGACGACAAAAAGAAGAAGAAGAAGAAGACGTCGGAAGGAGGAGTCGTCAAGGGGAAATTGGAGAATTGATAAGCAGAGATTGGGTCAACGCGCGAGACGCAGAAAGCGCAGCATCGTATCAGTTACGTGAACTTTGAAGAAGACACGGCGCTTTTTATGACGTGGAAACAAGGAATCGACAAGTGTGCGGGAAGCGGAAAAGGAAGAAAAAGGTGCGCGCGCCGCCCGGAAACTCGCCACAATGGTCCTCACAGGGGCGGGAAAACTCGCCGAAATGCGAGCCGTATCCGATTTCTCTTGCTTCTTCTTCTTTTCTGGTGTGCGAGGAGCAAAAAATGAGATTTACTTATGAAATTACATCTCTCTCTTTTGCGGTTTTTGGTAGTTGCTTCTATTCACTCTTCTTCTTCTCCTCCTTCAGAAGACGTCGACGTCTTCTTCTTCTTCTTCTTCTCGTGATGATACGTCAACAGAAGACGGAGAAGACGAAGACACTTTCTTAATTTACAAGGATTCAAAGTGACAAGAAGATAGTAAACGAGATAGAGATAAAGAGAGAGAGAGAGAGAGAGAGAGAGAAAGAGAGAGAGAGAGAGAGAGAGAGAGAGAGAGAGAGAGAGAGAAAGAGAGAAAGAGAGAGTACTGGAAACGTGTCGCGGGGGCAATGATATTGGCGCGAGACGAGTTGATGAGTTGAGCAGCAGCAGCAGCAGCACGGCGAGACGATATATTTACATAACACTCGTAGAGGTGTGTCTCCGGGGGAAGAGGCGACGAGCCCCCCAGATATAATACAAGTAGGCACGAAGCTCCTAGCTGCCGAGAGCAGCGCCCCCCGAGCAGCAGCAGCACAACTGCGGAGCACTGTTTGGAGGATGGCTCCGCCCGAGCCGTGAGCCCAGCTGTTTTCGGTAATTGAGAGGAGTTCCGTCCTCTCTCTGTCTCTCTTCCGTTCGAAACGGAAAGAACAAAGAGAGTCTGATTGACGGAAGATGGAAGACGAGAGCTCGAACATCGGCAATAACGGGAGAGGACAAAGGAAGGACTCGAGTTGCTTTCTTTCCTCCGACTGCAACGTGGTGGTGACTGATGATGCTGCTTCGGCTGCAATCGGAAGGGGGAGCTCCCTCGCCGACCCGTTTGTTGAGAAGAACCAGCATGCGTCTGACAGGTTCGCTCGTGAATAATACATAAATCATACGCGTCTAATTGCCTTCTCTCTTTTCATCCGAATCAGCCCTTTGGACGTCAGTAGTAAACGGAAACATCGAAATTCAATTAATGAGAGAATAGATAGCGGTCATCTTCTCTTTTCGAAAACAGCCGAGAAGAAATGAATACTTCGAATTGGCTGCGTCGTCATGATGAGGGGATACGGAGTGAGAGGAGAAAGAGCGTCAATACGAAATGAGCGGGAAGACGGCTCTGATTGACGGGTGTCCTCGATGTGCTCTCAATTGGCCACAGTACGCCTTCAGAAGTGACATCAGAAGTAGAAGGCGTGGCCGTGTGGCATCGGACTCGGCGCAGATTGCCGACGAGGTCCTCTCTCCTCCCCTCCTTCTTCTACCCTTCAATACATAATTCATTTACTTGGCGAGCCGCCTCTTGCTCCTTCCTCCACTTCTTCAGATGGCGGCGCCGCCTTGAAGACGTGAGGGGCAGTAAATCCGTAATCCCCTTAGCCTCCTCCCTTCAGCCAAGTTTTCGTGCATAATTAGAGGGAAACGGATTGGCACGACGCCGGAAGGACTTATAGGGGCGCGCGCCGGAAATGGCGAGAGGAAGCACGCATCGCTGGGGGCATTAGTCGCTGGAAACGAAATGGAGCGCTTTTTCAGACAATGTCACCTGCTGAAAGGACACAGCGAGCATCGGAGCAACGAGTGGAAGGAGCAGGAGGTGCTGCGGTGAGTGCCCACTTCCCCCCTTTTGTTTCCCTTCTTTGGCTGCTTCACTGAGTCCGTACCCTCATTTCCGTGCTTTTACCTTCTTCTCTCCTCCTTCCAGAAGTTGCGTTCAAGCTCTCGAAGGCCGTTGCTCGCGACGGAGCGAGGTTGCTCACCAGCAGAAGATGGCCGTCAAACAGCTGGTGGCCAAGATCGAGGTGATCCTTCTCAACGAGCTGTCCGGCTACGTGGAACGGAGGAACGAGCCCGACCGGAGACTGATCTCCCGGCTCAATCGCGAGCTCATCAACATCGATGCGAAGGACGAGCGGCCGTCCATCTACCACGTGCCGTCGCCGTCCCGACCCGCCTGGAAGACGTGGAACCTCGATGTGTCGGACCCCGTAAAGTAGGCGAGCAAAGAATAGAGTCGGCAGATCGGAGGTCTCAATTGCAGGATGCAGAAGGTGCTGGATATGACAGCGGACATAATGCGACTTCCGCGACACTCGGTGTCCGACTCAGAGGTGCCCGAAATGAAGAGTTCCGCCGACTGGGACGCCCGTCTCATGAGTCTCTTCATCTGCGAAAACATCGGAATAGTGCCGATCCAAGTGAACGAGTGAGTCACTCCCCGACAGCGTTTCGAATCAAAGTGTCGTCTCTGCAGTGCTCGTAGTGAAATGGGTTCGGTGATGGAAGAGAGACGACGTGGCTGCAGCGTCGATTCGTCAGTGTCGCGATTCGTGCGGGAAGGTCCGTATGTGAGCTCGTTCCGCGAGAAGTCGATTCCTTTGGAAGAGACGCCACGTCTCGGATCGGTCTCCTCGAGCAGCATCTGCACAGTCGACACGCGTCCGACGAACGTCTCCTCGCTGCCGCCGCTCACCGACTACAACTCGCACGCGAGCAGCATCCTCGTGAGTCTGCCGCCCCTTCCGCTGATCCTTCGTCTCCTCCGATCCTTGCAGAGCTCTTCGGTGACTCCGGTTCCGCGCGAGGAGGACGAGACCTCGTTCTGTTTCGGCAAGAGTTACCTGACCCGTCCGATTTGCGTCGAGGCCTTCAGCACGCAGACAAGGCCGAACAAATTAGCGGTGACGGACAGCTGCGGCGGTAAAAAGGGGACGAATGGCCTTCGGATTCGCAGGGTTTTCAGGCGTTTACATCACGAATTCGCGGGGCGAAATCGAGCAGAACATTCTCATCAAGAACTCGTCGGCCAGTTCCGTCTGTGTGGACGAGAAGAACGAACTGATGTGAGGGAGGGGAATGGGGTCTGAAAGCGTCCTTCGCTCTTCTAGGTACGTGAGTGTGATGCAGTCGAAGGGAAGGTCCATCCACGTGTTCGACGTCGCTTCCAACTGTCGGAAGGTGGAAGTGATCGCGTGTCCGAGGGATCCGAAGATCGAGATGAGCAGGACGCGATGGATCACGGTGGGACCGAGGGGACACCTCTTCATGACCAGTGGGGACAACGTGAAGAGTGCCTTGTGGACGTACATCAGAAGCAAGAAGGTACGGTCGGAAGCGAGATTCGACGAAAACGGAACGGTTTCAGGCGTGGAAGCTTCTGAAAGAGTCGAGGAAGTCGCGCTACCAGTACTTGACCGTCGCCGAGGATCAGGCCGAGTACAAGTGAGTCTCCGCATCCCTCGGGAATTTTGATTTGCGGAACTTCAGAGCTGTCGTTCTTCTGACATGCGACGCCGCCAACAACAGACTTCTTCTTTTCGTGGTCGACCATTCGATGAGTCTCATCAACGAGTACGATCTGAGCAAGACGTACCGGCTCAGCGAGCACATCCACTCGCCCGCCTCTGCCATCGTCGACAAGGTTCGCAGGATTACAGGAATATCCGAAAGTCTTATTCCCTTTCAGCATGGAAATCTTCTGATTCTGGACTACGCGAGCGGCAAACTGTGGATCCTGTTGTCCGGAGTGAAGGGAGTCCGTCGGCTGAAACAAGTGCCCCTTCCGGACGTCGTGCGGCCTCAGGAAGCACTGGGAATCTGCTCCAAGGTAGGGAGCTCCTTCTCTTTTCTCTTCCCAATTGGGTCTTTCTTCAGGACGACGTCATTTACCTGGCGCTGTTCAACCGACGCGAGATCCTTTGCACCCGGTACCTTGACGACGGCGTCTTCAAAGCTTCAGCCGCCGTCACGTCTTCGCCGATTCAACAGCGAAGAAGTACGAGTCTCCCGAGAAATTAGACGTTTCTAGCTATTCCTTGGGATCTTGTTTTATTCTCTATGAGCTTAAAATAGGCATCATATTGTTTTCACTGAACGGGATTTGATCTTCTTATTCAATTAATCACTTTTCTTTTCGTGCCTTCCTTTTCTTTTACTTCTGAATAATTTATCCGTCAATAAACTTTCCACGGTTAAACACTTTCTTGTCGATTGAAAAGAGTCGCAGTGTCTTTATGACGTAAGTATTAAGGAGGTTAGTAGGAGGAAAATTTTTTAAAACCGAATTTTCAAAAATTTTTTTCAAAATTGCATAATAGCTGAAAATTAAATATCTTTTGAAAAAAATTCTGTTAATTTCGAAGCCCTTTCGGGTTGTTTCTCGATTGGTACAGTTAATGTCAGACGGAATCATTCGAGTTGAAACGTCTTGAAAATGATGACTTCTTGCGTTCAGCTCCGTTCAAAAACAGATATATCTGTTCTAATTGTGATACCGTTATTAGAATTAAACTAATCGCCGATGTGCAACGAGGTCGTTAGTGAGCTGAAAGATTTGATGGCCAGATTGTGTTTGTGTGTCACTTGCCGCCGCCAGGTGTGAGAAGGAGACGTCTGATTTGATCTGTCGCACGAAACAATGGAACAGATGGACCAAGAAGTGTGCACAATTATCTACAGTGCTCGGTTCGCACGAAGAGCATCGGAACGAGTCGTTTCGGAAAAGAGCACACTTTGATTTTCAGATTTCTTCTTCTTCTGCCTCGTCGAAACCGCCGATGAATTCCCGTGGAAATTCCATTTTTCAAGTATCAAGTATCATCGTTCTGTTTCTCGTTCTGATTGTATTTTCAGCGTTTCAAGAGGAGTACAGACTGAGTTTTTCGTGTATCTTGAGAAGAAAACCAGTCATGCTCCGATTGCCGAGCCCTTATCGTTTACGATTGTGCATTTTCGGTGACATTTCGTACTTTCCCCTCGTTTCAACTTTGAAATATAATGAAAAAAAGAGTAGAAGTGAAATATTAAAAAAACAAAACTATCGGGAAAAAGCCTCATCTCTCTTGTTTTTTCTTTACTAATCGTCTTATCTTTTTCTTCATCTCATCGTCCGCTGTGCGAAAGTGGGCGGGGTCGGGAGGCGAGGCTTACAGAAGGGGCGTGGCCTGAGGGCCTGTGGGGTGCCGCAAAAGGGGCGTGGCCTGAAGGCCTGTGGGGTGCCGCAAAAGGGGCGTGGCCTGAGGGCCTGTGGGGTGCCGCAAAAGGGGCGTGGCCTGAGGGCCTGTGGGGTACCGCAAAAGGGGCGTGGCCTGAGGGCCTGTGGGGTGCCGCAAAAGGGGCGTGGCCTGAGGGCCTGTGGGGTGCCGCAAAAGGGGCGTGGCCTGAGGGCCTGTGGGGTACCGCAAAAGGGGCGTGGCCAGGTGACCTCAGCGATGAGAAAACTATATAAGCCTGCGTGTTCCGTCATTCGACAGCCGCACCGGCAGTGTTCTCCTGTGGTACTGACGTGTGGGGACCTCGTGGGTGGGTCACGTGACCTCGTGGGTGGGGTCACGTGACCTCGTGGGGTGACCTCGTAGGGCCACGTGACCTCGTGGGGTGACCTCGTGGGGCCACGTGACCTCGTGGGGTGACCTCGTGGGGCCACGTGACCTCGTGGGGTGACCTCGTGGGGCCACGTGACCTCGTGGGGTGACCTCGTGGGGCCACGTGACCTCGTGGGTCGGGTCACGTGACCTCGTGGGGCCACGTGACCTCGTGGGGCCACGTGACCTCGTGGGTCGGGTCACGTGACCTCGTGGGGCCAAGTGACCTCATGGGGTGACCTCGTGGGGTTTCCTCGTGGGGTGACCTCGGGGGGCCACGTGACCTCGTGGGGTGACCTCGTGGGGCCACGTGACCTCATGGGGTGACCTCGTGGGGTGACCTCGTGGTGCCACGTGACCTCGTGGGTCGGGTCACGTGACCTCGTGGGGTGACCTCGTGGGGTCACGTGACCTCGTGGGGTGACCTCGTGGGGTGAACTCGTGGGTTGGGTCACGTGACCTTGTGAGGCGACCTCGTGGGGCCACGCGACCTCGTGGGGTCACGTGACCTCGTGGGTGGGGTCACGTGACCTCGTGGGTGGGGTCACGTGACCTCGTGGGTGGGGCCACGTGACCTCGTGGGGTGACCTCGTGGGGTGACCTCGTGGGGTGACCTCATGGGGCCACGTGACCTCGTGGGGTGACCTCATGGGGCCACGTGACCTCGTGGGTGGGGTCACGTGACCTCGTGGGTGGGGCCACGTGACCTCGTGGGGTGACCTCGTGGGGTGAACTCGTGGGGCCACGTGACCTCATGGGGTGACCTCGTGGGGTGACCTCGTGGGTGGGGCCACGTGACCTCGTGGGGTGACCTCGTGGGGTGAACTCGTGGGGCCACGTGACCTCATGGGGTGACCTCGTGGGGTGACCTCGTGGGTGGGGCCACGTGACCTCGTGGGGTGACCTCGTGGGACCACGTGACCTCGTGGGGTCACGTGACCTCGTGGGGTGACCTCGTGGGGTCACGTGACCTCGTGGGGGCCCGTGACCTCGTGGGTGGGGTCACGTGACCTCGTGGGTGGAGTCACGTGGCCCCACGAGGTCACGTGGCCCCACGAGGTCACCCCACGAGGTCACGTGGCCCCACCCACGAGGTCACGTGGCCCCACCCACGAGGTCACCCCACGAGGTCACCCCACGAGGTCCCCACATGTCAGTACCACAGGAGAACACTGCCGGTGCGGCGGTCGAATGACGGAACACGCAGGCTTATATAGTTTTCTCATCGCTGAGGCCACCTGGCCACGCCCCTTTTGCGGCACCCCACAGGCCCTCAGGCCACGCCCCTTTTGCGGCACCCCACAGGCCCTCAGGCCACGCCCCTTTTGCGGCACCCCACAAGCCCTCAGGCCACGCCCCTTTTGCGGCACCCCACAGGCCCTCAGGCCACGCCCCTTTTGCGGCACCCCACAGGCCCTCAGGCCACGCCCCTTCTGTAAGCCTCGCCTCCCGACCCCGCCCACTTTCGCACAGCGGACGATGAGATGAAGAAAAAGATAAGACGATTAGTAAAGAAAAAACAAGAGAGATGAGGCTTTTTCCCGATAGTTTTGTTTTTTTAATATTTCACTTCTACTCTTTTTTCATTATATTTCAAAGTTGAAACGAGGGGAAAGTACGAAATGTCACCGAAAATGCACAATCGTAAACGATAAGGGCTCGGCAATCGGAGAATGACTGGTTTTCTTCTCAAGATACACGAAAAACTCAGTCTGTACTCCTCTTGAAACGCTGAAAATACAATCAGAACGAGAAACAGAACGATGATACTTGATACTTGAAAAATGGAATTTCCACGGGAATTCATCGGCGGTTTCGACGAGGCAGAAGAAGAAGAAATCTGAAAATCAAAGTGTGCTCGTTTCCGAAACGACTCGTTCCGATGCTCTTCGTGCGAACCGAGCACTGCAGATAATTGTGCACACTTCTTGGTCCATCTGTTCCATTGTTTCGTGCGACAGATCAAATCAGACGTCTCCTTCTCACACCTGACGGCGGCAAGTGACACACAAACACAATCTGGCCATCAAATCTTTCAGCTCACTAACGACCTCGTTGCACATCGGCGATTAGTTTAATTCTAATAACGGTATCACAATTAGAACTGATATATCTGTTTTTGAACGGAGCTGAACGCAACAAGTCGTCATTTTCAAGACGTTTCAACTCGAATGATTCCGTGCAGCGCTCCGGGGGCAGGAAAATTGAACGGACAACAACTCTGAAAAAAAAACTGTACTCATCCGCATATTGTCGGCAAGTGTTTGCGGACTCTGCAATAGAGCGCGCTTACTGACAATGCGAGCAGTTGGTTTTTATATTTTCAGCTGCAAGGAAAATGGGTTCAACGGTTCTTTTCGTAGCAAAATTAGATTATACAAGTTTGAAAGCAGTCTACCTTCAGGTACTTCGCCGCTAGCTTTAACTTTTGTTTATTTTTAAACATATTTTTAGGTCGACATGGAGTATGACAATCGCAAAAACGCCGCTTATGCCATTCTAAATAAACTCTCCAGGTATAGCGGTTTCTTTTTTCTGCTAACTCAAACGACTACGATAATTTCAGAGATCTTCTGCACGAATTTGAGCCTTTCGGTGGCTGCTTGACGTGTCCAGAAAGGGATCTCTGCTCGATTCTGATGGTGGTCGGTGCAAAACACGTGTCGGAAGATTGGCTTGCAAATTTTCTGAAAAACGAACGTATTTCTGTCGGTTTTTAAAAAATGAACCTGGAGTAATGTAGTCCAGTTTTCAGATAAAACTGATAAGAGACAGTGAACCGTTCGTCGTCGAAAAGTGTCTTTCGTTCTCGATGTTCTACTTCATGGAACGAGTGAAATGGTTCAAAATGGGAGAAAACTTCGTGCAGGAGGGATTTCTGTGGTGGAAACAGACGAATTTGCCGAGGATCCGTTCGTTATTCCAGAATATCCACTCCAAATGTCCCAATTTCAATTGCAGAATTCAAGCCGCACTGTTCTCCGAACGGGAACGTCTACATGAGATTCCATGCCGAAATATGCAGAATCTACCCGTTTGAGCACTGGATTCTCGACGCTAACGAGCGGTTTTCCGATTTGAACTCTGGCCCGATTACGCACGAAATTCGGCCGAGGTGGGTATCGTGTCTGCCTAAACTCGGAAAGGGACAAGCGATTCGAGTACATCGTCGCATTCCGGACACTTCTCCCATAGGAACTTACGAGCAAATGAAGTCGTACTGGAAGAAAACGGCATGGAAGTTCTCTCCCTCCCTCTCCAATGTTTCCTTTTGTAGTACGGATACGATCTTCCCGAGGAAGAGCCGGAAGTTTACTACGACATCCTATTCAACAACGGCTACTCGATGCTGTGAGTCTTTCTTTTTCAGTTGATCATTTTTGGCATTTGCCTTATCATTTAAGATATCCGGTTTATTGCGTTCTCACCGCTGCTCCCGAAGCGATGCAAATACGCGCCAATTCGACTCCGCTGAAAGAAGCTCTCGCTCTTTTCCTGAAGGCGTTCAAGGAAGCATCGATTGTTGTGTGCGGAAATGAGTTGGCTCGTGAGCACAATGCAATTTCCAGACGGGTGAATTCGATTTCTTTCAGCAGAAGAGAAGGATTGCGAAGTTAAATCGTATTTGGACGTTCTCTCGATGCGCGCCGTGAATCCGTCAAAGCTGAAGAACGAGGAAAAAGTAAGCAGGAAGGATCGGGAAGACCAGAGGAAAACATCGACGATCCGAAAGGTGTTCCCGAAGATCCCGCCTGGCCTCAAGAGATCCATCTCTTCGACAGACGAATCATCCGCTTCCAGTTCAAAGAAGTCCCGTCCCGGGTTAGGAATATCTTTTGATTAGACTTGTATTTACATTGTACGTAGGACACATCATGTTCATTATTTTATTGAATCCGCACTATATTTGTTATAATAACCCGTTTTGAGAGTATTCTGTGCACACATTTCACACGGCAATGATCGGACTTGCCGACAAGTTGGCAGGACGGTACTGCAGATCGATCGGACTCCGATCGTCGTAGAGCGTCGGAGCCTGAAAAGAGAGAAGGATAAGAAGAAGGAAATGAGAAGTGAGAAACTGACTCGAAGAAGGATGATGACTGTTCCGACGAAGCAGGCGATCGAGAAGATCAGCAGGAAGAGGCGGTCCAGCACCATCGCCACGTACTTCCAGTCCTCGTCGATTTTGTCGTCGCGATCCTTCTTCTTCAGCAACTCTGCGATGAAACAGATGTTCTCGAAGGCCTTGACGACCTGCGGAGAGTAGTAGAGCTTCTGGATGGTGTCGTCGATGGTCGTGTTTTTGAGACGGTGGCCGACGTCCTTCGAGACGCGGTGCGCGTGCACGTTCAGGGCGATCTTGCCGTCCTTGGCCTTCTTCTTCTCGTCGAACTTCTCCTCGTAGTCGTCGATCGGTCTTCGCATGAACAGAAGCTTCGGCAGCCACTTCAGGAACACCTTCTTCACCCAATTCGGCATCAAATGCGTCGTCGGCGTGCGGAAGTGCAGGTTGAGTGCTGAAAACGAACAATTTCCGACGACTCCAAAGAAGCGGTAACTCACAAACGACAGTGACGACGACGGAAAGCGTGACCATGACCATCGTGAACAGAAGATACTTTCCGATGAGCGGAAGAGTGATCGAGGTGGCCGGAATGATTTCTGTGAGCAGAAGGAAGAAGATGGTGAGTGCGACGAGGATCGAGATGCAAAGAGTGACCTTCTCGCCCGAGTCGGAGGGCAGATAGAACACGAGGATCGTCAGAAACGAGATGCCGACGCACGGGAACACCAGGTTCACCGTGTAGAAGAGCGGCTTCCGACGCAGTTGCAGGTAGTAGGTGACGTCGATGTAGGCGCTCTGCGGACAGCAGCTCGGGTAGTTCTTGGCGCGCCGCTTCGCGACTCTCGACATGATGTCCCACTCGACGGACGGATAGTAGTCCGACAAATCGATGCCGTCCTCCGCCACCGTCACGTTGTCGACGATCCCCTTCTCGTCGATCTCCTCCTCGAACCGCAGACTCGGCTCGTTCAGCTCCACGGAGAGCAAGTTCTCGGAGAACGTCCACGAGCCGAACTTGAGGTGGCACTGCTGCTCGTCGAACGGGAACCACCGAACGTCGATCTGACACATGCTTTTGAAGATCGCCGGCGGCTCCCACGTCACTTCTCCCGTGTAGTGCAACGTGGCTTTCGTCGAAATGGTGATGTTGTAGTTGCTGTCGGCGCTGAAATATTATCGTCTAGAAGACGTGTTTTCGGCGACGCTTCTGACTTGTTATAGAGGACGATGTCTGGCACCCAAATCATCTCGTAGGGCACGTAGAGCACGTTGACGCCTCCATAGTTCACCGGATCCCACGAGAGCTTCTTGTCGATCCACGTCTGTTTCAGCCACACCGAACACGTCATTATCTGGTCGATCTCGTGCTGGAAATCGGAAGAACGGATGAGAATTGTTCATCTGAAGACTTGACGCACCACGTCGATAATCTGACTCAGCCGTAGTTTCAATTTGATTGTCAGCGGCTTATTCGGCGAGGTGGAGGGCCTGGAATAATCGGATTGGCACGTCGTCTCGGCACGTCTTCCGAAGAACAACCTTCTGTGTCTGTTGTAGTTGACCATGAGGTCGTCGTAGAGCCGTTTCGCGTCCTCATTCGACTCGATATAAGTCCAGATGAAGAGTAATAAGAAGAGCGAGGGACGCATTGAAAGGAGAAGAAGAGAGGAGTGGTGGAGGGGGGAGCGAAGAAAAGAAAGTGTGTAAACGGGGGATCGATAAGAGAGAGAGAGAAAGGGGCCCTTCGAATTCCCGCGGTGCCGCCCGACGAGACGAGCAGAGGGATTAGACGCGTCGAGAAAAGAGGACGCGAGTTGACAAGCGGAAACATGATAGTTCTGGAGCGACTAGAAAACTCCGCTCGTTGTTTCCGACGACGGGAAGGTTTCTAGTCCCTTCCAGTTTGTTCAGCTGAAAAAAGGCACAATCCCCGCAAAAGTTCGGTGGTACTACGGAATAGAACTTTCCGCAATAGAACCCGCCACAATAGAACTCGCCGTAATAGAACTCGGACGAAATAGAACTCGGACAAAAAAGAACTTTCCGAAAAAGAACTCGCCGGAAAAGAACTCGTCGCGAAAGAACCCGCCGCAATAGAACCCGCCGCAATAGAACCCGCCGCAATAGAACCCGCCGCAATAGAACCGGCCGGAATAGAACTCGCCGGAATAGAACCTGGATTTCAATGGAGCGCGTTTGCACTTTCAGCTTTTGTTAAACAGCTAGCCTGTAATTCCGAATTTTTTTCGAACAAGAAGCTATCAAAATGTGAAACCGACCACACCGGAGGGAAATACGGAAAAATTTTGATCTAAAATATAGTTTCAGCTTTGAGAAAGGCAGGTTCTGAAATCCAGGTTCTATTCCGGCGAGTTCTATTCCGGCGAGTTCTATTCCGGCGGGTTCTATTCCGGCGAGTTCTATTCCGGCCGGTTCTATTGCGGCGGGTTCTATTGCGGCGGGTTCTTTCGCGACGAGTTCTTTTCCGGCGAGTTCTTTTTCGGAAAGTTCTTTTTTGTCCGAGTTCTATTTCGTCCGAGTTCTATTACGGCGAGTTCTATTGTGGCGGGTTCTATTGCGGAAAGTTCTATTCCGTAGTACCACCAAAAGTTCATTAGTCAAATGGATTAACATTGATGCACGAAAACGAGATTATCGAGGGATTTCAGAGTGGATTACACTCTCTCTCTGAATGCATCCAATTAGAAGAGAGGGCGATGTCAGTCGGTTTCCAGTCCTTCTCGCGATGACACACCCCACTTCCGGTCGTTTTCCAGAGATCCGTCGTTTCCGAAACGAGTGTCTGGATATCACTGAATATCAAATAATAAAAACAGTCTGCGTCTCCGCACCCAGCCGCACTCTCTCGTTCTCCCTCTCTGGAATTATTCGATGCTCTGTTTTTTGTGCGCTCCGAGTGTGTGCGTGTGTCGCGTGAGCACGGCTCCCCTGGCAGGCAGCGGGCTCGTGCGCGCGCGCTCGCACGGCTCCTCCCTGTTTTTCTGGCCGTCGGCGTCTCTCGCGTCTCGGATCGATCCGAGCCCAGAAGACGTGACGGCGACAAGAGCTCTCATTCTAGGAGATGCGGGCGGTTTGGCTCGTCGCGCTTCTGGCGACCTTCTGCGTCGCTTCCGCCTTGCCTATCAACTTCTACGGAGGTGCCCCCGATGAGCTTCTGGATCAGCCCACGGAGCCGCTGACCGAGGAGCAGCAGGAGCAGATGCGGCAGATTCCCGACGATGAACTGGTCAGTTGTCTCAGAAGACGTTGTGTTTGTTCGAGAGTCTAGCATAATCTAGAAGACTAGTTTTTCACTGTTCTCTGTGTAGTTTGTAGTCTTTGTAGCGCGCACTTGAGCTGAAATTGAGGCCGTGAGCTCGTCGAGAATCGCTTAGCTCGCGATGAAATTGATGACGTTTGAATGACGAATGGCCAGAGTCGTTTTCTCTTCTCGTTTCCCATTTTCCATTTGCAATTCGTCATTCCGCATTCCTGACAGCCTTCCTCCCCACGTCTTCTTTTCATTCCACCTGTCTTCTTCACACAGTGACTCATTTCTCGTCGAAATCTCGCTCCCCCCGGAAAGATCTTTGTCTCTTCGAATCCCAAACCGTTCCCATTCGTAATTAGAAAAGGAACAGAGCCCTGGGGGCATTTTGAGCCGTCTCGCAGTGACGTCATCTCATCTGAAGGGTGAAGTGGATTCTGAGAAGACGTGAAAAATGGGAGCCGGAAGGAGCGCTCTTTTTGGATTGAGCGAGGCGTTGTGGGCGAGCGAGCGAGGCCAAGAGGAATTCAAAACGGAAATGTGAGCGTCGGGATGAAATCGAGAAGAGCCCTCCCTCTCTTTCTTTTGTTCCCCGCAAATGAAGGAAGTGCCACGTCATCGCTCGGAAGGCTTTGGGGACTTGATCTCATTAGCGCGCGCGCCACGGAAAAAAAAGTGTTTTCGGAGAGAGAAAAACAAGTTACTGAAAAGCATTCGGAGAGGCGAAGAGAAGAGAAAAAGAGCACTTTGGAACCCATTTCCCCCTCAAACGGAACAACCCAATTCCAAAGTTTTGAAAACGAGGTCCATGTGTGCGTAACCGCGCTCCACTGCACACGTCACGTTCCAGATCGGCATATTCACGCCGAGCAAGCAGCTGGGACAAGTGAGCGGGCTCGCCGTCAACTCCAACGGACACATCGTCGCGTTCCACCGATCGGGCCGCGTCTGGGACGAGAAGAGCTTCAACGACGACGAGACGTTCAACAAGGCGCTCGGCGTCATCTCCAACACCACGCTCGCCATCATCGACCGCGAGAAGAATGTGCTCGACCAGTTCGGCGCCGGACTCTTCTACATGCCGCACGGACTGACGATCGACTCGAACGGCGACTACTGGGTGACCGACGTCGGCAGCCACCAGGTGCACAAGATCGACGCCAAGACGCAGAAGATCGTGATGAGTCTCGGCGAGAAGCTGGTGCCCGGAGAGGACGAGTCGCACTTCTGCAAGCCGACGGACGTGGCGGTCGCCAAGAACGGACACATCTTCGTCGCCGACGGCTACTGCAACAGCCGCATTCTGAAGTTCGACTCGAAGGGAAACCTCATGGCGCAGATCAATGCGGCCATCGGTGAGTCATGAAGAGGGCAATTACGGCCGGCTGAAGGGGGGCTCTAATGAGCTCTCGTGTAATTGAAGACGTCGGCCTACGGTAGTCTGTTTGCAGAAGAAAACCAGAATTCTGAATTCGTCGTGCCGCACTCGCTCGCTCTCATCGAGGACATGAACATCATCTGCGTCGCCGACAGGTCAGTCTGCTCGTGCCCGTGTTGATTCGGAGCGGCGATTTTCAGAGAGAATCAGCGTGTGCAGTGCTTCTCGGCGGGTCTTTCGGAGGGTGACCGCACCCTTCCCACGGGAATCCCCATCACTTCGGCCACCGACATCGGCCGCGTCTTCGCCATCCGCGAGCGCGAGCACTACCTCGTCGGACTGACCGGCAACTCGGAAGACGTCGAGGCGCAGATGTTCACCATCGACATGCAGACCGGAAAGACGGAGACGTTCGCGAAGGGAATCCGGAACACGCACGCGCTCGCCGTCGCCCCCGACGGCGTCATGTACGTGTCGCAGCTGGAGCCGGCGAGACTGATCGAGATCCGACTCTTGAACTAAATCACCCCCCTGTTTCTTCCCTTTTTCGCAGAGAAAATGAAACTTTTTGTCGAATGTTATTCAGAACAGAATATTTATTGATTTGTTATTAGTGACTTGCTCTCTCTTTGAAAATAGGGATGGGGGGAGGGCTTGTTCGAATGAGGACGGATCACCCGACACACTGGGAGACACATCTAACTGTTGGTTTAACTGGGACAGGAACCAAAGGACAATATACACTTAGAGGGGACAAGTAGAGGGGGGAGAGAACGGGGAAAACATCATGAAGGTACAAAATGGTCGATGGAATACGTGCGGGCAACTGAGAAAAGGGCTTTGGAGGGAGGGAGGTTTCTATTGAGTGGACGACTCGTCGAAGATTGTTTTTGGGACACACTAGTCATGGATTAAATCGGGGATCAGTTATTTATAGACGAAGAGAGAACAAGAGATTCATTAGGCCTGGGTGAGCGGCTGGACGTCGGTCGGCAGGCGCGAGTACGGTGGCGGGCGGGTGAAGTCGACGGCGAAGGCGACGGAAGTCGACTGGAGCTGTTGTCCGATGGCCTCGGCGACCTGGAAATCAAGAGTTAGAAACCAGAAGACGTCAGTCGGCAGCCTACATTCTTGTCACCGAAGAAGGAGTAGCACTTGCAGACGACCTTCATGCACCAGACATGAACGAGCACTCCGGTGAAGTGGATGAGGATGGCCGAGGCCGGGTTCTCGTTGGCCGAGGTCTGGTAGGCCTTGTGGTCGACGAAGTTGATGATGTCGATCGAGATTTGGAAGATGGCCAGGAACAGGGCTATGGCGGCGAACGCGATGTACGGGATGAGCAGGGAGCGGCGGTTGGTGCGGACTCCGTGGAGCATCATCAGCACCTGCAAAGGGAGACGATTCTCATGACCAACGGGCTGCAGGACTCACAAGTGCGAGTTGGAGGGTGAGCGCTGAGAGCAGGGAGGATACGTAGCGAGCCATGTAGCCGTTGAGCGACCAGTGGTTGCCTACTTCCGTCGCATCTTCGGCCTTGAGAGCCGAAGTGTAGGCGAAGAGAAGCGAGATGGAGAAGAGGGCGATGACGAACAACTGGGTCATTCCGATGTACTTGGTCGCCTGCAAACATTGAATATTCATTCGTTCCGCTCACTGACGTCTTCATCTTCCTCCCCTTCCGATTTCTTACCTTGGTGACGTGAAGTTGTCCGCACGCGACGCGGTATTTCGGGGCATTGCAGTCCCAGATGGCGTCGACACGGAACTTTCCGCGCGCTTCCTCCGGACTCTCGTAGCGCGCCGATGAAAAGGCGGCAGCGGATTTCATCATCTGGAAGAAGAAACGAGAATATCGATTGATTATTGGACAGTATTTGACGAATGGAATGCGAAAGGTTGTAACTTGGTACAAAGAAGGAGAAGAGAAAAGGACGGTGGCGGTGTAAAATTGGGGGAGGAAGGGGAAGAACGACGACGACGACGAAGACGAATTGAATCGAAATGACGAGGTGGAGAGGCGAGAGGCGGCCACAGACCGGGAGGGCAAATCATAACGGAAAGTGATAAAAGAGAAACGAAATTGGGAAGAGTGGGGGGAGGGGGCGAATCGATGCGACGAAATGGGAATGCAAAGTGACGGGCGGACGGAATCACATGCATAATCGGAAGAGCGAGAGAAAGAGAGGCTCGCCTGTTTGACACACTTTGGTGGCCGTCGCGTTTAACGCTTCCGTGCGTCCCGCTGCCATTCCCTCCTCCTCCTCACAGGGGAACAAGAGTCTCTTCAAAAGGACGGCCACAAACAAGACGTGGGCTCTTGGAGCATTGTTTGGTTTGCATGGGGCCTATCCCTCCTCTTCCGGCTCATTAATTTCTCTTTCATGGCTGAAAGAGAAATGAGCAATGCGAGAGGAGCAATTATTTTGAAATGTGACTCAAGAGCGCTCACGAGTAATTTGAGTAGGCATTTCGAGACAGCGCGAGTGACCAAAAAACGGAGTGACGGGTGTGTGTTTTGGGCACAAAAACAGAGTCGGCCGGCACACAGACCGTTCTTGCTCGACGAGCAAATCAGAAGAGTTCCAGGTAATTGCCACTTCCCTGTGTGCGCGACTGATACGAATCTGATCGACGGTCAGAAGCGAGCCAGTTCCGAGAAATGAATCAGCCAGTGTCACACGGGATGAGCCGACGACGCGGCGGGGCTTCTGATCAAAACAGCCCACATTCGAGACTCTTCTCTCGCTGTGAAGAGGTGCGGAATCAGAAAACGGAACAGGAGTCGTATAGTGGGGGAGTGCAGACATTCCTCTGATGCAGGAGGTGGGCGGCCGACAAAAAAGGCACGGAAATTGTACAAATTTTCGATTGAAAAGAAGAAAAGGCGCCCCTTTTTCCCATTTTCGGGTGCGCGCGCGCATGTTGCTAGGAAGGGAAGCATGTCGTGGGAGAGCTCCTCCGAGATGCTCCGCGAGCCGCGAAAAGAGCCCTCTCGTACACTGTCATTTATCAAACCCGTGCGCGCGCGCGCGAGGAGACTCTCCTTTTGCTTTCTTTTTTTCGTTTTGCGTGTCGCCACACAAGGAAGACAAAATGTGGGCGGGATGGGAAAACGAGCTGGGTTTTCAAAAAGAGCTGGGGACTCAATTTGCATTTTGATTACTTTTTGTGGGCGAAATGAGAGCCACCGGGGACAAAGTTTCGAGTACTTTTTGATTGGTGTGTGGGAAGAAGAAGAAGGAGAAGAAGGCGAAAATAGACAAACCACAGGGGGAAGAAGGAGAAGAAGATGATGATTTGTTTGTGGAAAGAGAAGCCGGACGCGGACGCGCACAATACCATCGGCTCAGCAAACAGACCAGGGAGCAGCGCCCCGAAGATAGGGAAAAGGGGAACCGAACGAGTCTACTGAAGGCCACGGACACAATCGAATACCACACGTCGGCACGTCGTTCGGAGTCGCGAAATGGAAGAAAAGAGAGCATCGAATGCTGATAAGAGGGTGTTATCGGCAGAAATGCTCAGGCAACTCGATTGCAATCTAATCGAAGAAGTTTTGAAGTCTAATTGCAATTTGTAATCTAATAAGATTATTTGACAAAAATGAAGCGAGTTTGAAATCTAATAAGAAACTATTAGATTTCAAAAAATCTTATTAGATTACAATGTACATTGCGATTTTTTAATCTTAAATGATGCGCAGGTTTGTTTATAGGCCAGTTTTTTTAGGCCAATTTCAATTTTCATTTTTTCACCAGTTTTTTTTTCTTTTCGTAAATACCGTTTTTCGAGGATGAAATGTTATAAAAAATTAATTTTCACTTTTTCAAAACAGGAAATGCAGAGACAGTCAACAACTACACGGGGAACTACTGCGATCACCGACAATTCGAACTGGAAGTGCCGGAAGCACTATCATGAAGAAAAATTCGAGCAGCTCTTCTCCTTTTTCTCCAAGGTCCGAAAGAACTGATGTCTAATTTTGAGGTAAGTATTTTTCAACGCAGTGTACTGGAAAGGGATAAAGGTGAAAGCCGAACACTTTTTTGAACAAATAAATATTACAGAATTCGACGAGATATTCAAAAGTGACCCTTCAAGATTCTCAACAAAAACCGATGGAGGGAATACTCGGGATGGTTCGATAGAAGCGAAAAGTACAAGATTGAGTCTGATCGAAAACAGTGGCCACGTAGAAGAAAAAGCGGCGATCAAGTGAAAGGAGGAACGATAAAGCATAATCATCATTCAACTGTAATATCACCCTCCCGATATTCCGTCGATTTTTTCCCCACCCACTCAGCACTTTTTTTAAATTTTGTTCGACCCTCTCCTACTTTTCCATTTTAACTTCGGAAATTTTTAGGTTGTTATTTTTCCTTTTTTGTACAATTTGAAGTTATCAAACTAATAAATAGCATACTATTTTCAAGTGACCTCTATTGTATTAAAAAATAAACAGACAATTCTGAAATACAAAACTGTTTCATGTTTTGCAATCTAATCGCACCGAATTCGCAATCTAAACGCACAATTTTTGCAATCTAATCGCAGTATTTTTGAAGTCTAAATGCAGCTTTTTTGAAATCTAATTGCAATTTGTAATCTAATTGCAGTGTTTTTGCAATCTAATCGCAGTGTTTTTGTAATCTAATTCGGCCTTGTTTGAAACTAAAATTGTTGCAATTAGACTTCAAAACTTCTTCGATTAGATTGCAATCGAGTTGCCTGAGTGGGCACGAGGGAGGATCGAAGAAGGGATAATCTACGAGCCTTCTCGACGGAGCAGCTCTCCGTTTGCTCTGCATTGCCGTCACTTCTCTCGCGCCCGAGCCAGCGAAAAAAAACAAGCGGCCCAAAAGAGAAGTGACACTCGCCGAATGGCCCGAAAAGAGCGCCTGCGGGGAAGAATCGAGACACGTGAGATGCACAGATAGCGAGACAGCAGGGCATTGCGAAATCGCGTGGCTATGACGTGGCCTGGAAGACTGGAACACACGGTTTGCTGGAAGCCCTCGTTTCAATCGGAAGCGCGCGCGCGCGTGCTCTGGTGGCTTTCAGTTTGTTTAGTACTGTATGCCGACTGGCAGGGGCGAAACAGCGGGAAAACGGCGGCGGCAGCAGTTCTTCTGTGGCCGCTTTCTCGCTGTTTCTTCATGTTTCTTTGGTTCGGCAGACACTTTTAATTTTCTCTCTCGTTCCCTCAGAACTCGTGTTATTATCGTGTTTTCGGGGAGCGTCGACTCACAAAAACAACTCTTCGACTTGGGCGCGCTTTTCATAAATTTTAGAGATTCAAAAGATTGGAGACGTGAATAAATAGAAGAGAACTCGGAAGGAAAATATCGTTTGATGCGTGCTCGCAGCCCGATTTTCGGATCAGCGGCAAGGGATTAGGAGGTTCGGAACCTCAAAATAATCTTATCGTTCCTAGAATTCCGAAGGAAATTCAACCGTTTTTGCGATGAATCATCGTGAACACGAAAACAAAGAAGTAAGTGAGAATTTCTCAACGCCATTCCCTTTTCACACATTTTTTTCGGTCCTCGTGAGAGAATTGTCACCTGACTTTCGCACTTTGGACGCGATAGATCCGTTCTTTTGCCTGTCGCAGATAGAAATCTTAATTAGAAATGGAGACTGATAAGATAAGAGTTTGAAACCAACCGATAAGCGAGATTCTGCGAATTCCGTCCGCAAATCGGGTGGTTCACGATCGCTTTGAGAGAAAAAAAGAAAAAACGATTGCGTGTGGGAGTGCAAACATAGGCGGCCGTGGGCAGAGAACGTCGCAAAGAACCCAGGAAACACGGGCGAACTCCGGAAAAAGCTGGCAAAGTTCGGAGAGGTTCCGAAATTGGGGCAGCAGCGGGGCCCCCTGAAGACGTTCGGGTGCGTCGCGGTCGCGCGACGCGGCTCTCTCTCTCTCTCTCGAATGTTTGCCAAAGTGAGAGAGTTGAAGAGGCGGAAATGGGTGCGCGATTAGTCACTTCTCCACGACCCGAATCGTGTCACGCTTTCCGTTTTTACTTCTCCAGAAACTGGTCTTCTTGGCGGCTCTTCTGTGTGAATTCAGTGCGCGAACCGTAAACTTTAAAGGCACACACTCGTTTTATTTGCATTGTGTTTTCCAGCGAAAACAGTTTCAGTTTTCTGTAAATTTGTTTTTTCTCTCTATTTCATTGGTCGAATGACGTTGAGTCGAAGAAAAATAAATCAATTTCCGTTGCGAATTGCGAATATAAATTAGAAAAATACAAAAACACCACACACATCGGGTACATAATGATACACCCCATCCGACCTCTCAATTCTCGCGAAATCATCGGGCATCTCTCCATCTCGTTCTCAAAAAATGTTATCTCCATTCAAATCGGCGCCTTTTCACATTTTCCTCCCACACAAAACATGTTTCGAATCGATTCCCATCGCGGCAGATATCTAACGACGGAATTTATGTCCGCCGCCGTCTCCGTCTCCGACACGTGGTTTTCTCCGCAACAACAGTCACTGTCTTTTCCCAATATTATTCGCTTTCAGCAGAATGCCGAGCATGCCGGGCCATCAGCGCAATGTGTCACAAGGTCAACATGTGAGTTTCTGCAAGATGAGTAGCCGTCGAGAAAAGGAGGAAGAAGAAGAAGGGCTCTTTTGTACCCGCGGCTCCAAACCGCATCAAAACAAACGAGCTCCTTCTCTTCTTTTCTTCCTCTAATCCGTCGCTTTCTCTTCTTTTCAAGCTGAAAACGGAACACACAACCTACTCAATTATTCATTTCTCTAAGCAACTGACCCCGCGAAAATGGCAAAACAGACCCATTTTCGGTGTCGATTTGTCAGAAATTCATGTAAAATCTCGGACAAAATGATGGACGAGCTCGGGAATTTGTGCTCGTTTATTCGATTTGCTGACGCACTCTCTTCGCTTCTCGAGAAAAAAAAAACGCCTTCCGACGCATTTCCTCCTCATTCTCTCTGTTTTTCAGCTCATCGTCGATCGGGCAGAGTCGGACGAAGAAGACGTCGACAAGACGGCCGGAAGGGCTTCTGAAGCGACGATGCACGAGGCGATTCCGATGGAGGGCGACGACGCGCCGCCCTACGGAAACGGCGGCGTCTACCCGGGATCGAGTCCGCCGTTCACGCCGAGCAGACCGCAGGACAACAAATCCACGTACGCACTCCTCGTCGATTCGATTCAGAATCTTCTTCTTCTTCTTTTCAGAGGCCTCTGCAGTCCACAACTCAAATCGAACATCAAAGTGATCATCGGATCCATAGTCTTGACGGCCGTCGGAGCAGTTCTTCTCGTCATCGGCTGCTGGGTGGCCATGAATCCGGACGAAGGTGGGTCGGCTCTTGAGTTCAGAAGACGTCAGTGTGCACTTTCAGCCCACTCCGGAATGCAGCACTGGGTCTTCTTCTTCGCCGGACTCGTCTGCTTCATTCCGGGCTTCTACCACGTCTACTATGTGACGTGCACCCTTTGCGGCCGTCCCGGCTACTCCTTCGACAAACTGCCCACTTTCAATCGATAGTCTAGTCCCCGCCCATTCCAGGGTGCTCGCCAGATACCCGCCAACCGGTTTCTTATTCCGTCTCTAATCAAACCCGCGCATTGTTCCCTCCGAGCTTTTCAGTTTGCCACTCACATTGTAATTATTGTAACCCCTGTATCAATTGTGTATGTATTTATTTGTCGTCTCTTGTTCCTTTTCTCAAACAAACAAAGTCTTCATGTTCCCTACTCCACTTCATCATCAAGCAATTTATGAATTCCGACACGAAACGAATGGTTTAGTGCAATCGATGTGGTTGCGAAATGACGAACGTCGGAACGGGAGGTAATAGAGACGAGGAGAAACTTCTGAGATGTGCATTTACAAAATCTGGTGTTAGAAGGTAAAACGTTGGAAAATAAATAGGAGGCCGTCAGATGTTGTTAGAAAAATTAAATTTGACAAAAATAGGAAAGAAAAACAACCGATACGAAGAAATAACGGCTAAAATCCGAACAGTAACTCATGAAAAACGAGAAAAACGATGGAGATGTCAGGAAAAACGGGATGAAGAATGGGAAAAATTGGATTCTAATTCAAAGTTTACAACCAGTTTTCCATCGAAGAAAAATACCGGAGAGGCTTCAGAGAGACAGAAGGATAGAGAGCAAAATGGAGGGTAGAAAAATGAGAAACTGGAGAGAAAGCACATGACCTGTAGGGGGGAAAGGTGTGAAAGAGAGGCAGGGGGCGATAATAAGGAAGGGATGATGGATGCTTAGCTGACGGCCGCCTGATTGAAGTTGAATGCCGGGGTGCCGTTGCTCGAGCACCTCTTGATCTCCTTCGTCGCCCAGTTCGCCATCGATTTCGTCTTCGAAACTTTTGACTTGCGGGCCTTCTGCAGCATTTGGGTGACCTGAAACGTAGTGGTTGTTAACGGACTTGGAAGTTCAAACGACTTACAGAAGCCTGGTTGAAAAACTGGACGACGTCGCCCTCGTAGAGCCCGACCAAGTCTCCGATTAGTCCGGCAGTAGTTGCCATGAGCGAATCGGAAGGCGGCACTGGTTCCTGGCCGCAGCTTCTCAGGATCAGCTCGATGACAGGCGTCACGAACCGATTGATCGAATCTCTTGCCGCGTTATTCTGAGAATTCTGAAGGAGTTAGATCCGGTATCGAAAAACCAAAACTCACATCAACCGTGCTCTTGAGTCCTTGAAGGATTCCGGTGTACGAGTTAAGACACGCTTCTCTGAGTCGATCAACGTAATCTATCTGATCTTCGTCATTCTGAAAACGAGAGTGATGAAAAAAGGAACGAAGACCACTTTTCTCTGACCGGATTGTTGACGACGGCTGCGTTCTGGGCGTCTCTGAGGATATCGACAACAGGGACCAAGTACCTTTCGAACTTGCTCTCGAGGGCCATGGCGATATCAGCAAACGTTCCAATAATAACAACTTTAACGTTTCTATCCAGTCTTGGAGCCTAAAAACGGCATTAAAACATTGAAAAGGAGAAGTTGATTACCTGAAGACAAACGATCAACTTCTCGATAAGGTCGTCCATGTACGGGAAGATGTCGGCCTCGAGAGCTCGGCTGAGATCCGTGACTACTCCGACCGCGGCGGCGCACACTTGAGTCTCTTCGATGTTGTTGAGACCTTCAAGCAGGTAAGGCTTCAGGACATCCATGTATACTCGGAAGTCTTTTCCCAAATCTGAAAAGAAAGGGCTTTAAGTTTATACAGAAGCCACAGTGACTTACGTTCTGCCAAGCAAGCGACGGCTAGAAGAGCTTCCTCCATGACGGCGTTGCTCCGAGTGGCCGTGGCTCTGGCCATTATTTGGAGCAACCCGGTCATGATGTGCTCTCCGACGGCTGGAATGTCGGCTGGCTGCATTTTTCTGGTCACCGATTGTAGTGTGGCACACAACATGGCTTGAAGATCACGAACTTGAGCTTTGTCAGCCTCGCTGGTGGCTTGGTTCTCCATTTGAAGAAGGCTTTCCAGTTTCTAAAACAGGTATTTGGTATTTAGTTTACAAATGCAAGCTTCACCTTCAGAATGACGACGGTAGTGTTGCGAACAGCCGGATAACAGTCCTTCGGCGAGTGTTTGATCAACTCCATCAAAGCTTCGTAGGCAGTGATGCGCAGATTTGATTGGTTTCCATCGGCTCGATCCGTGATCTTTATCAGTTCGCCAACCATAGCCTCGAAGACAGAAGAAAGAGCAAACGTCTCTGGCTGCCCGCTGGAATCGGTTCCGTTCGAAACAGCGAACTCGTAGCAAGCTTTGACTAAAGAAACGAGCGCCCAGCAGACGTTGTTGGCAACTCTCGGCTCTTGGTGAAGACCGTTCGAAAGTGCCGGGAGCACGGATTGTAAAAGGGCGGCATTGCAAGCCAGCTCGGAGCACGTATCGATAACTCTTCCAAGAGCCCAAGCGGCTGTGTCACGGACATTGACCTAAAATCAAGCATAAGGTGTTTCATTTGAGAGAATTAACCCACGTTCTTGTCGCACATGGCATCTACAATGGCAGGAAGAGCTTCCTGGGCCATTGGAAGCAGCTTCTTTGGATCCGGTCCATCGAGAATGGATCCGAACGCCATGATTGCAGCCTCCTTGTACTTCCAGTCTTGGTTTTGGAAGTGCTTGAAGAACGGCATCACGTAGTTGACGATGTCATCTCGGACACACTGCGCGGCAAGCATTAGACATACTCCGGCCGCTTTAGCAGGCGTCCAGTCGTCCTCGTCGTCTCCGTCATCGTGGTGAGCCATCGCTTCGAGCAGAACTGGGCATACGTGTCCAGCTGCATCTTTCATAAACTGTCTGGAATCGTTTTTCGCATTTGGATCGCCACGTTCGAGATCATCTTCGTAGCCACACAGCAAATCGAACTCCTCTTCAGCGACTGTCGACCAGAACTCCATTCCTTGCATCGCTACTTCGGGTTCTTCTGACTTCATTGCGTCCAGAGTGATTTGGAAGAGGGCAGTTCCCATGTAAGGCATCATAAATTCGTAATACAGCTGCATGATGCGCACGAGACACTGCAGAGCAGCTACCTTGACACGTTGATCTGTGTTCACCGTCGCCTCGCACACCACTTGCATGATGATGTTTCTCTCGGCCTCATTGTCGAAATTTGTCTTCGTGAATTCGAGCGAATTCAGCAAAGCGTTGGTAGCGGCGAACTTCACGTTGGAAGAAGCTTCGTTTTTCCTCATACCGTGCACAATTGCCGTCAAAACGTCGTTGGCTTTTGATTCAATGACTCGTGGGTCAATGTCTTGGCAGATGTATCCTAGAGTCTCCAGCGAAGATTCTTTTAGCATTTCGCCACTCGCTGGCTCAGTCACGTTGCTTTTCAGGCGACTAATCACGTCGGGCCACAACTAAAAATATCTCTGTGCTCTATTCGCGAGAAATTTTTTAAAAAAAGCTTACGTTCTGCGGTAGTTCAGCGCATGCGATAGCAGCCACACACTGAGCAGCGATGGAAGGCCGCGATGGTTCAGTTCCCAAGGTTCCGGTCACATTTTGCTTCACCTGTTCTCGCACTTCAGCCGTTAACTGCAACCATCTGTAAACGTTCGTATTGTTCTCCATTAGTTCACTAGTACCTACCTCTGGAGATAGCCGTCTCTGGTCGCAGCTTCTTTCGCACAAAGCACGTTCTTCAGCTGAAGACCGGCCGCCTGCCGCACGAATGACTGACACTGTTGCGTCCGCAGTATCATACTCAGACACTGCACGAAAACTGGAAAATCCCGTTGGCACGCATTAGCGATATACTCCATCGCTTGTGTCTGATCATTCGGATCTGCAAGTCGACTTTTTTTTTCAAATAAAATACCACGAAAACTCACTCTGCGAGACGGTCTTTTCAAGGACCGCAAGCATCTGCTGCGCCGCTTGTTCTGTAGAAGCTCCCATCGTCTCCAAATTCCGAATGATTGTCAAATCCGGAAAATGAGTCCACTTGCGTGCTAAAAACAGTTTTTAGTACTGGATAAACAATTAAACAAAAATGGAAGCGATGGTGAATTTTAAAGATCCCTTATGATCAAAATTAATGAATGTACATATTTTGCAAAAAGCAAAAAAGTGATAAAAAAAACCTGACAAGAAATGCTAAGAGAAATTACTTTGAAATTTCGAAAATTTTGCACTTTCGCTACGAAATTTAGCGCCTAAATTCGAAAAACGGCCTAATTTGTAGGCGCTGTCAGTCAGAACTTCGAATAAAACAAAATTTGAAAATTTCTTTGTTTTTTTCAACGAAGAAAACCGAAATTTCCGCGGTTTCGCGCAAAAAAAATTCGAAAAAATAAAAAGAAAGTGAGAGGGAAGAGACGCAGAGAAAGAGGAGCTTAAAGGCGCATGGCCATCGCGACGAGACACCCGATTTCAAATTCGTTCCGAAAGGCGGTGCGATGGAGCGCGTTTGCACCAGTGCACTTTTAGTTCTTCTCATTTTTAGCTGAAAATCTTGGAAATCGAGGTTTGATCTTTCGAAAAAAAAAAAGGATTTCAGAAATGAGGAAACCACTAATATCAATAGGATTGACACAATTCGGTCTCAGCGTACTACAGGTGCCTCATTTCACTGCAAAAGAAGCCAAGTTGCTAATTTCAGACCCTGTTCATGTTTTACTACGTAAAAGTGTACCTGAATCAATTCCATGTCAACACGAAGTGGTTCAACGTGGCCCAGACGCTATTCATGTTCTGGAACACCATAAACGACCCACTTTTCGGGTATTTGCAAGTTTGAGGCCGCGAAAGTTCTCCGGAAAAAGAAGGAAATCCCAGGAGATTCGAGGTTCCTGGCTGAGCAATCGACTCTGGGTCATCAAGTTTCTGTCCCCGTTCCTAGTCGGATCGTTCGTCTTCATGTGGATTCCGTGGAACACAGAGGGATCGGATCTCGAAGGACTTCATCTGATCCTCTCTCTGTTCCTCTACGATGCCTTTTTCAGTGCGATAGGCGTGGCCTGGGGAGCTCTTTTCTCGGATACCACTCAGAATCAGCCTCTGGTTAGAGTAAAGGCTCTCAAATATTCACAAATCGCTATTCTCGTTTCTGTTTTCTCGATTGCAGTCACTGAAAAGCTCAGTTTCAGTCTGAAGGTAGTTTTAAATTTGGAAAAAAGAAGGAACCAGCTGAATTGCAGAACTTTCAAGTTTTCCAAGGGATCTGTATCGTTTCCGCGATCCTCGCATTCATTTGTCTGCGAGTGGGAGTTCGGTTTGGAGAGAGACGACCAGGAAGATCGGACAACGAAGAAGAAGCGCTTGTGGCTGCAGAACGGGAGGAAGACAACTTGTGAGTCCAGAAGAAGGAGAAAACGACATATAGTTGCTCAGTTTGCAGGACTTTCAAAGAGAATGTGCACAATTCAATCCGTCTCACGAAACAAGTCCTCTCACAGAGGCAGTTCGTCGCCATCGTCATCACAAACTTCTTCCACACAGCCAGAAGCATCGCCCATATGAACTTCGCCTCGATTATCACCGAGATCGTGATTCCGCAGGATATTCTTCCTAGCGGATCCATCCGATTGTCCCTGTTCTTCATGCTCCTCACTCTCGGCCCGCAAGTCGTTCTGATTTTGAACGAGAACCTGATTGCAAAGGTCGGCGCTGCGAAAGTAATCGTCGTCAGCTATATCGTCTCCTTCTTCTCGGGTTTCATGATAGTTGTCTCCTACAACCCATATTTCACTATGCTCTTCATGGTCATTGATTGGTTAGCGTCTCTTCAGATCCCCGAACTAATCTTCCAGTTTTCAGCGTCACAGTACATACGATCGCTCCGCTTTTCAACATTGTCATATCTGACTTCGTGGACGATGACGCGAGGAAGAACAATCGGAATTCTGGGATTCCGTCGATCATCTTCAGTCTCAACGCACTTTTCATCAAGCCGGCGCAGTCGATTGCCCCCGTGTTCATCGTCTTCCTTCTGAATCAGTCGGGATATCAAGAGTACTTGAAGACGAAACTCTTCTCTCCGGAGCTGAAGAACATGATCCTCCTGATCCTCTTCATGACGCCCGTCGCCATCGGAGGCATCCAGTTTTTCGTTATGAAATCGATGTACAACTTCCGACGGCAAACCTCTCGAGCGGATGCTCATATAATTTGAATAGCAATTTTAATCTTATTGTAATTAACATCGGGTAATTTAAATGTTATTGTAATTCTTGCATTCGTGTGCCAACGTCGGTTCCCCCATCTCTTTTTCTGTGATAAACTAGAGTGTACATATAAACAGTCTCTTCTCCTCTCGCTTTCTCTGAGTCACGTGGTTTGTCTGCCTTCCTCTACCTGTCCCTTTCTTTCCTTTCCCGAATGTCACCTTTCTCTTCAGATGCTCATCTCACTCACCGTAGCCGTCGATGCCCTCAAACCGATCGTCCCGTGCTCTCTTCTCTCCGCCTCCATGATCCCTTTCGCCTCGTGCTCCCTGCTTCTTGGCGGCGTTTCGTGGGTTCTTCCTAGCCACGTGGCACAGCGGCTCGACAACATGCTCTACAAATCCTACATGAGACTGTGTCTCTTCGTTTTCGAGAACCTCTCCGGAGTTCAGATATTCGTGCACGGAGAAAACGAGAAGGTTCTGAACAGCAAGGGAGTGCCGGAGAACGCCGTCGTCGTCTCGAACCATCAGTCGAACGTCGACTGGATCATTCCGGTCATGTTGGCGGCCCGGCACGGCGAAGAGGGAAACGAGCAGGCGTTCCGTGTGATGGTCAAAAAGTCGATCCATCTGGTGCCGCTGTTCGGCTGGTACATCTTCCAGCACGGCTACATCTACGTCCGTCGCTTCGGAGAGTTCCTCGGAGCACCTGTTTTGAAGCAGTTGCGGTGGCTCGACGAGTCAACTCCGCCCTACTGGCTCCTCATTTTCCCCGAAGGGACTCGTTTGTCTGCCAAAAAGACGAATCAAATCGAGAGCAGCAATGAATTTCTCGAGAGCCGGGTAAGCATTGCGGTGAAAAAGACGTTGAAAAAGTCGATATTCCCCGCCAGTGTCCTCGGTCCCTTCCGAAAAGTCGCACTTCAGGGCCGTCCGTCGATGCGAAATGTGTTGTGTCCGCGCAGTGGCGGATTACAATTGGCACTCGACAATTTGTCGACACTTGACGCTATCTATGATGTTACTGTAATGTACGGCCAAATGAGGTTTGTGTATAATTCGGCTTAGGCGGAGGCCGCCGACGCGCTAATCAGGTTACCATATTTGTGTTCAGGCAACGCGGAAGACGCGGATTGGCGCCCGGAATGTTCGAGTTTTGCTGTGGAACTCCGGATTTCAAGCAGCTGCACATCCGACTCAATCGGATTCCGATCGAAAATGTACGAAAAGATGTTCGGACGAAATAGATCTGTTTGTTTTGCAGGTTCCCAGAGAGAAATCTGAGCTTCGGAACTGGACGATGGACCGATTCGCAGAGAAGGAGAGGTACGCGCGTGCCAAGAATCCATTCATCTCCCGTTCGGATTTACAGAATAATTGAAGAGTTCTATTCGGAGGGCCCGTCGGCCGGAAGGGCGCTTCCCTGCGTCGCCATCTCACAGACGCTTCCGTCGACGCTCTTCTTCTCGCTCGCCCTCGCTGCTCCGTTCTTCTGTCCGACCGTCAAGCGGATCTACTTGCTCACGATCGCTTCGTCGCCTCTGCTCATCGCGTGGCTCCATGTTCGGCGATGCGTCTAGCTTCTTTAAAAGAAAAATCTTCTGTTATTACTAGTTTTCAATTTTGTTGATAGACACTAATTGTTTATGCTTCCTGTTCTATAAACTCAATTTATATTCTCCTCCTTCCCTTCTCGCCTTTTTCAAGCAGTTTTCACTTCTGCAGATGTTTATCTTGGCGAACTTTCCGAGTCGAGAGTGGCCCAATGAAATATTCATGGCCTTCCGCTCTTTTCGCGGCCAGTGGCACCAGATGGTATTTGGACTCTCTCCGTGCATTTCCAATGAGACCGAACAGCCAGAGAGGACAATTGAGATGATTAATTGGTTGCCAGAAGCCAATTATCGTCGAAAACATTAGACGTATTGAAGCGAGAGAACCTTGCTCTCGAGAGGGAAGACGAGCTGGAAGTGCGTGACGAGTGACCAGAAAAGAAGCCGAATAAGCGTGCCGGGTGGTCCTTTTGTTTGCTCAAATCGGAAGTGTAAAGTCTGCGAGAGTCGAAAAGAGGACACCTCCCCTTTCCGGACCAATTGAAGAAAGGACGTCGTCTGCGACAACGTCTTCTTCTTCTTCTACTCCTTTCTCCTACGCTTCGTCTTCGCCGGCGGGCCAGTTAAAGTAGCCAAGCACTCCTCGCCTTCTCCTCCGCTTCTCTCGCGCCTCTCCGGTTGAGGCACTCTCTCTTCCGCAAGCGCATCCAGTTACTCGCCACTGCACACACGGCTACAATAGCGAGATAGCACTGAGGACGGCGGAGGGTGCCGCAGATATTGGCCTGACCCGTCCGGCCGTCCGCTCTGTCCCTCAGCAGCAGCAGCAGCCGCTTTGAATGTGTACGCGCGCTCGTCCGCGTCCGTCGTCTGCTTCGATGGCTCACATGGGTTGGCCACCTGGAGAAGGCGAAAGTGACGGTTCAATCTCAAGGTTTCAACGGGTTTCAATGCCACACCGGCCGTCGCACGCTATCTCTGTTTCCGACTGTCGCCGACTCTGAGTCACTCGGTTCCCTCCCCGTCGTTTCAACTTTGCGATAACAAAAGGGCGCTCTGTTTTTTTCTTTTTCCGCTTCTTCTTCTCCTTTTCTCTGGGATCTTCCTCCGTCTTGTATCGATTAATTGCCATTCGGCGACAAAGGACATAGCAATTGTACACAGATTGAATACAACAACGCCTCTTTCTTCTTTCTTTCCCACCCTTCTGTTTGCCTTCTCCTACTGTTACCAAATACGGGCGGCTCCGAACCTTTTCTCGCACCGGAATGAGTCACTCCGAATTAGTTGCCACTGGGTGTAATCGGAAAGAAAGCCGAAGGCAAGAGTGGCTCTTCCCCCGGCCCGGGCCGCAGATCTCTCCTCATAGATTAGAGCGCACTTCTCCCAAGACACCACTTTCGGGTTGACAGTTTCATTGACTGATTGTTTTGTTTCTTCTTGTTGGACGAATGGATCCGACACCAGGTCATCCAGTGATTCATTGCGAACACTGTCAGATGAGAATGGAAAGAACTAGCCAGCCTACGATCCGGCGAAGGTCTTAGAAGAAGAGCCGTCACTCCGTCTCTCTTTTTGCACACGTGTTTTCCCAGTGTTCGGATATGATATGACAGGATGCCGCCCTCCCGCTCTCCTTCTTTCGCGGCTCTTCTTTTCCGTTGTAAACTCCCTCTGTGCATAGAGCCGGACCTTCTGCTTCTGCCCATCATCGTCCCGTGTCAACATATCATCTTGTTTTGTCATCATGTCCGCCGTCCTCTTTTCGGTTCTCTTGAAACAATTGGTTTTTCCTATTTCACCGCTCTTTTCTTGCGCATCGTCATCCGCTCAGCAATTCATAGCTCTTTCTTTTTGTTGCTCCTCGAAAATATTGCGAAATGTTTGCAGACACAAATGATTGAATCGGACACACTTCCCGACGAGGTTCGGGAGAAGTTGGCCGAGCTGGACTTGGAGCTCAGCGAGGGAGACATCACGAAGAAGGGATACGACAAGAAGCGGGATGCGCTTCTCGCACCGTACAAAAACGTCTCACTTCAGACGACGTCAGGTACATTTCTAGCTGAAGACGAAGGGAAGATGTGCCCATGTTTGCAGCATTCCAAGAAGAACAGACGGCATCGGCGTCCCCGAACTCGCGATCGAACCGTCGGAACCAGCGGCGAGTGACCCGTGACGAGGACAGGTATCACTCGGAGATCCGCGTGGAAGCCGTCCATCAGGCTCTGGCCGAGTACTCGGACGGTCGGAAGCTCGGTCCACAACCAGTGAAGCCCCACCGGAGAAACGGAACTTCGGTGAGCCGATCGAGCACCCGGAAGAGCAAGAGATCCAACTCCGGAGGCAGACAGTTGTCAGGTGAGTCTGTCAACCAAAATACGTGTTTCCACTGTTTTCGGCGTGTCTAATTGCCCTTGGTATCTCGAAAAAACAAAGGAACCGGAAGGATTTCCGACGAAAGACGACCATCGAAACGAGCACTTTCGGCCGGTTTCGTGGGAATATCCCCGCAGTTTTTATTCTCCAAAAATACTCCGATCCCTGCGTTTTCTGCACATCCGCAACACGGAGCTAGTCAAAAGAAGACGTGAAGACTGGAACTTCTTCCAAAGTTCATTTGGAAGACTGCTTCGGTTTCCATAATTGCATATTCAATCCCAAAACGAACTTAAGGAGAGCTTCGGCGTTTGTGCCGTGGAGCGCGTTTCCCATTTTCCAAACTATAAAAGTGTGACATGGAAAAGACAAATGTGTATAGTAGAAACAACAAAAGATGAGTGATTTATGCGTGACAGTTACCTGTTTCCGCGTGCCTTCCGCGCGCCCGTTCCGCTTCGGTTTTTGATCCTCTGATCCTCGAGCCGATTAATGTTGTCCTCGAGTGGCCATCTGATTGGATTTCGCATCACGTACACAATGCACACACTCATCGATTTTATGATCATCCGGCCGGCCGGCAGCGGCGGTCTCCGGAGCACATTAGTAGCAGCTTCCTGCTCTCCTCCTTCTTGCTCCTCCAACTCTTCTTCTTCTTTTTCTTCTTTCATTTGTCCCCTACTACTCAATATCGGATATCGTCCGTCCGCAGTACACGTGTCTCTGCGCCTCTCCGCACGGTACACTCTCTCGCGCCGCGCCGCCGATCGAGTCGATTGGAGTAGTAGGGAGGAGAGTCCAGTTAAACACACTCCTCTATTGTGATGATGCTACACTTTTTGCCGTCGAATTCACATCCGCCCCAGTCATTCCGTTGTTGTTCTTTCCGAATCACTTTCCTACTCGATATAAGGTTTCTTTTGGTTGGAGAAGAAAGAAAGAGACACTCCCTGGGCGGACTCTTAGACTGGTTCGCTCTTTTTGTTTGATCAGGACTCCTCGAGGCGGCCGCCGTTCTTCTCACAAAAAGAGCCTTGGAATTGGAGACGACCGTTTTTTTCTGCTCTTGCAACACACTTTCCTTGAGCTACAATCAACACCTAGACTCTACTGGGAACATTATTCCATCACTGACTTCTTCAAAAACTGGGACTTCTTCTTTTTCAATCCTTGAAAGTGTTGACTGTATACTTTTGAAAAGACATACGGTCTCGAACAAAAAAAAGTTCGTCCTCTATTTATTTTCTAGTCCCTTCTCCTCCTGGGCGTTTTCATCGAAGCGTTTCGAAATTGCCATGAATCACCCGGCTGTCGCTCCACAAAAGATAGGAAATTGAGTCGACATCCGAACCTAATTTTTCACTTTTTCCCCTTTACCCCCGCCGAGATTGACTTTGTGTTCAATTTCCTGTCCCTCTTGCCGATGTAATTACGGTGGTCCTTCGTCAGCCTCTTCCCAATTATCGGCCCCTTCTCCCCCTCCTCCTGCTTCTTCTTCTTCCTTGCCAAGTACATGTGCGTTACACCCTCTTGATCCTCCTCCTCCTCCTCCTGCTTCCCATCAAACGGTGTAACCGAAAGAATGAGTAACTACTCGGGATGCTTCTCAGTCGTTTTCTCTTCCCTCTTTCCTTTGTCTTTCCAAGCCTCCTCTCTCCCGATTTGCAGTATGAATGTCTGAAAATGATCATTGCGGTGACGTCGGTTCGGAACGCGAAGGCGTTTCCGGAAGCATCCACTTCTTCCGGATCCCCAGCAGTTCCTTCGAGTCCTAAGTTCGACGCGAACGTCGGGTTCCCGGCCCAGAGAAGCCCGTCGACGCCGTCCGTCCATCGGCGCGTCTTTCCACCTCTTCCATCAGGAATGCCTCGAACTCCTTCCTCCCAACTCCCACCGTCTCCTAAACTGAGTCGGACTCCCAAGATGTCTCGAAAGTCGATTCCCGCCTCTCCGTCCATGTCTTCTCCCCAAATCACGAAGCTGCGGGTGAATGGACGAGTTGTCCGGGTGACTGCAATCAGACAGTCCGCCTACTGTGAGTTGAAGGCACGAAAACAGTGGAAACGGAACAACCATAAAGCTTAAATTCCCAATAAGCTCTTCAGATTCATCATCAGAAGACGAGGACAGCGTGAACGGCGGCACTCTGGGAAAGAAGGATTCCACCTTGACGCGGCCGCCCCAGACGACTCCAAGGACGTCTTCTCTCGGTAAGCGTCGTCTTTTTTATTATCTTCAGCCTGTCAACGAGTCTTCGTGCTTATCAAATATGCATATTTCTAGCGCCCGCAAACCCGTTTTGTTGCAGTGTCGAACAAAAAGAAAGAAACGACTTCGGATGCTTCTTCTGTCGCACCTCCTCCTCCGCCGATCGCAAAAAACACTGCGGAGCGTCGGAGTGGAACGCGGAAGGAAAGAGCCGCTGTCGAAGAAATGCTCCGAATGGTGCAGGAGAACAGAGACCGACACGATGTGAGTTTTGATTTTTCCTCTTCCAGTTTTCTACTACGGCTCTATTCACTTTAGCAACAAAAGAAGGACTACGGCGAGTACGTGCAGGCGCGAATCCGTCCGAAGCCTTCTAACGGTGAGGTGATCCGAGTGGCACGCCAGGACTACCGCAACAGCAAGATAATTGTGACGGACGGCGACGCGATCCGCATCTCTCCGCATCGAGAGGTAAGAGATTCGCCCACAAATTGCCACCTCTCCTCACAAATCATTCGTTGTCGTCGCTATAAATCACTCTCAAAAGTGGCCCCCGGGGGGCAACCCATTAAGTGCCGCTGATTACGATTACACTTGTCGATTCTGCTTCCAGGAGATTGAGACAACAATTGACGAGACGACTTCTCTGCCGGACATCGACGACGACGAGGCGGTCTACGTCAACACGAACATCGGAGTGGCCGCCAGAGTCGCCTCACCAAACGAAGACTATCAGAATGCTGTGCTGCGTGAGTGGATACATACGACCTCCCTGCGATCTCATTTCTTTTCAGCTCTCAAGCCGACGAAAGTTTCCTCGAAGATCCAGAACGTTGTGAATGCCCTTCAGGTAAGAAGTAGGAGAGTGCACGTGAAATACGACACGCCTCTGGGATCCATCCGTGTGCGTCCAGTGACCAATTAGCTGTCTCGCGAGACTGCTCCTGCAACCAATCTCGAGGTGCCCTCATCCGGGGGGAGCGGCGCCTTCTGACACCGCAACAGCTGACCAGCGAGCGCACTTCTCCCGTCCGTTTATGCAATCCAATCCCTCGCCTCCCGCCCTCTCCCGTCGGCTCTCGGTTCCCGTCGTTTCTCTGCGCGCTCCGCTCGTTCCACACTCCTGCTCTTCGAGCTCTTGCGGGAGAGCGACTCGCCTCCCGCCTCACATTCTTCTTCTTCTTCCACCGCCGCCACACCCACTATTCGTCTTTTTCTCATATATTCCCTCCCTCCGGCGCCTTGAAACATTAACTACTCTCTTCTGAAATGGCCACCGAGCAACCGTCTCGGGTCTACTTCCCGAGTATGGCTCTCCGAAAGACGCGCTATCTCCGTCAGACGGTCAGCTCTTCGGGCGCTTCCTCTATATTCAATCAACACTCTCGACGAGTCTCCAGTGAGAATCACAAAGAGTATCTGGCACAACTTCACTCTCGCAAAGCAGTTTCGCTCAAAGAGAAAAAAGTGAAGCAGCAGAAGTCGGCTGAAGAAGGATACGCGTCCTCTTCTCCGTCTTCCGCTTCGCTCGTTCCATCGAGACCGCCGCTTCCCAAGTATCATCATGTCTGCGAGCCATCTTACGGTGACGAAGATGACCTCGATGAATGCGCGACGCTCACCACGTCAGTCGACTTCATCCCGGGATTCGTGCGCCGATGCGCCACGAGGAATGAGGAGCAGATGCGCAAGCATCGTAACTTCATCAACCAGACGGCCGCTCCGAGCACTTCGAGTACTGAAGACAGTTGCCATAGCAGTAGTTTCCGATGGTCGTTCCGAAGCGAATCTAAAGAACGGAAACTCGACGAGCAAGACGAGATGACGATCGGATGGACGCGTCGAAAAACGGCGTTCAAAAAGTGGAAGCTGAATCAGACTATTCAGGCGATTGAAGAAAATCAGAACAAATCGGTTAGTCCCCGTCCTAATGTTCCCGTGAGTGAAACAAAGGGAGACAGTTTCCCAAGGTGTGAAAGCGAGAGGGCGTGGCGTTCGGGGGAGACAATTAGATGAACTGGTTGCGTTCTTCCTCCGTGCTTCTCGTTTCCGTCGCCTCCCTTTTCGACGTCATCCTCGGATGCCATCTTCCTCCTACTCCCGTATGTCATATGTCATGTATCGAGCGAATTCCTTGTGGCCAGCACCCTCCTCAGATCATCATTTGTTGTCGTCCAATCAATCACCAAACGTAATCGGATCCATGTTTTTTGGAGTTGTGTAACCTTCGAGCTTTGCAAAGCATAAACGAAAACACGTGAAGAAGGGCGCTGAAATTGAAAATCGAACACAGATGTCGTTGTGTTCTTTCTCCTCTCTTCTCTTTGTCTCGCGAGTCCAGATGCTCACAGTGTATGCGATTTCATAGGGAAGAAAGTTGGGGGTGGAGCTATCATCTTCTTTTTTCTCCCGAGAGCGGACCTCAAAACATGTCGATAAACAGCCCCTGGCCACTCGTAAATAGGCAATTAATGATTGTTTTCTGGCGAACAACTGCTCAGTTTAATAGCTCGGGAGAGAGAGAGTTCATGGAATCATAGAACGCCCGCCATCATCATCATCATCATCATCATCTGGATCCCATCCTCAATCGAAACATTCTTCTTTCCAGAGGCCGAAAAGCAAACCACTGCAAGAGTATTACAACGATGACGATGCCGAACTCGAGGCGATGGCCAAGATTCGCGATCCTGATGCGCCACGGCCCGAGGGAACCATCATGAATCCGGTGCGCGGGGAGGCCGCCCACTCGAATACGAACAACACGATGCCTAGGAGTCTTGACAGGTTCGTGAATTTCCTGGTTCAACTTCTTCTAGTCTCCCACTTTCAGCGCCTTCCACCGATTCGGAACCACTGCCGCCAAGAACATTGCCGCCATGGTATTGGATCAGTCCTCGAAGCCTTCAACTCAACTCACCTACGGTAAACTGCATAGTCGCGCTGGCAAAGTGGCTTACATGCTGCTGACGAAGACGGTGCAAGTCAATCGGGATGGATCGAAAAATGTGTTGTGCAAGCCGGGCGACCGAGTGGCTCTTATCTATCCGAACACGCAGCCCCTTCACTTCCTGGCGGCCTTTTACGGATGCCTGCAGGCGGGAGTCATTCCCGTACCAGTCGAGATGCCTTCTTCCAAACGAGAAGCTGGAATTGCTCAACTCGGATTCCTGCTCGGAAACTGTGGAGTCAAGGTGGCTCTAACTTCGGAGTCTTGCTACAAAGGTCTTCCGAAGAAAGTGAACACGTCTTCTTCGTTTTCGGCACCTTCTGGATCCACTTCCACTACCGGTACCAGCAATGAGATCGTCGACTTCAGGGGATGGCCGCGTCTCTGGTGGGCTGTCACAGAACACATGGTAAGGACTTCAGCAGCCTGCTTCCAGATCTGATTTATGTGTTTTCAGTCGAAACCCGCTCGCGACTGGACAGCTCCTCCGAGGCTGGCCGACGAGACGATCGCCTACATTGAGTACACCACGGGGAACGATGGAACCGTGAAAGGAGTTTGTGTGACGAGGCAGGCGATCTTCGCCCACTGCAGAGCTCTCACCACAGCAATGGAGTACAAAGAAGGTGAGTGCGGCATTGAAAAATGGGGAGGTGTTGCTGGAAAGAAGGCATTTTCCTGATGAAACTATGGTCTTTTTTCAGACGAAACTATGGTCTGTGTCGTGGATTTCAAGCGAGAAGTGGGTCTCTGGCACGCAGTTCTTGCTTCGGTTTTCAATGGAATGAAAGTGATATTCGTGCCGTACTCGCTGATGAAAATGAATCCCGCCACGTGGATGCACATGGTCTCCAAGTACCAAGCGACGACGGCACTCGTCAAGTCGAGAGACCTTCACTGGGCGCTTCTCGCATCGCGCGATCACAAAGACATCTGTCTCGCCTCCCTCCGGACTCTTCTCGTGGCCGACGGCGCCAATCCGTGGTCTCTTTCCTCATGCGATTCTTTCGCTGCCGCCTTCACGCCTGCTCCTTACTCCCTGAGAGCAGATGCCATGTGTCCTTGTGCTGGCAGCTCCGAAACAGGAACCATATCGATTCGTCGTCGAGGAAACGCCAATCTCGGAAGTCAGAGTGGACGAGGCGTGCTCTCGATGTCTGCGCTCAGTCACTGCGTCGTTCGAGTAGATCAGGAGAACTCGTTGACCAGTCTGACTCTGCAGGATGCCGGCCAAATAATAGCTGGAGCAGTCGTCGTGGTCACTGCCATAGATGGATCCAATCGGTTGTGTCAAGCGGACGAGATCGGAGAGATCTGCGTGTCCGCCAATTCGACAGCTCAGCTCTACTGGGCTCTCGATGGACAGACACAGCACACGTTCCGCGTCGAACCCATCGGAGAGTACGGAAAACCGATAGGTGCTGTCCGTTACGTTCGTAGTGGCCTCATCGGATTCATGGGTCCCGACGGAATGGTGTTCGTGGTGGCACGTCGTCAATCTCTTCTGGCCGTGTCCGGAAGATACCACTCGGCCGACGATATCATAGCCACGGTTCTTGCCGTTGAACCGATGAAGTTCGTGTATCGGGGAAGGATCTGTGTGTTTTCGACGAGTGTGCTCAGGGATGAACGAATTGTGATTGTCGCCGAACAGAAACCGAGCTGCTCCGAAGAAGAGGCATTCGATGTAAGTTTTCCGTTATTTCGACTCTTTTTCTTGATCACCCTGTAGCTTCAGTGGATCACGCGTGTCCTCCGCGCTATCGATACGATTCATCAAGTGGGCATCTACTGCTGCGCCCTCGTTCCGGCTAACCACCTTCCCAAGACTCCACTGGGAGGAGTTCACGTCTCGGAGACCAAGCAGCGGTTTGAGAACGGCGATCTGCACCCGAGCACTCTCCTCATGTGTCCTCACAACTGCGTGCTGAACCTTCCGAAACCGCGCGAAAGGCAAGCTGACGTTGGTCCCGCTGCGATGTTTGTCGGTAACATAGTGCAAGGCGTTCGAATTGCAGTCGCGAAGGGCAGAAATATTGATGATGAGCCAGTGAGTTTCTTTGTCATCTGAACTTTCAAAAAACCTCTACCTTTCAGTCCCTCCCACTGCTTGAATGCCTGCGATCGAGGGCCACATCATCGCCGGATCATCGAATCCTCACTCTTGTCACCTCGAAGAACGCCGAGCAGGACGCTGCCACTTGTGCGACTCTTCTGAAGCGAGCGGAAAGAATAGCTGGACTGCTGACCGACAGAGCCCGATTGAGTCGCGGAGACCACGTGGCACTCATCTTCCCGCCTTCCATCGATCTCGTCGCTGCCTTCTTCGGCTGTCTTTCGGCGGGCCTCGTTCCCGTATGCATCCGACCGCCCGTCGCTTCCGATCTGAACACAACTCTCGGTCCAATCCGGATGATGGTCGACATGAGCAAAGCGGTGGCTATTCTTGCACCACAACATGTCAGCAAACTTCTGAAAAGCAAGGAAGCCGCGCACAGCATCGATTCGAACGCGTGGCCAATGATTCTGGATTTGGAAGATGCGCCGTCCTCGTGGCGCCGGAAGCAGAACAACAACTGCGATACGACGACTTCGGGAAGCAGTGGCGCTGCGTCGAAAGACGAGATATGCTACCTGGACTTCTCAATCAATTCTTCCGGACAACTCCAAGGATCGTCGATGTCCGAAGCATCGGCAATAGCTGTCTGCAAGAGCATCAAGGTGTCCTCGGAACTCTACCCGTCTCGTCATGTAGTCGTCTGCGCCCCGCCTTACTCTGGAATCTCGCTTGTCCTCTGGTGCCTCTCTTCAGTTTACTCTGGCCATCACACCACTCTCATCCCTCCTGCGGAAGTGGAGCAGCAACCTTCTCTCTTCCTGACTACTCTCTCCAACCTGAAAGTCCGCGATGCCTTCACCACCTATTCCACCATCAACTCGTGTGTCACGCAGCTCGCCACCTCAGTCGAGAGCCTCCGCGAACGCGGATGCAATCTGTCGATGCTCCGAAGTTGCGTGGCGATCGCCGAAGAACGACCACGAATCGGTCTGATGAACTCGTTCTGCAAGCTCTTCTCTCCTCTCGCCCTGAACAACCGTGCCATCTCGACCTCGTTCTCTTCACGAGTCAACGCTGCCATCTGTATGCAAGGAGCTTCCGGACCGGAGCCATCGACTGTCTACGTGGACGCTCGAGCTCTCCGCAACGACCGCATCTCTCTTGTCGGCAAAGGAGCTCCACACAGCGTGGCTCTTATCGAAAGCGGAAAACTTCTTCCTGGAGTGAAGATCGCTATCGCAAATCCGGAGACGAGAGGTCAATGCGCAGACTCGCATCTCGGTGAAATCTGGGTTTCTTGTGTCCACAACGCGTCTCCACTGAACCGAGTGGCATCAGGAACTGGATTCGGAGACGAGGCCACCATCAACGCTGACGTCTACAATGCTCGACTGACGACCGGAGACACGAAAACTCGGTGGGCACGCACCGGTTACCTCGGATTCCTCCGGCAGACCCAGTCGATCACCGAGCACGGAGAGCTTCACGACGCCGTGTTTGTCGTCGGAGCCCTCAACGAGAGCCTTGTGCTCCGCGGAATGCGTTACCATCCGTTCGACGTCGAGTCGACTGTCAGCAAAGCGCACCGATTCGTTGGAAACTCGTGAGTTGTCTTGCGAGTAAACCTTCTCGCAAATACGATTTTGTTTGCAGAGCCGTTTTCACCTGGAACCATCTGGTAGTGATCGCTGCCGAATGCACGGGAACCGAATCTGATGCTCTGGATCTGGTGCCGGCCATCACGTCTGCAGTCCTCGAAGAACACCATCTGATCGTCGGAGTCGTCGTCGTCGTCGATCCGGGATCGATCCGACATGGCCCAGGCGGAGAGAAGCTTCGAAGCACGATCCGATCGTTGTTCCTCGAGGAGAAGTTGAATCCGATATACGTCGCCTACCACATGTGAACTTCGCTCCTTCTTCACTTACTTTTCCCTCTTGCCTTCGCCCAGAAATCCTATTTTCTTTGTATCAAAAGTTCTTCTCACAAAACTGCTTACTTTCCCAGCGGGTTTCTCGTATATTTCCTCCTTTCTCCCATAATTCTTATGCTTCCACCAACCGGTTTCTCATCTAGTTCCATAATTAATATCTTCTATATTTTGTACCATTTAGACGTTTTATCCTTTTCATACTAATGAAGTTGTAAATGAAACACCGCACGCTAAAATCAGACACTACACAGCAGAATACACTTTCAATTTGTTAGATGTTTATGGGTATTTAAGTAGAAGAACAACTACTATAAGACCAGAATCTTATAAACAAAATGTTATTTGCATCGGAAGGAGTTTTCTACAAGCGGCATCCGATGAGGTTGCTGATCAGAAGCGACAGATCGAGTCCCACGACGAGTCCTGGAGCTCCTGTGCTCAGGAATCCAACCGCAGCTGAGACAACGGCTGCTCTGTCCTGGAAGAGAGCCTTCTCGTTGAATCTGAAAAACGGGAGAGATGCGATTCAAAGGGAGGAGAGCACTGACCGGAGCCGATAGCACTTGTCGTACAGCGAGATGGTGTTCATGTTGCGGATGCTCATGTAGGCGAGCACCGGACCCATGGCGGCTCCGAGAAGAGCTCCGTTCTGACCGCCCGACACGAAAGAGTCACTGAAACGAAAGGAACCGAGTGTTGAGAGAAAAGGTAGAGGAACGAACGTGTAAGTCTTTCTGGATTTGGCGTTTTGGCTGAGAAGCAACGAGAGCGGTCCCAGAATCGATCCGATGAGGGCGCCAGTCTGCATGCTTCGAATGGTGACGTGGATTCCGAACTCCATTCCTGGATTCGGCACTTGCAGCATCTCGAACTCGTTCGGGCGAAGGCCCACGAAGTTCTTGAACCAAGTGGCGCTCATTCTGAACAACGTAGTTGTTCGTCGGTCAAAATGGCCAAATCTAACAGATAAGTGAAACCGGTAGCAACCGTACGATGGAATCAAATAAGTAAAAGTATTGAGCAAGCTTTCATTAAAGTTCTGAACCGATTCTGATTAGTACATAACCCCGTTTTGATCCTAGAAAAAACGCACATAAAATCTGGAATTACATGGACATGGAGAAGGAATGACTAGAATAAATAAGAAAGAGAGCGACCTATTTCTACCAATTCCTAGTGACTATGGCGAACAGAAGAGAAAGATCCAGTCCGACGACGAGTCCGATCTGTCCGTTCGAGATGTATCCGACCGCAGCCGAGGCGATCGCAATGTGATCTTGCCACAGTTGACTCTGATCGAATCTGCAGGATGGTTGTTGATTTCTGATACCAATTAACAAAAACTGACTTGCTCTTGACTAAATTCTGAAACTTCCGTACGTTGTTCATGTTCTTGCACGTCGCCAGAGATATCACTGGCCCGAGTGCCGCTCCGACGAGCGCCCCGTGTAGGCCGCCCATCACGAAAGCGTCGCTGAAACGGGAAATGGTGTTGAAAGATGGAGAAGAACAGGGCGCTCACACGAGTTCCTTCTTCTCGTTTCTATGCATCAGAAGGGCAGAGATGGGCCCGAGCACGGATCCGACGACGGCCGCAGTTTGGATGCTTCGGATCGTCATGTGGATGCAGAATTGGGTGCCGGGTCGGGGAACCCAGTCGTAGTAGTCGTCGATAGGCCTTCTCGTCTTCTTCCGCATGAAGTCGCGCATCTTATTGAAGTTGGACCTGTAATTCGGTAAATGAAAAGGATAACTGGGAAGTTCCACAAAACTCACTTCACATCCTCGTTTCCACCACTGCTGACCCCCATTAAAGTGGCAAAACCTGCGAAAAGAAGGGAAAACATGAGAGAAACGGAAGAAAAGAGAGAAGGAGAGGAATTGAAAAGGTTTTCAACCTTTAAGATGGACTGATCGAGAAAACAGGCAGATTTTCAATTTATTGCATGCTGTTTCAGAATATTAACAGAGATTTCATTTTCAATAGGTTTGATGAGACCAATAAATGCGCGGAACTGTGACTGAGGAAACGGAAATTTGACAGAGTTGAAGGAAAATGGATAAGTTATTGTGTGGAGGAAGTAGATGCCGGCGGATTCTCGGTCATTTCATTCAGTCCGATCTGCTTGAAGCGAGTCAGATCGAAAGTGAGAACGCCGGAGGTGGTGCAGGCGGCCGGATAGGGGAAGATGCCGATGAGGGAGTCCGCCTTATTGTAGAATTCCTCCTTCAGTGAGATCACGATGACCTGCATGTGCTCGCGCGCCGACTCGCAGATGTACGAGGCCACCTTGCCGATGTTCGTGTTATCGAGGGCAGCGTCGATCTCGTCGAGCACGAAGAACGGCGCCGGGTTTCGGCCGTGCACCGCGAAGAGCAGAGCGAGAGCAGCAATGGTTTTTTCTCCTCCCGAAAGGTTGTCCATAGGTCGGAATCGTTTTCCGGGCGCTACGCAGTTGTACTGGATGCCGTCAAGGTACGGCTCTTCCATATTGTCCGGACCGAGGAACGCCTGGGCCGAAGTGTTTCGTGAAAGCTGCTTGTAGATGTCATCGATTTGATTGGCAACGGGATCGAAAAAGTCTTGGAAACGACGATAGCGCTCAGTTTTCACCTGAAAAGAAGGGAGTAGAGGAATATGAGTGGGAAGGAGGGTAGAAAGAGATAGAGATGACAAGGCGGAGGGGCGTTGTAAATACTCGTTTTCTTCTCGTCTCCTCTCTCTCTCTCTCTGTCACATTCTGACAAACAATTTTATCGAGTGAGAGGAAGACGAACAACGATTCGACGGCTGGAGGCTCCTGGCCTAGGGTTGACGAGGGACGACAGAAAGGAAAACTGACCTTCTCGAACATCTGTCGAATGCGTTTCGCCTTCTTTCTCGCGTTCTCAAGCTCCTCAGTCGACTCGGCTTCTCGTTCCTTCACTTCAGCCATCCGCTGGTTCGCCTTCATGTTGGGCGCGTTCAGTTTCGACACGTTCTTTCGCAGCTCGTCGATGTCGACATTCAATCGATTCGTCATTTGGCGAACTCCATCCTCGTCGTCAATCTGCAATTCAAAGCGATGCGTGGGAATGCCAGCCGGGCGGTTCTATTGATCACCGACCTCTTTCATCTCGCGTGGCAATGAGTCATAGTTTATTTTGATGTGTTGCTCTCTTTGGATCTGCTCTTGAGACACACTCGGACCGTCAGTGGCCGAGGATTGTGAGCCGGTCTCATCTGGAACTAGTTAAAAACTGTTAGTCATTTGGCGTCCGTCGAGCGCACCTGCATCGTCTTCTTCATACTCCACGTCGGCCATACTTCCCGATTTCAGAGGCAGCGCAATTTGGCCCAGTTTAACAGAGTGAAGGAGCGAGTGTCTTTCGTATTGCTTCTTTGAGAGCAAGCTCTCGAGACGGAGCAGCTCTTTCTCAGCCCGATTGAACTCCTTCGACGCCACCTGCGCCGACTTCTTCACTTCGTTCCACTCTGTCTCCAACTTCGCCGACTGTGCCTTCTTCTCCTCGAGCACTTCTTTATCGTTCTCCATCGATGAAGTGTGCTCTTTGAGCGCATTCACCGCCGCCTTCTCCTTCTTCTTCATTTCTTTGTAGTTTTTCTCCACTTGCGCCACCTGCAAAGTACGGCCGTAAAAAGAAGGGTTTCTTAGCGATAAGGAGAATAAAGCCTTACCGCAAAGTTTTACAACACTTAATACTAGAGAGAGAATGTCATATTGCCAAAGAACACGAACCTTTTCTCTTTCAGCATCTACTTTTCGGTTTCCGTCCTGCTCGGTGACAAAGTCGATTTCGTAGGCGAGCTTCTGGATGTCGTCATCATAAGATCTGAGTTTGTCCTCCATCTCCTGCTTGATTCGCATCTCGCGGTTCTCGTAGTCACGGATCGACTCGATTCCGACGCGGCTACAGAAGTCCGCGAAGACGCGGTCGGCGACCTCGTTGCTCTGCCCTTCAAGGCCTTTCACGACAGCCTCGCTTCGCTTCATCTTCTCTTCGCAGTTCTCGATTCGCGGCTGTAAACGCGGAGATACAGATGAACATTTCTAAAAAATAGCCCTACCGGCATCATGTTCAGCTCGGCCGTCAGTCCTTCGAGCTCATTCTGGAGACGTTCAAGTTGCAGGTCTTGCAGATTCTTCAGATCCTTTTTCCAAATCATCAAGCGCTGCTCGAAACTGCTGATCTTAGCACGTTCAGCTTCTACTTCGAGTTCGCGCCTCCGATGCTTCTGAAGGTCTCCGATCTTCTCGATCAGCTGCTCTTTCTTCTCTCGAAGTTGCTTCACAACTTTCTCATCCCACTTCTTCGCCTTCTGGCGGAGGTCAGCCGATCCTCCGGACATGATTCCGGTCGATTGGAAAAGCGTACCGTCCATCGAAACGGCGCGATAACGATCCGGAAGACCGCTTCCTCCGTACGCTAGCTGGCGAGCGTCTTCTGGATTTTCGCAGACGAGCGCATTTCCGCATGCAAACTGCAGGGCCTTTCGAGCCGCCTGGTGATGCACGTTGATAACGTCGAAGACGAGCTTAACTCCAGCGGGTTTCTTGATCTCTCGAAGCCGTTCATTGATCGGCTTCATCTGAAGAGCGTCTATTGGAAGGAATGTCTCTGGCGGGTAACGATGCGTTTTAAGATATCCGACTGCCTTGTAAGCCGAGTCTTCCGTGTCGCAGACGATGCTGTTCATGTGCTTCTGAAGGATCTTCGTGGTGGCGATATTAAATCGTTTGTGAGACGGCTGACAGAGATCGACAAGTCTTCCGAAGATTGAATCCGGGAAGTTCTTCTTGAGTCCCTCAAGGGCCTCAGTTCTCCTCTGGTTACGTTCACCTTCTGCGGAGTCTCCGGAAGCGTCCGACAGCTGTCTCTGCACACTGAGAAGCTCCTTGTTCGCTTCAGCAGCCGCTGACTTGTCGATGACGACGTTGTTCTCCATCTTTTTCAGATTCTCCTTCATCGTTTTCGTCTCCTCCTCGGTCTCCTTGATCTTTTGGGCGAGGGCCTCGATCTGTCGCTCCAGTCTCTGCACGTCTCCTTCCTTCGCCTTCACTCTCTCTTCGTGCTCCTTCTGCTTCCGCAACTCGTGATTCAACGCACTTCTGTCTCCCTCGAACACTTGCATCGCCGTCAGAAGTTCTCTCTGCACCATTCCCGACTCTCTCTGGGCTTGATCCTTGAGTTGTTCGTACTCTCGCACTTGCTCTTCCGACAGATTTAGCTCTCCTCTCTGCATCATTTCGCCAATTTCCCTCTCGTACTCAGTTTTCTTCTTCTCCATTTCCTTCTTTTTCTTTTTCAAATCTGTCAACTGAGCTGTATTGTTCTCCGCTTTGCTCAGAGCAATTTCCAGCATCTTTTTGTTCACGTCCAGTTTCTTCTGTTCGTGCTGTACTGACACTTTCAGGGTGAGAACGTCTTGTTGTTTCTGCGCCAGCTCCGTCTCTTTCTGATCCAGCTTACGGGTCATCTTCTGGACTTCTCGCTGCGTCTTGCGATGTTCTTGATGCATTGAGGAGATTTTCGCCTCTTCTTTCGTCTGAAAATCGCGTGTCTTTACTAGAAATCGGTATTCTAGCACTCACCTTTGTCGATCCCAAGGTAGTAATAGCTTGTTTCTGAACATCGATTTGCTCTTTCGTCTCGTCGATAATTCTCTCGCAGTGGAACAGCTGATGCAGGTACAGCATCGTCGACTTCGCAGCAAGATCGTTCTTCATCTGCTGGTACTTCTCAGCCTCGTCCTTCTCCATCTTCGCCTCTCTCTTCTCCTGGGCGATGCCCCTTCTCTTGTTCATGTTGTGCTGCGTATCGTCTTCCGCCTTCGTCATATCCACTTTGAGTCTCTCGTATTCCGCTTGGAACTCGTGCGAGCGGGAAAGTTCCTCGAACAGCTGTGTGCGCTCTTTCGGGTTTTTCATCGCGATGTTCTCAATTGCTCCCTGGTAAACGAGGAAGTTCTTCGCTTTGATGTAGATGTTGATGCTCTCCATCTCCTGCGAATACTGCGCCGCCGAGACGGTCTGTCCGTCTACCAGATTCTCCGAAGTTCCGTGATTCACTCCCCTCGTGAACGATTTCGTTCTTCCGTCCGCGTACTTGTAGTTCATCGTCACTCTGCACTTCTTTCCAACTGGTTTGTTGATTGGAGCTCCGTGAATCAGATCCTAAGAAATATTTGGGTTTTCAATCTAATTTAAATATGACTTACAGCGTATTTTTTGACACGCAAACTGCTTGGTTTCTCTCCGAGAACGAACGAAATCGCGTCCATGAGGTTTGATTTACCGGATCCATTCGGACCGATGATGGCTGTGAATCTACTGAACGGTCCGATTACATGCTTTCCTTTGTACGATTTGAAGTTTTCAATTTCTAGTGTGTGAAGTGTTCCCTTCCCGGGAAGACTATCCACTGAACTGCTTTCTCCGCGCATTGCGATCTAAATTCGGAAACTGTTTTTGGGAAACATTCGAGAAGACATAACAGATAACGATTGGAATTGAAACCAAATAAAAACAAAAGAGTAGCGAGAACACAGAGAATTCGTTTATTATCGACAGTTTTTGAAACCCGTTCTTCAAAGTATGTACAAAGCCGATTCATTGATAAGCATTTTCTCGGTTACTTTGTGGGCTTTGTGTGCTCGGACCACCTAAATCCTGAATCAAACGAACAAGATTTACCGGCGGCACTCCCAACTCGAGCATCTGGAAGAAAAGTCAGAGACTGCAGGCCGAGTGAAATCTTACCTTCTCAACTGCAGTAATTTGCTCAACTGTCAGGAACACATTCAGAAACTTGGCCATCTCCATTACTTCTGAACGAATTTAGTCTTTTATGAAAAGGTGATAAAAACACTCACGTTGTGTCGCTTTTCTTCCTTCACTCATATCGATCGATTGTGTGGTTGTAGAGGAAACACCGCGATTTCTGAACAAAAAATTGCCTGATTTAAAAAAAATTGGGATGCCAAATACAATTTAAAAGTGAAAACACATCGAAAACTTTGAAAACAAACAGTTTCCGCTCACTAAATCGGGCGAACAATTTGAAAATCGAAGAAAATAAACAATGTAGTCGGGGCGTAATGGCGGAGTGTCGTTGAATTTTTGTACTGAAAGATTTCTGGGGAGCGATAGTGTAGTTTAGGCAGACTGGCATCTGATCTCTTCGACTTATTTAATTAGAAATTAAGTACCTCTGAAATGCTGTGACTTAAATAAAGCCGAAACGGAAGAGAAAATAATGAAGCAAAGAAGAAATATAATGCAACTGCGCTCCAATGCACATCCTACAGTAATTCTGAAAAAAGGAGGGAGGTTGAATCACAACTCTCCGAAATTTGGAGTAATGATTTAGAAAATTCGGAACATTCAGAATGTTCAGAAATTCTTCGAATTCTGTACTTGAGAACATGGTAAACCTGGATTCTAATCCAGTAGTAGAGCACATCGCCGGCTGCGAAGAAGCGATTGCCGATTTTTTGACCGGGCGTAAGCGTTTCCCTTTCTGCGTTAGGAAAGAACTGTTCTGATTTCAGGAGATATCGTGAGAATGACGACGTTCGATCGAGAACATCGACAGAATCATCAGATGCGGTACGAAAAAGAGCTAATGTACGACCACGACGACGAGAAGAAGGGAAAGCTGGCGTTGAAAAGGTACCGCGAAGAATTCGTCGATCCGAATTCGAGTTAGTGGCTCCGAACGCATTCTGCGCATAGAGTGCTCGATTCCAGAATGCGATGCTCTGTTCATCAACAATCTAAACATGTACTACGGGGACGGAAGCCGTCTGAATCACACCGCCAAACCTCATTACGCATGTGATTTCGTGCGAGCTACGAACGGTATCAAATCGGCGGGAACAGAGTTTTTGAAAAGTTTAAAGGTTGACTGAAAGTCGGAGGCATTCTCTTATTTGTTAATTTCTCTCAGGTCTCGCGACGGAAAGTGACTCAAGAATGGCTGCGGGGCGCGTATCAGAGCGCGAAATCAGCGAGTCGTCTCCGTCGTTCCGTCTCTTGCTTCCACATTTGTTTTCTAGAAAGACCAGAAGACAAGTTTCTGGAAATGAGGCGGAAGAGTTCGAGCTCTCGGGTGAGCAAAAAACTACAAATAAAGCACCGAGATCAGTTTTCAGGAGGCGAAATTGGAAAATTGCGATGTGGACTTTAAAATTCCCGCCGAGTGGTACAGGACGGGAGCGAATGTGCCGCGCGCCTTGAAGTACGAAGCTCTGTGCTCCGATATCGCGTACGCCTACAAAATGCTCATCAGAAGAGTTCACCCGTTGGTGAGATGCTGATCTAGAGGCCCGAGTGCACTCGTTTCACTTCAGAAAGTAGAAAAGGGACAGATCCGGATCTCGAAAGTGCTGTTCAGCACTGAGGATATCTACGCGTACGTCGTTCCGGCGTTGAAAGACCAGCAAGAAGAGATGCGAAAGCTCTCGCGGGAGTTTGAATTTCTGCGCGGCCGGCAGCCGACACTCGATTGGTGGAAGAAAAACACAGTGCTCTACTTGCCCGAGTTCGAGAAAGACGGCACGCAGTTCCGGAGAGCTCGTCACGTCCGGAAGCTGCCATCGGGCAGCCACCTCTTCATCGAACTGGAGACCGGAATGCTCCGCGAGCTGCGAATTGTCGGTGCGATGGGCAGATGTGTGAACGTGATGCTGATGCCTGTAGAGTGGGCTCGAGCACCTGCAATCATGGAAGTTCTTTTCAAAAGAGCCAAGGGCTCCGCCAAAGTGTCGGATCGGATTCAGGAGATCAGAAGATCGGGTGTGGCCGATATCGCGTACTTCGAGCGAACTGGACCACCGAACAGCGCCGCCGAGTCCATCAGAGACACCGCGGAAACGGCCGTGATCCTTCCTCGGAAGCCAGTTCCCCAAGAGAAGCCGAAAGTTGCTCTCACTCGTTTGTTCTGCGATGACAAGGACTGCATGGGCATGTGCGACACGGACGTCTTCTTTCGTAAACCGCGTCCGTCTCCGCCTGCCGTCGCACCGAGATCCTCGTGGGATCCGGATCCCAAAGAATCGTTCGATGTGCTCAAGGGTAGAAAGGCGATTGAGCTGACGCAGCAGAATCACATATCTACTCGCATGTTTTCCCTCGATGACGACGTCTTCTTTCGGCGAACGCCGTAGTTTTACGTTGTTTCGTTCCAGTTTCTTCTGTATTCCACTTTCACTGTTCCTTTGTTTCTCTTTTCTTTTGTTTGTTAGTTTTTCCCTGCTCTCAATAGCTCACTATACTCTCTCATTAGCTCAAGTAGTTATCTTAACTCAATTTTTATTTTGAAAATCAAATCATTTCATGCCAGGTGAATAAGAGTTTTGCTCATTTCCAGTACACGAATGTTATAGGTACAAGCGCGAAAAAATGCTCACAGCAGAAAAAGAAGTTAATGGAACTTGACTATCGAGTCACCAAAGAGGAGCTGGAAGTGAATTTGGATGCGAGAGAAGTGTTGTCGACTTATTGACTGGTTCCAATGGGACGGCACGCTTTCTCCAGCCATTCGAGCTCTTCCGACTTTCCGGCGAGTCTGAAGACGTTGCCCACTTCATCGAGGACGCGCGCATGGTACGAGTCGAGCCAGGTGATCTCTTCCTTCGTCAGAAGCCCCTTATCGACGATCGAAGTCTGGATAGGAACGAGTGTGAGTGCCTGAAATTAAAAAATACACTGAGTAGTCAGAAATGAGGTCATACCTTGAAAGTGAGAAAGTTGGTGGATCCCGAGAGAGTGTTCGTTTTGACAGTCTCGTAGCAGTTCTCGATGCGGATTCCGTATCTTCCTTTCAAATAAAAGCCCGGCTCGATAGTGAGCACCTGTCCGCAGTGCAACTCTCCGCCGTTCGGGGTCCGGTGTCCGATGCCGATGGGTCCCTCGTGCACGTTCAAGAAATGTCCGACTCCATGTCCGGTTCCGTGCTCGAAGTCGAGTCCACACTTCCACATGGCGTCTCTCGAAAGGGTATCCAGGCGACCGCCCAGGATTCCGTCTGGGAAAAGTGCGCGAGCCAGATTGATGTGTCCCTTGAGGACCAGAGTGTTGTGGTAGACGAAGGAGGCAGGCGCTCTTTCGAACCAGACAGTTCTCGTCACATCAGTGGTTCCATCTCTGTAGTGGGCTCCCGAATCGACGAGGTAACACTCATCAGAAGCCGCTTTACGGTGTCCGTCGTTGCCACATGGCTTGTAGTGGGGAAGCGCGGCGTGTTCTCCGACGGCTGAGATAGTCTCGAAGCTCAGAGTGACATACTTTTCCTGGTGACTTCTGAGACGGTCGAGTTTTTCGGCGAGCTCAATCTCAGAGTACTGCACGCCCTTGGTCCACTCTTTCTCGAGCCAGATGAAGAACTCGATAAGAGCAACACTGTCTCGAAGATGGCTCGAACGCATTCCCTCCATCTCGACAGAGTTCTTCCGTGCTTTCGCTGTCTGCGCCATGGAGGTGTTGACGATTGAGTTGTCTTCCCCGAAGATGCTTCCGATCGCGAAGTTGGTTTCCGGCGTCAGATAGGTGAGGCGGGGCTGGCCAGCGGCAGTCTTTCTGTCCAGCCAACCAGAGATCCAGTCGTGGGCATCTTCGTAAGGATGCACAGTCACACACGACTCAGTCATGTGGGTTCTGGCCCTTTCGTCGAGCTTTTGCGAGTCGATGAAAAGATGGGCTTCATCGAGAGTGACGAACAAATAGGAGTAGGCGAGTGGGTTGAACGGGATGTCTTTTCCTCGGATGTTCAGAATCCACATGACATCGTCGAGCAGAGAAAAGACGGTTGCCGCGCACTTCTTCGTGACCAGCTTATTGCGAAGTTCATCAATTTTCTTCAATGTCGACTTTCCGCTTTCCTTCTCGCTGAGCACTGTGACCGGATGACGACTGAGATGAGGGCGCTCGTTCCAAAAAACGTCTACGAGATTTCCAGGAATGGCGACTGGAGAAAGACCAGCGGCTTTGAGTCTCTTGAATGTCTTTGAGCCGGCGTCGAAAGTGGCGAGCGTGGGGTCGAAGCCGACGACGGATCCTTGTCCGAGCTCCTGAACGAGCCAATCGACCACGGTCACTGAATCCGGAAGTCCCTGCTTCATCAGCGTCCAGTGACTTTTGTCGAGCTGATTGTCGGCCTGCACGAAATACCGTCCATCCGTCCAGAGAAGCGCCGATTTCGGAGTCACCACGACGTAGGCATTTGAGCCGCTAAATCCGGAAAGGAACTTCACCCGGAAGTCATAATCGGCGAGATATTCGCTCTGGAAAGAGGTGATCGATTTCAAGAACAAGAGAAAAGGGTACCTGATGAGCGTCAGTGCTCGGAAGCAAATAGGCTGCGATCGGTTTTTTTCCCGAAAGTGCGAGAACTCGATCGGAAGAGAAGAGGGCGCGAAGCTTGGAGAGCTTCTCGGCGGCCGTCATTTCGCCGTCGCTGAACAGAAAGAAACTCGTCTTCTTACGGAAAAAAGAGAAAGATAAGGAAATCAAAGGGAGCGATAAGGGAAATTAACACGAAAAGACGAAGGAATCATTAATCAATCGGCTCAGAAAACGCATTTGTCAGCATTTGGCGCCACAGAAAAATGACAACGACACTCCGCGCCAGCGTCTGCGTCTCTCGTTTCCGCACGCTCTCTCCCCTTCGCGGAAGGAAAATTGAAAACGAGGGAGACAGAAAAAAACACGGAAATTGGGACAACGAACAGAAGCCAACTGCTTGGTCAGATCTTTAATTTGCCTTTCAAACAAGCGGGCGTGTGAAACGAAAGAAAACGGAATTCTCCTGAAACCAGAGTTCAACAGCGCAATCGCATCGAAAGAGCGTTTTACGAGTCAACGAGCAGAAGCGACAGTGAGCAGAAATTTTTGTTTCCGATTGCTCTTTTCGTTATCGAGATGAAATGAGATGAAATCACTTTATTCTGCTGCGAGCGGATCTGGTTGTAGAATCGTTCTGCTTCTCCGATATCTTCTTCCGCGCAGTCGCCTCGTCTGGCACGATGACGTCCCGTTTGGCCCGTCGTTGCGCTTTGGCGTGCTTGACGAGCTTCTCCTTCTTTTCCGCCTCTTGCTTCTTCTTCCAGTTGCTCTCGATGTGCTCCACTTGCTGCACCGACGGCGTCCTCGCCACATACCTCCGCTTCGACTTCTTGCTCTCTTCGACCTTCCTGCTCACTTCGACTTTCTTTTTCTCCTTCTGAACGTCCTTGTAGATATGTGATGTCACTGTGATCCTTTGCCTACCGTAGCCACTTCTCCTTCGATGATCGTATCGTCCTGCGCCGTGTTCAGGACGCCGTCGTCCTCTTCCAGCTTCCCAGCTGCAATCACTTCCTCCTCGCTGATCTTCCGCTCCTCCTTCGAAATCATCAGAAGCTTCGACAAATCCACTTCCATCATGTCCCTCTCGGTGACTGTCGGCCTGCAAACATTTGTTCTTTTCGCCTTCAAGATCCCCTCACAAAGTGGACGTCTTCTTCTCGAAGTGTCTGTCGTACAGACCGCCCTTCTCCCAATCCACTTTCATCTGCGCATTGAACTTCTTCCGGATGAAGACGTTCGAGAGCAGGTCGCGAAGAAGCGAATAGTCGGGCTTCACCTTGTAGCGGAGAACCGACAGGTGGTGAGCGAACGAAACGAGTTCGGGCTCGAGTCCGTTGAACAGCTCGGTCGTGTCCTCCTTCATCACGAGCACCTTCTCCTCTTCCGAGATGCCCGTCCAGGGCAGAGTGCCCTTCACGAACTCGACGAGCATGTAAAACAGCGACCACAGATCGTCGTGTCTCCCCTGCTCCTTCCGTTCCTGGGCTCCCACCGAGCAGTAGCGCAGCGTGCCTCGGAACGGAACTATCCTCCGAGGCTTCCGAATCCGAAACTCGCCATCCGGTCCGTCCTTCACGAGGTACTGCCGCGCTATTCCGAAGTCGAGCACGTGCAGAAGACGCTGTTTCGGAGTGCCGAGGGCTCCGATAGCAAAGTTCGCGGGCTTAACGTCTCGATGCACGTAGCCGATTTCGTGGATTTCACGCAGCGAGTCGAGCGCTTGAATCGCAACGACGAGAATCGAAAAGGGAGAAAATTTCTGGAAGAAGAGAAGCAAAGTGGTTAAGAAGGCGAGAAAAGGGCCACCTGAGTGGGAAGAGTGGCCCTGATGGCGTCGAGGGACGGGCCGAGCAGAGTCATCACCAGGAACTGGTAGTTGTCCGAATGGCCCATGTCGATCAGTTCGACACAGTGCACCGAGTTCCGATCGTTCAGCAGAGAAATCACCCGGTGCTCCATCGGAAGCGTTGGATCCTCGTCGGGAACCGTCGTCTCCGCCTGAAAAGTGCCACTCGGTTTCTGTTTCGCAGGGCCTCTCTCACTTTGCACGCGAATCTCCTTCCCGGACACTTGACCATCGCCACCTCATAAATCACTCCGCATCCTCCCTCGCCCAGTTTTCGGAACGCCTACAAGCCGTTTCTGTCGTCGTGACGTCTTCATAACGCGTCGGCGACTCACAAAATACTTTCTGTTTATAACTGATGCAATTTTTATTTTCGGCCGATTCGCCGCCATTCGAAACTGCTCGTCGAGAAATAAGCGGGAAAGAAATCGTCTTCCAGATGGCCGACTCCACGTTCTTCACGCCCGTCTCACTCTCGTTTTTCGCCTCTCCGGATGTACTCGACGGCCTCAAGTGCCGAGCTGAAAGAATGCAGACGATTCGCGAGGGCTGTAATTTCAGCCTCTTACATTTCTTCGCTGCAACACCTTCAGGTAGGCGTCGGGGGCCACGGCTTCAGAAAGAACACGATTATAGACGTTGAAACGGATGGATGAGTCTGTGGAGAGAATGAGGAAGAAGCTGCTTCCCAGAGACGTTTCTATCGACACTTCGCCCTCTCTTCCGAGGTAATTCACACACCCGGGGACTAGGAAACTCCTCTTCCACACTTCAGAGTGAAGGTGATTCCGATAGCCCGCGAGCCTCCGAAACGACGGCCGGAACCAGTTCGTCCGAAGAACTGGTCGCCCATTACAGATGGCAAAAAAGCGATAATGGCGATGATAGACCAAGTAAGCCCTTCTATTCTATTAAACGTCTCCTTTCTCTTCAAGATGTGGGCCGTCCCGTATGCTCCGTGCCAGTACGTCGTCCAGTTCATTTGCACCGTCTCGTTGTGCGGTCTTCAAAGGTGCGTCGACGTCTTCTGAACACCCCCACGACGTCATCTGATTCCAGACACAAATACTGCGTCCGATGGCAGAACGGACGTCGTTCGGCCATGTTCTACGTGAACATCGACGAGACGGAGCGGGAGACGAGTGTGTGGGTCAGCTTTCCGGGCGAAGTGAAAGCGCACCGGTCAGTGAGTCGCCCCCCAAAACCGCTTATTTGGGTTGTTATTGTTGGTGCGGTATTATGTGCATTTGCGCAGGTGAGCAATCCGAAGAGGGACGGGGAAGAGAGGGTGCATTAGAGTGAAATCGGATTGCGATAATGGACTCTCCCCCTCCAAATGAGTGAAACTATCCGCCCGTTTCAATCCACTCCAAAGTGCGCTCTACCGCACCAAATGGCTCCGTATCCTCGCCACGCAGCCAATTATTCGCATATCGAAAGCGAGAGAAAAGAGGCGAATCTAGTGAGGGAGCATATGAAATGAGTTTCGGGGCGGAAGCATAATAAAACAGCTGTCACGCCTTGCGCAATAACGTCTTCCAATTAACACTTCCCTTTGCAGACCGCACACGTCTTCCGCCCATTTTCACCGCTTCCTGCAACGGAACCTCTTCTACTGAGAAGACGCCGTAATCACGTTTCGGGGCGGCCACCCACAATAATACCATATGCCACGAGTGTCTGCGACTCCGCAATTAGTGCACTCTCTCCGCTGCTGCCAGCCGTGTCTATGCTAATCCGGAGCCCCTTCCACCCGCCCCTCCTGCTCCTGTTTAGCATTCATTTGTTGTTTATGACGTCTTCTTCTTCTTCTGCCCGTGTTCGTCTGCCGAATCAAGTGGTTCGGACAGCCCGTCACGCATGTCGCACGTCTTTTCTTTTCAAGATCTCCCCTACGAAAACAAATAAATATTCTCTCTCTCGTCCTGTTCCGCCCGATTCTCGAATTTTGCCAAAACGGTTTCTGGGCGTGTTTCCTTTTGTTATGAGTTTTCAATTTCACCAATAAGTTTCTCTGCCGTCAAGTTTCACACTTTCCTTCCAGTACGAACTGTAATGTTGCGTCCTTCTCCCCGCCCCCTATTTATTTGCATATTGCCTTCCAAAACCCTCTGATTCGTCTCTTCTCGCCGACAGTTCGCGCGAGTTTATATTCGTTTCCGGCCTCCGGCAAGGAAAGGAGGTCGTTTCGAAAACAAGTTCGCCCCTTATTCTTTCGATTCGGACGGCGACCACCGCGCATTAGAGTGCTTCCCTTTCAGATTCGCATCACAATTTCTCTTCGAATTTCCAACTTCTTTGCAATTCTCTCAAAATGCATTTTTCTTTCAGTTTTTAAAATCAGAATTCTCTGAAAAAACAAGTTTCGTGCAGCAGAGCGCACTTGCACACCGTGCCGACACAGCGTTTTTCTCCGTTTTTCTCCGCGCTTCTTGCGTTGACAACTTGCTCTCTGTAGGGGGCAGATGACGTGCAGCAGTTGTTTTGCCGACATTCATCATTGCGAGTTTCCCGTGTCACAAAAATTAGTGTTACACATTTCAACGGGTGCCTCTCTTTCTCTCCTTTGCCCCCAGTGACCACCATCTAATCTGCCTCCCGCCGGCCCATTTGTTTCCAAAGGTCACTTTTCTTCTTCTTCTTCTTCTTCTTCTTCGTCCCCCGATCCGTTGTTATTCTTGTGTTACGTCCTTCTGAACCCTTCTCACTCATTAATTGTCGCTCCTTCTGCGTCTCTTCGATCTCTGCACTCTATTTCCGAGATCCCCGAAGCATCCCAATATTATTACTGCACGAGCGAACGAAGAAGAGGAAGAAGGAATCGGAGGGAGTAACACTTGGGGCCAAAAAGCAAAGGGGCCGCGATGTTCCTCAGTTTGCCACAATGCCAATTTGTTTATAAAAGCCTCTTGCTTCCTCCTTTTCCGACCCATTCTTGCACAAATTTTTCCTCGTCTCCACCCGCAACACCATCAAAAAAGATTATAAATACGGCGGCACGCGACGTCTTTTCTTCTCCTTCTCCGTCTTTTTCTTCAGAAGTCTCTCCAGAAGACGTACCTCTTCTGGAACATCTTCTCCTCTTGTTTTCCGTTTCGTCCCACTCTTCCCGCCGGCTTCTATCTATTTTGGCAGGGGTTTTTTGACAAATCAAATTACGCTAGACGGCACTTCGTCCATACAATTTCTCCTCACTTTTCCATCTCAACATACAAATAACACAAAAAATAAACACATAAAATATACATCGACATGAAATTTTTACGAGTTTTCCTCTCCAATGAGATATGAAAAACACGGCAATTTGGGGGTCAAGCCAGTCATTAAATCCGGAGGGAGAAGGTAATTTCGAGCCACTTCGAAGTCGTTCCGGTCGGTTGTCGCCTCCGGACGGACGAAGAATCCATCATTCGGGTGCCGCCTGACAGCTTCGCCGCTTCCGGAAAAGGGGGGTTTCCTTCAAGATGCACCGCCTCGATAAGTGCACAATACGCATTGTGTCCTCGCTTTCTTCCGCCAATTCGTACCTCTTTCTTCGCTTCTCCTCCTCCTTTTTTGGCGGCCACCACCAATTTGGAGAACTTGTTCGAGTCGTCTGCCGATCTGCGTCTCTCGTTCCCTCCACTCGCTTCCTCATCTCATTACTTAATTATGCCTCTTCGCTTCCCATTCCACTCGACTTGTATTCATTCTTGTGGACGATGAGGACGAGGATGCTCCGCGAGCAGCAACATCGCCCGGCGGACGCTCCGGAAGGTCGAGACAACTCGTCCGCCCTCGCGCGCGCGCTCCAATTATGTGCCAACTCTTCCCTCTCGCGCATCTCTCCTCTCCAATTCATCCCCCCGGATGTGCACGTGTGTCACTTTCAATTTATGGCAAAGATGTGATCCGGGTGGCGAGCGATGCGCGTCGTTTCCCTTTCAAAAATCATCGCGATGTGATGGGTTTCGTGCGCGGCTCTTCTGTGCTTCTGGAGCTCCAATTGAAATGAAAATGAGCGCTTTGAGCCCCGGACTCGAGTGAGCATTTAATTGGTTTTTGTTTGTCTCATCGCTTTCTTCCTTTTCGCTTCTCCATATCCGCCGCCTTCCCGTAATGCCACGTCTCATCGAGACCCTTTTCCCCTTCTTTCTCGAATCTTCAAAGCAAAGACAAATTGAATTCAAACAAAAAAGAAGTGTCAGAAACATGTGGTGGCATGCTCATCATGCCAGTATTCCCATGTTCTGTTTACCTCCGGAGACCACTTGAGAATGGCGCCTCCCCGCGCGACCGCCCGCATACAGTTGTTGTTTGCCGCTGGGCTCAGACCCCTCGATGCCCTCTCTTTCGCTTTCTGTCGGGCGAAACATGCGCAATAAGGGCGGCACGGACAAGAGACATGAATCGGATGCAACAGGCAGGGATGTGCGGAGAGAGAGAGAGAGACTCGTAAATTTATTGCAATCACCATTTTATATCGTCCCCTCCCATCCAACAACGATTCTCGCCCTGTTTTTCCGTTCCCTGCTTGGGAATGTAACTGTTTTCTCTTTCGCTTTCGCTTCGCAATGTCCGCCCTCTCCGAGAATATTTGCATTTTCCGCGTTCATTTGCGTTGGTTTTCGCACGTTTCGAGCGCTCCTGCTGGAGCTATCCATCTTCAGCAGGAAGAGAGCTCGCGGGAAATTGAGTATACTTTTTTTGAGAAATGGGTGGACTCCCAATGATATATAGTCGAATTCGCTTCTCTTCTTTCTTCTCTCACTCTCTCGGGCCGACCTCGCGGATCCTCCATGCATTAGCAAGTGTAGTTCAACACGTCTCTTCTCGCGATTAATTAGATGAGAAGTGCCCAACAAGTTCCCCGTCAATCGATACTTATCGGATGCAACCAGTTTGGATGATGCCGTTCCGGCCGTCCCGTTCTTCCCTTTCCTCTCTCTCATCGCTTATCAGTGCCAATCGACATTCGGCCAGCAATGCGCGGTCTCCCAGAAACGGCCATCTCTCCAATGTGCTTGTTTTCCCGCCACAATGGCCATGCCTACACCCTGCTTTTTGTTTCAATTTAATCAAAACACTCTTTCCCCCTGTGTCTCTCTTTTCTCCCGCTACGCCACTCGTTATCACTTCCTTCCCTCTCCGCTTGTTTTCCGTTTCGTGTCCGTTTCGTTTCTCTTCTACCACACGTTACTATTGCTAATTCTTCTTTCTTCCACAGGTAGCAGTTCTCCCAGCGAGCCATGTGGTTCGAGGAAAGTAGCTGGTCGAACCTGCGACTCACCGAACTCGTAGAAGAATGGCGCGACTTGTGGCCCTCGAAGATCGAGTTCATCGTCTCCGCGATGGCCTATCTTTTCGCAATGACTAACTTTTTGAATCTTCCCAAACTCATACTGGATAATGGAGGACGTGAGTGAAAAGGAGACAAAACTCAACTTTACCAAACTGTTTCAGTGGCTTTTGCGGCCGCCTATGCTGCAGTCGTCGGAGTCCTGTGCCTGCCGACGATGGTGATGGAGATGTCGATCGGACAAGTGACTGGCCGTGCGCCTGTCCTCGCCTTCTACCACCTCTTTCCTGTCTTCAAAGGCATCGGCGTCGCCCAGATCCTCTTCTCGCTCGTCGTCCTGGCCTGCATGACCAAGTTCCTCTCAACGCTCTGCCTCTTCTCCTACTACTTCTTCTGGACCATCGGCGCCGGCCGTCCCGGACTTCCGTGGCTCAATTGCAAGGCGTTCCCGGAGTTTGTGTCGCAGCCGTGTCGCGAGGCCGGATCGATCACGAATATCACCCAGCTGAGCAACAGGTTGAACACGATTCAAGCGTCGAGCTCCATGATGCAGTTCTTGACAACTCTCGAAAGACCGTCGGAGTCGATCGCCGACTTCAAAGACTTCCAGTATCCAGTTCTGATTGCACAGGGAGCCATCTGGGTCGCCGTGTTCCTCGCCGTCTGCTTCGGAGTTCGCTGCATCGGAAAGTGGATCGCCTTCGTTCTGATCCTCGCCTTCTCCGGCCTTGTTGTCTTTTTCCTCCGATCTTCTACCCTCGGGGGAGTCACCGAGATCCTCGAAATCTACTGGAAGGCCACCGATTGGGAGCGTCTTGCCGACTATCAAGTGTGGCGTCTGGCCGTCGAACAGGCCATTCTCGGCACTGGAATCGGATTCGGAGCATTCATCACTATGAGCAGTTACATGAAAAGAAGCAACAATCTCGTCGCCGACTCGATTTTCCTGTCGCTGTGGCATCTGGTGATCACTTTCGTGCAGACGATGTCCATTATCTGCATCGTCGGATATCTGAGCATGAAACTAGGAATCCATCCATCAGAGCTGCTCGAAACGGGAGAAGATCAGATGTGGTACATGCTCGCGTACGTCTCGTACCTCCCCAAGTTCTGGTCGTCGGTTCTGCTGGCCATTTGCATCTGCACGATGCTCTCCGTTATCGTAAGATCCTCTTCCTCTCTCCAGTAACCTGTTTTTCCTTTCCAGATGATCCTGACTCTTTCCGTCCTGTCCACTGTCGAAGACGCCTTCGGAGAGAACTGGTCGAAGTGCTGTCGCCGCTTCTTCCTAGCCTTCTTCCTGTGCGCCTTCTGCTTCGGACTCACTGTCTACTTCGCCACTCAAGCCGGTCGGCATGCCTACGAACTGGCCACCAGAAGCATCAAGTACATTACGATCTACATCATCCTGGCCGCCGAACTCTTCGCGACTGCTTGGTTCTACTGTGCTCACAAGCTCGGCAAGGATCTTCACGCCATGATGAGATCCAAGTGCTGCTCGTGCTTTGGACACCTCTTCCTGTTTTTCACTTACTTGCTTCCCGTCCTGCCCGCCGGCGTGGCTCTTCTGAATGCCATCGACTACAAGTTCGCCACGTTCTCCGCCCCTATCCACGAGTGGAAGTACTCCGAGTATGTCGGAATCGCCATCGCCCTCGTGCCGCTGCTTCCGATCCCGCTGTACTTCATCATGACCATCTTGTGCGCATGCTGCTGCAAAGGAAAGGATCACCAGAAAACGTGCAAGGTAGACTAGCCATCGCTTCATCTTCCACAATCGATCGACACTTTCAGAGAGTTCGTTCGGTGTTCGGTTCGCACCTCCAAGGTAACCATCAGCGAGCCGAGAAGGCGCAGCCCATTCCAAGATACACCTCCAATGCTCCGGGATACCTGCTTCTCCCACAGGCTCCACTCGCCGAGCCCGAAATCTACGCGTAGAGCCTTTCTTTTCCGCAATTTTGTCCTCTCTTTTCCGATCTTTAGCAATGATTTCCAAACGATCTCGCTGCGAGACCCTTTTAAGCCCAAGCCTGTCGTTTTTATCTGCCAACATCGAATGAAGCCCCCTCTCGCTAGAAGCAGCACTCTGTTCATATCCGCCTGTTTCCTCTTTCCTGTCCTTTCGTCTTCGCACCTTCCTGCCTTTTCCTCTCTACTGTCCTCATCATAATCCCTCGAACCCTCCTAAATATGTGAATTTTGTGAATATCTACCGGTGCTCACTCGCAGTTCCATCCACTTTCCTTCCGTACTTTTAATAAACACAGTAACAGTTTTGTGTCGTCTTCGAACAAAGCAAACAGTGAGTCGGTGGCAAACAGAAAGGAAGAAGGAAAGATCAGAATGTGAACATTGGCAGCTCGATAGCCTTCAAATGAAACTCTCTTTCCAAACGATGAGCGAGCAAAACGACACGGATCGCCTCATCATGGCTCTCCTGCTCGTCGTCTTCCCGGTGAGTGCGTCCGACGTCTCCTCTCTTCCGAATCAGCCGTTTCAGCCGCTCGGTGTGCTTCTCAAGTCGAACGGCTTCTCGTGGGCCGTCGTGCTCTCCTTCTGCCTCTACTTCCTCTTCGTCATCCCGTCGTACGTCTTCTCGGTTTGGTTCTGCTTCGTCGAACAACGGCACAACTCCATTCTCCCCTCCAATTCCAGCAATCTCAACAATAATTTGGCATTGAGTAGTATTTCTGCATTCGTGAATCACAAAGATGTTGAAGTCTACTGAATGAATCGATTCTTCCAAACGATACTTCAGAATACTTTCGAAGTTTCTTGTTCTCTTCGAAAACCTCCTGCTTCTTCCGATTCCTCCACATTTTCACGTGACCGACTTCCACTCTTCCTCCGTCTCCCCTCCGATCCACGTCGCTGTGAGCTCATTAACCTTCCAATTGATCTGGAATCCGAGAAAAGATGGAACGTCTGCCGAACGAGAATCTCGCCGATCTGGTGAAAACGAAGTTCGTTCAACATCGAATGGAACAAAGAAACGTGAGTCCGCAGGAGTTGCTCTTTTGCAAACGAGACCTTTTCCAGACGGACACCGTTGCTCCGGTACTCAGAAAGGCGTGGCCATTGAATCAAGTCGGATTTCCTACCGAAAAAGTTGTTCTGACGGAAAGAGCGGACCTTCAGAACAGAGGAAGAACGAACGAAGCGACGGTGCTGATGAATCGCATTCTTGAGGCGTCGGAGGCGGATCTGAAGAACCCGGCTCTCTGGGACGTGTACGAGAGATCGCTAAAGTGGAAGGATACGAGCGTCGAGACTGACATGGCCCTCTTCAACGCTCTCTACTCCTCCGTCGACGCCCGTCCCTCTCATCTGCACGTGTACGTCCGTCACATAGGCGATAGCGAAGTCTTCAACCTAGTCCGACGATCCCTTCTGGAAGTGCCGCCGCCAACGAAGAATATGTCTCTATTCAGAGTAACCATTAAACTCTCGCCCGAATCGTGTCTTCAAAATTTTCTCTATTTCCTCGAATCTCTGTACTTTTCTGAGCCGGATGTGGAGATCATCGAAGGAGTCGTCACCGCCACGCGACATGAGAGCGACGGAAAGGAGAGGAGAATGACCACTCCGGAAGTTTTCAAGTTTGCCGAACTGGAAAGTTATCTGTTTCTCGGAGAGTCTGCCGAATGGATCGGTGCGTCTGCTCGACTTGGTCTGGCAGCGAAAGGAAGGCCCCACGTGGAAGTAAGAGTCTCCTACCGTTCCGAACGAAGCACCGCCGCTCGTGCAAGGGTGAAGAACATTACCCTGGAGCAAGTGGTGACTCCGCGGAACGGCTGCAAGAAGCGTGTCTCGTTCGGAACTCCCGAACTGACCGCCGTACACGAGTACGAACTCCCCGAAGGCGTCAGTTGAAATTGAACATCTCCACCGAATCAATCCTCTCGTTTTCAGGCTGAGTATTCGTCGCTCGGAACAGTCTACCAGTCCGGAAATCTCATCGAATATCTCCAGGCCGTCGAGCAAGAAGTCCTCGGTTTCCCCTTTTTCCAAGACGAGACGACACTCTGAATTGCTTCCCGGACCGGAGTTTCCGAAGGGAAAATCAAGTTATGTTATTTAATACCCTAATTTTAACGATTTGTAATAACCTTTATTTATTGATTAATGATCCTCTCGGTGCCTTCCTCTCAGTGCTGCTTCTTCTTGGTCGCCTTCTGCTCGACCTCCGGGGCTCCGATGCTGTCTCGTCGCTCCTTGCGATTCCTTCGGTTCTTCTGCTGGCGCAACTTGAGCTTCTCCTGCAACGCCATCGCCTGCTTCTCCCGTTGCAAGTTGTTGCGCCTCTCGAACTGTTTTCGCGTCTCGTCGTACTCGTCCAACTTCTGCTTCACATCCCCGAACAGCGCGTCTTTCGAGGGCAACGGCGCGAGTTTGTTGAGCGGCGTCACGATGTTCCCGTCCTGCTTGCCCATCTCCAGAATACCCTTCACGTCCGCTTCCTTCAACTTCTCGACGTCTCGCAACGCCTGTCTCTCGAGCTCCTTCAGCTCCTGCTCCAGTTCGTCGTCGGCCACGTCGTCATAGTCGATCTTCATGTCGACGTCGAGCTGCGACTTGGCCAACTTCTTCATCAGAGCGAGTCGCTCCTCGCGCAACGCCTTCTGTTTCTTTATCAACTCATTGTTCGCCTGATCCAGATCCTTTCGGATCGTGTCGTTGATCACTTTGTCGAACCATTGGATGAGGGAAGCCACCTTCTGCTGCGTCTCTTGGAACACTTTCAGCGCCTGAATCTCCATCCTTTCCAGATCCCTTCCCATCAATTCCTCACCTTTTTCGTCTCAGAATCGTTGTCCACGTTGCGAAACGCCTTGTTGACGGTGTCCTCGAGAAGCGCGATCTCCTTCTCGGTGCCGTACGGAAAGTCCACCTTGTTCAGGTACATCCGACACGATTGCACGTTCTGCGCAGCCGCCACGAAGTTGTTCCGAGCCTCCGCCGCCGCGAAGTACCGTCCTCGCTCATTTCTGAAAAGGAGAAACCACTGCAATGGAAACACGCTCTATCTCACTCCTTCTCAATCTTCTGCACGTCCTGCCATCGGTTGATGCCGAACGTGAGCTGCGTGAGGGCGTGCACGAGAAGCACCCTCCCGTTGGCCCACTTGAACATGGCCAACGACACCCTCTGCTGCCAGTCGACCATGTCATCCACCTGCAACTCTCTGCGCTCTCTCGGATATCTCGTCTTCTCGCACCTCTCCCTCCAACACGTTCTCCTTCTCCGACGCGTAATCGGTTCCGAAGATCGCCTCGAGCATCTTGTCCTGCTCTTCGTAGAGAGCGTTCAAGTTGTCCGTCTGCTGCTTGTAGATCTCCTGGATCTTCACCGCGTTGTCATAGTTGACTCTCGCGATGTTCAGCTCCTTCTGCACCGTCTCCTGCCGCACCGACGCCTCCTCGAACTCCGATTTCTCCTTCGTGTACCGCTCGTCCCACTGCCCCTGCTGCTTCAGAAAGTCCCGCACCGACGGCTGCTCGATGTTCTTCAGGTCGGTTTTCTCTCTCTCCCTGCAAATTCGCTGCGTAGCGGTGATACTGAGCCGCTGCTCACGTCTGCTTCTTCAGTTCCTTCAGAACCGCTTCCAGCTGCTCCACAGTGTTCTTCAAGTTGTCCGCGTAGATGGTTTGAGACTCGAACTTCTTGAGAACGTTCTTCCGTTCGAGTCGGTTGATCGACTTTTCCAGATTCACATAATCCTAAAGAAAGCACCTCGTCCTTCCGATTCTTGCTGGAAGTTCACCTGGACGACTCCTTCCGTCAGTTTCAGCTTTCCGCCTTTCGGAGCTCCCAGTTCCGAAGAAGGCGTCACTTTGGCGTTTCGTCTTCCGGCGCCCTTCCTGCTCGGCTCCTCCTCTCTCTTCTCATCGACCAGTTTCGATCGATCCACTTGCTCCGCCCACTTCTCGACGGGCTCCGGCTTGGTCTGAAACACGAGGCGCCAGTCTGAAACCGTCTTCCTCACTCACCTTCTTGATTTCCTCGACATCGGCGCGCCTGGAAGGAGAAGAGCCCATGTTGTTTCGAAAAGAAAAGGAGCGTATTGAATTCGTTTGTTGTTTTCTTTTTGTGTGCGTCTCGGAGCCGTGCGCTGCTCCGGAACCATGGAAATACGCCGCTTCCAGGACGACGGAGAGCGCGCGCGCGCTCCCAGAATGTGTACAGCGGGCAGGAAAAAGAGACGACGGATACGAATCATACGTTTTATTCTCGAACGAAAAGAGAGACACATCAACATTGCATCGCTTTGAGAAGCGCCGCCTTGAGCATGCGAGCTTCGTAGGCGACGTTGCACTTGACTTTCGACTCGGCCGTCACTTCGAACAGGTCATCGGGGACCGTGTAGATGTTCCGTCCGGGCACCTCGCAGCGACCGAGAAACGCGACCAGCTCGTGGAGGACGGTGTCGCGCACGTTGAGAAGACTCTTCGCCCTCGCGTCGATCGTCGCCACGATGCACCTCTTCGCGTAGTACCACGTGTCGACGCCGAGCTTCCTCTCCGGAGGATCAAACGCTTTGACGACCCTCGAAATGCCGAACTCGAAGTTTCCCTGGAAGAGGAACTTTTTGGGTTTCTAGTCCCACCCATTCAACGCACTTTGCTGCAATACAGAGTGCCAATCACGAGACTGATGATGGAATTGTGGAAGAACTTCTGGTTCGGATTCAATTCCAACGCAATGCTCTCTTCCCGTTCCACCTTCTTGATCAGCTCTTCCGCCTCGTCGTTCTGGTTCATCATTACGTAGCAGACGACGAGATTCGCCAGAATCATCGCCGGCACTTCCAGAATCTGAACACTTTGCACGTCTTCCGAAGTGGACGTCTTCTGAATACTCACGCCTTCATCGTACTTTCTGCTCACTATCGGCTCGTAGAACGAGGCGGCCTCTTTGTATTTCAGCTCTTGCATGAATATCGTGTGAGCCACGTTCAGCTTCCACGTGTCATTCCCGCTACAGTACTCCACAGAGTTCCTGAAACGAGAAGTCTGAGAAGATGCTCAGAAGGGAGCCGCCGACCTGAAGAGCTTCTCGACGGCCTGATAGTCCCTCTTGTCCCAGTAGTATTTGGCGTACGTCATCAGGACAGGAAGGTACATCTCAAGAGCTTCGTCGTACGACTCGACGAGGTTCCGGACCTCCGTCGTGCCTTCTTCGGAAGCGAGCTGCTCCTTCTTCATCTTGATCTCGACGGCTATCTTGCGAAGTTTCTCGAGACACTCCTTCTCCAGCTTCTCCAGCTTTTTCAGACTCTCTTCCGGATTCGTCGGCATGTAAATGAGGGCTTCCAACAGGTTGAACTGGTACTGAAACGTCTTCATTCACTCGCCCCGATCACCGGAAACGTCATCTTCTGACCTCCTTGAGACAGTAGAAAGTGTGGCTCGGATTCTCGGCCAACACGTCGGCCGCCAGTCCGAAGTAGTCGTTCTTGCAGTAGAGGAAGAGAAGATTCGGGAACGTCTCCGGCGGAAACGGATTGATTGAGAGCAGGAACTGCAGCTTCGCCGAACTATCCCCAAAGTCCGTGTTCGCAGTGCTGATCGCCTGAAAACGTTTGAATTCCCGCCAGAGTGCGACGGAGCGCGCGCTTTCGTACTGACCAGATTGTGCAGTGTGATCGGATCGACGTCGTGTTCGTTGCGCGGAGGCATGTCGGTCAGACTTTCTTTCGCCGCCTTGTCTGAAAATGGAGCAGTTGTTTCGGACTCAGGCGAGTTGTCCCACATTCTTTCGATTTGTAGTAGATGGCGAACTTCAAATTGAATGCCTCAATCAACGCCGACTCGTGCAGTTTCTGCGTATTCTGGATGAAGTTCACGTCCACTCCCTCGGTGACCAATCCGATGTGGAATTCTGAAGAGAGCGACGTCTTCTGGGGGGGAATTCAGAATTCAAACGGTACCCGGATGCTCTTTGACTCCTCGGTTTATGATCTCGCTTATCAGTTTCAGCGCGTTCTCGTAATCGTGAAGACGGTAATGGCAAAGGGCGATCGAGTAGGAAAGTCCCGGCTGAATATTCAGTTTCTCTACTCAGCAAGCGCCCTCTAACGCAAAAACAGAAATCCTTGATTGATGTCTGCGTCTCTTGATCCTTCACACTCTCTCACCTGATATCCGGAAAACTCGGTGGCCTCGTTGAACTTTTTGAGTGCCTCCTGATAGTTGCCCTCCTGAACTCACGTCTTCTCAGTCAATCCCCCACGTCTTCTAGCTCACTTTGTAGTCGATGCACGCCGTGTTGATTAGCACGGCGGCGTCCTCCGCCGGCAGCTGCTCCACGAGAATGCGGCAGTTCACGAGGTCTTCCTCCTGGTACTTGATGGCCGCCTCCAGTTTGATGCTCTCGTTCAGAAGGCTGTCGTCCTGGATCTGAACATCTCCTTTTCGTGTGCAGAAGACGTTCCTCTTCTAAACTGACTGTGGACACTACCGCCAAAGCGTCTGCAGAACGGAAAGCGCTGTAAAGCGACTGAGCATGGTACAGTTTGTACTGCGAGTGATTCGGGTAGTTGTAGGCCAGTTGCGAGTAGCAGTCGGCCGCACTCATGAAGTCCTGCGTGTAGTAGTGACAGTAGGCCAGCAGAGACAGTGCTGCCATGTTCTGAAACACGATACCGTAACCGTTTCACCCGCCCCTCGAGAGTGTGCAAGCGCGCTCTGCTGCACCGCAATTCAGAAAAGCTCAGCTTTTCTTTTTCTGCTCGTTTTCCAACTTTAACCCAATCTTCACAAATTCGGGTTCTTTCCGGTGGAAAACCTGTTTTGGATAGTTTTCGCCCGCACATCAAACCGGTTTTTTTTAGAAAAAGTGAATAAAAAGCGCATTATTTGTATTTTTTTGAAAATCAATAAGCGACTTCTCTTATGCTACCAGCTTCTTGTTCTCTTTTATCATTCTTAAAGATGACTTCCGTTTTTATTCTTCGCGTTTGACAGAGCGAGAGGGCATAAATCAATCAATATCCAAAAGGTTCAATCTGCCGCTTCGCGAAAGATTAACAACGCCCTCCGCGGCCACTCACTTTCGGATTCCGTTCGTGTTGATATTGCAGAATGCGTATCGCGTCGTTAAACTTTTGTTCGTGAATCTGAACGAACTAGTAGTGCACCTGAAGTGATGCGTGGGAGACTCACCAATCCGTAAATAGTGCTTGTGAACTCTCCCTCCTTGATATTCATCATCTTGCTGATAGCGGAGGAAAAAGAGTAAGAATGTGCTATCGGGGATCAAAAATCGAAGGAACCTTCGAAGGGGCTTTGCTTTCCGAGCCGCGCGGGGGAGAAGAGGTGTCCATGGCAACGGACACAAACAGAAAATAGTGTGGCCGAAGGAGAGAGTGGAGAGCCCTTATGAAGGTGTAATTTGTCGCTTTCCTTCCGCACTCAACCTGTAATTAGTTTGAAAATTGTCAAGAAAAGTTGATTTCGCAGCAGTTTTTGCATTCACGATCCCAACATTCCTCAGATCTACCCTCAGTTACCAGCTAGGCATCCTTGCATGGTCGTCACGAAACTGACTCATCAATTCCAAACTCGCTGCGTAGAGTGTACATAAGCGACCCGTCTTAAATAACGCTCTTTTCTGTTGCAGAACAGTTGTGATTCGAACGTCTTCCTCTCTATTTCTCTCACTTTACACCCTCCCACAGAACCTCCCTCTCTTGCCGCGTTATTACAATTCAGAGCAGTCGGAGACACGAGTTTTTTCCCCTCTCTGCCTTCCCCTTCGATTGATTTGTCACTTTTAAACACTCTCGCTGCCCGACTCGGTCTCTTTGCACTGTTGTGAATCATATTGTTATGGGAGTTTCACACTGAAGTGTGGGCTCATTTCCTCATTTTCTGTTTCTCATGTGTACATGCTACTTGATGAGACACATTCGCATTCTTCTTATTTCAGATATGGACATAACATCAGAGCCATTATCTCGACGCAAGAAGGGCGGTAAGAAACGGAAGGGGGATCGTTGCGAAACCGAGAATAAAAGGCCAAAGGTTGAAGAAACGGAAGCCCGTCCGGAGCCATTTACATCGGCCCCCGGTACTTCGACGGATGATTCGACACCGAACTTCGCTAGGAGACAAAGGAATCCAAAGAAGCATGAGGGAAACACACTAATTCCAACAACAACTAACTTCGGTAAGACTATCCTCCTTCGCATATGAAATAGTCTGGTCGGTTCAGAACGTCTTGTGGGCACAATTATGAGTACTAACCAAAAACCGACGTTTCTTCTTCGGAACGTCGTCGCGAAAACGAAGGTTTTAAAAAGGAGATCCCGTTCTTCTAAAGGCAGACGGAAAAAGTTGCAACCGGTTTTGAGCAGGTTGACCAACGCCGTTCTCGATCGTAATGGATTGAGAATGTTCTGTAATTGCAAGCTCGAGAAGGTATTCGGCTGGTCGGGCGGCCAAGACGTTGGAGACAGTTGAGCAGAAGCACCTGCCTTCCCTAGCATTCATGATCTGATTTAGCTACCGTCGTGGTTCGCACCTTCTTTGTCGCTATCGACGCAGCCGGTAATTCCACTTTGCACCAGAATGGAATGTCCTGGATACCGAACGTCAAAGATGGAAACGCACCGCTAGCTCGATCCCTGATAAACACGCAGCACACATTGATAAGAAACGATACGTTTTCGACGATGGAACGTGGTTATCTGGCCACAATTGCGACACGTCGCGTCGTGAAAGAGGCAAGAAGGAACAGACGGCCCGCTCGTGGGTGTACGCCATCTTTGGCTTCAACTAGCACTGAAGTCGAGACCATCACTCGCTACGGCGCTCTTCTTGTTTATGACAAGAACCACAGAACGGATCCGTTCAAAACAGGGCTTCAACAGATCGCTATATCGTTCGTCCCTTTCGTTACCATTCAGCCATAGGAAATGTGATTTTCAGTGAAAAAGACGAGTGTTCGCAGTTAACAAAGGATCTGGACGAAGGAAGCGACAGATGGATGAGCAATTTGGCAACTCTTGCGTTTCTGGATGGGGACTCTCGGAGATGCGACGTGAGTGGCCTTCAGATCCAACATTCGTCACAACTTCTCGTTTCAGAACTCTCACTCGGTAAGAATCATATTGGTGATCGAGAGAGATGACGATGACGATGATGACTTTGTGGAAATACTCGACAGAGACCAGCGCAATTCGAACGAAAATGAGCAAACGCCAAATCTAGAGATACAAGTTAAACAAGAAATTGATGAAGAGGCATTCGAACCGATGGAAGGAATCGAAGAAATGAAACCTGCTTCAAGTGCACAAATGTCCAACACGAACCATCCTGAAGACGTTCCCAAGTGAGTCAAAATGATGTATTCTCTGTACTTTGCTGTTCCTTGTCATTGTTGAATCAAAAATCCTATACTTCGCTGATTCAACCTTTTTTCCAGCAAACTCGAGATCGTCGAGAACGATGACGGAGAACAAGGCGTTAATCTTCCATGGTTCGTCGATTCAGCCAATTGTTTGCCATTACGAGTCACATATTCAGCACTCGTGATGTGAACGGACGGTACCGATGTGGTCTCACGGATCTTTCGTTCGGCAACCTCTCCATCATGAAGATTCGTCTAGAAGCTCGATTTCCGTGTTTCCGCATCAAGATTAGCCAGACGGATTTTGACGGCGCCATGTGCTTCGTTATGGGCGAGCCTGACTATTTTGATGACAGAGATGTATTCCTAGAGCGCACGGTTTTCTTCTGGAAGAACAAGTGGCGAGCGACTTTGATAAAGAGAGAAGTCAAAAGGTAAAAGAGAAAAGAACACTTTCCAAACCATGTTCTATTTTAAGACTGAAGACACCCCGCCAAGTTGAAGAGAAGAGACACGATCCGAACGGCTTGCCCCATCATTGCAACCCGTACTTCTTCACAATCATGAATGGCTTCCACTGCGCTAAGCCTACTTTTCGTGCTACGCGACTCACTATTTGTAAAAAACGCGAGACTGATCTCATCGAGAAGAAGGGCGAAATGGAGATTGCGAGGTCGAACTTTTCCAGAAAGTTCCTGAAAGGATACAACGACAGATTGAAAGAAATCGCTAAAAAGAGGCGGTCTCTCCGCGGTAGGAATAGAAGGAGAAAGAGGAAGGAGCGTGCTGCGGCAAAAACGATTCGTGAATTTCGAGAAGCCAAGAGCGAGAGGAGGCTACCTCATCCGTGCATCACAAAACTCTTCTTCCCGCGAGGAAAGACCGAACTATACAACATTATCTTTCGATTGTAGGCACTCATCCAGCGATCGGAAAAACAGCAGTTGTTTACTTTCAGCTTCTTCGGCAAAACGGCAGTACATGCGGTTCTGTACGATTGTGCCTGGGTTACTGACTTTTTGGTGAGATTCGTTCTAATTAACAGCAATTGTTTCCTTCTTCAGATGAAGTTTATCCGGCAAGAATACGAGTTCATCTGCGCGACCAAACTGGATGATATCTTTTTGAAGCAGTTGCAATGCATATGTTTGGTCCGACCAAAATGGGGTCGACATTTAAACTCGGTGTTCTTCGAGTTCAAAAGACTTCGTCGGGCGTATGAGGAATCATTGGAAGCTGCGAACAGGAACGAAGATGGAATCGCTCTTCGAATCCCGGCTTCGCCGACGCCTGAAGCATACTCTGATCGGGATGATTCAACTCCTGTGCCGTCTCCTGTAATAAATCCTACGCCTGAGCTTGCTTCTACGCCCGAGCAAGACGACTCGCCGAAGCCTGGTTTCCCGTCTCCTGCTGCCGTTTCTGTACCTGATTCGCCGCCTGATCCTGGTTCATCACACGAACTTGATTCGATGTCCGAGACTGATTCCGATGCGGATATGGTTGAGAACGGGTTTGCTTCCCTGTCCGATTCTTCGTCGCCATCTGATCCTGGTGTTGTTTCTCTCATTTTAGATGTTACTTTTCCTCATTCATCAACGCCGGAGCAAAGGCCAGATTCGGAGATTTTGTAAATATCCAATAGCTTCCGTATGTCTCAATTTACAGCATCTAACCAAAGTTTTAGCATTGTCAAATACCCTCACACTTTCACCTTTCTAGTCTAACGATCTTCATGTGATTACGTTTCCTAATTTATAATTTCTCAGCCCATTTCATGACATTTCCTGGTGTTCTTTTCGAATCGTACGATTTTTCTGTTCATATTCCTGACAATTTGTACATTCATTCATGTATCTACAACTCATATAAAGTATATGCATTCTTTCAAAAAAAGCTGACGTAATCATGAATTTGCCGATTCACTTTCGCTTTCTGTTCGACTGTCAGTTCTACCTCTCGTTCTCTGCGTCTCTCACTCCTACACGCGCTCTCGTCGTCTCGCCAGAAAGTTTCGCTGCGTCTTTTATTCGCAATCCGCCAACAAATTAGCGGCTTCCTTCGAATTTATCGCTATAAAAACCATATTTCAGATGGACCAACCAGTACCCAATGTTGATCCGGGAAGTTCGAGCTCGCGACCTGTCAGACAGAAGCTTGGACGTGAGTATTCCAGGTCGGTTCTCGGTAAAAAGGCCTAAATTCAGACACGACGCAAATTCCGTTCGACATTCTCATCTACGACACCAAGGGAAAAATTCCCTTCGAGCACGCTCCGAGAGTCATTTCGGAGTACTGCGTCACTTATGACAGGTTAGTTGGGGAGTTGGCACGATTTCGACAAAAAAAACGTTGTTGCAGACAGATTCAGCTCGGCCGGATGCGTGCGAGAAACTTCTATGAGAAGCATCTCAACAAGCCCGAAGGAGCCATTCGACTGGATCTGAACGAGGGCTACGAAACTTTCGATGCGAAGGAAGGCAACGAACAGCTCGGAATGCTTCTTGAATGGATCCGCAAAATGTCTCCGGAGGGCGGACGACTCAAAAAAGCGTTGCACGAGGCGGATTTTGTGTGCTGGCGAGGACTGCTGACGAGGCTCACGACTACGATTTACGAGAAGCACGTTTCGTGGAAGTTCAAGGCTCTCAAGAAGAACGGCGTCATTTTCCTGTGCGAAGAGCAGACCGATCAGGCGAAACAGAGGCTAGTGTCACTAAATACTGACTTGTTTTATTCAGCCAGAGAAGATAACTGAGAAAACTTACAGAGAGGATAACATGACGGATCGGGACAAGAGAATGTGCTACTGGGGTCTTAAGTTCGAGCAATTTGTGACGACAGCCGATAAAGAAGAAGAGCCGGACACCTCCGCTCCGCTGACGAACAAGGAAGAGTTCGCAGTCGTATGCATCAACGACTTGGCCACCGACTCGAGACGCAACCCGGATCAGAAGTTTGTCAAGATCCTCTATTCGGGAGAAGTGGACTGTGTCGGGAAGTTCGGTGACATTCTCGAGTTGAAAACAACAAAGGGGCATTTGGGACACAACTTCGACAAGTCGTCTAAGTCGCTCAAATGGTTCCTCCAGTCCTCTCTCGTCAACGGCCGATACATCGTGGTCGGTCATCGAGACGAAGATGGCATCGTGAGACGTGTCTCAACCGTGCGGACGGGTGAACTGCAAGCGAAGGGAACTTGGCGCATCGTCAGTTGTTTCGAGTTCACCTCCACTGTCCTCACTTACGTCTTCAACTGCCTTGACAATGACGGTGAGGCATGTGTTGTCGAGTACAATGGAGACGTCGGACCCCACCAAGGAATCCACATGCGGAGAATTCCCGCTGAAGAGTGCACCTTTGTCCCGGAGTCTTTCCTTCAGCACTACTACTAATCGACTTTTCAAACGTATCTTCTTATTTTGAATTCATTAACTCACATGTGATTATACTTGTCTTATTGTCCCAAGTGCCGCCAATCTTGGCTCCCGAATAAAGAGGGAACGAATTTATTCAAAACAAACGCGCCGTAAACACTCGAACGATGCATCCGTATCCGAACTTTTCGAAGATTCTGGCATGACAGAAAAGAAGGTTCGGATGGGATTCAGAAGAAATCTCCATCGATTTGAAGACGTAGGCCATCAAAATATCGGCTTCTTCGATCTTCAGATTTTCGACAAGCTTCTCGATTTCCGAGTGTTTGAGTGCTTGGAAAATGGAGGTGATCGTTTGAATCAACTCGTTCTTCTCCTTCTGAATCCTTCTGATTCGTTCACGAACTCCAAACTGTTCCAGACAAACCTGGTTTCGTTTTATCAGCGAGAACGAAGAAATCGCACTTTGCAAAGCTTCTTCAATTCGATTCGAATCCACATATTCGCGAATAGAAGCCGAACTCACAAGTGCAGTGACGTCTTCTGAAATGGAATCTTCTGGAAGAGACTACGACATCGGCAGATTCTCACTGTCTTCGTCTTCCTCGAAGTCGTCGGGACCATCGGAATCCACGTCCAATTTTCGGAAAGAAGACGTTTGCATTTCGATAAATGGGAGGAAAGAAAAATGAGGACGGAGAATCGACAGAAACGCAGAAATTGGAGGGATTAGCCGGAAAACGAGTCTTTCGGCAACAACTTCGATCGATTGAAAAGTTAATAGACTTCTGGAAATAATGCATAGAAACAGTGTGGCTGAGCGAATCTGTCGTTTCGGAACGAGAGTGTAGTCGTCGGTGATCATATTTACCCTCGATCATTCGACTCGAGCTTATCATGCACGAAAAAAGAAAACGTTTGAACAAACCCGTGTATTCATCACGAAACAGGACGAAACACGGCGAGAGAATTGACAAATTGTACCCAAATCGATTGGAAATAGACAAAAGAAAGTGGTTGTTATATCACTATTATGCGGTGGTCGAAAAGTGAGGGAGGAAATGGAATTGAGGGGTGGACGGAAGAAGCGAAAAAACGGGGGGAGTGGAAGCAATAGAAAAACTAGACTGGCAACGAGCGAATTGTACAAAAACGGACGGGACTGGAAGTTATTATGGCGGACTGAGACACAAACTTCTTCTTCTTGTTCTTTTGTTTCTTCTGGCGGCTCACGCCTTCGAGCTCTTCATTCTGGCTATCACCTCTTCGGTGACCATCAGCTGATCGTCGGGATGCTCGCCGTACTCGGGCAGCTCCTCCAGAATCTGCAGAATTCATCGATTGAGACAGGCCTTCTTCGCAACTTCTCACCTTCAGCAGATTATCTATTCCTATCAGGTATCCGTCCTCGTTGTTGCCGGGCACCCAGTGAGTTCGGTGGTTCAGAGTGCGTCCGTTGGGCACTTGGGAGCTCTTCGCGAAGTCGATCATCCAGCAGCCGACCTTCTCCGTGTCGAACACGATCAGAATGCTGCTGCCGACGACTTCGTGCGAAGCGAAGAACGTCGAGTTCTCGATGGCCTTGCGCATCGCTTTGAGCCGCTCGATGAGCTGCTCTCGCACGCGGCTTCTTTGATCTCCAAAGAAGTCGACGAACGTCGTCGCGACGTCTTCCACCGTCCGCACTTTCTTGAAGTTCTTCTCCAGTGCGCCCTCGAGTCTCTGCAAGTACAAGTTCTCGTCCGTGCCTCTCGTCCTCTCTCGCTCACCTTCGCCGCCTCGATTCGGAATCCGAGCTGCGCTGTGCTGCTCTCCCGCTCTCTGAACTGCATGTATCGGAGTTTCGTGATCGCTCCGCACTTTCTCTCCTCCTCCGTCGGCTCGTCGTTGTCAATCGCCACCATTTTGTCGTACAGATCCGTCCTCTTCTTCGTGTTCGACACCTCCGACTCGAGGAACGTCCGCGTGCCCACCTTGATGTCCATGATCGCTGTCTTCGTCGGATCGGCGAACTGCTGCAGAAGGTCCTCGATTTCGATGAAGTGCTCCTCGTTCTTCTCGAGCTCGTTGTAGTACTTGGGCGTGAATCCGGTCAGTGCGGCGTCCTTCGAAATGTTCTTGTAGGCCCTTCCCTCGCCGCAGTTGGCGCACTGCTTCTTGTAAAGAGTGTGCGGCGTGGCTGGCACGATGCTGCCTTCGTGTCCCGACAGCTGCACCCACTTCTTGAGCCGCTCTTTCAGCCAAACATCCATCGGCAGCGCTGTGATGGCCATCGTCTCGACGGACACCTGCAAGATTGCCACGTCATCAGCCCGCTCTGTTTTGCGTCATTTACACAGTCCACAGTAATCCGTTTAGATTGATAACACCGGCCCTTTTGGCGTTTTCTCACTTTCCCCCACCACTACCAAACGTTACGATTTAGAGAGCGAAAAGGAATCAATCCGATTAGAGAGAGCACGCGGAAAGCGAAAGAGTCACCTGCTGCTCGTCATCGCAAACGTCTTCACAACACGACTGTGTGCGTCTTCCGATGCCGAGACGACGTCCCAGATCGAAGCTCGCCTCGTGGTACCGCGTGTGCCAGATGTCGGCGAGCTTCGGACGGACGAACCGGAACATCTTGCCGGATCTCTTGCGGATCAGCGTCGAGTACGGAGGCCTCGCCGGTCTCTCGTTCTCCGACGTCGCGTGCGAAGAAGCGGACTCCTCGAGGAGCAGGTCCTCTCCGGGCTCCTCTTCCAGACTGCACAAGTCGATCGAGGCGATCTTCGTGAGCTTGGCCGCCCGACGCAATTGACGGTGTTGAGCACTACTCATGGCGGTTAGGGGGGCAGCAGCGAGCGAATAAGTCAGGCGAGAATGAAATTTGTGTCGGAAGGACTGCTCCGTCGGCTCTCTCCCGCTCATCATGATAAGAACCGAAGCGCCGCCCCTTCGCAGCCCTTTCTCCTATTTTCGCTCCACATGTGTGCTTTCCGTCTGGCGCCTCTTATGCAGAGAGACATGGCTTTCCATGATAACGGCGTACTGTTTTGTGTGCGAGGAATGTTTGACGGGACGACGACGACGACGAAGCGAATACGTATTTTTCGAGTCGAGCAAGCAGGTGACTCGTTTGTAAGTGGGTCGTAAAGATATGAGGAGGGCGCCAAAACGGGAAAATTTGAACTTTGATGAGTTTGGGTGCGCCGCTACAGAACCAAAACAAGCCGTTCGCCGGAGCTATTAAAAACTAGAATGGAGCCGAAAAGAGAGAGAGAGTGCGTGTGAGCAGCGAGACGCAGAGAGAAAACGACGGAAGAGCAGGATGACCTTGGGTCGAAAAGACTCGCAAACAAACAATTTATAGTTAGTTTACCCGCCCACTTTCCGTTTTTTTTGTTTGATCGTCCTGCACTCATCTCACTTTTTAGTTGTTAGTTCTTCCTTTTTCAGGCTGGAAGCAGCGACCGGAAACTGACACAAAATCAATGAGAAATGGTTTTAGAGAGAGGGGCGGCTAATGGATGGATCAAGAGGACTGGGGAGGGAACGAAAATCGATAGAAACTGACCTGGACGAGTTTCCCGAAGGCATCACAGAAAGAGCGATGCTCGCATGATTCGGGCGGTGACGGCTTCGGCGGCGCGAATTGGGGACTCGCGGGACGGGTCGTCGGGTAGGGGAAGCAGCTGATTATCTGAAAACGAAGAGGTGTGAGTGGTGGTGGGCAAAAGCGGGGTGGGCGGGTTCGAAGTCCCCTAAGCGCCTTCGATAAGGTGCTTTACTAAGGTCTTTGATGACAGTGACTCAAGTATTGAGTCTCTGAGAGACCTCGATTCTCGGAAGATCAGACACGAAGATCGGAGGAGAGATCGGATCGAGATTGTTTGGTTTCGGGACAAGCGGGAGCGGGATCAACAAACTAACATTTGCGGCCATTCGTTTGAGCAGCAATCTCTTGTGAGGCGAGTACTTTTCAGTGTCGAGCAGCATGAGATCGGTGAGTTTCTCGAACAACGTAGCCATCAGAAGAGGTGGCTTTTATTCAAAAATGAACAGAAGTTGTGCGTCGGCACTGCTTTAGGTGTAAAAATCTGCTGATAATGCGTGCGTCGCACGCAAACCGTCGCAGTTGTATTCCCGCCTCGAAGTGGGCGGAGCCACCGTGTCTGCGTCTCGCCGATGGACACACTCTCTCGCCGCCGCCCTGTTTCGGGAGGCGAGTGACGCGAGAGCGGGAAGAGGAGTGGGAGCGGGAAGGGAAGACGCCGGAACACGGGAATTTACGGAAGTTTGCCACACGGGACGCCAAAACAAGAGCGCGCTCTTTTATGATAAACAGTGTGAGGGGGAGGGAGGGGGAGAAGAGAATTAGTTACAGAAGAAGAAGAATGTCGTCAACTTTCTCTCTCTAATTCCTGGTTTGTATCGTGGGGAGGTTTGAAGAATGCTCTCGCACGTCATGTGGACGAACACGAGGGCACGTCATCAGAGAAGAAGAGGAAAGAGGAGTGGATGCGAGTTATGAAATTGGGAGGCGAGAATGAGCTGCTTCTGAACTGTGCGCGTCACTGAGAGTTGTCAACGAAATGGGTTGATACGGGTTGATTGAGCAGCAGCAAACAGGTCAGCACTGGAAGGGCGGAAGGAGTCGAAAGGTCGCGCTGATCTTCGGAATGAAACGGGGGGTTTTCTAGTCCCTTCCTGGAATGGGACGACTCTCTCTTCATGTCACGATTCGTTCGACTATTCGTGTTTTCTAGTCCCTTCTGACGGAGCAATCAGTCTCGTTCAGGATGCACGTCACTCCCGTATTCGTGCTCTCCCACCGGGGGGGCTACAATTGGAGCCGATCTTCCCGCCGCCCACGCACCTCATTTGCCTTCCGAGTGGTCACAAGTTCCTTCTACTCAATACGAATCCAGTTCTTTCTTTCTCGTCTTTAGTCTGCGTTCAAGGTTTCTTCTTCTTTCGCCGATTATAGTCCACTACACAGACCAGTCTAGTCCTCCATTTTACAACCTTTTTCAGCGGCCTGTTAATCGAATCAATCGAGAGAGAGAACTGGTACTCTCTCTCTCCCGTCCGGCGAACGAAGAACGATGAGTAACGTGACTGAGTCACTCTTCCGAAGAGCCTTTCCGAGAGAGAGAGAAAAGGAAACAGAGATGTTATGTCACGAGCCACGAGTCATGCGGGGGTTACTCTCGCGCATTGCCAATTGCGCTTATCACACTTCGTGCTGTTTGTCAACGAGTCAATCAAAAGTCGCGAACGATCTGCTTAGTGACGGGACCAAAGGTGGCAAGTGCGCTCTACCGGACTCGCGCGTGTTCCAGAGTCACCACTTGTTGACCTACTTCGGAGAGCTTATTGTCTCGAGAGTCATCACGCCCTTGAGAAGTCACCACAGAAAGTGACGCCGTGACCACCAGCGGAGAAGAAAGAAGCGTCCACACGAAGGACACTCTCCGTTTCGGAAGTCTCACCACCCCACAAGCCACAGTTTGAGCATCTCGTTTCCAAATCAGCACGTTGATCTGATAACGAGAAACTCGCCACTCCTCTCGTTTCGTGCAAAATGTTCTTTCAACTCGCTCACGTTTTGAGCTGCTCCCCTCCTTATCGCTTATTTCACCGAACCGAATCGTCCGAAAAAGGCCATGTCTTGTGACGCAAACGAGCAAAGGAGACGACGATAAGGGGTGCGAAAATGGAGACTTTCGGGCCGTTTTACGGCTTTCGGATGCGCGCGTGAGAAAAGTTTGATTCTTCTAACCTGCATGAGCCGTTCCTGGGTGGGCGCCGACGGAGGCGTCGTCGCTGACGTCTCCGAGTGCATCGTGTCGCGGTGGTCGCATACTGAAGGCGTCGGGATCTCCTCCCAGACGACGAACGTGTCTTCGCGACGACGCTGGTTGCCGCTGATTCTGAAGATGACGTCGTTTCGTAACGGAGGAGAGCACGTCACAGTTACTCTCAATAACACACAGTTTTATTGCAGCGGGGAGCATCGAAAACAAGTGCTCTCGCACACTGATGCAAAAGAAGGGACTAGGAATGTGAACTAGTCCCCGACCCGATCGACCGAATGTTCGAACATACTCGGAGAAAAGCTCACATCATTTCGAGAGGAAGAAGACGTCGGCACGAGCGGGGAACAGTAGTCTGTTCCAGACGACCGCCCCAACGACGACGACGACGACGTTTATTATTCCCCCTCGCCTGTATGTATCTCACGCCTTCGACGGCACAACAAAATCGTTGTCGAAGAAACAAAAAAAGTTCGTGAGTGTTTCCGGGCGCGCGCTCGCCGGGGGCGGTTCTCGTCAACAAAAAGAAGAGACTCACTTGAGACGCAGTTTCGATGGCAACTTCTTCGGCCGTTTCATTCGTTTCTCTTCGGACGAGGATCTGCAAGAAACCGGGAGGCAAATGGGGGGACGAAACGAGAACGGCGATCAGATAAATGTGTTTTTGCAAACGAATCGATCGATCGGAACGAAGAAGACGAAGACGAAGAAGCAAACAAAAAACATTCGAGACCGTCTTCGCCTTCTCTCTTCGCACAAAAGATTTCCCACACTCACTCTCTCCACGACCAGCATCCCTGGCGTTTGTCATCGCGACTCGAGCCGACTCCCATTATCTGTAAGTTTTCTCTTGTTCATCTTGCTCCCCCCAATCGTCGGAGGTCCCCCCTCCGGTCACAAGAGACATTTTGTGGTTTGTGGAGGTGCAAACGGATTACTCGTCTATTCGGTTCGTGCGTTGTTCGTTGAACTCGCTGAACCGCGTCTTCGTGTTCCGGAACCCCTTCGGGTTTCTTCAGTTCAAGACGCACTCGTTTGTTTCAGTTGCAAATACGAAATGCCACTCGCGGGGCGGCTTATAGTATTATCAGTGCCCGTGCTGTTATCAGTTCGCCGCTTCTCTCGCTCTCTCCCGATTCCGCTACCGTCGCGCCGCCAAAATCAATCGATAATTCGCGAAACGAACCTTGGCGTAGATCGCCTCTAGCATCCAAATGCTCGCGCGTCGAGATTGAAGAGCGGGGCGCTCACGTCGACGACGCTTCTCGTGATTCTTCTGAAAACGAATATATATTCTCTCTCTCGGAAGAAAGGGACGGCCGAAACGACGTTCTTATAAACCGATTCGTTCTGCAATAAAACGGGAGAAGAGCGAGCGAAAAGAGTGAGAATCGCGAGAGGAGGGGGGAAATGCGGGGCTGAAACTCTCTCTCTCTCTTCGACAAATGACAATTTTACGAGACCGAATCGTAAATGTTTTACAGCTCGTTGGAGGAGGAATAAAAGCAAACCTCGCGGCGTTTTTTGGAGAGATATTTATCACTTTGGGAAGAGAAACAGTAACTTGATGCGGTGGGGAGGGAACTGATTATGGAAACGAAAATTCCGCCGCCGCTGCTGGTGCCCCGTTTTCTCTCTCTCTCTCTCGTGACACTTTCCAAAGTGGGAGGGACTAGGAGACCCGCGTGGCCGAGTGAGAGAGAACCGTTATAACTGAATAGGTCAGCACGTGAGAGCGGAGGACAAAGGGGGGAGAGGAATCGAAATAGAAGGGGGGATCTGAAAGTGACCGACGGAAACCAGTTTGTTTCGGGTGAAACTGATAGGAAGAAAGGTCAGCCGAGTGCGGCGGGGCGACGGGCGAGAGAGCGAGAAGACAGTCTCCTCGAGAACATACACACTTGCATACACACATACACACACTCACATCGATCCCATTCCTCTTCTTCTTCTTCTTCTTCTTATTCTGCTTCTCTGCACGTCTGCGTCTCGCGTCACAGAGACGAAACTATTTACGTATTTTGAACAGTACTGACATGGTAGCGGTGGGGGGAGCGGTCTTCTTTCGCGCCGCAAAAAAACAATCAGAGAGTGTATGTGTGTTGGCAATTCAATTTATATGAAACTGGGCAGCCAGCAGCCAGCAGCAACGGGACGTCGCTGCAAGACAGAAGAAGAAGAAGAGGAAGAGACAGGTTATGATGAAAAGGGAGAGCGAATGGGCGGTGTGTTCTCAGCACTTATCGGGGGGCACCGAGCTGCTGATAACTCTCTTTTCCCCCGAAAAGAAGAAGAAGAAGAAGAAGAAGGCGTACAGTCTTCTGGAGTACGACGAAGAAGGAGAAAGAAGGAGAAGCTTATCACCTCCTGAGGTGGAAAGGGGACGCTCGAAAAGCCGCTGGTATTATAGCGCTCGTTGTTCTGCTGATAATGAGCATGACGTTTTTCGCATTCCAAACCCACGGTTCCGACGGCGGGAAGAGGAAATGAAACAGAGAAAAGTGGGAGAGATTTATAATCAAATTACGGTATGAACAGACAGATTCCTCTTGAGAGACGAGGAAAAGAAAGAGAGAAGACGTGATAAGAGAGACGGCAAAGAAGACGTCGCGATTCGGATTCTGAAAGTGTCTCCTCGAGACGCACGATTACTCCTTTCTTTTTCAGCCCCTCATCATCGCGTCGTGTTCCTCTTCACACTGTTCTTAATTGCGTCTTCTGAAGACGTGAAAGTCATGCGTCACTGGAAAGTGGCCATTTCGGCGTGACGTGGAAATGTCATCGTATGACGTGGCAGCGGCAGTTTCACGTTGAAATGAGATGCATTTCGTCACACTATGACGTGGCATTAGAGTTCCACGTCTTAATTTCATCACTACGGAAGTAGGAAGGAAGAAACATCCAACGCGAATTGTGACATTATGTGAGACACGACTTCTCAAGTCACCTTTTCGAATAGAACCTTCCGGAGACATTCAGCGATTTCTGATATTCAATTATATAAACCCGGAGATCTCATTATTCGTTGATTTCGATACAACTTCTCGTTTTGTAATCCAATTGCGGGCCAACGAATACCGAGTCTGTTCCCACGACGTCTCCGTGTTGTTTCTCCTCCCGACGACTTCATCACCCTAGAGAGAAGTCACTTTCAGAAGTTCCCGTGTGCTCTTTTCCCCTCTCCTCGTCTTCGTGAACTTTCGCTTCTCGGAGCCTCCAGTTGATCCTTGGTTGCTTCTCCGTCGCTCTTCTCCTCTGCCAATGCTCCTGCTCCTGCCGGGGGCCTCTCCGGCTCTCCCTCTCTCTCTTTTCCCGTCTCTCGAGCCTCCCGTTTCGCAAAACGCAGCCGTCGATCCCCCGTATCCGAGCTCTGCGTCTCCCCGCCAACCGCACTATTTCGTCACGCCGTCGTCTTGCCGAGAGCATCTGCCTCCCGTTTCAGTGTAAAAAGAATGTGTTTTGTGGCGACCGGCTGTCGGGGGTCCGCCCACATCGGCTCCCGCCTACTCGCTCTCCCGCCGCCGGCTCGTCCCCAGCTTCTTCTTCACAGCACAACAATCCGCGAACAACATGGTGAGTCCTTCCCGCTCTTCCCTTTCCCTCCCCAATTCAACGCGTTTTCCCGTTTCCAGGCTGAGGATATCGAAGAGATTCTTGCCGAGATCGACGGCTCTCAGATTGAGGGTAAGTAGGACGTCTTCCAGTCTGAAACTGGCCCCCCGTTTCCAGAGTACCAAAAGTTCTTCGATGCCTTCGACAGAGGAAAGCAGGGATACATCATGGCCACCCAGATCGGTCAGATCATGCATTCCATGGAGCAGGACTTTGACGAGAAGGTGAGTGGTTGGCAGTGTGCCAAGTGTCCAGTTTAATCCCTTCCTCCCCACCCACTTCCTGCTCTTAAGACCCTCCGCAAACTGATCCGCAAATTCGACGCCGACGGATCCGGAAAGCTCGAGTTCGACGAGTTCTGCGCTCTCGTCTACACTGTCGCCAACACCGTCGACAAGGAGACGCTCGAGAAGGAGCTCCGCGAGGCGTTCCGTCTCTTCGACAAGGAGGTAACAGCTCCGACGACGTTCCCGAGGGCTAACTCGCGCACTTGCAGGGCAACGGATACATCTCGCGACCGACCCTGAAGGCTCTTCTCAAGGAGATCGCCGACGACCTGACCGACCAACAGCTCGAGGAGGCCGTCGACGAGATCGACGAGGACGGTTCCGGAAAGATCGAGTTCGAGGAGTTCTGGGAGCTGATGGCCGGAGAGTCCGACTAAACGTTTTCGCCCCTCCTTCCCGCCTTGCTTTTGTGTAAGCCTCTCTTCCCCCCTTTCTGCGTATCCATTGTGGTTTTCCTTCTTTCAGCCCTGATCTTCATCCCTCGTTCGTCCGTCCAGCGGCAGTTCGAGAAGTGTGGAACAGCTCTTCAAAAACAAAACCCCCCTCTTTTTTATCGTTTAACTCTTCCTTTTCTTTTGTAATCATTTGGCTATGATAACTGAATAAAACGTCTTTGTACACATTTGCGGCTCCAAGTTGGACAAGAATAGACGTGTCTCGGCTCGCTAATCCCGGCTCCAAATAGTGTCCATCACATGGCTCTCCAGAAGCCCTGCAACCTTCCGCACGCCGAGTCGGACCTCCTCTCCTCCTCTGCGTCTCTTCGTTGTTATCACTGCCGAGAACTTACTATGGAAACCATCTCGCTCCCTCCTTCTCGCTGAAGAAGAAGAAGAAGAAGCAGAAGACGACGAAGCAGATGTAAATATGAATTAGAAATATATACGGAGGCGCGGAGAGAGGTATCTCGTCTTCTTTCCATTCTTCTCTTTTGTGCTCTCTGAACTATATTCTGCCACGCATTCAAGTGCGTCACCAACAAATTGTATCTTACGGTAGTCGTCTCTCTCTGACCCCGCCCACTTCAATCTTGCTGTCAGAAGACGTCGTTTCGCTTCTTTTGTCTGAAAATCCATTGACGTCAGATGGCGTATTCGCCGAGTCCACGAAACCAATCATCATCAGCAGCGGCAGCGGGCTCTTCAATTTCCTGTAGTTCGAGCAGCGAACCTGCTCTCTCCTTCCCGTAATCCCTTCCCGTTTCGGAGCCCCGCCCCGTTTCCATTCCGACCCGCCGCTCTCCGTTTCGCGACGTCAACCAGGTCGAAAACTAAAGATTTCCTTCCCGATGTCATGTCGAATTGTACTCTTTCTTCCCCCCTCCAACGCATAATTGCAATGCTCACTGAGCCCGCGCGCCGCCGTAATCCCCCTTCCTTTTCTTCTTCTCACGGCCCCCCTCTTTCAGTCTCGTCTCGCCGAAATTCAGAAGAGCAGTCTCGCCTCCGCCGGCGCAAATGAACATTGAGCCGATCGAACGGGGCGACCGAGTCATTTCGATGATGTTCCGCTCCATTTGCTGCTGTCAGAACCGCTCCAAAGTGGCCGATTCGAGTGCGGAAACGAAAGGAAGGACGGGCATCCGAACGGTTCGCTTTTCGAGATTCTTCCGACTCAAACCACCCCCTTCTCGCAGGTTTTCGCGGTGTGCACTACGAAGGTTATGGCTCGCGGACTGCTGGGAAAGCTCGTCGAAGTGCTCGAGAACCGGAATCTGACGCCCGTGCACATGAAGTTCCTCCAGCCGACACAGGAAATGATAGATGTAATTGAAAAGACCCGCCACAACAGCCGCTCATCTCTCCGTTTGTTTCCAGAAATCGAGTCTGCTGAAGGCGGAGAGACAGAGAAATCTCGAGGGCGAGGCGTGGATGGTGCTCGTCTTCAGTGCCAAGGAGCCGCAGGCGGGCGTCTCCGACTGCTTCCGCCAGTTCAAGACGCAGTTCGACCTGCACAGACGTGAGAGTCAGAAGTGTTTTGAAGACGTGCGGCTCGTTTTCAGATGACGTCTACTGGACTGAAACGGACCAACAGGCGGCTCACGAGCAAGGCCTCTTTTTCAAGTGAGACTTCTTCTTTTTCTTCTTCTTGTTCGTGTGTGTGTGTCGTAAACATGTTCGCTCGTGACATTGAAACGAAACAGCTGCAGTTCTGATTTCTTGTTTTCAGAAATGACGAGACGGGCGTGACGAACGGAGAAGTAGCTCAGGAGACGGAGCCGAATGGGTGAGGGATTAGGTTGGATATTTGCGGAAATTGTGTTCGTTTCTAGAATTGCGCCGCCAGAGCCGCCCGTCATCGAGTTGAAAGCGGAAGAGGAGGAGGAGGGGAAAGAGTCCGAGTTCAACTCGGTCGCCTCGACAGAAGGTACCTTGTCCTCTGTGTAATAGATCGGAATCGAAAGTTCGCAGGTCCCCACTTGTCGGTCGAATCGAGCAGGATCGGGTCTCCAGTGCAGCCGAAGGGGGACGCCGAGCCGACTGCCGAGGTGATCAGCAACACTGCCGTCATCCTGGAGCCCGTGCAACCGTCTCCGGTACCGCCCGTTCAGCAACCCACGAGAATCGAATAGCTTCTCTCACTTCTGCTCACTCACTCTCTCGCTCCAAATCACCTCTCACACCTCGTCACGCACTTTCAAACTCTCATTTATTGTTCACTTCAAACACACGAAAACCCTATCGTAAAGCAATCAATATCGAAGCCAATGAACTGTGAGATCATCGAAACAAAGATTTGAATAAATACGAAAAAGAAGAAGAGGTGACGAGCCTAGTAGCAGATCACGAAGACAGCGACGAGAATCGAGGAGAAAACCGTCAACCAGAAGCGATTCTCGACGTCTCCGAGGTACTCGTACCGCACCAACTTCTTGTTTTCGATCCGTTTTCCGTGCCGAGACACCCAATTTAGCCAGAATTGCTGGTATCCCGAATGGAATTCGCGGTGTTGGGCGAGCATTTTCGCCAGTTTCTCGCTTCGGAGCCAGTATCTGAAATCGGAGGATTGGAGGGAAAAAAGCGTCCGAGACGGCTCACTTCGGCAGATTCTCTCTCATTTTGTGCATCATCTCGTCCAGCTTTCCCTCGTTCAACTCGATGATCGTCATCAGTTCGGCGGCGCCCAGATCGACGACTCTCGCCAGATTCGAGGCCTGATCGCCCTGCAGAGGCACTCCGAGGACGGGAACTCCGAACAAGCCGAGCTCGTTGACCGTGTTGATTCCTCCGTGACAGATGAGGAACTCGATGTTCTCGTGCGCCAGCAGCTCCTTGATCGGCACCCACGAGCTGACCATCACGTTCGCCGGCACCGTCAGGTTGTGGATTCTGAAGATGTCGTCGACGCTGAGGTTCGACTGCCAGATGACGAGTCCCGGCTGCTTCTCGAACGTTCCGAGAAGTGAGCGGAGCAGCTCGTGGTGCATTTTATCCACCTGTGCGACGCTTCCGAACGTCACAAGCACGAACTTCTCGGTGTGCACTCGGTCCCAGTTGATAGTTGGGTACTTGTCTCGGAGAGATCGCTGTCTGTCGAGGACCACAGACTGATCTCTGACTGCGTTGAACATCCAGGATCTTCTGAGAAGCGCTTCAGAATGCAGTCGGTGACACGTGTCACATTCGGCGGTGATGTTCGAGAAGTTGCCTCTCAGCACGACGGGATCCGAGAAAGAGACGGAAGAAGGACGGACGTCGAGGTGTCCCACCGAACTTATGTAGTTCTCCGGAGGCCTGAAGAGGATTACTGTACTTTGGAAGACGTCCAGAGAAGCGATTCACATCGTGGAGGCGGCTCCAAAGAACTTGATTCTGTTGTTGATCGGACGAACCGCCTCGAAGATCAGTTCGGACCTGCCCGCGAAGATCGGCCGTTGCGCCTCGTTCCTCTCCACTTGGATCTGGAATCCTCTCCCCATTTCCTCTCTTTTTTCAGTTTTCCTCCTCCCACCCATGGATAGTTTCTGCTGGCAAACAACGCGTCGAGTGTCCTCATCTGAACGAAGCGAGTCACTGCGATGGCGACGTGGAAGAGGACGTTCTGGCATCTCTGGAGGAAACTCATCGCCACGCTCGAGAGACGCGTACCTGAAAGTGCGCTCTAAAAACACTTGGAATACACACAGACAAACAGCCACTTGTGATTCGATTAGAGACTGAAAAAGCGAAAAAGAAGAGAGAGGAGAACTTGCCTGTTTTGGGTACCGAAGCGGGCGACGCGGGCAGATTCAGAGACGTCACGTAACCGTCCGAGATGGGCCAGTTCGAGAATTGGACGACGGAGGCGTTGAGCAGATGAGCCAGTCCGCCCATGCATTCCTGAAGACCAGCGGATCCGTGGAGGGATCAAACATCACAAGGTCACCCACCTGCAGAAAGTGATCCAGCACGGCGACAGTGATGTTTTCGTGACGCAGCTGCTGGTACCTCGGATCGTCCATCATGACTGTGCAGTACTCCTGATGACGTTGCAACATGCTGCAACGACAATTAATTCACTCAGAAGACGTTCCGGCAAGACTCACACGACAAAGTCCTTGATGCCCTGAATGTTGAACGGGCGGTCGAAGTCGAAGGGCACATTCTGTCTCCAGATGAGACGACCCGTGTTCTCCTGGAGATAGTTGGCTGTAAAAAAGTGATCAGAAAGTGACAGGTCGGAAAATGGAGAAGTGCAAGGAGACAACGGAGACCTTGGACGCGAGAAGAGAGCGATTTATCACGTCTCCGCACAATGGACAATCTTTGAAATGCGTGCAAAGATTGGTTGATTAGCCATGTGGCCGTGAAACGGAAAGAATTGGTCGGGAATCGAGGTGGTTTTTCGCCCACTCAAACTAAATACGACGAACATGGTGTGACGACACGTCTGATCAGAAATCAGAAGACGTTTCTGACTCGGGTCACAAACGGTTCTATGTGAAAGGACATTGAAGTAGTCACCTCTTTCGTCGATGCCAACTAGCGACAGGCGATTCCAGTGGTCTGCCAACGGCATCTCGCCGAATCCAAAGTCGTAGAGGTACGTCTGGATCCACGTGATGTTGTTGCCGCGCTCGTCCAGCTGCTCTCCCACCTGCAGAAGATCTCTTTTTCTGCTGAACCGGTTGATAAGATAAGCGACGCCTTCCTCACCTGTTTCATCATGACGTCGTGGCTGTAGCATCCGGTCGACGGGAACAGAGCTATCTTCGTCGCTAGACACGACGTCTTCAGAAGAAGGGGGAGAAGAAGCACGAAGCCGACGGCGACCATCGCTCGGTTCGAATGGCCGCGCGTCTTCGCCTCCTCGCCCCCGCCGCCCCCCTCTCCTTCGCTTTCTTTCGCCCCCTTCGGTTGCTTTCGTCATCGGCAGGTAGTAGGAATGTACTGACACTGCCACCTCTTCTTTCTCTCGCCATGATTCGTTTAAACTGACTGTTAACGCCGCGTTTTCTGTCAGTCGAAAGGTTAACAATCGAGAACGATTTCATTCGTTTTTAGTCTTCCACCGTCTGATGGGAGGGACTAGAAAACACATTCGGCCGAGGTGTCGCCCAACTCATCAGATGACAACTGATGTTCGGAATACCGACCACTGAATGGTAATCGAAAGTTCTCGCATCCTTCACGCGGATAATCGAAACCAGGTCAAAACAGGTTTCGATTTCCGAACGTGGAAACGTGAACTTCACATTATGCCACGTGGAGAATGGCACGAGGGAGCGTCTCGTGATGTTTCGTCTCCGTGTTCGGAAGCATCAAGATGCTGTCAAGAATCCAGAGACTGCTTCGGAATCCCAGGAAGATATGGCTCATCGTCCTGGCCGTCTTCGCCGTTCTTCAAGTCGCCGTGCTCTTCAGAAGGTCGGAGAAAGTACAGGACAAAATTAGGAGGCCCGGCACGAACGACTTCATGCGTATCTGCAATCTACCAAACTACGACTTCTGGGATCCGAGTGTCATGCAGTTCGTCGACTATTCATACGATCCGACGAAGACGTGCAACAGGACATTCAAACCCTACACGGAGCTCGTGAACGGAGAATGGAGAATTGTGGAGCAGAGGGAAGGGATGGACTGCAAGGCAAGGTGAGGAAATCAGAAGAGAAGAGCTGGAACGACATGCGAAACGGTTTCAGATGCATCGAAGCCAATGGAGTGAAGATGGTCTCGATGGGAAAGTGGATGCTTCCCGGCAAAACGGACTGCGAGTTCCTGGAAGCAGTGTGCTGGAGAGGATCGGAGGAGGTCTACGGGTACATCCACACACAGATCAGGCCGAGGTGAGGAATACCTCTTCCGCTCGTTCCAAAGTTCACAATTGCAGGAAGGAATTGGAGAATCCGAAGAAGGAGAAGGCGCCGAACGTGTTTGTGGTGCTGTTCGATGCGATGGACACCGGCAGAGCAAAAAGGTCGGTCCTCTTTCCCCCTAAGATTTCCGCTGTTTCTCCCTCAGATCTCTGCCCAAAACGCTCGCTCTTCTCTCCAAGAGGTTCGGTTCGGTGGAGTTTCCGTTCGTGAACAGAGTCGGCCTGAACAGTGTTCCGAACGCACTTGCTCTCTGGTTCGGAAAACTCATCGAGGCTGCCGATCACTCGCCGTTCGGAGGCGAAAACTTCGAACCGGATTGGACTCGTGACCAGCACTGCTACAGTTATCTGGACGAGAAGCTGTCGATTTTTCACGACTTCAATCAGGAGGGCTACGTGGTGATTCCGACAGTATTAGTATTCATAGTTTGTTTTGCATTCAGACAATGAATATCGACGATTACGCGAATCAAGTGACGAGCTGGATCGACTGCAAAGGCTTCAGCGGGCGGGCATTCGACCACGACATGCATCCGTTCTTCCAAGCGATCGAGTTGAACGCAGAACCAGTCACGAAGAAGCATCTGAATGGACATTTGTGTCGCGAGAAACACCACGCCGCCTTCGACTACTTCCAGCAGTTTGTGGACGCCTACAAAGGTAACCAGAATCTTTCTCTGCAAACATCTTCTGGTTCAGACGGACAACCCATGTTCTCGTGGATGTGGCTCAGTCACATAAGTCACGACGACTTCAATGGGATCATCCGCTCTGACAAGCAGCTCGTCGAGCTGATCAAGAAGAACGCCGATGTGATCGACGACTCCTTCTTCATTCTGATGGGCGACCACGGCGCCAGACTTCAATACCAGACGGCTAGTTTCAATCCATTTCCATGAATCACCCACTCACTTTTCAGTATCAGAAAACAGAAATCGCAAAAATAGAGAGACTGAATCCGTACCTGTCGATCTCGATTCCGAAGAGGTTTCGTTCGGATCTTTCGATCCGGGCGACGATGAGGGAGAATGCGAAACGCCTTCAGACGCACTTCGACACGAGAGCCACTCTCCTGGACATTGCCCACTTTCAGCCGAAGGAGTCGTTCCGAGACCGCCGTCTTCTGGAGATTCCCGGAGAAAAGGGCCATTCCTTGCTTCGGAAACAACCTTCCACCTCCAGAACGTGCGGAACGCTACCAATTCCAGCCGAGCACTGCATCTGTCAAGTTGAGAAAATTCGCGAGGCAAAGCGAGTTCCAGGTCCCAACGCCTTCATCAGTTTCCCATTTTCAGCGAGACACTCAAACAAGTCTGCGGCCAGAGAGTGCTCGATCACATTCACGAGCAGCTCGACGACGCAGGACTCGGCTCTTTGTGCACGAGATTCGATCTCCAAAGAGTGACTCTTCTGCGACGAGTCGCCAACGCGAGTGATGATTCGAGCCGCATCCAGACGTTCGAGATAACCGTGAAGGCGACGGCTCCGAGTCACGCGGAGTTTCTCACCATCGTTCTGAAGGACGGCGACGCCATTTCAGTCGGAGGCGTCGCTCGTTTGGACTCGTACGGCAACACAGGCGCATGCGTTCAGAATCGAAACGCAAAGTTCGAGAGTCTGTGTTTCTGCAAACGAGGGCTCTTCTGAAGACGAATAATTGATCCAGAAAACAAAAGGCTAAAATCAAATCCCAATCTGTTGTTCATCAAAAAATCAATAAACTTTTAAATGTGCTCTCAGAAATCCTCAGTGAGCTCTGGAAATCTATTTTTGAATGATTGAGAAGAATAGGAAGAATATTCCACAAATACTTTAACTACAACAATAATAACACTTATTTTCATTATTCTTCCCTCACTCGAGCTTCTCCGAGCTCTCTACTGGTCGCCTTCCGAAGACTTCACAGATTCGATCTTCGACGGACTTCCGGAGTTTCCCTTGCTCCGCGGGGCAGAATTCGTCTCATTGTCCCCGACGGGCGCCTTCCTCTTCTGCTTGCGCACCTTCAGATGGCCTTTCGAAGACTTGTCGCTCACCGAGTCGTCCATCTTTCTCGACGCCTTTCTCGAAGACGTCGAGCCGGTCGACGATTCTCTGCTCGATCTTTCCTTCGACTTTTCGACCTCGCTCATTGAAGCGGACGCATCTGAAATCAGTCGGATAGACGGAGTTCTCTCCTTCTGCTCACTCCTCATCTCTGGCTTCGTGTCGTTCTTCTTCTTCTTATTCTCCTTCTTCTTGCACGGCATCTTCAGCTCCTTGTTCCGGAACCACAAGGCGATCACGACGGCCGAGATGTTGATGCAGGTGAGAGCAGCGAGTCCCGCCCAACGCCCCGCCGGCTGATTGTCGAAGATCATGTAAATGAGCCAGTAGATCTCGCAGATCGAGGTCACAATTTGGAAAGCGATGTAGATGGCCACCCAGACTGAAAACGAGCCGTGAGGATGGCTGAAAACGGAACCAACTGACTGTTTCCCTGGAGAGCAATGTGTACGATGCCCGGCACGGCGACGATCACTTGCAGCAGAGCCATCAGGTAGTACGAGGCGACCGGGTAGGCGAACGCGATGCCGACGGTCGTCAGGACGACGATGAAGAAGCTGGCGGAGAACTGCAGAAAGATGACCGCCTGCAGGAGAGTCACCGAACTCGGCGCCTCTTTTTTCAGTCCCATGCCTCTTTCTGAAAGCCGACTAGAGACGCCTTCGCAAAGTAGTCGTGCTCACAGATGATGAAACCTTTGATTGAGCGGCAAAGTCGGACGATCGGGAAACCACGAACTGTGGGAGCGGCGACGTCGTGTGATGTACGTGGTGTCACTCGGCAGTTCACGCAGGAGCATCCGGTTCTCACGCATATCCGGGAAGATAAAGAATCACCGTTGTTGGGAAGGGACTCGCGTGAAAGAGATATGGAAAACAAACTTTGAAAAGAGAGACACAAAAACAGATGGCTGGAATCGACCGAATTGACTGGAATGCTTATCGAAAAGCCCAAACAGATTTCAGTTTTTGTCGTGTTTTCGGTGACCAAACGTTTCTAGCAGCCACGCGGTGTATCCGAGAGGCCAAAGATCTCGAGTTCTTAGAAGTCGTTGTTTTCTTTATACTATACCATCTTCCTGACCACCACAGACCTGGCTCGTCATTTCTGTCATCCGCATCCTTGTGGGCGTGGCTTCACGTCCCCGTTTCGGTAGCCCCTTGTTACACGAACCGAGTGGTCGTGTTCGGCTGGAAAGGTCAGAGGCCGGTCAGAGGCCCACTTCCCAGGATACTCCCCAGTTTTTGGAGGGTTCTGTTGAAACCGCTGCGAAGCGATAAAATGCAACAGCTTCTGAACTCCAGAATAATCTGGTTTCGTGTTTTGATTTCCTGTGTTCTCGTTCAGATTTTCTTTATGATCTTGGTGTTCTTCAGTTATTCTTCCGAAGGTGAGAACTGTCTTGGTACCTCTGTGACTCGTTTCTTTCTCTTCAGAAGTGATATTCGAAGAGTACGACATGACGAACGACTTCATGCACGTCTGCAAACTGCCAGTATACGATGTGACGCATCCGAGCATCATGAACTACGTGAACTACAAGTACAACGCTCTCGCCGGATGCAACACGACGTTCAAACCCTACACGGAGCTCGTGAACGGAGAATGGAGGATTGTGGAGCAGAAGGAAGGAATGGACTGCAAGGCGAGGTGAGGAAATCGGAAGAGAAGAGCTGGGACGGGCGGGTTTCAGATGCATCGAGAGGGTCAGTGACTACGCTGTGAAACCGGGGGACTGGATGCTTCCCGGCAAGACGGACTGCGAGTTCCTGGAAGCAGTGTGCTGGAAAGGATCGAAGGAGGTCTACGGGTACATCCACACACAGATCAACAAGAAGAAGCTTGTCGTCAAACGGAAAAAGCGGGAAAATCCGCCGAACGTCTTCGTTTTCCTGTTCGACTCAATGGACTTTGGAAGAGCGAAACGGTGACAACGCCATCTTCTTCTCCATTTCATTCGTTTTCTCTTTCAGATCTCTGCCCAAAACGCTCGCTTTTCTCTCCGAAAAGTTCGATTCGGTTGAGTTTCCGTTCGTGAACAAAGTCGGTGAGAACAGTCTTCCGAACGGAATCGCCCTATGGCTCGGAAAGCAAATCGAGACCATCGATCAGACACTTTTCGGAGGGACGAGAATAGAAGCCGACTGGAATCGGACAGAGTACTGCTACACGCACATCGACAACAACGCCACCATCTTCAACGACTTCAAGGAACAAGGATACGTGACGATGGACGTCGACGATTGGGCAGCTCAGATGATCAATTACCCGAACTGCCAGGGCTTTCAGGAGCCTCCCACGGATCACTACATGCACGCTTTCTACACGGCCTACGAATATTACGGCATGAACATCACGAAGAAGCATCTGAAGGGACGTTTGTGTCGTGAGGAACATCATCCCGCCTTCGAGTACTTCCAGCAGTTTGTGGACGCCTACATTGGTGAGAATTCTGAGAGCACATGGAAGAAATATGGATCTCAGGGCATCCGTTGTTCTCGTGGATGTGGCTGAACAGTATCGGACATGACGCTTTCAATGGAATCATGCGTGCCGACAAGCAGCTCGTCGAGCTGATCGAGAAGAACTACGATCTGATGGACAACTCGTTCTTTCTTCTGATGGGAGATCACGGACATCGGCTGGGATACAAGCGGGTTAGCGTCACTCTCTATCCCTTCTTCTGACTTCCCTGATCTCAGCTGCAACAAACCGAAATCGGAGGGTTTGAGCGGAACCATCCGTACCTGTCGATCTCGATTCCGAAGAAGTTTCGTTCGGATCTCTCGATCCGGGCGACGATGAGGGAGAATGCGAAACGCCTTCAGACGCACTTCGACACGAGAGCCACTCTCCTGGACATTGCCCACTTCCAGCCGAAGAAGTCGTTCCGAGACCGCCGTCTTCTGGAGATTCCCGGAGAAAAGGGCCATTCCTTGCTTCGGAAACAACCTTCCACCCCCAGAACGTGCGGAACGCTTCCGATTCCCCCCGCGTACTGCATCTGTCAAGTGAAGAAGGTTCCCGAAACAGAGTAATTTCCAGACCTCAAAGTCTTCACCAACCCCTCATTTTCAGTCGCAATGTACAACGTCGTTTCGGTCAGAAAGTGCTCGATCACATCCACAAGAAGCTCGACGACGCGAACTTCACGTCTTCTTGCGAGAGGTTCGAGTTGCGGGAAGTGACATCGTTGCTCCATTTCGGCCTCTCGAACCACTCGTCCGACACGCACACCTTCGAAATCTCCATTATGGCGACGTCTCCGAGTTATGCACAGTTCAAGACGCTTCTGAAGCACGACAAGCAGTCCAACGAGTTCACTTTCGGGAACATCATCCGACTGGACCGATACGGGGACACGGGAGATTGTATTCAGAACGGACAACTCGAGAGCATGTGCTTCTGCAATAACCTCACTTTTTATCAGAAGACGAAGGTGCTAATTATGAATGTGCTCACCGAGTGGGTTTACAGCATCGAAAGTTATCTGCCTCGTGCCCTTCTTCGATAGTTATTCGCTTGTTTTCCACCAATAAATCGTTCATTGTTTCCAAGTTTCACAGTTATTGAAAGACAAATAAGTTATGAATAAATATATAAAAGCGAGAAGAGAAGAGAAACAAATTATCCAGAAGTGCAGAATCCGCAAGTGAGTGGGCACTGAACGCGCATCAAAGAGATGTAGGCGGCGTTGGTGCAGTAGGCGACACGGCTCGGACAGTCGGAGACGCCGGTCGCCGAGTTAACGAGGTCGGCGCAGGTGGCTGAAAGAGGAAAGGGATTTGAAGAGAAGAAGAAAGGAGGGGACGACTGACAGGAAGCAGTGGTGGAGGAGGAGGAGGTGACGGTGGAGCTGGACGAGGAGCATCTTCCGCAGGTGGCAGGGCACTGAACGGTCATCAGGTCGTAGTAGACGGAGTTGTTGCAGAGGGAAGCACGGGACGTGCAGTCGGAGACTCCTGTCGACGGGTTGACACGGTCGGCGCACGAGGCTGGAAGGGGGAAGATCAGTGGATGGAGGGGAGGACGGGGACAGGCGGAAGCAGAAGCAGAGGGGATTTGCGAGGCAGAAGCAAGAGGCAGTCTGCCACTCACAAGTGGAAGAGCTAGAGGTGGAGTTAGTGGAGCAACGGCCACAAGTGACCGGACACTGCACGGTCATCAGGTTGTAATAGACTGCGTTATTGCAGAGGGCGGCACGGGACGGACAGTCAGAGGAGCCCGTCAGGGGGTTAGAACGGTCGGCACAAGTAGTGCCTGGAAAGGGAACGAGTTGGGGAGAAGCAGGCGGGAGGAGGAGGGCGAGAGGAGGGGGACTCACTGGACGAGGTGGTCGTCGAGGTGGAGTTGCATCTTCCGCACGTTCTGGGGCACTGTTGCGTCATGACGGTGTAGTAGGTGGAGTCGTTGCAAAGGGAGGCACGGGCCGGGCAGTCGGACACTCCAGTCGACGGGTTGAGAAGATCGGCACAGGTGGAGGAGCTAGTCGAGGTAGTGTTGCATCTTCCACAGGTTTTCGGGCACTGCTGAGTCATGACAGTGTAGTAGGTGGAATCGTTGCAGAGATATGCGAGAGCAGGACAGTCGGACACGCCTGTAGAGGGGTTGAGACGATCGGCGCAGGTGGTGGTGGACGAGGAAGACGTGGCAGTAGTGGAGGAAGAAGAGGAGACGGTCGAGGAGGAGCTGCTGGAAACGGTGGTCGAGCTGGCGGAAGCGGCTGAAAGATGAGGAAACTCGATTGGCCGTTTGGAAGAAGGGAACTCACTGGTGATGGGACAGCACTGTCCGGCACTCGTGTCGCACACTTGAGTCGAGCACAGAAGGAGGGTTCCGTCGCATGCTGAAAACAAGAACAATCTGGAAGGAGACAGGGATGGAGGCAGGCACTGACGTCCTTCCGATTCAGAAGCGTCGCAAGCGAAGGCCGCCGAGAAGACGAACGAGAAGAGGACGAGTTGGCGGAACATCGGAAGAGAAGAGCTGGATGGGATGCTTGAGACTGCGCCGTCGCAGACTTTTATAGTTGCCCGCCGGTCACCTGCACAAATAATTGTTGTTGCAACATTTCTGGATGCTGACCATTGTACTGCGGGATCATGGAGAACAAAAAGATACGGTCATAGGAAGGATATGGAGACGATGCAAGAATTCGTGAAGCTTCTGGATGATCAGAAGACGACAGCCACGAAACGAAAACCTTCAGAATGCTTCCTTCCAAGCCTTCCTTTCAGTCTTCAGTTCCCATATTCACAAGCAGTCCACGCTCTCACATGGCGCCGTTACCCTCTTCCGACGTCTTCTATTCAGCACAGTCTGGTCTCCAGAATATTTCTCTGCGTCTCTCCACATCCCACTGTCTCTGCTCGCTTTTCCCTCTCCAAGCTGCTCAAACAGAATTAGTTTTTGTTTCAAAAATATCGGTTGTCGCCGACACAATACGTTATTGTTTTTATGTTGGTACAACAAGTCGTCGGCTCTCAGTCGCTTATTTGAACACATTTCGAGAGTCGAGCAGGATTTATTATAAATTAAAGGAGGGAACATCGAAAGACAAATTCGGAAGAAGAAGAGAGAAGAGTTATCCAGAAGTGCAGAAGCCGCAAGTGAGCGGGCACTGGACGCGCATCAGGGACTGGTAGGCCGAGTTGTTGCAGAGGGCGATGTTGGCGGCACAGTCGGAAGTTCCCGTCGCTGGGTTGGTGCGGTCGGCGCAGGCTGGAAGAGGAGTTAGAAGGTGGGGGATCGGAGGGGAGACAGCCTACTTCCGCTGGAGACGGTGGAGGTGGAAGCGGTGACGGTGGAGGTTCCGGTGGACGAACTGTTGCAGAATCCGCAGGTTCTCGGGCACTGCACTCTCATCAGGGCGATGTAGTTGGAGTCGTTGCAGAGAGAAGCACGGGCCGGGCAGTCGGAAGTTCCGGTGGATGGGTTGGTGAGGTCACGGCACGATGCTGGAAGGGGGAAGATCAGTAGATGGAGGGGAGAAAAAGGCAGAAGCAGAAGCAGAGGGGGTTTGCGAGGCAGAAGCAAGAGGCAGTCTGCCACTCACAAGTGGAAGAGCTAGAGGTGGAGTTAGTGGAGCAACGGCCACAAGTGACCGGACACTGCACGGTCATCAGGTTGTAATAGACTGCGTTATTGCAGAGGGCGGCACGGGACGGACAGTCAGAGGAGCCCGTCAGGGGGTTAGAACGGTCGGCACAAGTAGTGCCTGGAAAGGGAACGAGTTCGGGAGAAGGAGGTGGGAGGAGGTGGGCGAGAGGAGGGGGACTCACTGGAAGAGGTGGTCGTCGAGGTGGAGTTGCATCTTCCGCACGTTCTCGGGCACTGCTGCGTCATGACGGTGTAGTAGGTGGAGTCGTTGCAAAGGGAGGCACGGGCCGGGCAGTCGGACACTCCAGTCGACGGGTTGACACGGTCGGCGCACGATGTGGAGGAAGAGGAGGAAGTGCGGGTGGTAGTGGCAACCGTGGCTCCAGAGACGGTAGTTCCAGTGGATGTCGAGGATCCAGTGGTCGCTGCAGTCGTGGTGGCTGGAAGAAGAAGAAGGTTTTCATCTGAAAACAGTCGCTTCGTTACCGGCAGTTCCAGAACAGCATTCGCTTCTAACGGTGTCGCACGTGGTGCCAGCTTGGCAACCGAAGTCGCACGCTGAAACAGTTCCATCGAGAACGTCTTCTTTTCCTGTTAACTCACGACCGAAGCATGTTTGTTGAGCGCGTGCGACGGCGACGAACGAAGCGATGAGGAGGGCCTTGTGAAGGAGCATGTTCGAGAGGAAGTCGAATCGAATCCGATGTCTCCACATCGACCGCCACTCCTTTTATAGTTCAACTCGGTTTTCTCTCCGTCTCCACAAATTACCAGTCTGTGAGTGTGAAAAAAGCGAGAATCCGCCTTTGGCAGGTGCGCAAATCGAAATGTAGCATTATGAAGTCATGTAACAAAGGATGGGGAGATGATTTGTCGTTTCCATTTCCAAGATTGTGTTTGAACAGCTCCCGACTTGCATGGAAGAGATCATTGGCGGTCAGTGTGCTGTGGTCAGAGACTGCAGACACTTGCAACTCCTTCCAGTTTCAGAGAACGTCATCCACACGACATCTGGAGAGTCCCCGGAAGACGTGACACTGCGACTCTCTTCCAGACTTGTCTCATCTGCAGCTGGAAGTTTCGGAATGTTAAGTCTAACCCGCTTTTATGAGTTCGGCAGATGCTCCGATCAGCTGATAACGGTGCACAAATCGTCGTCGTCGAGGTTTCCAAAGTGAAACTTCTTGGGAGGGAAAGTCCTTCAGAAGGGCACTTTATCAGGTCGTCGCATCTCGGTTCCCGCGTCAAAAACAGCGGCAGATGATCTCGATTCCGGTCCCGTTCGATCATCTTTTCGTCACCTCTCTGCGTCTCTTCGCACTATCCCACTCTCTCTCGTTCTCTCTTCTTATTCCTTTCTTGCCAATTGCTCTCTCTTTTTTCCGTTTTCTACACCCTACTCCTTCTTTCTCTCGTTCGCAGTTTTATTGTTCGACGAAAAATGTCATCTTCCTTTTTGTTGATAAAGAATTTATTTGTGTCCGATAAAGGGTAAACCTCCGAGAGCACACTTCCAGCTGCCTTCCGTCACACCCACACTTCACTTCGCCCCCTCTTTCAGATGCCGAAACGAGTTTGTGTGATCGGAGCCGGAGCCGCGGGACTCGCCGCCGCGAAGCACTCGCTGGCGAGAGGACTAGAAGTGAGTCGGCGACTTCGGAGGCGTCAGAAGACGTCGGCCGGTTGCAGGTGGAAGTGTTCGAGCAGACGGATCAGGTCGGAGGCACGTGGGTTTACTCGGAGCACACGGGATGCCATTCGAGCATGTACCGGGATCTGAAGTGAGTTGTTTTCAGCACAAGAAGTCGATGAACTTCATCCGAATTCCAGAACAAATCTGCCGAAGGAAGTGATGCAGTTCAAAGGAGTGCCCTTTCGCGACGATCTGCCCTCCTTCCTGACTCACGAAGACGTTCTCGAGTACCTGAAGGCGTTCTCGCAGGGGGTCCCGGTCCGCTTCAACGAAACCGTCGAGAACGTCGAGAGAATCGACGACAAATGGAAGGTGAGCAAGACTCGGAGAGCCCGTTTTCAGTGAGAGAAACAGGTGACGGCGCACCACGGAAAAGGCATCACCGACCACTTCTTCGACATTGTTTTCGTGTGCAACGGACACTATTTCCAACCGAATAACCCCTACGAATCATCCGATTTCCAAGGTGAACGTCTTCTATCTCACGTCTTCAACCATTTCTCTTTCAGGTACCCTCATTCATAGTCACGACTACCGACGCGCCAGCGACTATTCCGATCAGGAAGTGGTCGTGATCGGGGCGGGACCATCAGGAATCGACATCTCCCTGCAACTGTCGGAGACAGCCAAGAAGATCACGCTGATCAGTCGGAAGGCCACGTATCCGACGCTTCCTGAGAACATCGTGCAGATGAGTCAGCACGTGAGACGGGTGATTCCCGAGGGATGTGAGACGGACGACGGCACCGTCGTGAGGGCAGACGTGGTAATCGTGTGCACCGGCTACTTCTACAAGGTGAACGTCTTCGGAAGAGGATTCATCTGGAACGCCAACTTTTTCAGTACCCGTTTCTTCGCGACGACGTCCTGCGCGTCAAGGAGAACAATCAGCTCGTGTCGCCGATCTTTGAGCACGTCGTCCACGCCGACTACCCCGATAGCCTGTATTTTATTGGTAGAAGGGATTGCTGCCCTATGGATGTATATTCGGTTTTTGCAGGTCTCAATCTGGTCACGATCACTTTTCCTCTTTTCGAGTATCAGATTCAGATGGCTCTTTCCTTCGCCACAGGCCACGCCCCCATTCCCGATCGTCAAGTTCTGATCGATTTCGAAAGGAATCAGATCGAGTTAGGCAGCACTTTCTTAGCTTTTACGCAGTTTTCCGTTTCCAGACATCAGAAGAATCGGGGACTCGACGTTCGCTTCTACCATCTTCTGCAGACGGAGCAGTGGGAGTATCTGGCTCGGATCGCAAAGATCGGCCGATTCGACGAGTGGCCGTACATGAAGACGATCGAGCGGATCACGATGTACCTGCAGGAGCAGCGGAAGAGCAACGTCATCGGCTACAAGAAGATCAACTTCGAGCTGAACGAGGACGGCAGCGAGTACCGAGTCGTCAGGTGTTAGTAGTAGACTGTTTATTTGGTTCCAATGAAAGCGAGATCGGAATGACACAAACGATGCATCGGGAAAGAAATAGCACTCTAGGGGTCTCGGACGACGAAAAATTCGAGACTTCCGGGCGAGTAGTCGACGAGGGCTCGCGTGCTCGGACTGCAGTGGACCTCGTCTCGGAACGCAAACTCGCTTTTCCCTCTCGCCAGAGATTCCCAGTTTTCGTGAGAAGTACGGACCGGCCAAGGCCCTATCTCGCCGATTATTTTGATTTCTTTCTGAGGCAGAACTCCTTGCTTGAAGTCCTGAAAGCACGGAAATTTCCAGAAGGAAGAGAGAGCGGAATGACTCACTTCTATCATTTTCAGCACTTGTTTCAGACTGATCTTTGCGGAAATCGTGTCTGCAGCTACCCGGACGATGCCCGATCCGAGTAATTTCATCGGATCCACTGGAATTCCGAACACTCGCAGATCTTCCAAATGTGGAAACTTCTGAAATTCGGAAGACGTGACGTGGGAGGACATCCGAAGAAGCTTCTTACGTTGAGATCGAGCTCTCCTCTCTTGCTGTTGTTCAGCGACGGCTGGAAGAGTGTCAACTTCTTCGGCTGAAAAGTTTCAGCCAATTCCAGATAGTCCACCTCGTCAGACGCTCCAAAATCCTCCACTCTCTTCGCGTAGTTTGCAAAGAAACGAGACAGTCCACTCTGAAAATGAGCCCTGATTGTTGAGCCCTCAGTTTTGGAACAACCCACCACTCCGAGATGAACCTTCTTGAAATGGAACTTTGCGAGAAGCCACTCGAGTATCTTCTGCAGGTAGTTTCGCGAAGAAACGAGCACGGAACGGGTCGTCTCGACGGCTTCCAGGCCTCCGAACACCTTCCGCACGACGGTCCGCACTCCGCTTTCCGTTTTCAGCTCCCAACTGACGGCCACTTGCTCGTCCATTTGCACGTGGACGACGTAGAACTCAGAAAGATATGAGACGGTCTGCCCGTGATCTCGCCCGTCACCTACACCGACAGCCGCGGTTCCCTTGACGGAGAGCGAGAAGGCGTTGGTGAGAAGCGTCGAGAAGCACTCCCGGAAGCGGAAGTTCACTTGTGACAGCGATCGACACGACGACCACGGCAGGAACGGCGCCAGATGCTGGAGGGCGACGTCGGGCAGCGCGCCGAGCATCGGAGCGGGCTGAGAAGTGAGTGTTTGACATTCAGATTAGAGGCTCTGTTTGTTCATTAGAGTAGCCGCTCACTTATTATTCGGAAGGACGGACGGCTGAAAAAAGCTCACCTTCTGCCTCACAGTCACGTCTTCATCGGCGGGAATTTCGTTGATCGAAAACGATTCGTCTTCTTCTAACGACATCTCAGAATGTTATAATTGCCGTCAGCGAGAAAGAAGAAGACGAAGAAGAAGACGTTAATAATTGTCTCGTGTCTTTGTCCCTTTTTTTCGCTGATACGACCTGCAATAACCTGAAAACGAGAGAGATACAACGAAACAGAAGAGGGCGACGAAGAGAAGAAAGTAGAAGACGTGACGAAGAAGAAGAAGGAGTAGAAGTAGAGGAAGTGAAAGAGGGTGTTCCGAACAGGATTAAGGGGACGCTCAGTTCACCGCTTCGCGAGGGCTCGGCGGGAAAGAGCACAAATTAGTGCTCGAATGCTCTTGACAAGGAGGAGCAAGTTGACAAGAGGCAGACAGAGAGACAGAGAGACGCAGAGAAAAGGAGCTCGTTTTTCGCTCGCTCAGAGGTCCCGTTTCGCGCATAAATTTCCGAGAAGACGCCACATTTATAGATGCCTTCATAGAGTTTTGAGAGGAAGATGATTCGCGAGAAAGAAGAAGAAGAAGGGAAAACATTCGTACAACCGAAGCAGAGAGTTCCAGGAGGCAAGAAAGTTAACATTGAATTGGATCCCTTCTGATCTACACGATGGGAACGAGTGAGGAAAGGGAGGGGGAGAGTCGTCGGAACGTGACTAAGCCCCCACTCTTCTCTCAAAGGGGGGTCCTAATCCGTCGCGAAGGGCGACCTGAAACGGTCTGAAACGTGGCGCGAGAGTCCGAGAAAGACTCACTTCGCTTCCGTTTGTTTGCTTCTCTTGTCGGTCGGTGGCTTGAGCGCTTATTATACGGGCCGGCGGATTATGCAAATATTTACACTTTCTTCCACACTTTTTTGTACTCTAATATCACAAATTGCTTCTCTTTTCTTTGCCCCGGGTGAAAATGAGGATGATGATGAGAAAGCGGAAGGACGGAAACAACTGTTATCCCAATGATTTCACTTTTCTCTCGTGATGAGGAAAAAAGAGAAGGAGGAGTCGTCGAGAATCCGGAGACGTAGACGTGCGAGAATGCACATGGGAAAAGAGAATGGAAAAACACGCATTCTGAGAGAGAGAAGGAGGAAAGAAGACGTGCTGCTGCTGCAACTGCCTGCCGACGTTTTTGTTGTTGTTGTTTCTTTTTTCGCGCAGTTCTGTGACAAAGGGAAACTGAAAAGAAGTGAGAGAGAGAGAGAGAGAGAGAGAGAGAGAGAGAGAGAGAGAGAGAGAAAAGACGCAGAGAAAGGACGGAGAATCCTTGGTTGCATGGTGATAAGGTGATTAGATAGCAGAAAGAGAAAGAGAGCAGTGTCCTGCGAGGTGTCTCCACTTTCTTCTTCCGAGCTCCGCGAGCTGTTTGATTATGTGGGTGTGCATATGTCGAGAAGAAGAAGAGAAGAGTTTAAAGATACGAAGCACATGGGCGACGAGTCGTCAGAAACAAAAAGTGTCCGGGAAAACGAGAGTGAAACGGATAGGAAGTGATCGAAATGCCACGTCATGCCACAACCAGTTGTCGGTGAGAGGAGAAGCGAAATCTATTTATCTGCTTCCTCCCCTTCCGCCGCTGTTCGTTTCTTCCGAGTGTTCCGAGAGAGATGAGGGCGTGGCTTCTCTCGGCGAAATGGGCGGAGCTTCGAGCCGAATCCATCTGAAAATGGTCGTTGACCTCTGAAAATCGACGGGGCAAAACATGGCGATTTCTTGAAGAGGCACACACAACAATGAGGCTATTTTCAACGCCCTCGCTGTCTCTTTTTGTTTTCCGTCCTCTATTCGACCCTCAGAGAGGGGGGCTGGAGCCGTGTTTTCATGAAAAAAGAGAGAATTTAATCTGATTGTAATCATTTATTGAATGGAAAAAGAGAAAAAGGACTCGAAAATCAGAGAAATTGGTCTCTCGTTTGCTAGAAATCTACAGGAGAAAGGAAGAAAAGAATGAGTTTGTGGAGAGGAGGAAGGGGGGGGGGGGCGGGGCGGGGGATGAATCATAGAAATACGAGGGTACCGGTCATTGAAAATGTCGATTGAGAGTGTGTTTTTGTGTGTGTGTGTGTTCGGAAGAAGAAGAAATGGAAAGAAAGTGTGCGGGAAACCGGAGAGTGAAAACGAATGGAACGGCGGGAAATCAGTAGTTGCACGTCTCGAGCTGTCCGTCCACCATTTTCAGAGTTCGCGTCCGACGGACTGAAATTGACGAATGAAAAGAAGGGATTGTTTCGGGTACTCACGGGATTTCCGATTGAATTGTCTCGCACGACGTCGCTGATCTCTCGGATCCGTCTGCAGTGTGGCCGCCTTGACGAGTCCGTTGAGGATCTCGTCCTCCGGCGATTCCGTCTCCACCAGCTCCTTCACATTCGCCCCGAAGTTGCGTCCGTTGGCGGAGCCGTTCGTCGGCGGCGCCGCTCTCCGTCTCAACGTGCTGTCGTCGGCCATCGCCGCCAACATCTTCGACATCTCGTCGTGTCGCTGTTGCGAATTCTGAACGGGCGCCGCGTGGGTACGTCTTCTCATCGGCGCCGACGAGTCGCCGGCTCCTTCCGCAGAGCCGCCTTCGAGCGCCCAGATCTTTCCGCGCGTCTTGTTGCGTTCTCTCTTCTCGGCCATCCGCTTCTTCTGTTGCAGAATCTTGTCGCGCGTCGTTCTGTACTCCAGTGCGAACTCGGTTACCATCTTGAACACCTCGTGCGGATTCTGCTTCGGAATCTCGTCGACCGAGTAGCCGAAGTAGAGCAGGAAGGCGTGCCATCGGTTCTTGGTGACCGTGTTGATAGCCTTCAGCTGGTGGATCCTCTGTGCCACGTCAGTCAAGTAGTCGTTGATCTTCTGTTTCATGTTCGAATTATCGTTCTTGCTGATCGCCGCGAGCCGCTCCCACGAGCTCTTGCACTCGCTTTCGAGACGAGCCAGATTCTCCGAGAGCTCCTTGTAGTCCATGCGGGCACTTCTCGCGACGGCTCCGAACTCGCTGTACAAGTCGGTTCCCTGCGGGTAGTGCTCGACCATATACTCCGCGAGATGGTAGGTCAGCGTGTGCTTGTAGACCGGATCCTTCACTTCGGACGCTTTCGTCAGATAGTCCAGGTAGAATCCTTTGATGTTTGTGCCCGATAGCGAGTTTCCGATCGCCAGCAGCATTCCCATCGTCACCTGGAACGTCTTCGACTCCTCCATCTCCTTCATCGCCAACTGCATGTCCATCAGCGGCTCAGCGATGTCCTTCTCCGAGTTCTTGTAGTCCAGAGTGAACGACCACAGCTTCAGCCGTTCCCAGAGGCATGGAATCTGCGACAGCTTCAGCAGTAGCTGTTCGGCGATTCCGAGCGTCATCTCCGGATTCTCGGCCGCCTTGTTCTCGATCTCCTCGACTTCCTTCGACGTCGGCATCATCGTCGTCAGAATCTTGTCGATGCCGTCCTTGTTCAGCACGAGCGAGTCGAACTTCATAATTGCGGCCGGGATGACGTTGATCGGAGGCAATTTGGTGAGTCCGATGTTGATGGCCTGCGATCTTTTCATCGGGAGCACCGACAGCGTTTGAGTCTTCGTCTCGGCCACTTTCTGAAAACAACAAGCATGTGCGTGAGAGGGAGAGAAAGGGATCGGAATACCTTGATAGTGGCCTCCTTTTCCTTCTTCGTCTCGAAAAGCTGCACGATCTTCTTGGCGTCGAATGTGGGAACGGCCCCGTCGACGGTGTTCCAGAAGCTTCCCTTCTGTTTCAGCGACGGAATCAGCGGCTGCTCGACGGTCGCAGGCTTCCAGTGCAATTTGAGGACTCCTTTGTTGGCCGCCGGACTGATGTCGCCGTTGTTGAATCCGTTGAGAAGGCCGTTCGCTGGAGGGGGAGGAGGCGGAATGATTCCGAGTGGCGGCGGAGGAGGAATGCCTCCTTGCACTGAAAGAGGAAGACGTTCAGAATGGGTGAGGGATCAGGAAGAACTCACGTCTTGGTGGAAGAGGAATCGAAGGGGGCGGCGGTGGAGGAGGGACTCCAGCCCCTCCGATCATAGGACCTCCACGCATTCCGTTCTCGGCCGCCTCCTTCATCTTGGCCATTCGAGCCAATTGCAGCGGATCCTGTTGGTACTCGTCGCCGTGGAACTGGGAGAAGTCGAGATCATTGATGATGAGGGGCCGCTTCTCCAGATTCTCGGCGGCCTTTTTCCACTGCAGTTCGGCCTCCGACTCCTTCTTCTCGAACCCTCCACGATTGGCTTCTGCTGCTCGAGCGGCCCTCTTCTGCAGTTGCTCCGCGAAAATGTTCCCACTGCTGCTTCCTCCGGCCTCCGGCTGCTCGATCTTGGCTCTCGGTGGGGGCGGAGCTTTCTCCTCTTCCTTCGGTGCCACGTCGGGAAACTCCATGCTCTTCGATTCGGTCGGCGAGAAGATCGTCGGGAACAACGGGGGCGGAGCTTTCACTGGCTTATCACTTTCCGCTTCTTCCGGCTCTTTCGGAATCTCGTTCTCCTTCTCTTGCACAATTTGAATCGGTTCGGGGATCTTCTTTATTCTGTTCAGAGTTCCGAAGTCGTTCTGTGATGACGTGGACGTCGTCGGATCGACTGCATTGTAGGATTCTCTGACTGGCGGTTGCCACGTGGAAGTCGTCGGAGACGGAACTCGCGGAGCAGTCGGCGTGTCTCTGAAATTCGGAAGTTTCAGAATCCAACCCTTCCTAGGGTTCCCCTCACATTTTGTTGAACATCGACTTGTTGGCAGCGAACTGTTCGTGCTCCAACTGTCTGCGTCTCGCGTCTTCGTGACGTCTTCTCATCGTCGCCTTCTTGTCTTCAGAAGACGTCGTCGGCTCGACCTTCGCGAATCTGAACGGCACGTTGCTTCTCACATCGAGAATTGCGAGGAGAAATCACTAGAACTCACACCACCACCATGCTCTCTACAGTAATGAACCATGCGAAACGAAGAGACAAACCTGACTTCCCTCTCCTCTTTCAGTCTCTGCTTCTCTGCCGCCTCCTCCTCCCTCTGTTGTCTCTCCGCCTCCTCTCTTTCTCTGCGTCTCCTCTCTTCCGCCTGCTGCCGCATCCTCTCTATCTCTTCCATCCGTTCCGCCTCCTTCCGCCTCGCTTCTTCCGCCTTCTGCTTCTCGGCTTCCCGCCTATTCTGAAGCGCCTTGTTCAGCTTCTCGAGTGCCGTTTCGATATCCTCCGGCATCTCGTGTTCGATCGCCCGCGACCTTCTCTCGAGTGTGTTGACGGCACTCTGGCACACTGTTGACGACGTCGGAGCAACGACGGAAACGACGGGCGGCGCCGGAGAAGGCGTCGACGGCGTCTGCTGCTTGAAGCTGTCGGGGCTCCGCGAACCGTCCTCTTCGCTTCCCATCGTGATCGCCGAGTCATGCGATCCTTGGCTCGAGCGACGAGAAGTGTCTTTGAACGAGTCAGAGGACCTAGAATAGGCGGTTAGGAGCAAGTTCACACTTCAAATGAGTTAGGCGTCAAACGCATGCCGTCTTCAACCACTTTCCCGACTCACCTCATCTTGACGACGTCTTCATCGTTGTCTCCCCGTTCGTCCTCCTCTTTCAGCTCTCTCTCGTAGAGCCGACACTGCTCTTCGAGGTCCTTGTTGCTCGATCTGCTCATGTTCTTGATCGCCTCCTCCATGCCCAGCGTGTCCAGAGTGTCGACTGCATCGTAGTACGTGTCCTGAACCCTATTCCGTTCAACGTCTTCATTCCGACCTTTCGCCTCTTACCCTGTCGGGGATCCCGTGCAACGCCTTGTTCACCACAGTCATTCCGTAAACGAGAGTCTCCGAGTCAGGCGAGTCCTTCTCAGTCAGCACTTTCATGAGTCCCGACCAGTCGGGCTGTCCCTTCCCTTTGTCGACCGTCTGGATTGCGGAGAGCACGAGAAGAGCATTGTTGTCGTTGTACTCGATGAAGACGAGCAGCAGTTTCAGAGCAGTTTTCACCACCAAACGGAACTGGAACGAGGATTCCGATGAACAAGGAAAAGAGCCCAGAAAGAACATGCGAACGACGTGCGACAGAGATCATGCTTCATCTAGTATTATCGATTACTCGGGAGTACTGTAGTTCCAGAGGCCACGCCCTTTTTCATTCGCAATTCATGCCAATATTCAGAGAGACACTAAGCACTTTCAATTCACAAACAAAATACCCATTCGAGACGGAACGGAGACATTTCTTTTCGCTCTTCTTCGTTGTACAACTGGACAAAAGACGGACACATTTCTCTCTCTCTCTCTTCTGGCTCCCGCCCACTCACCGGCGAGTCGAGCAGTTCGTAGAGCCACTGGATGGTTCCGTTGTGCGCGATGATGCCGTTCATGCCGTCCACGTAGAGCATCAGCTGTCCGAGCGCCCGCAGAATGTAGTTCTGATGGTTCTGATCGGCGGTCCGGCCGAGTCGGATCATGCAGTCGAGTCCCTGGTTCTGCACGAACTCGTGCACCAGATCTTGATCGTCCTGCAACGAAGACGACGTTCACGGTCGAGTGCGCGAGGACCAAAGCGATTAGCCGAGATCGCAATCTTTACCTGGAAGATCTGCTTCAGCGAGAAAAGCGCGCGTCGTTGATCGCGTCCGGAACAGTTGAGAAGTTTGTCTGAAAACGGATTCTCGTTCGGCTGAAACGCTCCTTCTGACCGTACCGATGATCGTCTTGACCCGCAACGAAGTCTGAGTTCGGAGCACCAAACTGCATCGTCGCCTGCAAAAAGCCGGTTATCGGATGACGTCGGCGGGTTATGTCATTTAAATGGCCGTTGGGAGGGGGGACGGGTGATGAGTGATCCCGATAGCGGCAGAATATTTGGAATTCGACGAATATCCTCAGAAACAGGTTCCGACTCACTTGACCCTCGAATTCAGATACTCATCTCCCCAGTCGAAAGGGTCCTCGTCCAGCTGTTGTTCGTCTTCCGATTCGGTCGTCTTTTTCGAGGTCGACTGTTTGGAAGACGTGAACGGAGGGACGGTGGCCACTTCGGGCACACTCAGCTTCCGGATGTTCTCCATCGAACGGTACCCGCTGTCTTCTCTTCGGTGCAGAGAAGACGGCGGCACCGTGGAGGTCGATGGGGGAGGCGAGGGCGCCTTCGGAGGAACGTCTTCATCATCTTCTTCTTCGTCGTCGTCGTCGATGAATGGAATCGAGGAGGTCGCTTCAGCTCCGATCACGACGGGAGCAGCACAATGGAGCACGGTGGGACGATGAAAGTTGCGGGGAAGCGAGTTGGTGCACGAAGTGTCCATCGGAGGAGGCGGCACCGCAGGAGGCTCCACGAGAGTCGTCCTTCGCTGCACGGCGAACTTTCGAAGCGGCTTCACGATGAGCGGTAACTCGTTTCGAATCGATAGCATACTCGCATTCCTCGCCAATGATTCATCCGAAACGTTTGTCGAGAGACTCGAAGGGGGCGGCGCCTCCGAACCGCGGAAAGGACTGATGTACGCTTTTGTTGGCGGCGGTTTGTAACTCGCCGCCGATTCCGTTTTCGGAATTGCCGCCGACTGCGGAGGCGGAGTGTACACTTTCGCTGAGTAAGTGTCCGGACGAGGTTCCAATGAAGACGTCGTGTAGGGTTTCGCTCGAATCTCCGGAAATCTTGAAGACGTCGACGGTGAGTACGAAGGCACTTCAGAAGACGTTGGGAAGACGTAGGGCTTTGCGAAAACTTCGGATGAAGACGGTTTGGGAGCTGTGTACGGCTTCGCGAAAACTTCAGAAGACGTTGTGTTCGATGGAATCGATGATGCACTCGGAATGTACGGTTTCGCAAAAACTTCAGAAGATCCGCTCGGATTGTAGGGCTTGGCAAACGTTTCAGACGAGAATGGAGTGGCAGTGAACGGCTTCGCGAACACGGCCGTGCTCTTCTTCACCGGCTCTTCGAGGTCGATGGGCGTGGCTCTGAAGGCCGAAACTCGCGGAGCCACGGAGCCGCCGACATCGATGTCGTAGGCACGGAGGGCTCGTGATTTGACGACCGGCGGAGCGTAGGAAGCGGTCGCCGGACTACAGTGCGACCGCATTCAATGGAACGCTGGAACGAGGAAGGAAATGGTGTGACCGAGAGGAATGAGGAGAAACAAAAGTCGGCGGGCGATGTATATAAATGTTGGAGTGGTCACAAATGGATACATCATGCAAATGAGTAAATACAGGTTGCTCTCGGGGAAAGGGAGCGAGAGAGAGAGAGTGCGAGAGGGAGAGAGACGTAGACGGCGCGCTTGCACATAAACAATGTACCGTCAAGGAAAAGAGTGGCCTTCTTCGGAGAATCAAAGGGGGCGGGCAGATCTCTGCCCCGCGCAGAAGGACGCTTTCTTCTGTTTATAATGAAATAATTGAAGAAGGGGCGAGAGAGAAGACATGTCGAATTCTGGTATATGCAGCAGCAGCAGCAGCGAAGTCCAGCTGAGAATTCAGGTGATCGTGGGGGCGAGAGAGCGTGTGCGAAGAGGAGAGTTGATATGCGACGCGACGAGAAGCGGAGATATGCGGACGTACGGAGGACGGGGCGATTCGAAGCGAGGTGTGGGGGAAAGGGATCCGTCGTGAAGCAAGAAGCTGATCGAACCCATCACGGGAATCATCCTATCTCTCTCTCTGGAACGCCCCTCGAGATTGAAACGTTCTCGACTGGTTCCACTCGAAACACCCCCCTTTCCCGAATGACGGGGAGGTCATTATGAACAGCAGGACCTTCAATCTTCCAGATGTTCTTGTCTTCCATCGATTCTTCGTCGTCGCATTTCAGTTCGAAGACGTGAGACCGACCCGCTCTTCCTCACAACAATCATCGATACGCGAACTTTCGCCTAATTATCACTTTCGCTGCCCGCCGCTATCACTCATCGACCCGTCCCGTTGTTCGCTTTCTCTTTCGCCGCGACTTACGTGTCTGCCTTGAGGATGTCGAGCTCCTCCTGCTGGTCCGCCAGCGTCATCTCGTTGTCCAGATACGTGTGCAGCTCGCCGCCGCCGCCCTCGAGTCCGCGGTAGACCTGAAGGGACGAGTCGCCCGCCTTGTGTGGCGCTCGCAGTGTTCGGATGACGTCCTGCAGCTGATCGCCTGCAAAGAAGACGTTCCAGAAGACGTCGGGGGATAGATGCACTCACTTATGCATTCATGCAGTCTGAACTTGAAGGTGACCGGTCGCATCGGCTCGAGGTACGAAGAAGACGTCGTCGCGAACGGGTCGGCATCGTTGATGTACTGTATTCGACAAGTGAAAGTGTCGTCGTCGTCCATTCTGGAATCGGAGTTTCAGGAGAACAAAATGGAATCGGAAAGATAATCGAGGGAGAGAAACGAACATCAGAATGAAAGAGGGAGGTTCTGAAACAAAAAGTGCGCCAACTGGTTGGAGCCAGAAGTGCTTTCGAGCAAGCGGGAAACTTGCTCAGACTTTGGTCTCTGGTCAAGATTACAAACAAGCAAACCAGTCGTACTTTCCGCTTCTTCGTCTTGCCGAGCCTCGTCGCGACATTCTCGGAGGAGAAATAAACTTTCCATCGCACTGTCAGATAGTGAATCAGAAACAGTTCATGCCGACCTCACGTTCGGAGGGCGGGAACGAGGGAGGGACTAGAAAAGAGAGAGCTAGTCCCTTCCTGCAACTTCCAGCTCGCTCGTCGGAAGAAGATTTCTGGGATCTTCTTCTTCTTGTGTTTTCGATTCGGAATTCGAAACGAACACGTGTTGTTGATTCAAAGCGTGGGCAGGCGTTTTGGCAACAAATTCGTCTCGAAACCGCGAAACGAAACGAGAAACGAAGTGGCGGGCGAATGGATTATCGCAGCTCCCTGTCGCAGAGGTCGGCGCAGTCTCTTCTTGTGCTGCTCACAGAGAGAGAGTCAATATACAGTGGCTGCGTCTCTCCACGTGCCGGATCTCGAGAGGGCCGAGATCCGAGTTACTTGCCGGGATTTGAAGAGAGACAAGAGGCCCTGAGCAACCAGTTGTGGCGGCAAGGTAAACTATTCGAGAGAAAAGGGCGCCAGGGTGCACTGGAAGACAACAAAAAGGGCGACAAATGATAATAGGAAAAGGCGATCGATTGGCGAACGAGGGGGTTATCAGTTAGATTACGAAAGCTGCTTATGAAATGTGCATGTGTGTTTTCGGTTTGGGAGCCGTGTTTTCAGAACGATGACGTCATTTTCAGTCGAAAGAGTGTTCGCAAACGGCGGAGTCAAGGGGTTCAACGGGTGATTCTCGGTGTCGAATCGGCGGTGCTCCCTCTTCCCTGCTCGCTGGGAGCATCGCCTCCCGTTTGTTTGTGTGTTTGCATAATCATCGTTTTTTTTCTTGCAATGAACCGACGAACCTTCCTTCGATCATCAAAGTGATAAGTGAGAGAGAGAGAGAGAAAGGGATTGTACGAAAGAGTCGGAGCAGTGGAAAAAGTGCTGTCCGTGGCTGGAGCGAGTCTTCTCTGCCGCGCTTCCCCCGTCGGTGATCATCTGTGGTCCCGTCTGCGTATCTCCGATCGCTCGCTCTCTCGCCCCTCTCTCTCATTAGTCCCCCCTCTGTCGGGAGGAAGAAGAAGAAGCAGCGGCTTCCTCTCCTCGACCCTTCTGTTACAGCGTCCAGCTCCTCGCCAGCCAGCAGCTATCTGCCGTTCATTTTTACACATTTCTCTGTTGCCTCCATCGCCACTAACATGATTATCAAATCTTCCGGCACGTATACATATACACTACCTGTTGACCGAGAGACGCCCAACTCCGCGGAGACGCAGGGAAAGAAGCGGGGTGCGCGAAAAACGGCTGGGCGGCATTTCGAAAGGATCGGCACCGACCTTGCCACCCCTTTTTCGATGACCGATTGTGAGCGCGTTTCGAAACGAAAGGATCCAATTTTCTATCTATCTATCGACAATCCAAGGTCTCTCACTCTCTCTCGTAATAAATCCTCTTCGGGGGGAACGACGTGGCAAGCGGGGGGAAACGCGAATAAATCATGGTTTGCAAAAGATATCTGGGCGACGGACGGGCGGCTTCCTCGTGATTACGACAGTTATACAAAAACCACACCCGCAGATGCTTCTTCTTTCTCTCTCTCTCTCTCTTTCGCTCTTTTCATCGATCCTGGCATGATTTATGGGTCAAAACGGAGGGAAATGAGGAGAAGCTGGAAGGGGGGAAGGAGAGAAAAGAGAACGGGACGGAAGAGTCGACGACGACGACGAATGACCTATAAAACAAGGAAAGAGTTGCAGCTGTCAAGAGAGAGCCAAATAGATATATTGGGGAGAGGAAGATGATCGCTTTCTTTCTTTATTTCACCCCGCGCTCGCCCCGCTTTTACTCTTACCAGTCTCTAAAACAAACGATAGATCATCATCTCGCAGCAGCAGCACGGGCAGAGAGCGTTCAGTTTGCAACATGTTGAAGACGAAACAAAGATATATTGAGAGAGAGAGAGAGAGAGAGAGAGAGAGAGAGAGAGAGAGAGAGAGAGAGAGAGAGAGAGAGAGAGAGAGAGAGCAACAAGAAGTTTCTTCAGGTGGGAAAAGAGATTGGAACGAAACCGCCCCTGTACAAACCTGCAATTTGAAAACACTCGCCGGTTCGGAATTTCGCACGGATCGTTTCGTTTCCTGTGGAGGAGGGGGAGGAGGGCAAAAAACGGGCGTCTCTGTTCTGCTAATGACTGCATCACACATAATTAACCCAGCGGCGAAAAGTGAAAAGCGCATTCCGTTTTCGTGTGTTGTGTAACACTTCAAAAAACCCACCCTCCTCCCACCAAAAAGGATTAATGTTTTATGGGAGGGACTAGAAAACTCGGGTGGTCTAGCTTCCTTCCAAGCCATTTTATGACGTGGCAAACGAGTCAAACGCTGGAAAGGAATGGAAAAATGCGAGTTATTTGTCTACTCGGTCCAAAACGCGTGTTGTTATCTTTTAACGATGTGTCGGGAAATGAGTGATAAGGACAAAAAAGGCGCGCCATCAAAGAGGGAAGATGGAGAAGAGAAAGAAGCGGTTGTTGCATATGGCATAATTAAGAAGGAGGCGTGCCTTCTGAAGACGTCGTCGACGTCTTCTTCTTCTTCTTATCACTGATGGTGGCGTAACGTGTGTACGACGACACCTTCGCGACGAAACGAGGGACTGGATTCTCGCGCAAGAAAACAACAAACTTCCCTCCCCGCCCTCGCACACTTCTCTCTTTGGCTGCTGCTGCTGCTACTGGCGAGTAGTGAAGGGGACGGCTAATCCGGGGGGCAATTGGGGAGAAAGGGAACAACAAAAAAATAAACAATAAGAGTGTCTGTAGTATTTAGGAACACGAAATGAGGAACGGCAAGTGACCTCAACGGGGAAGAAGATGTTATCTGGAAGTGGGCAATTCGAAGAGAAGAAGACGTCGAGAAAGGACAAACACCCGCGAGAGGAAGCAGTTCAAAAACACTTGAAAGCGCGCGAAAAGTGCAATGGACGAAAAGCGGCGTCGGGTTTCAAGGTTTCGACCGCACGTTTGACACATTTAGTACGAAAAACGACTACAGCTGAAGGAGGCGGAGAAGAATCAGAAGACGTGCAGAAGACGTTCTTTGAAAGGGAGAAGACGTTCGGAAGGTCAGCGAGGCTAACGAAAGCTAATCATTGCTGGTGACGACGACGACGACGACGACGACAGAAAGCAAATCATCTTGATTGATGTTGTACTAACCACAAACAGAGAACTTTCCATCATTCCTGTTTGTTGCTTCTCCGTCGTCGTTTTTAAATATCAGAATGCCACGTCACGGGAGAGAGAAGAAGCCGTCGCCGGACGAAAACCGGCCGATTGGCAGAAAGCAAACCGAACGGAAACGAAGAAGAAACCGATTAGAAGAAGAAGAAGAGGAGGACGTCTTCTGGCTGTTCAAAAATCCGCAAAAAAAACGAAGCCAATTGTTTGGAATCGAATAGCCGTGTCGGCACTCGATGCGCCACTCGAAGGAGACGTGTTCCTCGTCTTCTTCGCCTTCTAATTCTTTGTCCAACTGTTCGCAATTATGCACATCGCCTCGTTTTCTCGCCGCGCAAACTGTGCTCTCACACCGTCTCGCACTCCAATGCGCGCCTCTTTTGTATTGACTCTACTGCATATTCAATTGCACAAATATATGCGGAAACAATGGGAAACGAGATGAGCATTCGAGTGGCTGGGGGCGAAATGAAAAAGGTCGACGGGAAGGAGGAAGAGAACGCGAATGACGTGGCAGCAGCAACAGAAGGAGAAGGGGGCGGATGAGTGCAAGCGACACCTGCATGGAGCAGCTTAATGAGCACGAACATGCGACAAGACATTCGGCGTCTTCGGTGCCCGATCCGGTTGGCAAACAGTGCGCGCGCGCGCCTCTCCTCGAACCGTTTATTCCTCGCGCGCGCGAGGAGCATCTCCAGCTGTTGTTTTCTGACGAAAGTGCGCTCCACTGCCAATCTCCGTTCCGAGGAGAGACGACACGTGTCGATTTGCCGATCTTCGCATTCAAATAAATCAAATCATCCCGAAAACGGGAGGGCGCCCGGCGTCTAGTTTCCTCGTTCTCGGGTCGTGGCATTGAAACTGACAATTACCAGGTGTCTTCTTTCTTTTTGCGAAACTTCAGCGCGACGAGAGTAGTCTCCTCAATTACCGTCGGGAAACAGACGCAAAAAAAAAACAACACAAACAAATAATTCACTGGGGAGGCGAAGGGTCGGACGGAAAGTGAAGTGAACGCCGGGGCAAATGGGCCGTTTCGACGGCTGATTTATGGCTCGAAACATGAAAGCGACGGGCGGAAGACGGGCGTGTTCGCGCGGAGACGTGATTAATTTCGACCAGTAGTACCTGACTCTGGGGCTCGCCGAGCAACGGCACTAATCCGCCGTGCATGAACACTTCTTCTGCTGCTGCTGCTACGAATTCGTGTGGTGGCGGGAACACTTTGTACAGCGAGAACATGCAAACATTCCCTTCTTTAGAGACGCTTTGTTGCCTCAAAACACAGTTTTCAGAGGGAGAGTAAACTCGCGAAAATAGAGAATCGATTCCAGACTTTTCGCATTCATACGTCGAAAGAGGGAAATAAAAAGAAGAATAAGAAGTTAATGAACATCTTCTTGGTTCCAGACTAAAAGCATTTTCGGTAATAATAAGAGAACAAAAAGGTTTTTCTTTTCTGTGAGTGACGGGAGAAGAAGAAGAAGAACCGGTGCTGTTTCTGGCGGGAATTCAAACAACCTTGGTCGCCCGAAGCCAGCTGCTGAGGGAGGTCCTCTCGGAACATTTGGCTAATTAGGTGTCGCCTCGTCGGACGACGCCGCATGGCAACACTCGCAGAATCTAGGTTAACAACTCGTCTCGAGAACAACGCGGAAAGAAAATTTTACTTGAAAAGATACAGAAAAAAACGAAGACGAAACTTACGCGGAAAGAGTACCTTCTCTAAGTCGGATAGCCGGAAGAAAAGATTTCTAATTAAAAATTGTCTACATACATTTGATAGATATTTGGGAACATGGGATAAAAAGGGGAAGAGGGAGGGCGTGTAAGTTGTGTCTCAAATTCACTTCTCTCAGCTATGGAATGATAACGAATCACAATCGCACAGGAAAATTGCGGAAAAGTGGAAAAGTTGGACTAAATTGGACAGAGAAGCGGGCGCGGATGACTACTAGGAACAGGTTTGTCGTGTGTGCGGGGGGAGCCGGAGTCGGAAGCCAGGAGCGAAGAAGCAGTTTACAGAATCGGAATGTAGTTGTCAATCTTGGTGCGGTGTCGTTGCGAGATGCACTCGGCAATCCAGATGATGTTGCGCATCTCTTGCTCCTAAACGAAACAGCTATTGGTCTCCGGGGCCCTATTCAGATGCTAACCTTCAGTTTGATGAATGCGTAGAAGACTCCGAAGTGGAATTGGTGGAGGTACGAGTGGACGTTGAGCTTGACTTCGTGCTCAAAGAACTTGTCTTCGAGGGTCTTCTCGCCAGGTCCGTTGCCGGATCCCTCGAAGAGAGGCTTGTAGTCCGAGTAGAACTCGCACACTTGCTTCACTTGATCGTAGTCATCGGCACGGGAGAGGCCAGAAAGACCGTCCGGGAAGAGCTTTCCGCAACGCGGGTAGAGCTTTTGGCGGTCGTCCTTGCTCAACTCAGTGTCGAATGAGTTGATGGTGATGATGATCGAACGACGATCAGCCTCGAACTGAAAAGTCGCAGATAAGAGAAGCCGCATTTTGCAGACTTACAGCAAGGATGTCGCACATGACCTCGGCGGTCTTTCCTCCAAGTCCAGCGCAGAACTTGTAGAAGTCCTCGATGTAGGCCTTGTAGAGCGTGTTGCGAATCACCTCGACGTTCATCTCGTCCAAGTCCTGCTCGTTGATGCAGTCGACGAAGTAGTTCGCCAGCGGAGTGTCAACGAGCACGGCGTTGTAGAGTTCGGCGGGAGTGGAGGCGATGTGGATGGCCTCCATCTGCTCGAACGATCCAAGCGGATGGCACTTGTTGATCAGCTCGCTGATCGGTCTTTGATGCAGAGTTCCGGTGATCAACAGGATGATGTTGTCGATCATGTAGGAATACGTGATGTAGTCCAGGAACGTCGCGAGCGGCTCAAGAGCATTATTCCGTAAATGAGTGAACTCGGTGACGAGCTTCTCCTTGAGCTTCTCGTCAATCACTTGGACGGTGATGGCTCCCGGCTCGTTGGCCAAGAAGTTTCCGTAGTCCGTCGATTGGATATGGAGCTTCAGGTCTGCACGAGGAAACGTTGGCAGGGTCCCAATTAACAAGATTCTCACCTTCCAAAGTCTCGCACTGGACCAAGTTGGCATAGTCGGCCTGCGTGAGCAGTCCTCCCTTCAGTCCGCGAGTCAGCGCCTCGAGGTATCCGTGGTCAATGTTGAACAAGAACTCTCCCATTTCGCAAGTCAATACCCTGGAATTGCGGGAATTTGGTGAAGGGCACGCTTGGAATCAAGAATATAAACGTTAAAAGTTGAAAATCGACTCGAAACGGGTGTGTTTTCAGCGAAAAAGGGGCGAAAGAACGAAAGTTTGGCGACACAGAGAGTGCAGAGCGAGATCGATTCCTGGTCTCTAGCCGTGAGGCGTTGTGCGCTAGAGCGCGTTTGCAGCCCACGAATGCGTCATCGGGCCCGCTAAGTTCAAATTAGGACCGGAAACGGGCTGATAGTCCGTTATGACAAGCAGTGAGACACATGGACAAACAACTGAAACAAACACAACTAACAGCAATAGTTTCGCTTCTTTTCTTTAATTATTTCCATTTAAAATGCTCATTTCATCCTGGTGCCACGTCATGACATTTCACGTTCTCATTAGAAATTAGAAGAAAGTCTCAAGAAATGTAGAAATGAACTGGAATCAAAAGAACTCCGTATCAATAATTCCAGCCTACGTTTACCTTTATTCATGTTCACTGGCTTTCAGAAAAGCGATCCTCCCTTCGACCTCATCGCGCAAAGTTCCCACAACTTTAAAGCAAACATTAAGCGGGCCCGAAACTTGTGTAAAGTGCGCTTGTTCCGAGTAACGTCGAATGACTCAGAAGCACACATAAAACATGAGTTCTGCTTCCGATCCGCCATCACCTGTCCGCCATTCTTCATCCCGAAACAATCGATATACCCCCCTTTTTATCATCACCTTACCATCTCTCTCTGTGTGTTTCTCTGTTTCTCTCTCTCTTACTCACCAACGACCTTCGCTCCTCCAGTATTATGCAAATAAGTATCGGTTCTTCTCGCGTTCGCCCTCTCACTTTCCGTTTCGTTTTTCGTGTCGCCCCTCGGTCGGTGCGTGGCGGGCGTTCGATTCGAAATGCGAGCGGGCGGGCCGAAACGAGAGAGAGACATCCGATTATCCCGCACTATTGCCGGGTCCCCCGGCCCCCCAATTGCCTGCTCGTCGCCGCCCCAACTCTTCTTGCTCCGTCGCCGGCGGCTGCCTCGTCTCCATCATCTCTGCCCCTCTCTGCCGCTTCCGTCGTCGGCCCCCCGTCCCGCCCCTCTTCCTCCCATTTTCCATCCCTTTTTTCCGGGGTGGGGAGCACGTTGTGTTGTTGTTGTTGTCATCCGTTCGCACAGTCTGCCGAATCAAGGACAGATGGCCTCCATCCTCCCCGACGACACCTTCTCGCTTTTCCTCCCTCCCTGTCAACCCGATCCTCTTTTGCAACTTGAAAGTGCACACATTCTCCTTCTTCTCCGCCACTCCCGTTTCCAATTGTTGTCCGTTATTTGTTATGACCGGTTTCGTGTTCGGTTTTTAATTTCGTCGCGTTTGCAGCACACATCGGTCATGTAATGCGATGGAGGGTCTCGCACGAGTATTTCTGATCGGTGGCGCCTCGAAGGCCGTTCGATACGACGAGCAGACGACCATCGAGGTACGTGTGTGTGTGTGTACTGCCGCTTCTCGCATTTCGGCTCGAGTGACCTCTGGGAAAGTGCTCCGCGAGCCCATATCACTTTCGTATCTCTCTCCATCCCACTCACTTATCAATCAATAGTTTGCTCCAGGAGCAATTGAGCAAAAGCAATGAGCCGATTCGATCATCCTAATGGATTGCGGGCGAAAGAGCACGCGGAGCCCATAAAACCGAGGAGCGCGTCTTCGAGTTGCTCTTCCAGCAGCAGAAACGGGCGGTACTCTGCGGAAATTAGATTTTTGGTCGAGTTGTCTCCGGACGGGGCCCACCGCCAATAAAATTTATGTCTTTTTCGTTTTGAATGTGTTTATTTTCCACGGAAGTGTGTCCGCGGAGCCGGAAAGAAATGCACAAGGAGCCCCCGGTCGACCTCGACGGAGCCCATTATTTTCGAGTCGAAGAGGAAAAAAACGAAAGCACTGCGATATCAGAGCTCCCTCTTTCTCTTTCAATTTGTTTGCTCTTTGCCGGTGTGGTTTTGATTGATCACCTGGAGGCTCGAGTCTCCCAACAACGAGCTGCATCATGCGAGTGGAAGAGGGAACCACAAGTGGCGGGTTTCTAGTCCCTCGACACTACAGTAATACTTGAGAGGGAACAAGTGGGTTTTTGTTGGGAGGCTCTCCCCTTCTCACATAAATAACGTGTCGCTTCTGCCGCCGTTACAGCCATAAATCAACTTGCAGCGTGTTATCCATGTCGTCGCGCGAGGCATCGGCATCTCGCAAGTGGCCGTCGCCCACTTCGCCCTCCGGCTCGTCACGGGTCCCTCGCCGCAAACAGCGGGTAACCTGCGCCCCCACAAGGCGTCGCCATCTCAATCTGATTATGCAGGTTCCGGCGACTCGCTGTGGCTCCATCCGATGCTCCGCATCACCCAACTGCCCCACATTTACGCGAAGCACCTGCCGATCGGAGTGTCGGACGAGATCAAGATGGAGATGCGGATGCGTTTCATGCCGCAGTCCGTCTACGAACTGCAGGTCACCGACAGCGCCGCGTTCGTTTTCCTGCACGAGCAGGTCGTCGACGAGTTCTTCAGCCACGTGGCATGGCGCTCTTCTGTCGACGTGGCGCTCGAAGTGGCCGCTTTGAAAGTGTGCAGAGACTTTGCGGAGCACAAGCAAAAGTGAGCACGGCTGCAATGTCGAAGTAACATCTGAAAGAGTTTCAGCAAAGGAGCCGATCAGCATCTGGAGGATCTCGACATCGACGCCTGCATCCAGTCGCTCATTCCGAATGTTCTTCACAATCCGGGTCTTAAAGTGAGAAATCGACGACGAACTGGAAGACGCAACGTCTTCATTTTCAGCATAGTCATCTCAAAAAACAGTTCACTGCGTACATCAAAAAGTTCTCGACGACGTCTCCGAACGAGTCGATCATCAGAAGTCTGGCTCTTCTGCTCGACGTCGTCAAGTTCGACGCGGAAGTTTTCAAAGCGAGTCTTGGCGCGGGATGGTCGAATCCCGTGGAGTTGGTGATCGGACCGCACGCCGGACTCTCCTACAGACTCAACGAACGATGCGATGTAAGCGTGATTCTGAAAACGTCGCCCTTCTGACGCCTTGATTTCCCTTTCAGACTTCTCGACTTCTTGAATTGCGGACGATCGCTGACATCACTGTTCGGAAGATGGAGAGCGGATCCGAGAAGACGTTGATGCAGTTGAAGTTGTCCGGGGCCGCCCAGCCAGTCATGATCACACTCTCGACGGAAGAGCTCGCGCAGTCGCTGGCTCACTTGCTCGATGGCTACCAGATGCTGTACAATCAGAGAGACAGCGTCTTCAAGCTGAAGGGCATCGAAAGGTGCGAGACGATGACAATGCACGACGCGACGATCCGTCCGAAGACGCCAAACAACGTGGACAACAACATCCGTCTGCGGAGAGAGCTCATCACTTTGAAGGAGTTGATCGGCGGCGGACAGTTCGGCAACGTCTACAAGGCCATCTACCACGACACGGAGAAGGACGAGCGCATCGCCGTCGCCGTGAAAGTGTGCAAGACGGACGCGGAGCCGGCCGACACGCAACTCATTCTGCAGGAGTCGAGTCTGATGCGCAACTTCCGTCACGCCCACATCATCCAGCTCATCGGCGTCTGCGTGGATCAGCCGATGTGGCTCGTGCTGGAGTTGGCTCCGCACGGAGAGCTCCGCGAGTACCTGCAACAGGAGAAGGACTGGCTGCCTCTGAGGACGCTTCTGCTCTTCTGCACTCAGATCTGCGACTCGCTGGTGTACCTGCACTCGACGCGCTTCGTCCACAGAGACATCGCCGCCCGCAACATCCTCGTCTGCTCTCCACAGTGCGTGAAACTCGCCGATTTCGGGCTCTCGCGAGCTCTCGACTACGACGCTGTGTACACTGCGTCGCGTGGAAAGCTGCCAATCAAGTGGCTCGCACCGGAATCCGTCAACTATCGCCAATTCAGTATGGCTTCCGACGTGTGGATGTTCGCTGTGTGCATGTGGGAGATCTTCTCGCTGGGAGTGAAGCCGTGGGCGGGCGTCACGAACAGTGACGTCATCACGCACATCGAGCAGGGCGCCCGGCCGCCGTGTCCCGAGAAGTGTCCCGCCGCTCTCTACAACTTCATGCGCTTCAAAATGTGGTCGATCGAACCGCACAAACGGCCGACGGTCGATCAGATATACGCGATAATAGAAGACGTGAGACAGCAAGTGATGAGGAATGTTCCCACCGAACACATCGTTGTCGGGAAGCCGATGAACGTGAGTGACGTCTTCAGAATTCCATCATCCGAAACGATTTCAGCCGGCCGGAGTGATCGTGGCTGAGATGTCGAGTCTGCCCTCGCTAACTCTCTATCGCACGATCGAAGAGCAGAAGAGACAGGCGGAAGAGGACGCAAAATGGCTGGAACAGGACGAGGAGGAGGAAGAGGAGGACGACGTGGAACCCGAGCAGCTGCCGTCCACCTCGCACTCCTCCGTCGAGAACATCCGCACCTCCAACGGCTTCCTCCACCACACTCCCACTTCCGCGCGCTCTCTCCGGTTCGAAGATAAGACGTCTCGCGAACTGCGCAGAAGTGTCGACGGCGTGTGTGACGCCGTCACAAAACTTCAGAATTCGTTCAACAATCTGACGCACAACGACGACTTTCTCCACTTCGTGAAAGAAGTCACTTCGCAACTGCGCGAGATGCTGCTCGTCGCCTCCGGAATGCGTGATCGAGTGACGACGGCCACTCAAAGAACGGAAGTGGACATGACGAAGACGTTGATTGCCAACGACATGAAGCAGATGAGTCGCGTCATGGCCAAGTTGCAGATGAACGGAGATCACGCGGTAAGACAGACAGCGAGACAGTTGCTGACGCTTTCCTCTCCAGACGTACAACACTCTCCGTCGCGACGTCGTCAGAATCTGCGGCGAGCTCGCCGTCAACTGCACAACTCTGCAACTGCAACTCACGTCGCCGCCGCTGGAGAACGAGTTCTCGACGCTGCTCTCGAACTGCTGACGACGTTCCCTTGTCTTTCCGCCTCCGGGTATCTCATTTTCAGTCTCCCGAGATGATCTCGTTTCCTCGCATTCGCCTTTAATAAAGAGTAAAGACAGAAATGTTCACACGGCGGCGAAGGCAGTTCCCAGAATCGCTCCCCCCTCCTCCTCCCACTATTAGCACTATTACGATAATAAACGCCGCCGCCGCCGATGCTTCAGCTTCTGCGACGGCTTCTTTCCGCCAGTTAATTGACCTCGGGAAACGGGAGACTGCCTGGCCGTTTCACTGATTATTCCGATCCCTCTCCACAAAAGTACATTCTCCGCTTCTTCTTTTTTGTTCGTTTTTCTCCGTGTTTCCGTCCGTCAACCAATTAGATGGCCGCAAAAGGAGAGAATTCAAACTGTAATTATATACTCAGAGAGAGGAGGGAATGGCGCGCGAATTTGAGAAAAGAAGGCGTCCGAACACATGCAAATTTCGGAAACCGACTGCCGTCTTCCGGAAGAAGGCGTCGGAGAAGAAGAAGAAGAAGTCAGTGTTGCATTCGGATGCTCTCGCGTCGCGACGAAACCCGTTTGTTCCCTCCATTCGGTTTTCCGTATGATATATGTCCACTTTCTCCCGGCGAGTTCCATTCAGAATTCGCTTTCCACATTCACTCGAACTTTCTCCGCAGGTTGAACCCCTGCCCAAAAGAGTATCTCCTTTCTCAATTTGTCGCCGCCGTCAAGTTTCCGGCTAATTTGTCGAGTATCAAACGGAATTGATATTGGCGTTCCGAAACGTGTTCCTTTCACGGAACATTGCGCCCATCAACAGTAGGCTTCCCACTCCGCAAATGGGTACTTCGCAGCCCCGCCCCCAGGCGCTCTATAAAGTTCGCGGCCCCTTTCGAGACTTCCTGCCTCCGGTTCCCAGTCGCATTTCGGACGGATCCGTTTGCGAAGAGGTGACTTCTTCGCGAGTGCAAACTCCAGAACTGGTAGCTTCGCGGTGTTTGCCGGATAACCGGATTCATAAAAGTTGAAGGAGGCATTCGTATCAGAATGTTTACCTGTCACCACCTCTCCTTCTCCTTCTCCACGGTTCAGCGCCTTTACGACACTCCGAACCTGTCCCTTCCTCGCAACTCTTGCCCGCCTCCCAAATTCGTCGCCTGGCAGAGTGCCAACTGCATTCCACGTCTTCTTCTGCTTCTGAATTCAATCTTCTTTCCGTAATCTTGTTGTTATCATAGATGTTTTCTTTTTGCAATCTTCCCTCTCTCTCTCTTTCCAATTAATCCGCAAACCTGAAGAAGCCGTTTCATCATTAGACCATTCCCGGCCCTCCCTCCTGATTGCATATCTCCTCCACTGCCGTCCGTCATTCCTTCCTCCGAACCCTCCAGCTTCCCAGAAGTGATGCCGATTCTTCTCTTCTCCCTTCTGATTCTACTCGTCACCGATTCTGAAGCATGCCTACCCACAGGGTTCGGAGGCGGTAAGTCCATCCGAAGTTCGCATCCGATCCTCACGAAGATGCTTCCAGGACTGTTCGGAGGAGGCGGAGCATGCGCGACTCGTCCGGGAGGCTGCTCCACTGCGGCTGCTCAGTATACTGCTCCAGTGCCCCCGCCCGTCTACTCGTTCACTCCGCAGGTCCCAATGCTTCCGATCCTCCCGATCTGATCTCTGGTTTCAGATGTTCCAACCGCCGCCGCCTCCGCCACCACCACCGGCGGCTCCGGCTCCCATTGTAATCCCAGTTTCAGGATCAGCTTCTCCCTCTTCTTCTTCTTCTTCTTCTTCTTACCAGGGAATGTACCAAGATCGGCCGCACGCTCCTTCCATCAATCCGGACTACACGGGAACAGCTCCACTCTCGTTCACAGTACGCTCGTTCCCAACGTCACCTTCTCCTTTTTCCTTGCAGGGAGAGGTCGCGAGTTCCGAAGACGCGGCGAACACCGTCCTCGACCCCATGAAGTACATCGAGCACGTCTCCGTGTCCCACACGCCACCCCTGCAAGTCGCTGCTCCGGCCCAAGAAGCCTATCCCCCGGGACCGGCCGATCCGTTCGGAAGTGTGCAGTTGCCGGCTGCGGGAGGTCCGAGAACGCAGATCCAAGTGGCGCCCAGTTCTGCCTCGACAGAAGACACGTATCTGCCAGGACCGCCCGAGAAGGAGACGTCGACCCCCCTGAACACCTACTACAACCAGGTACGTCTTCTGAAGTTTTCCCCGTCGAAAGAGACCCTTTTTCAGATTTGCACCGGCGAGAAAATAGCCACGGGCGAGAAGGAAACCATTAACTCGGCGACGAAGAAGTGCGAACTTCTAAAGTGCGTCGCCGCGAACGCACAGCCCGACAGCCACGGCTCCTACACGGTGACCTACTTGCGGACAGCGACTAGCCGATCCAACAGCAAAGGAAACTACTGTCTTTCGGCGAAGGAGCTGCCGGCGAAGAGTAAGCGAGTCATCAGAAGGTTCGATGACGTGGTGAGTCGCAGAAGACGTGCCACAGCTGACAACCGCACTTTCAGATTGGAAACGAAGAGATGAATCCAGTGAGAAGGAAGATTTTCAAACTCTGAATTTGAAACTACGAGACGATATTAATGTATGAATCGATATTTACGAGACTAACTTATTATTTATCCGTCTTTTTCTCACTCTTTTTTTTCGTTTTCTTGCTCAAAAACGCTTCTTTCTTTCAATTCCCAACTCGCTTTAATTTCCGCTTCTCCGCCTTTCCCCCGCCAATAAATCTATTTGTGTCGCGTTTCCATGACAACTCGCAGCGAGCTCGCGGAGCCCCGAGAAAGCGAGCTCAAAGGGGCAAAATGGCCGACGAGCACCTTGCGAAATCGGGGCTATTCGTCGACGACTTCAACAGACTACGTCTTCTCGATCCAGGTTTCTCTAATTGAAAAAACGAGCATTTTCAGACGAGAAAAGTTTCAGACGTGGCCGAGTTGTTGCAAAGCGCGCAAGAGAAATCGTCTGAATTCAACGATCAGTTGAGAAATTTCCACGCGACAACCGGAGGGCTCATCGAAAGCATTGAAGAGGTGGTTTCAGATTAGGTGTCGCTCTGGAAAATCGGATGTCTTCAGTTCGCAAAGGTCGTCGAGACGGAGAAGATTCGTGCGATGATGTCTAAAAACGTGCAAGATCGTGAATTGGCAGAAGACGATCCGGTTCTGCTCCAGATGACGATTCGCGAGTTGACAGTGGAGAAGGAAAGACTCCGCGTAGAGCTGGAAGCGGTTCGGAAGATCGAGAAGGAGCAGGAGGAGTACATTCAAATCATGACTCAGCATTGAAACATTCATTATTCGAGATCCGTTCACAATAAAATATGCTCTATACATGTTTGGTCTACTTCTTCTTTCTAGGGTAGTACTTCTCGAGGAGCGGCTCCGGAATTCTTTTGAGCATCTCGCGCGGGAAGATGCGAAGGAGCTCCCAACCGATGTCCAGCGAGTCGACGATCGAGCGATTGTCGAAGTGACCTTGCGATATGAAATTCTTCTCGAACTTTCCGAGGAACTCCAAGTAAAGACGATCGTCCGGAGACAGCGCCTCTTCGCCGACGACCGACTTCATCGCTTGCACTTCCTTGCCAACAGCGTAACATGCATAGAGCTGGTTTGAAAGATCCGAGTGATCCTCGCGCGTCATTCCCTCTCCGATTGCAGACTTCATTAGACGGGACAGCGAAGGAAGCACGTTGATCGGAGGGTAGATGAGTCTGTTGTGCAGCTGGCGGTCCACGTATATTTGTCCCTCCGTGATATATCCCGTCAAATCGGGAATCGGGTGAGTTATGTCATCGTTCGGCATCGTCAGAATCGGAATCTGAGTGATCGAGCCATCGCGTCCCTTCACTCTTCCGGCTCTCTCGTAAATCGTCGCGAGATCCGTGTACATGTACCCGGGGAATCCGCGACGACCGGGAACTTCTTCGCGGGCGGCAGAGATCTCTCTGAGCGCTTCCGCGTACGACGACATGTCAGTGAGTACGACGAGCACGTGCTTTCCGCAGTGGTAGGCAAGGAACTCGGCAGCAGTCAGGGCAATTCTCGGGGTGATGATTCTCTCGATCGTGGGATCGTTGGCCAGATTCAAGAAGAGACACACGTTTTCCATCGATCCGCACTCTTCGAAGTCTTGTTTGAAAAAACGAGCCGTCTCCATATTTACTCCCATTGCTGCAAAAACAATGGCAAAGTTGACGGCTTCGTTGTTTCTGTCGGGAAGCTGCACGAGTCCACCTTGACGCACAATTTGGGCGGCAATCTCGTTGTGCGGCAGGCCGGCTGCTGAGAAGATCGGAATCTTTTGGCCTCTCGCAATGGAATTCATCACGTCGATCGCCGAAATTCCGGTCTGGATCATCTCTTCCGGATAGATGCGGTTGTACGGATTGATTGGCTGTCCGTTGATGTCCAAGTAGTCCTCAGCCAGCACGGGCGGTCCTTTATCTATCGCTTTTCCGGAACCATTGAAGATTCTGCCAAGCATATCGATCGAAACGGGACTTCTGAAGATGTCGCCCGTGAACTCGCACTTCGTGTGCTTCGCATCAACGCCAGTTGTTCCTTCGAACACCTTCAGAAGAGATTATTGAACTCGAATTTGTTAATATTTTCTTGAATACCTGCACGACCGCCTTGTTCTTAAAAGATTCCAGCACCTGTCCCATTCGAACTTGTCCGTTCGGAAGCGTAATTTTAACGATTTCATTGTACATGGAGAACTTGACATCTTTGACAATGACGAGCGGCCCGTTGACGCCAGTGACTGTCTGATACGTCTAGGAAGAAGATACGATTCAAAATTGAAACCATCGCTTTGTGCTTACTAGTTTCGGTTTCGTGGAATAGTTTCGGATGGTTGCGGTCCGGTGAGTCGTGATCGGGATGTTCACATCCACCGGAAGCTTCGTCTCGAAATTAACGAGCTCTGCGCATTCCAACATTTTCAGAAAACACTCGAAGAGAGTCTGTTCGGAAGCAAGCTCGAGACGAGATTTGGATTATTTCGCGGTGTGAGTTACAAAAGTTTAAAGGCGCAGGCCTCGGATTTCGAAATTCGTTGCGAGACTCAAGATGCCAACTCTTAAAGGTTGCGAAATTAAGTGTACCGGAAATTTCTTGAATTTCAATTGAAGGACATGCTAAAAAAAGCAAAAAATTTACTGATAAGCATATTTAAATTTGAAATCCTAAACAGAAGGGAGAGTTCGCCGAGATGGTGTATTATTCATTACAAAAGCAGATCAATGGAACGGGAGCAGAGGAATCGGAAAAAAAAGATATAGGGAAAAGAATTGGGAATATTGCTGTCAAACAGTCTCTTCTTCCTTCTTAGCATCAAGTTCCGGGTCGAACTTCAGACGTGGCCAGCCGGTTAGATGCTTCTGTTTCAAAGAGATCTCGACCTTTCGTTCGCCCACAATCACACGACTCTCTTCCGGAATCACCTCGTCCCACAGATCATACGTCAGATCGGTGGACACGTTTCCGAAACCATGTTTGAGGCTCACACGAAGCACGTGTCCGTCGCAAACGATGTTCGCCGTTTCGGGAAGAGCGCCCCTGCAGTAGATGTTCACAGTCACGAATCCGTTGCTAGAAAACCAATCCTCACGAATCTTGCTGACAATTTCATTCTGAAAATAGTTATTTAGAAGAGAAAACCTCTGGAAACGAACATTTCTGAACTTGTGGTCTCCTCGAGTACATCCGACTTGTTCGAGGAAAGCACCGAAATTCGATGTTTTCTTGTTGCAACACTCCCAATATTTCATTCCCTCGTGGAAAATGGCCGATCCGGGATGGTGTTGGCAATTGTCGGATCCTTTCGTTCCATCGAACAATTGGCTGCATCCGTTGTTCCGACACGGAGCACCAACTTTAATCTCGCCGCTTTCAGTCACTTCGGCCATCTCCTTCAGTTTCTTTTCGATAGCTGCCGTCGCGCCGGGCGTCGTCTCCACGTTCAGAGTGACTTCGGTTCTGTCGCCGCTTCCCTTGTTCTCCAACTTTCCAGACTTGTTCAATCCCTTCCAAACAATCACATCTTCCTCTTTTTCCGGCCGAATCTCCTTCACCGCGGCCACTTTCACGATATCTACCGGTTTCTCGTTGCTGTGTTTGCCACGCGTGCATCCACGATAATTGAGCCAGGTACCGAAGTCTGTGCTCTTTTTTTCACAGCACGTCCAAATCTTGTAGGCGTCGTGGAAATACGGACCGCCCGGATGGTAGGTGCAAGCTTCTGAAATTAATAAACTTTTTGCTGAACATAATTCAGTCACCAACCAGCGTTGTTTTCGTTCGGATCGAATAGAAGGCCGCATCCTTTGTGGTAGCACTGAAGTTTGTTCTCGTCAGCCATCTGAGCACGAAATGTTACGTTTATCTGTTTGAATACACGAATAATCCGGTTCTTGGTTGGCAAATGCTCGAGAATTTTCGAGACTCCGCCCCTCGCCCCGCCCACTGCAACGCTGCGGCACACTTTTCCTGTTCATTCTGGCGTGCTGGTTTATTAATTTCCTCGGACAGATTTCCCGATATTTAGACACTCGTGGAGGCATTATTTGCACAGAATTTTTCAGAGTATTTTATTGATCACCGACGCGTTGAAAAGTGGGGAAATAGGTGATAAGAAATAAAACCAGACAATAAATTAAACGGGACGGGATGGGCGATTACAATGGAAGGTTTTGAGTACATGATTATCAATTACTTCTTCTCAGCGCTCTCGGCTTCCTTCTCCTTCTTCTCGTGTTCGGCGATGAGAGCGTCGACTTCCTTGGTCGAGAGCTCCTCGAGAACGGTCTTTCCGTCACGACGGGTCAGAATGGCCATCTCGACTTTCTCCGAAGCGAGCTTTACATCAAGAGTCTTCCAGAGGACCTTGATGGCGAGCTTCTTGGCCTCCTCGAGGTTCGGCGACTTATACTCTTGCTTAAGAAGAGTGACAGCAGCCTGATGGTTGCTTCCGATGCAGGTAGCCTTCCAGCCGGTGTAGTTTCCAGATGGGTCAGATTGGTAGAGCTGGTATCCGTAATGTTTGTCCCATCCGATGTAGAGGAGCGACACTCCGAACGGTCTCTTTCCACCTCAAACAAGGAACTAATTCATTGCATCAGTAATAGTAAGAATTTCTCACCGATCTGCGTATAACGCTGTTTCTCGTTACAGAGGTTCTGGACCAACTGCTCGACCGGCATCTCCTCTCCGTAGCTGTTGCGATAGCTGGCAGCCCACCATCTGAGATGGTTGATCAGAATGTTGGCATCAGCGGTGATTCCAGCAACGGTGCACGAGATGTTGTCCGAGAGACGGTAGACCTTCTCAGTCATGACCGAGTCGTCCAACAGCTTGTGGACATTCTTCCTTTCGGCGGCAACGACGATTCCATCCGAAGCCAAAATTCCGAGGCAAGTTCCGGCATGGCTGATAGCCTCCATAGCATACTCGACCTGATAGAGTCTTCCCTCCGGAGAGAAGATAGTCGTTCTACTATCGTAACGACGAGCCATCTCCTAAAAACACATTATGTTCTGACTGGACATGTGAAACTATAAGAAAATGAGATTTATAGGTTAGAAAAGCATTTTTGAATTCATTTTCTAACACATCGCATTGAAAAGTACATTCGAAACTTCGCAAAACGAGGAAAATCAGCCGTTCGGCGCTCAAAAATGATGACTTGAAAAGAATATTCCGTAGAGCGCGCTTGCACATACTGGAGGTTTCTAGGCCGCGGCCGAACTTTCTTGTTGTTTTCGAGCTGTGACGTCACAGAAGAGACTACTGAAGAGGGCCCCGACCCGACTCGATGGCGAATATTACTGAAAACGAGCTGAAATTTCTCCGACTTTTGGAAAGAACGAAAAGATTAACGAAAGAAAATCTTTCAACGAACGTCTGGAAGGTAAGAGAAATTTCCGTCAAAGGCTGGGCTACCCCTACACTAATTCCAGGTGTCAGCAGCAACAAAAATTCTGAATAACCTTATTTACACTCTTCAAAATGAAAAGTAAGCTTATGCGAGGTTTAAAACTGTCTGAAAGTGCGATATTGTTCAGGAAATCAATCGATATCATCCACGAGTACAGACAGGAAGTGTTGCAACTCAAGTTCTTGGCAGAAGCAGAGAAAAAAGTATAACTAAATGATAATAGGCTTGAAACCTGAAAGTCTTCAGAGCTCAACAGAAGAGAGTCTGAAAACGATAGAAAAGATCCCACGAGTATTTCCCGATGTGCAAGTCACTGTCACCGACGCGCGGAGCAGTACGTCCCGTCCTCTCCCCCTTTGCAGCCATCATTCCGAGTTATTTCAGCCCATTCGTCAGAAGACTTCGAGAAAGAGTCGGCCGCCGGTCTCAGAGCCATTCAAAGATCCATCTATCGGTCAGACCTTCGGAAGCAGCTGCTCTCCACCACGAAGCACAAAGTGGCCGACACATCTGGTAAGAATCACTTCAACTATCCCATTTTACAAGTCCGAGTGCTTCAGCCGACGAGTCGTTCATGAAGAACGAACGACTGGAAGAGGACCTAGCGAACGACTTGCTATCGATGACGAGGTCACTGAAGACGGTGATGTCGGCTGCGAACGATGTGATCAAAGAGGACAATCAGAAGCTGAGCAAGATGACCAAGCAGGTCGAAGACAACAAATCGGCTCTCGAGGTAACCAATCTCCGCTTTGTTCCTCTCAAACCTCTCTTTTCCAGATAGAAAGTACTCGCTTGGAACATCACGCCTACAAATGTGGGTTCGATTGTATGCGAATCTTCGCTGTGATATTCCTGTTCTGGTCTTTCATCGCCATGATCATCGTCATGAAAGTGTTTCCGAAGCGGGCCAGTTACTAGTCATCATTATCTAATGCATCCGATGGGTTACAATAAACGGTTTTTGTTCGTCTTCATCTTTTTCTGAGCCTTCAATTGGTTTCGCACCATTTCTTATCTTATTCCCACTCTTCTTTCTTTTCTTTTTACGAGTTGAAGTTAATGAGCAATTCAGAATGGCAACGACTCCTGGCACTCCTCACAGCAGTCACGGTGTCACGCACGGATTGATGGAGCAGAGTTGGTACTGGGCGGACGCGGATCGTGGAACCATCTCGAAAGCCCTTTCGGACCAGCCGGACGGATCTTTCATCGTCAGAAATGCGAGCACACCGGGGGATTTCACGCTGTCTGTCCGTTTCTGCGGACAAGTGAAGCTGCTTCGTATCGTTGTGAACGACGGTAAATGCGGATTCAATTTGGACTCGCTCACTCACGACTCCGTCGTTCTGCTCATCGAATTTCACAGAAACATTTCACTGAGCGTCTTCAACGACGCCCTGGACGTTCGTCTTCTTTATCCCGTCTCGGTCCGCCGTAATTCGCAGAACGGAAGGCCCTTTTTCAAAAAAGGGCACCTGCAGCAGAGACTTATTCTCAATTCGAAGAACGATCACGACTGGAGGGAGCGGCTCGAATTGGAGCATCTGAGAGCTGTTCATCTGGCGTTCGAGAGAGGCGCGAAGCTCTTCGACGCTTCCCATCAGGAGCAGTCGCGAGCAGAGAGCCTCTTCCACGCTCTGAACCAGTCAGTCAGAGACAATGAGACGAAAGTCAAGAAGCTCGAGGAACTGATGTCAGTGGAGAAGGACGTCGTGCCAGAAGTGGAAGAGTCGAAGGGAGCTAGTGACATGCTCAAGAGCGTCTTCTCCAACAACAAAAAGGTTCGCATCTCAGATTTATTGCTGAATTACCCTTTGATATTTTCAGTTTTTGGAAGAGAGCATCCGAAGAATCAACGCAGAAATCACGTCTTCGAAAGAGAAGAGGAAACAATTGTCCGCCATATTGGATGAAATCGAAGAGAAGCAAGCCTCCCACAAGGCTCGTCTCTGCAAGCTCATGGAGCAGCGAAGTGCCGTCTACGACGCCATAGATCCCACGTTGAGCGCTAAAATGGGCGGGTTGCTCGACAACGGCGCCGAGCTCGTGAACAGTGAGCCAGTGAAAGTGACCCAGCTTCTAGTGGACATGGAGCTGAAATGGACGCCGGCACAGTATCTGATGTGCGGAACGTCAAAGGAAAACGCAGCCAACGCACTTATTCATGCGAGGTACCGAGTGGCGCAGCTGGACAAGATGGTCGGATTGAAGAGAGAGCCAATGGACGGCATTTTCCTAATCCGAGGATCGGCAACTCATTCAGACAAGCTGGTGTTGAGTGTGTTGCATGGTGAACGAGTCTCGCACTGCCTCATTGAGCAGAACGAGGAAGGATGGGGATTCGAGCACAGCAACGTCTACCTGACAACTATAAGCGACTTTGTTCGTTATTACACGACGAACAGTCTGGAAACGCACGCCGACGCGATCAAGACTCCTCTCAGAATGCCCGCTTTCGACAGAGCCACCAAGGACACCTCGAAACCCCTGCGAAACGGTCCCGGACAGATCTTCGTGGCGCTTCCGATATCCAAAAAGTACATGACGGAGGCGTTGAGCAAAGCGAGCACACAGTCTCCACCTTCTCCGAGCTCCTTCAAACCGCATCCGGACTTCTGGAAGACCACATCTTCCGGATCTTCCGACGGTAAATCCGAAGAAAATCACCCGTCCCGCCCTACGTCTCTCCCGGAAACGATCCCGGAGTAATTCAATGTAAAAACAATGTTTAATATTTGATTCACAATTTTACCGTTTTATCGATCTGCAAACAAAACCACTGATTCCAATTGATTTCATAATATTTATTGTATATGTATGTTAACAATCTGTTTTATTCCAATGTGTCTCTCCGAAACGAAATAAACTAAATGCGTCGATTCATGTGGGTGTTGAACCGGACGATCTTCTCTTCCTGCGAGATGGGAATGTTTCCTTTCGTCTGCCTTTTTATCACATTCACCAGACTGAGCAGGAAAGCTACAGTAACCAGGGAGCAAACGACCTGAAAAGGAAGAGATACTCAGAAGGGAAACACGGGAAAAAGGGGACCATGGCGAGCCACCAAGCCGTATTGTTCCATCGGATCGCACTGTAGAGCATCGTCAGCGAGTTTATTGTAAAAAGAAACGAGAAGGAGCAAACGAAGACGCTTTCCTGCAAATGGACGGACTAGGGGAAAGCTAGGCCATCACGAAGGACCCACCCAAAAAACCCATTCGTCCGGCTCAGTCTCATTGATGTTGAAGGCGTCGGAGAGCAAGAAGACGGCGGCGCCGATCGTCGAAAAGACGCAGATCAAGAGAGCCGCGTAGCTCGGAGCAAACTGTGAGCCGACGGAGCCAATGAGCACTAGCGAGACCAGACTTCCGGCCTGAAAGAGAATCTTGTGGGAAGATCAAGAGATTGGGGACTGACGATCTGGAAGATCTGGAGGGCCGACGAGTACTTGGCGAGCTTCCATCCCTCGAATTTCGGCCGCGGAAACTGGGATTTTCTGCAACGAGAGAGGCTGAATTCGCTGGAACAGGGAGACCCTCACCTTGTGGAATGCATTCGGAGGGAATAGTGCACGCGAGGGGGAAGACGGCTCTGTTGACACTCCCTCTCTGATAAGGAGCGAATGACTCATGCCGATCGATTGGGAGACCTGCTCCGACGGGCGGGACGATGATTCAAAGGGTCCGCGTGCGTCGAGAAAACTGCATTACCGGCCGCCGAAAAAACAGGGCGTGGGGGCGCAAAAACGGATTTGCTCGCGAGGTTTCGGCGCGTGCTCGGCGAGCCGCGGCGGAGCTCACAGCTCATCCATCATAAGCGTCAATTTGTCAGGTGCCAACACCAATTGCCACGTGTCATCACTCTGCGGTTGAAACATCAGGAATCGGAATGATGAAGAAGTCGGCGGGGGGAAAAAGAGACACATTGTGCTCCTTCTTCCTAGTCCTCCTCCTCTTCTTTTTTCATCTTTGAGAGGGTGGGCTTCGTTGTCCCTCTCTCACTTTTCTTTCTTTCTTCTCAAAGTCATTTCAGAGAGGAAGAAACGCGAGGAGGAGGAGGAGGCATGTGTGTCTTCTCTCTCGCTCTCCCCTCATCCCAGAGGCTCAACTCGGACCACGAAGTGAAAAGAGTGCGGTCTCCTTCTTCTCGTGAGCAAGAAGGGAGCCGCCGCCTCTGCGTTGCGCCGATCGATACGGAGGAGGAGGAGACGAAGGGAACGTAAAGCGGCACGACACTTCAGTCGCCTGCTCACACCGATATTCGCGCTCGCCTCTCTTTTGTCCTCTGCGCTTCCTCGTCTCTTTATCTCCGCACTCGCCCCCCCTGCAAGGAATCGTTTTCAGGTTAATGGGACCAAATGAACACGGCTTTGCATACGTCCTCCTCTTCCTGCTCCTCTCCCCGACAAACGCGAACCGAGATGCGAACCGGTTGTTCGAGGACCTCATCGCAGGTCCACCCCCCTTCCCTCCACTTTCCCGTTCAATCTCTCTTCTCCGTTTCAGATTACAACAAACTCGTGCGGCCGGTCAGCGAGAACGGGGAGACGCTCGTGGTGACGTTCAAACTGAAACTGAGCCAGCTGCTCGACGTGCACGAGAAGAATCAGATCATGACGACGAACGTCTGGCTCCAACACGTGAGTCTCTATCTTTCTCTTTCTCTTAATATCTGGAAGACGACGTGGTTCCAGAGCTGGATGGACTACAAACTACGATGGGATCCAGCAGAGTATGGAGGCGTCGAAGTACTGTATGTGCCCTCGGACACCATCTGGCTGCCTGACGTCGTTCTCTATAACAAGTGGGTTGTTTTGGAAAACACTTTCAGACTGTGCTTTCAGTGCTGACGGAAACTACCAAGTGACGATTATGACGAAGGCCAAACTGACGTACAATGGGACCGTTGAATGGGCGCCACCTGCCATTTACAAGAGGTAATCTGTGGGAAGGAAGAGCTCTTTCACTCCTTTCCGATTCCAGTATGTGTCAAATCGATGTGGAATTCTTCCCATTCGACCGTCAGCAGTGCGAAATGAAGTTCGGCTCGTGGACGTACGGAGGACTGGAAGTTGACCTGCAGCATCGGGACAAGCACCTCGAGAAGGAGATCGAGGAAGACGTCGAGGGCGTCGACGGGCCGACGAAGGAGATCGTGTGGGTCGTCGACAGAGGAATCGATCTGAGCGACTACTACCCGAGTGTCGAGTGGGACATCCTGAACGTGCCCGGCAAACGGCACTCGAAGAGGTACCCGTGCTGCGAGAGTCCGTTCATCGACATCACCTACGAGATCCACCTGCGAAGGAAGACGCTCTTCTACACGGTCAACCTGATCTTTCCCTCCGTCGGCATCTCGTTCCTCACCGCCCTCGTGTTCTATCTGCCGTCGGACGGAGGAGAGAAGATCTCGTTGTGCATCTCGATCCTCATCTCGCTCACCGTCTTCTTCCTCCTTCTTGTCGAGATCATTCCGTCCACTTCGCTCGTCATTCCGCTCATCGGAAAGTATCTCCTCTTCACGATGGTCCTCGTCACGCTGTCCGTCGTTGTCACAGTCGTCACACTCGTGAGTTGTCCCCTTTCCCTTTCTTTCTTCATCCGACTGACGCCTTCAGAACGTGCACTACCGATCGCCGACGACGCATACGATGCCAAAATGGATGAAGAGGCTGTTCGTCGACTTTCTGCCAAAGTACCTTCTGATGACACGCCCACAACCTCCCGGACACCACAGTAAAGTGAGTCGTTTTCATCGGAAGTCTGAAACTGGCTTCTCTGGAATTGCAGCCGAATCGGAGGTTCGACTCGCGCGCCTCGACGTTCAGCATCGGAGTCAATCACATTCTGAGCCAGAACTCGGAGCTCCTCCCTCCGGGGCTCAACTCGAACCGGGAGGAGTCCTCGCTGACTCTCGGCCGCGACAATTCGCCGGTCCGCTCGGCCGTCGAGAGTGTCGCCTACATTGCGGACCACTTGAAAAACGAGGAAGACGATAAGCAGGTAAACTTCGGCCATGCGTGCTGGTTTTCTAGTCCGTGCCACCACCACCGGATGACGAGAAACGGGAGAATATCGGGTGAAGCGGGGGGGGGGGGGGGGGGGGGTTTGTTGACAGTCTGAATAATGGACGACTCGTGCCAGTTGACCCGAATGGACGTCGTTTGCAGGTAATCGAGGACTGGAAGTACATATCAGTCGTCATGGATCGGATATTCCTGATCACTTTCACACTCGCGTGCGCCTTCGGCACCGTCGTCATCATCGCGCGCGCGCCTTCCATCTACGATAACACGCTGGCGCTCGCCTAGGCTCCGCCCACTTTTCTTCTTTTATAGGAACTCATTTGTTGCGCATTCCACAATTGATTCAATCCGTTTTTATGTACATTTCCCCCCGAAAACCCATTTTCTTTTCCACCCCCCACCCACCAAACTCGATGACGGTTCTTTGTTTTTTGCCTCGCCTCACTCCTCCAACGACTCAATTGATCCTTGTTTAGGTAGCCTCCTCATCCCCCCGATTCATATTTTATTTGTGTTTTCTTTTTCCCTCTCTTTCATTCGATTTTGCCTCGGAACAAAAAAGAATGCAATTCTTTCATCGTTTTTTCTTTCGGAATCTCCATGGATTCGCAACGCATCTCCCCGGGAAACGGGCGCATTCCGGCGTCGAGCGAGCGCATTTCGATACGCATTCGTCAGTCGAAACTCGCGAGATTCCCCTTCTCCCTTCCCTTTTTCGTTCCCCAATTCGACAGAAACAAGCAAGCGAAATGGAGGCTCCGAAGCGGAACGTGGAGGAGGAAATAACTCCGCGTCCGATCCTCGTGCAGCCGGTCGGAACGCCGATCCTCTCGCAGAACAAGCCGATGAAGAGCGTCTCGAACCCGCCGACACCGCTCGATTCGCCGTTCCAGACCCCAGGGATGATCTCTCGACCGAGTGAGTCGCGGAAATATCTCGGGGACCCTTCCCCTGCTCTTTCAGGATCGTCGACTCGATCGCTGCAAGTGGCGATTCCGATCCACGTGGAAGTGGAGGAGCCGCTGCTCGAGAAGGAGCCGAAGATCGAGCCGGCGAGCTGGATCGACTGTCCGTTCAAGACGCACGGATGTCACAAGCGGGGCGAGAAGGCGGACGTTAAGAGACACGTCCGCGACGATCGCAACCTGCACCTCGTGCTTCTGTGCCTCTCTCTGAACCCGATCCGTTCGAAAGTGAACATTCAGCAGTCGGAGTACTTGGAAAAGTACGTCGGAATGCTGCAGAACATGAAAAACGCCGAGTCTTCTTTCGAGAAATACGGGTGAGACTGGGAAGAGGAACTTCGGACAGTGTGAAGACGTTCAGAAGTCAACACACGTTCCACATTCCGGACATCGGACTGGCGGTGGTGAAGGCGACGAAGAGCAAGGCGCACCGGTCGCTGTTCAGCCAGCCGTTCTACTCGCACGGACACGGCTACAAGATGATGGCGGTCGCCGCTCCGTACGGAGACGGACTCGGTCGGTTCAAGACGCGCTCGTTTTTAGGCTCCAGACGGAAGTTTCAGCGTTCCGCGAGTATTTTTCGGTGTTCGTGTGTCTGATGAAGGGGGAATGGGACGACGTGCTCGAGTGGCCGTTCCGATGCGACGTCTCCTTTTCGATTCTTTCGAGCGACCGGAAGGAGTTGAGTAAGTAGAAGACGTGCAGAAGAGAAGAAGATGCAAAGCGTTGAAGTGACTCGGACGATGTTCGTCAACGAAACCAAGGAGATCCAGGAGTTTCTCGAGAGACCCGACGGACTTCGCAACGGAACTTTCGGATTTCAGGTGCTATCCCACCAGTCTACTTTGTACTTTTTCGATTCGCAGAACTTCCTTCCTCTCGCCAAAATCACGGATTTCGCCGCCGACGGCGACATTTTCATCCAAGTGAAGGTTCTGCTGAGCCACGAGAAGGTGTTCCAGGCGAGAGAAGTCGACTCTTCCCAGTGTCAGGGATCCGAAATCGCTGGAAATTGGAAGAAGAACGATTAAATGAGTCGTGCGACTCTGGGATCCTCTAATAAAGTGGTTCCTCTGTTATTTCATTCCCTCCGTATCGCCGACGCGCAGCGAATTCTCTTCTGCACCGCGCGTGTTCCGTCGTCGTTTCTCTTTCCCGAAATTCACCCAATCGCGTTTATTTCGAAGAATTCTCCTTTTCTTTTGCGGGCGAAATCGAATCGAAATGGGAGACGCGTTGGAAAAACTGATGGCGGCGAAGAATGTGGCCGAAACGAAAAAGGCCAACGACACGTTGATGGCAGCTGTTGATCCGAACAAACTGACGATGATAAAGAAGCAGCCCGTGTGTCCGGTCAGAATCAAAAACGGCGCGGGCGAGGACGAAATGGGCATGACGGTGAGGAGGAGGAGCGATTCCGAAGACGTGCTCCCTCCGTCCGGTTGCAGGTGTCTCCGCTGTACCTGACGTTTCGCATCTACCCCAACACGTTCGCCTACGACACATTCTACATGTTCAACAAGACGAAAGTGAAGCAGGCGTTCAAGGTGAAGAGCAACAACAACAAGATGTACGTCTCCAGACCGACGACCGGCTTTCTCGAGGTATTGCGGCGCCTGTGTGCTCCAGACTCGCAACGTTTCAGCCGGGAGCACGAGTTCACGTCAAAGTGTTCTTTCTGAATCCGGAGAGGTCGACGGAATCGCAACACAAAGAACCGACTGACGACGTCAAGAAGGCTGAGGGCGAGAAGAAAGGGGAACCCGATAAGAAAGCCGAGGAAAAGTTCAAGAACGACAATCCGAACAAGAAGATCCATGTGGCGGTGTACCACGTGGCGGCTGCCAAGTTCAAGACTCCGAAGGAGGCGTTCAAAGCGAAAGCGAAGCAGAAGAGCTCCGCCGGGAAGCCGTCGGTCGGCGACGGCGTTCACCACTTCGTCTGCGTCCATCGCTACGAGTTTCCCGTCGACGACGGAGATCAGAAGACGACGGAGCAGGAAACAAAACAGAAAGGAAAGTAGGCACGTCTTCTGCCGCCGATCGCTTCGTTGCTTCTCTAATTCCACCGTTTCATGCTATTTTATGAATACGTTTCTCTCCGACCACAAAGAATGAAACATTTCATAATCTAAACTTTGTATTAACGAATTGTAATAGTACCGGAAAATACAATATTATACATGCCGAATAAGTCTCTAAGTTGATCACAGTTTGGTTTCCAATTTAGTTCATTGGAAGAAGGCGGCTATTCAGGAAGAGGGGCGACGACTTCTTCGAGTGTCATCAGCTCATCCATCAGCTGCTTCTTCTCGTTTATGTACTGAAGACAAGGCTGCTGGATGTTCTAAAATGACTGGTTGATCGGTGGAGATGGCCAGGGTGGCACACGTCCTACCTCATGATTCGGAGTGACGACGAACGGATTCGAGCGGGCGTAGTAGTCAGTCCAGACGTGCAACTTGCACTGGGTCGGATTCACGAAAAGAACCTTCCGATGTACATCCAAAATAACTCTTCTTCTCGAAGGTGCCGCTTCCGAACCATCGTTAGGCGGTCTATACGTTGCATTGAAGAATCTGCGCCGATTCTCCAGAACGTACGTCCATACTGAGATGGTGGTCTCGGCACAATTCTGAATTCAGCCTATCGGATGCCTAGTTACTCTCGTTGGTCTTACGTTATCTTTGAGACGAATCTTCTCAGATGTGAACAGAAACGTTCCATATCTGCACGCATACATTTCGTCGAGAATGTAGATGAGCAGATCTTGCGTGAATTCGAACGCCCACGGGAACTGCACCATGATCTGCCACACGCAATCACAGAACTGCACAAAGATCGGAGAACGCTCGCTGTCGCCATGGGAGTCTTCGCCGTGTCCGATGCGCTCTCCGAACTTGTGTCCGAAACTGCACCACTCCTTCTCGATGAGGACGATGAATCCTTCGATGGTTCGGTAGTAGGGATCGAGCTGGAGCATGGCGAGCGATGTCAGTTGCGCAGTCCGATCCCATCCATCAGAGCAATGGATAAGCACCGACTGCTTCTCGGTGTCCACGTTGAACACTGCTTTCACTGCGCCCTCCAGGATACTCTGGATGTGGTGGAGCCACTTGCTTTCATCGACCGCTTTGTAGTAGTTCTTCTCGTTGACACGTGGAATCAACGCGGCCATCAGACTTTTCAGAGACTCGCGAACCACGTGGATGTTGTGAATTCCGAGGAAAGTTAGTGACGCATTCATGTAGTCTTCCTCGAATCCGCCGCCCTTCGCACGATTCAATTTAGCATTGACAGTGGGTCGCGCGTCGAGAATGAGCAATTCTCTACAGTTTGCGTTTGCGTTCATGATGTTCGACAAGTGTCTGCAAGGAAGTATTCAGTTCCGCAAGAATCAAACGTTTTACAGCTCGTCGTCGGGACTTCTTCGGTTCGCGAAACCGGTCAGCGGCTGCGAGCATCGCGTGATCGAGGCGAGTGTCGTTTGGTCAATCCAACTAAGCACCTGAACAATCATCGGATTCGAGTAACATCAAGATTCCATGAACTTACTGGAATTCTCTGCTTGCTCCGGAATTCGCCGAGCTTCTTGAGAAATGGTTTTCCTTTTTCTTGGGAAGCCGTCGGAATCGCGAACTGAATAATGAACCGTTCTCGTAAATTTTGGCGGTTTGGAACCCACGATTCTTGGATAAGTATCGCTGTATTTATAGTCCGCATTGACATCCACAAGGGTCCAAAGCCGGGATTTCGGGATTCCGAGTCGTGTGTATTCTTTTTCAGCCGAGTAGACTTTCCAGCCATCTTTCAGCGTTCTCGGCGATTCTTTGAAATGAATAAACGCGAACAGAGGCTGAAACAGATGATGGTATACCGAAAATCAAGTAGTATAATGACTCACCAAGCTGTATGTGATCGGAAACGCATATCGATTGAGTGCATCACATATACTCTTTCTTCCGCTTTGCGTCGGCACAATTGTGAAACGATAAGTTCGGGTATCCCTGCAGATCAGCACGAATCCGTAGTTGTCGTCACCACGCAACGCCGCTGCCGCCGTTGATCGTCCTCCGACTTTTTCGATCCGAGACACGTGTCCCAACGGCACTTCTAGCTTCCAGTTCTGAAAAATGCCGATTGATCGGAAGAAGGTGGATAAAAGTCCCACTTCGAACTGCTTGAGGTTGCTATCGACGACGAAAACCAGTCGGTACCTTGTGATGACTAACCGGCCCGGCATTTTACCGAAAGGACCGACGTATCCGACGCCTTTCTCTGCAGAAATTCACTTTAATTTTTTGAAATCATGAACTGGTTGTTAGTACCGGTCAAAATTACGCTTTCCGCGGCGAGCAACTTCAGATCAATAGGTTCCTGCATCATTGAGCTCGATGCTTAAATACAGATGGTCGGTATGGTGTTTTCTTAAAATCGAACACTTACATTCACCGCCATCTCCACTGATTCTGCTGTCGTCTAGTGTCACTGTCATTTCAGCGATAAGGTGACGTTCTCGAACGAACGAACTCCGATCTGTGGTTGAAGCGAGACGAGAGAGAGGTGAGAGAACGAGGAGACGCAGACTGATAGACGAAAGTATTCGACACTCCGTCAGCACGCTCGCTTATTATTTTTGGATCTAGTACCAGAAAAAAAGGCCGCTGAGCTGAATCCTCTTTCTCGAACTCGATGAAAATAAATGCACGATCTTGCGAGAAAAGAGAATCAAAACCGGAAAACGCGCAATCTCTGCGCCCTCCACTCTCTCGCACGTGGCCGTAGAGCGCGATTGCATCCACCCGATCCCGGACTATCGAGGAACTTCAGGGAAGAGGAAAGAAGACGATATCAAAATTGCAACTCTTTTGAGCTCCTCGCGATTCCAGTGCCAGAGACACAGTCCGAGACTGTGTGTCCAAAGAAACAACGTGCCAAATAAAAAATTTTCGTTTCATCTTTATCATTCACAAAAACTTTAATGAGCAAAAGTAGTCATAAATCTAAAAAGGCAATTGTTTTGAAAGTTCAGAAAATGCAGTTAGAGAGCCCGAGAAATAGGAGGGGAAACGAAATAATGAATGTACATTTGGCATGAAAACGTTCAAATGATGGGTCCTAGATTAAGAAAGGAAGCAATGATTACTGTGGCTTCTCTCTGTAAGTGTTGACCGCGTCGATGTCGAACTTGAAGAGCTCGACCTCGCACGAGTAGGCCTTCGGGGTCAGTTTGATGACCGTGTGAAGAGGCACCTTCAGGTACGGCAAGTCGTCGCGATTCTTGTTCGTGAAGTATGCGAGGATGCACCGGAGGACGGCCTGATGCGAGATGACGAGCACGTTCGACTGGCGCTCGAGCTCCATGATTACTGGCTCGAGACGCGCGACGAGATCTTCGTAGGACTCGCCGCTCGGGTAACGGTAGTGGTACTTGTCCTTGTCACGCTCGGCGAACTGTTTCGGGTAGCGGGACTCGAAGTCCTCGTAGGTGAGGCCCTCGCAGATTCCGGCGTCGATCTCGTCGAGGCACTTCCAGAACTCAGTGTGTCCTGCGAGATCCTTGAGATGAGATGATGTCTGAGCGGCACGAATCTTCTGGGAGGACCAGACACGGAAGTCCTCCAGATCCTCCTTCTCGAAGTACTCGCGGAGCTTTGTCGCGTATTTGAGTCCGTTTTCGCTCAACGGCGAGTCTCCTCCGAGCCGACCGATCCGGTTGTACTCGCTCTCTCCGTGTCTCGACAGGTAGATGCTTCGCGGCAGCAGATGAATGTTCATGAGGAAGTACACAACGCGGCTCTGCACATGTCCGTTCACATTGTGCACGTAGAACGACTTGCCGGCGTTGATAACTTTTATGTAGCTGAGCTCCTCATCATGCTCCTCGTCCATCGGCTCGTACTGCACGCGATAGTTCTCGATACGCTTGAGGAAGTCCTCTTTCGCCTCTTCTTGCGACATGATCCCTTTGTAGTCGGGCGAGTTGATTTTCACTTCTGTGATGTTTGAGTTGATGATCGCCGGGTCGTCGCAAACGGATTCGACGAAAAACACGCGGAACGGCGGTTCGTGCATCATGTTCTTGCAAAACTCCATCAGCATCTTTCTTCGTTCTCGCGTCGTGTTCGTTGCGTCGAGGATCTGAACAGAGGTAAGTTGGTCCTATCGGAGGTGGAATTCCCATACCGCCACTTCTCCTTCCTTATTGTCCAGGTACTTCCCCATATCTTCGATGGCCAACCTCGCACAGTCACTGAAACCGAAGAGATTCTTTTTGAATATGATATTTCGCCTCACTCTCGAATCTTCTGTCCTCGGGCATTTTTGGGCGAAAAGAACTCGTACTCGCCCTCCTCTTCCAGATTGCACGCCTTCCGACGGTACTCTCCCACATTGAATGCTGTAATTGTGTGAAGTGAATTGAATTGAAACAAGTGAAGCGAGAAATCGGAAAACCTTTCGTCTTGATTCCGATCCAGTTGAGGTAGCGGCACAGTTTGTGCGAGATGTACGTCTTGCCGCGGGCCGGCAGTCCAACGAGTGCGATGACGTTCGGCACGCGCACCTGCTCGTTCGAGTTGTCTGAAACTCGCGACGGTACTGGAAGCGCGGGACGAGTGGGGGGAACTGACCGCTCTTCGGCACGAAGTACGTCATTTTGCGCTGCGGTACACCGGCCGGCCCAGGCATCTCTCCGTCGTCCTCCTGCAACATTTCTAACCGAAATGACACCGTTTCTTATCATTAAAAAGGCGACGCAACGGACGATTGCCATCCACAAATATTAAAGAGAAATCAATAACAAAATAGACAGAACAAAAACAAATATTGGCGGCGGGAAGGGAGAGAAATCAGGAGAAAGCGATCAACAATTGGGAGGAGAGGGTTCTTCTTTCCCTCGTCCTTCCCTCGGTTTCGCGGGGTTTTTCTCTTTCTCTCGCGCCTCCCTTTCTATCTTTTTTCAACAAAGAACGTCCGGAGGACGGGAGAAATACGTGAGAGACGGCGGCAGGCGAGAAGAAAAAGAAGAAGACACTTTCCTCTTCTTCTTCCTCTCGCACAACCCGACTTATTTCAACAATCAAGATCAAGTCATCACAAATCTTTATTATATACAGATCGGTTCAAGTCCTCTTCGGGCGGGTCTACGCACCCGTTCACACCATAATCCGACACGTGGTGGCCAAAGTAAAAGAGATGATCGGTGATGTCGTAGTAGCGATGCGCGTTACTGGAAGACGGGACAATGACACGAGAGCGAGCGGAAGACAGCCCACCTGCACGCGTTATCCTCGTTCAGCGGGCTACCCGTGCACACTTTGAACGCGTCCTGGTTCGTCATGTTCCCAGGAAACCACACCTCGACGCCGTGATGATAGGATCCGTGGTTGTAGAAGGGGATGCACGAACGCGCGTAGCTCTCAACGCAGAAAGGAATGTGCGCGACGATGTCCCTGCCGTGGATCAGCCGCCAGCTTCCTGCGCCGACGAGCTTGTCGTGAGACATCGCGTACTCGAGATTCCCAACTCGAGGCTGGCCGAAAGTAATCGACATCGTCCTGTTCGCGGTTTCTGGAAAGTTCCGGACGAAGACAGTTGACGCGATGCTCGCGATCGCGCCTCCTAAAGAGTGTCCTGTGAAAACTATTCGATGATTCGGCATAACATCCTTGAGCTCGCGGAGCAACTCTTCCAGAGGAGACCACATGGTCTTCAGGGCCGAATAAAAGTAATAGTGGACGGAGCCGACATTGTGCAACTAGAAGAGACTGAGCGTTCTTTGGACAGACACTCGAAACGAGATACCTTGTGCTTCGGCCGACCGATGCTTTCGATCAACTCGGTCACAAGCTGCTCTTTCGACTTGGTGCCGCTGAATCCGACAAATATCGACTCTTCGTCTGCGGCGATCACACTCCAGCACTGAAAACAACACTTCAGGAGGGATTCAGAAGACGTAGCCGACCTCGTCGCGCATGTAGTCACACTCGACCTTCTTCGAAAACAAGAGAGTCGCATTGTTCTTCACCAGACACGGTTTCGGATCGAGAGAATAGGCGGCGGCTGCGAACTCGAGAGTCCGGCGACTCAGTTCAAAATTAAAGTCGTGGCAATTGTTAGAACGTAATAATAGGAGTAAGAAAAGAGCGAACCCGTATCGCATATGGGTCAGTAAATGTCAGCTGGAGAAAGGAAACGACTTGTTTACGACGGGAAGTGAGAAAAGCGAGAGAAGTAGAGGGAGTGGAAGTCCACCAGTTGGCTCCATTTTTCATATCCGCCGTCGCAGTGTTTATTCTGAGTATCAAGGAAAGAAATAACGGGAATCACAACGTCATCCGATCGATATTGCGGAAGCTTCCAGACGAAGAGAAATAATTGGATGTCGACGAACTCGGTTGTTGCTCCTGCGCGGCCGGATTGATGATCTCGAGTCCTTGAATGGGTGTGAAAGTGACCGAAGAGGCGGTACCGGCAACTTTGCTTCGAATGCTGGTGACGCCACCGGCTGCCTTCAGTTTTTCCATCTGCCGCATCATCTTCTGCGACATCCTCGCCCGGGTCTTCTGATCGACAGCTGCCGTTCTGATCCTTCCACCACTCGCGTTTCCAGTCTTCACTTGTCCGATGTCAAAGCCCATGTGCTCCTGCATCACGTCTTCCGCGAGCTCTCCGAAGTTCATTCGGTTCGCACTCTTTCTCAAGTCTGTCATTCCCAGTCGCTCCTTCATCTTTCTCATTCTCCGTCCTCCGCGTTTCTTGCTAGCTTTGTCCAGAGGTTTCGGGAGAGCTTTATTAGCTTTTACCGGTGGTGGTTCAAGCATTTTTTCGAATTTGCTATTCACAAGAGCCAGAAAGTCCGCCCCTTGTTGTCCGTTGGGCGATTCGTGTTGAGCATCGATTCTGGCAACCAGGGTGACTTTAGCGGCCAGAATTTTAGCTGCTTTGTTTTTCAAATCAGGAGGCATTGCTTGAACCAACGGGTGGAAATAGATAAACCCGTGATGCGGATTCGTAGCGACCGTCGAGAACCCGATCATGTTGCGCTTCGTTTTTCCGAGCACTTGAACGTTACAAGAGGGCATTGTGGCCAGTGGAGTGAGCCCTCCTGCTTGTGAAACCAAATGGGCCGTCGTGGCCGCATTGAGAAGAGCAACGAGGTTAGGAGCAATCAGAGCCATCCGCCACTCGACCAGTTGATGCATTTCGATGCGGTTCACGTGCAGCTGAGCTGCCAGATTGCACGCATCCATAATCACTTCCAGCTCTTCCGGCTCAAGCTTCACTCCTTGCGTCGTTGAGACGGTGACGCTGACGACCATGCATGTCGAAGCGTCCAGAATGCTGCCGAGCTGCTCTTTCTGGGCCTTACTGTTGATATCATTTCCAAGAAGCTGCACAGTGGCCAAGTAATTCAGTGCGTTCGGAACGAGCGTCTCTAGCTCTGGGAACCGTTTCTCATACTTGTCACGAACAAACTTGTGAATCACATTAATCTCGTTGTCGATGTCAGCAGCCACGTGGGACAGTTTGACAATAAGTTTGTACTGCGGATCTGCTTCCAGTGGAGCTGTGACTTTCACTTCGTCTTGGGGACGCTCCAGCTCAAACTTAAGCTGATTGACAAGAGCAATGTACCTAGAAAAGTACAAAGCGGATGAAGAAAAGATGGAAAGTTTCACTTACTCATCAGATTTAGCGAGTTTGGCGACGTCATGAACAGTTGCGTACTTTGTTGTATCCATAGGCTCTTCTGTCGCTTCTTCAATATCATCTTCGTCCAGCTCCTCTTTTTTCACTGTCTGGAAAGTCAATTTTATTTAGAAAAACTGAAAATTGACCTAACCTTGAGATTCTCTCCCAGATCCGGAATGTCTTCTAACTCGTCATCGTCCTCATCTTCGAAATCAGCCATCAATTCTTCGGCAAGCGACATTTTTCACGAGTTGAGTTGAGAAACTGGCAGAGAAAGAAGTTGAATTGACTTTCGAAAATCGGCAGAAACGATTTGAATGCGGGGTACGGTAACTAGATCTGCAAACACCGTCTGACAAGCAGCGAACCTTACGACAATGATTCAAACCCGGGCTGCAGCCGGCTGTCAAAAACGATCTCCACGCACGGCACTCTGCAATCTTTAATCTGTCTGTAAATCGATGTTACTAGCTGAAAGTCTGAAACTGAAGACCTCCATCTGTCTTTTCTCTCCGCTCTTCGTCTTTTTCATCTTGCTGCGATCTTGATAGTTTTAAATTACAGCTCTTTTTATTAATTCTATAATTCCTGTCATCCTACAGCAAGCTATAATTATTTTGAGAAAACGAAGTTGTTGACTTTCAACTACTGTCTCTTTATTTTACTCCCTGTTGCCTAGAAAGTCTAGCAAGGCAGCCCACTTTTTTACAAAAGCCTGTGCCGTGGTGGTTGTTGGCCTGTCGTTCGGAATAGCAAGCAGTCTTGGCCGTGGCCGGTCACGAAAGTTCATGTTTTCCCCTCTCTCCGTCTGTCTCGTTTCTATTTTAATGTCAGCAGTTCCCTGAAAATGATCTGTTCTTCAATGTAATGAAACTTTTTTGCTATCGATTTTTACGGTCAACCGATTTGTTGATGTGATTGCTGGCGCTTATTAAAATTATCATGAGAATATGTTTAATAAAAAATATCGATTGTTTTACTGAAGAGAAGCGATGATTGTTCGGCTTTTAATCGTTCCTCTCCGTTTTTTACAATTCTCCATTCTCATTCCAGGGAGATCAACTCAGCCAGAAGCGGGTTCCCCTATGATGGAATCAGCTTCTTCCATCGCGGCGACTCCGCGACATGTAGTAGAACTATTCGGTAAACTTCCCACTGACCGGACGATCGGTGATGAAATCAACGATATGCTGAAGTATTACGCCTATGAGGATGCAACTTATCTCGCCGAGCTGTACTTTGAAACTGAAGCGAGACGTAAGTTAGAAGAAAACGGAAATTCAAGTTGAATTGCTCATTTCAGACAAAGATCCGGAAGCTCTACTACTATACGCTGACTGTCTGTATAGATCAAATAGGAAACAAGAATGTTTCGGTCTTCTACAGTCTCATAAATTGAGTGGATCCCGATTGTTCTACTTGTACGCCAAGGTATCGTTCGAGCTCAACAAAATCGACGAGTGCCGGGAAGCCTTGTTTGAGCATGACAATGGAGCCTTGCGGGCCGAAATTGTCAACGACCCGCCTGTAGCTGCTCACGCCCATCTCCTATACTCGCAACTGCTCTGCGACGAGAGTCACATGGATCTAGCGTTGGGAGAGGTCGAAAAATCTCTCGGGAATAATGTCTGGCTCTGGTCCGGCATCACGACGTTTCTTCGTTTCGGAGGCACTGATCTCGGACAAGCAGTCGAGAAGTTTCGCGAAAAAATGGTTGCATCACGTGTCCCGAGTCCTGCCATACCTATCAAGTCTCCGACCCCTTCGCGAGGACCGTCCACATCTACCCCGTCGACGGGCGCCCGTGCACCGAGTCAGGGACCATCTTCGTCATCATCCATGCCTGCCAGAAGGTCTATACGTCTTGCTCCAGTACCTGCGGCTCGTGGTGGAAGGCAATCTGCATCCAGTCACTCGACGCCTAGTCAATCCACTCCCAGGTCTGCCGCCGTCCGTCCGGCTGTAAGCGGTCCTCGGAAGAGCACTCGACTGAGCGAAATGGCTTCTCGCCGACCCGAAAATGCATTCAGCGTTCCCGCTGCTGTTTTTGCTGAACCTGTGCGACCTCACGCACGTGCTACTTACAGTTCTCGAAACAGATCTAAGTAAGAAAAATCAATCGATAACCTTCGATTGTTCTTTTTCAGTGCTGGCCTAAACAGCGACACAGAAAATTCGAGCAACGTCGTGGTAAGAACGCGCAGTGGAGCTGTTGCCACGACGAGAGGTACGCCTTCAACTCAACGAGGAGCGAATACTGTGAGGTCTTCGACGAGAATTGCCGAAGCCAACAAAAACAAGACACCTAGTCAGCGCACACGAAAAGAGAAACAGCCGCTGGTTTCGAGAAACCCGAACCTGTCGCGTAGCCTTTCCGGATCCACCAACTCGGTTCGTATACTCTTGCGCAATCTCTTTAGCAAAGCCGTCAGGGTATTCAGGTAGCTTCTTCGTCGAGTCGTCCTTCTGAGGACGACATGGCTCTTTCACATCAGGCGTCTGGAGCTGGCTCCACATTCGGAGGCGATGAACCGATGGACACTTCCGGCGAGGAGACGGGTTACTGGAAGTTCTTTGATGTTTACCAGCAAGTTGCGGTGATTGAAGAAGCCATCTTCACGTTCGACTGGCGCTCTGCTGATTTTCTGTTCGCCGAGCTGGGAGAGGACACTGTCATGAACGCCTCTATGGTTCGTCTGCAGCTAGGAAGAGCTTGTTTCGAACAATCCGAGTACCGGGAGTGCCGGACGATCCTCGAGCAGTTGCACAAGAAGAAAGCATGGAAGGTGGAGGGCATGGAACTTCTCTCGACTGCTCTCTGGCATCTCCAGGATTCCCACGCTCTTTCGACTCTGGCTCAAGAGCTGACCACGTATTCCCGTGAACGAGCTCAGACATGGTGTGCCGCAGGAAACTGCTTTTCGCTGCAGAGACAGCACACACAGGCCATAGAGTGTATGGAAAGAGCTATTCAGTTGGACAAACGCTTCGCCTACGCCCATACCCTTTTGGGGCACGAGCTGATCGTGCAGGATGAGCTCGATCGTGCTGCCGGATCGTTCAGAGCGGCTCTTCTTCTCGCTCCCCGCGATTACCGTGCATGGTATGGAATCGGACTTGTTCATTTGAAGAAGGAACAAGCTCTTCTCGCCCTCGCCAACATTCAGAAGGCGGTCTCGATAAATCCGACGAATCGCGCGATGCTCTGCACTCTCTCGCAGATCGAACAACAAAGAGGGCAACTGGGTACTGCCCTCACACTCATCGATCGTGCTCTCGCACTAAATCCTCTCGACGTCGCCTGTCGATTCAACAAAGCACGTCTTCTTTTCGAGGCGAAGCGAAACGAAGACTGTCTTGAGGAACTGGACAAGTTGAAGGCAGGTTCGCCGGACGAGGCCTTCGTCTTCCATCTCCTCGGTAAGCATATTATTGAGTGGCACTTTCGAATCTAAAGAATCTTTCAGCTCGTGTGCATCGGAGAATGGGTAACACACATATGGCTCTCTTGAACTACAGCTGGGCAGCCGAGCTGGATCCACGTGGCGAACAGAACATGGCCGACAACGGTGGTCTCGGCAGTCGCGAAGAGTACGAAGACGACGAGTACGGTTCGCCCGTCTGACAATCTTGCCCTCTTTCTTCCTTTTCCCCCACTCGATTCCGTGCTATTTTCGCTTCGTAGCGGGTTGCCCCCACGTCTTTTCTTCTCCCACATTTTATTATGTTTTCCTTCGACTAACAGCCAGCCCGCAATACCGTATTTCATCCAAATATATAAACCCTTTGCTGTATTCGTTCTTAAAAAAGCACAACCCTTGTTTATTAACAGCACAACCTTGCAATATTTAAAACCTATCCCGGTGTCGGACATGAAGAAATTGGCGGAGTGGATGTTGTGGTGCGAAGAATGAGACGGGCCAGAACGGAATCTGCGGAAGAGGTCGCCTCGACGACGTCCGGCCAGTTTCTTCTGGAAGCATCTGCGAGAACTCTGATCTGTTTCGCTTCTTCGACGAGATGACCGATCCATTTGGACTCCACTTCGGAGGGGTCTTCCAGCCCCATCTGAAAAGAAGGCGGACTTTTTTCCTCTACATCCCACTCACTTTCGCATAGACGATGCTCTTCGTCCAGAGCTTCTGCGACTGCAGATATTTGCAGGCATCAGCTCCGGCTCCGACGAGGAACAAAAGTTCAACTCCGTCCTCTATCAAATCCGAAGCGATCAGATTCGTGGCGATCAGTTTGATCAGAGATTTCGCCTTCTCATTGTCCTGGCTGGAAACCAGAAGAGCCGCTTTGATGCTCGCGTATCGAAGATCAGCGGAAACGATCAGGCGATCCGTGACTCTTTCCTTTGCGGCTCCGCCCACTACGACTGCCTGCTCGACAAGACGCCGTTCTACGGCTTCTTCGGCCGCGCACGCGACACTGATCACTCGCGATTCTCTCTCTTTGAAAGCCGCGTTCTCCCAGAACATCTGCAGATTTGGTGGTAGATGGTCCGTTTCAGAAGGAGAGAATCGGTCGATAACCACTGAAAGAAGGTCTGCGGCGAACTGGTCTCCCATAAATCTCCGTGCCGTTTTCTCGGTCCACAGCTTCGAAAGATCCGCTTCTAGTTCTTCGATCTGTGGGTGTTTCTGGCCTTCCAGCCACGAGAGCACCTCTTCCAGAGTGTCTTCTTCCGCTTCTTTTCGTTCCACTGAGCTTTTCCGACTTGCCGCGTCTTCGAGTCTCTTTCGGACTATTCCGATGGACTCTTCCTGATAAACAAACGGCATCTCTTTCTCAGATATCGACTGATTTCTCGCATTCGAGACGACGAATCGGAGGGTGTTATCATTCGTCAAAACGAGAGGAGAGAGTCCGCACAGATCGGCGTCGAGACACAGCTTTGAGGCGTCCATCCGGATGGCCTGGATCCGCGTCATGGCTTCCGTGTCCCAAAGAGTGACTTCTTTCGAGTGCAGAACGGCCATAGTGTGGTCTCCGGCCAGTCGAGAGAATGTCATTCGAAGCACTCGCGAGTGGGAGACGTCCCTCACCTGGCGGGACTGTCGCCGGCCGAGATCCCACACGACCAGGTTCCCTTCTACGTCGCCAACTGCCAGCATGTCGTCCTTCCACGTCATCGCGCAAATCTGAGCACTAGCACTCTTCCACTGCGTATTCACCATCTTGCCGTCTCGCACATGCAGACCTCGGAGAGTGATGTGATAGATGCGGTTATCCGTATCGAGAAGCACCAGGTTCTCCCGGTAGACGCTCTGCATGGTGGACTCGGTCTGCTTGATGCCGTGATGCTTGTTCGACCAGGCCATGTCGATGATCACAGGACAGCTCCGACTCATCTTCCGAAGCATACGCAGTCCTTTCAGATCCCAAATCTCGAGCGGTTCTCTTTGGAAGGCAAGGGCAAGGTAGCAACTGGAAGAAAACATTATGGAGGGATACTTCTAAAACAGAGGGCTCACTGATAGTAAGAGACCCGAATCAGCGTTATCGGGCTCTCGTCTGCCTCGGGTCTGATTCTTCTGGCGAGTCCCGTTCGGATGTTCGTGATGAAGACGTCGTTGCGAACGATCTGCGAGGCACTCAGCGAGTGGTTGTATCCGGCAGTCACCAGACTGTACACTCCGCCCCATTCGAGACACTTGACTGCCGATGGCTGCACCGAAAAGTCCCGATAGATCTGGGAAGTGAACACGTCGACGAGGTGCACGGTGCCGGAGTTGGTGCCGACAGCCGCCAGATGCAAAGTTCCGAGAGCAGTGTTTGCGAAAGGATCGTTCTCCACCTTGGTAAGTTCGTCCATTGGCCTCATGCGAACACAAGTCACTCCGGAAGAAAGAGAGCCCATTTGAGACAGCTCATGAAGACTTAGGTCACCGATCGGCCGTGTCTCAAGATTTTGTGTGAAATGGAGGCAGTCTTCGATTGAACTGGCCCGGTAAAGGAGCGGAATGCGACCGTTGCTGAGCTGCCAGAACGCGAGTTTCCCATTCTGATAGAGCACAGAGACGGTGGATTGAGTCGTCGGACAGAGAGCAGCCGCCACTATCTTCTGCGTGTTCATCGGACGGACGCACTCCGTCTGGCAGACTTTCTCCATCGAAAAACTCGCGTTGGGCTTCTTCTCCTCGGTCGGCTCGAATTTTCCGACGCGGAATGTGGTGGCTCCATTGGAATGGACTGCGAAAAGAGCGTCTCGGCGGCTAGAAGGCATCCAGGAGACGATATTTGATTCAATTGGCACGCGAGACAGGACACACATAAGTTCCGGATTGACTAGATAGAGCTGGAAACGGAAGGATCAGAACAGACTGATAGGATCGAGGCACTCACACTAGAATTGATTGCGATGAAAACCGTATTGCGATAAGCTTTGTGATATGTGATAAGGTAAATATTGGAGTTTTTAGAAGGGACGGCGTCTTCAGAAGTGACTTGAAATAGATGACCAGAGGAAGCGGGCTCGGAGAGAGCTATATCCGAGCAGACTAGAGTTTTGTTGCCAGAAGTGGCGACTGAAAACGAGCTATTTCAGACGTTGGAGCTCAGAAAAACATCTTCTTACAGATGACATTCCTGAGCGAGAATGGATCGACAGAGAAGTCGAAGAGCGGCACATGGGAATACGTGTGGTGCCAAACCTTCTCCCCAGTGACTGTGTTCCAGAGAACCACAGTGCTGGAGGAGTGCAGAACGAGCAGAAAATCGCGAGAAATGTCTTTCCACGGGTACCAGAACATTTCTGAATTATCGCATCCAGGTTATTTATAATGAGAAGGATAAATCTTACGGAGAACAGAACTGTTCGGATGGGAAAACTGGTTGATCTTCTCTGCGGACACTGCATTTGCAACTACGATGTGACCACTGATGTCCGAAGAAGCAACAATCGGGTGACATCCCGCAGGTGAAGAATCAGCGAAAGAAGAGCGCGGAGGGGACCAGCGGACCTGAACGAGACGCGTGGAAACGGGGTTTCGGGACGGGGGAACTGACAATATTAATGGCCGACTGATGCAGTTCTATCGATTGGATCCGTTTGTATCGGAGCACATCCACTATAAAAACTGTGTTGTGGGATCCATAGGCGATGAGACCCGCGTCATTCCTGAAACATCGCGTTTTCATCGACGAGCCGAGGCTGCGGGGCTCACCAGTCGATGGCATTCCGTCCGTTGCTCGGATGGAGACATCCCGGAACGGTGTGAGGCATTTCAGACTGACATCGACCCGATTATTCGCTGAAAAAGGGAAGAAATCGATAGGAAAACGCGCACACTTCTTTAGAAACGTCGTTTTATTGGTTTGTTTGCAGAGCTTCACTCTCTAGTTGGGCGGGCGAGAACGTATCGAATCGATGACGAAATAGGAGAGAAACATAGGCAGTACGATTCAAACGGGAAACGAAACTCAAACAATACTGGAAAAGTGTGTTGCTGGAAGTTCCAAATATGGACAACACGAAATGCAGCCCGGGGACTAGCTTTTCTATTACTTTTCGCTTCTCTTCCGCGAGAAAATTTCGTTTTTTTAACCATTTGTTTTCATTTTTCGACACCAGTTTCTTCTCAAAATTAAGAAAAACCAATATCAAAAAATTCAGAAAAACATGAAAAACTTGCAAATTGGTCGTGTGAAGTCATATCAAATAGAGGAAGTGGCAGGCAAGTCATGGAAGGGAAACAATAAATGAGGGATTGTTTTGAGGTTCCGATGAGTTCGCGGTGCATCCGATCGAGCAAACTCTTGCCATTTCGACACAGAATGAGCTTTTACTTTTTGAAAAGAATGAAGTGAGTGTGGAAAACTGAAGAATCAGAGAACATCTACTATTCAGATCAGCAGGAAATTCGACTGGAGCAATGAAAGAAGAGGAGTTCGCGTCGTTTCTTTGAATGTATTTGGTTTTGTTCGGACAATCGAACCTTAGTTCTGTTTTTAGTTTCGTACCGATGGCAGTCAGATCGTGGCGATTCTTGCTGACGGAAGAGCCCTGGTTATGGATGAGGGGGAGGTGATGGAGCTGGAAGTGGCGGAGATCGGAGACGATTCGACGACTTCCGCAGAATGGACTTCTGATGAGCAGACGCTTGCTCTCGCTGACAGCTTCATGCTCTATCTCGCCGACTCTTCGCTCGTTCCGTTCGCCGAACGACCTCTTCGGTTCTCCGAGAATGATCGAAAGTCAGCGCCCGTAAATGTGGGATGGGGATCAGAGACGACGCAGTTCAGAGGATCTGCCGGAAAGCTGAAACCTGGAGAGAAGTTGGAAAAAGAGCGAGTATCCATCGATCAGCACTCGAAAACTAGCAGTGTCCATTGGAGATGGGACGGAGAGATCGTGGCCGTTTCGTTCTTTTCGCAACAAGAGGAGACCAGATACCTGACGATTTTCGACAGAAACGGGGAGATCCTGAACTCGATGAACATCAGGAACATTTACCTCTCGCACTGCTTCGCCCACAAACCGAATGCGAATCTTCTCTGTTCGGCGATTCTGGAGAAGGATTCCGACGACAAACTCGTGTTTTACGAGCGGAACGGAGAGACTCGCAACAGCTACGTCGTGAAGTGGCCGAGAAACGAAGGAAGCCAGCGAGTCATAGGAAGAATCGAATGGAACTCGACCGGAACGATTCTGGCGATGCAGACGTCTTCTGAGGTTATGCAGACTCGTGAGTTAAACGTTGAATAAGAGTTGTCACATTGTTATCATTTTAGTGGAGTTCTGGCATCTGTCTAACTACGAATTCACAAAGAAATACACCTGGCCATTCGATAAAAACGAGAGAATCCTGTGGAAGTGGAGCATTTCGGAGAGCCAGAATGTAGAAGTTCTTCTACCGTCTGGTCAATTCCTTTCCGTCCATCTCTCTGCGTCGTCTTCGTTCTCTCAGGCGATCTCTCAGAATGTAGTCGTTGCGACGGACGATCTCCGGATGTATTCGTTGTGCCGGCGAGTCGTTCCCCCTCCGATGTTCGATCATTCCATCGAGTGTCCATCTGACATCGTCGCTTTCTCCACTTCGTCCCATTGGATCCACGTTCTCACTGCTGATGGAATAATAACTTCTTGTTAGTTACTAGGCCTGTTTCCCTAACAATTTCTCCTTTTTCAGACAGTCAGAAACCCGACGGCTATCAATTCGACGGTACTTTTTTCTCCACGGCTGTTCTCCCGAACCAACTTGGGTTGATCTGTGGTTTCGTTTTCGACGAGCTCGCCCATTCGTACATCATCTGGTCCGTTAGCTCTGGAAATCACGTCGTCTTCAAAATTTTCGGAGATTCCTCGGAGAAGTAAGAAATTGTTGTTTTCAATATCTAAAATCCATAATCTTCAAGACTCTTCGAAAGCGAGAATATCGGCTGGATGGGTGTGAATCCGTGTACCAAACAAGTGGAAGTTGCCTCGAACGACGGAGTCTTCACTAATTTAACGACGAAAGAAGAGCTTTTCAGAATCGAGAGTTTTGATTCGATTGAAGTCAAATTCGCCCTGAATCGCCACGTCATCCTGGCCGATCACTCGATTCTTTACATCGACTCTTCGCGAGTCCCCCAAGACGCCGTCTCAGTTCTCACTCGAAATTCCGACATTCTCCTGATCGACTTCGATAATAAGCTTCGATTTATCGACTTGGAAAGTGGACGGACGCTTGAAGACGTGCGTGACGTCGAAGCAGGATGCGAGCTCGTGGCGTGTGATTCAGAATCCGCGAACGTCATTCTGCAGGCAGCTCGTGGAAACCTGGAAACGATTCAGCCGCGGCGATATGTGATGGCTCACACGAGGGAGCTTCTGGACCGTAAGGAGTACATTCAGTCGTTCAAATGGATGAAAAAGCACCGGATCGACATGTCGTTCTGCATGAAATACAAGGGAGAAGAGCTCGAGAACGATGTGGAAGTGTGGTTGAAATCGACGAATGACTCGCAACTTCTGGAGCAGCTGCTTGTCAGTTGCACGGAAGTTTTCGACGAAGAAGGCACTTCTCTTTGCACTAAAGTCTTCGAGTTCATCCGACAAATCGAGGACTTGGACAGGAAAACGAAGCTGTTCCCGCTGCTCCTCACAGCGCTCCTGCGATCGAAGCCCTCTCGAATCAATGACGCTTTGAAAGAAGTGCAGGAACACGTCGGGAAAGTCGAGGATCGGAAGGACGTGTTCACTCGTAACAGTCTCCATCACATCTCGTTCTTCGTTCCGGCCAAGGAGCTCTTCAATTGTGCTCTCTCGACGTACGATCTGAAACTGGCTCAGCAAGTCGGTGAAGCGTCGAACTACGATCCGAAAGAGTACCTGCCCGTTCTGAACCGATTGAATCGAGTGGAATGCATTCTGGAGAGACAATATCGGATCAACGTCGTCAGAGAAGCTTGGACCGATGCGATATCGTCTCTCCTGAAGCTGGATTCGAGCGAAGAGAGAGGATCAGAGGAGACATGGTGGAATGATGCGAAGGAGATCATCCAGCGGGAAGGCCTCTGTCAGAACGCGTTGATTCTTGTGAAGCCTGAAGAAAAGAGGTATCAGGGATGCTGCGAACTGTACGCGTTGGAGCTGGAGAAAAAGGTCCACTGGAAGGAAGCCGCACTCTTCTTTGAGCTTGCTGGGAACGCGGAGAAAACACTGAAGTGTTGGGAGATGTCACGTGACATAGATGGGCTCACTTCTTCTGCTCGTCGACTCGGTGTGGATCCCGGGAAACTGAAAATCCATGCAATTAAGATGAGCGCGGCACTTCGAGAAGGACGACAGCCGAAGGAACTGGCGAAGGCTCTGAAACTGGCGGGCTCGCCGAGCACACAGATTGTGCAGGCTCTCTGTGACGCTTTCGAATGGACAGAGGCTAGTCGAGAGACGGAAAAAGGAAAGGAGGAAGGACTGCGGAAGGCGGCGAGAGCGAGAAGTGAGCAGATCAGAATGGACCTCGAAAGGAGACAGACGGAGTTCGAGAAGTACCAGAAGAGACTGACGGTGGTCCGAGAGAACAAACTGAAGAGAGTCGAGCAGTTCGCAGCTGGAGAAGTCGACGATCTCCGCGACGACATCTCGATCATCTCGAGTATTAGTTCGCGATCCGGATCCTCGAAAGTTTCGATGGCGTCGAGTGTTCGAAGAAGGAAGCAGATCGAGAAGAAGAAGAGCTCGCTGAAGGAGGGAGGAGAATACGAAGACTCGGCTCTTCTGAATGTGCTCGCCGAGCATTACAGATGGATGGAACAAGTCGGAAACGAGCTCTCCCAACTGATTTCCGTTCTCATGGAAGTTGGTCACTTCGGCGAAAGCGTCGAATTGAAGAGAGCGTACGAAGAGTTCGCGGCGAAGCTTCTCAAGAGAAAGGCTGGAATCTGGCCCGACAATCTCTCGATTCAACATCTGCCGGGACCATTGCACGCTTTGGTTTGTCCATTCCAACGAGTTCTGACTTATATTCTTTCTTTCCAGTTCGATCCGAATCAGGAACCGTCACCAATACCGATGCCTCCAATCTTCCGGCTCGAGCCTGAACTCGTGGCACCCAACACTTCCTTCCCCTCGGTTTTCCCATAATTTTCAAACTTATTGTTTTTTTCTTGTTTGTTTTTGTTAAAAGTTGACTTATTGATTGTTTTTTTATAAATTGGAAACAAAAAAAACAAACGAACAACGATACGCGGTGCTATCCTATACTAAAACAAAAACAAGAATTTACTGGGGACGGAGACGAACGAAAGACTGTAGGATTCTGCTCTGTTCCGAGTTCACATTGCACCTCTCGAGGATCCGATTTGCGAGTGGTTCGAGCTTCGATCGGTTCGCGGTCAGAGACATGATCTGAAGACACGTCGCCGCTCCATAGGTGTCCTTTCGTCGGAGCGCATCCTCGAACAGCTCCGCCATCGCCCACTGTTTCGCGTGGCCACGTGGCATCACAGTCGCTTCTTCGCCACTACTGGCTGACTCGTCCAGCAGCAGCTCCAACAGCTCGTACGCCTTCTGGTGCTCTCCGATTCGGGTCAGCAGGAGGGCACACTCGGAAATCTGAACGAAAGGCGAGTTTCAGATTAGTGTTCGCTTCTGCCTACCTGCATCGGAGAAAGCTTCCTTTGCAATCTTTTCTGATTTTCAGTGAACTGGCTGAACTCGATCCAAACAGCGACCATCTTCTGGACGAGCTCCGTGAATTGCTCTCTTTCCGTCGTGTTCAGAGTCTGAAATCATTATTCGTTGCCTGTGTGCTCGAAAGATGGGCTTACATGGAACTGCACGTCACTCAGCTGTTTTCTCATTTCATCACCGAGCACTCCGTTCACTTGACCGGCGGCAATGGTGTCCGTGATGATTCTTCGCAAAAGAGTCCAGTTCCGTTCGGAAGGTCCTGACATTTTGCGGAAAACGAGAGAACTGAGAGAGTTGTTGACGCCGACGAGGCGCGGTACCATGGACTTGTAGAGCTCGTGGATCTTCGAGAGCGAAGTTGTTTGTTCGATGGCCAGTTGCAGATATCTATTGTAGAATCGCGACTCGACTGTGAAAGCTGGCATTTGAACTCCGTTCAATTTCGATTCGTAGATTGAAAGGAGGCCTTGGGCTAGGTTCAGATTGGCCGCCCGGTAGTTCAAGCCCATGGCTTCGGCGAAGAAGAGATTGCAGGACGCAGTGACAGAAGTCAGTTTCTTGTTGCTGATTTGACTCTGGATTTCGCTCAGCCACGAAACAGCCACCGCCAATTGTTTCTCGTAGGCCGCCTTATCCTGCTCAGTCTCTCTTTTCTCCTTGTCTTGGAGCTTCGGATTGATGATGTCCTTGACGATCAGATAGTACGTAGAAAGCGCCGGCTCCACTCCAAGCTCTTTCATTTCTCCGATGATCTCGGTGAAAGCCTTCATTCGTTCCTCAAACTTTCCTATCTTGCCGGCGGCGGTCAGAAGAGCGTTGAATGTGAACACGTCGGGAATAAGTCGCTCCTTCGCCATTTCAACAGCCAGCTTTCGAGATGAAGCGTAGTTAGCCGACGTTCCAATCAAAGCATTGTAAGCCTCCCGTTGCACCTTTCCTCCGGATCCTCGATGTTCTTGGTACAATTCTCGGGCTCTGTCAAAGTCCGAGAATTTGCACAATCCTGCGATCATGATTGATACTGTCTCGTCATTTTTCGGAAGCGTTTCGAAAAGGAGGTCAGCGACTCCGCCGGATTTCCACTTCTCCTGAGAATCGTCGCCGAAATTGCGAATTCCGGCCCATTCTTTCCACTCGGAAAACGGGATATTGGATGAATTGTAGTAAGAGACGAGGCGGAACAATTCAAGCTGAGTCTTCTGGCTCACTTCAACGTTTTCCGCGCGCATTCTTTCGTACAGCATGCAAGCATCAAGCACTTCGCGGCTTTCGATAATAGCGAGCAAGTTCTTTTCGGTCGGATCGACTTGCAGCGGATCCGGAAGCTGTTGCGGCCGGAACGCAGGAAGACGTGGCTGATCTCGATCAAAAGCGAACAGAGTAGGCCATTCGGCGGCTAGTTCACGAGCAGCTCGCTTTCCGAACTCCTTTGCCATGAAGTAGGTTTTCTTCGCGTTCTGGGTCGATGGAATCGTGATTGGGTCGTCAATATATGCGAAGTGGGGAGCCGTGTTGTCTGGTCCAACAGTTTCAGACAACGCATTCAGCAAATCCGTCGGAGATCTCTGAATAAAGGTGGTTCAAGTGGTAAAAATCGGTAGCTTGCCTCGATCGCTGCTTGCACGGTGAATTTCGGCTGTGTTGTTGCTTCTGCAGATGACAAGCCACGTTTTATCACTCTTCCCAGCCCAAATCGTCGAATCATCTTCTGAAAATGTCGCGTTTAGAGTAAAAAAGAAAGAGAAAAGCAGCGAAAAAAATAAAATCGGTGGCCTAGAAAAAACAAGCCGGCGGACTAGAAACCCTCATCGCGCGCGAAATTCAAGCTCGAAATCACAAACTTCAGTTTCTAATTTGCTTCTTCGCACTAATATTTTCAAACTATTATGGCAACTACTTCTGTAAACGAACTAACTGAGTTCTTCGGAACTCATCTCACTGCAATTAACGACCTCGACGAAGCGCTCGCAACGTCTTCAGCCGACATCAACTACGAAGACTTCGAGGAGTTCAAAAACTCACCCGGTTCGAGTATTTTCGAGGAGGATTTCTCCAGTATTCTTAAAGAATGTAAGTTTTATTAGCGTTCTCGAATTATCGATTCTCAATTCTCTCGTTAACTACAGTGAGAAAGCGTGTAGAGAAGCTTCTCGTATCCGGAGAAAAATGCGATTTTCGACCGATTTTCGAAGAAAGCAACGTGTCGGTGATGAAGTTCAATCTGTTCATCTGGCACTTCCTTGAGACGGGGAAACGCTCCGAGAGCTCAGAAAGTGATGTGGAAAAAGCTGCTCTCGCCGGCTGCATCTACATCGCCATGTGCGCCATGCCCGGATCCAACATCGATTTGTTCCAGAGTGGTCTTTACTTAGTACTGAAACGAAGCAAATCCACAATTGATAAATTATGTTACAGAAATGCCTGAAAATCATGTCAAACTGCTGTCAAACAGTGAAGATAGGTGAAACCGTGACTACGAAGAAAGCAGGCGGTGCCAAAAAGAAGAAAACGAGCGGAAAGGACGATGATGCGGTTGCTGAAGACGAAGACGTCGACAGTGAGCCGAAACTCGGCCCTCCTCGGATCAGCGTCGACTCTGCGGAGCGCTTCCTACAGCAGCTGACAACTCAATTGTTCGGCTTCCTGACAGCCAACACCTTCAGCGTCGATCCGTCGCTTCTGATGAGCACTTTCGAAGTTATTGAAGACGTCGGTCGTCTCGATCCGGTCCGAGCAGCAGCGAGAGCTTTCCGAGCTAACTCGGTGCACGAGTTCCGATCTCTAGAGAGATTCACAGATCGGTACTGCGCTCTCGTTCATGCGCTCATCGAGAGCAAGTACAAGACGAGAGGCGAGTTGGCGTACGGGAGACTGATACGTCCGCGTCTCGCGATGCTTCCGTATCCGGACGAGAGTAACAAGACGTCAAAGATCACGACGGAACGGAAAAGGTCCGGAGAGTTAGCCGTCCATCTTGTTCTGGCTCGCATCGAAAGGAACCCTGAGGCGAGCGAGATGAAACTGATCTACACGGTTCTCGGAATGATCTACTATCAGTGCCCAGATCTCGCCGAATACAGAAACAACATTTCGGTTTTCATCGAGAAAATCCTGAAAGCTCTCCCATATCAGTACGCGTACGACTTTGTTCAGTCGATGCACACGCTATTCAAGAGCAAGGGAGCTGGCGTGAAGTCGCTCTCGACCGAACTCGCTTCTATCTTCATCTCTGGATTCGACTTCTCCGCTCCTGATCCTGGGCCAGTTCCATCTGAGGAACCTGAAGCTTCTGAAGATGAGGAAGAAGAGGAGGAGGAAGCTGCTGAGGATAGTGATGAAGAGGAAAGGAACATGTCGCGAAGGATCCGAGAGAGAGCGCGGAAGGAGAAGGAGCGTCAGAAGCGAAAAGAAGCCGCTTCTCGAGTCGTGCCCCGGAACGAGGCTCTTCCGATCCTCTACAGCATCATCTACATGGCCTGCATTGACAAGTCCCCTTCGCTCCGATTACACGGATCAAACAGCTTCGCGAAGATTCTCGAGTCGGAGAAGCACAGAAAGGCGTTCCAAGAGTTCTGTCAACACAGAAACGCCCAGATGGACGAGAAGCTAGGAGAGATCGGAGATGCGCTGACCGAGTCGGCCGAAGGAAGTCAGAGTGCGTCGGATGAGGCGACCGGTGCCAAGAAGGCGTCAAAAACCGATTTGGCCCAGGACGAACAGCAAATCATTGAGAAGTTCAATAAACTGAAGCTGATGAACAGGGGAGAGGCCCGCGTCGAGACGGATATCATTTACATGCTAGTTCGTAGACTGGCGGTCGACGAGAAGGCTCCGGTGAAAAAGAGCTCCTGTGCTCTTTTGAAGCTCTTCCTTTCGTTTTGCGACGAAGACGTCAAGTTCGAGGTGGTCATTTCGATCCTTCAGGTGAAAATACAAGAAAGGAACAATGTAAAATGTATCGTATTGCAGAAAATGTGTCGAGACAGAGTTGTGAGTGTCCGGAAGGTGAGTGCCGAGGCATTGACGGAGTTGATGTTCAACGAAAGTATTCGATTCAAGTGAGTTCTTCTTGCTGAAGGAACTATCGCGCAGAATCGCTTTTCAGAGAGTCTCTGAGCGCCAAATGGCTCGATTCGCTCATTATGATGCTCAACGACGGCGACAACGACGTGACAGAGCACGCGAGAAAGCTGATCATGCGTGTGCTCACTCCGTTGCTCGAGAACACTTCCGACCTCACGTGGACTCTGCTCAACGCCATCGAATCAGACACGAATCATCGACAGTACATGATGACCACCCTTAAGGATGCGGTTCGCGAGAGACTCGTCCGCCGAGCCGTAATGGATTCGATGAGAGCCCACATCACAAACGGAGGCGCTGAAATGAACGGCACGTGGATGGTGCTCTCGCAGTTGAGTGTGCAATTCGAGGCGAACATCGAGTTTGCTGTAGAATCGTTCCTCGGTGTGGATCTGACGCTCGAGTCCAATAATGTGCAATACATGGTGCACATCATCGAGAATAACGCGAAGAAGATGGACGAAGACATGAGAAAAGATTTGCTGGGCTCGATGAAAAGGACACTCCAGACGTTCTCGTTCCACCCCTCGCATTCAAAAAGCCTCTACCACTGCTACGGAAGGCTCATTGACGGAATCGGGGACAGGGCCAACAGTAAGTCTTTAAGTCTTCTTATTCATCCAAACACCCATTTTCAGACGGGAGAGAGTTCACCCAGTTTGCTCAGGACCTTCTCAGCAACTGTCTCGATGCGATAGTACAGGCTCTCCCAATGATCAAAGATAAAGAGACCTGGAAACAGAATGCGGAAGGTCAGGAACGTTTTCTGATCACCGCCCTCAACCTAGCTTCCGAAATCGTCTCATTTTCTCCGCAACTCGTTCCTGTCTACGAACGTCTCGCGAAGACGCTCTCGATGATCATCAACGTGAACGAGAACCATGCAGATGCGACCGCCATCAATCCCGACATGCCATCGGCGCACGTCACTCGACCGCCCACTCAGATGTCCGAAGTTCCTAGCTCGCAAAGATCTGCGATGCCGTCTCACGAGAACGGAGAGAAGTTCAGTGACAGCATTCGCGCGATCGCCGTCATCACTCTGGCCAATATGATCCTCGCTTACGACCGACTCCTCAAGCTGATGCCGATGCTTGTTCGGCAGCTGCAGATCAACCAATCTCACCAAATTCGATCCAACATCGTCGTTGCCATCGGAGACATTTGTGCGTCGTACAAAACAGATCGATACGCTCCCGTTCTCGCCGCCTCTCTCTGTGATCCTTCGGTTCTCGTTCGTCGGCACGCAATCAATCAGATCGCCCGACTCATCACATTCGGGATCTTCCGCTTCACCGGTGAAATCATGATCCGGATGATGCTGGCGACACTGGATGCGAACGAAGACGTTCGGAACGACGCCCGACTGTACATCAGTGAAGTTCGGCAATTAGAAGAGACTGACTTCTTCCCGAAGAACTTTGTGCAGTACATGCTGGCGCTGACACAAGCGAAACGACTCATCGGAACGAGTCACGATGAAGAAGATCGGGGACAAGTGGACGTGGCGATCGGGGGAGGCGTTCCTCTCGCGAGACCCTCCCGCATCGCCATTTACACGTTCATGATCGAGTCGCTGGACGACAGGTCAAGATACCAAGTGAAAGACAGCATCTGCAAGCGAATATTTTTCCCGATCGTCAACGGAGAGTATGATTTCGCCGACTACAATGTTCAGTGTCTACTGGAAGACGCGCTCCTGATTATGGCCTCTAACGAAATGCAAGTGAGGAGCGAAGTCGGAAAGAATCCGAACGAGGACGATCTCATGGAAGCGCCTGCCGAAAAGGTAAACGCGGCTGCCGACTTCATGCAGAAAGTCTACCTGAACAACTACATGGAGACGATCGTCCCCGCACTGCTCGCTCTCCGCGAGTTCCTTAATCAACACCACTCGAAGCTTCTCCGACAGTGTATCGTGGCGATCCGGATGTTGTGCTACGAGCACAAGAACGACATGGATGTGATCTTCCGGGACGACAAACAACTGAAGCTCGAGATGGAGTTCGAGCTTCAACGAGTAAAGCAAAGAACTGCCGAAGCGAACCGGATTCTCGACGAATACTTAGAGAAGGTGTCCGAGTTCCGAAAGAAGCAGAGAAGGTTGTCGAAGGAAGCGGCAAACGCGGAGCCAGCAGTTGTGTCGCAAGACGCCGCTGAAGCCGATGTTGAGATGACATCGCCAGTGCGAAAAGAGCAATTGGTGACGGAGGAGAACACACAGACACCTCAGAAGCAACAACAACTTGTGCCCCGAACGCCGCTGACTGCGATCCGAACGACGACTGAAGCTTCATCTACGCCGCAGACGAGAGCGCTCTCGCCGAAAACACTCAAGAAGATCCGACGTTCGGTTGGAGCACTGATAAAGAAGAACGAGATGCGAATGAATGCTCCCGATCTGGAAGACACTCAAATGGACGAGCCTCGTGGTACGGGCAAAGAGAATGTGGCTGAAAAGGAGAAGGAAAAAGAACAAGAGAAAATGATTGTGGATGAAGAGATGAGTGGAGGAGACGCTTCTGAGAAGGAGAAGACCGTCGATGAGCCGCAAGAAATGGGAGAAGTTGAAGAACCCGAGAAGTGCCAAGACCCTGCGAATTCGCGAGACAATCACGAGGCCGAACTATCTGCAGACGTCGAAGAAGTTCAAAACGCAGAGGACGCGAAATTACACGAACAGCGACCCGAGGATCGAGAAAACATCAGCGACGAGACATCCGACAAAGCGAGAAGTACGTTGAATTGAACTCCAAAACCAATGAATCCGTCAAATTTTCATCATATTTATTCTTCAATTTCAGATCGACGAAGAAAAACTCCGAACTTTTCTGATGACGAGTCGGTTGATTCCGAGGGAAGAGTGTGGAAAAAGCCTAAAATCGTGGCTGTTCCGGATGAGCCGGAGTCTTGTGAGAACCCGATCGATACTTCGATGAACGTCACCGTTCGGAGATCGCGTCGCAGCGGAGACGGAAAAGGACAACAAAAACGGAAGGCAGAAGTCGAAGAGCCGACGGAATGCCACGATGATAACTCGGAAGAGGGACGCGATTCCACTCAGCTGTACGATGAGATGAAGCTCGGTGCTGGCAGACAGTGCTCGACTCCGATCAAGGGTCGCGATTCAGATGCTGCCGACGTGACGTTCTCGCTGAATCTCTCGGCCATCACTGAACGAGAGGAAGGGAAGCACAGAAGTGAGTTCTAGAAGGATTACGACATTCTAATGAGGAACTTCGTTTCCAGAAAGCCACATTCAGCATCTACAGAACATCTTCGAAGAAGACGAAGAGGACTAGAAGTTCTTAATCTTGTTTGTAACCATATTTGTCATTTCTGGATGAATGAATCTGTCTCATTTTCTTCTCTAACGGAGATTCAAGTCTATTTTCTCGTTAAACATTTATTTACGACCACTATTTCGGCCCTTTCGGAACTTGTTCGAAATAAGAGATTTGGACTCGGAAACAGTTCCCTAGGAATTCCTGACAAGGGGGCGTGGCCCGTCGATTGGGTCTGTTAAAAGCGATAGGCTTGTACACTTTTCGACCGCTGTCGGCATTCGCAGAAGTCGGACCGCGAGAGCGGTTAAAGGAACATACAGTTTCAGCAAATTTGGGTCTCGCCGCGTAAGCGGCGCCAGCAGCGCCGACGGCCGAAATTACGTCATTCTACAGCGCTGGAGTCCCACCCGCCCGCCCGGGGAAGAGACGCGCAGCAGGCGCAAGGGACAACGTTGGCAACGACAAACGGACCAAGTAGGCACGAATGCCGGAATCAGGTGATTCGGATCACCGCGTCGGCACGAAGACGGATCGCCAGCGGATGAAGAGTCGCATTGTACTCTACACCAGACGCAGGCTTCAAGCGAGCGATACGAGCCGAGGAGTGCGGCGATGAACAATCGACAGTTCCGGACGTTTCGAAGAGAAGGCATCGAATAGAGAGTATAGTGAGTTGGCCGGGACAAGCAGAAAATCGCCTCGCAAGGAGGGTGGGCAGCTACGTCGCGACACGAACAGGCAAAACTCGACCGGATCAATAAGGTAAGGTCAGGGCAACCCTTTTGCAGAAAGAAACGAAGCTTCAAATCGGACGGCGACCATGCGGACGGATCCATAGGTGCACCAGAGGACCAGAAGGGAGCAATTGGCAATTCGAGGAACGAGAAACAGCAGCGACAGTGAAGTCGTCACGCCCGCCTCCTCATCCGTTATCAATGCTCACCTTCTCACCGATAACATCCTTCTTGTTCTTCCACCATTACTCCAATTCACCCCCACTCTGTTGTATTTGTCCGAGGTTAACGGGTGCCCGGCACCCCGTTTGTGGTGCCTGGCACCACAAACACCGCAACTCGAACGCCTAACCCAACACCGAAAAGCCAAACCCTTCTCAAGTTTCTCAAGAATAAAGATAGTGGTTGAAAAGTGTAGTTATCGGGAGCCGAAGGTGACAGATAACTCGGGTTTTTCAATTCTCCATCGGAAGTGGGTGACTGACAGCGTTATTTGGCCATTTCCCGATAAAAACGCTTCATTTAACTAGAATCATGCTTGTATACAAAATAAAACAGATTAAATTTGGGTTGAAGTTAAAAAGGCACTATTGACAAAAATAGATGGGGGAGAAACGGGAAGGTAAGCCTCGGATGAGCATTGTTTAGAGGGACTGAATGCGCTTCTCCTGGGCGTCCATCTCGTCGCGCACAGGCTTCGGCAGATCTTCTCCAACCTGTTGCTCGAGGAACTTGCGAATCTCGGCGGCGTCTTGCTTCCAGTACTCGGCTGGCACCGACATGAGCTCGTCCCAGTTGACCTCTCCGAGTCCTTCCAGGTTGATGGATCCCTTGGCGGGCACAGTTCCGATCGGAGTCTCGACTCCGATGTTCTGCTCTCCGTCGAGACGTCTGATGATCCAGTCGATGACACGGATATTGTCTCCGAATCCGGGCCACAGGAACTTGTTGTTTCCGTCCTTGCGGAACCAGTTGACGTGGTAGATCTTCGGCATTTTTCTCGAGTCGGTCTTCAGATCCAACCAGTGCTGGAGGTACTTTCCGAAGTTGTATCCCATAAACGGACGCATCGCCATCGGATCGTGCATCACAGATTTTCCGGTGTGCTCGGCGGCCGCGGTGGCCTCCGATTTGAGACAAGATCCGGTGAAGACTCCGTGCTCCCACGAGTGCGTCTCGTAGATGAGTGGCACTCCTTGTGGACGACGTCCTCCGAAGATGATGGCCTCGATTGGCACTCCCTGCGGGCTCTCCCAGTCCGGATGGATGATCGGACACTGACGGGCCGGAGCGGCGAAGCGCGAGTTCGGGTGGGCAGCGACTCCCGGCTCTCCGATGTGCCACTTCTCGCCGAGCCACGTGGTGATGTCCACGTTCTTGTCGGCCACCTCGTCCTCGAGTCCCTCCCAGTAGTACTCTCCGTTGGCGGTCTCGGCGACGTTCGTGAAAATCGAGTTCTTCTGGAAAGTGGCAACGGCCATCGGGTTCGTCTTTTTCGACGTTCCTGGTGCGACTCCGAAGAATCCGGCCTCCGGATTGATGGCGTAGAGTCTGCCGTCCTCTCCGAACTTCATCCACGCGATGTCGTCTCCGACACATCGGACCTTCCATCCCGGAAGTGTCGGCTCAAGCATGGCCAAGTTGGTCTTTCCGCACGCGGATGGGAATGCGGCGGCGATGAAATGCTCGCGACCGCACGGGCGAGTCACGCCCATGATGAGCATGTGCTCGGCCATCCATCCCTCGTCCTTGGCGATGTTTGAGGCGATGCGAAGAGCGAAGCATTTCTTTCCGAGCAGGGAGTTGCCTCCGTAGCCGGATCCGAAAGACCAGATCTCGCGCTCTGGGGGACGATGGGCGATGAGGACACGCTCCGGGTTGCAAGGCCAGTGGTTGATGACCTTTTCTGGAAGAGGAATCGGTTGGGAGGCATATTCTTTAGGATGAACTCACGCTTGACTGGACGCGGAAGTCCGACAGAGTGGATGCAACGGGTGAAGTCCTGGTTGCCGAGGGCCTCCCACACTTCGTTGCAGACACGGGTCATGATTCTCATCGAGAGAACCACGTAGTTCGAGTCGGTCAGCTGGACTCCGATCTTCGAGAGCGGGCCTCCGACCGGTCCCATCGAGAACGGAATCACGTACATGATACGTCCGGCCATGCAGCCCGGGAAACGGGAGTCGAGCTCAGTGGCCAGATCTTCCGGAGCCAGCCAGTGTCCCATGATCGGCTCGACGCCCTCTGGGGTATGGGTGACAGTGTCGTACTTGTTCTTCGTCACCATCCACGTCTTCGACTCCACACGAGCCACGTCCTTCGGATCCGTACGGCAGATGTAATTGTTCTCGTACGCCTCGAGCTTGGAGAGCATTCCGCGCTCGATAAGCTTGTCGATGAGCTCGTCAGCCTCGTGCTGCGATCCGTCGCAGATGAAGATTCCGCGCGGACGCATAAGCTCGGCCTTCTCGGCAATGAAGCGCTGCACCTTAGCGGGCAGAAGATGGAAGTCTCCCTGCAAATTTGATTCCCGTCTATCTACTTTTTAATTTCAGCTAGTGTTCGCTCTGTTTTCATTGGACCTAATCTGTGTTGTTATTAGACCCAATCTGGTCAATATTTCCCCCGGTGCTAATAGTTTTTGCAAACATTGTCCTCTTTCTGCATCACTCTCTTCTCGCGAGAAAGCAAAGTTCGAATTGTGTACCGGTCTGCCTGCCGAATCAAACGACGCCGTCTTTCTTTTTTTGGCGGCCGATCATTTGAACATTTCGATGTTATCCCTCGAACCGGTTCTCCTGTTTGCAACACAAGTTGCATTTGTTTATGGTTCACCGCCGCCACGGCCATTGATTTCTGATCGATCGATCGGGCGCGGGGGGCCACCAACTGCCGCGACGGCGGGTCGCTTCAGTGTCCGATTGCTGCCCGTTTGCACGCAGAGTTACAAACAGGCACGTGTGTCGCGGGAAGTAGCTTTGACGAATGTCGCGAGTTGCACCGAGGGATTCGAAACGGGAGCCTTCTATTCTGGGACCTTGTTTACGCGAGACACCGCCAGAACCAAAACAAGGCTCTCCAATGCAAATCGCTGCTTCTGCCTCTTTCACAGAAAGCTTTTTTTTCTTTCCGGGGACGAAGAGAAGTTGTTTTTCCCTTCGCTTCTTCTTCTTCTTCTCTCCATCCCTCTCAATAACCCTCCGTTTCTCTTCTCTTCTAGAATATTCTATCGCCACAAGATACGTGTGTCAACGAAACGATTGAATCACCCCACGTGAGCGAGCGTACTTTGAACAGTTCGGAAAACCCCCCGCTGCTGGCAGTGGTGTGATATCAAGTGATAAGAGATCGCGTAATGGCGTTTCAAGAGATCAACGACGCAGTCCGTCTTCGGTCTGTGCCGTCTGTTTATCTCGAGCCAGGACAAGCATTGGAAATTGAACAATCTTTCTCGCAAATATTTGGTTTTTCTATTGGTTCCCTCGTCCCTTTTGTGTTGCTACTTGGGAGAGAAAAAGCGAGAGAGCATTCGGAATCGATGGCATTTCTCACGTTTCCAGGCGTACTTTCACCCCTTCTGTTATCAATACCTTGTTTGCTGTAGCGTTGCAATCAATGCAATCGGTGTATCATATCAAAATACGAGCGCGACGAGGAAGACAACGCCAACGTCGTCAACAGCCTTACCTTGAGGATCGGAACGTGGCCGAGACGCTTCATGACGACTTCATTGACGACGTAGAAGGCGTCCTCGGAGATTTGACGGAGCGAAGCATTCGCAGCGCCAGTGTTCTGTAAATGAAGACCTGAGAACGAGAAGAGAAGGGAAGGAGGTACCTTGTAAGGAGTGAGAAGATTCGGATCGACAGACATGATGCTCGCTTCGCTTCTAGACACACCGTCGTCCCCGATAGGTTGTGGTGTGAATGAATGAAGAGGAGAAGAAAGAAGATGGCAGGGGGTATCACTGGCCGTCAGGAGAGAAGGGCCCCAGTGAGACGCAGGTCGTCAGAGAGCACGCGAAACGGGGAGATGCAGACACTGCCTGGTCACCAGATCGAGGCTGCCGCCGACTCCGCCCAACTTTTGTGTGTGTGTGTGTTGTTTTCGAATTGAACGATGATGTTCAATGTATGTTGTATACGGGCGATACGAGAGGAGTGTGCTCGAAGACGGGTGGGGTGACACTGTAAAGCGAGAAGGATAATTATGTCATGAGGCAAGAGACGAGGTCGATTAGACGAGGAAGGACGAAGCGGACGTGATTCGAAGAGTACGAGTGTTCAATGAACGAGAACACTGATGTCTCGTGTCGGCGAGGCTCAGAAACGGGTCAAAAGTGCAGAGTATTCTCGAACTTTGGCTGCTTTTTGCATCGTTTCATGATCTGTTTACACTTTCTTCTCTTTCGAGACGGAAAAACGCGCCGAAAACTTGGCGGTTTGCGAGAAAACACTCGAGAAAAAGTAGACTGAAAATTGCTGTTTTGTCTGGGAAATTGAATTTCGCGCTCTGAAAGTCCGTAAACACTCTGTCTGTAAACACATTTCTGAAGTTCTTACCGTAAATTTTCAGCTACAAAATTGCAATAAATATTCATTTTTTGAGCAAAAGTTATAGAAATTCGGATGTTCTTTTGAGCAAATAGACGTTCTAGTAGAGAGAGAGAGAAAGAGGGAAAGTGAAAATCGACAGCAACCTGAATCGATAACAGAAAAATTAAATTTCTGGGAATATTGACAGAAATAAAACAAATTGTGATTCTCAGATGGGATGCTAATACTTCTGAGAGAGAGACGGCGCGTGGGACGGGACTGTGTGAGCTAAAAATCGGTCGGAAAGACTAGAAATGCAGAAGGTTCGGGGTTCATTTTTGTGTTTTCAACGAGCGAAAGAGAGAATGGGGGGCAGTGGAATAAGAGATGAGACTGAAGGAGACGGGGAAAGTATTGCAGAAGGGGAGAGAGAGAATCGACCGGATCGGGGGAGATTTGGAAGGAAACTACGGGGTCTTCAGAGCATCGAGACGCCGTTCATCCACGAGAACACGAAGTCGGCGACGAACACGCAGAAGTTGATGAATGCCAGAATCTGGAGACAGAAGACGTACGAAAGGGACGTGACGGGGGGACAACTCACGCAAGCAATGATCCATTCGGGTCTGTGGCAGACGAGGTTGATTCTCGGCCCGTTCGGCGGATAACACGCCGCGTAGTAGGCCTCGACGAAGCCGCCGAGAAGCCAGAAGAAGCAGCCTGCTGCCGTGAGAAGTCCATCCTGAAGACGTTGTTTTGTCTGGAGGAGAAGGAATCCACGTGGCTTACCACTTTCTTCCAGATGTGCAGATTGCTGGCGAAGCACGAGGTGATGCCGAGAACCAGCGAGAAAAACGAGAACGAGACACTGATGCCTAGCACCAGACCTGCAAATGAAACAAATGAATCGTTCCGATCGTGTCTCCGATCTTCCCTACCCTGCCACTCGGTGTTCGTTCGGATCACAAAATCGTGGAACGAAGTGCCCTTCATCGGTCCGAGCACTAGTGCCATCACTGCGACGCCGAGGATCTGGAAGGATCGGAAGTTCGCAAGGATCGGGACCATCGACGATACCACTTGTACCGCCTTCGCCACGCATCTCGCGAGCAGCGGGTAGTTCTTGTTGTTCAGCGCGTTCTTTGGATGCATCGTCGACGGAGGGTACGTGGTGTAGGAGGGCGCGTAGAAGGGCCGCAACCTCCGCAACGTCATCGTCTGCTGCTGCTGCTGGAACAGTGATCGATGTAGAACGAAGGATCGGACGGGGAGACTCACACTGCGATGTCCGACCTCTCCGTAGTAATTCCTGCCGTAGGGAGTGAACTGCTCGGGACCGCCGCCCCCGAAATCCGTCTCCTGGTACCTGCCCATCGGAGGCTCCCTCTTCTTCCTGTACATTGGCAACGGCTTCTTCGCAGGTCCCGAGTAGGCCTTGAACTGTCTCCGATCGAACGCCTCCGCCGAGACGCCGCGTCCCCGCCGGCTCTCCGCCCCCAACGTTCCCATCGTCGGCGCCGTCGATCGGGGTCTCGAGGGCGCCGTTCGGGACCTGCGGGGAGGACTCGGAGCAGGCTGCGGGTACGGGCGGTAAGCTCCGGAGGCGCCCGGATAGGGACCATAGGCGCCAGGATAGGCGGAGGCCGGCTGATAGTTGTAGTGCGAGTAGTTCGGGTATCCGTAGTAGGGGTACTGCTGCTGCTGTTGCTGAGTGTCCCCGTACGTCGGATCTTGAGAAAGCGAACCATCGGGGAGGAGTTCGGAAACACTCACCTATGTATCCATTCTGACCGTACGGCTCGTGGAGGTACGCCGGATTGTAGACACCGCCCATGTAGTAGGCACCGTTGATTGGGTGCCCCAACGGTTCCTGAACAACGGAATCTGTGTCGGGAGGGAAAGGGAGAAAGAGGACGAATGTTAATTCAATGCAGAAGAAGTCTACTCGGACCGTGCGTTGAGCGTGTATGCAAATACGCGCGGAGCTCCCCCACGTAACAAGCTCACAAGTATCTGCTCGATCGTACACTGATAAGCTCTATTTGCATACGAAATGGGGCGCGCAGATCGAGAAGCGTTTCGAGAACGGATATGGAGATTCCAGGAGGGACTAGAAACATCCAGGGAATCCTGCGATCAGGGCGAAGGAGAGTTCAAGATGCACTCACTCTGATTGGTGCCTAATTGCGACGAGACGTTTCGTTTCTCTCTGACATGTGTAAATTAACAAAATGAAGAGGGAGGGGGCATCTGGGTACATATTCTCTCTCGGAAACCAGTTCCGTTGCGGCTCTTCCGGAAAACTACAATGCACTGTCAACAAGAGAGAATAAGAACGAATCGCGGCGGTGTTCAATGCGAACGAAAAGTGTGAGAACCGACGAGAAGGCGGGAAAGAAGTGTGATAAGACACGGATCGGCCGGAAAGAGAAACATGCGCACGGAATGGCGGCGAGCAGAAGAAGCAAAAGCAGAAGCACTCATGGCGAGAGCAGCGCCGGGGCGAACTTCGGGGCTTGTCGTCAGTCAAGTATGTCGTCTCTCTCTCTCTCTCTCTCTCTCTCTCTCTCTCTCTCTCTCTCTCTCTCTCTCTCTCTCTCTCTTTCGATCGCTCGGAGGCGCAAATATTCAAATCGCGACGACAAGACTTGTACTGTCGCGCCGAGAGCACACCGCGAGCAAATCTGAGCATTCGCCGAGAGCAACTCGCGAACATCTGTCTCTCTTCTCATTTCGGTGACACTGTCGGATTCAGAAGACGTTCTGCTGAAGTGGACGATCGTGTTTCATTATTATCACATCTGCTTCTTCCCGTCGTCGCGCTTCCTGTCCACTCTCCTCTATAAATACTCGCACGCCAATGGGCATTCCTCGCGTTTTCAGTTATAGGCGCGGAATAACGACGCACGATTTCATTCCCTCTTTGTTTTGACTCATCGGCGGCAAATTGGCTCGTAAAAGCGAAACGGTAGTGTAAATTTACGGGCGCGGCCCGCAGTTACGGAGAAGAAGAAGAAGAAGACACAATTAGCCGAATTGTCTCAACGCATTCTTGAAGTAGGCCGGAGGGCCAAAAGTAATAAAGTTCCGAACGGCGGATCGAAAAAGTGGAAGAGATAAAAAGTGTTCGGCGGGTTCGGAATTCTCCTCTTCTTCGTCTTCTTTTCGGCCTTCCGGACGAATCGAAAGAGGGAAACGAAGGAAGGAAAGAGCAAGTGACCGTCGTCGGGCGCGGCTCGCGGAGCTCTCGAGAACACTTGTCACGCTTAACACTTGCTGCTCTCTCTTGCTCCGCGAGCCGCCCATTCCACGTCGCGGATTAGACGGCCGCTTTTAGCAGTGAAGGGCCATCGAAAACTGTGCGACAAAGTCGTCGTCGTCACTCGACACGCGCATTTGGTGGGGGGAGATGAAGTGGGGGGAGGGCGAGAAACGTTTGAACCCAAACTGAGTGGAGCGGATTAATTCCGATTCAGACAGTTTGTTTTGTTTGCAGTTACCTGTCCGTAGTCGTAGGGAAAGTGTTGCTGGTAAAGGGACACATCTCGGAACGCGGAGGCAGGTATTATCTGAAATCGGCTGCGTGTAGGGGAGCGGCGGACGGAGCGGGGAGCTCACCTTGACGGTACCTGCCCCATAAGGGTACTCCATCTGCTGTTACTAATCGGATCCAGCCGCTCTCCGATCGACCATTATCGTGCGAAAGACTGCCGGACGACGAGCGGAACAGAGGCGTCCGTCTGGAATCGGATCTGCCCTTTTTTCGGTAGAGATTCGAAAGAAGATATAGGGAAAGTGCTTTTTGAGAACAGATGAAGACGAAAACAGACGAGATGATCGGGAAAGTTTTGGGACGGCGAGACGCAGGAGGACACGGCAACAAGTGAGGAATTGACCCAAACAGGGAAGAAGAAGAAGAAGAGACCCCCCTTCCCGAATACAAATTGCATACAGAAGAGGAAGGGGGAGGGGATGGATTGCAGGGACGACCGAACACAAAAGAAGGCGAAAGGTATTAGCCCCCCGGGCAGGGGATGGGAACACGGGGCCACGAGGCTTCAAGTGCCCATAAAACGAGGATGAAGATGATGGTGACAAGTTGAGATGCCTGCCAAGGTAACAGATATCGCCGCGAGATAGTGCGCGCGAGCCGGAGACGCAGACGGGCGGTCCATTACCTGTCATAACTACTACAGTTTGACAGAGATGCGAGGAGGCGATAAGTTCTCGCGGATGGAAGGCTGCTGCCACGTCATACCGTCGCACGTTCCCAGACACGGCGTAGGGCCTTAATGAACGGGGGGCGAGACGACGAAAAGAGACGGGCGGTCGCTTTTGAACAAGGCGAGGCGCCTACCAGTTGTGGGAGAGAGCGAAAAAGTTGGGGGATATTAATTAGTAATTAGAGAGTCGTAATGAATGGGCCAATAAGGGGTGTGAAACGGGTGTGGTCTCTCGGTCGGAAAAGCGACGATGGAAGAAGAAGAGAGAGAGTGGAAAACGAAACTTTCGAATTGGTCGGCCTGCTCGAGTGCTCATTTCACAAATGAACACTTGAAAATATTGGTGGGAGGGGGGCGAAGTCGGAAAAAGGTATCGGCAAACAAACTCGACTTCTTCTTCTTCTTTTCGCCCCGTTTCAATTTCCTTCTTGCTCTTCTCTATCGATATATGACGTGTCTCGTTTCTTTTTCTTTTCCGGGTGTGAATTCCCTTAACATTGTGTCTCTCGTCCGTGTGAGACGATTAAGCGAGACAGTGTGCGCGACGGAGAGACACGCGCCGCCTTCCGGAAACTTTCCGCGCGCGCGCGCGACCATTCCGCTCGGCGGCGGCACCCTTCCATCACAAAAACCGCATTTTTATCAATGAGCGGCCGAAAAGAAGGAAAAGAAGGCGCGAAAGGGGAAGGAGGATTGTTTTGAAGAATATTTTATCATCGAGAGGGGGCGGGCGATCAATGAAACAGTATCGAGAGCCGAGATCCGGAGATCAATTGGAAACTGACTGAACACACTTTCAGATAGATATTGACGCGTTGCCAAGGAGCCGTATAGTTTCTCGAAGAGAGAGAGAGAGAGATGAGTCGAAACATGAATGGAACATAGGAAACGGAACGACGGTTCGAGGAGAAGTCATAATAACCGTGCACTCGAGCCGAGAAGGACACGGTTGAAAAGGGAGCATTTACGAGATGAAAGAGTGTAAATGATCCCTCGAGAGAGGGCGAGGAAACAAAGGCAAACAAGGTTCGGAAACAAGTAGACAAGTAGCGACGAACGCGCGGACAAACACCCGACAAACTACATCACAGCGAGTCGAAGGACGAGAAGAAGAAGATGGCTCTCGTGCCTCCTCTTTCTCATCAGTCGAGGATTAGTACAGTCCGATTTGCATATATCCGAAGCCTCCTCGTTTCTCGTGTGTGTGTGTGTGTGTGTGTGTGTGTGTGTGCTCAGATTGACTGGTGCGTGGAGCTGCTGCCTCTGCTGCTGCCTGCAAAATGAGCAAACAGAATGATAACACACAGTGGCTCTCTCCGCAACATTATGCACACGGGGAGGTGTCCACCACAAGAGCCGACTGTCCGGAGACACTTTCAGGTGAGCCCATTGACGGCTGGAACTCGTCTCGAAACGACACGATGCCACGTCACGATTCCCACGTGTCCATGGTACAGTCGCCACGTCATTTCTGTTCTAGCGTTTGTTGGACGTGAAACTGGGAATCGCCACGTCATAACTTTCTGCATCGTCAAGTCGAATTTCCAATTCTTCTTCTTCTTCGTCATCCACTCATTTCATTCACTGTTTGATTTCGATATCACGGCCTCTTTTCCATCCCCCAATATCTCTTTTTTCTCTCTTTCTCGATGGGCTCGCGGTCAGTGGCGCTGCGGCGGCTATTTGCGATGATGAGGAGCCGCATGAGATGTGGGCGGAGAGGATGGAAAATGATCGGGGGGCGATCCGAGAGAAGATGAGTCAGAGCTCTTCTTCTCTTCGCAGAGCTGTGCGACGGGGCGCACTTGCGTTCTGAAGCGACGAGATTCGGAGATCAAATAGCTGCCGCACGCAGTTTGTTTTCTCTGACTCCCCGGCGGTGACACGTTTTGTTATTGTCTTTCGAGTGACAAAGTCAGACTTTATTTGAAAATCCAACGCAAATCGCTTGCAAGCGGAGGCGAAGAAGAGTGTGACACCTCCTTAAGTACAAATTGTATCCATAGACAGACAGGACGAGGCGGATCAAGAGAACGTTTTTCAAAAGAGGAGCGAGAAGGAGAAGGGAATGGTTCAGCGGGTGGATATGGAATACTGTTTCAGATTGCAAGAGAGAGAGAGAGATCCGGTCCTAGAGATCTGGATTGGCGGCGTCCGCAGGGGGAGGAGGGCGGGAGCTCAGTCTTCGAGCGTGACCATGACCGGCTGACTGCCGCCGCTGCTCTCCGCCTCGCGGGCTCTTCGCAGTGCGACGATCGACTCGGCCAGGTTGTCGATGAGCTGCTCGCGGCCTTCCGACGTCGCGCGCTTCTTCATCAGTCCGAACTCCGTGCCGCCCATCCGATCGAAAGAGCGTTTCCGCTTCGCACCGAAGAAGTCGCTGTTGTCCATGCGGTCGAACGCCTTCTTTGACGGCACCGCCACGAACCGGAACGGATCGGCTCCCGCCGAACGCTTGTACATCATCCGCTCGGCGTCCTCGTAGCCGAAGCCGGCTCCCTCGTCGTAGCGATCGAAGCGTTTGGCGCCGAACGAGAAGACGCCCGAGTTGTCGAAGCGATCGAAAGCGCGCTTGACGAGACGACGTTCTCCGAGGGAAGCGGGTCCGGACGACGGGAAGATGAGGTACGGGTAGGCGGCACTGAGGCCGACGAGAAGGCACTGAAAGAGAGAAACAATGAAACGGGGGAAGGGGGGATCGGAAGGACTGACCTGCAGCAGAAGGAGTTGCTGGAGCGGAGATGCTCGGAAAAGCTTCTGACTCATGTCGCTTTTGTTACCTGCAATTGGATACGATGAGGAAGAGAGACGACAACTTCCGGGAAAGAAAAGAGGAGCTCCGGAGGGAAACGGAGGAAAGAAGTGAATGATACACGGGACAGGGGGCGGCGCCGAAACGTGTCTGCAGAGAAGCCCTGTTGGGAGGAGAAGAAGTACTTTCGGATGACGGAACGGATACAAACTCGACGTCATCTCATTTCAGAGGGACCGTTTTGTAGTCGTGCCTCCCTCAGAGACTGACGTCTCCCACAGCGGCTCTTTGTTCCTGAACAGACGCTTCTATGTGTAGTGGGAGCTCCAAAGTGAATCGGAAGTGCTGTGCGGGCCGCCCGTTAACGACTTCTCAAAAGTGACACTGGCTGACGTGGCACTCGGCACTTGACCTACATTTCACCGAGCCGAGCCCCATTACGCATCAAGCAAGACGAGAAATTTATGTGAGAAAGGAGAAACACACGAAACTTCCTCGTGTTTTTCGCGCGAATTCCGAAACGGATCTATGGCTTCGGAAGCCCGATTGCAGGTGAAATCGAGGCTCGGTGAGACAAAAAGAAGAGGTGATGAGAATGTACCTCCCGAGGGAGGAGAGACGCAGACACAGAGATATTCTGATTAGTAAACAGAAGACGTCGGCTTCTCGCTCTCTCCTCTGCTCATCGGAGCGAATTCTGATGAACTGTTGGCCTGAACCGCGTCGCCGCGAGAATGTTTTCGTCCTTCTGCGACAAGGAGGAGCCCTTGAAAAGGGGGCGTGGCCTCCTCCTGCGAGGAGAGAGACGCGTGGCGGCGAAAAGTTAATTGAAAAGAGTAGGGGAGCACATGTCTGTGACACATATTGTTCTACAAGGGTACGTGTTTCCAGCTGTGTTTAGCCTCGAGACGAAGAATTCCGGAAGAAGAGTAATTGAGAAGTTAGAAGACGTGCGGCACGAGGGATTAGATGGTTCCTTCTGGTAATCCGCGCGGGGGCTCAGAACTACGAGAGAGAGAGAATCGGAGAATTCGGCACCCCGAGAGAGAGAGTGCACATTTATGGCTCTGCTAGAGAGAAGAGAAGAGAACCAGTTGAGCTCTTAGTCAAATAGAAATCGGGTGGGAGCAATTCGATTCGAAAATGGAAGAAGACGGAAACAATTTGGGAAATGTATAGTGGGCGGTGACGTGGCACTGTGAGTCACCTGCGGGAGCCGTGGGCGGGAGCTCTCGGGAGCCCTCCGCCACGTCATCGGAACGATCCCGCCACCCAAACATTGGTCATCAGAGGAGAAGGAGGCAGTGAAAAGGGGGGGGGGCAACTTTATTTTGAAGGTTCACTCTGATGTCACTCTTCTATAAATAGCCGCCCCGTCATCCAGGAGAGACTGTCTGGGGGGACTAGAAAATACACGTGGCCGAACTTTGCCTCTTCCGCACTTCTTGCCGTTGAAGACGAGAAGGAGCCTGTTTCGATGGACGTCTTCCTCTGCACACCAATTTGCTCCTTGAACCGGCGCCCCTCCCCCCTAATGCACTACTACGTTCTGAATTAGTATGCAACCGGAGGTTTCATCGATGATGCGATTAAAGTCGAGAGAGCAAGCCTACCGTACCCGTCGCCGAGCCAGAAACGGAGCCAACAAGTGTCAGTTTTGAGCTCCCCCAACGGGACATGAAATGATTTGTTTTCCCGTTCCGCACGTCAAGTTTTCAGACGGGACGATGAATAAAAATGGAAATGTGTGTGTGTGTGGGAGGTTGAAAACAATGGATTACTTTGTGAATGACGGAAAACGATCATCCGAAGCAGCGAGTGACACTTCTGAGAAGACGTGAAACTCGGAAAGGTCCAGAAGACGTGTCGTCATCTGGAGGGAGAGGCGTTTTCAGCTGTTTACAGTGAACTTTCGCCGCCTCCTGCTCCCGCCAATTGAAGTGCATAATCGAGCGGCGGACTCCATTCGAGGGAGCTCCATTTTATGCATCAAAAGGCAGCGAGCGATGAGTAACGGCCCTCTCTGGAGACGAAATCAGACGGAACGAAGCGGGGGACGATTCGTCTTTCGACTAAAAGAGAGCACGTTTCCCCGGAAATTAAGTGAGAGCGGGGAAACGAAATTAAATGTGTTTGCAAAGAGGGCGAGACGAAATGAATTAAACCGCCCCGAGTATCTTCTTCTCGATTCGGTGGTGGGATCCTCCGAGTGGAAACTGGGTAAAAGAGAGAGAGAGAGAGTTTCAGAGTGCTCTGATGACGTCGAAAAGAGAGAGAGTGTGGGAAATTGAGAGACGCAGGGGGAAAGCGAGTACGGTGATGGGGGCGGAAAACAAAAGGAAGTGAAGTGGAGTGAATTGATTGAGTTGAAAACGAGGAGGGGCCGCGCATTTGAGTGGGAGGCGCCCCCCTTCGACGATCAGAGATTGACGTGGCTCTCCAGAAGACGTCGTGCAGTCTCCAGAATCCTCCGTTAAACTTTCGCGTTTGTTTACACGTCCTCTCCGGCTCGTGATTCATCGAACTCGTCGAGGACGACGAGATGATGAAAATCGGTGAAATGAAACAAACGAAATGAATGATTCGCATCCCGAAATAGTTTTACGACAAGGCGGGCCTAACTCTCGCTCTGTCGGTTTCTAGGCCAACCGCTTTTTCTTCTGCTGCGAACGTGGCGAAATGAGATCACAGTGATAACGTTATAAAGTTGGTGGCGGGAAAACAAGTTTGAATGGAGAAAAGAAGCACTGAACGAATAAGCGATTCAGAAGACGTCGGGACAAAAAAAAACGATTTTCTGATTGGAAAACACGATACTACGGGGGTGACGCACCTCCTCTCGTTTTCCAGACATTTTCAGACATTTCCAGAGAGCACCTGTTTTGACGTGGTCACGAATGCGCTCCACTGCACAGCGAGTGGTGGCTATTTGTAGTCGTAAAGTGAAACTGGACGTCTCCTTTTCAGTTTAATTCGATTCCGTTTTGCACCACATGGGTTCGTTTTGACGTGGCACGCAGAGTTTCGGGATTTGTTGTGCGCGGCCGAAACGAAATTAAAACGGGCGGGAGAAGGACGTCATCAGAATGCCGGAGACGTGCGGACGGCGGGCAGAAAAACGAGAAGAAACAGGTGAAACGGGGGGAATTCGGAGATGGAAATTCGAAGAGCTCGTTGTTGTTTTCGTGGGGGAAGCACAAATTTTGAATTTCAAACTGAAGTCTGCTTTTCTGAAAACCAATATTTTCAGTCAACAGACAACAGATTCAGGCGAATGATCGGATTCTCCGACTGTGTTTTGGGTGGTCATCGAACCCGTTTCGCCCCGCCCACTTCTTCTATACTACTTGCTTTACAAATGTTTTTTCGTCGAAAAGAGTGGAATTTTTACACATTTCCTGGTATGCTATGTTTCCCCACCCCACGCAAAGGTAGGGTAGACTTTGATTTCGGTGAAGCGGAAGGAAGGAAACGACGACGACGCGTCGTCTCGTTTAGGTGGCTAGGCTTCATTTGAGCAGGCAAACGTTGGTTATCGACATGAATGAAAGGGGAGAATCGGATTCAGAAATCGTACTCGTCGTCGGAATCCAATTCATTGCGCCGACGGTCGAACTTCACCGACGTCGACTTTTGAGTCTGTGCCGATACGCGCTCCATCAGTGCCTTCAGCCCATCGTCGTTCATTTTGCCAGAAAGTTGACCTCTTCTGGAAAACCGCATTTCAGAAAAGCCCTTCTTCAGGTTTCGAAGTCACCTGGCCATGTTAATCAGCGCCGCCTCGACCATCTGAGCCTTCTCGGGCTTCGCTACGGCCAGGTTGCTCAGTCTCTGCATGGCTGCCTGGTCAAGGATCTGAAAACAATTCAACGTTCTAAACCCCACTTTTTCGCCCCTCCTACCTGAGAAATCATTCCGTTTTTGGCAGTTTCCTGCTTCTCTGCCTGCTGCCGTGCCTGCTCTTGAGCGGCTTCCTGAAGATGGGAGGAGGTTTAAAGACAATGTGCTTCTGTATCGTTACCTGCGGCTGTGCCATATTCGGCGCTGGTTGCGCTTCCATTTTGTGAAGAATTTGAGGAAACTGAAATAGGAAAACAACTGGAACTTTAGAATCGAAACAAAAATTCTAGAGAAATCGAATGGACTCGGGGCGATGCAACGGCGCCCTGTCGCACTCTGGGTCTGCGACTCGCTCTCTCGCTCGTCGCTGCTTATTCGAGGCTGTTGTCTTGGGATTCGCAATGTGATCACGTCGCAAAAATAGCGGGCGATGTGAAAAACAAAATGTGAACAATTCAAAAGCAAACTTGAGAATAATTGAAACAAAAGCGCTGGAATTAATGAGAATCGTTACGGGACCACATTTTAAAAACAGTGATGCGCCTTGAATACTGTACCTTGCTCAGAATTTCCATCTTCGCAAAACTTTCGAAAAACAAACTGTTTCCAATTATTTCTTGTCGTCGGACTTTCCAAAAGTCGTCTTTTTTGCCTGTAGTTTTAATTTAAATAAATTTTGGTTCTGTATAAAAGCAAAATTTCAGATAATTTCATCTACAATGGGGAAAAATAAAAATCAAAAAAAGGGAGGGGGAAGAAAGGTAGTTTCCCGAGAAGCTGATTCGGTCAGGATATACTTTGCTACAGGGAGATGCGAGAAAAAATGGTGACAAATCGAGACGGCCCAAATCTGAAAAGGGCGAGGAAAACTTGGAAGTCGCTGTGGAAACTCTGCCTCTTGTAGCCGATCGGTGAGAGAACCACTGTTGTTCTCAGAATTCTTCATGTTTTCAGAGTCGAGGAACCAAGTGAGACGCCCGAGGAAGAGCCACATGTCAGTCCCGAGGTTCAAATCAATCTCGATAGCGTGCAAACAGCAGTGAGCTGGACTCAGGTCTCCGAACAAGCTGACGCTGTCGAATCAAATATTTCGCTACGAACACTGAGCTTCACGTCGGAGCAGGTCTCCGAGAAAGCTGAAGCTGTTGAATCACAAAACTCGCTAGGAGCATTGAGTTTGACTCCGGAACGGATCTCCGAGCAAGCTGATGCTGTCGAATCAAATTACTCGCTGAGAACAAATTGCGTGACTCCGGACAGGGTCTTCGAGCAAGCACATTCTGTAGGATCAATTAACGTGCTAACAGCATTGAGCTTGACTCCGGAAAAGGTCTACGAGCAAGCTGATGCTGTCGAATCACAATCTGAAACCGCCACCTTCAGCTTCAGAAGCGATGAAATCGAGGAAAATAGTTATGATATCGGGATGGAAGAAGCCGACGAAGTTAATTTCGAGCCTGTAGATATGCGTGTCCGCAGATCTTCGCTTCATTCGGACACCGAAACACCGCACGTGTCATCGATCGAAGAGGACTGGTTCTACTCGAAGGCGTGGTGCAAAAAGAGCGAAGATATCGACTATTCGCGCGCTGTCTTAATGGATTCTTACGATAAGAATTTCCATGAGTTCCTCTGTGCCGTCGATCCGGAGTTCAGATTTGTTGCACGTTTGTGTCAATTCACTTTGAAGAATATGTTTATGAGTTCAGGAATCGGACCTTGCGAGACGTTTGATTCGGAAGGCGTCACACAGCTGTTCGAGAAGATGAAAGGGATCGAGTTCAAGAACGCCTGGCCCTTCTCACACCCGATCTCTGTTCAACCGGACGAGTTCCGCACTCTGTTCTCCGAGATCATGGAATCGATAAAAATGTGTCTGAAAGTTGCTTGCGCCGAACGAGGATACGAGTACATGAGCGGAAATCGACAAATTCAGAAGATCTCGAGCGTGTGGGGCACCCATCTGGGGAACCCATCAGAATCGGTAAGAGTAGGTGGAATTGGGAATGAGAAACTGGAGGCTTCAGAACATCGATCCTGTGGCCGAGTTGAAAACGATTCTTGCGATCATGAAGGAGGTGAAGGAAGCCATGCAAGAGATTGACTACACTGACGTTCGTTTCTGGGCGGATGTCGAGGACATATGCGAGGTCGTGCTCCCTGCTCTCGAGGCGTTCGACACGCAAGTGCTCTCTGAGAAGCGGATCAATGACAGTCTCTCCACGATTACTGGCCGTCGGGAGCACGGATTCGAGATCACCGAGTCGGAGGTCGATGAGATGCTCGAGAAGAGTCTGGCTGAGGAGGGCTTCGGCGACTTCCCGATGACTGCGCTTCATCATTTGGACTGCTTCACAACCATAAAACAACTGAGAATGTATGTTATTTTGGAGAACCACAACTGTATCTAGGGTTTCCAGGATCTTGCCCGAGCTTCCGAATATGTCGACTTGTACAGATATCCGAGTGAAGCAGTCCGGAATGCAAGCGATTGCGAACATTATGAGAATCATCAGTCCAGATCAGGCGATGGAATTGTTAGAAGAGTTCGAAGGGAAAGGAAAGTTGTCGTTCGAAAAGATGTTCGGATTCGACACGAGCACGTTCGATCCTCTGAAAGGAGGTTTGAAGCGGACTCACTACCTGAAGGTTTTCCACATTGTGATGTCTACATCTTCTCCAAGCGAAGCGGTAATTCAAATAGTTGTTTTTTTTTAGCCTTCTTTTCTTGTTCAGAGCTACTTCACAAGTTCACAGCTGATTCCGGCACTGCTTTGTTTCTACCTCATCTTCGATGCAGTAGAAATCAACACCATCATCTACAAAATCATCTGCTGCAACCCCCGTTTCAGTGACGAGAGCACCATTAATTTGGAGCACGACCGTCAGTACTTGGTGAAAGCCCTTCGCGCGCTTCCGTACCCGCTAAGAGAACGTCTGCAAATTGGCCAAGAGTTTCTAGAAAGTCCTGTCACGGAATCAGAAAGCAGCATGTACCATCAGGTCAAGCTGGCCATGAAGGCCCAGAGAGATGACTTTGCGCAGCAAGTGTCTCAGTCACTGAACGGTTCGTGTTTCTTTCGCGCTGTTATTACGACCTCATTCCAGCAAGACTTTTGTCATTCGAGCAGATCATCAGAATGTGCATGTCGTTAATCGCGAAAGGCGAGAATCAGAAAATGGCAGTGAACACGATTCAACTGCTCCGTCGCAAAGATTTCAAACTGTACCCGCTGTCAACGGAGCTGTTCGAAGATCTCGTCATTCTCGCGCTCTCCAAGTACACTATCCCTGAGTCAGGCACCAATGAGAAAAAGTACACATTTATTGGTGAGTCACACAGACCCCGCCTCTCAGAATGCTCACTACGGAATGCTGAAAACGACTGTTCCAGAGGATATGCTCAAGATCGTGGAGGATTGCAAAATAGAATCTAAATTGAAACTCGACGAAGATAAGATTGTCGAGAAGTGGATGGTATGTGCATTGAACTTCGGTACACCATCGATTTATTCTAGAATATGAGCATGAATTGGTTTTCGGTTGTCTACCTTTCCGTCAAGTTCCCGACACTCAACTTCCCTTCGTTGCAAGACAAAATCAAGTTTCCGTGGCTCTCGTCCGAAGTGTGGGACGAGGAGAGCAAAGAGGAGCCGGACATCAAGAAGTACGTCTTGCTGGCCAAAGTGTCGACGGCGTGGCCTGAATGTTCCAGCCTCAGAGTGATCAAGGAGACCGTCAAAAGTATAGTTCATTCTCATCGATCCTCGAAGAATAACCATTTCAGGACACGTTCCCGAGTCTATTTCTCGTCTCGAACTATATCAGGAGATGAAGGCCTACGTGGACACGTTTTCGATCGAAGATACCTGGAAGACTGTAGGTGAAGCCAAGATCTTCATTCAAGTTTAACACGCTTTAGAACCTCGTCAACAAGTACGCAGAATTGATTGAAAGATCCGGCAAGACGGACCAGGAAGACTCTCAGAAGGAGGAGGATCTTATATCGGAACAGGAGCAAGTGGTCACCAAGAAGCCATCAACGGACACTCTCGGTCATGAAGACTTCTGTATGGAATATACGCAGGAAGATTGGGATCGCTTGCCACAGCCGGTCAAAGACGAGGTTCTCCGTCAGCGCGAAGTGAGAAAGCAGCTCAAGGTGAGAGAACTCCCCATCCCCGACAACAGTCATCTTCGTTCCAGGAGGAGGAGGAAAAGAGCAGCAGCATTGAATTGGACACGGATTTCATTTTCCTCCCGTAATTATGTTTCAGTACTTATCGCGTTAACTTGTTCCTGTTTGTTCTTGTTTTTCTGATGAATGATTCGTCTGTTGTTCTCGCCGATCTTTCAAAAAGTTTCCGTACTCTTGCTTCTTATCTACTCTCGGTGTTCGCTTTGCTTTTGTTACTATTCCAGCCGTTCCAGGTAAACATGGTAGATGAGACGACTATCGCCAGAAAACGAAACAACACAACGGACGAATCGTCGAATTCTTCTCACAAAGACGAGATCATAGATATAGAGAAATGGAAGAGAGAGATCGTTGAGAACGAAAAATACGACATGAATGTTCCGAAGGATGTCTGGAGGGCTTTCCCGCAAGAGTTCCGAAATGAGGTCATCAGACTCAGGAGTAAATCGGCTGTCTCTATTCTCGGGAAAAAAACTGCTCTTTGCAGAATCCATGTCTAATCATCAAAAGCAGCCGCACGAGAAGAATAACTCGTACAAAGATTCGAGAAATCGTGGAAACCGTAGCAACACGAACCTATTGAAGGAGAGTAACATCGACTTGAGGACGACTGCAGACGGATTTCCTTCCGTCCATTTCATTGCGGATTGGCAGCCGGATGTCTGGAAATCTCTCCCGCTAGTCGTTCGCAATGAAATCAAGAGACAGCGCATCATTTATCACGGTTTCCTCTACATCAGTCAGATCACAACATATTGTCTGTTTACAGAGAAAATCCGTCAGTCTCTCCGTCACTGAACATTCCGTTTGAACCCAAGATGCCTTAAATCATATTGTCACTTCTATATGCACTTTCTCATGCTTAGCTGTATAAAAAACCTCGAAAATCATAAATGAAGATTAGTTTTATCGTTGTTTCACTTCCTGTGTTTTTTCGGTAATGTTTACTTGATGTGTTGCTAATCACGAATATTGTCAACAAATAGTGAACGTGTATTCTATTGGTCTTTAGCGACGAAAAATGAATACAGATATTGGATTTGAATCTGAAGCCATAGAATGGTTAAGTCTCCTGGAAGGGGAATCAATAGTTTTTAGTTTATTGCAAGACATTTCGGGTTTCAACACTTTCCATAAAAGTCGAGAACATTTCCAAATTGTCGGCCAAATAAACTGTCTTCAATTTATCTCCAGTGTCTTTCAACATCCTCTTTCGCGGAAGATTCCGTCGCTAAAGAAGCAATAGGAGGAGTCCAATTGAACAACATTAGTGACGAAAAAGGCAAACGCGCTCTACGGTTACGTGCGAGAGAGTGGAGGGTGCCGAACTTGCACATTTGCCGCCTTGCGCTTTTCTCGTGCCTGAGACTCTGGGTGCCCCCGCTTTGCATTGCTATTGCTTAATATGATCATTGATGTTCTTGTGTTTAGTTATCCAATTATTCTTCGATATTTTCAGATATAATAATGGTTTCTGAAAGAAAAAAGGAATACGATGATTACGACAAATCGACTCATGCGCTCAAGTTCGAATCGCCCTACTTCCCCGCTTTCTTCAGACTTCTCAAGTGAGTCAATTTGTTTGAATATTAATTCACAGCAGGTTTTCAGATGGAAGATACTGGATATTTGCATGGAAACAGTGCGCGGCAACGAGAACATCGGACTATTCGCGTCGTTCGAGCCTCTGTTCAAAATGGGAGAACTGAAACAGCTGGTAGCCATGATGCGAAACGAGCAACTCGCGCCGTGTCCTTTCAAAGAGAAGATCGAAAAAGCAGAGTGGGTACCTCGATACTTGCGGTCGATGGATTTGCATATCTTGCAGGATCGATGAGAAAATGAGAAAACAAGCCATCGCTTATTCGGAGATGAAAAGAAAGCATGATTTGAAAGTGCAGAAGGTCAGCTTATAGCCGGTTTCCTTCTCATATCCTCTAACTTGCAGCGTCGTGCGGCCGAGTACTTCCTCAACAAAATCCTTTTCAACGAACAGGGGCTTCGGATTGCCGATGAGCTGCTCTTCAACTGTAAGCCCTTTTCTATACTCTCTCACTTCCTACATCATTTCAGACAATCGTGCGACATACGGAATGTTCCATTGGGACAGGATGCCTTCCACTTGGGTGGCCAATGAAGTCTTCACCAACAAGTTCTACGAGAGTCAGGAGAACAACGAAATGGAGGAATCTGAAGATGGGGAGGATCAAAACAGGAATAGGGACATGGACAATCCGTTCGGCATGCAACGTCTCGATAGAGTCGTTGGATCCGCCCGTGGAAATCTGATCCTTCAAAAATTTGCACGAACCAGGTGTTTCGCTGAAAACAAGGCGATTGAAGAGGCAGTCGGTAATCCGGAGTACATGGTGAACACGAACGCTGTTCTCTCTATTCTTGACGAAGGTCCGGCATTCGCAATCGAACGAGAAGAGGGCGAAGAGAAAAGAAAGCCCACAGTGAAGTGGAATGATCACAAGTGAGTCGACAGGATTGGAACGATCGGAGACCTGAATTTCAGGACTCGGTGCATGTTTATCGCCTTCCCGGGATTTGCTCTGGACGACAAGAAGACACGAAACGAGCACGAGGACTGGTACTTTTGTCTACTGGAAGCGATGAGCGGTGATCCGTGCAATCGGGCCGCCCTTTTCTTCCTCAATAGGAACTATGAGGAAGAGCTTAGTGGGTTGCCACGTCACGATGATGTCTCTTATCGTCGTTTCTTCAGAGGAGGTGGAGAACGAGAGACAGCGTGCCCGCCTGCTTAAACTCCAGGCGGAAGATAAAACGGAAGACGCCGTCGGAGAAAACCTTGCCAAGGAGATCCGCCCTCAACCCGTCGACAGTGGATATCGTAAGTACACTAAAAATAAAATTCATCAGTTTCCAACGGAAATCTTCAGAAGAAGACGCTGACGTCGATGAACTCGTTCTCCGTTCTTATCAAGAGGAGCTGGTGCAGACGGCTCTCGAAGGAAAGAACTGTGTGATTGTGGCGCCGACTGGATCCGGAAAGACCGAAGTGGCAATTTACGCAGCTCTCAACCACATCAAGCAGAGAGAAGAGCAAAAGAAGGCCGCTCGCGTTGTTATGCTCGTCCCGAAAATCCCGCTCGTCGGGCAACAGACCGAAAGATTCCTCAAGTACTGCCGGGGAAGATATCGTGTCGACGGCTTCCACGGTTCCGAGAAGAGCAGCGACGGAAAAGGACGATGCGATGAAGTGCTGCTCACGCACGTCGTCGTGATGACGCCGCAGATCCTCATGTAACTCCTGACACTTTCGAACGTTTGCCGACCAGTTTTTTTGCAGCAACATGTGGCAATCCGTTCGTCAAAGCGAACGACTCTTCGTCTCCGACTTTTCGATGATAATTTTTGATGAAGTGCACAAAGCCACAGGTGCCCATCCTTATGTTGAGATCTCCCGGCTGGTACAGGACTGGAAGTACGAGAAGCCCCAAGTCATCGGACTGACGGCTTCACTGAACGTCAGTGCAACGGTCCCCGAAACGGGAATGATGCTCGAGAGTATCTACGGAATGCTGGCCATCCTGAATGCTCCGAATCTGAGCACGATCAGCCGGAAAGAAAACATCGAGGAGCTGAACCGACATGTCGGGATGCCGGATGACTGTACGTCGCGTAGCCATATTTCCTCAATCATATTTTTCTTTCTCAGCCGTGGAACTGTGCGAAATTGACCGAAAAGCTCCGTTCATCTCGTTCATTGACCGAACCATTCAAACGTACCACAGCAAACTGTGCGTCGAGTTGGATATGCTCTCGAAGAACAGGCAGAACTGCTTCCCAGCGTCCAGCTTCAAGACTTTCCGCCTCGCAAAGCCTGAAAACTTTGAATATTACGAATCGTTGCTTCAGGGGATTATTCAAGAGCTCAACAGAATGAACACGACAGAGAAGGCCAACGCGAAGTTGTACACAAAGTACCTGAAGGTTTGAGCAGTGGGGAGAAACTAGAGACAACCGAGATTTCAGGTGTACATTGAAGCGAGAGGAATTGTCGAAGTGATGCCTTCGATGGTCGCTTTCCGGTTTATGGAGAAGGAAATTGCGCAGCTCGACCAGAGTCACAAGCTGGACCAGTTCTCCGATTTTCGTTCGAACTTCGACGCCGTTAAAAGAGAGATCACCGACCGAAATGAGGATCCGATGATCGTCCGCAAGTTGCGAGAAACGCTTCAATCTCAGTTCGATGCTACTCCTTCTTCCCGCGTCATCATTTTCGTCACTCAAAGAAGCACAGCGCAAAGAGTTTGCGATTTCTTGAACGAGTCGGGAATGCTGAATAAATACAAGGAGGACGGCGATTCATCCGATCTCGTCGGATTCGTCCTCGGTACCAATAACACAGGAATGGTCCAGCAGAGCCAACAGGAGCAGCAACAAACACTCAATAAGTTCAACAACGGAAAGCTGAAGGTGATTGTGGCCACTTCAGTCGTGGAGGAAGGTCTCGACGTGGCCGCTTGTAACCTGATCATCAAGTACAACTGCTCCTCGGGATCTGCCATCCAACTCGTTCAGCAGAGAGGTCGTGCCCGTGCCAAGAACTCGCGATCCGTACTTCTGACCGTGTCGAGCTCTGTGAACGAGAAGGAAAACAACGCGCTGATATCCGAGAAATACATGAGGTTGTGTGTGAAGATGATCGTTGATAACAAGCAGAAGAAGCTCGAGGCAGAAGTGAAGAGAGTCAAGGCGAAGCAGGACGCGGAGCGCGCACTCGAAGAGCAGGAGCGCATCCTCCGCGAAAAGACGCACGAGAACAAAGAATACAATGTCAACTGTAACGATTGCAACGTAACGTTGTGCAAGAGCTCCCAATTGAAGAAAATCTATTCGAACTACATGGCGATGGATCCGGAGATCTGGGACTATGTCGAATTGGTTTCGGTAAGATTCGCTCTCCCCTCCTCCACTAATCATTAAAATCGTTCAGAGACGCAAAGCCGGTAAGAAGTCGTTCCTTTCGGAAGATACTCAGGCGCTGAGCACGATTCATTGCACAAAGTGTAAAAACAAAGTCGGAAAAGCTTACAAGATGAGGTGAAGCGCAGCAAATAGGACATAAATAACAGTGTCGTTGCAGAGGAGTCTACCTGCCACAACTTGATGTTGGTTGTCTGATGTTCACGAACACATCCGATGAAAGCGGAGAGGAGAAGAATACATTTAGGAAATGGTCGGCCGTCGAAGCCTCTCTGTTCTACATCGGACAGGCGGTACAGCACGACTTCGAGATGATGCTCAACGCGTTCAACAACTCAGAAGCGAACATGGAGAAGAAGAGAATGCTTGACTCCGACTCGCGGCAGCACATGGATGACATAGAGCGGTTCAGAAAGTGGGCTATTCCGAGAGTTCTCGTCCAAATTAACTATGTCTCAGAGAGTGTGCCCGTCGTGAAAAAGAAGAGGCGAAAAAGAAGGCGAACAACAATTTGTTCCCGCGGAAGACTGACTTCAGTGACGACGAAGGAGAGAAGAAGACGGAGAACTTCAGTGACGACGAAAGAGAGAAGAATACGGGAAGCTATTGGCGCTCCTAAACATTCACTGATTTCGCCGCCTGGTTTTGTTGTTTTTTGTATGTAATTCACAGCAGTTTTCTAATTAAAGTTTATTTTGTTCTTATTCTCATTTTAAAGCCCTAATCGTCCTGTTTACTGAGGTTGAATATGGCGATCGCCTCCTCTAGAATTTTGGCGCAAGCCGTGTTATTGAAGTGTTTTGCGTCGTCGAGAGGTGTGCGGTCGTACCGGTCATGCGGATCCGGGTCCTCCTGCCACTTGCTCAGCACATACTCCAGAGTCACAACGTCTCCTTCGGCGGCCGCCACGTGCAAGACCGTCCGACTGTCGTAGTCCTTGCAGTGGATGTCGTGTCCCATCAGAAGGAACCGTTTGATCGCCGCAATGTCGCCCATCTTCGTCGCGTACATGAACTTGTTCTGTCCATCGTGCTCGTCTTTCAATTGACGACGCGGGTCGATTTTCTTGTTGTCCGAGTAGATCTGGAAGCGAAAAACGGCTGGAAAAGGAAGAAAAGTGGCACCTTACCAGACTGTCGTAGTTGTGGAAATTGTACTTTTGGACGAGGTGCTCCGCAAACTTCACGCCCCGAACCGTGTTGCCGAGTTTGTCGAGTCGCGGACTGTAGAGAGCGATGCCCATCACGTTCGGGATCACGATGATCATGTCGCCCGAAACGCCAGACTTGGCCGGAAGGCCCACGTGGAACGCGAACTGTCCCGACCAGTCGTACATTCCGCACGAGTACATCAGCGAGAGTGTGTCACGACAAGCTCTGCAAACTGAGCAGTTCAGAAGAAGAAGAAGAAGACGTCACTCGCCGATTGTTGACGACGCGCTCTCCGTGCATCGGATTCACTCCTCCGTTCGCCAACGTGGCAGCCATCACTGCCAACGAGTCGCAATTCGTTTCGATCGAGCAGATTTGGAAGTAGAGATCGAGCGTGTCCTGCAGATTCAGATCCTTCGGGAACACTTTGTGCTCGCGCATGTAGTACGAGAGCGCGTAGTTCCGGTCGGCCGTCTCTCGTTCGGAGAGGAACACCGAGTTGTTGAAGCCGACGTACCCGTTGCCGACGAACTTGCGACATGCGTGGATCATCTGCAAATCCGAAGATTCGAGAAGGATCAACCGAGACGCGGGACTCACGAAATCGAACCGATCGGCGAGCGGCACCTTGTTCTTCAGAAGAGAAGCGACGACGATCGCACCGGCATTGATGAGCGGATTGTGAGGTTTCTCTGCAAGACTGCGAACGTTGGAGGGACTAGAAACACACAATCGCACTGTTGTGATCCAGACTGATGTCATTGAAGAGCCGCCCCGACGGCTCCTGACCGACGTGCGCATGCAGTGCCTCCGGTCCGATGTCGTCGTGCACGAGAGCGTAGGTGAACGGTTTCGAGACACTCTGCAGACAGAACGGCTTCAGTGCGTCGCCCCAGCTCTTCCGCTGTCCGTCTATCGTGCACACCGACATCGCCCAGCTGTTCGGCGGCACGCGCGAGAGCTGCGGGATGTAGGTGGCGAGCTCTCCGTCCGTGTACTCGCGGCACTCTTCGAAGATCTCGCCCATGTCGCCGACGAAACGCTCCCAGTCGGGGATGATCATCTGCTTCTTGAGCGCCTTCGTCACGACGCCTATGCTGCTTCCGATGTACTTTTTGAACGTCTCCTTCTCGAGATACATGTGCTGACTTCCCCAGACGAAGTCGTCCAGCAGGTCGGCGTTCTTGATCTCGCGGATCATCTTGTCGATCCGAGGGTCGTCTTTCCGGATGCCGGCCTCGAGAAGCGCCTTGAAGAAGCGCGGCAGGTACACTTTTCCAGTCGTCTCGTCCTTGTAGAGGTCGAAGAGCAGCTCCTGCTGATGGTTGCCACACATATCGGTCGACATCGAACGGCACACCTTCACATCGCTGATCACTGTGTTCACACGGTAAAAGCTGCAAAAAGACCGGGTTGGAAACGCGCTCCGTCGCACTCCGTATCTCTTTTCATTCGTAATTGGTTTCCGAGCAGGGAAAAGCGAAAAAGCGCGCTCTCCGACACTTTTATTTCGTCGTTTTTTCTGCCTTCCGTTTCTTGTGCACGTCACTCTCACTCTTCATTGCTCATAAACGCACTCGGCCGCGTCGCTGCAGTGCAGTGCAGTAATCCGAAAAAAGCCCCCCTTTTCTTGGCCGCAAAAGCTTTTGTTCGTCTCTTGCTCTCAGCAAAGACCATTATTTTCTTTTTGCATCATTCAAAAATGAGAGAAGAAACTGGCGGGAATGAGAGAGAAAAAATGAAAAGATTATACAAATGAGGGCTCCGAGGAGCACGGAATTTGCATTCGAAGAGGAAGAGAGCAAACGGAGAATCGATTATGCAAATTGAAAATGGGTAATTTGAGGTGGGAAAACTGATCGCTTTGAGCGTTGCTCTGCGACGTGGCAGTGGGGCGGCTCCGCGAGCTCTGAGATTTCGTAATATGCAAGCTACTCTTGTCGCGACGAGAAAAACATGTGGAGAGACTGCAGAGAAGAACGACGTCTTCTGCTTCTTCTTCTTCTTTCTGTTCTTCTAATCCCATTCTCACCTCGGTTTCGTGAACGCCACGACAGTCGGCGTGCGTGGCTTCTGCTCTTCAGAAGTGCCGGGCACGTCTTCTGGCTCCGCGTCCCGTTCCATACTTCGGTGGAAACTCAGAAATCGGAGTAATTTCGGAAGTGCCGACGACAGAATGGCTACGACTAGAATAAGCGCGACGACGACGACGACTGCAGAATAGTTGAGCAAACACGGGCACAAATGGGGCGGGGCGAAGGAGAAGAAGAGAAGAAGGCACGCCTTCTTCTTTCCCGAGGCAAAGAAGAAGAAGAAGAAGACGTCGTTGCGGATTCAGATGAGGCGAGGAAGAGGTAGTAGTATCGATATCCCGAATGCACATCGAACTGAATTATTCACGTCACCACTGACATCTTCTAATTTGACAACGGGTGTTGCGAAAACAAAAACTCGAGCCGCCCGGAAATTTGCCATTCGCGCGAGCGGTCCTCGATTTGCGACTCTCGTGGAGGTGTCTCGCTCCGTATCGACGCGACGCAGCGAATTCACGACTTACAGTTTTCCGATCGGGTTTTTCGAAAAGGCCGCTATCCGTGAGATCATTTCGGAGTACAAGTAGTAAGTAGAGTATGTAGGGTCTGAACGACTGTCGCTCGAATTTTCGCCCCGCTCATCAGTCGCTTACCACTTGGCGCAAGCTGTTTGTTCAAGTCGAAATGAGAAATATGCTCTTCGCCTATCGCTCTCTTTCTTTCTTTTGCATGACGTGGAAAAGAGTGCGGCCGCCGACGCATTTTTCCGCCTTTTTCACCGAGAGAAACACAGCTGTTCCGCCTCGTGCGCCTCTTTCCGATCTCTGATAAACTCGCCAGTTTTCACTTTCCTTCTCTTTTATTGCTTCCAGATGTGTCTCTGAATATTTAAACTAAATATCCTTTCAAAAGAAATTCCGTTAATTTCGAAGCCCTTTCGGGTTGTTTCTCGATTGTTGGTACAGTTAATGTCAGACGGAATCATTCGAGTTGAAACGTCTTGAAAATGACGACTTGTTGCGTTCAGCTCCGTTCAAAAACAGATATATCAGTTCTAATTGTGATACCGTTATTAGAATTAAACTAATCGCCGATGTGCAACGAGGTCGTTAGTGAGCTGAAAGATTTGATGGCCAGATTGTGTTTGTGTGTCACTTGCCGCCGCCAGGTGTGAGAAGGAGACGTCTGATTTGTTCTGTCGCACGAAACAATGGAACAGATGGACCAAGAAGTGTGCACAATAATCTGCAGTGCTCGGTTCGCACGAAGAGCATCGGAACGAGTCGTTTCGGAAACGAGCACACTTTGATTTTCAGATTTCTTCTTCTTCTTCTGCCTCGTCGAAACCGCCGATAAATTCCCGTGGAAATTCCATTTTTCTCATCGTTCTGTTTCTCGTTCTGATTGTATTTTCAGCGTTTCGAGATAAGAACAGACTGAGTTTTTCGTGTATCTTGAGAAGAAAACCAAAATTGCTCCGATTGCCGAGCCCTTCTCGTTTACGATTGTGCATTTTCGGTGACATTTCGGTGACACTGTACGAAAGTGGGCGGGGTCGGGAGGCGGGCCTTACAAAAGGGGGCGTGGCCTGAGGGCCTGTGGGGTGCCGCAAAAGGGGCGTGGCCAGGTGGCCTCAGCGATGAGAAAACTATATAAGCCTGCGAGTTCCGTCAGTCGCCCGCCGCACCGGCAGTCCCCTCCTGTGGTAGTGACGTGTGGTGACCTCGTGGGTGGGGTCACGTGACCTCGTGCGGTGACCTCTTGAGACCACGTGACCTCATGGGGCCACGTGACCTCGTGGGGTGACCTCGTGGGGCCACGTGACCTCGTGGGGTGACCTCGTGGGGCCACGTGACCTCGTGGGGTGACCTCATGGGGCCACGTGACCTCGTGGGTGGGGTCACGTGGCCCCACGAGGTCACCCCATGAGGTCACCCCACGAGGTCACGTGGCCCCACCCACGAGGTCACCCCACGAGGTCACCACACGTCACTACCACAGGAGGGGACTGCCGGTGCGGCGGTCGACTGACGGAACTCGCATGCTTATATAGTTTTCTCATCGCTGAGGCCACCTGGCCACGCCCCTTTTGCGGGACCCCACAGGCCCTCAGGCCACGCCCCTTTTGCGGGACCCCACAGGCCCTCAGGCCACGCCCCTTTTGCGGCACCCCACAGGCCCTCCGGCCATGCCCCTTCTGTAAGCCCCGCCTCCCGACCCCGCCCACTTTCGTACAGTGTCACCGAAATGTCACCGAAAATGCACAATCGTAAACGAGAAGGGCTCGGCAATCGGAGCATGAATGGTTTTCTTCTCAAGATACACGAAAAACTCAGTCTGTTCTTATCTCGAAACGCTGAAAATACAATCAGAACGAGAAACAGAACGATGAGAAAAATGGAATTTCCACGGGAATTTATCGGCGGTTTCGACGAGGCAGAAGAAGAAGAAGAAATCTGAAAATCAAAGTGTGCTCGTTTCCGAAACGACTCGTTCCGATGCTCTTCGTGCGAACCGAGCACTGCAGATTATTGTGCACACTTCTTGGTCCATCTGTTCCATTGTTTCGTGCGACAGATCAAATCAGACGTCTCCTTCTCACACCTGGCGGCGGCAAGTGACACACAAACACAATCTGGCCATCAAATCTTTCAGCTCACTAACGACCTCGTTGCACATCGGCGATTAGTTTAATTCTAATAACGGTATCACAATTAGAACTGATATATCTGTTTTTGAACGGAGCTGAACGCAACAAGTCGTCATTTTCAAGACGTTTCAACTCGAATTATTCCGTCTGAAATTAACTGTACCAACAATCGAGAAACAACCCGAAAGGGCTTCGAAATTAACGGAATTTCTTTAATCTTTAATATTTTTTTTTTATGCAATTTTTGAATAAAATATTTTGTTCCCATAAGTTTAGAGGTACGTCACACATGGCTTTTGTAGAATTTGAAATCCCGCCGTCGAGTTTGCGCGTCAATCATGCTGCCGCCGTGGTTGCGTACTTGTCCCGCAAGAAGCTTCAGCTTCTTGTTTTCTCTTGTTTTTGGCAAAAACTACACTGTTTCAACCGATTTTCAGTACTTTGATGATTTCAGACATGCTTCGTGTTCAAATTGTTTTTTTAAATCCAATTTTTCTTCTTTTTCAGCCTTATCAAGTTTATGGACCACGTCGACTCGCACAGTGCCATTTCTACTAACTCCACCACGACAAGCTCTTCAAAGTATGAATTTCCGGACGAAACGTCGTCCGATCAACAGCTTCTTTGTGAAACAAAGGTACATTTCACGTTGGAGTGCAAATAATCCGGTTTCTTTACGTCAGGAGGATTATCCGTTGAACGAGTACCTTCTGGAAGGCGTACATCAGGAATCTGCGCCTAGAAACCTTCTTCTCAGCCGCCAATCTTTTAGTTCTTCATTCGGGTTTGCCCTTCAATCGTACGTCTTCAAAAGGACGTCTTCAAACAGCTACGAACGCATTACCTACGTGGATTACGTTTCCGCTGACAGTGCCGCCGACCGATGTGGAGTCACAAGAGGTTTTACTGAAGTCTGATTTCTGCTAGAAATATTCCAACATTCAGGTGATATGGTGGTTGCTGTAAATGAAAAAAGTGTCGTGAAGGCTTCTCACGCCGAAATCGTCGACTCGATCGCCCAGTGTCTCCAAGTTTCGCTCGTTCTCGTCTTTAAAGACGTTGCCAGAATAGTCGAGTTGAGCATGCGTTCCATTCAGTTGCGTTTCATGCTCGAGGCCAAAGAGCGGGAATTGCAAATGCTCGAAGAGAAAGAGAAAGAGCTCGAGGCGCTGCACGGAGAAGAAAGTCAGTTTTTTTCTCCGAATTTATGAAACAATTCTGAAATAATTAGGTCTGGAAGACGAATTCGAAGAGAGCACACTGTACGAGCTAGACGAAGAACTGAAAAACGTACAGAATGCACAAACGATGGACCAGAACGGCACGGACTACCGTCACCTTATTCGCATCAACAGCAGCACTTCCGTCGGAACCCCCCAAGTCACTCGTCTTTAGAAAACGAAACTGAATTTTAACACTTTATGGGTCCTGTATATATTCCATTTTTCCGGTAGTTGTACATACTCGGCGCCCCGCCCATTGCCATTTTAACCCGCATTCCAGTCGATCGCCCCCTGTGATCCCTTCCCACTTGCCTGTTTTCCCTCTGTTCCATAATGAAGATATTTACTGGAATTACCGGCTACCCTCGCAAACAGGTTATGAACCTGAAGTGGTATCTTATTTTTCGTTCTGAATCCTCCGATTATCGATTGATTTCAGATGCACTCGGTGGCAAGAATACTCCTTTCGCCGCGGCGGCTGACTCCCTCGAATCTACTCGTCGTCAGGTATTCGAGAGATTCAGAAGACTTCATTTCACCCTTACCCTCCAGGCACACTTCGGCCGGTCCTCCACCTCCTACGCCGGCCAAGGAGGGATCCTTGACCTACAAATACGAGGCATTCATTGGGAAATGGCCAAAAGTTCTCGCACTCCACAGGACTGTCGTTCAAGGTGAATCCGTCTTTCTCAGGCAGTAGAGCACACCAACCCTGTCGGCTCCTTCCCATTACTTCAGTTTGATAGGCTCTCGCTGGTGCTTCGCCGATGTCAAAATGTACTTCAAAACGAAACGAGCGGTGGCAACGGGCCAAAAGAAGCTGAGCGACTTGAATGTGGAGCAGCTCGAGACTCTCGTCCAGGTACTTTTCAGTGTTTTGATACTCGATTCGCGTAGCGAGTGACTCTAGAGCGGCGGAGAATTGTTCAAAATGCTCTCACTGATCCTGGTCCTTCAAATCCCGGGTCCTGGCGACATTCTAATTCTTATGTTGTGAGTTTTTGCCTGTTTCTAACCTATTTTCGTGGTGTTTCTCCTCTCTTCGTTATCTCATTTTCGTTGGAATGGGCAATCTCGCAACTAAGAATCCGCGGCCGTTTCGAGTGTCATTCTCTCTTTTGCAGATGCCAGTCGAGGGACCGAAAATGGTGATTGTTACTGCGCTTTTGCCCATCCCACTCAGTGTTTACGTCTTTGCATTCGCAGTGTATGTCAGCACTTCTTCACTAATCCCATTGTTTCGCAACTTTCACTTTGCCCTTTTCAGGATCTTCTTCCCGCGCCTCGTGCTGACTCGCCACTTCTGGTCCGACGAGCAACGGCGAGAGTTCTTTCAGTTGGAAGTGACGAGAGCTCTGATCAGCGGAGAGCAGTTGCTCAAGGGATTCGGAAATGTAAGCGAAATTGGAGGAATCTGAAGAGGAAGAGCATTTCTTTTCAGCCAGCGCCGACGGAAGAGAGCAAGTTTAAGTCGTTGGACAAGGTGGACAGCAGCGAAGGAGTCAGTCGGAACAGCACGTCAAAACACCACTCTTTCTCTTTCAGATGCTCGTCCACGGGCTCCACTCCATGTACCCCCTTCCGGGCTCTTCCAAACGGATCGAAAAGCGGATGGAGGCTCTTCGAGCCCTGGATGCCCTTCTCCCCGGCGCCATCGACGGATTCAACGAACGACAGCTGGTCTTCGTGAGTCTCTTCCCGTCGTTATATTCCCAAAGACACACTATCTTGCAGCATTGCTACATCCGTAAAATCGACATCGGAAAGAAAAACGAGTCGGAAATGCGAGATTCATTGCGGGAGTATGTCAAATTCAGTGAGTCTCTCCTCTAAATTGCCCGCAATTTGGTGCTGCTAGCCGTCTTCCGCCCCGGCTCAATCTTTTCGTTTCAGCGTCCCGAATGCCCAACACTGCCTATCTTTACGCGTCGGCCCTTTTCAAGGCGAAGTAGGATTACTACTCGATAATTTTATTTATAGGTCCTCTCTGCCCGTTTTCTAGTTGTTTTCTCTCCTGTGGAGCTCTCTTTCGTTTCTTGTTTCCTTTTTCCCCCTCTCGTCTCTCGCATTGTGTACTTGTGACCTGATAACAGATTATAAATGAATGAAATTGAATGGTTTCTTTCCTTTTTCTCGGTTGCTTGCTATCTGTTCAGCTTTTGTGCAGTCAAATACCTTATTTTCAATACTTTGTCAGGAGCGTGCTCTCTTTCTTTTTGGCATTGAACTAGGTCACTCGACCTTGTGTGACGAGTATAATCGAGAGAACAAAAACGAATACTTCGATTGAAAAGTTCATTTTCTCGGAAACTTCTCTTCTCTCTTTCTTTACGATTTTCGCATGGCGCATGACGAAAATATAAAAAGATGCTCTCAGATTTCATTGCAAAAACCCGCTCGACTACGATGTAATTCTTCGTCTTTTGTTCCAATTCGCTCTTCTTTCCACTCTGAAAGCATATTCCGAGGATATGTCATTCGGAAAAATGGGTTGCTTTCCTTCTCTCTCTCTCTTTCTCTGGGAATCGGCGTCTCCGCGCAGTACGCACTCCCTTCTCACCTACTTCTCTCATTTCGGCGCACTCTCTAGCTCCTGCTCCGCTCCAAGGCCACCAGAAGCGGCTGCAAGAAAAAGAGCCGCTCTTCTTCTTCTTCCCCTTCTCCTCTTCTGAATTATTCCCCGTTGTGTCATTGCCGCCACGCCTCCAGAGGGTGACAACTCGTCACTCTTCGCCCCCTCCTCGCCGCACAATCGTTTCTTGTTGCACTTTGAAATTGTTGCAGAAGAGTGGAATGGTAGAGCTCTAGCGAAGAATGGAGAAGCCGCTGGTCAGCATGGGATGGTCACTGGATCCGCTGGAAGGACGAAGGGTAAGTGGTCGCTGCTCGCGCATCTATGAATCTCTGAGTGGGCTCACCTGGAGGCGGGGATATCGAGAAAAAACGACTGCTTTCGCTTCATTTCGCATTCCCGCGAATGGCGGAAAGCTGCTCTAATCTCCAGATTTGCTGCTTCTTCTCTGTTAGGCATTAGAAAATTGCATCTTTTTCTATCTCAATCCCGGTTGAAAAAAAGAAAGAAGAAGCGGGAAACGGATGAGCTACAATTATGAAAAGGAAGTGGAATCCTTTCTTTTTGCCCGTCTCTTTTCCGTTTCGTATAGTGAAAGTGAGCCCGGAAATCGAATTAGAAGCCGCCAGACGCCACCTTCTTCTTCCCTTATTTCTCCTCTTTTTCTCACCGCCACGTCACTTCTCGTATTGATCCTCTCGATCCGAACTTCCCCTGAGAGACGTCTGTCAAATGTCGATATAAATTTGATAAGTGTCGTGGGGAAGACTTCCGAAGTCGTTCTGTTTTATGTGCCGCTGTTATCGAGAAGAACCCCCTTTCTTTGCTTCCCTTTTTGGCGTAAACTCGCGCCCGAATTCGAATCATTTCTACACTCGATATGCTGCTCGCAGTCGTTTCGGCTTCTGACTTCTTCCGTTTTCAGACGAAGAGCCTCTGGATGAACGAGACAGAAGAGGATCCCAGCTCGTCTTCCCTTCCCTGCGAGAGGCTCCTCCAGAAACAGCCCCTGCCGATATTGGACTCGTTAACTCTCCGACCTCTCCGCACGTGGGATCGAATAGCTGTCGAGACTCTGTGCAACGAGTCGTTCCCCATACAGTACCCCGACTGCTGGTACGATGAAGTCGTCTCAGGAGGACTCCAATCCACGGGTCTTTTCGACGGCGAGCAGCTGGCGGCAATGATTGTCTCCGAAACCAAGAACCTCTATGATTGTAATGCGGAAGATCAGGGCATCTTGCCGGATACCAACACCAAAGTCATGTACATCCTCTCGATAGCAGTGAACCGCAAGTTTCGAAGAATGGGTCTCGCGACGCGACTGCTCAACAACCTCTTTGCGACGCTAGTCGAGCAGCCTCCCTACCCTCGCGCCGTCTTCCTGCACGTGCTCTCCACAAACTCAGCTGCTCTTTCTTTCTACAAAACGCACGGCTTCCAATTTCACGCCTCATTGCGGTATGCCTCCTTTTGTCTCCGAAGTTCAAAAGTTGATCTTTTCCAGAGACTACTACCGGATCGGTGATGTGTACGCGGACGGGTGCACCTACGTAAAGTACACGAATGGCGCGCAGGAGCAGTTCACCTTCTCCGATGTGTGCCGGTCGTTCGGCAACACCATCTGCATGCCTCTGAAGGCAATCTGCAAGATGCTATCCTTCTGAATTGACTCAACTTCGTTTTCACATCTTCACGCCTTCTAGCGCATTTCTTCATCATCAGGTCGTTTATTCTTCTCGTCAGCTTCTTCCCATTCAGCTCCTTCACTCTCAACTGTGTGTCTTCCCGAAATTCATTTCATGTACGTATGTTCAAATTTGCCCACGATCCTGATAACAACGTTTTATTTGGATGTAACAATGAAACTTTTAATAAACAATCAACTAGGTCTTGGAAAATATCAACTGATTCGCTGTTGTGGAGTCTTCTTGCAATGCGCTATCTGAAAAATGACTGTCTGAAAGTGGAAACGGGGCGGGACAACTCACTGTAGGCTCTCTCCTGCCGTTCCAATTCGGAGTCCACTGCCTGAAATCTCGGAGCCCGTCTGTGGATCTCACACCGATTCCGCTCACCTGAATATCCCTCTCGATCTGATTCTTGAGCTGTGTGGCCGTCGCGAGCAGCTGGATGTTGTTCTCGGCCTTCTTGATGCTCTCCTCATACTGTCCGTTGAGTCGCCTCAGATTGAACAACTTCACGTTCCAATAGAACATCTGCACGTCGTTCAACTTCACCAGTTCGTCGTCTGCAGTGAAAAGTTGACATCCGAGGTCGAATTTCCGAATGATCGCATTGATCGAATTGAACGTCCACGCCTCGGCGAGCGTCATTTTGTGAGAGCCCATCGTGTGCTTTTGAGCGATTGCCGGGGGAATGTCGGGCGGAAATTTGCTGAGCAACTTCAGCTGAACCATGTGAACTGCCACGTAGCGCTCTTTGTTCCGCGTCACCGCCGGCAGTTTCAGTCCGTCAATGGTGACCCAGTCCCAGGCGGAGAGCGTCGGAAGAATCGCGTCGGAGCCCTCGGAAGTGTTGCTCACAGTTCGGAATCTTTGGGTCTGGGTAGGAGAAGACGAGGCAGCATTTTGGTTCTGCAACGCCTGGAACGTGTATTCAGGTACTGAAAGGCGACGCTCAAACTGACCTCCATGAGCTTGGCCACTGAAGCTTGCGTCTGCAGCAGATCCTCGACGGCCTCCTGTGTCACGACCGGATCAGGCGACGAGGCGCCCGAGTGATGGGTGTCCACGTCGATCTCGGGACTCTGTGTCCCATTGCGCGTCGGCTCGCTGCCCGTAGAGTCCATCAGTAATGGCAGCGCGAAGGAGCACTGCCGCTCGCCCCGTCCTCTCTCCGTTATCGATCCTTGCATAGCGTGCGTCTGCGTCTCGCTCCCGCCCTCTCGCTCCGCACGCTTCTCGCTCGAGTAGTCGTCGTTCGTTTCCCGCTTATTCATGCATTCAACGTGTGAAATCATTCTCTTCTGACGTCTCCGTGTCCCTAATTTTCATTGCATTGGCTCCACAATGGGTGAGTTATTGTGCAATTCGAAAAGAATCGACGGAAATTCTTTCTTCCAACTCACACCATTCTTCTTATCGTTCACAGGTGATAACGATAAGAAAGTGTAAACAGAACAATGTCGTTTCTAATCAGCCGCTTCAATTCGAATGTTGTCGTGTAGCCCAAACGTTGTGCAGACCGAACCGGAGCGTGACGAAACAGAGGGGACCGGGATAAAGAAATGACGTGGCATTGCGAGTTTTTCGTCAGAATCAGTACTGAACTATCGACTGAACTGCAGAGTTCCAGTTGTTCGAGTTCATTTCCACTTAAATAGTTTATGAAAAATCCAAAAAGCAGTCGAAGATTTTCGTCAAAAGGCCTCCGTGGCATCCGATACGAAGCGACTAGACTTTTATTTGTTTGACATTAAATCACGTAGTTTTTCATTTCCACTGCCCTTTTAAACCTCCTTAGCGTGGTTTTCCCCGAGAAATGCCATTTGACAAGGAATGACTTGTCTTGACGTGGCAGCAGTGGCATTTCCTAAGTAACTGCACTGTCAATGAGGAGTGCGAACGGACAATGAAAGGGGGGACTATGCAATCTCGCTCAACTGCACCGGCGTCTTTTCTCAGTCGACCACCTTCTAGGTTGTCTTCTCTGTCGTCGGAAATGAAATCGACGAGCCGGGACCATCTCATCTCGCTAAATATTTTTCTCTATTTGTTTGTTTGCAGCAAACAAAAACGGCTTTTCCCTCTCTTTTTCAACCCACGAACCCATCATTTTCCATCCTTTTCTTTCAGAGAATGAACGATAACAGTGAGAATTCGAACAGCCAGTTCAGTGTGGGTTCACCGTCCAACACGATGTTGCCGAACGGATCTTCGTCGCAGAGCAGTCAAATGGAAGAGCTGCTCTCCCGGCCGCTGAACAACGAGACTCTGAACATGGTTCTGGGCTACCTGCGAAAGAACGGACTGACTGACACTGAAGAGCAGTTGGCCCGGGAAGCGGGGCCCATTCTGAAGAACGAGAATCCCGGTGGACTGCCGCCTGAGTAAGTTTCCTTCTGGACTGAAAAGGTTCGAGAGATCAGAAGTTTCAGGGAGGCGATCATGGTCGAGTTCAACACATTCGTGCAGCACGCCAACTCGTGCACCGACGTCGTGCAGGCCGAGTTCAGTCAGCTTCTGTTCCCGATCTTCGCGCACAGCTTCTGTCTTCTCGTCGAGAAGAGTCTTGCGACCGCCCGCGTCTTCTTCAATCGCTTCAAGATCTTCATTCCCGAGTGCTACTCGGAATTCGTGCACAGTCTCTCGCTGATCGAGGATACGATGACTCTGCGAGCAAACGAGTACGTTCACTTGTTGCGCGAGAACAAATTCATTGTGCGACTCTCGAAACCGGCTCATAAGCATCTCGAAGTGATCCAACAGAGAGTGATAGGCGTCAAGAACATAATAGCGAAGCACATTTCCATCGAGAGTAAGTTTCCAGGGTTGTTAGAGCAGTTGGACCGTTTAAAAGTTTCAGATGCGGATGAAATCTCAAAGAATCGGACGACGATAGAGACACAGATGGGCGGAATCCTGGGAATGCCGCAGAAGAACGAGAAGCGACACAAAATGCTGTTTTCTGTGAACAAAGACGAGCTGATGCAGAGCATAGATCGCCGGAAGTCGAAAGGGAAAGACTGGAAAGACATGGGCAAGAAGATGCAGGGGGTAGGTTCCCGAATCCGTTAGGCTCCTTCCTGCACCAAATATCTTTCAGCACTGTCCGAATGGAGATCGGATCCCTCTGCCTCCGGTGAGTGACCACTTGCGAGAGGAACGGAAAAACTGGCTCCGCGACGTCGGCAAGATGGCCATCATCACTCCCGAGACGCCGGTCTCCATCTGCATGTACACCACTCTCAACGCGCCGATTGGCGTCTCCGCGTGCGACTTCTCCGACGACTCCAACCTCATCGCCATCGGCCTATCTGACTCTTCGATCGTCCTTAACGCGATGGACCCGCTAAACAAGATGAAGAAGCTCCGAGACATATCATTCCTCGAGAAGATCGACATCGAGACGGCCGACAACGTCCACTCGCAGATGTTCGACCACCAGGCTTCGACGACGAGCGTCCGATTGACAGGTCACGGAGGCCCTGTCTTCTCCGTCAACTTCTCGCCCGATCGACGTCTTCTTCTGTCTTCTGGAGGCGATCGAACCGTCAGATTGTGGAGCATGGAAACGCAGAGAAACGTCGTCATTTACAGAACTCCCACTGTTATCTGGGATGTGAGTTACCATAAAAAACAAGGCTTATCATTCATTTTTTAATAAATTCAGGCTCAGTTTTGCAACCGCGGCTACTACTTTGCAACTGCCAGTGCAGACAAAACAGCCGCGATGTGGTCCACGGATCGGATGAATCCCGTGCGGATCTTCGCTGATTCTTACGGAGACGTTGGATGCATCGACTTCCATCCGAACTGTAACTACATCGCCGGAGGATCCGAAGACCGGTACATTCGCGTCTGGGATGTGCTCACAGGAACCCGCGTCCGGCTCTTCGGCGGCCACAAAGGATCCATCATCGCAGTGAAGTTCTCGCCGTGCGGACGATACGTGGTCTCTCTTGACGCCGTCGGCTACCTCATGGTCTGGGACTTGGCTTACCAGAGACTGGTAGCCGCCGAGGTGACGGAGCAGGCCGGCACGAAAGGATCCATCTCGTTCTCGCGCGACGGAGGCGTCTTCGCAGTGTCACACGGCAATGCGAATATCCAACTCTACTCTCTGGACACCCTCGTGACGACTCAACTCGCCGCCGGAAGCACTGCGGACGCTCTCATGGAGCCAAAGTGAGTGGATCCTCCCTCCTACCCATCACTTGCATTCCTTTTCAGAATCAACATGGAAGGATTCAACATCGGATCGTATCCGACGAAGCAGACCGCCGTCATCGGACTACACTTCACGAGAAGAAATCTGCTGCTCGGATTCGGCTGCTATGGACAATAATACACAATACAAATTCATATCTAAATCTCTATTTCACAGGTACAAAACATGGTTTTACTTCTATTCATACAGTATGCTTTCACAACTATCCGAAAATGAATTTTTATTTTATCTCTGACCTCATTTGTTTTGTGCTTCTGTGTTCGATTCTGACACTTGTCATATCTTCACCGTCTTCATTTTCTGTCTTTCTTCCTTAACCGCCTCTTTCAGATGACGTCGTTCGTCGAGGGACTGGCTAGTCCCGAAATGGAGATAGCCGAAGGCGGCGTCATTCTGGATAACAGGACGTGAGTCCCCAGATTTCTCTTGCCCCAGCTATTCGGAATCCGTTTTCAGAAGGTTTGCCGACCTGACGGCGATGCTCGACAGTAACAAGGACAATCTGAAGGTGGACGCGATGAAGCGGATCATTAACGTATGGAATCAGCCATCTAGGATCCAAAAGCAATACCTGATTTTCAGTTGATAGCAAAAGGGAAGGACGTCAGTGAGCTCTTCGCCGCCGTCGTCAAGAACGTCGCCGCTAAAAATGTGGAACTCAAGAAGCTGGTCTTCGTTTATCTCGTTCGATACGCCGAAGAGCAACAAGATCTGGCTCTTCTCTCGATTTCCACCTTCCAACGAGCTCTCAAGGATCCCAACCAGCTGATCCGTGGAAGTGCTCTGCGTGTGCTCACCTCGATCCGAGTTCCGATGGTCGTTCCGATCATGATGCTCTCCATCAAGGAAGCCGTCCGAGATATGAGTCCCTACGTCCGGAAGGTCGCCGCTCACGCTATCCCGAAACTGTACTCGCTGGAGCCGGAACTCGAGCCACAACTCGTCGACTGCATCGATTTCCTGCTCGCAGATCGGAGAAGTTTAGTTTTGGGAAGTGCAGTCTACGCGTTCGACGAGATCTGTCCGAACCGTCTTGATCTCCTCCATAAGCATTTTCGGGCTCTTTGCCGCGGGTTGGCTGACGTGGACGAATGGGGACAAGTGGTTATGATCAACATGCTCACGAGATATGCAAGGAACGAACTGGCCGATCCGGACAAGGGTCCTCCAGACTCGGACATTGTCTTACTTCTCAACTCGGCCCGTCCGTTGCTCCAATCGAGAAACTGCTCGGTCGTTATGGCCGTCACGCAACTCTTCTACCACGTAGCTCCGAAGGCCCAGCTCTCTCAAGTGAGACACATTGGATCTTTATGCCCGAACCATTCGTTCTTCAGATCGCTCGTGCTCTCGTCCGTCTTCTTCGAGGACCCCGCGAAACTCAATTCGTTGTGCTCACAAACATCGCAACAATTTGCGAACGAAATCCGGTAGAGGAAGGCACTTACGCCATTTCAAAAGTGCGCTGATAGACAACTGAGAGCATGAAATTACGCCGAGAAGCATGCGATCAACGGCACTTTTTTTTCTTTTCCAGAGACCAGTGCATGGGGCATTGCGGGCCCAGACGGCCTTGGCCTGATCTTTGTTGTGTTGTTATTTCGTGCTGATTGGTTGTGTATCAGTGGACGCTCCTCGCCGATTCTGACTCATTCCTTCCCATTTTCAGACAATGTTCGATCCGTTCCTCAAGTCCTTCTTCGTTCGCTCCTGTGATAGTTCACTCGTTAAGAAGCTGAAATTGCACGTGCTCACTAGTCTCGTCTCTGAAACTAATGTGCACATTATTCTCCGCGAACTCCAGGTAAGAACCTGATTCATCTCTTGTCATCTCCTTTTTCTCATTCAGACTTACGTCCATATGTCTGATTTGGCGTCTCCTGCAGTCGAAGCAATCGGAAGATGTGCAGTTCGAGTGGGGACAGTCTCGGATCAGTGCATGACAGGCCTCGTTCAACTAATCTCGTCTTCCGACGAAAAGGTCGTCTGCTCAGCCGTCGTCGTCATCAAACGTCTTCTCCACGCCTCGGCTCCAGTCAGCTTGCTCTCCCGTCTCATGCGTCTCATGCCCAAAATGGTGGCTGCTCAGGCGAGGGCTTGTGTCGTTTGGCTCGTGGCCACTCATGTCGATCAAGTCATGCACATGGCTCCCGACTTTTTGCGTCTCATCGCCAAAAAGTTCCCGACAGAGAGTGAGCTCGTCAAGCTGGAAGCCCTCAAGCTGGCCGTCAAACTGTGGCTCGTCAAGAGAGAGGAGACCGAGAAAATGGTGCAGTACGTCTTCCAGTTGGCGCGCTTCGACCTCAGCTACGACGTTCGCGATCGCTGTCGGTTCCTGCGGAATCTAATGTTCAATACTGAAATCCTCTCGCAACATATGGAAGAGATTTTTATGTCGAAGAAGCCGGCGCCGGCACTCGTCAGCAGTTTCAAGGAGAGGGACCAGTTCCAGCTGGGATCTTTGTCGCACGTACTGAACCAACGGTGCACGAAGTACATTGATCTTCCCGAGTTCCCGGCACAGTCGAGCGATCCGTCGCTTCGCAAGGAGGCGAACGCTCCGAATGAACTGAGATTGGATGAAAGTGAGGAAGAGGAAGATGAGGATGAGGAAGAAGAAGAAGAAGACGAAGAGGAAGAAGAAGAAGAAGAGGACGAAGATGAGCAAGAAGAGGAGGAAGAAGGCGACGAAGAGGAGGACGAAGAAGAAGAGGAGGATTCTGAAGACGAGGAGGACGACGACAACGAAGACGAGCAGGACGAATCTGAGGAAGACAGCGAAGAGGAGGAGGAGCCGCCGAAGAAACCCGTCAAAAAGCAGACACCAGCTCAGCCACGTAAGCTCGACTCTTTCAGTCGGAATGTTTCTAATTGGGTTTCAGGCGCGGTGAACGGAAAGTCGAAACCGCAGGAGAGCAACGCACTCGATCTTCTAATCGACGTCGACTTTTCGGCTGCGGGAAGCCGTCAAATAATGGATTCTACATACGTGGAGGAAAAGGAAATCGAGCTTCTGAACGTGATCGAAGGCAATGGAATTCAACTATCGATCAGCTATCCGCGACTGAACGACGGTCAGTACACCGCGATCCGGTTCGGTGTGACGAACAAGACGGACGGAGATCTGACAAGTGTCGAACTGAAATCAGTGGAGGAGCTCGACGTGAAAGGGAACTCTAACATCGGAGACGTTCCGGCGGGAGCCCGTGTTTCCGTGGACCTTCTGGTTGATTTAAACGACAGTGCGACGAACCGAGAATGGATTCTGAAGAGGGACGGTGCTAACGAGAAGCACTTCCGATTTGAGGTAAGCTTCTCGTCAATGATATCTGAGTTATGAACTCCTTGCAGGTTCCGTATGGAGAACAAGTGCAACCGATTCGTCTCTCTCCAGAAGACATCCTCAAAGAGAAAACTCGCCTCGGAGGGCTCAACCGCCACGTCATCAAGTTGGACAAGCCCATCGATTCATCCGTAGTCACCCGGTTCGTCAACGCCTTCGGATCTCCGGACCAGAAGACGTTCACGTGCCAAACGCGCTCGCGGAAAGACGTCTGCATCCTGAACGTCTCCGACTCTTCCATCGAATGCTGTTGCGACAACTCCGTGATCGGGAGGATGCTCGCATTCACAGTATCCAAAAACTGCTAGTTCTGCTCTATTTATGTATACATTTTTGTCATCATGTGCTCACTTTCCCAATCATTCCACTTTACTAATTTATTGGTGATGGTTTTTTTTAAACATAAAATATTCTGAAGTATTGAAAAAAAAGAAGCAGAGGCACTTAGAGTTGAACGGGAAAGGGAGAATAGAGTGATGGCTTTGCAATTGATTGAGCAGGGGAAAGGCAGGAACGGAAACGGGGGCTACGAAAGATACCAAGTGCGGGGGAAGACATGCTACAAGAGTGTCATGGGATACAGAAGAAAAGGAAAGAAAACGAAGAAGACGTGGTCCCTGAGAGTGGAAAGTCACAGAATAGGTGATGATCGGAGTAGGAGGAAGGTCAAGCGCGAGTCGTCGTCAGATGGTGGTTCGCATTGTTAGAAGAGTTCGAGACGCGGATTGTCGACAGGATCGAGTCGAGCCGCTCGACCTTCGTCATCAGATCTTTGACGATTCGGTTGATGCAGGCACCGGCGCCAGTTCCCGTAGACACGCGGAGGTTCTGGAAACTGAGTCAATGTTAGCGGAAGAGGAGAGTGCATAAAAGGCAAGACGACAAATATTTGGGCGAGTCTCGGTTTCCGGGGTCACACGCACCTTCTCCTGAACGTTTTTGTTGTCGTCGATGCAAACCTCGTGGATCTTCGTGATCGTCTCTTCCATGTGGAAGTCGCTCTCGTTCTGAACGTCTTCCATGTGAATGTCCTCGGAGCCTGGAAAAGAACGGAGGTCGACATGAGTGCAAATCGGAAACTACTCACTCATTCTCAAATCCTCTTTACTCGGTCCTGGAGACGGCTCATCCGGAAGCACTTCTGGGTCGTTCCGGAGTGGCTCGACGACTAGACGAGGTCTTTCCGTCGTTCGGAGCTCCTCCCGCAGCCGGTGCATTTCCTCGGCAGCCACCTGTCTCTCGTACAACTCGCTCTCCAGAATCGCTATCTTCTCGATGGCCTGATCAAGCTTCGTTCCGAGATCCGACGCCAGATACTCTTTGTTTCTCTCAGACGTTTCGAGCACATCATTCCGTTGCTCGAGCTTCCGAACGCGTTCTTTCTGCGCGTCGTTCTGCTCTCTGAGCTGGGCGTTCTCTCGTCTCAGCTGCTCTTCGACCTGAGCCCACTGTGCTCTCGATTCGTCCTGCCGATCCTTGTTCCGCAGCTGCTCGGTGCTCATCTGGTGCATTCGACTCTCCGCTTTCTTCAGCTGGTTCTTCAGATCGTCCATTTCGGTGTCCATCATCTTTTCGATTTCGGACGAACTAGACTGGAACTCGTTGAACTCTTCGCGCATCTGCAGAAAGTATCCGAGAAGCTCGTGATGCGGCAGTCCGCGAAGGTGATCTTCCGACAAATCCATGTTCGTTTTCTCTGGAAAATGAGAAATTGTTGAAAGGAGGAGCGGAGAGGCGCAAAAAAACGAGTGGACGGGACGACGAACATTATAAACCTCGCCTCGGCGCCATACGTAATACCGCCCGTAAACACTACAACAGCAGCCCCCGACGACACGTGTGTGTGTGTGTGGACAAAAAGCAAGAGAAACTGGTCTAGGTGACCAGGAAACCAGAAGCTTGCTGGCCGTGTTCGAGGGAAGGGTCCCGAGAGATCCATAGGAGGGGATGGATATCGGAGCTCGAATCAGCGGATGAGAAGGAGCAGTGAGAAGGCTCGGGTAAGATGGAATCCAAGTTTTTGACACAAGGCCCTCAAGCAAACAAAAAGTTGGTGGAGCTCTGTCTCTCGGTCTCTCTTGCTCGGCTGTGCTCTGTGTTTGTCCTTGCTCCCGCACTTCCGCCCGGCAGAAAAAGTCGAACAGCTGGGTGAGGGGATGATGTGAGTCAGTGTCAGAGATGGTCGGATTTCGGGATTATGACAGATTAAAAAACGAGAATTTGGAAAGAGAAGGGTTTCACCTGCAATTTCGCCTGCGCGCGCGCGAAATTTTCCGAAATTCAGGTCAAGCGGGACGATAAGCGGGGCAAAAGGAGCGCCGTCTTATTACTGATAACACAAATATTGACGCGTGATAAAATCGATGAAGCGGGGCACTCCGATTCCATAAATGGGCGAGGGACTATAATTGGATTAGAGGGAGAGGTACGAACGAGCGAATAAGTGAGTGGATACAGAGAGAACCGGTCGGAATGTACGTGCGTTCGTCCGATTGTGGCATCCTCAAAACGATGACTAATCAGGTGAAATAAGGAAAAAAGTGAGTGGGGACACGTCACATGCGGGTGGGCGCGGGAATCATCTGTTTTTTTTCTCGTTTCTCGGGACAGCGCCACTCCCACCCATTGCAATTGAATATTCGAAAATGCAAATGGTCGCGGAGAAGACTGCTTTTGAAAGTATACGATTGTCCGATTCGGGACACATCAAGGTTACGATGGAAGCGACGAACGGAAAACGGCAAAAAGCAGGAATGCGCCGTCGATCTTGCGACGGAGAGCCCCCCGTATCAAATCAGTATTTGCCCTCTCGTAAAGTGCCAATGGAAAGGCGAGAGTGGGCGCACTTTCTTCTCCTCTTCCTCCAGTATTTACTGATCACTAAACTTTTTGGAAGGCTGAGCAGGGAAGCTGAGCAAACGACACGTTTAGTAACACAAGAACTCTATTTTAGACTCGGTTCGGGCGCGAATTCGGCGTCGAATTGGGAGAAAAGGGCAATTTTGAAATGAAATGAGTCAGCAGGGCGGGCGGGAAAAAGTAAAACAGTATTGAGAGAGGAGGTGGTGAGATGGCGAAGAAGACGAAGAAAAATGTCGCGACGACGCGCTCTCGCCAGCTGCAGGCGAGGCGAGAGAGCGTGTGAAACGGGGAGACGCAGCACGGAGACGCAGACAAAGGCGAGGGGAAGGAAGAGAGACAGAGGGGGGCTGGCGAGCGAAGAATGGATCGATTCTGAGGAGGGCGGCCGAGAAGCGGGCAGATGCCATCAGACATAAACAATAAGCAGCCGGAACTGGAAGTTGTCAGCTAAACTTTCCTCTGTTTACAATTAATTTCGGTTAACCGTCGGAGATTTGTATCTGCAATTAGGAAACGGTCGGGTGAAAGTGACGCTCTAATTAGGCGACCTCTTCAAAGAGAGGCAGTCAGCTGACGGAAATAAAAAAGAAGCGAGAGACGGAGAGGCTTCTGAAATTCAATGGGAAAACAGTTGTCACAGAGGGTTCGAGAGAGAGAAGAACTTTGAGGCAGGGCGCGTGCGTCACGAGAAACTCGCTTCTGAAGGCGCGTCACGTGAGAGCAGAGCGAGTTTCCGAAGCGACACTGATGCAATCTTCTCGAAAAGACCCACTTCCTTCTCGATGCGGAACACATTCAAGGACGATCCGTTCCGAAACTATTAGGCTTGCAAAAAGTTTTATTGTTCGAATTGAATCGAATGGAGACGACAAGAAACTACACATTCGTTTAGAAGAGCCGGATTGAGAAGAGAGAAGATGACGTCGAGATCGAGAATTCAGATGAGATGCGTTGATTCGACAGAAAATGGTATGGAGCCGGTATCGTACTGGAAGAAGATGTCGCGAAGAAAGTCAGAGCTGGAGCCGCTTGACGCCGACATCGGATCGACAACGAAGATCTGAAAGTGAACCAGTAATTGAGAATGAATCGCTGAACTTGTGTACTTTTCTTGGCTCCTTCCGTGTGCGGTCTTTTCGGAGCGCCTGGGCATCCGACGCTCTTCCTCCTCTTTTCCGGCGTCTTCATTTCTTCGTTCACGCTTCTTGTTTCCTCCTGCGACGATGTTTCCGCAGCGGCCGCCGGCTGGGGAGGGGCCATCTGCGAGCTGGGTTGGGAGGATCGGCGGCGCGGCGTCTCGGATCTGTTCGACGGACCGGCCGCCTCACGGGGCGTCAGTTGACGCGAGCGGCGAGCTCTCGGGGCGTGGAGAATGTCGGTTGACGCTGCAAGGATCGGAAGTAGACAAGTCCGGGGGACTTCGGGTTCCGAACTTACCTTCTCTTTCTCCCGGAGTGTCTCGGATCGGGAGCGCAAGCTGGCGGCTGGCTCCCTTCGCCGGTCGTTTGATGACGTCCGACGACTCCACCACACGTGGCACGACTGGACGCTTCGGTGTGGTGAAGTTCATCTTACTGAAAGAATCGAGAGATGGAAAAGAAAGACAGAAGAGGAGAAAGAAGAGAGAGGAAGTGGAAGAGGGAGGGAGAGAGAATGAGCGAGCAGACGGCGTGCTTGTGTTGCGGCCTGTAGGTATCGTATGACGTCATATCGTATGACGTAAGAGGGGGCGGGGCATGTCTCGAGAGGTCAGCAGACAGTCAGAATACAGTGCACAAGGGGAGAAGAAAAAGGGCGTGTGGCAGGCAAATACGGGGGCAATTACGGCCTCGTGGAAGAAGAGACACACAGGCGGAAGAGCAGTCGGATCGGATAAGAAAGACGTCGTCGCGGGAGCGCCTTCTCATCACAATAAAACCACACACAATGAAGAAGAGAACGGAATGAGAAGATTCACGAAACAGTCCATCTAATCCGTTTCTTCAGAGCCTCTGATCTTGCCGCCTTCTGTCGATCGTCGTGTTCTTCAAGACATCGTTTTGCGCGCAGATGACGCAACGAATCCAATCAGACTAAATTGGCAAGATAAGATTGTTGCACAATCGAAAGAGCCACAAGAGAAAGAGACGAAGCGATCCGATAAGATATCGTGTGTGTGTGTGTGTGTGTGTGTGTGTGTGTGTGTGTGTGTGTGTGTGTGTGTGTGTGTGTGGGGAACTTCTGCAGGTGCACATCCACGTCACAAATGACAGATGGTCTGACGACGTGGCAAATGGAGAGATGACGTCATTTATGGTGCGAAAACGTGATGGATTGCACAAGACGCCGTTGGGAACGTCTTCAGAGACCAGATCGAGATGAAGAGATTAAAAGAGCATCCAAAGGATCACCATCCCTTGTGCGCGAAGAGCAATACGCCGTAAAACCTGTTAGAGCGGCATGCCGGTCTAATTTCCAACCTTCTAATTTTTGAAAATAAACTCGAAAATCCACAGGGGACCCTTACGATTTTGGGGTTTTGGGTGCCGTTCAAATACAGGTTTTACGGTAACAGCCTTTTGGGGAAAAAGGCGGTGTGAAGGCACTCACAGCACTTGTTTTTTTCTTGACGATGACGTCGGATTTGCTGCAAAGTTTTGAAGAGGCGATGAAAAACGAAATTTTTTCCGCTGTGATCTTTTCACCCGACGTTCTTTCTCCTTTCTTTTCCATCTCTTGCGAAGAGAGTTGGCGAGAGAGGGGATTGTCAGTCGAAGCTTGGAGGAGGGTCGGAACGAGGCAAGTGTGAACAAAAGGGATGTCGATTCCGAATCTGTCGGATCGCATTCTCTCTAGAAAAAGAGAGACAAAAAAGTAGTGGGAATGAGGTGAGTCTCCGGGAAGACCACAGTCCAAAAATGTTCCATTGTTGACTCGTTGTTCGTAGTGTGCACCGTGAAAACATTGGGTTCGTAGAAGCGGAAGAAAAGATAAGAAAGTGATGATCAATGGAATTCCGACGAACATCGGTCAGAAGAAAGGTATGAGGCGTTCCGGGAAGAGCCGATCGAGACGTCCTTCTCGCCAGAAGGTGTTAATAGCGTTCTCTCCGTAATTGCCTTCTTTCCCGCACCTTACTAACGATTAGAAGAGCGACGTCATCTGAGTACGGATGTCTCTGATCTCTCCGACGCGGCACTTCCCTTTTCATGTATACCAACACTCTCTCTCTCTCTCTTTTGCTCGCCAATTACGCAATCGTGTCTCGAAAGGATGAGATCAAAGGAAGGCGTGCGTGAAGAGCCGCCCCACGTCGAAGGGAAGAAGACGTGCTCGTGGTGGTGAGGTGTCTCGTGACAAGTGACAATCTGCTGATGGATTATGCAGGTGCGCAAGTGTATGGGAAAGCGACATGATGAAGTTAATTGGTGGGCTCATGGTTAGAATGTTGTCTCTCTCGTGAAAGAGAGGGAGAACCGGGGGATCAGAAACTTCTGGAATTCAGACGACGTCTTCAGCTTCTCGCCCCCCACTCCTCCGGTTGTTTTCGCACTCGTCACGGTCACCTTCCGCTATTCATCGCCGCCCCGCCCCCTGCTGCCACCCGCCTGCCGACTTCTCCCCCAACTATCGGCCCTCTCCCGCCGGCGCGAAACACTCTCTTGTTCCCTTCAGCCGACTGTCGCCAGTCCCCCCGCACTACGATGCGACGAACCGCTGCGGATCAGCAGTCGGCATTCCAGTCCGACTACTTCCTCACACAGCTCTGTCACTTCACCGAAGCAAAGTTCTCGCTTTTCGAGCACGCGCCGCTTCCCGAACGAAGAGACCGTTTTCGGAATCACGTGGAACGAGAAGAGATGCCTCTGGTGAGTTGATCGTCGCGAGTCCGGCTTCCAACCGGACTCCTCCCTCTTGCTGATAATTCCTTCCGCTCTCTTATCGTTTACGTGGGCGGGCGAGGAGAGGGGAAGACTGAAAACGTTTCCTCTCTCGTCGCCTCCATGTCTGATCAGATAGCGGGGAAGAAAGAAGACAAGGAATGACACGGTTAGATGCGATCTCCCCCTCGACCCCCCCCCCCCCCAGGCGCTCAGATCCGGGCGATGATCCGTGCGTTTCCAGACGTTCTGCAAGATGGGTATCAACATTCCCGTCAAGTTGGAGTGGTCGCAGACGAGCGGACACGAGATCAGCTTCCGATCACGGCCGTTCTTCTTCAACGACATCTGGGTCAAGGTGACCGGCACGATGAACTCGGAGACGTTGGACGGCAGAGTGCGCTTCGAGCGGGCACCACGTGAGCCTCGCCGACACATCGGGCAGCCTCCCGAATCACGGTTTCCAGAGACGGCGAACGAAGAGCCCGGCGGCCTGACCGAGGCCCAAATCGCGTCGCTCCGTCGCGACGGACTGCCCATTTGAATCCTCTCTCCTCTCGATTCTTTCCACTACGGGTCCCCCTCTCCGATTTATATGTTTGATATTGTTGTGATCTCCAGTGTCTCCAAACACACACACACACGAATAAAATTGTAACATTTATGTGTTAATGTGGACGCTCCGCTGCACGCGAACTTGTTACAATAGGGCACACGAGACAGCCGTGTCCTCTATTTCCCCTTTCAATCACTCAATTCAGGTGGCCGTGTGCCAAATGAAATGCGCGAACGTGTTGTAAAACGAGACGACACTGCGCGCGTTCCTTTGACGATTCGCCGCCAAAAACACGGAATGTACTCTGAATAGTGGACCCGTTTACGACGACGAGACAGTACGCCTGCAATTCGAATTACCCGCCAAAATATTGCGCTCGAAACACACAACGACGCCTTCGGAACCCCTCCTGGGAAGCCTCCCCGCCCGCCCCCTCTCGCATCGTCAGGACTCCAGAAGTGGCATTGTGTGTGTGTGTGTTCAGTCTGGCCTCCTCTCCTGCGCACAATGCTCCTTCTCCCTCATCAGTCCATCATGCGATCTCCTCCCCGCAAAGTCAGAGGACCGTCTGAGGACTCTGCAGAGCCTTCCAGCGGCACCCACCGCTTCAATCCGTTGTCGAGAAACAGTGAGTTCAATTGTCCATTTCCCATTACATTGTGTCTGACTTCAGACGGAAGCAGCAACACTCCGAGAGTGAGCCGAAAACGCACGGCGACCGTCTTCAACAAAGGACCGAGCCGTCCGAAAGTGTCGAGAGTGGAGGAATTGATCGAGTTGGCGACCCTCAAGACCTCGCCTCCCACCACTCCCATCTCGCTGCCAGTGTTCGAAGAGCCACTCGACGAGGAGCCAATGGAAGAGAAGAAGGACTCGGTGACCCTGCTCGCGGACTCCTTCTCCAAATGCTCGACGTCGAGCTCTCCCCCAGAAGCTGAAGAACACTTGAAGAGTACACCTTCCGGAGCCAACTGATACACAAACCGCAACCGGTTTCCTCTTTCGTCTTTGCTGTTTTCAAATTTTTGTGCATCTACTTCAGAATAACGTTGCAAATATTTATGGTGAAATAAGCATGTCAGTATTCAGTTAGAAATACAGCAATACGGGTCATTTCCCTTCTCAATAAAACTTCATTACTATTCATACAGTTCACTTCTTGGCTCGGAGCCCTTTCAAGGCGCCCATGTCCTTGGCGATTCCACCGATCTCTTTCTTGATTCTCTCCTGAACGTCGGCGCTGAGACCAGGAAGCGCGCCAATCTTCTTGAGCTCTTTCTTATACTTGCGCACTTCCTCTTCAAGAATCAGGTTGTCTTGAAGACATTGCTCGATTCTTTCCAGTAACTGCTCCACCGTCTCATTCTTCCAGTTAGTGATGTCGATTCCCTTGAACAAGTTCAGCTTCTGATGAAGGAAGTCACGGAGCGTTCGCGATTCTGTGATGAGATTGGCAATTGCTTCTTTCAGTTCCGGTCCCATTCCCATCATCGTGTGCGTTTTTTTGAGTTTTTGCACGATCGCGTCGACGGCCATCGTAGACTCATGTAGAAGCTGGCGAGTTGGACAAATGAATTCTGAAAGGAAACCGTCAGGTCAAACGCTAAAGACGACTATGACATACTGGGCGGTGCAGCCTTTGAAGAAAGTGCCTGTACAGAAGGAGCTGGAACAGACGACCGAGGGGCAGCGTTTTCCTTTTCAGGCACGACTCTCTCATTCTCCATTGCGAGCTGAGTCATCTTCTCGTTGACGACAGCCATCGTCTCCGCTGCTTCGTGCTGGAGAGCGCGCTCTTGAGCCAGTCGGCGACACAGTTCCTCACAGACCAACCGAACTGATGAGGCGTTTCTGAAAACATTGAACATCAGTACTTGCTTTGAAGATTGTCAACGAACCCTTTGATGATTTGAGCCTTCGTCTTCTTTTTCGTCAGCTCTCTCATCTCCTTCTGGATACGTTCCAGACCCTCGATCGCCTCCTTCTCCATTTCATCTCTCTGCTTCGCCGACTCCGCCTCCTTCTTTCGAGCTGCCATTTTAGCCGCACAGTCAGTTGATTCCTTTTCAAAAGCACTCAGTCTTTCGATTTGATCTTCTAAAGCACCCATTTGCCTGATGAGCATCTGCTTCTCGTTCGACGCCTCCTCCAACTTTCCTTCCGCGTCGTGCGTCCTCTTCTTCAGCTTTTCCATTTCGAATCCCAGGCCGTTCGCATAATCACGCAAGGAATTCTCTTCGGTGAGGGCTATTTTCAGCTCCTCCTCCAGCTTTTTGATCATAGCGTGCGAGCTTGTTTCCACTTGCTCTCTCACTTCTTCGACTCGTTTTTCCATTTCCAGTCTCACTTCGGTGCTCTGTTGCGACGCGTTCTTCTTCATGACAACAACCATCTTGCTTGCCTCATCCAACGCGTTTTGAATTTCTTGGCGCTGTTTTTGCTCCTCGTCAGCGTTTATGAGAGCTTTGTCCAACTCAGAACGCGCTTCGTCGAGCTCGACTGTCAGTAGTCGATGACGGTCTTCGAGATCCGCAAGTTCTGAAGCCAAGGCAGCTTTCTCCGTTTCAACCTTCTTCAACGTAGCTTGACAGACTTCCAGCTCCTCGAAGTTTTGCGCCGCCTTGATTTGAACGTCAGAAAGTCGATTGGGAGAGTTCTGAAGCGGAGACTTTATCTCTCGAACGCGCATTCGCTCCATTTCGCTTTTCAAGTCGGCAATTTCTTTTTGCAAACGTTCGGTTTCCTGACTTGTTCCTGAGAACTTGAAAATCGGCGAATACGAAGCATTGAGGATGGATGAGGATGCTATATCTTAATGAGAATTGTTCGTGACAGTTAGACGCCAAACACAAACCTTCAGCTCCTGGGGCAATCGAGAATCTCCTTGAGACGTCATTGACGAACGATTGGCTCACAATAGACTTTTCGAGAATCGAATAGTTGAGAGACATGTTCACCAGATCCTTTTCGGCGGCCTCCAGGAATCCGGACACATCGTTGTGATCGCACATGCTAGTTTCGAAGGCCAGTTTCATCTGTTTGATGCGTTCAGCCAACGGACTGCTCGAACCAGCAGTCTCAAGAATCTCCTCGAACAGAGCAGCAGACGATTTGAGACGTTCGAAGAGACGAGTAAGAGCCTCGCGGATAAGTGTCATCTTTTGTTGCATCTTCTGAAATCAAGAAACGATTCCGAAAAACTAGAATTTTGCGAACCTCAACATTCACAGCTCCATTGTGCTGTCCTTCGAGTAGAATAGCCGACGAATCAAGAATCTGCTGGACATCCTGAAGGATCGGAGCGGCGAGAACAGATGCTGTTTTGGTGGAGAACGAGTTGTTTTGTATCTGCTCGCCGTCTTGGTTCTGGAGAGGCAAATTGAGTGCCTTCTGGAACATGGGCGAGTTTTTGTATCCCTTCTGGAACAGGAACGAGCTCGTCGCATCTCGATCGGGAGGCGGCATCGAGTAGTTGAACGAGCTTTCAAGAGTATCGTTTCCTCTGATTTGAGCCCATGCTGCGTCGAACTCCTTCTTCTGTAATAAATTTATATATTTTTTTAAGGACTCTTATGAAGACACTCGATTGTCTTACGTTTCGCTCGGCTGCAGTGGTATCGAGGAACGGAAGGTTGCTCTCTTGAAGCAGCTCCTGCTGACTTTCGTCTTTCGGGAAAACTTGCATCGAAGTGCCCCCAGTCTCGTTCTGAGAAGAGTTGTTCGGATTGGTTCCTGCCATCAGACGGTTCTGCTGGATCATTGAGACGCTGAGATTGCCGTCACCTCCTGTTAACTGATCGCATCTGATCCGCAACTGTCGATTTTCGGCTCTCAGCTCGTCCAATGCCCCATTCACTTTTGCTATCTCAGTTCTCAGATCCTCTGAAGACTTTCCATCTGCCAGGATAGATGAAGACTGGTCGAGCATCGTATTCTTCTTGAGCACATGAATGTCGTGCTCGAGTTTGCTACATCTATTCATGTACTCAACAAGAGCCAGACGCGCCTTGTCGCTCTCCGATGTCGACGCCTTCAACTTCGTTTCCAGCTCGTCAATGTACTTTATTTGCTCTTCCGTCTGCGACTCACGGGGGTTTCCTATCATGAAGGTGGCGTTCGGGACGGCTCTCGCCGATCCCAGAATCCCTTGCCCGGAAGCGGCTTCAAGCTGGGCGCGGAGGTTTTCCGAGTCGGCAAGACAAGCGGATTGGCATTCAACTTCAGCTCGCAGCGCAAAAATTTGGTTTTCAAGATCGACAACGAACTCTCTTTCGGCTATCAGCTCAGACTCTAGCTGATTGATCCGTTTGTCGTCTTCTCCGGTCAAAGTATAGTTCGGATCGTTCTTTTTCAGTATGTCATCAAGATTTCCGTGAAGCGAGCCATACGTCAAGTTGTTCGCATCAGATTCTAGCTCTCGAATTCTCTGCTCCATTGCGCGTTTTTGTTGTTCGAATTGGACGGTTTGTTCAAGCAACGCGTCCTCGGAATCCTCGAGCTTCGAGCGCATAGCGTCAAACTCCTTCTGCATGTGTTGAAACTCTCTCTGCTTCTCTTCCATCTCTTCCTGACTAAACTTCAGAGCGACAAACTCGTCGAGCACTTCTTGAACACTTCGATGACACGCTTCTTTGGCTTCCGCGTACTTCCGCGCGTACATTTGAACTTCTGTCTGGAAAGACGGTACTTTTTCCAGTTTTGAATCGGAAATCCCACCTTCAGGCTGTAAACCTCTCCTTTCAGCTCCTCATTTTCGTGCCAAGTACGAACAATTGGAATGTCTCTGACGTTGGATGCCGACTGGGCGGGGTTCATTTTCTGCTTGGGAGTTGTCGAAGTGGAAGAAGGCTCCTCCAGCTCTTTCACTGCCAAAGAAGGTTGCGACATCGACTTGCGCTTGCTTGCCGACGCTCCTCCATCCACAATCGATTCTTCGAGTAGAACGGAATTGTCTTCCATACTGAAAAGAAAGTGGTTCGGAAGCCGGAAAGGCAGGAACGCGTCGTCGGAATACGGTGGAATCAAGTGGAAACGTGGAACGAAGTGAGCACTTCTCACTGCTGATTAATTTTTTCTTTTCTCGGCGCCACGCGCTTTCGTAATCGGTGTGGGACCCTCCGACAAAACTTATCAAGATCCTTTAAATTAAGAATATTCGTGTTCTTTGCACCCTAAGAAAACTCTTTTTTTATACACAATCTTCAAACTCCGGGTTTGTAATTTGCTCAAATCAGTCTACTTTTACATTCAAAGAGAGTTAATATACGGATTTGTTGCTATGGGAACGTCTTTTCAAACATAAATATTTGAATGTGACTATTTCGCGGGTGTAATTTCTTCGGTGGCGCATGTTTGCATCACGCACGATGCTTGCGCAATAGAGTGCCGCGCTGTTGCGAATGTCGACCCGCCCATTTTTTAAATTCGAAGGCTGTCGTTTTCAGCGTTTTATAGCTATTTTAAAAACTTTTAGCCATTTGTTGCTTATCTGATTCTTACTATTATATTCGATCGTTCGTTAAAGCTACAACCACAACTTCGGTGTCTTTTTACAGATGGATCTCGTGTTTGGGTCCGAGATCAGCTTCGTGAATGGATTTTCCATCAAACCTACTCGAAGCTTTGTCGTCAACACCAGTCAGTCTAACTGAATAGAACTTTTTAAAAGTCGTTTTTCAGATGCTCCGCTTTACTCTAGTGGTTTTGACGGCGTACCATCAGGAGGAATCGCTACTTTCCCGCACAGTTCAAACTATGCCGATCGAATTTTCGTCTGGTAAGAGAGCATTCTAAATTTTTGGTTGTTATTCGTGTACATGTAGGCGAGCCGTTGGACAGAAGCTGTTTATCGAGGAACGATCTCTGATTTTCGCTATTGAACACGGATCTCTGTGCATCGACTTCACCCGATCCACTATCATTCCAGGCACATCCATCACCATTTTTGAGGAGGTAGTTAGGAGGTTGCTTCTGACATTTACATTCTTGGGTTTTGTTTAGGGAGTCTTGTGCATTATTGTCCCGACAGCATCTGCAATTTATCGGTTCTACGCAAGACTTCATGTAAAAGGAAGAGATGTAAGCTTGTTATTCTGGTTTTTGCATAACTCGACGTTGTTTTCAGACTTTCTCCATCCTTGCGCGTCTCAAGGAAGACGAAGAGTTCCGTCGTTTCCAATCGATGCATCCACTGTCCACTCCCGGCCGTCCAGTCAGGGCAAGTGTCACTCATCACAAAACCAGAAACACGATTGCTTACTGCACTGCTGAAGGCCAGCTTGTGGTGATTTCGATGGGCTCTTACACGGATCCGGTTGACAAACACGAGGAGTTCACGATAGGAGAAGTCGGACTGCTCGGAAAATTGCTCGGCGGAAGCGACAAGCGAGTTAGCGATGCGGTTGTCATGAGGAACCTCCGTCCGGCGCCGACTGTCTCGAAAGAGCGAAAAAGCACTGTTCAGGCGGACATTGTGTTCGCTGTGACCAGAGACGGTTGGGTGCAGGCGTGGAATGTGGAGACGAGGAAGCAACTACAGAGCACTGTCGACTTGAATGAATTCTGTGCCAATGAGCGCGGAGAGAAACGAGAGAGTGATGAGTTCGAACTGGAAGAGACTCCGTCGATCGCAGATTCCACTGAGACCGTTTACACAATCAAAGCGTATCACTTCGACGTGGACATTCTTATCATCGTTGGATGTGATGTTCTTCTCAACGGCAAGAGCATCGGAACACGAATTCACATTCTGAAGATGGCAGAAGACCAGCTGGAACATCTGAAAGTGTACGAAACGAGCATGTCGCCTGAGGAACGACTCATCGACTTGGAACTCATTCAAACGTTTTTCCCTGTCAACGATCCGACAGTGTCGGAAGAAACTCAAACCGTCGAAGAGTTCAACAGTCTTACCGCCGCGCAGTTCTCGCTCACGGCACTGTTCAAAAGTTCTTCTGCCAAGAAAAATTACGCGATGAAGCGCGTTTCTTTCGCCATCGACTGGAAGAAAGGACAAACATCCACCCTGTTTGACTGGCACAACGTGAAGCAGTTCTCGACACCTGCTACCACGAGAGGAGATCCTACTGTCGCCAGAGATCAAGAAGGGACTGCTCCGGAGCGTCCTTACAACCTCTCGTCCGATTCCACTATCGAAACGCTTGTTGATGTCGTCCTGGACACGGACATCTACTCATTCGACATTGTGTTCCGTGCAGTGCAGATCGTCTCGGATAATTTCCGAGGATCGAGTGCTTTAGTCCACCACAATAACTGGAAAGAGCTCTCGAAACTCATCGACGTATACATTACATCAGTGGAATTCAACAGAAAGTTCCAGCAGAAAACGGACAGAAGCATCCGATTGAGACTGAATGGTCAACAGGAAACGCAGTCGACAGCCGTCAAAGAGTGAGTCAATCCGCGTCAGAAACCTTCCTATTCCTCTGTTTTTCAGTTTTTGGTGGGCTTTGTTGCGTGCTTGCGAGGAGCTCGACTTTGCTGCTCGCGGGACCATCGCCCTGGCGCCGATGCAACTTTCGAGTGATCTGAAAATAATGGCGGTGATTCACAAGGATAGATTCACGATTCTCGGGGACAACAATACCGAGTTCCTCGATATTATAAGTCAAGAAAGTATTCCGAAACAAGGGAAGGAGGTGGAAGACAAATACCGCAAGGTTCCGAATAAGCAGTTTGTCGATTTGATCGAACAGGCTTCGGAGTTCGCGGACAGACGAGTTTACCTGATGAATCGAGAGCGAGCCCGTATAATGAGTGCAAAGAACGGCATCCAGATAGTCGACGACGAGGGAGCGGAGAACGCGTACGACTACGAGGCCGACGGCCGCTTCATTACCATCAAAACGGCTCTCGAAGCGCCAATTGTCAGTCTGACACAGGCTTTCGTCAACTCTTCCACATTTGACAACTCGAAACCGTATGGAGATCCTCGTCACCAGATATTTGGAGGACCTTTCACACAGAGCCTCGTTTCGGCCAACGTTCGAGTGACTGTCGAATCGCGAGTTCACTTCGCTCTCACTCTTCAGGCTCTCCTAAACGCTATCACCGAGAAGAAGCTTCGTGCCGGAGCCGCTTCATTCGGTGACGTCGAAGCACTGTCTTGTGAGCTCAGAGAGATCATTCGAGTGTACAGAGAGCTCAACGAAAAACTAGATCTGAAGATTTTCAAAAACGGCGCCAAGATGAGTATCGGAACGTGGCTCGTATCGGATGACGAGGGACTTCGATCTTTGAAGTGCGAAGGTGGATTTGGACCGAACGGATACGAGGAGATCCGCGACAGTGACTTCAATTGGTTCGTCGGTGTGACCACCGAAGCTGCCGTTCGGGCGCTTCTCTCCACCTCCGAAGTGCTTACCCTACCTCGTCGTCTCGCAATGCACAAACAATACAAAGTGTTGTTAACTATATTGAATTCATACATCAGCGAGACTCGCGCATTGAAGCCGGCCATCACTTTCTACCGAGGAATTGCCTATTCTGGAACGGAGCACCCTGTGAAAGCACTCAACGCATTCCAATCCTGCTTGGAACCTTTCTCACAGGGCAACATGGCTCTTCGCAAGGCTATCTACTACTTACTTCCGAAAAGATTCACAGTTCCGAAAGGAAAGAATCCGCTCGAAGAACTGGGTCCTTCCGAATATTTCTTGACAGTTGTTCGATTCCTCCAAGATCATGGCCACTCGCAGGAAGTTTGCTCAGTTGCAATGAAGGCTATTGAAAACCTGCCAATCGACAATCCAAGTGTGCAAGTCATCTCCAACACACTTTTCAATCATCTCTCAAAGCAACACGAATGGTTCCAAGCACTGAAGCTGATACTAAGAACGACATTGCGTGCTGAAACCAGAAGAGCTTCCATCTGTGAGCTTCTCACTATGATGCTCGCAGTCGGCGAATGGGAGGCAATCGCTACGATGAAGTTCGGAGTGCACGAACAAATTGTTGAAGACTTTCTGCGCGAAGCAGCTATCCGGCAGTCTCCAAACGAGAAAAAACATCACTTTGAGTTGCTCTTCTCGTTCTACATCGCCCGCAAAGACTTCAGAAAGGCGGCGTGCTCGATGTACGAGTACGCGAGACACATCGAGACATCTCCACAGATGACGCCGGAACTACTACGCAGAAGACGTGACTGTCTGGCGGTCGTGCTCAATTTGCAATCCGTTCTCAGCATGGAACCCGAAGGCAAGTTCACTTAGACTTCCAGTTTCTAAATTAATGTTGCATAACTTCAGGCGATCGCCCGACGTACGACGACTGGACAGACACAAATCTCGTCTTCCCGAAGCCAGGAGAAGACGATGACGATGAAGAGGGAGAAGAAATGCAGTCGGAGTCTCCCGCTCAAGGAGGAGTATCCGCTCCCGCTAGGCGACCGATGCAGATCCTTTCGGAAAGCACTCCCAGCTCCCAATCTTCCCCAAACATCTCCTCGCAGAGTGCTAGTTCTTCTGCCAAGAGCGTCGATATGTCGGCGTTAAAGGCTCAACAGATGGCTGTGGCGACAAGTAACGACGAGGAAATGGAGACCGACGAGAACAAACCAATTGAAACGAAGCCTCTCGTACCTCTTTCTAAACGAAGGAAGCTTCTGGTTCTGAGCGAGAAAGACATTCGAGATGAGTGGGTGCTCTGCTCGGCGCGAGTCGGTCTAATCGGATCAGATCAGTTCAGCGGAGTCCCTCCAACGGACCCGACCGAACTTTTCTCGATGCTCGTTGATACCTTCCACTTCGACGAGGCTTTCGATGTCGCCCGACAATTCTCGCTGGATTCGCGAAAGCTTTACTTTACTCTGACTCGAGAAGCGATTATGATCGACGCTCTCCGCGAGGATCTGCACATCGAAATCGCTGCGACGCAACAAGCAGGATGGGTTCGAACGAACAGAAGACACTGCCTTGCTGTGGCTGCCGCCGAAGATCACTGGGCCGTCGTGCGCGGGCTTATCGACGCGGCACGCTTCGAATGGCCAGGAGACTCACGTCCGCTCCGTGGGGCTGCGGAGGCTTTCCTGAGCTTCAAGCTGAGCATGCCATTTTGGCTTCACAGTGTGTTCGAGTCTCACGATGCAAGCGACTACATTAGATGTCTCGTCGACTATGAAAGCTATTTCTTGGCTCTTCAAGTTCTTGGAGACGTCGTCGAGAAAGAAACTGCGAATGCCTCGAAGCCGTATGCAAAGACGTGGATTCCGTACGGAATCGTCGACGAGCTCATGCTCCGAAGTGCCGATTTTGTTCGCAAAATGAGCGTCAGGAATCCTGAAGATCAAGTTTTGGCGACAGATGTTGCCAGTCTGAGAAAAAGCGTGGATCAGAAGATGGTTTCCTACTTCAGGAAAGTAGCTGACCTGGAAAATGCGCAGAAAATGTCGATGCGTTTCTTCGATAAATGAAACGCAAATTCTTTCATATCTGAACTATCCATTTCCACCGTTTTTAGTTGTTTTTGATTTATTCTCTCTTTTTCCAGCTGCTTCAGTTTTTATCTCACATTTTAACAGGTTCCATTCCCTCAATTTTGTATGATATTCTTTCTATTTTCATTGATTGTTTCGCACCATGGCTCTGGAATAAACGAGATTCACTATTTTCGAACTATAGGGAATGAAGGGATTATCCGATCAGAAGTACTTGTATATGCGGGATTCTGAAGACGTTGCGCCTTTCAGATGGAGGAGACGTTCGTGCTCTCTTCGGACTCCTCGGACACCGAAGGACCGCCGTCCCCAAAACGAAGATCCATAGATGGCGTTCCGAAAAGTTTCAGTCAGGACAGAAGAATAAGGTTGCAGGCCAACGTCTTCTTGATCCAAAAAAGCGCTATTCAGATTCTCGTTCGGCGTGTCCGGTATGCCGTCGAACTCGAAATCGCCATCTCCAGAAGTCGTGTTCACTCCGACGCGACCGTCGTTTCCCGCCTCCTCTTCCCGAACTCCACAGTCTCTACGTCGTCGATCTGTCTCGATGAATTGCATTCCGAGGAATCCGACATCCTCTGGAATCAATGAGTCGCCGAAAAGCGAGGCGTGCTCCGTCTTCGTTTCGAACCAATTGAGCAGCGACGATGAAGAGGAGGAAGAAGAGAAGAAATCGGAAGACGACCTGGATCTGCGAGCTCTTCTGAGTCCGGAGAAGAAGCGGAAACGGAAGGAACGGGGCGTCGAGGAGGTGCAGAATGAGTTCTTCGGCGTCTATTGTCTGATCAGCCGCAGCGACCGTCCGTGCTACAAGAACCGCTGCTACATCGGCTACACTGTGGACCCGAACCGTCGCATTCTGCAACACAACGGCGGTCGCGAGAAGGGCGGTGCGAAGAAGACGGACAGTCGGGGGCCCTGGGATATGGTGTGCGTCGTCCATGGCTTCCCGAACCACGTGGCAGCGCTGCGATTCGAGTGGGCGTGGCAGAATCCAAACGTGTCGAAGTCGTTGAAAGAGAGGAATCTGAAGAAAGAACGCAAGGAGACTCCGTTCGCGTATCAGTAAGGAAACGCGTCTCAACTCTTCCTCTCGCCCTTTTTCAGACTCCGAATAGCCTGCGAACTTATGAACAGCGAGGCGTTTTCACGATTCGCCCTCACTTTCCGATGGCTGATAACGGTAGTCTGAAAGAGAAGTTCGAACACCTGTCATGTCGTTTTCAGAAGGAAGAACTGCCTTTTCCGAAGAGCTGTCTCCCACCGAATCAAACGAAAGTGCGCTACGGAAAGGTGAAGAAGGAGATGAGTTTGGTGCCGTCGAATCGAGAAGACTACGTGGAAATGGGCGAGTGTCGTCTGTGCGGAAACGACATCGAGAAGGTATTTTCTTGTTTTCATCTGAAACTCGACGTCTTCTTATTCGTTTGCTCAGCTCTGGAGCCTTGTTCGTTGCATCTCCGCGACGTGTCACGCTCACTTTCACTCGAGATGTCTGGCTGAAAACGGGCTGAAATCGAACAAAGACTTTGAGAACCACGTGTTCCCGCTGAAAGCGAGCTGTCCGACGTGTGGACACCTCTACCTGTGGGGCGACGTCATCAGAGAACAAAGACGGATTATAAAAGTGTCGACGAAGAGCGCCGAAGAGTTCCGGAGTCTCGTTGTGCGTAAGAACTTGCCGCATAGAGAGATCTCTCCTCCAAAATAACCTCGATATTTCGGATATTTACTTGTTTTATTTTCGAATTGCTCACATGATACTAACCTCGAGAATGAAATTCTATTCGGAATACATTCTGTTCTGAAAGACAACGGAAGACAATAGCACTTCGTGAATAATTGCTCGGAGCTAGATCCTCTTCGACTCGTCACGCCGTCTGAGCATCAGATTGTCCTGCACACACTGCTCGACTCTTCTCAGCAACTCGTTTCTCGTCTCATTTTTCCAGTTAGAATCGTTGATTCCCCTGGCCAATCTCAGATTCTCGTGCAGTAAACTGCGAAGTGCCCGGGATTCGGTGATCACAGTCGCCACCAATTCTTTCAGTTTCGGACCCATGCCGAATGCAACCGTGGCCTTCAGATGCTGAATGATGACGTCGATGGCCATCGTGGACTCTTGGAGCAAGCCTCGAAGAGAGTGGACTGGTTCTGAAAGAGAAGAACATGAGGAGACCACTCAGAAGAGACATACTCAGGCGGTACGGTTCCTCTGGAACAGACGACTGAGGGGCAGCGTTCTCCTTCTCGACCCTTTCCTTTTCCATCTGAATCAGTTTCTCGTTGACGACAGCCATCGTCTCCGCTGCTTCGTGCTGGAGAGTGCGCTCTTGAGCCAGTCGGCGACACAGTTCCTCACAGACCAACCGAACTGATGAGGCGTTTCTGAAAACATTGAACATCAGTACTTGCTTTGAAGATTGTCAACGAACCCTTTGATGATTTGAGCCTTCGTCTTCTTTTTCGTCAGCTCTCTCATCTCCTTCTGGATACGTTCCAGACCCTCGATCGCCTCCTTCTCCATTTCATCTCTCTGCTTCGCCGACTCCGCCTCCTTCTTTCGAGCTGCCATTTTAGCCGCACAGTCAGTTGATTCCTTTTCAAAAGCACTCAGTCTTTCGATTTGATCTTCTAAAGCACCCATTTGCCTGATGAGCATCTGCTTCTCGTTCGACGCCTCCTCCAACTTTCCTTCCGCGTCGTGCGTCCTCTTCTTCAGCTTTTCCATTTCGAATCCCAGGCCGTTCGCATAATCACGCAAGGAATTCTCTTCGGTGAGGGCTATTTTCAGCTCCTCCTCCAGCTTTTTGATCATAGCGTGCGAGCTTGTTTCCACTTGCTCTCTCACTTCTTCGACTCGTTTTTCCATTTCCAGTCTCACTTCGGTGCTCTGTTGCGACGCGTTCTTCTTCATGACAACAACCATCTTGCTTGCCTCATCCAACGCGTTTTGAATTTCTTGGCGCTGTTTTTGCTCCTCGTCAGCGTTTATGAGAGCTTTGTCCAACTCAGAACGCGCTTCGTCGAGCTCGACTGTCAGTAGTCGATGACGGTCTTCGAGATCCGCAAGTTCTGAAGCCAAGGCAGCTTTCTCCGTTTCAACCTTCTTCAACGTAGCTTGACAGACTTCGAGCTCGCCTTTCAGAGCAACGACTTCTTTTTGAATCTCAGTTCTCAGATCCTCTGAAGACTTTCCATCTGCCAGGATAGATGAAGACTGGTCGAGCATCGTATTCTTCTTGAGCACATGAATGTCGTGCTCGAGTTTGCTACATCTATTCATGTACTCGACAAGAGCCAGACGCGCCTTGTCGCTCTCCGATGTCGACGCCTTCAACTTCGTTTCCAGCTCGTCAATGTACTTTATCTGCTCTTCCGTTTGCGCTTCGCTGGTTTTCTCTATCATGAACGTGGCGCTCGTGACCGTTTTGGAGACAGCTTCCAGTTGAGCACGGATGCTCTCCGAGTCGGCGAGGCGAGCTGATTGGCATTCGAGCTCTGCCTGCAGCGTCTGAATCTTCATTTCCAGGTCCACAACGTGCTCTCTCTCGGTCAACAGCTCATTTTCCAGCAAGTCGATCCGTCTGTCGTATTGCTCCGCCAATGTTTGGTCCGGATCGCTCTTCTTCAGAATGTCGTCGAGGTTTCCACGCAGTGACTCGTCACCCGTCGAGTTGTCCGATTCGAGCTCGCGGATCCGCTGCTCCATCTCGCGCTTCTGCTCCTCGAACCGAGCAGTCTGACGAGCCAACGCGTCGTGAACACTCTCGAGTTGCTCTCTCAACGTGTGGACCTCCTTGCGCATCGCCTCGTTCTCTCTCTGCGTCTCCACTCTCTCGTCTTCTTCCATCTGAAGTCGAATGTAGTCGTCGAGCACTTCCTGAACACTCCGATCGCACGCTTCTTTCGCTGCCGTGTAGTTGCGAGAGTACATCTGCACTTCTGTCTGAAAACCTTCCTTCGTTTCAGTTTCTGGTTCCTAGAAAACGCACTCTCAAACTGTAGACGAGTCCTTTCAGCTGCTCGTTCTCGTGCCACGTCTGCACGATCGGAATGTACCTGACGTCGTTTTTCTCCGATTTCTCCCTCGCCGCCAGTGACGGCTGCGACATCGATTTCCTTCTTTCGGTGCCTTCCGGCGGCAAAATACTTCTGTTCCTCATCGGCTCCAAATTCGAATCCTCGAGTAGAACAGAGTTGTTTTCCATTTCTGAAGAAAAAACATTGAAACGTTAGGAAGTAGTTGTTGAATGAAAACTCGAGGAGAAGGAAGCAAAGAAGGAGACGATGGAAGATGTGCAATTATCGAATGCGAGGACGAGAGTGTGAGGCAGATGAGAGACACAGAGATGCCATTTCATGCCCCTCCACAGTACCTTCCCTTCTCAGAAGCGGTTGCTTCTCGCCGCACAATCGATTTGAAATTTCATGGCGTGGCATTCAATGTCCCGTCTTTCTTCAAAACCCAATTCATAATATTTGTAGTTCCAAGTTTTCTTGTATTCGTTTCTAATTCAACACATTTTCGATCTCTTCATCTTCATTAACGTTAGTATAATAGAGTACAGGGCAATAAATATTTGCATTTTCAATCATCTTGAAAAGCAAAATTCATTCATATTCGGCATAGTCAAGGGAGCTATGAAATAAAAAATAATGCTTGGATGAATTATGTCGGGAGTGGGAATCCCCGTTCGAAAGATTCTACCGGGAAGCGGTAAACGAAAATACATATGCGATAAGGGGGAATCGGGAAGAGGCTGAAAAGACGTCACATGAGATGATGTGCGGAATAAATAACATGGTGAATACTATTAAAGCAGGGGGAATTGTTGGTCGCGGGAAAGAATGAATCATGGTCTAAACACATCGAGGGGAGAAGCAAGAAGCAAAGATGGGTGCAATGGGTCAGTCAATCAACAAACATGGAAGAAAGAGACAATGTGGGAAGGGGGTTCTCTAGTTGCGCACGGAGTCGCGGTCCTCGTCAGTATTCCCGAGCTGCGAGCCGGTTCCAGAAGTGAGTCGAGAAGACGGACGGTCGCGGTCAGAAGGGGACATCTCATTTGTGAGAGCGGATCCGCGTGAGTCGTCTGGAATATAATCACTGAGGATGATCAAGCACGTTTTGATGCTCACCTCTAGCCAGGCTGGAATTGCTACCGAATCTCATTGAGTCGCGATGAAGCAGGCCGGGAGTACGACGGGAAGTCGTCTCGCGTTGTCTCATGATCGTCACGTCTCTCGTGAGCGTTTCGTTCAAATCGATCATCTCCTCGGCACGCTTTCGTTCGTCTTTCCACTTGTTGCTGAGTCGGTCGCGCTCCTGCTCGGTATCTTCTAGCTGTCCGCGAAGCTGACGGATTCTCGAGTTCAGTCGGTCCACAGCCTGGCGATTGCTCTCGCCTTGTCTCTGTTCCTCCTCGAGCATTTTCGACGTCTCGACGAGCTTTGCCTCCATCCGTCTTAATGTCCTTCCCAGTCTCAACTTGTCCTGCTCCTCCAACGAGAGCTGCGATTCCAAACTGACCACTTTCGACTCGGCGACACTGATTTGAGCACGGAGACGGGCTACGGCGTTGTCTGCAATCAAGAAAAACTAAGAAAAGCTAAAACGTTGAAACTGACTCTCAGCGTCCTGGAGCTGCTGCTTGATGTCACGATTAGCCCGTTCGAGGGCAATCTTCTCTGACTCGGTTCTCTCGCAGAGACTTCTCTCCATCGCCAAATCGGCAGTCAACTGCTCCAATTGAGTCTGAGTTTTGCGGACCTTCTCTTGAGCGGTGTCGTTCGCCGTCGCCTCATCTTCCAGCTGTTCTTCCAAGTCGATCACTCTCGCCTCGAGTCGTCTCTTCTCCTCATTACTGAAGGAGGAAGCGCGCAGGGCAGCCACCTCCTCAATCAGCTCGTCTCTCTCGGCTTCCGCCTTCCTCTTCGAAGAACCGATCGCTTGCACGTCAGCGTTCAGACGTCTGATTTCGTCTTCGCAATTACGAGCTCTCTTTTCTGCATCTCTTTGGGCGGCGAGCGCCTCTTCCATAGCAGCACGAGCTTCGGAAGCGTCGAGCTGAAGATCCTTACCGCCGATCTGCGCTTTGCGAAGTTGCCGAGTAATATCTTCTACCTGACGGAGAGCCGCCTCGTTTTTCTCGGTCAACTCACTGATCTGCATCTCGAACTTCTTCTTGGCAGCAACAGCAGCCTGGCGAGACCGCTGTTCGGCCTCGAGTTCTTCAGAAAGATTCCGGATCTTGGAGGTGAGACTCTTCTTGCGCTCATCTTCCTCTTCCTCTCTTGTAGCAAGTTGCCTTTCAAAGTCGGATCTCATCGCTTGCATATTCACTTCCAACCGCATTCTCGTGTCGTCGGCAATCGTGAGAGCGTCCTCCAGCTCAATGATCTGCTGTTCACAACGACTCAGCTCCTCGTCGAGTCGACGTTTCGTCTTCTCCAACTCGTAAACGTTCTTTCCAGCATCATCTTTTGTGGAAGCCTGAAGTTTTAAAATTAGTACACAGAATGGTTTTCTCTTTTCCTACCAAATTCTCGATTTCCAACTTCAGAGTTCTCTTGTCCTTCTCCAACTGCTCAATCAGATCTTTCTTCTCCGTCAACTCGTTGGACAGCACCAACGCTTTCGTTTCCGCATCACGCAACATCTGTTGAGAAGAGTCTCTCTCCTGCTGCGCTTGCAGAGTGTTGTTTTTCTCGTCGCTGAGCTGCTGGTCGAACTTCCGCTGCTTTCTCTCCATCTCTCTCGTCGCAGCCAACACGTCGGTCAGCTCTTTCTGCGCATCCTCGGCCTCCTGGATAGCCTTCTTCTTCGCTCGCTCAGCCTTCTCGCGGGCCTGCTCGGCCGCATCAGCTCGCTCCTTCTCGGCCACCAGCTCCTTTTCCTTTTTCTTTCTCATCTCCTCCATGACCTCTCGGTTTTCCTCGTCCAACTTCTTTCTCGCCTCTGCCAGCTGCACCTTCAGTTCTTTCGCTTCCTTGTCAGCCTTTTCTTGAGCCGCCAGCGCATCGTCCTTCGCTTCGTTGGCCACAACCAGATCCTCTTCAAGTTGTCGAATCTTGTTCAGAAGGTTCGTTCGGCTGCGACGATCCTCTTCAGAAGCTTCGGTCAGTTCAGAGAGCTGCATACCGAGGGAGGCGTTTTTCTTCTGAAGCTCAGAGTTTGTCGCCTCTTCAGCATGTTTGGCCTTCTGGATAGTCTCCAGTTCGTTGTTCATCTGAAACATTTGTTTTACAATCGACTCTCACGAACAGGATACTGCACCTTGGACAACTTGCCCATCAGCTCTTCAAGGTTCGCCTGCATCTCACGCATCTTGTGCTCTTTCTCCATCAACGTCGTCTCGGCCGTCTTTCGCTTTTTCTCAGTCTCCAGACGAGCCGATGTCACGTTCGCGAGCTCGGCCCGGATGTTCTCGTTCTCGGCCTCGGCTGTTGACTTTCCCCGATCAGCCTGCAAATGGGCTCATCAATCGATCTGATAAACATGACAAAGATGGATGGATAGATCAATAATTGGCCCAATTTCCGATCGAAAACGAGAAGTACGAGGGTGGAGGAGTGCGGATTGCAATCAAACAAAAGGCATTAACGGTCTCGCAGAGGGGCTTCTCCGCCAAAAAAAACAGTGCAAATTAGCCCGCGCAGTGAGATGCGCTCGCGGCGAGAATAAGCAGCGAAGAGCGGAAACAGTCATGTCTCAAGCAAGAGACGAAGAAGCGACCAATTCAGTGGTAATTCGAGCATGACGCTTCCCTCCGCGGGATGGACGGACTCTCACTCCTCCTCCCCTCCACGACGGTCGGTAAATAGCTAATAAGACAAAAAGCAAATACCGAAACTTTCTGACGTTTCAACTGATCAATCGCCTCATTCAGCTCCTCCGTCTTCTTCTGACTTTGCACCTTCATCTCCTCGATAGTCTCTTCGGAAAGCTTGACGGTCTCCTCTAGTTGTCTCTGTAATGAGTTCCCATTTTGTTTCATCCCAATTCTCAGGCTCCCACCTGCAAGTGAGCGTACTCCTCATCCCGTTTGGCTCTCAGCTGGGAGTGAAGAACACTCTTGTCGTTTGACTCTTCGAGCTCTTGCTTGTACGACTCGAGCTCTTCGGCCATGTCCCTGCGCGCCTTCTCGGCCTTCTGTCTTGCCGTTTTCTCCTTGTTCGCCTCTTCGACAGCGTCGTCAAGTTGAGCACGGATCTCGCGGATTTCTCGATCGAGTTGCTGACGGGCAGCAAGTTCCTCGTCATTTCTGAAACAGATTAACTTGTTCCAACTCTACTCACTAATCTACTACCTAATGTTAATCTGCGAGAGTTCCGTCTCTTTGCGCATCAACTGGTTCGAAAGCTCTTCCGCCTTGCGCGTCTTCTCGAGACATGCCTCTTGTTCTTCGCGCAACTGGGTTTCAGCAGCACGGCGAGCAGTTTCTGCGTTTTGACGAAGCTGCTTCTCTCTGAAAGACACAATCATATTAGAATTAGAACAGAAAATATGATTAACTTTGTAGAAGACCGCCACTTCAGCATGGCAAACACAGAAAGAATATGGGGAAGGAAAGAATAAGGAAAATGTGTTGGGAATGCGCCGTCACCAGGCATGATAATAAAACAAAACGACCTCGTTACAGTTTCCACTCACTTTTCAAGCTCGTCGGTCGTCTCCGCAATGATTCCTTCGAGACGCACCTTCGCTTTCCCCAGCTGCTTCGCACGGTCAACTTCATCGATCAGACGAGACTGAAGATCCTCGCATCTTTCCTCCAAGATCTTCTTCTCTTTCGCCAACTTGACCCCCGAGTCTTCCAATTCGGCGCCTTGTGCCTCGATCTCGCGAAGCTTCGATTCGATTGCATTCTTCTCGAGAAGAAGCTTCTGACGGCTTCTCTCCTCGTCCTCCAGATTCTCTTCCAGGTGTCGCACCATCTCAGTGAGTTTTCGGTTTTCAACATCGGCCGTCTTCGCTTTGTGCTCTTCCGTCTCCAACCGCTTCGACAGATCGTCCAGTATTTTTTCCAACTCCATTTTTCTTGCAACAATCCGCGATCTCTCCTCGAACATCTCGGCGCGCTCCGAAGATTCCGCATCGAGTCTCGTTTTGAGATTGAGACGCTCTTCGTCCATCTTCTCCATTTGCTTCTGGTAGTCGGCGATGAAAACCTCCGATCGTCGCAGTTTCTCCGAAGTCATTTTCAGCTCCTGCTCTCTCTCGGCGATCAGTTCGTCTTTGTTCGTAACCTCAAGCAGCGGCTTCACCTTCGTCAGAAGTCTCCACCACTGCCATTCGCGGAGACGCATCCAGGCGAGTCCGTTCCGTTGCAGAATCTTGATAGCAGCCTCCTGTTCACGTCTGCGGACCATCACTCGTCGTCCGAGCCATCCGCGGCATTGAGCCTGGAACGACTCGATGAGAGCCGATAGTTTCTGATCGCGCATCTCTTCGAACTCGGCAACGACTCCGGCACGGAAGAAGATCTTGGATTGACCGATGCGGTAGAGGTTGTCTTCCAGTTCAAGTGACTGTATGATGCGACGAACCGCTTCTTTTCCATCCATGAATCCGGCAGGATTCACATCTGGAGCCAGAAGCTTCTCGTACCGCTGGCGGAACTCCTGGAAGGGGAGGCGGGTCGGGAATCCTTGACGGCAGATACGAATTCCCTCGAGAACTCCGTTGCACCGGAGCTGATCGAGTACAAGATGAGCATTCAGGTGGCCATGTTTTTTCTCGTGGTTCGGAATGATACAGCGGACAAAGTGCGGATTTGTGTTGTTGAGAGTGCTCATCAGACGAGCCAGTTGCTCCTTGTAGAGCTGAGACACAGTTCGGAACATTCCCTTCTTCGGCATGCGAGATCCGAAGACTCCGGTGTCAGAAGTGCTGTCGGCCGCCGAGAGACTGCACACGTCCGAGACATCCTTCCACATATCAACTATCAGAGGCTCCTTGCCGAGCTTCAGCAAGTCGATCACATTTTCGTTGAGCGGATCCATATTCTTCACACGCCAACCTTCCGATTGATAGTCGACGCGACCAGCGTAGTGAACGACAGCGAAGTCGCTGCGGGACCGGATTTCCGGCACCACATACTTCGGATGTTGTGCATGAGTATCGTTGAGACGTTGCACGAACGATAAGTCGTTTCCTTGCGGGAACAGACACACATCGTCCAGAGTTGACATTATTCCCATCGGCTTGTCGATCAAATCGATGGTTGGTTGCAGGTTGAGTCCGAAATCGAGTACTTTCCATTCGAGTCCTTCGTCCAAGTATTCTTGTTGTTCACGAACGAACATCGTGTTGTTGAACAACTGCTGAAGCTTCTCGTTCGTGTAGTTGATACACATCTGCTCGAACGAGTTCGTCTCAAAGATCTCAAATCCGGCGATGTCCAGAATTCCGATGAAGCTGACGGATTGTTGTCGGGTACGATCCAGAGACTTGTTCAGGCGATGGACGAGCCATCTGAAGAGCCTCTCGTACGAGGCCTTCGCGATAGAGCCGACCGAAAACTTGACTTGTTCGACGCTCTGAGCACGATGCACGAGGTCACGTTGGACCTTGATCTTCGGTTTCAAGAAGGCACGCATCAGTTCGGTCACATTCACGCCGAGAAGGGCAGCAATCTTTTGCGCTACAGCGTCATTCACAAGAACCGCCTGATCGTTGTTCTTGTTCTCCTGTGAGAACTCGAGGTTTCCGAACAGCATGACGGCCGAGACGACACGAAGGATGCCTCCGATCTCCTCGTCGTTCAGTCCCATAATCGACATCGCTTTCAGTGTCTCCTTCATTTCCGTCGCGTCGTCCACTCCGGCAAGTTTGTTGTCTCCGTTCGACACATATTTGTACTTGGAGAGACTGTCTTCTAGAAGGTACTGCTCTTTTTGTGTTTTCGAGAGTCCCTTGAGAATCTGGTAGAAGATGTGGAAGGATCTCTCATTCGGCGCCTGCTTCAGCACTCGCGACTTCTCGAGCAAATACACTTCAATGTTGGCTCCCGAGATGCACCCGGTGCTGTCGAAGTGAACACGAATGAACTTTCCCTGCAATTCAATCATGCACAAATGGCCCTCATTTTACCTTCACTCACGAATCTACTCGAGTTGTCGTTCTTGACCGTCTTGCTGTTTCCGAACGCTTCGAGAATAGGATTTGCTTGCAGAAGCTGCTCTTCCAGCTGTCCCATAATCCGATTTGTCGAAGTGTCCAGGTCGACGGACGCCTTCCGATGCTTCGAGAGCGATCGATTCGCCACGTAGGCCAAATACTGAATCACTTTCTTCGTGTTCTCCGTCTTTCCAGCTCCCGATTCTCCCGTGCAGAGAATCGACTGGTCGTCTCTCTCCTGGAGCATGCTGCGATAAGCTTCGTCTGCGACGGCGAATATGTGCGGCGGCATCTCCTTTCGTTTCTTGCATTTGAACTGTTCGGCGATAGAGTCCGTGTAGATCGGAATGCGTTTGTACGGATTAATCACCACGCAGAACAGTCCAGAGTACGTCTGAAGAGATGGGATAGAATTTTTAAAAAAAGGGCGAAAGGAAGTGGAGAGACGAAAAATGTCGCAGAGGTGAACGCTATCACCCGAAGTTCGAGTGATTCTGTGATAGAATGAGTTCGGAGACAGATGTAGTCACGTTCCGCGGTTTCGTATTCCTCGCCCGATCAAAGTCATGCGAAAGACGAGAATTGAATGGAAGAGAGCACGGCTCTCCTTCAGAGGAATGCAATGCTGTTCGCTCTTGCAGAAGGCACGCGCTCTCTCCCTCCCGCCTTTCGAGCCGGTTTAACAGGTAATGGGACCCACTTGGTAAGTGGGAGGCTTAGGCTTATATAAACAACTACTGCTGTCAAAGCGAGTAATTGAGAACCGGCCTGACGAGGATTCGAAAGGGAATAAGGTCAAACACAACACTCACGTAGTAAAGGTTGGAGAAGTAGCGCTGCTTGAGGTTGTGGAGGACGGATGCCTCGTTGAGACACGTCAGCATCGCCATGTCCTCGCACTTATCGAACTTTGGCGGGTTCGGCTTCTGGCAATCGTCGGAAGAGACACGCTGTCGCTCGCCGGTCTCCATCAGCTCGATGTCGATAGAGCCGTCCGCGTGCGGGTTGCCGACGACAGCGCCGAGTGCGAATCCGTCCTTCTCACTCGGCACCCACATCAACCTTTTCGTTGCCCAATCCGCCGAAATCGACGGATTGAGGAAGTCTGTCTTCGCGCGCAGTTGGTCGATCTCATCGTTGCTCGTTCGAGATGTCATCATTACCTTTCGAGCTCTTGTTATATACAATTCGCTGTAAACAAGACGACTGTGGGAAGGAAATTCGAAAACACGCTATCAGAGTAAACAGGGCTGAAAATGAGTGATACGGTTGAGGAATACGGTTTCAAACTACGAAGTACAGCTTGAGAAGGATTAAATAAACGCCTGAGTGGACTAATCGAAGTCTAATTCGATTATGGAAACTGTCGATCGTTCGCCAGCGTTTTGACAAAACGAAACTATTCTAGGCCTGACAAGACGCCCGAAATCTTTGGAATTTGCTCTTTTTTCAAGAGTCAATGGTCACATGAATCCCTCTCTTTTCTTTTATTTTGTGAGCCGCCCACATTCCAATTATCGCCTACCTTCCAGATCTTTGTGACAATCAACGAGGAAAATCTACCCAGGAGTGAGCTCAAAAAGCCAACACATACAGAGAAAGAGAGGGGAATCGAGTAATGTCACCACGCGAACTCGAGTAATCGGGCAGTCGGCAGTCGACACAAAAGGACGCGGGCGCGCGCGCGCAGCCGTCTTCCAGCTGCTTCAACGGCCTTTCTGGCCTTCTTCCCCCGAGGCTTTCTGCATTGATAATGTGATGGGAACCTGCATCGCTTTGATCGGAACTGTTTCGTGGGAACCTGACGATTCCAATGGTCGCCGCCGCGTGAATTTCGCAATCAGCACGCACAAAAGGATGCGCAAAGCGGCGGTACGGGCCGGTGAAATGCAAACGAATAGCCATTTAGGCCAAGTGTGAGGCGAGAACGAACGAACACAGAAGAGGACCGAACAAATTGCGCGCGCGCGAGCCGACAGCTCACAAAACGATGCCGACAAGTGTGATTCAGCCAGCGAATGACGATTTGGCGCCAAACATTTTTGGAGCGAGTGACCTCGATTTGAATCTAGCGCGCGCAGCTGGCGCCAAACAAAACAGTCTGCAGTTTTGCGTCGCCGTGTACGCGTTATTCAAAACGAACACAGCGACGACAAAATGCAGTCAAACTCGCTCTCGCTTCGTTTCTGTTTGCTCGTCCGCCGCCTGATTTCCGTGTCTCGTTTCGTCGTTTTTGTCTCGAATTTCAATAATTTCGGAAACTTTGGACAGTTTTTTCTTGGTTACAGGTCATGGAAAACAAAGAAGAAAAGGTCACTGAGCCCGCGACAGCCGCGAAAGTGCCCGATTCTGTGGAAGAAGAAGAAGACTCCTGCACGATAGGAGAGCTCATAAAAGATATGGACGAGCTGCAAGAACAAGCTGACACTCTTTTCGGTGCGCAAGACCCAACGATATGCACCTTCCCGGAAGGCTATAAGCCTCGACAGCCCGTGTTCACATGTCTCACTTGCTCTCCGGCCCCCGAGCAACTGGCCGGAGTCTGCTTCGGATGTTCTCTGCACTGTCACGAAGGACACAACGTCGTCGAGTTGTACACGAAAAGAAAGTTCCGATGTGACTGTGGAAACGAAAAATTCGGAGACAAGAAATGCACTCTCTACGAAGTATTTTTGTTCGCTTTTCAGTCCCTTAAGAATGTTTTAATATTCAGGAAAAAGACAAAGAGAACGAGTACAACATGTACAATCACAACTACCGCGGAAAATTCTGCACTTGCGACGTCTTCTATCCGGAGGACGACAGCGCCCAAGAGCTCTATCAGTGCGAGGTCTGCGAGGATTGGTACCATGATCAAGTAAGCGCTGTTGTATTCTATTTTCTCAGAAGGACTGCTCTCTTGCAGCATCTGAACATGAAACCGATCAAGCTGGAAGAGGAGGAGGCAGGCAGCAGCAGCAATGAAAATCCTGCAACGAAGATCCACTCGTCGTGCGTCTGCAAGAGCTGCGTGCAGAAGCTACCATTCTTGATGCACATTCCCGTCGGAAAAGAACCGTTCTGCCACGCAAAGCTAACACCGGAGCAACTGAAAGAGCACGAACCGGTGGCGCTGGAAATCTCGGCATTCCGGAAGAGACTTTGCAAGTGTTCCGAATGCACTCGGGTGTACGAGAACGCGGATTGTGAATTCCTGTTGGACGATGACGACGACATTGGAAAGTTCGAGAAGGAGGCCCGGACGAGAGTTGCCGCGGAACAGAAACCGACAGAGGCCGACGATATGAGATTCCTCGTGCAGGAAGTGGGCATGGAAGGTGCTCAGGTGTTCTATGCAGGTTGTTGCGAAACGAAATGCAAAAAGAAAACTCTTTTTTTTTACAGGATACGAGAATTTAAAAAGAAAGCTTGGAGAATTTATGACTGACGCGGGAAAAGACGGACAACTGATTACCGAGGAGCAAATAAAAACCTTCTTCGCCGGCATGAAGAAGGAGTCGGCAGCGAAGCGTGCGCGTCTGGAGTAGTCAAGCGTCCGTCTCGTCTTCCTCCTCTTCCTTGGTTTCTCTCGATCCCTGCACATGCAGTCCTCTTGAATATCCTGTAAAATATGCTTCTGTTTCCATTTCTCCTACCCCAACGACCCACCAAATCTCAACTGGTCGACCACAAACGAGACGAGAACCGTGGCCGCCCTGAGACTCTCGCGGTGGATCTTCCATCCTTGGTACTCCCGTATCGTCTCTGTGATCGCCTCTCCCAGCTTGTCCCAGTAATCGATCTGCCTCCACTTTTATATGAATCCACTCTTTTGTCCCGCTCACCTTCATTCCTTTACTTCTTCTGTATTTAGCGTGCTTCTGTCCGACTTCTTGACACAATTTTGAAATTTTGTCCGGTTCGTCAAGACTTTGCATCACTGAATCCTCCACTTCTCTTCTCTTCCATTTCCCCGACTCACCCTTCTGCAGGAACTCGACGATCTGCAAGTTGTGATAGTCGACTGCCGACCGGTCGAACACCTCCCCGATCGTGCTCTTCCTCGCCATCATCCGTCTTGTGATCGTGCTCCCGCAGTTGGCCGGTCCCTTCTGACTCATGTGTCTCCATGCGTTTCGTATTATTGACTTCTGAACAATAAACCATATGAAAGAGCCGTTCTCTTCTTCTGTTCGTACTAACAAACCCGGTCTCATTTCCTCGTTCTTACCTGATACGAATTCAAAATTTGGTTGTCGGCCTTCCGATTCTCCGGCTTCTTGGAAGAAGTCGCAGAAGTAGAAGACGAGGCGCCCATCTGGGAATGAGCTCAGAAAGTGCTCGGTTGAGACGCTGCTCACTTAAATCTGCTTCTCATCTTCAGAAGGCGGCACACATGGCGGACGAAATCCAAACAAAACGGAAAGAGGGCGGGCAATCGGCCGTCTCCAGATTCTTGTAAGTTTTCGATTTCAATGAGCTGGCAATGGGGAAACTGGAAAGAGATGTCGGTTTTGACACAAAAACAAAATGGAATCAAGTTCAGATTTCCGCTATCGGCCGCACTGGCAATCCGATCGGCAGGAGCCGCCTACTCGGATTTCTTCGCGGAACGAGTCGAGTTCACTTCCGTCGTCTACTCGTTCGAGTATTTGAAAGATGGCGTCGCGATGCTCGAAGACGGACTTGACCCGTTCGAAGCGAAGAATGTGCACTCCGTGAGGAGAATATCTCGATTTCTCTGAACGTTCTCCTTGTTTTTCAGGTGCCTCTGACGCTCCACTTCTTTCGATTTCTTCTCAATCACATCCCGAATCTTCTCGTGCCGATTTTCATTCTTCTTGACGTTTCAACTGCGCTTCTGACCGCCTTGACAGCTGAAATCGTCTGGAAACGAGGGAATCCGGATGAAGAAGGGGTGCACAAAATTGGGAACCTCGTCTTCGCCCTCTACGCCTTCAACCCCATCACCATCGTCTCTTCTGGAATTCTCTCTCTGACGGTACTTCAGAACTTCGCGCTGGCCGGCATCTTTTTTTTCTTCGTGACAGGTATCTTCTGAATTCCCTTTCCCAACCTCCTCTTCGTTCTTCAGACCGTCCTGCTCTTTGCTCCGTGCTCATCGGAGCATGTTCCTCGTTCACAATCTACCCACTCGTCCTCGCTTCATGTCTCGCTTTCCGTTCGAACGGCTCTCCTTTCAAGTTGATTTCATTGATTTCTCTCTCCATTTTCACTGGCTCCGTCTTCTTCGGAATCAATTTGGTTCTGAACTCGTACAATTTCAACTTCATCGACGCCTCCTACATGGCCATGTAACCCTCTTTTCGCCTCACTTCCACTCTAACCATCTCTATTTTCAGTCTGAACTTCTCGAGCATCCAGCCAAACTCGGGTCTCTACTGGTACTTCTTCGTGCAGATCTTCGAGCACTTCCGATCCTTCTACTCAATTTCGTTCGTCGTCCTCTTCTTCTTCATGCCGATTCCGATCACTTGCATGATCCGCGGCGATCCGATCCTCCACTTCACGATCATCGGTCTCCTCTCTTCCGTCTTCTTCCCCTACCCCACCCTTAATCAGGTCTCCGTCCTTCTCGCCATCCTGCCGCTCCACGATGTCTACAAGAAACGTCAGTTTCCTCTTCCTCTCACCTTCTACATCCATTTTCCAGACTTTCGCTACTCTATTCTCATCGCCGGGACCGTCGTTTCGACAATCGTTCTGATGCCTGTAATGTGGCACATGTGGATGGTTTCTTCGAGCGGCAATGCAAACTTCTTCTTTGCCGCCACAATTATCTACAACGTGGCACTCATCAATCTAGTCATGGACATGATATTTGTCTATTCACGACGGCAAATCGACCTGGAATATGGGGACACGGTCAAGAAGAACACCAAAATGGACTTTGCTTTTTATTGATCTCAAATTGCAAATAGGTCAAATTTGTACAGAATGTGTGTTGTTTTTTGGTAATTTGTTTATGCGACGGCGGATATGACGAGTGGGCGTGGCCTGATCTTGAAGATGAGCTTCTTGCGCACCACCGCATTCACCGTCGCGTTCTTTTTCCCGTCGAGCCGGTCCTCGTCGCTTTTCCGAATCACGAGAAGCGGACGATCGATTTTTGATATCTGCGATTTACTTTTTTCTACTTTCAGTTCCCGAAGCTTTTAATAACAGAGTGAATGATAACTAAGTGAAGAGCGAATCAATATTTACCTTTCCTTCAAGTGTTTGGTTCCCAATGATCATGTACACGTTGTTGCGGTCTCCCCAGCAAATCGTACCTATGATAAAACGGGAGTTTTTCAAAAAATAAACACTTTGGATCGTGAAGTACGGACCTAGAGTTTTTCCGTCTAGAGATCCTTCGTGCGGCGAGATTGAGCCGTGCAGCTCGATTGCCATCCATTCCTGAGCCCCTTCTCTACAAAAACATTGTTTTTTTTTGTTGGAATTTTTGTGTTTACGTACGGGGTAGCCACCAGTTTAATCTGCATATTCCGGGAAATAAAGCTGGAGCACGAGAATCCGTTGTGCGCGAAATCGTCGACGAAATTCGAATTCGAACTCGGCGGCAAGTCTCAATGGAGCGCACTTGCAGTGACACCTCTCGTGTTCTATTTGATTTCCACTCATTTTTCCACTCTCGTTTTGCGCTCTTTTCCCTGAAGAGGAGAGGAACTAGTTCGTATAGTTAATCGATTGGTGTCGACATAAAGCTGACTGTCAGTATGGACAGCATCTTCAGCGACGACGAGGAGTTCGATGCGCTCCGAGATCAGCTGTTCGACGGTCATCTTGGAGACGAAGTGAGCGCCATTTCATAATCCCAATCAGGTTCCCGTCTCTTTTCAGAATGAAAAAGTAGTTCCGATGTATGGATCGTATGCGATTCTCAAGAAGGAAGGCGTCCAAAAACAACGGCAGGACTTGTTTCTGAGACCAATGGTGGCGCCGTCGAACGATATGATGCCATATGAGAACGGCGCTGGACCACATAAAAAAGCAGTAATGCAGGTGGTTCCGTCCAATTTTTTAACTTAATGAAATTCTTCACATTCCAGAAAACTTATCAACCTGTCAGTTTCTCTTTTTTCGGGATGAGAGGAAACAAGATAAAGATGGAAAAAAAGCCGTTAACCGTCAACAAGTACATCGAAGAGCGGAACGATATGTTGCAGAAACTGAAGGCGTCGGAAGAAGCGGTGAATGGAGAAGAAGAAGGAGATTCCGATTGCGATGACGGCGACTTCTACACGACTGACTCTCCACCTCCGAAGCGAACCCCAGTTCGGAGGTCACAACGGAAGCGCAAGCGCGTTGCCGTGAGCAGCAGCTCGGAAGATGAGGAGGAGGAGGAGTCTTCTGACTCGCGGTGAGCTATTTCGTGTCCTTCCACTCCGTTTATTCCTCCATTTCAGTGTGCGTGCTCCCTCGTCCGCTCGTTCTCCGCGCAGAAAAAGAGTCTCGCCTCCGTGAGCGACTCTCTCTGCGTCTCCCTTCTTTCGCGTACTCTCTCGTCTCTTCATTTCGGGTACTAACCTACTCTCTGCTTCGTGTTTTATGGTTACGGGTTCATTTCCATATTTCGCTTATAAACGATTTCCATTCGTCCCCATTTTCTCCCTCGTCCTTCTTCTGCGTACCACTCGCACTTGCTATAATTACCTTTTGCTCCCGTTTCTCGCGAGACACACACATACACACACCGGCCTCTCCGTTCTTCAGGCGATTTACAACGAGTCGTCGTTTTCTCGTTTCTCGGAGAGCTGCAGCGAGTGGGCCAATCGGAGAGACCGCGAGACGGATAGACAGATATTCGATCGAGCAGAGCAGCCGGCAGAGAAGGGCTTGAGCAGCACATTCCCGAGCGCCCGGCAGAGCAGCACTATCTCCGCATCGTTTCGATTTCACACTTTCGACATCGACAATGGGAAAGAACTTTGGTGAGGAAAAGCTATTAATTTCTTGCGTTTCCAATAAAAACTTTGCAGACGAAGCGGCGATTATGAAATCTCTCGAAGGACTCTCAGTCGACGACAAGGTTCAGAAGCTGATGAAGAAGTTGGCCGAGTCAGAGAAGACCAACTCCGAACTGAAGGCGAAAGTTGTTAATGTAAGACATCGGAAAAGTTCGCGCTATAATTGTTAGTAGTTTTAGTTCGACAAACTTGTGAAAGTGAAGGATTTGATGGAGAAGAAATTGGAGAAAAACAACCAAGTGAGTCCGGAATTCGGGAAAGAGAGCAGGTGGCAGTGATGACGTCACACACTGGAACCTCTTTCTGTTTTCGAATGTGGTCGCCACCCTCGCAATATCTCTTCTCTTTTCAGGTACTCTTGCGGACTGAGGAGGCCAAGAGCAAGCTTGAGGAGCTGTGTAGGGGCCTTCAGAAGGCGAATCAGCAGACTCGCGAGGAATCGATCGCCAAGATGAAGAAGCTGGAGACTGAGCGACAATCTGCTGTGGAGCAGTTGAAGGTCACTCTGAAAGAGATCGAGAAGACGATGGCCGATGGACGGAGCAAGTCCGACTCGCTGGCCGAGGACAATCGAAAACTTGGAGAGAAGTTCTCGGAGATTGGACAACAGTACGAAGAGAGAATGCGAGTCATTGACGAGCAGATCCAGAAAAAAGAAAAGTACTGGGAGGAGTTCAGCAAGGCCAAGGAGCTCGAGATCAAGTTGCTCAAGGCTAAGCTCGACGCCTCGTCGATCCAGGTCAAGAAGGCCGATTTAGAGAAGGACGAGCTGACGAAGATTGTCCAGGAAGAGACCGCACGTGTCGGAGGCGCTCTGCAGACTGAAAAGTTCCTGAGGGAGCAGGTTCAGGAGTATTCGTCCAAGTACTCGGAACTGACCGGCTGTCTTGCCAAGAGCAACGAGGCGTTCGACAAGTTCAAGAAGGAGATCGAGCGAGTCAACCAGAAATGCATCCATATCGAGAAGGAGGGACTCATGTTCAAGAAGAAGTGCGATCAAGCCAACCAGTAAGATAATCATTCAGTTGTAGATGAGATTGTACACTTTTCAGAAAAGTACTGGTTCTGACCCTAACGAATCAAGAGTACGCCGAGAAGATTGCTTCCTCGGAGAAGAAGATCCAGATGCTCGAGAATCTGTGCCGTGCTCTCCGCAAGGAGGAAAACGAGCCGGCGGCTGCCGAAGAGCAGGAGGCGAAGTGAGAAAATCACCGCAAGATCGCCCCCGATTGTTCTGCCGCAGGTCCCGGATCTCGTGTAAATATAACAATATTCTATTAACTTTTTATTTTCTATGTTTTGTTTGCATCATACTTTCACCCTCTTATATTTCATGTCTCATTTCTTCTCGCGTAATTTGCTCTTTCCCCCTTTCGTTTCCTATATACTTTTCTTTTATTGCAATCTCTTCCCTCACATCTCTTTTCAATGCATCCCACACTCCCGCTCCGAAAAAAAGTAATTTATTGGTCCATCATAAATATTTTCACATGAAGAAAAAGTGAAGAGAGAGAGAGGCAGAAAGGAGGAGAGCGGGTTTTGTTTAGAATTTGAGACGGCTGTGGGGCCGGGATTCTTCTCCTCGTTCTTCTTCTTCTTCTCCTTCTGCCTGGCAAACAATGTGTCCCGCCCCGCCTGCCAAGACGCAGTTTAGAACTTTACTGCCACGTGATGAAAGCCAGATGAGCCGCCCAGAGAGTCGTGGCCGCTGCAGAGCTCGTGTTAGTTGGAGCTGGCTCCGCGAGCATTCCGCTTCTCTTTCACGCCTTCCCAGCCGCTCACGTCATCTGACGCTTCTGAATCCGACGTCATCCTCTTCTGAATCCACCCCGTTTGCTCATCTCAATCTGTGCTCCGTTCTGCTTCCGCTTCTTGCTCATTTTGTTCCTCTCCGCCATCTCTCATTCCGGTGCTCCTTTTCATTGCGAGCAGAAGAAGAAGAAGAAGAAGAAGCGAGAGAATGGGAAGGCGAAGAAAAAGAAGACATCGGAGAAGAGGCAGAGCGGGAGGCAAAAAAGCGACGTCAAAAAGTGATATGAATAGTGTAATTGTGTGGAGGGAGGAGGGAGAGAGCACGCAAGAAGAGAGTCCTGGCCCTCCTTCTCTCTCTCCGGCAAGAAGAAGAAGCGGGGCGGCAGATCCAGAGAGATTTGCTTCCCCCCTGCCTCATTTCTCTGCCGCCACCCTCTTCTCTCCGTCTCGCCGGCTCTCGAACCTCTCGTCGGCAGCTCGCGCGCGGAGCCTCTCCTTTGCTTATTCACTCGCTCCGTCGTCGTCGTCGCCGTCTTCCTCGTCGTGGTGCCGCACACAGACCGCCGCCGCCGCCGCCGCCGCACATTTGTCGGAGGAGCCATCGCGAAAGGAGCCGAGAGAAGGAGGGATGCTCCGGGCGGAAGGCGCGCGCGCTCCGCTCCCTCACCTCTCGGTTTTCTTTTTTCTCTTCTTCTTCTTCTCCATCTTCTCGCTCTGATTCCACTCTTGCTCCCTTCTGAATGGACTCATCCAGGTGGAAAGAAAAGGCAGAAAATTTATTTTCTCTCCCCATCTTCTCAATAATCATTTGCCTCTCCTTTTTCATTTTCCGTTCGTCTCCATTTCCTCTTATGACAAACAATATCGAATGAGATATAGATATCCTCTGCGCCAAAGAAGAAGAAGAAAAAAGAAGAAGAAGAAGAAGAGGAAGGGGGAGGAGGAGAAGAAGAAGCGAGGAGGGGAGGATGTGTGAGCAAATAAAGCCGCGGCTCGACGCAGCTCCTGGCGGCTACCATCCCGTGCTTCCCCCCTCCTCCCCTCCCATTTCATCCGCGCCCTGCTCGGGCGCATCTCCTCATCAGTCCGTGTCTCCCCATCATTTTATCGGTGATGGCGGCGGCGGCGGCGAGCTCTCCGAGCCCCCGAGAGCCGCTCTCAAGTACCCCCGCTCTTCTGTTTTGTGTGTGTGTGTGAGTGTGTGAGTGAGTGAGCTTGTGTGTGTGTGTGTGTGTGAGTGTGTGTGTGAGGGGATGAGTGTGAGTGTGAGCGGGGACGAATCGGATGCAGTGAGTGTGCAACTGACTTTAAACAAAAATCGGGATGGCCCCGCGTCCAGGTTCGCAGCCCATCCATCGGATCGCTCTCGCCGCTTCGCTTGCTCTCTCGCCTTCATCAACCCGGCTGCTCCCCGCCGGCTCCCGCTCGCCGCTTTGAACTCTTCGCTTCGGCGAGCCAACCGTAATCCGCCTCATCCCCCCGTCGGATCAGAGCAGCTTCTTTTCTTTCTTTCTCTCTCTCTCTTTCGCAATCCCATTACTTATCAATCACGCTGTTTCGAAATGAGATACTGGGCGTCTTCCGTGCGTCTTCCGTCACCGAATAGCCGTTTTCCGTCCACCAGATGAGCCCTCGAATGTCACGATCCCGGAATCGCTCCTTCTTTTATTTGACAGCCTTCTTTCGAATTCGCCGACGTAACACACTTTTTTTGGAGGCGGAGAAGAGAAAAAGTGAGAGAAGCTTCAGAATCCTTTCGGAAAATTCAATTCCGCCCTCTCCTCCCCCTCGTTTCTGTTTTCCCCCTTTCTTCTTCTTCTCCTTCAGCTTCTTCTTCTTCTACGTCTTCTTTTTCTTCTTCTTCTTGTAAGGGCACCTGCCGGCTGGAAAGGAGCCGGCGGGGGGCAAAGAGAGCAGAGGAGAAAGAGCCCTGCCTGGCCGCCGCCGCCGGGGCTCTTTTCTCTCTCCGTTTCTGTGCTCCGAGAGGGGGGAGAGCAGTCAAGCGACTACGTCTTTCACTCAATGAGTGAGTGTATTTGTGCGCCGCCGAGGCCCCCGGCAGCAGCGCGGAGGCTCGGCGAGAGACACGAGAGAAATCCTCAGAAAGCGGGCCCTGGTGAGAGCTCTGCACGAGCCGTCGCGGGGGAGCCGACCGCCTATTTCAGTCTATTGATCTGTGTGTCCTCTCTCTCTCTCTCGCATCGCTTCCTCATTACTTTCCTTCCGCTCGGCCACGTCACAATCATCGTTTCCAGGTCAATTCGATTCGTGTAGAGGTAGGAGTGTCAGCAGTGCGGCAAATGGGAAATGAATGGAGGCAGATTTGACTTTGACGACGGCGGAACCTACGTAGGCGGATGGGAAGAAGGCAAGGCGCACGGTCACGGAGTATGCACCGGACCGCAGGCGAAAGGAGAGTACGCGGGCGCCTGGCACTACGGATTCGAGGTGTCCGGAGTGTACACGTGGCCGTCAGGTAACACGTATCAAGGACAATGGCAGAACGGAAAACGGCACGGATTGGGCGTCGAGCAGCGCGGAAGGTGGCTCTACAAGTGGGTTCTCCCTCTCTTCCCGTCTGGAATCGTTTGTTTTGTAGGGGAGAGTGGACGCAAGGCTACAAAGGCAGGTACGGAGTGCGGCAGTCGGTGAATTCGAACGCCAGGTATCAGGGCACCTGGTCAGCCGGATTCCACGACGGCTACGGAACCGAAATCTACGTGGACTCGGGTGAGCAGGCACTCAGTGTGAAGTGGGCTCCGAGAGAGAGAGAGAGGGAGCCGCCGCCACGTCATATAAATATTTGCTCTCTCTCATTCTGACTGAGTGATAAATCATTGAAAGATTTGCAGGAAGTTACCAAGGACAATGGTTGCGGGGAATGCGACATGGATACGGTATCCGAAAGAGTACGACGTACGGCAACGCGGCCAAGTTTCGATCGAAATCGCACACGCACGCCTCGCTGACGAGTCTGAGAAGCGGTCGAGTGGAGGAGGAGAACGCCGAGGAGCATAGGCACAGTAAGAGAAGACGTCACGACGTCTGGAGTGAAAGAGAGTCTCGTTTCAGAAGAGGGACTGTCCGGAAGGGGCGGATTCGTGCTGCGCGCCAACTCGGCGGCGCCACAGAGACGACGAAGATCGCTTTCGGAAAGAAGTCTAGCGGTGAAACGGACGCTTCTCTCGGGACTGCGCATCAAGAAGCAGCACTCGACCGGCGACATCCATCAGAGAGTCGCCTCGATGACCGGAAGTCTCCGCTCGAGCGGCTCGACGATGAGCTGCACTTCGGAAGATTCGCTCCACCATCACGGACTGCAGCAGCCGGAAGAGGAGGCCGTCGAGGAGAGCTCGATTGAGATGTACATGGGCGAGTGGAAGAACGACATGCGCAGTGGATTCGGAGTGTGCGAGAGGAGCGACGGATTGAAGTGAGTCGAGATGCCACGTCATGCCATGTCATTGGGTGGTTTCAGGTACCAGGGAGAGTGGGCGAACAACGCAAAGTGCGGATTCGGAGTGACGACGTTCAAGGATGGCACGAAGGAGGAGGGTCGCTACAAGAACAACATTCTGATCGCTTCGTCGCGACGGAAAGGTGTCATTTTCATGCGAGCCTCCAAGTTCCGGGAAAAGCTCGAGCAGGCCGTCGGAGCAGCCGAACGGTCCGCCAGTATTGCTCAGCAGAAGGCGGAAATCGCGGCGTCGAGAACTTCCACGGCGCGAGAAAGAAGTGAGCAGGCAACGTTCGTGGCTCGTCAGGCGAACGACGACTCCGAGTTGGCGAGAATTCACGCGAAGCAGTTCGATCCGAGCTTCAAGCAGCCGGGAACTCGACGTCTTCTGAAGGACAACAACGGCGGCGAGTCGTTCGGCACGGATCTCTCCGACGCGATCTCGTCGGTCAGACACCTCTCTCAGACGCACAGCAAACAACATTCCTTCGAACAGGTACACTCCCTTCTCCCACGTCTTCTCCTTCTGACCTCTTCCGATTTCCAGACGCTCTCCGTCGACATGGCCGACGACATGACGCCGCCGTCGAAGCATTCCACTGCGTACCACAATCACGTGCCTCAGACCTCGTCAAACCACGTCGGATTTCTGCCCCAATACGGCTACCAAGACGCGAACTCGCAGCTGCAGACGCCCATCGACACGCATCATCACGAGGTTCCGCACCCGAACCTCATTCCGAACAACGCGCCGATCCCGTCGGTGTCGGTGGTTCCGGAGGAGGAGAAGCCGCTCGTCGTGCAGCCGCATCTGCAGTCCTCTTCGCAGCCGGGCCCCTCGAATCTGACGGCTCAGCCGCCGAACGTAATGTCCTCGCGCTTCTCATTGAGGTAATTCAAGAAGCGAACGCATCTGGCACCCCCCGCTCTCGTTTCAGTGATGATCATTACGATCAATATGTGATGGCGGGCGGAAGCAACAGCCAGCAGCAGCAGCAACAGAAACTGCGACGCAACCGGCCATCGCTCATGAGACAGGCGGATGTCAACGAGTCTTGTGTACGTTTCGGCGAGAGGAGGCGAGGAAGAAGAAGAAGAACACTCCTCTTCTTCTTCAGCCTCTTGGCTTCATTCGCTCCCTCCCTCACACATACTAGTGTCGTTGTAAAGTGGAGGAGGGAGCGGAAGACGGCGCGGAGACGCAGAGAACGAGCACAAATCGATTTTCAGGCGGGTGGCGGAGGAGGAGCAGGAGCAGGAGGCGCCGCGAGCGGGCTCAATCGGAGGTCGACTCTTGCCTCGGCACGAGATCGCAACGGCGATGCCAACCATCCGGGGGCCATCGGAGCCGCGCACGCCGCCGCAAAGCTCGTCGCTCAGAGCGCAGACGGAGAGAACATGGGAAGTCTGCCGAATCTGGCACAGCTGGAAACCCAGGGGGTAGGAGGAGAAAGATCCGAACGATGGGAGGGCATGTTTCGGTTTGCAGGTCAGAATGCGAAGAGAAGAGGCCGCCCGTCTCGCCGGACAACGTCGTCAAGAGGTGCTCCGCGAGCAGGAAGAGGCCGCTCTCTTGCGTGCCAACCCCCTCCGACACTTCCTGCAGCCGGCATTCAGAGTGAGTGCAAAGATCAACGCTCCGTCACACTCTTCGTTTTGCAGGGATGGCTGGTGAGACACCGACTGCCGATCCTGCTGGCCATCGTGAACACGTCGCTCTTCATGCTCTTCTACCACCTGCTCACTTACGAGAAGAAGACGTCTTCTTCGTAGGCACACCTCTTCGTATTCGCTCAATTTGTTCTTCTTCTTCTTCTTCGTCATAGGGGTACATTCTCAAAACAGAAAAAACAGATTAAAAACCACAAAAAAATGCAGTTATTCTTGGACTCAAGTCACTTAATTCTTTCTTTCTTTCGACGAATAATTCTGAGCGGGACTTTGTGATTCTTCCTCTTTCTAGTTGTTTCTTCTCCACTTGGTGCTCGTGTCTAGAACCGTCTAGATTCCCCCCTTTGTTTCTTTCTCGTCACGAACGACACTTCAATATTTAGTTTATTTGTTCCCTTCCAGTACCCACACAACAATCCTCAATATCTGAAACTCCCACCTCTTAATATGTACCATTTTCAAATTGGCGGTCAAAAGCGGGCCTGAGTGCGGAGTCCTGACCGGCTGCTGCTCACTTTTCCGCGCCCGAAACTAGCTCTCCCCAACAGTTTCCCGGCACTTCTCTCATCCATTTCTTTTTTATTTTTCCGCGGTTTCTCAACACACATTTCGAGACTTTTCTTTTTCCGCAAAAAAAAACAACCAAAACGGAAGAAAAGATTCTCGAGATGCGCATTTTAGGGCCGCAATATTTTGTCTTCTACATATGAACGATTAGACATATTTTCGCTGGTTTCAAACAAATTGGAATAAAGTGGAGTTATTTTTCAAAAAAAAAGTAGTGGAAAATGGTGAGAATGTACAATTCACGAATGATGAGCAACGGAAAATTGGCGAGTTATTTTGGTCAATGGGAGAGAAATTGGCGATATGTGGAAGGAAAAAAATGAAGAGAAAACAGACTAGGAACATGAGAAAATCGGTGGAAATCCGATGGAAATTCAATAAGGGCGATTAGAGATAGGATTCGTTTTTGGAGAGCCGGATGGCCGGAGTGATACCCTCGGTGGTCTCGAGCAAACGGACGGCTCTCGGGAGCACTGGCGACAGCTCGCCGCCCTCCTCTTCGGGAACCTTCGAGAGCGGACGCGGCGTTTTACGAGGTGAGTGCTGGAACGGGAAACTGTGAATGAATGGAGAGAGAGAGAGGGAACCTTCTCGTCTTTGCCGGAGGAGCTGGAGCCGGCGTCCTCGTCCTCGCCGATCAGACTCTCCATCCTTTTTTGGGCAGTCACCACCTCGTCGATCTTGTCCGCGATCTGTTTCGTCGCCACTTGTCTGTCTTCTGGAGTCGTTCTGAAATCGACTCTTCCAAGCCGGGGATCTTTAGTCGAATCGCTTACGAAGTGTCGGCGTTTATCTGAACGGAGAGCATTCTTCCGATGCTCGACAGCTCCTCGATGGCTTCCCGCAGTCGTTTTCTTTCGGTGGACAGCGTGATCGGATTCAGTTTCCCGCTGACACGAAGACGTTCCCGCAGTGATTTATCGATCTCGCCGACTCTTTCCATCATCTGAAAACATCCGGATTCTGGAAGACGTGCCTCTTCTGTCCAGACCTGTCTGTGAGTGACCATGAACGACTCGACCACTTTCAGTCGAGCCTCGTTCTTCTGGATCGCCTCGTCGAGCTCTCTCCACGCATTCTCGAGTTTCGCTCTTCTCTCGTCGTTCGAGCTCTCCTTCATCGCTGCTCGTTCCGTCGTTTTCGCCATCGAGAGGAGCTGCTTTCCATATTGATATGTGCTCTGCAACCACACATTTCTCCTTTGGAACCCTCACTTCTTCACCTACCAGGGCAGTTTTATCGAGGTTCAGTCGGTCGTTGCGCAGGTTCCGAACGGCTTGTTCGTCCACATCCGACAGACTGTACTCCTTGTGGAGCGTCTCTTTCAGCTCGCCGAGCCACTTGATCGCCTGGTCGCAGTCGCCGTAAGTGGTGAGCAATTGGATCTGTTGCTGCTGCTCGAGCCTCTTCACACTCGCCAAATCGTTGTGTCTGTTCTGTCGTTGGGAGATGTAGGTCAGACTGGAGGCGATGTTCGCGATGAACTCCTCCGCCGGAAGCACTTCTCCGTACTGACGCGCCTTGGCGACAGTATCCTCTCCGCCGTCCATCGCCGCTTCGAAGGCGACGTCTGAAAGGAACGATGGATGAGTTGCGAAAGAGAGGGCAACTGACTCATCGAGTGAACCAACTCGTCCAACTCCTTCTTCGCCTTCGTCACCTCTTCAAGAGACCTCGGCGAACCGTCCTCGTCGGCACACACCTTCTCCAACATGAGATCGGACTTCTTGATGAACTCGGCCACCTTTCCTCTGAACGTTTTGTTCGAGAGGGCGAACTGAGTCTGTGCTTCGACTCGGTATCCAAAGTGTTCGGCCACGTCACGAATCTGCTGCTTCGTCTGAAATGCCAGATTTCAGAAGACAGTCGTCACTACTGAAAGCACCTTTTGTAGCCCGATGGCGACTTCCGGACAGGCGGCCATGAGTCGGGTGGCCATCTCGGCGAGCTGTTCGCTCTGATCCTCGATCTCCTTCGTCTTGTTCGAGAGCTCCTCGTGCTGCTTCACGAGACTCTCCGCCTCGTCGACGTTGTCTGCTATCTGACACAGCGAGTTGAGCCACTTCTCTCCGCTGCCCTCGATCCAGTTGAGGAAGTCGAACACGCCGTCCTTGTGATCCTTGATCAGACCGTCCTTGCTGTTTTCCTCTTCCTTCGATCTCAGCTCGCGCATTGATCTTTTCAGAAGGGATCCTGCGTATTCGTCGTCGATCCTCTTCGACGCATGAAGTTTCGAAATGAATTCTTCCACTGAAAACCGTCTTCTGATTCCGAAAAGTCGTTTTCCGAAGACTCACACTTCTGATCCTCCTCCGGATTGTGTTTCGATGTGTCGGCCTCTGCCTCTTCCAAATAGCTCTGCCACTTTCTGATCTCTATCCGATTGGCCAGCCAAGAGTCCGGATCGTACCCGAAAGTGCCGCCGAACTGCTCCGGCAACTGGTTGACGTCCACGAACTTTGATAGTTTGTGCATCGAGAGGAGCACGGTCTGAAATCAAAAAGCACTCTGTAAAAGGTCGGGTACTCCACGAGAACCTTGAGAGTGTATCCACTGACAATCAGATCGAAGTTGATCTTCTGCTGATCCAGAAACTTCTCCGGTTGGATGATGAGCACCTGCCGCACTTTCTTGTACAGTGCTTGCTGAAAAGAAACGAAGATTCGAGAGAACCAGGCGGTGCTGAAAGTGTACTTGGCATGCTCTCAGGTAGAACTTCAACTGTTTCAGATGGATGTGTCGGGTGTCGAGGAGGACGGTGAAGAGCGTCGGCGGGGGCAGCGTGTCCGAGAGAAGGGCCAGCAAGGAGACCAAGTTCTCGTAGGAGCACTCCTGAATCTGCGATGTCGACACGACGAAGAGCGCATTGCCTTCTCGATCGGAGCCGCCTGCAACCTCATCCTGAGAAGCCTCGCCGCCTTGTTTGTCTTTCGCTTTTCGTTCACGTGCGCACGCGTCAGATGGTAAGGTTTACAAAGTCACGAAAGAAGATTGATGGCTGATAATTTGACGGCTTCTTAATTTCTTCCCCCTATTCTCTTCCGAGTGTAATGAAGTAGCGTGGCGCGCAGAAGTCGGATGACGTTACACCCGCCGTCGTTTGGTGTGCGAAGCACTGCGCGCCAGGTGGAAACGAAAGAGAAACTGTGTCAATAGGTAGCAACGGACGGCGAGATTGATTGATAAACGCGTAAATAGCACGGACGATATGCATTCCGAACGGTACTTTTGGCCCCACCCGCAAAGACGCCACTCACCTGGCACAAAAGCGAGCCGATCGAGCACGTGCTTCTTCTGTTTTTGCCAATTCATGGCGCGAGAAGAGAACGGGGTGGATGAAGTCGTCGAACGGTCTCGGAAGGTGTTGTCAGAAGACGTACAAGCGAGAAAGATGAAGAAGGAATGAAGGAGGAGGGGGAAAGATCGAGAAAGAGAAAGAGAGAGAGAGAGAGAATAAACAACGGGACGACGAATGAAGCGGCGGCGGAAGGAGGGAAGGTAGGAGGTCGCAGACGACTGCGCGCCGCCGATGGAGGCCGTGTAGGGGGGTGAAACGGGGAATGTTACAGTTCTTCTACTGCTAATTGATTACAAGCCCGCCGTCTCTTGTCACCTTTCGATTTTGACGCTTAATCTGACAAGTGGCAACGACGGCACAGTCTCTCCCTTTTGATTAGCGAAGAGGAGAATAAGTTGGAGGCGCCAAACTGGATTCGGGTCGCCGGCGCGACTAACAAACTTTTAATATATTCATATCACCAGAAGGCATTCAATCCGATTGATTTCCTCCAATTGAAGGCATCGAATGCGTCTCTTTTTCTTCTGAATGCCAGCGGATGGAGGGGGATGCTGAATCGAGTGTGAAGTGACGGAATGAGGGACAGAAAGAGGTGTTTGCACATTGGTTCTCGCAACATGGTTCTGCCATTGTTAGCGTTAGGGTTTCTTTGTTTTCCGAGGGAGGGACTAGAAACCTCACACGGACAAACTGTTGGGTCGAGCTGAAAGCGCTGCGTTATGATTCCGTTGATCCCGATATTCGTTTAGTCCTTCCCTTCTCTTCCCTCACAAACCACCCCCTCTTTCTGCGAAGACGACAAGCCCATTCCGGGTGTGAGCCTCCTTTTGGGGGGCTCGAGGAGCCCTGCAATTATGAAGAGACTTTTATGGTTCTCGACGGCGGAGCAGACCCCGTAATTGTCGATTTGCTCGGGCTCTTCGCGCGGAAAAGCTCTCGATTCGTATCAAACCTGCGTTGAATATAGAAAGATCCGTGCCATGGAGCTACTTGGAGGGGACCAATTGAGAATCTCATCAAACAATTAGGTACCTTGCAAGCAGCTCGACGGCGCCGATCACAATGAATGGGAGGACGAAGAAGACGTCGAGAGAGGGGGGAACGACGGGAAGGAAGGAGGGGACCAACTGAAAAATGGGGCTCCGAATGGGCAAGGGGCGGAGCTTCGGAGGGAAGCGGAGCGAAGTGGGCGGGACGACGGAACGATTGAAGTGGCGGGGAGCAAAAGAAGTGTCAAGTGGAAATGGAGCCCCCCTGATGATGAGTGTGTTGACTCAAGAGAGCAGTTATCAATTGATTTGCAGCCATCCTTGTGCTGAGGAAGGGATCCGGAAAAGACGAACAAGAAGACGAAGAAGATGGATCCTTTCAGTTCGACGATCGTATCTTGAATGTATTGGAATCTGAAGGCCATCTGAACGCTTCTGAATGTTCATTCCCCGAAGAAGAAGAAGAAGAAGCGATCGGAGCAGGCTCATCGGAATGTTTGGAATGGGAATCCGAATGGAATTACCCTTTTTGAGAGAGAGTTCTCTCTTCCCCTGAGATCTCTTTCGTCGCAAATTCGATTCGTCCTCTCCAAACTCATCTCCTTTCGCGTCGCCCCTCCTTATTCGATAAGTGCCCCCCCCCCCCCCCCCTCTCCGGGTACCTGCTTCTGTCCCTTGTTATGCTCGTCCGATGAGCCGACCTAATCTACTGCACGGTGGGAATTCGAGCTGCGTCTCTCCGTCTCGCGCGCTCTCTCGTCTCTTCAATTTTCGCCGCAGGGCTACACGACGACGACGACGGCGAAGAAGAAGACGATGAAGCAAATCTTCTTACGTCTCCTACTTCTTCTTCTTCTGCTTGCTCCCAAACTTTTCCAACATTTCGAGAAAGAAGCAAGTTTTATTTTCGACAAACGGAAAGAAGAATGAAAAAATGAAGGCATGCGGTACGAATCGGCAGTTTTTTAGAAGGAGGCAATGACCCGACGGAGAGAAGAAGCGAAACGATTACAGAATTCCGAGCTCCTGGAGCCAGACGGCGGCGAAAAGAACGACGATGATGAAGATGGGAATGCAGACTGCGACGCCGACGATCACGCCCAACGGAACTGCAACGATCGGAACGTTCTCGGCGGAAGGATCAACGGAGAGACTCACGCTTTCTCTTGTTGTTCTCCGGAAGGAAAGTGGTGATTCTAGTGGACGGACGGGCTACTGGAACGAGGATTCTCACTTCGGGCAACGAGCGTCAGTCTCACCGTTCTCGGGCTCCATTCTGTACTCGCACGCGAGTCTCGCATTCTCGCGCTCTCTCTGATGGTTCGGCACCGGCGGCGCTCGGAGTTCGCAGGCTAGCCGTCCTGAAAAACAGTTCATCCGAAGGGTTTTTCGAGGGGAACAAGCGGACCGTGTTCCTGTTGAATGGGTTCTCTCCGGTACTCGCAGGCCAGGTACTCTCTGCGTTCTGCAAAAAGAGCCTTCGGATTTCACGCGTCACTGAATTCAACTGACCGTGGATCGCCGGCGGCTGCGGGGATCTCCGTTCGTACTTCTCGAAGGTTTCTCTCGGATCCAGCATCAGAATTTGGCTGAAATTGCAGACAGATGGGATTGGCTGAGGAGGGGGAGATACTGGAATACCCCATGAAGGAAGGTGTCACATTTTTGAACGGATACGGCTCATTAGTCAGATACTCGACCATGGGGAAACGAAAGAGAGAGGGGAGAAGGAGAGAGCGAGAGAGAGTCAGAGAGAACGGGAGCACGTGCTCCAGTTGTCATGACGACGTCGAGAAAGAGGCGAAGAAGGAGAAGAAACAATCGATGCGAAGGGCGAAACAGAGGCATTCGGACTGTGGAAGGTGGGAAGCGTCCGGCCGGCCGAGGTCAGGCGGCAATTCAAAACAGGTTGCGAAGAGCGAGAAACGGACGGAGACAGAGACACCGTCGAGTGGCGCACCGGCCATTTCAATAAGAGAGAGAGAGAGAGGGGCGACGAAATGAAATGGAAGGCGATTCCGATCAACAATAACAACCGAAAGTTGCCAATTTCAGAGAACACAGTTCCAGAAAGTTCCCAATTTCAGATGAGGGACCTTGAAGGCGTTGAAAGCACTTCCTCGAGTACTGTCTGCCATCTGCTATCTTCTGAGATTTTCAGACTTCACAATTTCTACGCACTCTCTGAAAACCGCTGAAAACGCAAGATCAGGAAGAGTCTGGAAGTTTCGAGTGTTCTGTTCGAGTATTTACCAGCACCCTTGAGATCGTCGTTTCGGATGTGTCATCAGAATCGCAACGACGTCTTCTTCGTGCTGTCACGTCGTCTGTCCATTGTTTCGCCGGGGATCCCGTTGATTGTCGCATAGTCAACATTTATTCTGCTTCTTCTGTTTGCAATCATTTTCTCATTTTTACGACCTTTGTGATCCATATCGAATCGGTGCGTATCGCTTATCTTCTTCTTCTTCTCGGCCACAGCTTCATCTCTCCAATCACCCCCCACGTCTTCTTCTTTTTGTTCTGCTGGTTGTTCCGTGTGACTGATGTGAACGTCTTCTTGTCACTGCTTCTTCTGCTTCTTCACTCGAATCAGTTGATATAAAGACCGCGATACGCTCGGTTGGCACTTTCATTAGTTTACGGTTGCCGTGTAAAAAGGCCAATTGAACGAGTTTTTCGACGATGCGACGCGCGGCGCGAATGCCAATCTCTTCTCACTTTTTACTATCGTTCAGTTCCAGAAACGACGGCGTTTCTTTTTTCGGCGAAGGGTCACAAAATGACTGATGTGTCTGAATTCGGAAGAGAAGAAGAAGAGGCTTGAAGTGGCTTCTCGTGAAGAGAATGCATAAGAATAAGTGTTACATTGGTGCGAGAGGATCAAATGAACGGGAGGTCGGTCTAGTGGCATCGGAATCAAGATGATCGGTTTGAGTTGTAACATTCCAGCCAGTAATCTCAAACATCATCTAAGCCATCAAAGAACTTCAACTTTTTCCTCTCATTTCTTATGATGTGGCAGTGTCACGCGTAATCCGCAGTAGTTCAAACCGTCAGCGATGATGAGACCAAAACAGAAGCGATACCAGATGCTTTCGTCACTCGCCGCCGCCGCTTCTCCTGCTTCGTGTCTTTTCTCGGAAGAAGAAGAAGCCAGTCAAAGGACAGCTATCAGTGAAGCCGATCGATCGTCCATCGCTTCTGATAAGCTTCTCCTTCTTCTCCTCCCGACGCCCCCCGTCTCGTCTGTCTTCGCCCCGCAAGTTTCTTCTCTCTGCCGCCGTTTTCCAATGTTTTTTCGCTGCCCACACCATTTTTATTCTTCTTTGCCACCACCATCTTCTTCTTCATCTTCTGGCTTCGTACCGTTTTCCGCCCAGATCCTTATCGTTTCAGCTTCCGAGTCCGCCCTTGTTGCGTAATCCAGATCGGTATCTCTCTCTTTCTCTCATTTTCGTTTTGCCACAAAACGAGCCCGGTTTCTTCAAGGCCGCCCGTCTCCATTTCGAAAGCACTTGTCTCTAATTTGAAAGCATAACAATGCGGCGCTAGACAGTTTCTTTTTCCTGCGAACACAGTTATTCTGGGCGGGCCAGTTTTACGACACTTTGTCCCGGCGGATAAACGGCCGATAATTAGGATGGAAACGAGGTTGGCAGGCCGCTGTTCGAAGCCGCGAGTTACGCAAAATTGCCTCGTTTCAAAGTCCGCGAGGTCCACTTTTTTCGGTGGCAAATGCGATCTTCGTTGGTCTACGGATGAACCTGTCTGTCGTCTGATCACTGATTTTGGAGAAGCTCGGAACGTCTTCTTCGCCGTTACCTTGTCAATCAGAAGCAGAAGAAAACATCTGTTGGACGCCATCCAAAGGCTCAGTTTGACGCCTTCAGATGGCAACTCGCAGATGTCCTCCCCACCTGTCTTCTCAATGCCACCAGCTCGGCATTCCTTGTCCACTTTCACTGCTTTCCCCTTCTTCTTCCCCTCCTTCTTCCTCGTCCTCCGTCGACGTCATCCGTTACACTTTGGCAGAGTCCGCCCCCATTGAAGGGACGACTCGTCCGTTTTTTTCGCGATTCGCGCCCCTCCTCACTCAAACAGTCAGCCACTTGACGGTCTCGTCGTCATCGATTCGTTCGGCTTGCCTTTCGGCGGCTTCCATTAAAAAAAAACGATGATCGTGTCATCATTTATCAGTGTGATTAATTGGCTGACAACGAGACGATTCTCCCCCCTTCCTCATTTCCCAAATTTAGAGAAGAAGAAGAGGAACAGAAGAAGAAAAAGAAGAAGGCTAACTTTGATATCCCATTTCCCTTTCGTTCGCTTTCTCGTTGTTTCTCCTGATAACGTCTTCTCCTTCTTGTCCCTCTTCTAATGAATCCGGGTTACTTGGCAGTTTGATTCCCTCTCGCTTCCCCCCTTCCGACGCCTTCTGCTTCTTCTGAAATCCAGGACGACGCCCAATCTCATCGTCACGATGTCCATTCAATAGACTCTTCTCCAGCGGAAAGAGTTTCAGAACCAGTCAAAAACGCCATTCCTCACGAAGACGACGAAGACGACGGCGGCCCCCTCTCATCTTGCCCATTATCAATAATAAGTCTCTCTCTCTCTCTTCCTGTCTATTCAATCTGGTTGATTCTGCCACACTGCCACACTGGCCACGCCCCCTTACGCAAGCGAATCTCTTGCCTTGCCTCTTGTGTCACTGACCCTTCCTTTTTCAGGTTGATGTGCGATTAGAAGACGTCGAAGAAGAAGAAGTCTCTGATGCGATACCTGTGCAAGTCGATCCTGCTCGCAGTGCACACGATACTGCTCGTGGCCGCCGCGGAGCAAGACAAGTTCGCGCTGCTCCACGTGAGCCCGCTGGATGCTCCCTCGTTGCACCTCATCAAGCAGCTCCAACTGAACGACTACAAATATGATGTGAGTCGACGAGCCGGACGCTGCTCACTGCCCACTTTCAGCTCGACTTCTGGAAGTCTCCGTCGGGAATCTCGGAGAAGGCGGACATAATGGTGAAGAGAGGCAAGGCTGAACGGATGCTCCGACAGATTCTCTCGTTTGCGAATGTGACGGTGGAGATGTCGGTGCCCGATGTGGAGAAGTGAGGAATGCTTCTGAAGTCGTAGAGCGCAATCTAGAGTTTCAGACTGATCATGCGAAACGAGGGAACGTCTTCTAAACGACCCTCCTTCCTGAAGTGGCTTCGTGACGATCCGATTCTCGATAGTGAACGTGAGAACTTTCGAGATTCTCTCCAGAAACAGAACCGATTCCAGCGGATCTCGATCTGACGAAGGTGGGCAGTCTGAAGAAGGCCAAGTACCCGTTCGGAGACTACGCTTCCTACGCCGACATGGTCAAGTACATGAGGACGATCGAGTTCTACTACCCGCGCATCGCGAAGATCGTTCGCATCGGAGCGACTCACGAGGGGAAGCCGATCGAAGGACTGAAGGTAAGATCGGAACGACTGGAATCGGAAGATGAGAACGTTGCAGATCGGAGCGATGTCGTCGAAGAAGAAGCGAGCCGTCTGGGTGGACGGAAACATCCACGCACGAGAGTGGGCCAGCAGTCACACGGCCCTCTACTTCATCAATCAGCTCGTCTCCGAGTACGGCAAGGATCCGCAGATCACGAAATACGTCGACACACTCGACTTCTACGTCGTTCCGTGTCTCAATCCGGACGGCTACGAGTACACTCGCAGCTCGCCGATACCGAGCGTCCGTCTCTGGCGCAAGAATCGCTCGCCCGAAGTGTGCCGCCCGTCTCTATGGGGTGGCGAGAAGTGCTGTCAGGGAGTGGATCTGAACAGAAACTTCCGGTTCCACTGGGCCGAACGGGGCTCTTCGTACGAGCCGTGCTCCAACATCTACCACGGAGAGGAGGTGTTCAGTGAGCCCGAGACGAAGTAGGCCGCCCTCCCTCCGAGAGCTCCGAAGAGCCCGTCTTTCTTGCAGAGCCATCCGGAACTTCCTCAACACTCCGGACATGAAGGATCGACTAGACGCGTTCGTGACACTGCACTCGTACGCGCAGCTCTGGATCTATCCGTACAGTCACGAGGAGCAGAACTATCCGGAGGACATCGGAGAGCTGCGCAAGACCGCGCGCAAAGCGATCAACAGACTGTCGCGTGTCTACGGAACCAGCTACAGAATGGGCACCGGAGCCGACACTCTCTGTGAGCTCCGTCTTCCGATCCTCCTCCCAACATCGTTCCTCTTGCAGCGCCTGCCGCCGGTGGCTCCGACGACTGGGCAAAGTCGGCGTTGAACGTGAAGTACGTGTATCTGATCGAGCTCCGCCCACAAATGGAGTGTGAGTAGCAGAAAAGTGAGGTTCGCGTAGAACGTCTTCTAATTCTGCAGTGTCCAACGGCTTCATTCTGCACAAGAAGGAGCTGATTCCGACTGCCGTCGAGACGTTCGAAGGGTTCCGCGAAGTCGTCGACGCAGTTCTTGTCCTCAACAACGCCACGTCTTCGGCACAAACCACGACTACTCGCAAGACGATTTCTGATTTGCAAATGAGGAAGCAGCAATGTAACGGAACGCTTCCACGGCGCCTGAATTCATCTGGATCATTTCAGACCGCCTACGGCTTCTTGCCTCTCAGGCGACTAGAACTACCCGAAGCAGTACGACGAAGTCAACGACCTCCACGACCACAACGACGACGTTCGCCTCGACGACTACAGAAGAGGTGACGTCGAAGTCGAGCCGTCACTTCGAGCGCTTCACCGCCGACGCCAGTTCTCCGACGACGACGACTCTGCGAACGCGTCCGACTCCGCCGATGGCTCCGCCCACGATGCCATCGTCCACAGAACTCTCGACAACTCCAGAAGGCGAGGACATTTCGGGTGTCGCGTCCTCTTCGATGGCCTCTCGAGCCACCACGTACGGCTTCTACACCGCCACGAAGCCGTCGGCGTTCCTCGATCCGGAGTGCAGGGACATGAGGTTGTTTGACGTCTTCTTGTCCGTTCACGTCTTCTTCATTTCCAGATATTCGTGCGGTTTCTGGCTGAAGAACAACAAGCAAGTGTGCGAGGAGCAGCAGTCGTTCATGCGAGCCCAGTGCGCCTACACGTGTAAATTCTGCACGTCGTTCATAAAACGCCACTGAGACTCCGCCCACTTTCAGTTATTTATGACCGATTCTCGATCTCTGATCTGTCTGAAATTCTGCCTTCTAAAGGGTATTTCCTAATTTATTTCTCTCATTAGCTGTCTTCTAGTGCCTTCTTCTTGTTCGTTCGCGATAAAAGTTTCAAAGACCAATAATCACTGTTTCATTTGACTGTGCATTCGAATACCAATATAAACAGACACTAGTTTGATTATTCTACAGTTCGCCCAAGTTAGTTTGAATCGACTCATTTCTCCTCGTTGTTGCGGCTGCGAAGAACGCGCCGAGGCCGCTCCGATGTGGTGAGACGGGCGTTTTCGGCCTTCAATCTGTTGATTTCCGCCGATTGATCGGCTATTTTCTGCCGAAGATTGTCGACGTACGACGCCTGAAATGATGTTCAGTTGACTCTGAATCTGAACGATGTCAGCACTCACGCGTCCCTTTCTGACTCCCATTTGCTCTTTGAAGCTTTCGGAGTCCTCGTCGCGAAGTTTCTGCAGCGAATCGATTTGTGCCTGGAGAGTGAACACCTTATTCTCGTTTTCCGCCTCCATCTGCTTCATTTCAGCCCTCAACTCTCTTCTGACCTGATCCTCTCGTTCTTTCAAATCGGAGATTCTCGTTTCCGCGAATGTTCTGAAAGGATGTCGAATCACAAAGAGCTCTTCTAGATGAAGTACAAACTTTTTGAGCTCCGACATTTTGTCGTCGAACTTCTTGTTTGATGCGGACCATTGCTTCTCGTACGTCTCTTTCTGCACGTCTAACGCCTTCTTCAACGAATCGTACGACTTTCTCATGTCTTCCACTTCCAGCTGCGCCTTCGCTTTCGTGTTCTCGATGTCCTTTTGATGATTGCGGAATAGATTCTCCTGCGACTTCTTGTAGTCATCCATGCTCTTCTGCATCAGCGCTTCATTCTCCTTCGCTTCTTCCACTTTGAAACGGAAGTACCGGAGCTCGGCTTCTTTCGTTTCGAGTTCTTCTCGAAGCGAGATGAGTTGGCTGTTCGAAGACCTCAGCTTTTCGATCTTCTTCTCGAGTTTCGAAATGATATCTGCCTTCGTGGCCAAATCCGCTTCATTGAAAGCGACCGTCTCGCTGAGCTTCGAAATCTCAATATCCTTATTGATCACTTCTTCTTCCCTCTTCTGCAAACTCGCAGCTAGCTCATCAGCATGGCTTCTAATCTTTTCGATTTCCTGGTTCTTCGAGTTCACTTCTTCCTGAAGTTGCCGAGCCTCTTGCTCTACGTGCATCAGCGCTTCTTTCGTTTCTTCGATGCAAGAAGTGTTCGACTGTTGAAGCATCGAGAGGTTTCCTTCAAGCTCACTGATTTTTGAAACGTAGTGGTTTCGCATGTCTGAAAACGAAGGAATGTCCTATTTTCTGTTCTATAAACCCGTTTTCACCTTCGATCTCCTTCTCCTTCTGGATTTCCAACTCTTCTCGTTTAGCCAAGTCATCAGCTCTGCCAGCTTTCTCATTAGCCAGCTGAGTCAGCAGACGGTTGAGTGTCTTTCCTCCATCGACCACTTTGTCGTTCGCCTCTTCGAGGTCACCAAGAAGATTCTTCTTTTCAGTCTCCAGCTCCTCAATTTGAGTGTTGAGCTTCTCGACTTCCGTCTTGAACTCCGCCTCCGTCTCGCCCATCTTTTTGAACATCTCTTCGATCGCCGTCTCGTGTTTGTTGGCCAACACTGTTCTCTCCGCCTCCAGCTCTCTGACTCGCTGCTCGCTTTCCAGAAGTAGCTCATTTTCAGCTTCCTCATTGCGCATCGCAATACGAGCTGGTGACGGCTGGTAGATGGTGTCTCGACGCTGCGGTCTCGAGCTGGCGCGTCTTTTTTGCGGAGTCTGCATTTGGAGAGTGTTGTTGTGGAGACGTTCACCAATGTCGTCGCGTTGCTCCTGAAGCAACTGGCATCGGCGCTCGTTGGCTTCCAATTCCAGAGCCAGAGTTTCAATCTTCGCGAGCAGCGGGTCAGGAGAATCAGTGGTAGTACACCACGACATGTAGTCGCGAAGACGGTCGCGAAGGCGGTCGACCACCTCACTATCAGTGCTCTCCGTCCCGATGGAGTACTTCACAAGTCCCACGTTGTACTTCGTGCGGAGTTCCGTGTGGTCCGCTCGCAAAGCGGCCATTTCAGCAGAGATGCGACGCTGGTTCTCCTCCGACTCTTCGAGACGTCTCGCGAACTCCTCTCTCGACTTCGCACGCGCCGTCTCCACATCATGTCGAAGCTCCTGGATGGCTTTTTTGTAACTGTTTTCTTGATCGCCCGTCATCACTTCGTTTCGAAGCACCTTGTTCTTGATCATTGTGCAGGCTTCGGCGAAGAGCAGCGTCGATGAGCTTTCGGCAACGAAGGCGCGATCTGGGTGCATGTTCACGATGACGGTCGTCTTGGAGTTGCCCCCCAACGAATTCTTCAAAATGTGGGTCAGATGCGAGTCACGGTACGGGACAAAGGTTTGAGCGGTCATCGGCTTCGACAGGAGACGGATGCATCGGCCCAGGACCGTCAGTGACTGAAAAAATGAATTAATCGGATTTAGGTTATCAACAGCCTTTTACCGAGTTGATGTTGGTGGCTTCCTTCAGTCGCTCTCCAGACGCTTTCGTGTGTGACTGACGCTCGGATCCGGCGAGATCAACAAGGTTCAAAGTTGACCTTCTCGTCGTCCGCATGTCGCCGGTCACGGATTCTGTGTCAATCTTGATGATGAGCAGGGCGTGGGACCTGGACGAGTCGCGGTTCATCGCCGTTGCACCGGTCGTTCTGGATTGCCATCCCCTCTTGACGACGTGCATCAAATCAAGTGAGTTGTCGACGTTCTCCGATTTGGCGCCCACTAATTGAATGTCGTTTCCGGTGTCTCTGAGAATTATTTTGCTTTTCGAGCTGAGAAGATCGAAGATCTCCTCGTTGTACAACTCGACAAATTCCACGTTGACTCTGAATTGGAACTTCTGGCATTCGTTGGCTTTCTTCTCGAGTTGATCGAACAAATAGTCGATTGATCGGGGGATGAGTCCTTTTGCGACGGGGTCCGACCACGAATCAGCCGGTCCGAGCATCGTGTGCGTTTTTCCGGATCCGGTCTGTCCGTACGCAAAGATGGTTCCGTTGATTCCCTCGGTGCACTCTTCGACGAGCCGCTTCGCTGCCGACGCGAATATCTCCTCCTGAGTGACCTCGCTCGAAAAGATTCGGTGCAATTCGTACACCTTTTGCGACTTTCCTTCTGCTTCTACACGCACTTGGTTCTTGTCAATGACGGCGAGTGCAATGTCTTGGCCTTCACAAGCGGACGGCCGCACTCGACCATACACTTTTAAATAGCAACTCATGCCCTGAAAAACCGAAAAGTGATGAGGATCTTTAACTTAAGATAAGGCAGATGGAAACTAAAGTAACGAATCATCATACTTGCGCGCGCCACAACAGTGAAATATCGAATTATTTTGATTTTATCGCAAAAAAGTCAAAATAGATTCGAAACGGTGAGAACATCTTAAGAAAACGAAAGGGCCGATATCCTGAGTTCAAAACGAAATCAATGCAAATTTAGGCCAACCGATTTCAAATTACACGCATTGCCGCCGCAACAGTGCGTTACGAACGGAGTGTCGTATCAGCAGAAGCGCCGAAACATGTTTTGTTGTGTTCAACAGTGCTCGATAGCGCGAATCCAAAACAAAACAATCCAAAAACCATACAAGATGCCAGGTCGCGGGCCGGGCCGGAACCCAGAACATTAAGTACTCGTGAATAATGTTTTTCCTCGAATCGAATGGACTTCGAATGGAATAGAACGGGACAGAAAAAATTGAAAATCGTCTTCAATGATATCATTACGTCCGCCGAGATCCTGCTCTTCTCTTGCAGAATTCTCTGTTTTCAGGGTGCGCGAGAATTGAATCTACAATAATTATCCAAGCAAGGCATGTTCCTTTAAACCGTTGGGACTACGGTTTTTGATTTTTGAAATCAACACTTTTCAGTTCCAAAGGTGCCGAGCATTAGTGCTCTTATATTGTTTTAGGTGACATTTTTTATTATTTTTAATTTCAAACCAGTCAATCTTTCCTCGAATTTTTTCGATAGCTTTGACACAGAACTTGTTTTGACTTCAGCTCGAAGCCCAGTCGTCCGTGGATTGTCGTGGTGGTGTTTGCACATTGCAACGTTGTCGATTTACGCGGACAACACATTCTGACCGAAATTTTTTCCTCTTAAAGAGAAAAGATTCTTGGAGCTACTTAAGAGTGCACAATGGCTCACATGAGAATCACAAATCATGATAAGACAGCGAGAGAAGACGAAAATGCCAAGATTTTGTTAAAAGAACGGTAGGTTGACCGGTGTCGTTCTCTATTTCACAAGTTTACTTGCAGATACGACCTACTGAAATGGCCGTCGAATGTGGAAATGCGAACTCCGAACTTGCGGATTCCAGTGCAGATCGCCAACTATGTAGAGTCTCTTCCGTTCTGCAAACTTGCAGTTTCTCCGTGAGGTTCCCTTCTATTCGCTCTATCCTTACTGGTTCGTTTCAGAAAATGCGATCGCGTGGCTCTGATGAGCTATGCCCGTCAGTTAAACATCTATCAGATGAGTGGAGAGATTCTGGAGCACGAGTCGAGTGTGCAAGTGCTCGAGGAGACGTCTCCGGAGTACTGTCTCCTGCAGTTCTCCTCCTCGAGCACGCTGCTCCTCTCCTCCAGAAGCACACCCCACATTGACGTCTTCGACAATATGGGCGCCTATTGTTATGACATTCCACTGGAATTGCACGAGGGAATCTTTGACGTGAACACTGCAGTATGCGGAATGCAGACAGTTCCAAACCATTCGAGCTCCTCAAACGACAAGTTTATCGAGATTCTCTACGTTCTTCAGTATTCCGGCGTCTTTTCCGCTTTCAAAATCGGGCGGCTCTCGAAATACGTCAAAATGTGGTCTCTCCAACTTGACATCGGACCCACTGGCTCCTTCCTCGTTCTCCCGCAGTACAATCTGCTTCTCGTCGCAGCGCATCACAAGGAATCGACTGCTGTCAGCCCACCAGCCGGACTGTGCTCTTTCCGAATGATGGACATGGAACCGTACGTCGAACCGATCAGAATATCTCATCCAGACGGTAAGCTTCTTGTTTCTCAGCGATTCTGACCTTGCGAAGAGCCTACAGGAAGCTGGTTCTCGCGTCTTCCCTTCTCCACCTCCTTTCTGACGTACCTCCCGAAGTTGTCGCTCTCCTTCGACACACAACTTCTCGTCTCGGTGGCCACCTCCGGATCGCTGTATCTTTTCGAAATTCCATCTCTGCACGTTCGATTCCACTTCAACTTCATCAGTGGACCTCGCCCCGTCGAGGCTTGCTTCGTGGATCTTGATGTGAGTGACACTTCTGTTTCGCACGAACAGTCTGATTTTCCCGCTTACAGGAAATCGCCGTGATCTACGATTCGGGATACCTACTCCGGTGTTCACTTGATGATTTAGAAGAGAGAATGTATTCGATGAAGAAACAGAAAGTAGAAGAGAGTCTTGAAGAGAAGGACGTGTACAGTGAGCACACTGTGATGGTCTCTCCCGCCAAAAGAGAAATCTTCTTGCTCTCCGCCGAGGGAGACAACTCGGTTCTACGCGAGGCGGCACACAAAAGAGTGCAGCAGGCTGGACAACTTTGGTTCTCGACCGTTTGGATCTCGTTCAAAAAACTCGTGGGAATGGCGATGGGAGAGCCCGCTGAGCAACTTCAGATGGCCACTTACAAAGCAAAGTTCGATTTCGCACTGATCCACTCGCCGACGAGGACGCTTCAAGAGCTGTTCAACAGAACTCTCGTGGAGCACGACTACACAAGAGCCCGTGAACTGGCGGAGACGTACGAGACAATCGATATCGACGTGGTGCTCAAATCGGAGTGGCTTGACAAAAGCTCGAAAAACAAAGTGGTCGTTGAAGACGTTGACGATATTCTGCGAAGGATCGGGGACTCCGAATGGGTCGCTGCGCAGTGCACAAATGCGGACTCGGATGATTTCGAAGTGCACCGAGCACTCATCGATCTCGGACTTTCTCTGGGAGAGTCGAGTGTGACGTGGCAGATCCGTCTGCTGCATCACTTGAGAATGCTGGAAGTGTGTCGAATCAAAGGAGATGTCGACATGTACATGGTAGCTCGTAAGCACAGCTGCCTCGACGCGGCTCTCAATTTTGCACACGACGGAGACGTGGACTCATTGGAAAGGGTGATTCAGTCGAACATGGAAGTGATGAGGAAGCACCAGAAGCGCATTCTCTCGGCGATACCGTCGTGCACGCCGCCTCCGAAATACGAGATATTCATGCCGCGCATCGATTACGAAGACGAAGAGCAATGGGAACTCGAGGAACAACACGATGGAATCTTCGAACGTATGAACCAGATCCTTGCCGAGCATCCCGACGCTGCGAGTCTGATTCGGAATGTGAACGTCGGAAACATCGAGGACGAAGAGGAGTTTGATTTCGTTGCATGGGTCCGCGAGACACTGAACAGGATCGATTTCGAGTGCGGAATGACCGATAACTGCGTGAATCTTCTGAGAATAGCCATCGAGAGGGGATTCGAAGAGCTGATTCGTGACCTGGGAACATGGGAACGATACTCGGAATACATTGGAATCTGCTGCTCCGTCAGCGAGAGCATCAACTCGTTCCAGGATTCCAGTCTTAAGTCGTTCACTGACCGATTCGCAAAACTACTCGATTCGGAGCTCATTGAGAATGCTCACGCCATCGTCCGACTGATCGAATGGAAAGTGGCGACTACGAAGTGCGAAGAGACCGTTCGAGATGCCGTTGTCTCGCTTCTAAAGCAGACGAACGAGCGGACGACCGCCGTGTTGACAGCGTATCGAAAAGATCGACCCGACGTTGTCGACGATCAGGTGATACTGGATGTGCTTCTGAATATGACGTCGACCGGAGCCGATCTTATGAAATCTCTCGAGGATCTTCCTGTTGACAAGTACACGAATGTCACTTCTTCTCTCGGATCATTGATGGCTCGCGGCGTTAAGATGACGTTCAAGTCGATATTCGAAAGCATGAAAGAACCGTGAGTTGCTCGACAGGCTTGACTTCCCAACCGGAACAAAGTAAAATTTCAGGGACGGTGCAAGAAGAGTTTTAATAAAGCTCTCGCGATCCGGAAATTGTCACACTCTGGAAGAGTGGGCTTCTCTTCGAGACGACGTCTTCGAGATGGCAAAGGGAATCTACGGAGACCTTGTGACGACGGAAGAGGCTCTCGAACTGATTGCCGGCGAGATTCTCGAGGACGAACGGATAACCGCCGAATTGATGGCTCTCGTGCTGACACTCGATCCAAAGGAGCCGCAGGAACAGAACGAACGAAAACTCGGTGTGGCGAAGAGTGCCGAAGTGCTGCTCGCGAAAAGCGACGAACTGATGTCAGAGGCCACTCAGAAAGACGATCGATTGCTGGGAAGATCTCGCTTTTTCGCCCGAATCGCCCTCTCTATATCGCCAAAGAAGGCGAAGGAGAAGCTAGACTGGCTGGACGCCATCGAAGCGGCGCTCGAGTTGGGATGCACTATGATGCCGATTGCCATCAAGCTGTCTTCCCACGATTCTCTCCTTCGCGACGTCGTCTTCCTCGGAACAAACTACAAGAAGAAGAAGAAGGTTCTGAGTTTCGCCAAGCAACTGAACATAGACACTCCCATTGCCACCGCTATTTCTTACTGTGCTCTCGCCGCTCTCAATGCGAACGACGCCGTCCATCTGAGCAATTACATCGGGGACGTGATGAAGGCGAGAAACGTGCCTGTCGTACATCAGTTGTGCATGAAGATCATGAATTCGCCGCACGTTCCGACGGACATGGAAGACGTTTATGCGTGCGCCATGCTGAACTCGACGGACGAGACGCTTCTCGCAACGGTCGACGCGATTGCAGCCAGTGAGATGAGGCTGAACGAGGCGAGACGACAGCGAGAGTTACGGCTGGAGGACGTTCCTGTGTCGGAGAACGTGGTCGGGGACCCCATGTACACTCCGATGCGGCTGTACAATCCGAGAAAGGAGTGTAGTGCGGATGTGCGACAAAAGATGGACTTCTTCGAAAGACATGCGAAACGGAACAGTCTTGAACTCGTGAGTCGCGTTCTCCTTCTCGTCCCCTAAATGATTCTCTTCAGATTAAACAACTCTACGCGCACAGTTCATCCACGTACGCTCTCTGCCTGTCTCTTCTCCAATCGCCCGAAAACGATGAAAACGGAGAGCTCAGTTGGACGAAGAACGACAAGTTGAGACGGTATGAGAAGAGTCTGCGATTCTTCGAAGATCGCGCCGCCCTCTCCGATCTTATCACGGCGCCTGCGTCGAATCTAATAAACGAAGCCAACAAGAACGACGCCTCCATCACGGCCATCGATCGGATCGAGGACTACGGTTGTGATCGGAAGCGATTCGTCGGTGATGCCGAGTACCGAAAAGAGACGATCATAGGACTGGCTGGAACTACCGATGAGCAGCAGTTTGCGGATGCTCTCGAACTCGCCGAGCAGTACAAAATTGACGAGTGGCAGCTGCACATGGCCTCTCTGGAGTACCTTCTCGACCCTGCCTACACTGTTCCTCTGTGTGATTTGAAGCGGATCATGAAGAGTCGGTCGCATCTCTCGAAGCTTCGTGTTCGACTCGACGATTTCCACTCGAGACTTCGGATGATGGTGCTGCCGACGCTGGAGACGAACGAGCAGTTCATTGCGTATACTTCCCTCTTTGCCGAATCTGAGCCGGAGAAGAAAGTCGCTCCGACGATCAAAAAGATCTTGGAGAAGAAGAAGAACGTGAATGCGATCAAGATGTGGACAGATGCTCGTTCCCTATGTTCCGTGCTCAAAGAGCTCCCCGACGTGGCGATCCGCTCGGTCGTTGGCTCAATTCTACTGATTCCGAGGGTTGGAGGGAAGGCGTGCGAGAGTGCCGCAGAGTTCCTGCTCGACGGGGACGACCACAGACCGCCGGCCAATCCGTTCGTCGTTTTTCTGCTTTTGAAGAGCAACGTCGAAGAGTTCCTCGATCTGATTGCCAACAAGAAATCTGTAAGACGAAAATCACTGAGTAGCCCTTTCTCATCTCAATTTTCAGAGAGACGATGAAATTTCGTATCTGGATCGTGCGGTTCTGCAGCTCGAAAACACTCCGAACGTGCCGCCGCAAGTGATCGAAGCCGTCCGAGCGAGACTCGAGTCCATGCGCAGAGCTACAGTTACCCCGGAGCCCGAGGAGCAGCAGAATGGCTCCGCGAGCTCCTCGTTCTTCTCCTTGCTCCGCAACGATTCCGGCAGCGAAATGAAGCGGAGAACCAAAAACTAATCAAACTTTGCCTTGCTTTTTCGTGTTAATTATCGACTTTTCGGTCCGAATATGGGTTCATTCTGGTCAAAAAGAACCGCTGGTTTATAGTTATCTATTGCATATTTCTTCGCTTCTGCTAAAAGTAAAAAAGAGTAAATATATGAAAAAGTTTATGAACGTTTCATGGAATTCATGTGTTCTGTAATAGATCAAAAGTCTTATTTTTTCATTCGAACTTGTAGTTTTAAATGAAAAAAGGTTCAGAAATGGAGAAAGGCGGGGCGAAACTGAAGAGAAAAGACAGCGACGAGTGGCTGTGCTCGTCCACGTACCGCCCGAATCGAAGCGAGATTCTCGAGAAAGAGGGCTCCAGCGAACGAAAAACGAAGAAACTGAAAGTAGTCGTCCCGAAGAGGGTCCGAAGGACGCCTTCTGAAGCGCCTTCTGGAAGACCATTGTCCTTCAAGAACGAGTACGAAGTCGAGTGCCAGGAGACGCGCACGCCTTCCGAAACATCAAGATCGAGTGGCATTGAGATTCAGAAGACGTTCACACCTTCCAGAAGGCTCTCGAAACTGAAGATCATCTCTCCGGCAATTCCGAGAAACGTGTCACTCCGAGCATCGCCGCCCGTCCTTCAGAATCGGAAAAGTCCGGAACAAGTGTTCGCTTCGCTGACTCCAAAACGACGAAACTCTCTTGAAGTCGTTCTGCCGGCGTTGAAACGGAGGAAAGAAGATCCGTTTGCAGACGAAGACGAAGGATCCGACGATGAGAACTCCGATTGTTCAGGTGCGCGTAGCCACGGATCCTTCTGGATCTGAATACCTGATTTTCAGAAGTCTCGAACGTCTTCGACTACTTCTCCCCCGTCAAACAGTCGTCTCCGAAGGATACAGATGCCTTGAATTCAGAATACTCACCTCCGAAAACAAAATTCTCGCTCAACTTCATAACAGGCTACGAAGCCCAATTCACCACTTTCGAAGAAACTCAGCCTTCTCCGGTCGACGATAAACGGGAATCTCCGGATCTGTTCCACGAAGATCCGATGAGCATTCTCGAGGAAGAGTCGGAACTTCAGATGGCCGAAGAGTTCGGAATCGAAGTGTCTCCGGAGAAAAGAAAATGTGTCAAATTCAAGGAGACGCAAGAGAAGAACGCAAAGAGGACACTGCGCTTCTCGGATCCAGAAGAGCCTTCGTTGTGGCGAAAAGAGCATAATATTGAAGAGAGTTGCGGGCTCTTTCTCCATAACTCCGCCTTCCAGGAGTACGCGATCGACGTGGAGACGCAGGCGGTACCAGAAGAATCAGCCTGTCTTCCGGATGAAGCTGAAACTCAGGTAGAGCTGAGAATTCTGTTGCAAACATCTGAAACTTCTTCAGAAATACGCGGAAGCCGAGTCGTGCGCTCTTTTGAATCACCCGCTCTCCGACAGTCCGGAAAGCCTTCAAAACGATGAAATATACGAAAGAGACGAGCTGGCCGGACTCTCGGGTACTCGTTTCCGTCCCTTTTCTCCCCAAAAAAGCCTCTTCGATATCATTCCAATTCCTCCGTTTTGGTTACTGTGACTCACATCCTATGCATTGTTGTTGTTTCCCTTTTGTTGGTAATACACAAAAACGGATTGAAAAAGAGGAAGGAGGGAGCCCCTTACGAAATGAATTCGGCGCCGAAAGATGTCTTTCGCCCCGGAAAACGAGAAAAGAAACAACTTCGAAATACTTATTTCAGCGCGTTTCGCCTCGTTAATGGCGAGCAAGTCGAGCGAAAGACGTCTGTTGATGAGCGATGTCGCATTCGGAATGGTGCCGAAACAGAAAATGCAAAAATTGGATTTAGTTGCATGCCACAGGTACTGTAATCGTGGTGAAACCCACGCCAAGAAGTTGGCATGCGCCTTTAAACTACCGTAGTTTTCCCACAGAAATGTAGCCTAGCCAAGCCGATTTTCTGAATTTTAGTCCCCTAATCCGTCATCTTTCTCAATTCTTATCGTAATTCTGAAGATAGAAGACGTTTTGAAAGTTTTGCGTGCACGAGAAAAATGATGCGGTTAAGGGACACCTGCCGCGCGTGAGTTTGTTGACACAGTTCCTCCTCTTTCTTACTGCGGCTGTTTTTATGATGGCACAACTGAGAAAGCGGACGGGCTGACGCGGTCTTCGAACTGCGCAGAGAATTAGTCTCAGTTTTGGAATGAAAGTGATATGCAAATGACTTCTTCTCGTCCGTTTCCTTCTCCGCGGGATACTTGCCACCTCTCCTCTCCGTTTTCTTCATTTCGTTTTACAATCTTTCTCAATGTGCCCTTCTCTAGTTTGCTTCCCCGCAGAAATCGTAAGAACAATCTCGAGAACGTTTTGTGGGAGGCCGGCGGATCCCATGGAATCGAAGAGAGCGTGGTGGTGTCGGATTTCAGCAAGTGCTGGTTTCTTGCGCGGAAGTAGAGACTTCCTTCCATAAATATACAAATAGTAAATGGCCGAAAACGTAATACAGCCAGCCGGGACCCATTCGTTTCTCGCTAATTTCCGAATGTTTTTCGTATCCGCTTGCTGCCGCCGAACCGCCCACTTTTGTTTTCGATTATGTTTATTCATTGCCGGGCGGAGCACTTTTTTCCCGGCGGCGAGCCCATCCGAAACATGCGAAATGTGTTTCGAAGCGCCTCGAAATGTAATTATGTGTTGTGTGTCTAGAGAACGGGCTGGTTGTGAACAAGAAAGCGAAGTTCTGATTGGATGCTCTTTCGTGCATCTTTCGGATGCTTTTTCGAAACTTTGTGAAGAAAAGAAAACATCATTCCACGGTTCTGAATCATCTCCCGGCTGCTCCTCAACGCTATCAGTCTCGCGGCTCCCACGCAATTCTCCCATTCAACTGTTTCATATTTCCTCATTACAGAGCCTTTGGCATGACAATCTTGGCCACGAGCAGCCCATCCTCGGTGATCATCGTCAGTCGCAGCTCCTCAATCCGTCGTCTCGCCGCCTCGTGTTCTCCCTCCGCCCCGCTTATTTGTGACCCCGCCCCCTCTCCCACCCCTGCCGCAGCCGTCGCAGCCACCGCCGCCCCAACCCCATCCTCGTCTATTTCGCCGCCTATTTCTGTTTTCTACTCGATCGGAGCACTGTCAGCGGTGCCGACGACGACGATCTCATCAGAAGGACTTCGAGTGCTCGTCAATCCGGCTCTGGTCAAAGAAGGGGCTATTTGATGCGCGTCCTTCCGCTCCTTGGTCTTTTCCTCTTTGCCGTCTTCGTCCCGCACTTTTCTTACGCAATACGGTACGTTCTTTGAATTCAAAAGAGTCCAAACGAGTCTCGTCCCCAAATTGAGGTCCCTAAACTTCCGATTCCCTCTTCTTCCTCTTCTCGCATCCCGCCTTTCCTCACAAACAAATTCCCCTCTTCTTTGCATTATGTGTTGTACGCTTACGTGTGTATGCTCCCCCTTTTATCATCTCGTCACTAAACAATGCCTTAAAATGCCCAACTCTCTTTTTGCGTTTGCCCGACGACCGCTTTCGTAGGAAATGTGTCAAAAAGTGTTAGCAATCGCTCGATCATGTCGCCCGTTCGTCCGCCCGTCCTTCCTTATCATCACTCCCGTTTCCCGCCATTCACACTCATTCTGTAGTCGTATTTGCTTCGCGCCACGCCAAACTTACTTAGTCACATCGGCATAGAACAGACAAAGAGCAACACAACACTTGCGACTCCAACTTACGCAAGGGACAAGATACGCACGCGCGCGCGGGAAATAAAATAAATCAAAAAGGAGGTGAGAGGGAGATAGAAATCGGACACTTTTACAATCACAACGACAACGGAGACGACGCCCTCGAGGTGAAAGCCGGCGAAATCAAGTCACTTTGAGGGTCATTCGCCATTTCCAGTCTGATGAACACTCGGATCTGATGATCATTCCCCTCGAGAAAGCGCTTCTTCCCCCTGCCGTCCGCCGTTTTTAATGTTTGTCTTCGCTGCCTTCCCAGTGTTATTATTATAATTAGGTGGGAGCAGCAGAGAATGAAATCCAAGCTTGCGTTTTTGCATGTCTCCTTCTCTCGGGATCACTCGCTCTCTCGCTTGCCTGTTTGACATTTCGGCTAAGCTTTTCATGCGTTCCGGTGTGCTTCTCCCTCTCTTTCTCTCATTGTGCTCCCGATTGTGAGCCGTGCTCTTCCCATACGGCTCCAAAAACAAACAGGCCATCGGGACGGGTACCATTCCGTACGAACCCCAAGTTCACTTGTTAACACACGCCTCATATGCCCCCGTTCGAAACAGCTGGAGGAGGAAAGAGGAGAAAAAGAAGAGGGCGATGACCCGGGAAGATTGGGAAAGAAGAGAACAGTTCGGCCATTTTCAGATGCAACTGCTCGACGGACAAGGGCGGCGTTCCGTGCTACGACGGGTGGTGCGAGGTCCGCAACACATCTTCCACGGTGAGTTTGTTTTCGTGATCCCCCTGATCATCAGTACAGCGTGTGAATCTCTCTCTCGGGGCTCCTCAGACACTGTTTGCCGGGCATCTTCAGAAAGAAAAAGATCGGAAGCTCAATTGAGTCATGGGAATCTGGCGTTCCGATGTTCGATGGCGCTTGTCGAAATCTGCTATCGCTTTGCGATTTCAATGGGTTACGACCTTGGAAACTAATAGAAAACTCTCGAAAGTGGAGAGACGGACCATTTTACAACAAAAGACCTTGAATTGCATGTCCACCAAGATGAAAACTGATAGCGCTCTGTTTGAATTTGAATCTAGAATATATGTCCACACACTGTTTCTCTTTTTGTGGAACAGCATGTCCTGTTTACGAGTAGTAGCTGACATTTCGAATGCGACCGAATCACTTTTGAAAACACACTGATTGAAACAACAACACCTTGGTTTAAGGGACGAATACTGCAAGGTCGAATCTCGTGTTGGTATTCATTCAATACAGTTCTCGAGAGGGGATCTGTGCAGCTGCGCGCACTTCCCAGGTGTCACATCTTTCTGATCGTGTCCTCGTCGGGCACTGGCACTGGGAGCATTTGCCTCTTTCGAGAGTCTTTTGAGATGTTGAAAAGTGCGCGAAGCGGCAGCAGCTGGTGTGCACTTTTCGGCTTTTTTGATTTCATCACCGAAAAGAAGAACACTGCAAACAGATGAGGGGCGCCCTCCCGAGAGAGATACTCGCAAAGAAAAGAAGCACTCGTTGATCCGATCGCTATGAGGGACCGATTACAGTACGGCGCGTGCACAGTGGTTCTCCGAGGCACCAAGCAGTATATGGCGTGCATTTCCGTCAAAAAGGAGTTGGAAGGAGATCGGTGCAAGGTGGAAGTGAGGAACGGCGTCGACGTGGTGAGTCGGGACTGACTTTTGTTGACAAAATAGTAATAGCTGTACCCGTTCTGTAGCAATTAGCAGGTGCAGACGGGTGAATGGAAGAGGAGGCGGCTATGTTTGCACATCTTTCGGTATGGTATCAAATGTTGGTGTAACATGCACACCTTTCGCACCCAATATGTACATTTACGAGGGCTATCTGAGGGGAAGACACTCGTGAAACTGTTCTGATTTCAGACAGTCTGCTGGTGCATGAAGGGCGACTACTGCAACATAGATCTGGTCGACCGAGTCGCGAACAAAGGAAAATCGAGCGATGAAATGTATGATGAGCTGCAAGTGGAAACTGCGCAGGAGTTCAACGAGAACAACAAGATCGACGAGGAAGACATCGAAGTAGACATCGGAGGGGTAACGACGACTCCGGAGATTTCGCACGGCAGCAACGTGTTCGACATGAGAAAGTCTGTGGAGAAGAAGGACCTGACCGAAGATCCCTCGATTCCTCCATGGCGCCGGGTCAACCCGCTGAACTCGGGAACCGCCTGGAAGCCGCCTCCGCCACCTCCGAGACCTGAAGCAGTGGAGCCGCGTGTTCTTCCGTCTACCTCGACTACCACAACTACTCTTGTCACCACGACAACGCAGAGCTATGAAGAGCTCAAAAGGCAGCACGATGAACAGAGGAAGGCGATGGAGGCGAAGAGAGAAGAAGAAATGCGGATGCGCATAGAGGAAGAGAGACGGAGGCTTGAGGAACGACGTCATCTGGAATCGCAGTACGATGCGCGACGTCGGTTCGGAGAGGAAAGAAGACATCAGTGGCCGGTGCCCAAAGAGGACACCACGACGACCACGTCTACAACTACAACAACAACTACTACTACTACCATTCCTCCAACAACTACCACGACGACTCGTGCTCCTCCCACCACGACGTCTGCTTCGACGACAACGACTACATCGTCCGTTCCAACTACTTCAAAGAAAGAGACAAAAACTGACTATGACAAATACTACCGTAATTGGAGACCTCATATCAGACCGATGGATCTCAACGCCACCCCTGCTGTAAGATACTCTCAGATTTGGCCCCGAACATCTTCTGGTTTTCAGATCTCAATCGCCAACCTCAGTGCAATCGTGTACCCCCCGAAGAACTTCGTCAAGGCAACCAAGACGTCTTCTTCTTCCACGACTACATCTACTACATCTACTACAACTACTACAACCACTACAACCACTACAACTCCTCCCCCAACCACTACCACTACACAGCCTATCATTTATCCCCCGGCCAACTTCAGGAAGGCCGCCAAGTCTCCTTCAGCCACTACCACGACCGTCAAGTCGCTTCCGCTTCCTGATTCGGAGTCATACGAGGAAGAAGATGACGATGAAGATGAAAACGAAGAAGAAGATGACGGTCCGAAGAACAGAATGATTGAAGTGAGACCGTATCTAACGAGGAACCTCTACAATGTGAACCAATTTCAGATGCCGAAGAGGGAAGAATCCGAAGAAGCGGACGACGTCGTCGTCATGTACACGCCACCCGCCCGCACGGATCCACCGCCACGCGCCCTCCCGACGCCATCTGTCCGGACCCCCGTCGAGAAGATGGACGAGTACAAGAAGCTCGTCGGATATGGAGCAGCTTCTTCGTCCGTCCTTTTCGCGTCCTTTATCTCATTTATAATCTTCTTCCTCTTGTCCTAACCGGTCACAAAACTCTAATGCACAATCTGGAATGCGATTCCCCCTCATAATAAGTTTGTTATTTTCCCTCGTTTGTTTGTGATCCTAGTCCCGTTTCCCACCAGATCCATCCAGGTTCCCTCCTTCCGATTCAATCTCGCACAGTGCTCTTTAATTCTCTGCTCTCCGCTTTACTCTTTTCCCCCTTCAGCTGCTCATCAAGGCGGGTCTCCTCTGTTCTTTTTCTTCTGTTCGTTCCCCATATGAATCCTTTCATATATATTATTCGATAAAATGAATTTATTTCGTCTCCGGAGACTCCTCCTTCCCGCCTCCTTCTTTTGCAAATCGCATTAGAGCTCCCGGTGTGTGGTGCAATTAGGAGCGCCCGCCGTCAAGTGGTGGTTGTGTGGCGCCGCGGAGTGAAAGGGCGACCACTCGAGGAGCGCCAGAAGGCACCTAATCGAATCCGTCGGGATACGGTGGACAAGCGGACAATGCACAAAGAGCCCCCGGACCCAAAATATTTTGAGCAGCGAGGCGTTGACGTGGCACGAAGGAGCATGCACCATTGGGCACAAAAGAGCCGTCTCTCACAACTGGAAGACTCGCTTCCGAAGGCGTCGAAAAACGGTTGCCAATGGGGCTCGTTTCCCCGATGGAAGAAGAAGTTGGAGCGATAAAAAAAGGAGTTCGCTCGGAGGGGAATCGAGATAAAGAGAGAGAGTGGAAGGGGGGCCGACCTGCGAATGGGATTCGCCTATTGCTCCTCGGAGACTTTCCTCCGAATGGGTGCTAATCGAGTATCCCATTCGCCGTCGTCGTCCCAATAAATGATAAATGTGTGCGGTTATCTCGGATCCATCTCGGGCGCCTGCCTCTTCTCAGCGCCCCTTCGCAGTTTACGAGCCGAGAGAAGTCGGGCATCTGCTCTCGCCCCGCCCCCTGCCGGCTACCGTAGTCGCCGGCTCCGCCTCCAATTGGACGACTCTTCTCGTTCTATCTTCCGAACCCATCTGGCCAACCCCTACGGGCACAATTCGTCTTCCGAGAGACCATCCCGTGTCGCAACATCCGGCTGCTCTCACTAAAAAAGCCCGCCACCTCGTTCCCGAAACGATGATGCTTCCGATCCCGAACTTTCCGTGGCTGGCTGCCGCAGCGGCCGCTTCCGCCTCCAGCGTCTTTCCGTGGAGACCTCCGATGGACGTGAACGGATGGCAGCACATCCTGGCAGCCAACATGCTCGAGATCAAGAAGGAGGTCAGTTTCCCTTCCCTTCCGAACTTCCACACCTTCTTTGACTTTCGTAGTGATCAGAAGATGCGTGGAACTCCGCAGATCTGCTACAGAATAGTAAAACCAAACTTCAGGCTTCCTAGTAAACAATCAACTCTGAAAGGCCCCAGATAATCCCGAGATAAACCGAATGAGATGTTCAGTTTTTACGAGATCTCTGAGTTTCCACCGATTCATCTCTTTAAAAGCTCTGCCCTTTTGCCGACTGTTCTCGAATCGTGCAACCTATACGTTCAACCTCTCATTCATTCCACCCATTCGCACATCTGACTTTTCGAGTGGGCTCCGTGAGCCGCCCGGATCTTGAGCCACATTTCGTTTCTCTCGGCTCAAAGCTGTAACTTTCCCCCCAGTCAAATGTTAATAAAACCGAGAGGAAAAGACAGACGGGAACCGCCGTGGCGCGAATTATGCCTCGCGAGATAATGATCATAAAACGATGCTTCTCCTCCTCGCAGCGGGGGGTACCTTATGGCGGGCGAGCACATGTCCCGCCCGTCATAGTGTGTGGCGCAACCTGTCATTTCGAAAGGGTAGAAGGCCGTTCTAATTATATGTACAGAAGAGTTATGAGCAAGTTGGAGGGCCGAATTGGCGGCTCCGTCACTCACTTTCCGCCTACCGTAGTCCTTTGCAGCTCCAGGACGGCGTCTCGCAGCTCACGACGGGACCTCATCCGGACGGATCTTCCGATGGAACCGACTGCGTCGTGTGCGGCGACAAGTCGAGCGGCAAGCACTACGGACAGTTCAGTTGCGAGGGATGCAAGAGCTTCTTCAAGAGGTCCGACGGCCCCCGATCCTCTTTCCGAACGTCCCGATGCTCTCTTGCAGATCCATCCGACGCTCGCTTTCGTACACGTGTCGTGCCGCGAAGAACTGCGCCATCGACGTGCAGCACCGGAATCAGTGTCAGTACTGCCGCCTGAAGAAGTGCATCCGGATGGGGATGCGCAAGGAAGGTGAGACCAGAAAGAGGGCATTATCCGGAAGTGAGACCAATTCTTCCGTACAGGCCGCAGGTCCCATGAGACTCAGACCGCTGTTTCAGCAGTTCAACGAGGTCGTCTGCCAGTCCAAGTGCCCTCGTTCTTCCCTCCCAACCCGTTTTTCCGTCCCTCGTTCCCGTTCTTGCCGGCTCCCCCGCCGCCCCTTTTCAATCCGTTTCTGGCGGCTCAATTCTCGAAGCCGCCCGTCAAAGGTACCATTTTCTGTACGTCTTCAATTCGAGAATCCCATTCTTATTTCAGAATCCATCTTCGAGTTCGCCGCTCAAACCATCTTCGCCACCGTCAACTGGGCGCGCACGAGCATGATCAATCTGACGCGTGGCGACCAGCTTCTTCTCCTCCGTAACAGCTGGACGCCCATCTTCGTTTTCGCGCTCGCCCACTCGAATTTCGGTCCCAATCTGGCGTCGCACTTCTCGGAGAACGCCTCCAAGTCCGAAGACGAGAAGACGGAGGAGAAGGCGAACAACGTGCTCGACGAGCCGACGTTCCACGGATTCCAGACGAAGATGAGCCAGATCCGCGAGATGCACCTCGACATCGTCGAAATCTCCTCGCTGCGCGCCATCCTGCTGTTCAGTTGCGGTGAGTCGGGCCTACCGTAGTGTGACCTACCGTATGCCTCGCGCTCTGATGAGGTGGGGCGGGCAATCCGAAGGGATTACTCCCGGGGCATCTCGCGCGCACGCACGGCTCCTTATCGTTTTTCCGCCCGCTTCTTTTCGCCTTCCATTTCCCTAATCCCAGCCGACATGTCATCTGCCATTCGCACGCTGCTCCATCCGCGCTCTCCGCGCTCTCTCGCGCTTCCGTTCTTTTTCGTGCTCGCCCCCGACTCGTCGCTTCACGAAGATACCTAGTACGAATCGAGTTTCAGACGAGGAGCATCTCGAGGAGAAGAGCAAGATCGCCGACATCGTCGACAAGTTGAAGACGGCGCTCGAGGAGTACTGCAGGGTCAACAAGGCGGCCGACGTGAGACAGTGCAAGGTTCCCACCGAATCAAGCCCATTTCCAGAGATTCGAACGTCTCCAAGAGTGCCTTCGGATGTTGCAGTCGACCCGCACACTGCCGGTCTCGCGCCTCTTCTTCTCGCGTCTCCTCGGCTCCACTTCCATCGACTCGATCCTTTCCGACCTGCTCACAATGCCCGCCGCCACGCCCACCTTGCCGCTCTTCCCGTCGGCCTCTAGGAACTGAGCTTCTCTCGCTTGCCCCCGAACATTTCGAGCCGTTCTGTGACACACCGTTCCACATCCCGATGAGAACCTCTTCTCCCCTGTCCCATTTCTAGTCATCTAGCGTCTTCTTCTTCTTTCCCTTCTCAATAAACGTCGTCGTTCCGGCACATCTCGCGGCGAGAAGAGACCCATTTGCATATTGACATTTGGTCCGCCCGCTCGTCATACCGTAGGCCGCCTCGGGGGCTCCGACGATCGTCACGGGAGCCATCCAACTCATCAACGAACGCGCGCTTTTATGGCTTTTATGCGCATATAGTTCATGCCCTCTTTTTATATGCGCGCCGAGCCCCCGAACGAAAGAAAGCGCGTTAGCCGGAAAAACGGGAAAAGGCGGGAAAGCCATCTTTCAAAACCTTCATTTACTGAAAACAAATAGTGATTCTTTCGGTTTCCTTTCCTTCGCAGATTCAATAGTATTGACGTCTTCAACAGGATTGCTTAGTCAACGTCTTCTGGAGAATCACGACGCCACGTCGACCACAAAGACGTCTTCTTTTCCGCCGTCGCTTCTTCTCGTTTCAGTAATGATGCGAGCCTCGCAAAACGTCGAATGCGTGCACTTCTTCTTGTCTTCTGAAGCAAATGGAATGGAGAAAGGGCGGCTCGCGGAGCACTCACGTTTGAGTCTGTACGTGGCGCAGAGGAACCAGAGGGCGCAGCTGAGAGTGCAGAACAGGAATCCGAATGCGATGAAAACGTAGTACCACTGAGAAGGGAGAGAAGACGTTGAGAAGGAACGGAGGAAGTGCTCACGTCGGGATGGATGTTCGTGTTCTCGATGTTCACTTGCGTGTCTTCTCCCAACACGATTCGCCTCAAGACGCGCGCCGTTGTCGCCGTCGCGCGGGGCATTTCTGACAGCAATGAACCAGAAAAAAAGCAACATTTCGAGAGATTCGGAAGGGATCACGTTTAAAAGTGAACTTCTTCTTCGCCGCAGATATAGATGGACAGATAGAGAGTCACCCGAGCAGCAGCTTTACCAAAAGAGACAACGGGCACCGAGATCAGAAAGAAATCAGAAAGAGAATGAGAACATCTTCTCCAATTCATTCATTCAATTCCTACAATACACAATACAAGCAATATTCATCATTGGCGCTTTGTGTGAACGACGTCTTCGCGACGAGCCGCTCTCACTCTTTCTTGTCGCCGGCAGAGTCGGCAATCTTCTTCAACTCCTCGGGAGTCATGTCGGCGCAATTCTCGTAGCCGTCATCCTCCTGCAACAACCGTTCGTCTTCCCTTTCGGCCTCTCGTTCCTCTCACCTTTTTCTCCTCCTCCTTCTTCTTTTCCTCCTTCTTGGACTTCTCCTTCTTGGATTTCTCCTTCTTGGATTTCTCCTTTTTCGACTTCTCCTTCTTCTCCTCCTCCTTCTTCTCCTCGGCCATCTTCGACGGAGCGTCGGCGATCTTCGAGGCGGCAGCGGCGGCGTCGGCGGCCGGCGCGGCGGACGGAGTCGGCGGAAGAGCAGCCGATTGCGGAGCAGCCGGCTTCGGAGCGGCCGGAGCTGCCGCCGCAGCGGGCGCTTCTTCCTTGCTCTTCGACGCCGACGAGACGGTGCTCTTCGGCTTGCCCTTCTTGCCGCACGCGATCAGAAGGAACACCGAGAACGCCGCTGCCGGGAGCAGATTGACGAAGAAGAGACGGTAGGTTGACTGAAATGGCAGCTGAAAACGCTTCTCGCTCTCTTCTCGGACCGAAACTCACTTCCATCTAACTAAGAAGCAATTACGCGATCGCTTTCAAATTCACTCGTACAAAGGGCAAATCGTACAGAGTGCGTACTGACTGTGCCACGTACTTCCAGGAAAGATTCGCGCTTGTCTTATCAGCATCTCGCAAAAAGGTCACGTTCAAAAAAACTTCCGAAACGTTTCGTTGTTATGAAAGAATCACGTCTTCTTTCTCTTCCCTTTCTAGAAAACAAATTGGTTGGATTCATAATTACACCACACCCATTTTTTGTTTCACTCGAGACGTTTCCAAAGCGAAGAGACACATGATTTGATAGTGTTTCCACTTTCCGTCTGCGCCCTCCTCTCCTCGCGCACTCTCTCTCTTCCAGTTTACACACCGACAATAACCTTCTCCTTCGTCTTGTTCTCGAGATGAGAAAACGTCAGAAGACGTCGAGAAGTCAATTGACGACGACATGGTGCTTCTGTTTGACGACGTGCCCATCAAGGAGTACTTCACGAAGGTCTTCGACTTCTACGTCGACTTCCAGTCCGACAATCCCAAGTACCGATGTCTTCTCGGCAAGTGCCACGTCGTGGTGAGTACTGCAGACAGTGGGAAAGTTCCGAAGATCGATCGATATGCAGAACGCGGCGAAGGTGTTGGTCCTCCTCGAAGTGCTCCTCGTCGTTCCGCTCTACGTGCTCTTCCTGTTCCCGTGGTGGCTCTCGTGGATCGGATTCCATCTCGTGCTCATCCTCGTCACCCTCTACGCCATCCGCAAGAAGAAGCACCGCTTCATGTGGCCGATCGTCTTCTTCACAGTAATCCCCCTTTCCCAACGTCTTCTTTCCCTTCCGTTTGCAGTTCTGTCAGTTCCTCTTCTGGGGATTCGTGTCTCTTGTGCAACTGTTCATCGCCGTCTTCGACACTGACACCTTCCTCCGCTTCTACTCGCAGAGCCACCACGAGGAGTTCTTCGAGAAGATTCTCGCCGTCGTCCTCATCAAATCAGTCATCCTTCTCATCGCCGCCTTCCTTTTCTGGAGACTTGCAGTGTTCTACGCCGTCAAAAACTACTTTTCCGACAGACTGGAGGGACAAGTGAGTGGAGAATAGTCACGTGTGTCACGCGACACATCGTTTTCAGGTCTCGGCGACCGAAGAAAGCAAAGGACTCGAGGCGGTCGCCCAGAAACTATTGCAACCGGTTTAGAGTGTTCGAATGAATCTTTATTACACAATTCAGGCGGTTCTGGCCGGACACTGACAGTAGCCGGCGTCCTCTCCCTGCTTTCCGCGGGTTCCCGGCACTCCGGACACTCCGTCCTTGCCTCGTTTCCCGGCACGTCCGTTCTCTCCCTTCCGTCCCGGCGCTCCGAGAGCTCCGTCCTTTCCGTCGACTCCCGGCTCTCCCGGGGCTCCCGGTGCTCCGAGTGCTCCTTGCGGTCCCGGTCGTCCCGCCAATCCGACGGTGGCGATGGTTCCCGGCTGTCCGGCTGGTCCGCGTGGTCCCTGTCTTCCCGGCGATCCGGCCGGTCCCTGGTCTCCGGCCTCTCCGAGCGGCCCGGTTTCTCCTTGGTCTCCGAGAGCTCCGCGTGGTCCGATCGGTCCCTTCTCGCCGCGAGCTCCGATTGGTCCGGGGGGTCCTGGAGGTCCTGGAGGTCCGGCCGGGCACTTGATGCACTCCTTCGTGTCCGGCATCTCGTGGTTCACGACGTCTCCTGGAATTCCGTCGCCTCCGTCCACTCCGTCCGGTCCCGGTTGTCCCGCATTTCCAGGAGCTCCCTTCTCGCCCGGAGCTCCGACCGGACAGTTCTTCGTTGGCTCAGCGCAGTCTGAAAAGGTTCCAGTCCTGATGTTTCATGAAGTGTGGGAAACTCACTGCACTGTTCGTCACTTCCGCTTCTCTTTCCTCTCACGAACGCCTTCAAGATGTTCGTCTTCTTCGGAGTGTTGCGTGACGTCATCTCGTTCAGGCGCTGCCACGTGTCATCGCTGACCTCCTTCCAGTCAGCGAGCTCCTCTTGAAGACGTCCGCGGAAAGATTCGAGCTCGCCGAGCATCGAAACCGAATACCAGACGGTGGCGAACGTGACGAGGAACGCCGTCGAAGAGACGCTTCCGATGACGAATTTCCACATTTCGAATAGAGAAAATCCGATGATTTCGGTGATGTAATCAGTCCGTTTTATACGAAAGGAACCGAAGAAAAAGTAGACGAATCGAGGTTTTTCGCAGTTTTTTTCCCAGCGATCGGCGGATTCAAAGACGAACTGGATAGGATGCGACATTCTGATTCGGACGATCGAAAACCGGTCGGAGGGACTAGGAAACGCTCGTGGAAGAAGATCTGTTGGGTCCAACAGACGCCACGTGGTACTTCCAACTCACAGGCTCCATCCTCGTTTCGTCATCTTTTTTCGTTGTCATTCACACGTGAATGGCGAGACGACGACGCAGCCTTCTTGTCACGCAGGAGCGTCTTGACGCCGTCACTTCGTGAGTATTCAGAAGACGTCGAGTGTTTCGAAGGCGTTCCAGAATCTTCGGAGACGTCGCTCGCTACACAGCCGGCTGGGCGAGCGTCATCGTTTGTTCTGTGATGAGCGTCTTCATTTTCGGAGTTTTGATCCACGAAGTCTGAGTCTGAAAGTATCGTTCTCACGTGAAATTCATCAGTTTTCAGTTTATGTGCTACATTGGATATGAAGGTTGGATGGCGTTTTGCGCCGAAGTAGAAGCGGGAACGTTCAGTTTCTGGAAGGAAAAGGAGACGTACACTCCTGTGATAAAAAGGGGCGCGCGAAGAAGGACGAAGATGATCGACGTGGAGGAGGACAGGGAGGAGGGAGATCAGTCGGAAGGAGCGACCGAACAATCCGAAGAGGCACCTTCGGCAGAGAAGGTTCCCGACACGATGGGCTTGTCGACGAAACTAGGCGGCATTTCGAGGCGGGCAGCGACGATCGAGGAGGAAGCGTACGTGGATCCTTCGGTGAAAGGACTGAGAACGAGCGCTTCCGAATCGGCGTTCGTGCTCTCGAACGAGTTCAAATTGCCGAAAGGTTCTTATTGAGAGCTCAGATCATTTGGAGAAGTGAAACCAATGCAAAGTGAAACATTTAATAAATCGGTTATAGCGTTGTCTTCTTTCTGTGGATCTTCTTGACTTTCCGATCGGCAGGCGGTGCCGGCTCCACGTAGCACTTGCGGGCAGACGGCGTCACGCCCATCTCTTTCAACATCCTCGCCGCTTCCACTTCGTCTTCTTCTGTCGCCTTCAACACGTGGAACCTGGAACAAATAACTATTGTGGGACAGTGAACACGTGCTCACTGTTCCACTGTGCTCGAGTCGCTCGCTTTGATCGTGAGCACCTTCTCGAACTCCAATGTGGCCTTCATGATTCTGTCGGTCGGCGTGTTCAGTGCTTTGTCGATCGAATTCACTTCTTCCGCTGGAAACGCATTGTGGATTATATTTAGTAGCGTCTGAATCTCTGACTAACTTCCTGTCGCCGTCGCTTTCAGAAGAGCGTCCAAACTGCTCATAGTCTTCCTTTTTTTTACGTATGACATCTTCTGAAAACATGCACATCCCAACATCTTCTTTTCTAGTTCAAATAGGAACACTTGGAAAGAATCGACCTATGTAAAACAGTCGAGCAGAGTTTAGAAAGGATATTTATTACAGGAGAAAAAAGTTTTTATGTGTGGAACAGCTTGAGCAGCTTGCTTCCGGTCTTCAGTTTGCTGAGAGAAGGCGTCTTGTGAAGCGGCGCCGGAGTTTTCGTCGTCGAAGTTTTGGCGCGAACTTGCGAAGAACGCGAAGAGGATCGGAGGGAAGCAAATGCTCCGCCTTTTCTCGGAGTGATGATTTCCGAGTCGGAAGAGCACTGTCGCGGAGAAGGACTACGTGCTCCCGAGATGATGTTCTGAAAGTAAGACGTCACCCTGAGGAGACTTCTGGCGATCACCTGGAAGATTGAGTGTAGGCTTTGGGTGAACTGACGAAGGTCGCTGGCCGCAGAACACTCGGCGAAGTACGCCTTGTGCTGCGAGGCGAGGCGCTCTCCTTCCGTCTCCGACACTTGACGGTACCTCTCCAGGTCGCTCTTGTTGCCGACGAGAAGAGTCCGATGTTCGCGCGGGCACAGCACGTGCTCGTGTCGCGAGATCCTCTCGAGAAGCCCTTCCGCGTACTGCAGACTCAGCTGACTCGTGACGTCATAGACGACTACATACACGTCAGCCCACGCAATCCAGCGCATCTCGTCCTTGCCGGTGCCCTCGACGGTGTCCATCATCCACACCATCAGACACTGTCCGCCGACCGTCTCTTGTCGACAGTAGTTGTCCTCGAGCGTTGAATCGTACTCTCCGATGAAACGCTTCGTTATGTACTTCACGGCCACCGCTGCAACTTTTCGATTATCTCCAAAAACTCTGGCCACTACTCGCCTGATTTTCCTGATCCGGCCATTCCGACGAGTGCCACGTGTAGCTCTTTGAGTGGTGCACTATTCCGCATTGTTGGGACGGGCGGGAGAAGCGAGGGGGGAAAGTAAAGAGGAAGGGAAGAGAGACAGGAGTTGCTCGGCGAGCAGCAGCAACAGCAGTACACCTGACACTCTTCTCCCGAACAGCTGTTCAGAGATCGCTATTACGATGGTCCCGTGAGGGAGCCTTTCATTGTTAGAAAAAGTCAATATTGCACAGGAATAAAATTTGTGGCACATACAATAAAACGCTATTAAATTATTACTGTTATTAACTAGATATTTAGTCGTCCACGGGGCGATCATGTCCATCTCGGGGAAGACGTAGAACCCAGGTTACAAGTCCACGGTAGATACTTACCTGGTCCGTCGGATGAATGAGGTATCCGGTTCTGTAGATTTCTCTCGCGAATGTTGTCATAATCGATGTATTCCCGATTCCCCATTGTCTGATCTGTTGGCTGAAAAGTATGAAATTAGGTCCGAAACGTCGTCGACAATCTTACAAGTCGTACAAATGTCGTTCTGATCCGTTAAAAAAGAAAATACTTCTGTTGAACGCGTTGGTGGCGATTAGCTGCAAGAAGGTGGAGACGTGAATCAAAATGAAGGCGGAGCTTACGGGGGAATTCCAGATTTTCGAGATATCATCGAAGGTGTGCCGAAGAAAGGCGATGTCAGTCATTTCTGGAAACGGAAGCATTCCCTAAAACAGCAGGCGACCCAATCGAAACGAACCATCTCGGTTAGCAATGTCGAGGAACACTTGACGGAAACATGGGTTTTCAGTCACTGGATGCGGGCACAGATAGGTCCATTGGCGCGGGAGGAGGTCGGCAAAATGGTGGATGAACAAGAACTGGAGGAACTGGGCGTACTGGAAAGAGAAAGGATTTGGAGGTCGGAGGGTGCAGCGCACGTCTGGAAACAGCGTAACACGATGATGCGTCAGTTCCACGACCATCCCGACTTCAATATCTTGGAACTGCTGAATGATGACGAGAGCATCGTGTTTGATCAATCGGACATATTTGATTGTCGGGCAATGTCTGGAACGATTGATTCTGACTGCGATCGTTTCGCAAATTCACCTTGCAAAGGTCTCAAAGTGTTTGTGCAAACGAGGTAAGTGTATCAGTAGTATAGATTTGGTGAGCTGTTGAAGGGGGGTGTTGAACTCTTCCGAGGAATACAGAAAATCGAAAACCTTTCTGCAAGCGATTGACCGAGATTGATTCGAAAACGAAGAATAGATTCCTACGCAGTTTGGGGCTCAATCCTTCGAGCGGGCGTTCCAGCAACTGTGTCGGGAGAGAAGTCCATTCGAAACGACGTCGTCTGGAAGGTCCAGTCCAAATTCGAGCACCTCATTCGCCTCCATCTATTGTCTGCCTTATTGAGATCATAAATGCCAATGTATCCGTGATTTTTGAGCAGGAGGAGCCGACGATTTCTCATCTGGATATCACATTGTTTGAAGATGTGTTTGAAGTAAACAACGTCGACCAGGTCTCTCTGAAATCATGAATTTGAAAAGCGAGAAAGAAGAATGAAGTCACCTCGATGTCATACGCGACGACGGCGAAGCTTGCCAAATCGATATCCGTGTCGATGGGCTCGCGTTCCGGAATATCGGGGGTGTAATCGCTGCGCAAAGCCAAACGGAATATCCTTGAGTAGCCCTTGTGTTGACGTGAACGCGCGTACGATGTTGCGGAGCAGAACCCGATATGGTTGCTGTTGGTTCCGTTGTCCGGGGGAATCTCACCTTGATGATTCCTGATCCACTCCTGGAGTTCAGCGGATGGAATGTAGGGAACATGTTGCGTTGGTTCTTCGGTGGCAACGGTCTCTTCTTCTGAACCTTCTCCTTCCGGGACCAGCAAGGAGCGTGTGAGAGCGTTATACACAGGCATCGTCCGACTCGTCTCTCCACAGCTTCTTGCTGCGTCGATAGAAATGCTTGATGCTGTCTTGGCGGCAATCCAGTACGGTAACGTGCGGCTCGTCTCTACGCTTTGCAAAGGTTTCCCTCTCGGGTTCACGAACATTTCTTCTTCTTCTGGATCGGAGTCTACAGGTGGCGGTATCGCGTTCTCAGGGTAGTTGTGGTTGTACTCTCTGATCCACCCGGCTCTCGCCTCTTCGTGCTCGTCCGTCTCTGCGGCGATTCGCCGCTCGATCTCAGGAATGACACATGGGTGAACGTCTCGCGGGATCTCTCCAGGTTCTAGCCCGTTCTCATCAATATAATCCTCGTCTTCATCAGAAATGGGTTCACTGTCTTCCTCGCTGTTCGCGACGTCCCCGATGTCCAGATCCTCGCTTATTTCCATCATATCGTCATCCTGGTCCGCATCGTTTTCCAGATCAAAGTCGTCAAAGTACGCAGTTATAGCCATTTTGAAAATGATCGTTGTCGAGTCGTCCGTCCACCAGGAGTCGTAGATTTCGTGAGGTGCAGCGTTTTCTATGAGCCTAGTGAACAGTTTCGTGTGATGTTTCGCGAAAAAACGGTGATGCGGGATTGGTCCTTGCGGAATTTTATTGATCATATCGCAGTCGTCGCGTTTCGCGTTGATGCCACTGTACTCGAAAACGGTGAGCATCTAAAAGCCAGAAAATGCCATGAGAAAGGAAGAAAGGTGGCGAACCGTGGCGGAGTGACTCTCGAAAGCCAGATACTTCCCATCTGGAGAGAATCCGAGGATTTTGCTGTTCGCATCGAAATCGATGTCTCTTTCCTCTGGATCCGATTTAACCTCGAAGGCGACGCAAACTTCGGTTTCTGGCCCAACGACAAGTTGATGAGAGTGACGGTAGGTTTCCAGTTGGGTGCCATCTACAAAAACCGCAGATTAGGCTGGTTTGATAACTCTCTTTTACATTTTCGTGTATTGGATCCAATTTCCCTATCCAACAGGTTCAACACCAGGTTACACCGCGTTGGTCTTTCCTCCTCTTCTACCGTAAAATCGCCATCCATCTGTAAAATAAACTGTAAAAGTATGCTAAGACTGCGATACTGAAAACTTTGTAAAAAGATTGTGAATTTAAACGTTGAAAACAATTGTAGAAGAGCTTCTCGCTCTCCTGCGAAAGTTAGTCCCTCGGGACGCGCCTTTTCAAACTTATTACGCGGGTTCCACTTGTTTTGTTTTGTGCGTCACACGTGCGCTCTGAATTGCGCGCACTGCGACACGTCACTCGGCAGTCAGTCTCACTTGCTCCGTGGATAATAGAAGGAAAAAAGGTGCTGGAAGCGATGAAAAGAGTGATTCTTTTGATTCTCTTGCTCGGAGAAGCGAGTGCAGTGATAGACAAGGAGCAGTCGCAAGTCGAGTTCGATGCCGGAAACGCTCTACTGATAAAGGTAAGCGGCGATAAAATTGAAAGAAAAATTGAAAATTGCCAACATTTAAGGGGCGGTTCGCCGATGCACTTTCTCACTATCACAAGGCCATCGAGCTCAACCCGTCCCATTATCAGGCGATTTACCGCCGGGCGACGACCTACCTGGCCACTGGGAGAGCTCGTCCGGGACTCGCTGATCTGGACTTGGTTCTCGAGCAGAAGCCGGATTTCGCAGGAGCCAGACAACAGAGGGCTAATGTACTGCTCAAAATGGGACGTCTGGAGGAGGCAGCTATCGAATTCCAGTACTTGGTGAGCGAGGTACGAGGAAAAGAGAAGAGAGCATTTCTAGATCGACAACACATCGGCTAGCTCGGAAGCTTCGGAAAAGCTGGAACTGGTGGAGAGTCAGCAGAGAGACATCGATATTCTCAAGTACGCGGAGGCGGATGGACAGTGTGACGGAGTGGAAGAAGTGGCGACGAATCTGATGGATGTGCAGCCGTGGAACGCCTTTTTGTACAGATTCAGGGGAAAGTGTTTCGAGAAAGAGAACAAGCTGAAAGACGCGATCCACGATCTGAAGCACGCCTCGAAACTCTCATCCGACAGCACCGAAATGCTTTTTGAGATCTCCGAATTGCAGTACAAAGTCGGAGATGTTCGGGACTCGTTGAGGTGGGCGTTAAATCGAAAAACCCCCGGAACAGTGTTGGTTTTCAGCACGATTCGCGAGTGCCTGAAACTGAACCCGGACCACAAAAAATGCTATTCTTCCTATAAGTCTCTTCGGAAAATCGTCAAGTCGTTAGGTTTGGATTGAAAGGGGACTGATAGAAAAAAGTCAAAACGGTTCAGATTCTATGAAAGATTCGATCGAAAAATCGGAGTGGGCGAAATGCTTGGAGACCGGAGAGAAGCTTTTGAAGGCGAACAAAGAAGACTTGTCAGTGAAGATCAACGTCTTCCGGATGACGTGCACATGCAATCGAGAAGAAGGAAACATTGGATTGGCGATCGGAGAGTGCACTGAAGTGCTCGAGGGCGACGAGTCGGATGTGGAGACCCTCGTTCAGAGAGCCGAAGCTTACATGGCTGACGAGGAATACGACTTGGGTTTGTAATGGGGAAAACGAGAGCAAAAAAAAGGCGAAACGGTATTTTAGCTGTCGCCGATTACCAGAAGGCGAGCGAACTGGACGGATCGAATGAAGCCGCCCGAGAAGGTGTGGAACAGGCGAAGAGGGCCAAGGAGCTCGTCGGAAAACGAGACTACTACAAGATTCTGGGAGTGCGCCGCAACGCGAACAAACGTGAGATCACAAAGGCCTATCGGAAGCTCGCTCAAAAGTGGCACCCGGATAATTTCTCGGACGAGAAGGAGAAAAAGCGTGCCGAGAAAAAGTTCATCGACATTGCGGCTGCGAAGGAAGTGCTCACGGACGAGGAGAAACGGCGATCTTTCGACAGTGGAAACGATCCGCTTGACTCTGAGTCGCAGAGAAATCCACGCGGTGGAGGCGGATTCCACGGTTTCAACCCGTTCGGTGGCGGAAGAGGCGATTTCTTCTTCCACTTTTAGATTTTCAATTTATAGGTATTTATGGTGAAACATACGGATCTCTTGTAATTAAAAATACACTTTTCTCTTGTTGTCAATGAATCGTCTTTATAGGAGAAATCGAAACAACTATGTAAAAGGAATAAAAATCGGCTTCTCGTTCTAAAAGGCACATGAGGGTTGTTCTAGTTGATGCGGTTCCACTGGAAGTGATCCGTCTTGAACTGTCCGGGCTCCGGGTGGTTATCGAGGAACGGCGAGTCGAGTTTTCCCTCGATGAACAGCTTTCTGCGTTGGGCGGCGATCGCCTCAGCTCTCTATAAATCAACCATGTCTTCTCTTTCCGAGTATTTTCTGTCAACCTTCTTCTGCTTGTCGCCAGTGAGGCACTCCTGGTAGTCACGGTGCTCGAGATCGCAGTACTTGCGTCCGAGCTTCGCTCCGTACGCCTCCATGCATCGGTAGAATTGCGACTCAAAGAATCCACAGATTCGTCCTTGTTGCGAGAGTGGCACCGAGAGTGTGTCCGACAACGGAGCCTTCACAATCGGTGAAAGTGTCTGGAAGTTCTCCGGCACGCGGTTTCCAGTGGCCATTCCCTGCAAGATGCATTCTTGCGTTTTCTGTTCTCCCCGTCCTCTTTTATTAGGCCGCATAGCGCTTCTTTTTCTTCGGCCTTCTCTTGCTTTCTTCTCCTCTCACGCCGCCCGAAAATCGATGGAATGCGGGCGGCTGAGGCGTGCATGTGAGAAATGCTCGCGGAGTAAGAAGGCAACTTGAATACTCGCTCTCTCCGCTTTACTAAAACATGGACGCCATCTACAACCTCGTCGAATGTAACGTTCTATAGCCCACTCATCTGCCACGTGGACATTTTTTCAGCCGTGCACGTCTTCATACCGCTCGTCGCGTTTCTCGTCTTTCTCACGGTCATTTACATCAATTCGAAGACAATTGATGAGCCAGGTTAGTACGAGAAAAAAAATGAAAAGATAGATTGATCGGGACGATTACCGATAATAGAAACTTCTGAAAAGGGCGAATATTGAATACTTTATCAGCGGTGGGAATCTTTAAAATCTAAAATATGGAGGGTTTAAGAAAAAAAGAGGGTCGTGTAATCGAATCGAAAAAGCAGAAAAAGAGAAAAGTAAATGAATGGCGGAACATTGCAGATACTGCTCTGAAGAAGAAGAACCAGATCTCTCCGAAGAGCGATGAAGACGAAAAAACTCCAGACGTCAAAAAATCAGAGTGAAGAGAAGATTTGAAACTATTATACAATTGTTAGTCGCCAACACACTTTGTCCAGTCAATAAATGAACGGTTCTAGTAGTGGAGAGGGTTTCCCTTGCAGAGAATAGGGGTTAGTGACAAACAGGACGAGAAAAGGAAACAGCTCGATTAGAAAGAGTCGACAGACTAGATTATGTCGAGTTAATCGGGAAGAAAAGGGCAAATGGTCGCGAAGATCGGAGCCTAATTATATATTACAAGAGAGTTTTCTTTAAGGATTCATCCTCGGCAGGTTAATCGTGCTTTTCACAAAGTCGGCGAACTCTCCTTGGTCGTCGTGGTCGGCGTATTGAGTGAAGAACACGTCCGAAGTCAGCGATTTGAGAGTGGCTCGTTCGGTTTGCATCTTTCGGAGGCACTTAGAGACGAAGCCGATCACTTCGTCGGTGAAAAATCGTTTCGGAAGAGTTGGCGGCGGTCCGTTGACAATGTAGTCAAGCATTTCGAATATGGCCATGGAAGCCGGATTGCTCGGCGGGTTATACTCCTTGACCTCTTCGAGACTCTCGGCTAGTTCTATTTCGTTTTCGGCCACGTTGAACATAGTGGCGTATTCTGCCCGCGAAGGAGCGGGAACTGGATATCGGCCGATGAGGAGCTCGACCAGCGATAGTCCGAACGACCATATGTCCGATGAGATTGTATAGTGGGATCCAGTCAGGCGTTCCGGCTGGAAGAATGACTTTGCTCTTATCTGTTCTTCCCTCAGTTTCTCAAGAGCTCACCGCCATGTAGCTTCTGGTTCCGACAAACGAGTTGGCCATTGAGTCAATGAGCATTCCAGAGACTCCGAAATCGCACAGTTTTATCTCTCCGTTGCTGTTGACGAGCATGTTCGATGGCTTGACGTCTCTATGAAGTATCTTGATCTCATCTTTAAGGTAGGTGAGACCACGAACGACGGCCACCGAAATTCTGCCAACGAAGCTCTCCGGAAGGCGTCCAACCTGAAGAAAAGGTACGATTTGATTTGCAAGGGGAGAAATCAAGTTTCGACCCTCGTACTTTTACACCTTGATGTATCAAACAAGCAATGTCGTCATCATAATCAACTACCGCAGAAAAACGCAGGAGGGGGATGTTCATCGCGCGACGCAAGCGAAATAGAAGGCGATCGGGCGGAGACCCAGATGAGAAGAAGTGCGCGACTTGCCGTTTCGTTCCACCGTCACGACCGCATATAAGCACCCGGTATGGCTGTCGAAATGACTGGCTTTTCCCTCCCTCCGCGCAGAAGAAGACACCTTTGCCATTCCATTTCCTTTTCACCATCTTATTATTATTCTTTCGTTTACACCGTTCGGCTTGTTTCAGATGGACGAGAAGAGCAAAGGATCCCTACGAAGCGTCGCTTTCGTCGCCGTCACCTTCTCGACGGTGGCCGTGACTGCCGTCCTCATCGCTTTCCCTCTGGTCTTCCATTATGTGCAGACTCTGCAAGCCTCTGTGCAAGGAGAAGTTGAGTACTGCAAGTCGCGCTCCCGTGACATGTGGCGCGAGATGGTCGAGGTGGCTCCAGAAGGACCCGATGATCCACTCGACGTTCTGCTGAGAGCAACCCGTCAGGCTGACGCTCAGTGCTGCACTTGTCAGCAGGGACCACCAGGACCAGACGGAGAGCCAGGACAGCCAGGAAGAGACGGAGAGCCAGGTCACGGACCAGGAGAGCCAGGACCGCCAGGACCAGATGCCGAGCTTCACGACCGTATCCTTCCAGTGCCACCACAGTGTCCATGCACTGCTGCTCCAGGACTTGGCGGACCACCAGGACCACCAGGACAGGACGGAATTCCAGGAAACCCGGGACGCAATGGGGAGGACGGAGCTCCAGGACCACAAGGACCGGCTGGACCACCAGGACCGCCAGGACAGCCCGGACAACCGGGACAGCGTGGACCACCAGGAGAGCCAGGAGCTCTTCTTCCAGGAAACGACGCTCCACCAGGCCCACCAGGACCACCAGGAAGACCAGGTGCCCCAGGACAGCCAGGAAAGGCCGGATCCCCTGGACAAGACGGAACCAATGGAGAAGCCGGAGTTTCTGGAGAGCCAGGACAACGTGGACCACCAGGGCCACCAGGACAGGCCGGAACCCCAGGAGCCCCTGGAGACGCCGGATCCCCAGGATCTTGCGAGCACTGCCCACCAGCTCGTCTTGCCCCAGGATATTAGACCAAACGATTTTTGTACAAATAAAGTATTGCAATCCACACTCACCTTTTTAAGTACAATATCAAGAGACAGGCCGTCCATGTACTCCATGCATATCGAAATGTCGTTGTTGTCGACAAACGCTCCGTAAAATCCAACGATGAATGGGCTGTTGCACTTGTGCAGAACAGCCAGTTCCTTGACTATCTGCTGACGGACCGACGGCTTGATCTCGAGGTGCACAAGCTTTCGAGCCATAATCACACCAGTCTTTTTGTGCACGCACTTGTTAACGACGCCTCCGTTTCCGTGGCCGAGTTCTCCCTCAGTGTGGAGCATATCTTCGCTCAACTCCTGAATTGAATTAGAAATCCTACATATTTTGTTTTTCGTTCACTCACTTTTATTCCTTCCTTGACTTGCAAAAACTCGCTAAGCCGCTGAGTTTGTGGTTCGGTGAGCCCGAGCTTTTTAAGCTGCTCTTCCAAAGGAATCGCAGAGGTGGTCTCCTCCTGAAGCACACTTTGCACGATGTTCTTCATAGTTCCGAATACTCACCGCCGACGCGTCGCCAGTTTCGCTCAGTTCATTCACGGTCGGAGGTACGAGACTTAGGCCAAGCGGATTACGCCTTTTACCGCTCGACATTCTGTAGAAATCTGGATTGAATGAGAGGGATGAACGGTACGAAACGGGGTCAGGGTCGCTATGACGATTGGAAGCCGCCGAGTCAGGTGAAAAAGGCGATTAAGAGTCGAGAGAGGGACTAGAGAGTGGCTCACTCTGCGGCTCTAGCTTATTGACTGCTCTTCCGAGCATGGCCAACGGAGCTCCACGACGCAGATGAATGCGCTTTCAAGCGAGAAAGAGAGGAGCGAGAGGCGGGAAAAGGAGCGAGACGGAGGCTAAATAATTAAAATTTAATCGAAAGTGAGAAAGGAGCGCGAGGGAGATGAGGAAACGGGAGGAGCTGACGAAGGGAAATTCGAGATGTCGACACATTTGGACAGCTGAGACAAAGGCATGACGCTCACGATTTCGTGGACGAAATCTGTTTACGTCTTCGTCGGATTCGAGCCGGATTCTCTGGGATTTCTATCCGATTGTAGCGTTCGGAATGGGAAATGTCGTCGATAGCAGATGAAAATGTGAAAAACAACGCAGGAACCACGAATCAAGACACTCGACGACAAATGAGGTTAAGAAAAAGAGAAACTAGAGTGAAATCGAGCGGAAAAAACTTTGGAAACAGCGAGTAACAGAGGAGATTGTAGAGACAGGAGAAGCGTTTGAAACGAAATTGGAAGAGTTTAACGATGCATTCCTTTGATTAGAAAACAGCGAGCGAATCTAAAGTTAATCGAATTTTGCAATTTCCATCTGCAGCAGCTGCAAAATCGGCCAAACTTCGAAGCAGAAAAATGAGCGAATAAATTAAGCGATAAATAACGGGCGGCTTGAAGAAGCGGAGTGTCGTTGCCACTGAAATTTTCGCACAAAAAAACTTTTTTTTCTGTTCATCGAATTTTACGGAAAGTTTCCGTAATTCATGCTGTTTCTCTGCTTTAAAATTATTGAAATCTTAGTATTTTGTTTCAGAATGGAAAACAAAGAAAAGCCAATCAAACATCTCGTGATCGACACTTGCGCGATCATTGCGAACCCCAGTTTACATGTCTGTTGTTTTCCATCTGGTTTCCTTGCTAAATGATCGTCTTTTTCAGACATTGGCTGAAAATTACTATGCTCCACCTCAAATCTTGGACGAATTGCGCTCATCGAAAGCGCGCAAAGTTTGGGACATTCTCCCGTTTGAGGTCATCCTCCGGGAGCCAACTCAAGCTGCTCTTCGAGCCGTCATTGATGCTTCGAAGACGACCGGAGACTTCCAGTCTCTCTCGATGGTTGATATCAAGATGATCGCGCTGACATATGATTTGCATGGTCAGTACGTGAATCAGAAAGACACGAAATCGACTACGGAAGAAGAGGACCAGAAGATTAATCACGAATTGAGTGGGAAAATTGAGAAGATTGTGATAAGCGAGGATAAGAAAGAGGAAAAAGACGAGAACGAAGACTCGGCAGTCGGCGAGGAGGTGGACGGATCTGAATCTGGGGAGGAGAGCAGTGACGACGAAGACGGCTGGATTACCGCTGACAACATCGAAGAGACGCTGAAAAAACTCGGAGGATTCGAGATCGAGGAGAATATGCTTGTTGGTTGCATCACCACTGACTTTGCTCTCCAGAACGTGCTTCTTGCCATGAATCTCAGCCTCGTATCGCTCTCCGGATACAGAATCCGCAAACTGAAGTCGTTCGTTCTCCGTTGTAGAACGTGCTTCACCACAACGAGTGTAATGACGAAAGAGTTCTGCCCGTCTTGCGGACACAAAACACTTCACAAGGTTTGTTCCCGAATCCCCACCATGTCTGGCTCTCGTTTTATTTCGGCTCAGTAGCTGAATGTCTCGCCAGCTCGTCCGTCCCCTTTTCCCTCCCTTCTCGCTTTTCTGTGTCGTCGCTTCATCGTCAATAGCAACGAAGCGGCGCTCCTTTCCTTCCTCTTTTTTCGCATTCTCCCAACAAACCCGTGTATTTCATCATCCGCCAATCAATACGCTCGCTAGCAAGAGAAGCGAACTAGTTCTCAGAAGACATTTTACGAGCTCTCCTTCTTTAATTCCACTTCTTTTCAGTGCGCCGTTTCGGTCGACGAGAACGGAGAGCAGCAGTTGCACGTCAACTGGAACCGCATGTCAAACCGACGCGGACTCGTCTACACTCTCGCCAATCCGAAGGGCGGAAAGCACTCGGTAAACGAGCGTCTCTTCGAAGATCAGCCGATGCCGCACATGCGGATGGCCAAAGTCCATCTGGATCCTCTGGCCGACGGCCCGTTCGCGGTCCATGACGTCACCTCTAGGTTAGTACTCAAATACTTTATGCTCATACTTGACTCATTGTTGTTAAATATTTTATTCCTTTTTTGTCTCGTTCCTCAGCGTACGTGTGAGGCGAATGACAGCGGCGGGCAGAGGCACGAGAAAAGAATCGACTCGTGCACGCTACGCGTCTGCTGTCTCTCGCTCGCGCCACTCTTTCACGTGTGCGCGTCCAGCACATTCTGTAATGTTCTCTTCCTTCTATTCGGTTGTTCCAGGTCGGCCATGCTCGGAGTCAGAACAATCAACAACCGAGCAAAGCAGAACCGTAACCGGAACGAGGCGAAACGTGGCGGCAGACGGAAATAAGCTGGATTTGAGTCGATCCACTGGACAAATCTCTTTTTTTCCGTTGTCTTGTTATACTCTTGTTATTCTTATCAAGTTTATTTTTTGTTCTTTTTTTTCAAATAACTGTTCTTGTTGACTTTTTATTGACTTTTTCGCTAATTCGGTCTATTTCCGAACTTTTCTATCTTACCGCTCGTTTTGCGTCATTTTTTTCAATCCATATTTTCAGACAACAATGCCTCAATACTATTGTCACAGATGCAATCGCTCTTTCGAACTTGAAGCTTCGGCGTCAATCGCCTGCACCACATGCCAGGGAGAGTTCGTCGAGATTGTGGACAGACCGGCCGGTGATTTTCCTTCCTCGCCTGCCGATCACTGTAACGCATTCTTCCAGTTTACGCTGCCACGATGCCACACGGTAACATACCGTTCTTTCAACATATCAACGATGTGATGCAAGGGTTGGGAGGAGTGGCCGCTGCTCGACCCGGAAACCAGAACGACCCTGTTGGCAATCGTCTCGCGAACAGTCTCAGAGCTGCGATGGGTCTCCAACAGGAGGTGCCACTAAACACTAACGGAGAACCGGCGCGTGTGGACGGAGAGCCGCCTCGTTCTGCAGCTGGAGGCGGTCCGTCGAGAGCCGGTCCGAGTGACGGTCGTCATGGCCCCAATATGGATGAACTCCAGCATTTCATATTCAACCAATTCGAGCCGGTGCCGGCTGGAGGACGACAGGATCCGCACCGTGTCACGTTCTCATTCCAAGCTCCGGCTGGTGCCATCGGCGTGCAGTTCCGTCAGCTCTTCGACCAAACCGATGACATCGCAAACACCATGAACGAGCTCTTTGGGTTCGGCGGGGCGAACGGCGGAGAAATGCCGGGTCGCGGATTCACGGATGCCGATATTCGCGAGTACCTTCCGATGAAGAACGTCACTCAGAAGCACGTCGATAACGCGGCTCAGTGCACTACTTGCTTCGATACGTTCAAGTTGGGCGAGGAAGTCGGAGCGCTCGACTGCAATCACATCTTCCACCGTCCGTGCATCGAGCCGTGGCTGAAGAATAAGAACTCGTGCCCCGTGTGCCGTCAGAAGGTCGACATGAACGCTTGGAAGAACAATCGTAACAAAGCTAACACGGACGCGGTTCTCATGGATCTTGACTAATTCCTGCTCTTTTGTACTCGAACCAAATCTTTGCTCTGTCTGTAATTCCCCACGTCTGATTTGTACATCCTGTGTAGTTGTCTCGTCCTGCTCTTTTTCTTCGTCCAACATCGCAATTTTAACCTGGCCCACCAATCAGATTATCCGCACCGCCGCATGTAAAACCGTTTAACGATAAAGGAATCTCCTTTCTGTTTCCCTTTCCAAATTTTTTTATTACGAGTGCCTTTTCAGAAATGAATGAGGTCGGCTTTAAGAGAGAAGACACAATAAATAATTTAGATCCTGTCTTGACTAGGAACATAAATTTGGGAGAAAATAAATTAGTGGGACTTGTTTGAATATTACTTTCTTCGATTTGACGACCGATCTGCCTAGTTCTCCTTGTGCAGAAGAACGAACAGTCCGAGGAAGACGAGCACGGCGTACTTCAGCTTCGGGTAGTCGTTCATGATGATCGTCACCATTCCGACGTACGGGAGGAGTCCTTTCGTGCGTCCAACGACGTCCGAACGGCTCAGCCAAAGCTGTCCCGGCGCGTAGAGTCCACGATCGTCCACCTGGTTGTTGTCGCCCTTCGTCAGAATTTTGGTGTCGTCGGCCTTCTTCTCGTGGACCTTGATGACTCGATGCACAATTGGAATTTCTCTTCCCTCGATCTTGAAGACGGTGATGTCGCCGACGCGGACTGGATCCTCGAGATCGTTGGTGAGAAGGAGGAGGTCTCCTCTGTAGAAGGCAGGCTCCATCGAGCCGGAGAGCACGACGACGACCGGCGAATCGGAGCCCGTCACAACCATCATTCCCTTCCAGATCATAAGCGCGGACGAGACGACCATCGCAAAGTTCAGGAACTGGTAGATGAGCTGGAAAGATTGGAATTGACGCAGCAAGGAACGGTCTGTAAATCAATACCTGCCGGAAGTTCATCTGGCGAATCTCGTTGAACATCGCAACATCCGGAAGGCAGTTCATCTGAGGAGATAGGATTAGATTATGATTATGAAGGATCAGAAGGTAATTGTGGTCGGTTAAAACCGATAAATAATACATGGGTTGGAGAAAAACAAGAGATCCTTTTTCTTTGTCAACAAGAAATCGAAAATAGTGATAAGTTACAGAATGAATGTTAGCTGACAAAGTGTGCGATAATACAATGGAAGATGGAGTGAAGTCACTCGGCCGGGCAGAGTCCGAGGTAGTTGTCCATTAGAGTACCGATCGCGAAGATGTCGTTCGCGTCGACGCGTGTTCCGATCAGCTTCACGCGGATTTCGTCATCGTTGCGGATGACGGTCGACTCGTCCCTCGTCTTGTAGCACGGCTTCTCACTGTTCGGATCGAACTCGAACTCTGGAGGGATGCAATGGCGACTGATGAAGCACGAAAGCGGCCCGATGTCGCAGAAGATGCCGACCTTGTTGACTTGCGCAACGACGCCGTCGACGACTTGTCCCTTGAACGGGCGGAAAACGATCGCCTTGTAACGGACCGGGTAGATGACGAATCCACGGCCTGGCTGGATGACTCCGTGGCCGATCGTGTCGATCGTCGTGACGGCGATGACGAAGCCGTACTTGCCTGTGCAAGTGCCCTCGACCTCGTTGAACAGCTTCGCTTTGATAGTCTCGTTGAGATTCGGACCAAAATATTTTGGATGAAGACAGACTTCGTGGTCGAGCGACAAGTGGAAGAACATCTGAAAGCACTGCGTTCCGCAAAAAATGAGGCAAAATAAAATTTAGATAATAAGCGCAAGACTTTTTTAGATTTTGGAAAGAAAGAAGAGGAAATCTTGTCCGCTGACCAGCACAAATTCACAACGGGTGAAAAGGCAGTCAGATTCTCGTTGCCAACGTTTTAAAACAGAAATTTCGTAGAATAAGGAACTTTCAGATAGTTTAGCTGCTAGTTTGAAAGATTCAAAAGTTTTAATTCTTTAAGTTAAATCAGAAATCTCATGGAAAAATGAGTTATGAAGCTTCGAAATTGATGACGTTGCAGCGATTTGGCACTCGTCGTGCAGCGTTAAACACAGTGCAGTCTAAACGACACTCCGCCTTCCGAAAGTCCCCCGGCTTGACTTTTTTCGACAAAAGATGCCAACAGCAGTGAACGAAGCCGTGGAAACGATTGATTCTTGGCCAAGAGCCAACGTCAGACTTCTATGTACACATTATCGGCGGGCATTTGGGAGAAGTTTTTCAAGAAAAAAGACTACTACGTTGTGATAGTCGGCCTCGATAATGCGGGAAAAACGGTCAGTTGGCGTTGTTAAGAGGTTTCTGCTTGGACGGCGTAATTGCAGACATTTCTGGAGCAGACAAAGTCACATTTCATCAAAGATTATGGAATGCTGAATCCATCTAAGATCACTGCAACCGTCGGACTGAATAGTGAGTCCGAGATATTCAAGAGAAGCAGTGTGAAGACAGAAAAGTCCGTTTCAGCCGGGAAAGTAGAACTGAACAACACGTGCCTGAACTTCTGGGATCTGGGTGGCCAGGAGAGTCTTCGGGAACTCTGGGCCACGTATTTCGACGATGCGAACGCTCTCATCTTCGTCGTCGACGCCACGAGAAGCGACCTCTTCCCAACTGTAGCCTCCCTATTCAGTGAGGTTTTCACTTTTTCCTTCGCAAACAGTTGGTTTTTAGAAGAAGTGATGGCGAACGAAATAGTGCAGAATCTGCCTGTTCTGGTGGCGGTGAACAAGAGCGAGATGGAAGGGGCTGCAGCGGCAGCGGAAGTTCGGATGCTTCTGGAAGACGACAACCATCGATCCGACTTGGCAGTGCTTCCCGTCTCGGCTCTCGAAGGCACGAACATCGAACGATGCGTCCACTGGATCGTCCGATCCTTGGCTAGTCAGCCCCTATATCTATAACTCATGTACATATTGAACCCCGCACCCGCCCCGTAGTTTGTGATGACTCCTAACCTCCACAGCTCCATTTGATTTCTAATACGGTTTCGGTTGATCTGCAATTCCAGCATACTACTTTGCTCGGTTTATTGTTTTATTCGTTTGTAAAAAGAAAACAGAAAAACGAGAGAGAATAAGATATTTAGATATTTACACTTTTGTGATGATCGGAGAGGGAAATGAGGAAGATCGGGAGGAATCTAGAGATCGGAGGAATCTGAGGAGTGGTTGGAAGATCAGACGGGAGTGAGAGTATGAATCGGATCGAGAAGGGAACTATCGATTATTTGAGTCGGGTCGGCGGCAAGGGAGGTGGCGGAATGACGGCGTTGTTGAGGAGTGACGGCCCAGCGGAAGCGTTCGATGAGCGATCCGGATCCGCTGAGCATGTAGATGACTCCGAACGTCGGGATGGCGAGGACGGAGATGAGGCGGAGAAACCAACCTGGAAGATTGGAACGATCAGAAGAAGGATCCGGAGAGGCTCTCACCGAGGAAGACACTCCACCACGGAAACGTGTAGGAGGCCATTTGGAGAGGTTTGAACGAGCTGTTGTAGACGGTCATGATGAAGATGACGCTGATGAAAATGGGGGAGCATGTCCAGCAGACACGCCAGTAGATGCCGGGATAGAATCCGAGCATGGCGCGGATGTCCTTCGAGAACTGGTCGACACCGTAGAACCAGCAGACGGCGACCATTTCGCAAGTGACGATGAAGAGAACGGAGAGCGAGACGCCGTAGTCGTCGAGGAACGGGATCACGAACTGACCGCCCTGAAAGCGTCGGAGGGTTCGGGCAGCGACGGGCTCAACTCACGTAGCTGATGGCCGGGAAGCTGAGGAAGTAGTAGAGGACGCAGATCACCAGAACGAACCACTTTCGGTTCTTGGTCAGAAACCGCGACTCGTCGCAGAATCCGGTGATGAGCGCCTCGATGCCGGCGAAAGTCGAGTCGATTCCGAGCGTGATGAGCATGATGAAGAAGATGAGCGACCAGAAGCTGCTGTAGTCCATCGTGGCGAGGGCTTGCGGGTAGACGATGAAGATGAGAGAGGCGTCGTGCTCGCCGACGACTTCGTTGATCGGACGGTTCGTGAGCAGCGACATGTAGCCGAGCGTCGAGAAGACGACGCATCCGGAGAAGAACGACGTGGCGCAGTTGATGATGGAAGTGGTGACGGCGTCGCTGGAATTCAGAAGTCGGGTGACGTCACGTGACGTGAGACACTGACCGGTAGCAGTTGTTATTGAAGTCGTTGTAGCTGCTGAGAGCGAGCAGAACTCCGAATCCAGGACCGAGCGAGAAGAATATCTGAGTGGCGGCGGCCGACCAGACCTGTCAGAAGACGTGCTTTACCGTTGGAAGAAGAGATAACTTACGTCTGGATCTTTCAGTTTCTCAAAATCTGGCGTCACGTAGTAGTAGAGGCCGTTTTTTGCGCCGGGCAACAAAAGTCCGCGAACGAGCAGGATCGAGAGGATGACGTACGGAGCGGTGGCGGTGACCCAGACGATCTTTCCGGAGGACTGTGGACCCTTCCAGAGGGCGAAGTAGACCATCGTGAACACCGCCAGAAGACACACCGCCATCGACGTCTTCACACCGCCGAGGTCGTCGAATCCCGTCGACTTCTGCACTTCTAGCACATTGTACAGGTAGTACTCTTCTGAAGGCGTGCTGAGAGGCGTCCCGTTCCGTGACATTGTCACGTTCAGATCGTCCGAACACCGGGGCGTGTTCCACGGATTGTTGCACGTCGCCCACGGGACTTCCGAGTCCCAGATCTTCTGGAAACCGTCGGAATCAGAAGGAATTCAAAAGACGAAGAGGTTACCGAAAGAGAGACGATGGCAAAGTAGACGGCCTGCGCGATGATGGCGTTGTAGAAGATGGCGATGAAGGTGCAGATGCAGCAGATGCCGTAGCCGATGCCGCGGAACAACGGACACACTTTCCGCCAGATTCCGATGCAGCCGGCGCGATGGAACTGTCCGAGTGCGAGCTCCATGTAGAACATCGGAAGGCCTCCGATCATCAGCATTATGAAGTATGGGATCAGGAAGGCGCCGCCTCCGTGTTTGTAGCACACTGACGGGAACCTAGAAGAAGGCGTCGTTTCCAGAAGACGTCCCGTCCTCCACTCACCTCCATATGTTCCCCAGATCCACTGCGTATCCGACGACTGCGAGCAGAAACTCCATCTTCGTCGCCCACTTGTCCCTGACCATCGAACTCCGCCTCCTCAACGCCGCCACCCGTCCCTCTTTGGTAGGCGTCAGGCCTCCGAGCGCCGCGATCGGCTCGTTCGGATCGATGCTGTGCGAGTTGGAGACTGTCAGTGTGAGCGGTTTGTTGGCTGCTGGCAGCGGCATGTACTCTGCAGCTGCTGTCGGACCTGAAGACGTGGCGAGGGTGACGTGGGGGAGGAGAAGAAGAAGACGTTCACCTTTGACGCTCATGGATCGACTGACCCGTCGTGATTCGGGTGCGGACAGCATACTGGCCGCACCGCTCGACAGCTCAGCTGAAAGAAGAAGAAAAACGGAGTGAGCGAGCGAAGGGGTGTGAGAGCTCGGCGAGCCCGACGACTGTTTGCATATCATTATCCGCAGGCCGCCCGAAATCATTACCAATTCCTCCTGCCAACTTGTTATGTTTTTGTGGGAAAGCGCGGGAAGGAGCGCGAAATCGGATAGGTGCCGCCACAAATAACACATTCTCTTATTCGCCTACGGTAGAATTGGAAGGGGGACCCGAATCGCACGTGCTCACCTGCCAGACAGTCTAGAATCGGCAGTTCGTCGGCGAAAACGATCGACTCGGAGAGCACGATCATGGCGCGTTCGGAGAAAGGAAATGGGACCGACGCGGTGGCGGCAGGAAGCGATGATTAAGGAGGGGGGACCCGGGAAATGAGAAGAAATCCGTCATTCTGGTGCGGCGAGCGGGGGGCCGAGAAGCGGGAAGTGGAGAGGCAAAACATGAGGAATGGCTGCGTGGGAATGGATCCGACGACACTAATCAGATGCACGCCGACGAATGGATCGGCGGCGCGAAGTGAGTCGTCGGGAAGCGGTCGTCAGGCAATTGGCGAGTCTCCCCGGGCGACCGAGATCGTTATTATTTGGCCTTTCCTATCCCTCCCCCGCTTACCTTGCAGCTGCTGGTGCTGTTTTCTGCGCACGGAATGCCAACGCAACATCTTGCGACGACGTCTTCTTCTTCTTCTTCACGTCTTCTTTTGGGAGCGATCTGAAACTGAGTAAGGGATCAACTCGAGGCCGCTGAGGACGGGGGAGGAGGTTGTGGTGGTGGAGCGTGATTGTGAGAGAGGCAGAATGAGGGAAAGATAACGGGGGCGAGTGGTGGCCCGCACGCGGTTCCCACGCCTTCTGTACTACACCTTCTTTCTCTTCTTTATAGCCTCCCAGCATGTGACGAGTATTCATGACGACCATCTCTTTTTCTATTTTCGGACCGCTTCTCCTCTCTCTCTCTCTCTTATTATCGACAGCAGCAGAAACAGCAGGAAAACACGGAACTTCTTCTCTTCAGATGACTGTTCTTCGCGGGATCAGAAGGCGATGGATATCACTAGAACCAAATGAAGTGACCACGTCACGCCGTCTCGATTCTTTTGAGAAAACAAGCGGGAGAAATGAACTGTGAGTCCGTTTGCCACGTGGCACAACGGGAAAGGGAGAATCGAGAAGATGTCTGTTGCGGATTCTGAATTGAAGGTGTCCTTTCGATTCTCGCAGACGTCTGGGAACCTATGAGTAATTTCGAATGAAAAACACGAGGGAGAACCTTTCCGAAATCCCTCGCTGAATCTCGGAAAACGAATGAAAATGTCAACTGAAACCGAATGGGCAAAAAAAATGAGAGAGACTGGATTAGGTGAAGGGAAAAGTGCAAGAAATGGACGAAGAAAAGATCTTCTCAATTATTAATCACCTTATTTCGATAAGTGCTCACAAAGAGAGAGGAGTCAAAAGAAGAAGAAGACGGGGGCGCGACTAATCTCGGAAATGGAGACGAGGAATTCATTAATACGCGCTCAAAGAAAGTATAGGGAGGTTAGGAAGAAAGAGGAATCCGTACAAGAACACAAAGAATTCGAAAACGAGATCAAAGAGTCACTGGGGTCTTCTCGTGGCGTTGAGTCATGAAGACGCTCGCTTTCTGCGCTCCTTGTTCTTCCGGTGCACCGTCTGAAACACTTGTTCTTTCTTTCTCTCGATTCTGCACGCTCTCTTCTCACCTTCATGTGTCGATTCAAGTGGGAGCCGCGTTTGAACTCTTTGGTGCACAGATTGCAGGAGAACGGCCTTAACGAGGTGTGGTTCGCCATCTCGTGCTGCGCCTTCGCCGACGCCGATAGGAACGACATCCCGCACCCGTATTCGCACTCGAACGGTCTCTCGTTCGTGTGCGTTCGCTCGTGCGTCGTCCGCGAGCTGTTCTGAGCAAACCGGAAAGCGCAATTCGGAAATCTGCACCGATAGGGCCGTTCTCCGGAGTGCGTTCGGTGATGTTCGGTGAGCTTCGAGAGGAATCGGAACGTCTTCTGGCACACGTCGCAAGTTAACGACTTCTCCGACTCCTCCTCGCAGATGGGTGTATTGTCCGTTCTCGCCTTCTTCTGTCGTGATTTGGCGAATCCTTGATTCGCCGCAAAAACGACATCTTCAATCAATTCGTCCATCTGAGCCTCCCGATCATATTCGAAATCACTCGCCGGTAACCGTTTCCGGACGACGTCTTTAACGATGGAATGCGACGGATTCTGAACGTCTTCGGCATTGTCGTCCTCTTCGAAGTTTTCCTGTCCCACAGCTTCTACTTCTTCGGCCATCGCGAAGTTTTCGCACTCAGTCACTTCGGGAATGTAGCAGCCCATCTCGTATCGATCGTTCGTCGGTAATATCTCCTGGCTCTCGAAGTGCTCTTCCATTTCAGAGGACACATTCCGGACGGGCTCAAGATCGGTCATCTCTTCTACTTCTTCCGCCATCATAAAGTTCTCGTACTCCGTGGCCTGAGGAATGTAACAGCCGATCTCGTATCGATCGGTCATCGGTAACGTCCTCTGAATCTCGAAGTGCTCTTCCATTCCAGTGGGGACATTCTGTGCCGGCTCAAGATCAGTCACCGTTACTACTTCTTCGGCCATCGCGGAGTTCTCGCACTCAGTTACTTCGGGAATGTAGCAGCCCATCTCGTATCGATCGTTCGTCGGTAATATCTCCTGGCTCTCGAAGTGCTCTTCCATTCCAGAGGACACATTCGGTGCAGGCTCAATTTCAGTCCCAGCTTCTACCTCCTCCGCCATCATAAAGTTCTCGTACTCCGTGGCCTCGGGAATATAACAGCCGATCTCGTATCGATCGTTCGGCAGCAACGTCGCCTGGCTCTCGAAATTATCTCCCATTCCAGAGGACATATTCACAGCCGGCTCAAGATCAGTCACTACTACTTCTTCGGCCATCGCAAAGTTTTCGTACTCCGTCACCTCAGGAATGTAGCAGCCCATCTCGTATCTCTCGTTCGTCGGTAACATCTCCTGGTTCGTCGGTAAAATCTCCATCTCCTGGCCCGCAAAGTGCTCGCCCATTCCAGAGGACATACTCCCTGCCGGCTCAAGACCAGTGAACTCGAAATCCTGACGAGTTTCCGGTTGCTCTTGGAACTGGACCACGATCGAATGGACGAGCATCTTCCGGAACCTGTTTTCGTCCTCCAGATTCCTTGTGAACGACACATTCTGAAGCAGAACGTCTCCGATTTTCAGATGGAAGAAGTAGCAACAAACCGTGACGTCAGCGTGATCCTGCGCATAATGCTCAAGTAAACTAACAGAATTCGTGGCTGGGGAGTGGCATTCTGTACATCGAAACGGGAATGCCTGGAGATGTTGACTCCAAATGTGTTGCTCGAGATGCTCCATTGACTCTGAAGACGTTCCTATCCGTTTCGTAGTTATTGATCGACTTACGCTGTTCGATTGCGCATTCGCAGCATCGGAATACTGCCGGGTAGTCGGTCATTTGTCGACGAAACAGAAGAAAATGTGCAAATAATCGTGTTATCAGCAATCGAAGCGACGCATTCGATTAGTGGCTGAGCCTGCGGTGCGTCGTTTCTCGTCCGCGATTAGCGCGAGCACTCACAGGCGACACCAATCGATATTGTCTGGTGAGAGACGCGATTGAGAACACTTCATATCAACAGAAACAACAAAAGAGGAACACTGAAAGACAGTTTGGAGAGCTACACAATACAGTAGGAAAAGGTGAATAGTACAGATGAGATTCATTCCATTTGGCGTGAAAACTTTTCTTTGTGGATTTTCTCTGAAATGAAAAAATGAGAAGAGGATGGAAAGGTCTGAAGTGGCACCACTACTAAAACTCACCGACGATATCGTTAACGACTGCTTTCTCGTCTCCGCGTGGCTCCATATCAGGTTCCGTTCTCTGGAATGATAAACGTTCTACTAAAGCGGGTGTGATTCTTCCCCACGATGGTAATTCCAACGGTTTCATCTGGCCCTTGCATCATGTCGTCGTCCGAGAGAATCACTTTGTTATGGATGTTCTGAAACTCGCTGAATCAGCCCTGATCCTCTCCGCATCCTACCTTCAGATGTCTCGTCAAATGAAACCTCTTCGTGAAGTCCTTCCCGCACACCTGGCACAAATAAGGCCTGAAGCCACTGTGAATCTTCTCGTGATGTCTGGCCGCCGACGCCGAAGTGAACGACTTCCCACAGTCCCATTGACATTTGAAAGGTCTCTCGCCCGTGTGATTTCTCATATGGGTCGTGAGAGCTCCCTTTTGACTGAACTTTTGGAAACAGTCCGGGCACGAGTACGGCTGCACTTTGTAATGCGATCGGAGGTGCTCGTTGAGCTTCGATTGGAATTTGAATGACTTGTCGCACTGATCGCAGCCATATCTCCCCGCTTTTCGACTATCTGATTGATCTTCGATAAGCATCGCGTCATTGGATTCGTTCGGAGCCTGCGTTCAGAAAGTTCTACGAATGCGACGCTTCCTTTGAATTACCGAGTCGGGAGAGATCCTTTGCGCCGCGTTCACCACGACATTATCGATTAGTTTGTCCATTCTTCTGGTCCTGAGATACTTCATGTGCTGAAATTATTCCTGTTCCAGCATTTTCAGACGCCGTGCCACTCACGTAACTGTTTGTGGGCCGCATCGAGCCCTGCTCGGAAATCTCGTCGTCCATTATGTAGCGAGTGTGATCGTCGTGAGCACCGATGAACACAGGATTGCCCAGCTCGTCTATGTAGTCCTCATCGTCGTCATCCATCATCTCTTCCACATTCTCATCGTCTTCGAGAACTCCAAAGTCTTCATCGTCCGTTGTTCGATGTTCGACCATTGTCTTGAAGTTTCCAGTTTTGTAACTAATAAGTGCGACTTGAGAAACGAACCTCGTACTGATTACTAGCTAATATCAATTCCTGCGGCAGACTCTGGAGGTGAAATTGGTCAGAAATCGAGTCGGACGGTCCATTAACCATCGGTTGCAGGACTGCGAGCTCTTGATTCTGATGAGTTTGTGAGTTTTCTTGAAATTCTATAGCGATGGATTCTGCGATCATTTTCCGAAACCTTTTGTCTTCGTCCAAATTACGCTTGAAATCTATAGTCTGCAAGGAAACTTGAATTTTTCAGATTAGAAACCCTCGACTATGACAAACCGTTACTTCGGCGTGATGCTGTGCATAATGCTCAAGTAGACTGACGCAGCTGATTGCTGGAAAGTCGCATTCTGCACATCGGAATGGGAAGGCCTGAAGATGCCGACTCCAAATGTGCTTTTCGAGGTGCTCCATCGTTTCTAAATAGCATTTGTTTACATTCCGTCGTTATTGATCGACTTACGCTCTTCGACTGTACATTCGCAGCATCGGAATACAACTGGATAGCCGATCATTCGTTAACGAAATGAGAAAATGTACACTCAGTTCTTCTATTAACTACGCAATTTTTATACAAAAAAATCAGAAAATTCAATGACGGCCGAGATTCCCGTGTAGTGTTATTCCTAGTCCGCGGGCCGGCTTAGTGCAACGCGAGCAATTGCTCCAACAAGTCGACATTACACACTCATCTGACCTCAGTTTGCAACATTTCTGAGCAAATAAACTTGATTTCAGGGCGGGTATAAAGCCCGATGTCTTGGAAGTTACTACTGGCCAGTATAGGAGTGCATTTGATACTTATCTATTCCATTTTCGATGTTTATTACACAAGTCCACTGGTTCACGGCATTCCGGAGCATCAAATTGGCAGCTCAGAGCCTCCAGCAAAGCGGATATTCATCATATCGGCAGGTATTTAGTAGACTTCAAAGCTTTCGAGTTTGTTTAAGAGTTCCAGACGGATTACGGTATGACACTTTCAACAAGTACCCGGAGATGTCCCCGTATCTTCACTCAATCATGAACGACAGAAAAGTGAGTCAGAAAACAAAAAAAGGGGCGAATATAATCGATATTCAGGGAATCTACGGACTGTCCCGATCGCACGTTCCGACGGAGTCTCGTCCTGGCCACGTGGCAATCTTCGCCGGAATCACGGAAGACATCAGCGCGGTGGCGAAAGGATGGAAGAAGAATCCGGTGAAGTTCGACAGCGTCTTCAATCGATCCTCGCACAGCTGGATGTGGGGAAGCCCCGACATCGTGAATCTGTTCGACGATCTGCCCCACTCGGACTCGTTTTTCTATTCGGCCGAAGAGGAAGACTTTGCTTCTTCCGACGCTTCGAACCTCGACAAGTGGGTTTTCGAGCACTTTGAGACGTTTCTGAAGTCTGCTGAAACCGACGAGAAGTTGAAAGAAAAGTTGAACGAACCGAAGAACGTCTTCTTCCTGCATCTGCTTGGCATAGACACGAATGGGCATGGGAACAAACCAAAGTCGAAGCAGTACATCGGGAACATCAGAGTCGTTGACTCAGGTATGGAGAAAGTTCAGAAGCTTGTCGACGACTTCTTCGGCGATCAGAAGACGTCGTGGCTCTTCACTTCCGACCACGGAATGACCGATTGGGGCTCCCACGGAGCAGGAAGCGACGAAGAGGTTCTGACGCCGTTCGTAGCGTGGGGAGCCGGCCTGAAGAAGGGAGGACCGAAACCGGACATCCATCAGATCGACCTGGCTCCGCTGATCTCTTCACTGATCGGAATACCGATTCCAGTCAACTCGATGGGAATTCTCCCCGTTCAAATGATGAATTCTCGCAACTCGAACTACGAGTTCCGAGCCGTCATGGCCAATTTCCGGCAGCTCCAAGAGCAGATAATCTTTTTGAAGAACGCTAAATCGCGAAGATTCTGGTTCCAACAATTTGAAAGATTCGGCGACAAAGCGATGGAATCGCTGCGCGCGAAGCTGCTTGGATTGGGAAGAGAGCGAAGGTTCAGCGTCGCGACGTCGTTTTTCGCTGATAACGCTCATCTGATGAAGGAGGCCATTGTCTTCTACCATCGATACGATCGACAGATGCTCGGAGCAGCAGTCAGTTGCTCTTTCGTCGCGTGGATTGCTCTCGTCGCCTCGTTCCTCCACAAGTAGGCTTTCCCGATTCAAAATCTCGCCCACTGTTCTCATTTCAGCCCGTCGTTCAAGGGATCTTCCGATCTTCTCGTTCCTCGTCGCTTCTTCACCTTCCCTCTGGCCTTCTCTTTCCTTTTCGCCATCTATTGCTCCCTGAGTGTCACCCAGACCGTCTACATTATATTGCCGGTTTATCTGGTCGCAGTGCTCGAGAACCATGCTCAGCTGACCAAAGTGGGCGGAGAAAGGATCACGGAACTACTCGCTCAGCCGGATTGGGTGCACAAACTCCTGTCCGTGGAGGTGTTCGTGAAACCGTTCATCGGATTTGTCGGCTTCAGTAAGCTCTTCCCTCCGATCGTTTCCCCAATCCTTCGATTCTTGCAGCCATCACCATCTGCATCTTCGTGCTCACCTTCCTGAATCGAGCATTCCTTGCCGCCGTCTTCCTCCTTCTCGTCTTCCTTCCGCAGTTCTACTCGCACCCGATAGTCGCTGTCTGGTATCCCTCCGATCCTTCAGATCCTTCCACAATCTCGCCTTCCAGGTCGCGGACATGGGTGGCTCTCTGTCTCGTCCTGTGCATCTTCCCGTTCCTCCCGGCGGTCGGAGTTTCTACGCACATTCCCCTCTGCGTCCTCTCACCACTACTCCTCGCCTTCATTTGTCGCCGTCTTTCGCGTCGCCCATGTCTCGCAAGAATCAGTCAGATGCTCGAATTGATGGTCTACGTGCAGTTCGCAACCGCTGTTTTCATCTTCATCGTGAACTACGGATTCGAAAAGGTTCCCACGGAGACGTCTCCCGGTTCCTTTCTGATCCTCCCGTTTCAGCCTCCCTCCGTCGCTCGCTGGATTTCCTGGCTCTCGATCCCTGGATCCCTAGTGACCCCTTCCTTCCTTTCTGGACCGTACCTCGTGGATCGGCTGATTGCGTACTCTCTCTGCTTCTATGTGAGTTCCCATTAGAGTGAGGGACTTCTGGAACTGATCTCTTCCAGGTACCGTACTCCTTGCTCTCGATCTCCTACGAATCTCTCTTCGTGCTCGTTTTCCTTGCTCTTCTTGCCCTCTTCCTCCGCTTCGAATTCGGTCATCTATCCGACATCGAGCTTCTTCAGTTGAAAGTGGACTCCACGAAAAGTGAGACTCTTTGCTCTCTCTCTCCCTCTCACCAATTCTTTCCTCCTACTTCCAGTCTCCTCCGGCGGCTACGTGGAACTGCGTCGTGCCGTCGTCTGCGTCTCGTTCGTACTGTGCACTCTCTTCGGCACCGGCAATTTCGCGTCGATCAACTCGTTCAACCCGTCCACTCTGAACCTGTTCATCTCGGTTTTCAGTCCTTTCACGATGGCGATCCTTCTGATCCTCAAGCTTCTCATTCCGATTCTTCTCGTCACGTCGGCGTTCGCTTCGATCGTCCGATTCGACGGCGAGTCCATCCAAAGGCTCTGCTGCTTCGTTCTGATCTTCACCGACTTTATGTCGATGGTGAGATGCCCTCTCCGATCCAACTGATCCTTCAGTTTCAGTGCTTCTTTCACCAACTTCGCGACGACGGCAGTTGGCTCGACATTGGAATGAGCATCTCCCAGTTCATCGTCTCCATGTGCATTTCGCTGGCTCTTTTGCTGCTCCTCTCGCTCTCCAGCCATCTTTTGGCTCTTGACTTCCGAAGACGTTCCGTTCGGAACTCGCTATACCGGGAGATCGAATCTGTCGTTCCGGACCGCACTTCCGACGACCATTCCCCCTGAACTTTCTTTGCTTTTCAGTGATGCCATGTCTGTAATTCGTGTGATACTTTTCTTTTCCGTGCCTTCCAATTGTCGAATTTTCCTGGTCAGTTTTTCTTTTTCTGAAATTGGTGCTTATAAAGCTTTAATAAAATGTACATTTAATTGTCATAAAGCTTTACTCGATTTGAATAATTGAATACACAAGAAAATAGAGGAGCGGGTGAAGGGAATAAATATCACAGCATGCGAGAGCGAGGGATCCGAATTATAGACGTTGGCGACCTGAGAAGACACGCATGATGGCTCCATGCCCGAACTTAACGACGAGTTGCGCGTGCCACGCAAGCAGAGACTGGCAGACGGCGGCATCGGATCCGAGCTCCGTCGCCTTGTAGATGTACTTCACCAGGGCCCAACAGAAGCCGCCCAGCTCGCCGAGCACACCTCTCCCCGTTTATTTTTACAATCCGCTCCTTCCCCAACTCTGATTTCCACTTGGACATAACCGTTGTGTTTAGGCTGGTGATCTAGGACTTACCTGTATATCCTTCTCCATTTCATAAAACTTTTCCAAACTCGATATTCCTGGAAAAGCCTGAAAACGTCGACACTAAAACTGTAATAACTCCCTGGTTTCGCGACGAACCGGCGAATATATCAAAATGTTCGCAATACCCTCCTCTACAAAAGTTAGCTGAACATTTTCGACAAAAATCCAACGGTAAACGAACCGAGTGATGCAAACACGCTCCCCCGCACCGTGGTCCAGTTTTCGCCCCTCGCCGATTGCGGCCGCAGGGCGCCGTGCGCCTGAAAACGCTTGTACAAGCTTGTTTTTCAAGCTTGTTTTTCCCACCCTAATTGTGTTGCATCCTCCCGCAGTCGAATCGCTTTCCGATGACAGTTTCAAACGGAATTAGGCTCATCCGCAACGCTGACCGCGACGCAGCAGAGGTCATTTATTGATCCGACGTCCTGGGAAACCCCCACCCATAAAAGGCAGCAGATCAGCTCATTCGTACACATGCACGACTCCTTTCCCCCAGTCGTCGTCGGTTCTCCTCTCCTTTCCTCCACTCCCATTCACATCAGAAGACATTGCGTCAACTGATTTTCGAGTTTAGAGGCTTCCAAACCCTTCTCCACTTCCAGAGGTATTATGCGTAGTTAATATCGCTGGCAGTCCAATGGCGCCTTCACTTTTCCCTTTATACTGCCAGGTTTGGCATAGGCTTATTTTTTTCTTCCAATCAGAGCTCTTGTATTTATTATTACTTTCCAAATTATTCTATTCCCTAGTTATTAATGAACACAAATGTTTTGATTTTCTTAATTATGTTTAATTCAGATCTTCTGCCAGTATGCCACTTTCTTGTTTTTCTTCTGGTAGTTCAAGTCTCAGGTAAGTTTTACTAGCTTTTTTTTATGGACATAAAAGAAATATCAACCTAATTCGTTTTAGTGATAGCGATCGCGATGCAATTTTTGACGCTAAAGAGGTTGGAAAGCGACTTAAACTGGATTCAAAAACTGTGAAATGGTTGAAACAAAGGCCCGCAGACGGCGAGGATCAAGTTTTGGTCTTGAGCTACCAAAATGAGTTTCTGAATCTTGGGAACTGCGACGCTAACAAGCAAATCGTGTCGACCGGCTTGGTACGTTTTCTCGAAATACTTATTTTGTTAATGTTTCCCTCTGTGAAGACTAATGTGTTGTCAATTTCATTATTTTAGACTAATTCGGGCGCTACCCGCATCAGCGACAATGTGTTCAAGTTTGATCATTGGAACACGATTTACACCGCTCATCACCAAATGTTGTACAGTATGCGCCGGTTTTTCTACTTTCCCGACCCCGTTACGGCGCAAAGATTCGACGTAAGGGTCCAACCGACTATTGAAACTGTTGTGATTGCTCGGCTCCCGGAGATACCGGGAAAACTGGAAATCGTGACATACCCGTTCTTTCAATTGTAAATTTGTTATGACTTGAAATGATAACTGGAATAAAATTATTGTGTGTATTTTTTATGCAAGAGTCAGTTTCGCTTCGAGTTCCTTTCACGATGACGATCATTCTTATAAAGCTTCAATAAAAAGTACATTTAATTGTTATAAAGCTTTACTCGATTTGAATAATTGAATACACAAGAAAATAGAGGAGCGGGTGAAGGGAATAAATATCACAGCATGCGAGAGCGAGGGATCCGAATTATAGACGTTGGCGACCTGAGAAGACACGCATGATGGCTCCATGCCCGAACTTAGCGACGAGTTGCGCGTGCCACGCAAGCAGAGACTGGCAGACGGCGGCATCGGATCCGAGCTCCATCGCCTTGTAGACGTACTTCATCAAAATGTCTCCCTCGTCGATCGATAGCTTCTGCACGGTTGACTCGATTTCGGCGTTTTTGAAGGATTGCAGCAGTTTTGTGACGAGTTGCGTCGCGCGATCCTTCACATTCTGGTCCTTCGTCTTGAGCGGCGGAGAGAGAAGCGCCGCGCGAAGAGCATCTTCTAGGCGATTCGAGCTCAGAAACCCTTGAACTGCACGCTCGTCCGGTCCGAGGCCCGGTGTGTCCAATGCTGAAATCGATCAGAAGTTTGCTATTTATGGTCCGATCGATATTCAGACAAGCATAACGACAAACACAACTGACTCACCCTCGTCGTTTTCGTCGTACTGTTCCGAATCGAAAGCGTCGACGTCGAGTTTTCGGTAAGAGGTGTTTTGCATATTCTTCGCCATCTTGCCTTCTGAGTCAGTAAAAAATATTAACTTGCCGAAGGTTTGAAAATTCTCCAAAAACGAGAGGTAAATATGAAAGTCAGCTTCTCCGAGAGAAGTACATTGACTTTGGTAAACAAGAAGCGAGAGGCGTCACTTCGGAGTGTCGTTCAAAATAGTCAAACGTTCGAGGAGAAAACCAGAAGAAGGGTATTCAGAATGCACTGAAAACTTGCCAGCATATCTTTATTTACACACATAGTGGAAATGAGTACGACACACGAAAATGAAAGATGAAACTCCGCCCCTTCTTGGAAAGGTGAGAATCGGCTGGCTGCGGACCCTTCGAGACCAATCAAGAAGTGGACCGAGCTCCTCGGAACGAACTGTTTTTTTTTTTGAGGAGGAGAAGAATGAAAACGATTTGGGAGGAGATGAGAAATAATAGAGATGACAGAAATTAGGGAGAAGGAAAAGGAGTTTGAAAGAAGAGGAGAAGGGTCAGAGCATGAAAAACGGATAATCCACAGTTTCGAGCCTTCTCGGCCTATCGGCGTAGATGTTGATAAATATTGTCGTAAACAGTGCATCTATAGAAGTATGTGTTCTTGCAGCGGTCTCCTCGTCTGGGGCGTAGAACGCCCAAAAGGCCATCCTCAGGAGCTGAGTTCTGGTTTGATATACTTCTGACCATGAGTTGAATTGGTAGACGTTTTCCGAGAGAATGTTCGCTCCCGCACGAGCCTGAATTTATTGCATTCACAAAAATAAGTATTATTGTCGTTTTTTTTTCGCTGCATCTACGCGTAGAAAGGCGCGGCCGATCGTCGACCAATGCGGCTCCGCCTACCGCAACAACGCGGCGCGTTAATGCGCAAGGTTGCAACGTGATGAAATGGGCGTGGTGTTAAACCAAAAAAATAAACAGAATAAATTTAAAAAAAAAAACATACCAAACAGTCCAACAAACTTGATTTGCATGCCGCCGGGTCGGCAAGATTGTGGAACGTTTGGGTGAATGACACCACCATCAAGGGATCCGTTGGGCAAAAGGGATTCTTCATATACTCGACGGCTTTGGTCGGCAAGTTGAATCGCACTCCCAGTTCGTCGGCGAGCTCCTCGTAGGTCTTATTGAGTTTTGCAGCTTGTGCAGGTTCAGCTGGAACCTCATCGTCGAACGGTTCAGCAGCTGGCTGCGGAACATCTGCAAAATATATCATTACTATAGCCGTGATTTGTGTTTCAAACGCGCCCCGTTGAACGCAAGCCAAATTTCCAGGTTTGCGCCTGCGCACGGCGTTTATTTTACGACCATTGGAAGAGTTAGAGCTAGTCCGCGACGTGCGCTTGCTAGCCCATGGCCATTTTTTGGTGGTTTATCGGGTTTTTTTCGAGAAACAACAAAATTCAAAAAAGCACACAACTTTTTAAAGGAGCTCAATACGAATCGATTTTAAAAAAGAGCGAAAAAAAAACATTGAGTTTCCTCGGAGGAGTATGGATTTGAAAGTTTTGACTAGACGAAATGCATGGTTTTGAGGGAATTTATTTTTAAGGCAATATAATACGCATTTTTTTAGTCGATTACAAACATTTACTGTCGGTTTTATCAAAGAACTGCTTTAAAAAAGCTTGTAAAAATTAAATAACAAAACCGGAAAACCGCGCCGCAGGCTTGCAGAATCGCGCGCGCGCTGATTGTCGGACGCGCTTTTCTACTGCAGGTCGTGAAAAAAACGCCGTGCTGCAAAATCTTTCAACAGTTTTCGCCCGTTTTTCTCGATTTTCACCAGGTTTCCTTCATTTTTTCGACGGAAAAGGTTTAAATTCTGGTTTTAAGGTAGCTTCTCAATATTTTCATCCAATTTTTCCCCAAAACAATGGAGAAAATTGGACGAAAATTTACGAAAAACGACAAAATCTCCGAAAGAATTTCGGCCGAGGCAAAGTACTGGCTCAGCGGGGCGCGTTTGAAACACGAATCACGGCTATAGTACATCGCTCGTTGACGCTTCAATTTCTAATCACCTTTCGGAGCATCTTTCTTCCCACGTCCTACTTTCTTCACAGCAGTCACCGGACCCTCACCTTCACTCTCTTCATAAGGTCGTTCTCCGGAAGAACGTTCGGCCTCTTGAGTTTGTTCTTGAGGAGGCACCGTGGCTTCCTTCTTTCCGCGTTCTCCCTTTCCTTTCGGCGCAACGACCACCTTGTCGGAGGAAGATTCCTCAGCTGGCTGTTCCTCGGCGATGGCCACCATCTTGAAAGCACGTGCACGTCCGGTTTTAGTGATGGGAGCAGAGGCCGAAGGATCTTCTTCTCGTTCGACTGCAGGTTCGGCGACTTCTTTTCCACGTGCAGTTTTCTCGTTGGCGGGAGCGACAGCTTCTTCCGCTTCCTTCTCGACGTCTTCCTTGACCTGAACGACTCTTTTGTCGCGCCCAGAAGCTACCGGAGCTTCACCTTCTAAAATATAATAAAACTTTTTCCTTTCGATTTTCAAAACTTACCATTGCGAACGAGCGGTTCTTCGGAGCTTTGCGCTGCCTCAACTTGCTGCTCCGGCTCGGCTTGCGCTTTCTTTCCACGACCATTCGGCGGCATTACTACTTCGACCTCAAATTCAAGCATATTTTAGGCCGGTGTTGTGGCAGAAGAGAAAACAAGGAGAGCAGGCAAGAATAGGCAACATATTTGAATCTAAAACACTGAGAAGCATTTGAAATGATGAAGTCGAGAGATACGCAGACAGAAGCGAACAAAGACAGAAGCGGAAAGTGACAAAACAGAAAGCGAAATTTTGAAGGAGAATCGAATTGGCGCCGCCATTTAGAAGAAAAAGTTTTCGCGGCAATACCCATCCAGAAATTACTATCGTTTCAATTTGGGTGTCACCTAAATTCAAATTTTTCGTTTGAAAAAAAGGGAACGCCCCTTTGCAATTGCCGCACGCTTTTTTTGCAATTTTGCCGCACGCTAGGTGTATTTTCAATATTTTTTGATTATTTTTTCACAAATTATCAGTTTTTCTTCAATTTTTCGGAAATTTTTCTCAAAAAAGCGACTTGGAAAAAGCTTCTCTGTATTGTCGTTTTTTTCGGGGGGCAGTGTGGGAAATTCCACGTATGCCGAAATTTGAGGGCGTGGCCAATTTGCAAGTGCCGCACGGTTGAAACTCCGCCCATTGCGTTTTTTTGGTTTTCCACGTGGCTCCGCCAATCAGCGCGCGTGACCTTGCCTCAGAAATGCGATGATTGGCGGGGCCACGTGGAAAACCAACAAACGCAATGGGCGCAGTTTCAAGCGTGCGGCACTTGCAAATTGGCCACGCCCCCGAATTTCGGCATACGTGGAATCTCCCACACTGCCCCCCGAAAAAAACGACAATAACTTTTTCATGTTTTCATTATGTTTTCTCCTCGAAACGATGAAATTTGACAATTTTTCTTGCAGAAAACGTCGGAGACAACAAAACTATTGTTTTCAGGTGATTTTTCCATCTTTTCCGCGTTTTTCATCGATCGGAAGACTTTTCTACTTTCAGACAGCTTTCTGAAAACTGTTTCGAACCAATCGAACCCAAATTTGGAAGAAAAAATCAAAAAATCGTCAATTTGTTGATTTTCAAGCAAAAAACTCGTCGGATTTGCTTAACTTTTCATTATGTGCTTTAATTATTGTATATTTATGTAGAAGTATTGCAAAAATACTGTAAACTCATGTTCTTTTCAATCATTTCTCTTTTTCGTCATTTTTTCCGTCATTTGCGTTGTGAAATGAATGCTATTGCTTGTTGATAGTTCTAATATTGTCGATTATTCGATGCAAGACCGAAAACCACGATTTTCTGATGGTTTTGGGTTAAAATTCATCGAAAAATAATCAAAAAATATTGAAAATACACCTAGCGTGCGGCAAAATTGCAAAAAAAGCGTGCGGCAATTGCAAAAAGGCGTTCCCTTTTTTTCAAATGAAAAATTTGAATTTAGGTGACACCAAGAGCAGATAATCTTTCTGAAGAACGCGAAATCGCGAAGATTTTGGTTCCAACAGTTTGAAAGATTCGGCGACAAAGCGATGGAATCGCTGCGCGCGAAGCTGCTCGGATTGGGAAGAGAGCGAAGGTTCAGCGTCGCGACGTCGTTTTTCGCTGATAACGCTCATCTGATGAAGGAGGCCATCGTCTTCTACCATCGATACGATCGACAGATGCTCGGAGCAGCAGTCAGTTGCTCTTTCGTCGCGTGGATTGCACTCGTCGCCTCGTTCCTCCACAAGTAGGCTTTCCCGATTCAAAATCTCGCCCACTGATCTTATTTCAGCCTGTCGTTCAAGGGATCTTCCGATCTTCTCGTTCCTCGTCGCTTCTTCGCCTTCCCTCTGGCCTTCTCTTTTCTTTTCGCCATCTATTGCTCTCTGAGTGTCACCCAGACCGTCTACATTATATTGCCGGTTTATCTGGTCGCAGTGCTCGAGAACCATGCTCAGCTGACCAAAGTGGGCGGAGAAAGGATCACGGAACTACTCGCTCAGCCGGATTGGGTGCACAAACTCCTGTCCGTGGAGGTGTTCGTGAAACCGTTCATCGGATTTGTCGGCTTCAGTAAGCTCTTCCCTCCGATCGTTTCCCCAATCCTTCGATTCTTGCAGCCATCACCATCTGCATCTTCGTGCTCACCTTCCTGAATCGAGCATTCCTTGCCGCCGTCTTCCTCCTTCTCGTCTTCCTTCCGCAGTTCTACTCGCACCCGATAGTCGCTGTCTGGTATCCCTCCGATCCTTCAGATCCTTCCACAATCTCGCCTTCCAGGTCGCGGACATGGGTGGCTCTCTGTCTCGTCCTGTGCATCTTCCCGTTCCTCCCGGCGGTCGGAGTTTCTACGCACATTCCCCTCTGCGTCCTCTCACCACTACTCCTCGCCTTCATTTGTCGCCGTCTTTCGCGTCGCCCATGTCTCGCAAGAATCAGTCAGATGCTCGAATTGATGGTCTACGTGCAGTTCGCAACCGCTGTTTTCATCTTCATCGTGAACTACGGATTCGAAAAGGTTCCCACGGAGACGTCTCCCGGTTCCTTTCTGATCAGGCTTGGTCGGAACCGTTCCGATCGGAACATTCCGACCGGAACTTTTCGGAATTATTCCGACTCGGAACGGTTCCGAATTCCGTTCCGAAGAGATTTTTGAAAATCGGAACGGTTCCGAATTCCGTTCCGAAAATATTTTTGAAAATCGGAACAATTCCGAATTCCGTTCCGAAGCGTTTTTTTTAAATTCGGAATTGTTCCGAAAAGTTCCGAAAAAACTTCGGAATTTCGGAACTGAAAAGTCGGAACTTTTCGGAACTTCGGAACCAAAAAGTCGGAACTTTTCGGAACTTCGGAACCAAAAAGTCGGAACTTTTCGGAACGTTTCAGAACTTCGGAACTAAAATTGAATATTTTATCAAGAAAAAGTGTGATTTGAGGCGAAAATGGTTTTAAATAGGCGATTCCGATAAGTTCCGAAAGTTCCGAAATTTCCGACCCAAAAAAGTCGGAATCTCAAGTCGGTTCCGAAAGTTCCGACCTAAAAAAGTCGGAATCTCAAGTCGGTTCCGAAATTTCCGACCCAAAAAAGTCGGAATCTCAAGTCGGTTCCGAAAGTTCCGACCTAAAAAAGTCGGAATCTTAAGTCGGTTCCGAAAGTTCCGACCCGAAAAAGTCGGAATTGCGAGTCGGAACTCGGAACCGAAAAATTCCGGTTCCGACCAAGCCTGTTTCTGATCCTCCCGTTTCAGCCTCCCTCCGTCGCTCGCTGGATTTCCTGGCTCTCGATCCCTGGATCCCTAGTGACCTCTTCCTTCCTTTCTGGACCGTACCTAGCGGATCGGCTGATTGCGTACTCTCTCTGCTTCTATGTGAGTTCCCATTAGAGTGAGGGACTTTTTCTGAAACAGAGCTCTTCCAGGTACCGTACTCCTTGCTCTCGATCTCCTACGAATCTCTCTTCGTGCTCGTCTTCCTCGCTCTTCTTGCCCTCTTCCTCCGCTTCGAATTCGGTCATCTATCCGACATCGAGCTTCTTCAGTTGAAAGTGGACTCCACGAAAAGTGAGACTCTTTGCTCTCTCTCTCCCTCTCTCACCAATTCCTTCCTCCTACTTCCAGTCTCTTCCGGCGGCTACGTGGAACTGCGTCGTGTCGTCGTCTGCGTCTCGTTCGTACTGTGCACTCTCTTCGGCACCGGCAATTTCGCGTCGATCAACTCGTTCAACCCGTCCACTCTGAACCTGTTCATCTCGGTTTTCAGTCCTTTCACGATGGCGATCCTTCTGATCCTCAAGCTTCTCATTCCGATTCTTCTCGTCACGTCGGCGTTCGCTTCGATCGTCCGATTCGACGGCGAGTCCATCCAAAGACTCTGCTGCTTCGTTCTGATCTTTACCGACTTTATGTCGATGGTGAGATGCTTCCTCTGATTCTCCTGATCCTTCAGTTTCAGTGCTTCTTTCACCAACTTCGCGACGACGGCAGCTGGCTCGACATTGGAATGAGCATCTCCCAGTTCATCGTCTCCATGTGCATTTCGCTGGCTCTTTTGCTGCTCCTCTCGCTCTCCAGCCATCTTTTGGCTCTTGACTTCCGAAGACGTTCCGTTCGGAACTCGCTATACCGGGAGATCGAATCTGTCGTTCCGCACGACCGCACTTCTGACGACCATTCCCCCTGAACTTTCTTTGCTTCTCAGTGATGCCATGTCTGTAATTCGTGTGATACTTTTCTTTTCCGTTCCTTCCAATTGTCGAATTTTCCTGGTCAGTTTTTCTTTTTCTGAAATTGGTGCTTATAAAGCATTAATAAAATGTACATTTAATTGTTATAAAGCTTTACTCGATTTGAATAATTGACTATACAAGAAAATAGAGGAGCGGGTGAAGGGAATAAATATCACAGCATGCGAGAGCGAGGGATCCGAATTATAGACGTTGGCGACCTGAGAAGACACGCATGATGGCTCCATGCCCGAACTTAACGACGAGTTGCGCGTGCCACGCAAGCAGAGACTGGCAGACGGCGGCATCGGATCCGAGCTCCGTCGCCTTGTAGATGTACTTCACCAGGGCCCAACAGAAGCCGCCCAGCTCGCCGAGCAAACCTCTCCCCGCTTATTTTTACAATCCGCTGCTTCCCCAACTCTGATTTCCACTAGGACATAACCATTGTGATTAGGCTGGTGATCTAGGACTTACCCGTATATCCTTCTCCATTTCATAAAACTTTACCAAAATCGATATTCCTGGAAAAGCCTGAAAACGTCGACAAAAAAAAACTGTAATAACTCCCTGGTTTCGCGACGAACCGGCGAATATTTGGTGTCAAAATGTTCGCAATACCCTCCTCTACAAAAGTTAGCTGAACATTTTCGACAAAAATCTGAAATATTCCGACGCGCGCGAGTTTTCCGCTAAAAAATCGCCTTTCCAATTGTAAATGAACCGAGTGATGCAAACACGCTCCCCCGCACCGTGGTCCCGTTTTCGCCTCGCCGATTGCGGCCGCAGGGCGCCATGCGCCTGAAAACGCTTGTACAAGCTTGTTTTTCAAGCTTGTTTTTCCCACCCTCTCAGGGAATTCGATATCGATCTGCAGCAAGAGAAAAACATATCTGCACAGGAAACTACAAGCTTGAAACGGGCCAAGGCAGATGTGTATTTTTCCTGCTGCAGATATGTATTTCACCGAATCAGACATGTAACTTGTATCATACATGTAAACCAGCGAATCAGACATGTAAATCTCCTGCACAGATTTGTAAATCTCCTGATCAGATCTGTAGTTTTTTACATGTCTGATCAGGAGTGCTGCAGATTTGTCATTTCTGTGCAGGCTTGTAAAACTCCTGAATACACTTGTTTTTTGCCTGTATTCTGCGCAGATATGTTTTTCTCCTGCTGCAGATTGATATCGAATTCCCTGAGGAGGATGCATCAGCTCAGGGAATTCGATATCGATCTGCAGCAGGAGAAAAACATATCTGCGCAGAATACAGGCAAAAAACAAGTGTATTCAGGAGTTTTACAAGCCTGCACAGAAATGACAGATCTGCAGCAGAGCTGATCAGATATGTAAAAAACTACAGATCTGATCAGGAGATTTACAAATCTGTGCAGGAAATTTACATGCCTGATTCGCTAGTTTACATGTCTGATACAAGTTACATGTCTGATTCGGTGAAATACATATCTTGCAGCAGGAAAAATACATATCTGCCTTGGCCCGTTTCAAGCTTGTAGGTTCCTGCACAGATATGTTTTTCTCCTGCTGCAGATCGATATCGAATTCCCTGAGTCCCCCAGTCGAATCGCTTTCCGATGACAGTTTCAAACGCAATTAGGCTCATCCGCAACGCTGACCGCGACGCAGCAGAGGTCATTTATTGATCCGACGTCCTGGGAAACCCCCACCCATAAAAGGCAGCAGATCAGCTCATTCGTACACATGCACGACTCCTTTCCCCCAGTCGTCGTCGGTTCTCCTCTCCTTTCCTCCCTTTCCCTTCACATCAGAAGACATTGCGTCAACTGATTTTCGAGTTTAGAGGCTTCCAAACCCTTCTCCACTTCCAGAGGTATTATGAGTAGTTAATATCGCTGGCAGTCCAATGGCGCCTTCACTTTTCCCTTTATACTGCCAGGTTTGGCATAGGCTTATTTTTTTTCTTCCAATCAGAGCTCTTGTTTTTATTATTACTTTCCAAATTATTCTATTCTCTAGTTATTGACTAATACAGGTGTTTTGATTTTCTTAATTATGTTTAATTCAGATCTTCTGCCAGTATGCCACTTTCTTGTTTTTCTTCTGGTAGTTCAAGTCTCAGGTAAGTTTTACTAGCTTTTTTTTATGGACATAAAAGAAATATCAACCTAATTCGTTTTAGTGATAGCGATCGCGATGCAATTTTTGACGCTAAAGAGGTTGGAAAGCGACTTAAACTGGATTCAAAAACTGTGAAATGGTTGAAACAAAGGCCCGCAGACGGCGAGGATCAAGTTTTGGTCTTGAGCTACCAAAATGAGTTTCTGAATCTTGGGAACTGCGACGCTAACAAGCAAATCGTGTCGACCGGCTTGGTACGTTTTCTCGAAATACTTATTTTGTTAATGTTTCCCTCTGTGAAGACTAATGTGTTGTCAATTTCATTATTTTAGACTAATTCGGGCGCTACCCGCATCAGCGACAATGTGTTCAAGTTTGATCATTGGAACACGATTTACACCGCTCATCACCAAATGTTGTACAGTATGCGCCGGTTTTTCTACTTTCCCGACCCCGTTACGGCGCAAAGATTCGACGTAAGGGTCCAACCGACTATTGAAACTGTTGTGATTGCTCGGCTCCCGGAGATACCGGGAAAACTGGAAATCGTGACATACCCGTTCTTTCAATTGTAAATTTGTTATGACTTGAAATGATAACTGGAATAAAATTATTGTGTGTATTTTTTATGCAAGAGTCAGTTTCGCTTCGAGTTCCTTTCACGATGACGATCATTCTTATAAAGCTTCAATAAAAAGTACATTTAATTGTTATAAAGCTTTACTCGATTTGAATAATTGAATACACAAGAAAATAGAGGAGCGGGTGAAGGGAATAAATATCACAGCATGCGAGAGCGAGGGATCCGAATTATAGACGTTGGCGACCTGAGAAGACACGCATGATGGCTCCATGCCCGAACTTAGCGACGAGTTGCGCGTGCCACGCAAGCAGAGACTGGCAGACGGCGGCATCGGATCCGAGCTCCATCGCCTTGTAGACGTACTTCATCAAAATGTCTCCCTCGTCGATCGATAGCTTCTGCACGGTTGACTCGATTTCGGCGTTTTTGAAGGATTGCAGCACTTTTGTGACGAGTTGCGTCGCGCGATCCTTCACATTCTGGTCCTTCGTCTTGAGCGGCGGAGAGAGAAGCGCCGCGCGAAGAGCATCTTCTAGGCGATTCGAGCTCAGAAACCCTTGAACTGCACGCTCGTCCGGTCCGAGGCCCGGTGTGTCCAATGCTGAAATCGATCAGAAGTTTGCTATTTATGGTCCGATCGATATTCAGACAAGCATAACGACAAACACAACTGACTCACCCTCGTCGTTTTCGTCGTACTGTTCCGAATCGAAAGCGTCGACGTCGAGTTTTCGGTAAGAGGTGTTTTGCATATTCTTCGCCATCTTGCCTTCTGAATCAGTAAAAAATATTAACTTGCCGAAGGTTTGAAAATTCTCCAAAAACGAGAGGTAAATATGAAAGTCAGCTTCTCCGAGAGAAGTACATTGACTTTGGTAAACAAGAAGCGAGAGGCGTCACTTCGGAGTGTCGTTCAAAATAGTCAAACGTTCGAGGAGAAAACCAGAAGAAGAGTATTCAGAATGCACTGAAAACTTGCCAGCATATCTTTATTTACACACATAGTGGAAATGTGTACGACACACGAAAATGGAAGATGAAACTCCGCCCCTTCTTGGAAAGGTGAGAATCGGCTGGCTGCGGACCCTTCGAGACCAATCAAGAAGTGGACCGAGCTCCTCGGAACGGAACAATTCTTTTTGCGACAAAGAACCATCATCCGAAAGTGCGGTAAAAAAGGATTGATTTGCGAAGAGCAGAAGACAATTCGGAATAGAAATCAAGTTGGGGGGAACTGTATTGTTTTGAGGAGAAGGAAAAAAGAAAACGATTTGGGAGGAGGTGAGCAATAATAGTCTAGTTTACATGCATGCGATACACAATATATTCGATATATCCGAGCAAAAAATGGTATAAACTGAGAGGTGGGGGAAAATTGACAGAAAATGGGGAGAAAAGAAGGGAAAAGGGGGTCAATAAAGCGAGTGGACATGAAGAAGGAGGGCGACTGGTGCACAGGGTCATGACAGTCGAAATGCACTTCCAAGTGGCAAGATCTGAAACTGTTTTCATTGTTGCCACGATTGTCCGAGTTCTGAGAGGCTCACCGTAAAAGAAGAGGAACCCGTTGACTTAGAATGAACTGAAGAGGAAGCACCACGATCAGTAGATCTCGCCGCCCGTCGACTCAGAAGTCTGAAGCGACGGATTGCTTCCTTGTTTTCTCTGCAGAATTTTCTGCAGCGATGGCAAGTTGGTCTTTGCAGCAACGCGGGCGAGAACGTCGCTTGCGGAGCCGGATTCTGAAAAAGAGAGTAGATGAGAAGGGGTCCCGATTCATTAGGACTTGTTTAGAAGTCGGAAACCACGAGAGATGAGTATTCCAAACCGAAAACCAACACAATTACGAGACAAACCAGAGAGATATTTAGGAACCGAGTGCGGAATGAATGAGAGAACGGACACTGATTGAAGCGCATCAGCAGACGAGAAAGGAGACCGGAAAGCACCTAGCCAACTACAGAAGTGCTCGGTGAGCAGTAGGAAGCATCTACAGTAGGTCTGCTGGTAGATGTAGCCAATCTGTTAGCTATGCTATTTGCGGACGATATTTCGACTTGATTCGGTTCCTTCCCTCGAATCCGTTAGCTTCTTTCTGTGTGAGATGGACAACGACACAAGCGGAGGTGATTGAAGCAAGCACACAGATATGAGATCAACCACATCAACATGCCAAGGGTAAAGAGGGACGACGAGCTCACCATTCGAAGTCTTTTCGACTGTCTCTTCTGCATTTGACGAAGACGCAGCTGGCGCAACTACGGCGATCGGCTGCAGTTGCTGCTGCTGCTCAGCCACTGGCAGCGGCGATGGAGGCGTCGGCGGTGAGGTGACTTGTGATTGTGTTGTATCTACGGGGCCTAACGATGAAAGTGGCAGATGAGGAATGAGAAATAGAGAAAGAGATCTGGGTAGGAATTTCGCGTTCTTCGCTGGAGAAAACGAGCTTACGAGCGGGCGGAGAATCGGTGGAAACCGAGAAAAGAAAATCGACAAAGGGTTATAACGCGCATTCCCAAAAGAAATAGAGCTTCTCCAGACTCGAGAAAAGACGATCACGACATTGGAAACCTACTGTGGATAGTGGCCGTCGGAGGCAGTGAGGTAGACATCGGAGACGCCATTCCTCTCGTCTTGGCGAGAATCTCGGCGAGACGATTCCTTCGCTCTTCCGTCTCGCGAGCTTCTCTCTCCTTCTTCGCGATGTCTTCTGCTGATCTGACGAGCGGCAGAACTCGCGGTGCAGCGACCGCCTTCACTTCTTCGATCGCACTACGCGGGGTCACTTCATCCGTAGTCGAAGACGTCTCCGAGGAAGTCGGAGACGCTTTTCCGCTGTCAGTGTCCTCATCGAACACGTGACGTGGCGGCGGGTTCCCGTTAATGAAGTCGTTACCGAACACATCGACGAGGTCGTTGACAGCGACAACCGCGGGAGCATTCGCTTCTTCTGGCATCGGATATTTCTAGAATGAATGCGGGTAAGTTAAGAATTTCGCAACTTTTCTTACCAGTTCCATAACTTCGGGAATTGAAGGCTCTTCGTTCGACTTGTTTTGCTCGTCGCTAAGATGCAGGAATTCGTCGGCGAGAGAAGTGTTCACGGAAGATCCGACGTTCGACTCGGAAGTTTCTGCCTGCGCCAGCGATATCAGCTCTTCGTGTTGAACAACTTCTTGCTCCGTTTCGCTTTCTTCCTGCACAACTTCCCCATGTTCCGATTTGTCTTCGTGATGTTCTTCAACGTGCTCCGATGGCTCCGGTGCGGGAATCACAATTTCTTCTTGTTCTTTAAACTCTTCTGTGCTACCAACGACCGATTCCTCAACTTTCGAAGTTTCTTCGATGATTTCGGCGACAACAACTTCCGGAACAATGAACGTGTTCTGTTCTTTGGGAACTTCTTCCACTGGCTCCTTTTCCTCCAAGGCAATCAGCGGAGCCTCCTGAACCACGTGCTCTTCTTCGATCTCCTTCGGAGTCTCTTCGATTGGAGCAGGCGATTCATCGAGTTTTTCCGGTTCAGCAGTGACCTGCTGCTCTTCGACTGGAACAGACGATACATCGAGTTCTTCCGACTCAGCAGTGACCTGCTTCTCTTCGATTTGTTCAGCTGGTGAAGATTCGCGCACCGGGCTCTCCTCCACTATTGTAGCACCAGCTGGCGGCAGCTCCATGACCTCTTCGACGATCGGAGCCACTTCTGGAGCGACGACAGCCTCCACAATGACCGGAGTCTCCGGGACAGTTTTTTTAATCTCTGACTTGATTGGCATCGACTTTCTCGGCATTGGCGGCTTCTTGACGTCCATAGAACGTCTTCCGGCTCCTGATGGGGTAGCCGGACCAGAAGGCCTTGCGGAAGCAGGAGTCGACAATCGGTTAGACCTTCCTCCCATCGAGAGTCTCGAAGAAGTGGCCGGGCGGCTCGTCGGGGTGTAGACGGACTGGGTCATCATCGAGGAAGGTCCTTGAGAAAGACGTTTCGAGTTAGTGGCGATCGAAGGTTTCGAAGCTGCTATCGTTTTCGATTGTCTCGTCGGTGGGGCGGACGAAGTGACGTACATCGAAGACGTCATCGAGGTCATAGCGGGAGCCGGTCGGTGAGCAGCCGGTGGAGCTCGTTGCGGAGTCGTCACGAGACGGTGAGTCTTTGAGGTAGGACTCTGAAAACAGAAAACGTCCGATTGGGAAGTGTTGAGCAGTTAAAGGGGCTGTAGAGACAGTTATGAGTGTTCAGAGGAAGGAATTGGTTACATTCTCATTTCATTCCACTCTATCAAATACCTCATAATATCGCAGATTCAAACAAGATTCCTGAATGGTTTCCATGAACGAGAAAAGCAAGAAAAAAAGAAACGAACCGTGGCTGTTGGTGTCGTCGCAGGACTCGATCCCTCGAGCGGACGGAGCTTCTTGTCGTACTGCTGTTCGCTTTTCGGCAGATTGTCGAGATACGCAAGTGTTCGCGGAGTCGAAGATCCAAAAGCGAATGATTTGGGCGACTTCGTGATTGCGGCGATGCGAGAGGTGGCCTCGTGCTGCTTCGCCAGCGTCGCCTTCTTGCGTTCCTCGTCCTCGTTCAGCTGCTGCATTCTCTTCTGAAGCAGCACTTGCTCTCGCTTCAGCTGGCTCTGCACTCTGAAACTGACTCGAATTGTGAGAACAGTTGCAATGAAAAAGACGAGTGACAGGTGCAGGAAATCTGGCGGGCAGTGCCGGGAACCGAGACCAAAAAAGTGTTCCATTTGCTGGGGCTGGACACGACTATACACGTCTTCCGTAAACAGATGGGTTCGCGCGAATAATTTGAATCGAGGCAGGGACTAGGATAACTTCGGATATCAACGATGTAACCCATACGCACCTTTCTCTGTGCTCCACGACGTTCTTTCTGCGCTCTTCGGCCTCTTTTCGGAGCGCCGCGTGTCGTTCTTTCACCTTTCTCTCGGCATACTCCTTGCGCTTTCGAACCTACAAGACAACAAGATAGACAATAGAAAACTGGAATGGATTAGTGACTCACCTCATCTGAATCCATTTTCAGACACGTTCCTAGTCTAACACAACTCGAGCAAAAGCCTGTCAATGTTAAAGATAAAATTGAAACAAAGGAACAGAAAAGGGCATAGAGATAGGAATTCGCGGCGAAAACGACCGGATAAAGGAGAACATTAGAACTGGGGGGAAGAAGAAAAAAGGTTTATAATTAGATGGGCAACAACGGGAAAATATCCAACAAAACAACAAGAAACGAAGAACAATTCGAAAAAGTGAGTGCAACAACGGGAAGCAAAAAGAGGGAAAAAGAGAGGAGAACGGAATCGCGAACAATCAAAACAAATCAGAGGAGGAGAGGAAACTGGTATTCGATTCGAATTAACCACCTCCGTCTGTTTCTTCTCAAAATCACAGAAAGAGACGAAAAAGTTGAGAAATCGAGGGCAACACACTCGAATGTTCTTTTTCTCCGTCTTCTTTCCGATGATTTGATAGTGACCGTGACCGGCCCGGGCCGAAACTAACAAATATATAATAATTAGGTGCGCCAAAAAGATGGAAAATTGAGGAATACTGAGGATGATGAGGTTGCAAGATTACTCCACTTGGGAGAAAGTAGAAGCGAAAAAATGAAAGAGGAGCATGTTTTTCGAACGGCGATTGAGCTCCGATTGATAAGGAGGAGAGACCTGAAAACGAAAGGAATTCAGTATTCGGCCTATAAATAAAGAAGTGGAAGAGGGCGGAAAGGGGCAAAGTATCAGCTGAGAGGGGAAAACTCGAGGAGAGATGTGAAAGGAGAACATGAAAAATGGGCATTCTGCGGTTCCCCGGGGAACCCCTTGTTGACTGCCACTCTCTCGTTTCACTTCTTTTTCGGAGGTCTGCTGAAGCCGTGATGACGTTGCAGCCAAAGTTGAAATGAAAGGGGAAGAAAAGAGGAATCGAACCGAATATCAATTATACGTAGATCAAAAAATGCGATAACTGGGAGATATATCGGAGGAGGATCTTATTCTATACGACGATTCCGGCGGGCGGCGAGGGCGAAAGTGGACACTATTACTACTGAACACCGCTCAATTCATCATCTCCATTCCCCCTTTCGTCTCGGGAACACGACAGACGACGCCAAATGGATGGGAAAGGACACGGATACGCATGGAAGTGCGAGTGTTCCCACCAATTAGAAACGGAAGAAGCAGTCCTCGTTCTCACCGTTCACTTCATGTGCTGACGATGCGCGCGCTTCTTCACGTGCTTCGGGACCTTGTCTTTGCGTTGCTCCCGTTTCTCCTCCTTCACGGCCGCTTTCCGCTGCTTTCGTTCTTCAGTCGTCTCCTCACGATTCCTGGTGTGCATCGCGATTTTGCGCTCTTTCTCTTCGAGCTCCTCTTCCGTTGGCTCGGCTCGTTTCTTCCGGGACTTCTTCTCGTTCTCACCTTCTTCGTCTTCATCATCGTCGCTTCCTCCTTCTCCGCCGAAGCCGTCACCTTTCAAATCGATTTTCGAAACGATATTTTGGAATGGGTTGTTCGCCTCGACTCCCTCCTTCGCCAGCTTTCCGTCTCGCTCGAAGTGCAGCACGTGTTCGAGCTTATGTGGGATGAACGCGTTCATGAAGAGAGCATCGTCTTCTGAATTCGCCAGGACGCGTTCCGTCTCGATGATCGTTTCCATTTCTTTACTGCTCATCAGTGGATCCACAATCACCTCGAAAAGTCGACGAACTGAAAGAACTGCGACTCCGAGTTCCCTGAAAAAAGTATACAGGTTGAACGTGAAGAGATGTTTGCGTTTGTGATAAACCTGAAGAACTTGTTCACATTATTGCAGTCCATCCGAAGGAACTCGAGGGCGTGAGGATGATCCTGCTCCACAGATTGGGACACGTCGATGATCCACAGCTTCCCGTCGTGCACGAGCATGTTGAACTCACTTAGATCGGCGTGGACGAGACGACATTCTCGGTAGAGGCGACGCATGTCTTTCACCAACCCGACGTACATCGGTTCTGCTTCTTCCGCTCCGAGATTCGCGTTTTTTAACAGAGGTGCCGGCCAGCCGTCCTTTCCGAGGAAGTCCATGACGAGAACGTGCCCCTTGAGCATGTGCGGCTTCGGAACGGGCAGTCCGACCTCGTGCATCCTGGCCAAGTTCCTCATCTCCTTCTCCGCCCACACGGCCACCATCTTTCTCGGATTCGATTTACAATAGCCATGACGGTATCTGCAAGAAATATGGCTTCACTTAACCGAGGTCGAACCAATTAGAACCACCTGAATTCACCAGTCACGTATCTCTCGCGATCCTTGAACGTCAGAATGCTCGTCTTGTAAATCTTCACCGCCAAATCGTTTTCGGTGCCTGTCGCGTGATATACGTTCGCCTCTTTACCAGTCGAGATGCATCCGTCGATGTTGAGAAGAGTTCCACGTTGCAACAGTCGGAAGAGGACGAGTCGGGTTCGTGGATCCAGCACTTGCTCGACGGTTGCACGATCCGCGCGATCTTTGACTCGTTTCCTTTTCCGGTCCTCGCTGGAGTCGGCGTGCCGTTCCACATCAACTGCAAACATTATTCTCTCCGAATGCCAACAACAATAACAATAATAACTGATTCATTCGATTCCCGCATTCAAATTATGGCGGTCAACACAAAACACAATAACTCACGAGTCAACCGATTCCGGGCGTTCGGACCCACTGCGTTGAGACGAGCAGCGTTCAACTTCTTCGTAAAGTCTGAAACGGAATGTGTTCACTCGCTCTCTCGATTGATAGATAACCTCCGGTCGCCTCGGCAAACTCGACCATTTCGTTGCCGTCCTCGTAATCCGACTCGCTTTCTTCCGGCTCTTCCTCCTCCTCGACCGGGCAGCTTCCGATCATTTTCACCTCTGCAAACAGTTCGATTTCGAATCGCACTCGTCGAAAAGCCCACCTTCCTCCGCTTCGTCTTCCGAATTACTGTCCGCCGAATCGATGTCGACATCCTCAAGGATGTTCTGTAGGTTCAGGTTCAATTGCTCGACCCTGTCCATGTTTTACCCTGGAAACAAGGACGAATTAATTTAAAAGTAGCGAGAGAGAGAGAAAGAGAGGAAATTGATGAAAGCGAACTGAGTCAGTCGCAAGAGGCGGCGAGGAAGTGCGCGAAACGAAGAGACGGAGGCAGATTACGAAACAAGTGCGCTCCATGGCGAGAGAGGGGAAGTAAGAGAGGAAACGACACGGGCGCGATGAGGGGTTGAGGCAAGAGGCTCGTAAAACGAGGCGTTTCAGGATCATCATTGTGTGCGCGCACTTTTTGCCACCAAAATATGGATTTAGCATCCCGCAATTCACAACAAGTTTCGCTTGCGCAAGACCGTAAAAAGCCGGGCGTTTAGGGAGGCCCTGGTTGAGTCTAATTGGCTTGTTTTCTAGGTTGGAAACGAAACGAAGACAAGCAGGCCTCAAATATTTGACGATTGTTCCCAGAGGGAAGGGAGTGCTTACTTGTTTGAGAACTGGGAAGTGGCGTAGAACGAGTGCCTGAAAGCAGCCGCAGAGGGACTGAATATTCAATGGATGACACGTGGTGATTCAGAGAAAAAAAAGCAGCCAGAGAGTGCAATACGAGGAGTGCATTTTCGGGACGAACAGCCACGAGGCAGGGATGGAATAGAGAAGGAGCTTCGGGACTAAAGACTGTCGAATAGACATTCCGGAGCCAGACAAAATGGGGAATCACTAGGAAAGGCAATCTTTCGCTTCAATCTCGCCGCTCGATTCTGCTCAATTGACCCCCCTTGAAACCCATTCTGGCTCGGAAACTCCCAGTTCTATTTTCCCTTTCGCTGTTCACACTTGGTCGCCTTTCCTTCTTCCACTCACAAAAGGAAGGCGCGGCAAAAGCAGTCGCAGAGAAATTCGCAATGCTGAGTCATTAGCAGGAAGGAGAGGAGAAGAAGAAGATGAAGACACTTTGAAGCGACCCGACGACTGGTATCGGCTTACGAAAGGGAACTTTCGGTTGAAAAATGAAGTGGCGAGATAACTGGACTATCAAGTAGATGCCTCTCGCCGAGACTCCCGCCCATCGATCAGACGTGTCATATTTACAATACAGCAGGCAGTCCGTCAATTAGAATACACTGCGGTTTGCAGTGTTCAAAGTTCGGAGAGCGCCACCTCCTTAACAAGTCAATAAATTCCCCTTTGTCCAGGGTCTTTCGATGGCCTCAATCCTTCGATTCGTCAAACTGGATTAAAATTTCATGAGAGAAGACTCTATTTCTATGTATTTCACACCAAACCGACGCGACGAAAATGGAGAACAAAGGCAAACAAAAAAAGAGATATACGAAAGAGTCAGCTGGGTCGAAATTAGCAATTCCAAATGGTTCGCCCACTATCTCGGAACACATTTCAATGCATAAATTCGTCGATTCGAAGGTGGATGTGATGGCAAAAGAAAGGGAAACGCGATGTTGAAAGCTTCCCCTCCCTACGTACAGTCGTACAAAAACTTGTTAGTTGGTTTCCGCGCATGAATTGAAGGGATTAATGGGCCAGTGAGCACGAAGCGAAAACGAGAGACTGGAAGTAATGAAGGAAGGAGCGAAAGGAAAACAATCTTTGTCTGGAAGAGTTTGGTTTACTCTCGACGCCTGAAAGGAAAGTCACGGGTGGCAGCAGTAGAGTGGAAAAAAACGACAAAGCGTCGATGGTGGCGGTAGTTGGAAAGGGAAGAGATGAGAAGAGAGGGAGAGAGTGCAGCGAAGTCTGGCGGGAGGTTTGCAGGCGGCAGGTGAGCGACAGGCAGCGAGATGTTACTCGAGAGCCCGGAGACCGAGACAGCTGCGACGACGAAGCGGGACTGCGGAAACAGGTGAGTGAAGCCCGCGAGGGACCTTCGGGTTCCTATTAGGGGTCCCATCCGGCACGACACCTGGCAGCAACAGAGTCCATTTCGTGGATTAGCCCCCCCTGTGTTCTTTCGCGAGGGAATTGCTTGGTTTTTGCCGAGGCGCAGCTTCATTTCCCCCAAATCGCATCTGCTTGTTCCGCCATTCTGATTGATGCAAACCATATGAGAATCGTAAGAAGAGGACGACCATGCGGGGGTCTGTGACCAAGAATAATCGGAGGGTGAAGAAAATCAATAAAATATTGTAACATGGGGGTTCATTAGAGAACGAGACGCAGAGAATGACAGTCATTGTCGAGAGAAAGATGCGGGACTACAGTGGTAAACACATTGTCTCGAGTTTTCAATTGTCTCTTACGTTTGTCGATACAAAATCGGCAAGCTATCAATGTAGCTGATAGTGGAGAACGCGACATTTGCGCTTGCTTTTTACTTTTGCAATTTTCATCAATTTAGGAAACGAAAAACGAACGACAACGAAGAAAAACGATAGGAAAATTAGGATGACTTTCTTGAAAATTAATTTTGTCCTTTGTCCGTGTGTAGTTCAAACTTGCGATTCCTAGGCCAGCGCCACAGTATGTGTAGTCCTCTCGGACAAGAGGAACTACAGTAAGCCTATACTTTGTTTGTGCTTCCAAGTTCGGGAATTCAGCGACGATCAGTCATCACAATAAGGCGTTATCTATCGATTTCCAGTCAGCCGTCACTCGACAACCTCGTGGCACTTTCTTTGTTTCCTTTACTCCGTTTCCTCTATTCCCATTCCAAATTCCCTCATTTGCAGTCAGAAATGAAGACAGAAGAGAAGGACGAGAGCGCCGGAACGACGTCTTCGACGAGCCAGAGTCCGCTCTCATTCGAGAACGTCTTCTGCGCGATTTGCGGCGACAAGGCGACCGGAAAACACTACGGAGCGATGAGTTGCGACGGGTGTAAAGGTAAAGAAGGCCTTTTCTCATAGAATCAAAACAAGAGAGAGAGAGAGAGAAGACGATGTGGCGTGACACATGTGGCCTCTCTTCTGGAGGCTCCCAAACAATGCACTAATGCGTTATGGCACATAGTAAATGAAGTGAGAAGGCTCGAGCGCAGGAAGCGGTTTCGGTTTCTCGTCTCTTTCTCTCGGAGAGCCCCCCAAGAGCGTCGGATCGCATTTCGGAAAACAACAAAAGGAAGGGAAAACGATAGTCGTCCGGGAGGAAAAAGGACTGCGAGACTCAAAACATGTTCGTCCAGAGGCTGCGAGCCGGAAGAGCTCACAAACGGGACCTCGAGGCCGATCTTTTCATCTGGTCACTCGAATTGCCGTTTTGAACAGTTATCGATGACCGAAAAGAAGTGCGAAAATCCCTTTCCCTCCGTTTCGCATCCACCAGTGCCGCTTCCAGAAAAACCGAGAACGTCGTCATCACATTCCATGAATACTTTCTTTTCTTGTCGCGCGTTCTTCATGGAATTGTTATGTAACGGACGAGATAACATGCGGCGACGGTTCGGTGGAAAGTGAAGAAGCTCTCTCTCTCTCCGGTGAAAGTGAAAACACGCCGGACCGTTCCGCTTATCAGTTGTAGTGAGCGAACAGGAATGCGGGCGGTCGTGTCAGACCGTACTAGACTCGGGAGGACTGAAGTGGACGACTGGAAAGAAGGGGGAGAAGCACACTCCAGAAGACGTGTTCCGGATGCAAACAGTGTGTTCTTGCAGGCTTCTTCCGACGCACGATCCGCAAGAGTCACTCGTACGTGTGCCGTTTCGGCGAGAAATGCCAAGTGGACAAAGGTTCGGAACCTTCCCTTTGCGATGTTTGTGTCTGGCTCCTCCCGCCGATCCCCCCTCTGTGTTTGTATTTTCGGGCGACAGTGGTCACCCGTAACACACACAGGCGACCATCTTTTTCCGTAATCCTCTTGCGGAAGGACGCATGACACAAATGTAAAAGTGTATTTAGCTTCTCTTTGTGTTTTGATTGTGAGCGACCCGACGAGGGGACTTTCAGCGAAACGGAATGCGTGTCGGAAGTGTCGATTCGATGTGTGTGTGCGGAAAGGAATGCGACGAGACGCCGTGCAGACGGAGCGCGACAGGATTCGTCCGCTCAACACCGTCGCCACCAGTAACGGGCTGATCCCGGATGATCCGCTCCTCGACGCGCTCGTCCGAGCAGAGGGCCACTGTCGCGGAATGAGGTGGGAAGAGCGAGTGAGGAGGTGAAGAACCGAGAGACTCTGCAGGACCACAGTCATCACGAAGACGTCAGAAGCGAGGAAGCAGGCGACGACGGTCGACGTGACTGACAGCATGAACCAGCAGTTGTCGCTGATGATCGAGTGGGCCAAGGAGCTCGAAGTGTTCCAGAGAGTCGATCAGCCGTCACAAGTCGCTCTCCTCAGGCACTTCTCCGCCCAACACCTCGTCATGTGCGCCGCGTTCCGGAGCATTCATCTCAGCGACGCCGTCTGGCTGACAAACGAGACGACGTTGCCGAAAGACAGTCCAAAGATCCCCGATATGAAGTGAACACGCTGACCCGCCGCTTGCACTGAAAACAAAACAATCAAGTTTGCAGTCGAGTCGTCCGAGGGATCGTAGATCAAGTGTCGAATCCGATGCGCGCGTTGCACATGAACGAGATCGAGTACATTGCGCTGAAAGCGATCGCCTTCTTCGATCCAAGTAAGTCCCTCCCGAGACGTGCCTCGCATCCCCAGAAACCGCTTTCAGTGGCGAAAGGGATCACTTCCGAAGCGAAGACCGAGGTGGAGGAAATGCGGCAGAGAGTGAGTGTTTCCCGTCGCGGACTACTTCCCAGTCCAATCGGGAAAACATTCGCCAGAGTGTGATGGATGGAACCGCTGTTTTCCGGCAGGCCCCATTCGTGTTTTGGCAGAATAGACGGCCGCTGGAACCCTCGAGAACCCCCCCACTTTGCAGGTCCTGGAGTCGTTCGAGAGACATGTTCGCCAAGTGTCGCCGTACAAAGACATGCCGCTGCGGTTCGCCAACTTGCTGCTGCTGCTCCCTCCAATGCTAGCCATCTCGCGAGACTTGGTCGAAGACGTGCAGCTCGCAAAGTTGTTCGGACTCGCCTCGATCGATAACCTGATGCTCGAGCTCATGTTGCCCAATGAACAAAAAGACGGCCGAGATAAATCTTCGCCGCCGACTTGCCAGCAATAAAAAAGTGTCTCGCGCTCTCTGCCGCCGCACAGCATCTCTAGCATCGCCCGCTTTTTCTGCGTTCGCCTTGACCTCGATCCTCCGTGCGTCTCTTTCTCTCTCGTTCTCCGCTCAGCTCCGCCAGCTATTTTTAAAACGCGCCGCGACGAGCCCGCGGATTCTGGGAAAACGAAACGCGTTGACTTCAGTTTCTGAAGAAGAATTGTTGTTGAACACGCTGCTCCGATGTGCACTTTTCGCCTCGGAGTGGTGTTTCGGCGGAAAAAAGAGCGAGAGAGACACGGCTGTCTTTCGAAAATTTACGAAAGATCTCGCGAAAAGAGAAGAGACGCATCCCATGCTGTCTCGTTTTACGATCAAAAGTGCAAATTGTACAGCTCGAAAAAAAAAACTATTTATTATCTTCGATGAAATTCTGCACCTTTTCTCCAAGATCATACAACGGTATTTTGTAGTAGAGATTGATCCGGTAGTCTCTGAAAAAGGTCGGAGATGGAAGGCATCTGCCACGTGGCAATCGGTGAACTCACTCTCTTTCTACCGGTACCACATGCACTCTCGATTCGAAAACATAAATAGACCCGTCCTCGGCACAATTGTGCAAAACTCTCGCCATGACCTCGAAATTTTTCTGAAATATGGCGATTGTGAGGTGCACTTCAATTCGTAATCATCATTTTCGACTGTCTCCGATAAAACTTTGGTCTCACGAGCAGGCTGAGAGCGGCACTTAATATCATAGTTTTGAAGACGAATTCGAACTTTGTACACTACACTTGTCTGGGCTAGTAGGGACAACTTTCGTTCCTACGATGGTACTAATAATGAAGTCTGCGAGCTGAACCGAGACCACTTCAGCAGCTTTTCGTACTAATTGTAACACTGACGAGACGACGCTGATCTTTGAAATTCGGCGGAAAACGACTCACCTCGTACCCGTCAGACTTCGCGATACCCGTCAGAACTCCTTCGAACTTGTATGAACTCGTTTCGTGAGGGCCCAGGGTTTGAAACCTATCGTTTCGGCTGCAAGTGGACAATGATTGAACACGATCCGCTTGTTTCGAGATAACTCACAATACATCTTTCTCCACCAGTTCCAACCGTATCTGCCACCGTTTTTTTCTTAAACATGTGATTCCGTAGTACAGGTCCACCGTCGTTTTGTGCGCAGGGGGATAAATAGAGGCTTCAGAAGCAGCCAGCAATAAAAAGTGGAGGAGCGCGGCGAGACATTTCATGGCGGTGGAGCACGTCGAGGGGGTGGAGACAGCGGCAGCTGCGCCGCTGTCTAGCAGGTGGCGCTCGTTAAAAGGATAGACGTGCTCGTTCCGCGGACATGCCTGCCGCGCTCACTTTGACCGTTTATCGCTCTTCTCGTCAGGAAGGTAGTGCCTGGTAGAAGAGACGTAGCACGTTTGAAAGAGTTTTTTGTGGCGTTTGAAGACGAAGATCCGAGACGAGGGAACGTGCGAAGGGCGGAGACGGGGGGAACCGCGCAAAAAGAGGGAGAGAGAGAGAGAGAGGGAGAGAGAAGGGGGCGGAGACGGCGGCGGCGACGGCGACGGGGCGGAATGCGGAGGATGGGGGCGAGGCGCTGTGTGCGGGCCTTGCACTAAAAAACGGAGAGGGCACAGTAATACAACAGTACGATGCAATCAACATCTCAAAGGTCGGAACGTCGGCACTCCCTTTTCGAATGTTGTTTGTGCTGGCGGCGCCGCAGTGACCTGCTTTTTTGGGAGCAGAAACCAACTGTTAGCGATCAAAAGAAGAAGAAGAAGACGAAGTGAACTTTCGGAAAGAGTGACAGCTGTCACGAAACGTGTGTCAGTCATTCTCGAGGAATTTGAGCTCTCAATCACTCCAACTCGGAATGGTTGTTTGTTGTGGGAAGAAACGAGTCGTTCTGTTCCGAGAGAGGGGGGAGGGTATTGACTCCGGTTGCATATCGATTTCTCGCTGAAACTGGAACAAACATCGCTCCTCCGCCGCGAATCAGACCGATCAATCGTCCGTCGTCTTTCTCCCCGATTCTTGTGTGTAATTGCACGTTTTCTCGATATCAAACTTGACTTTGTTATCTCTGCAGCCGAGATTATACGATTGCATCTCAGACGAAACGCGTTTTTTTAACGATCGAAACTAATTCCCTTCGTTGACGCTCTTCTTATCGGAAAAGAGAGAGAGCGAAAGAAACCAGCCGCCCTCTCTCTCCATCGTTTTTCCAAATAATCGGTGACCCTTACTAACAGATCGTTTACATTTCGAAATGACCGACGCACACACACACAGAGGGATGGAGGGGGGCGACAAAGAGGAGAACAAAGAGATGTTCAAACGGCCTCCGCGGCGGTAAGTTACAAGCAGACTGAATGGTGACATTCTCACTTCAAAGTTCGCCTCTTCAATGGATCGTTAGTCAGATAGCATCGGTCCTCTTTCCGATTCGAATGCCTTCTTTCTTTCCGAATGAAAGCGAGTTTGGATGGGAGTGAAGAGGGACACTCATTTGACCATCTTCACGGTGGGATTCTTGATCAGTGCTCCTTACAAGCCGCAGTGTCTTCGGTATCGGAATAACGATAACAGATTGACTTCCAATATCCACTGGGCCTTCATTCAGAAGACCGAAGTCTGGTAGAGTAAGTAGACGCCTTCGACATTCGAACTCGCCGGGAGCAAGGTCTATCTTCCTTGAAACCGAAGACACAGGGTGACCCATTCCTCGACAGAAATCAGGTCCCCGTTGTAATAAGACGGTCCAATTGCACACAGAATCCAGGATACTCAGCCCGTATTTGTCAGTCTGGCACAATTGCACATACGGTAGCGATAAGATCAGAAACAATTCCCAAATTGTGAAACGGGAACAACAGGATAAACTGTTTCCATCATTCACTTTCAGAGATATTATCGGATTTTTTTGAATGCAATACGCAGACAAATTTTGTTTTCAAACAGTTTCACTTCCCGCTGTTGGTCTCGCCACGAAGGAAGCGAGAGAGTGAGAGACGACAGACGACGAGACAAAAACATTTTTTCGCGCGTTTTTCGTAAATTTTCGAAAAAACGACCCGTTTTCAAAATAAAAATTAAAGAAATATTAATTGCAATTCACAATTTACCAAAACAGTACTGAAACGGGTCGTTTTTTCGCAAATTTACAAAAAACGCGCGAAAAAATGTATTTGTCTCGTCGTCTGTCGTCTCTCACTCTCTCGCTTCCTTCGTGGCGAGACCAACAGCGGGAAGTGAAACTGTTTGAAAACAAAATTTGTCTGCGTATTGCATTCAAAAAAATCCGATAATATCTGGAAGTTTCTGGAACATTGCGCCCTGATATTTTCTGTTTTACAATAGCAAGAGGGGAAGTTTTCCATTCACAAATTTCATTCCGTTGTCGACACAACCATTGTGAAAGGGCAATACCGTAAACATTGTATTCGGATCTTGTACTCTGATCGCGATTTTTTTCACTCCCCTTGGGCAGTGCGTTTGAAGGACGAATAACAAAAGTTCATTTTTTGCAACTTGAAGACGAGGTGGTAATCGTGATGTATTGAACTAAAACGAGAGAGAACAGCGGAGAAGCCTGTCAACTGTCCGAAGGGAAACTTGAAGCAGCATCCTCTCCCCTGGTAGCAGGAAGAAGGGAACTCAACTGACTCGGAATTCGTGAATCCTCTCCCCCTTCAGTTTTAGTCTGTTCCCCCTGGAAAGTAACTTCTTTATGAATCCAAAACGTTGTATATCAGAGATGTCCGGAAGTAAAAATTTGAAATACGGAAGTCGGAAGTCGGAAGTCGGAACAGATTTTTCAAAGACGGAAGTCGGAAGTCGGAATTCCGGACATCTCTGTTGTATGTATATATATTTTTGGCCCTGCAATTCATGTTAGGTTCCGACTGTAACATGTCTGCGGTAAGCATTCGGCAAGGTTTACCACCTCCTTCCCACTGTAATCTCCGTGACATCTTCAACGTGCTGTGCTTCTCACATTCGTTAACATCACGAAGGTTTTGTCACACTTCTAGCCCATTTCCGATCCAGTGTGTCTTCATTTTGCATAACACTATTCTATTTTCGCTTCGTCCCTTTAACTTTTTTGTTGACACCTTCTAAAAACAAAAAGAGCACAATGAATGCTCGAATTCATTGAAAAGTTCGTGTATTTCCATTCATTCGAGTGCAATTTCCAGTTGACTTGCGAGGCGAAAAGGCGGTCGAACTGGATGAATGGCTGATAAAAGAAGACGAGAAAGGTGCCCTTTTCGGCGCGAATTCACAAACAACACGATTCATTGCTGAACACAGTTCAAGAGGCCCAGGCCGCGGGGCCGGCCGTTAGGAAGCGGAGGGCAGACGGTGGATGTACAGGGAGACAAGGGGAGGGTGGATGGATGGACGGATGCGAGGAGAGAGAGATCGGGTGCGATGGAATCGAGATTTCGGACAGATCAGTAGTCGGACAGGACACTTAATGTATGGTACAGGAGCGTTGGGTAGGGGCGGGCAGACAGACAGCTACGGGGGTCTACGAGCATCTGACCCGTGCGAGCGAGAGAGAGAGAGCGAGTAAGTTTTGGTGAGTTAGTAGGGAGAGGAAGGGGGTGGATAATGATAATACAATGGGAGACTATACAGGGAGAAAGGTACAGTAAGCAGTTAGAAGGAGCCGTCTGGCAGTTGTGTTGTCGGCGTGTGCTTGGCGATGAAGGTGAGTGCCTGGTACTGCTGGAACTCGGGAAGCTCGCCGATTCGCGTCGCGATCACGTTGAGCACCGTATCGATGTCCTTCTTGCCGTGCGCCTTGCGAACCTGCAACGCTGACCGGTCACACTCTTCAGTCACCACTGGCTTCTTGCTCACCACTTCCGCCTCGTTTTCGTTGAGGAAGTCGTCGAAGACCGGCGGCGGTCGGAGACTCTTCAGCATCCGTTCGATCTTCCGTCGGTCGTTCGTCGACACTTCCGACACGAGCAACTTCTCGCGGACCAGCCGCATCAGGGCCGGATAGTTGGCCGTTGCGTGGAGTGAAGAGATCAGGGACAACTCGTAGTCGTTCCACGGAAGTGCCTGCAAGTGAGTCATTCGCACTTTGCCCTCTACAGTAATCCCTTCCTCACCCCCATCACCTATTAATATCAATTCCCGAAATAGAAGTCATGTGACGTACCGTGAAGACGCCGTTGTGACCGGTGAGCCCCTCTCGGGTACTGTAGTCTGCGGGTCCGAAGCACAGTGCCACGGGGACGAGCACGAGAAGAAGAGCCAAGTATTGACGACGAGCTGCCATTTCACGAACAGAAGGCTATATATATATGTATGTATATATTACTCTCTGAAAATTAATATGAATCGAGGAGGCGGATGAGGAGGCGGACGGGTGTGGCGCGAGGAAATTGAGAGAGCGAGTAAATAGGTAGCGGGTGTTTTGAACGAGCGAGAGCTGGAAGGGGGCGTGGCTTCTGAAAAGGGGAGGAGCGAGAGAATTCGGGGAAATCGCCTCTTCTCGGTTTTCGAGTGAGTGAGGCGAGAAACGGGGCGACTGAATGTTGCACAAGCGCGTCGTCATCTTCTCTTTCTCGTCTCCGATAAGGGAAGTGAGCGAGAAGTCGGCGAGTAGCAAGAAACCACGAGAGAGAATACGGTCACGAGGTGCGTGTGTCTCCTCCACGAAATGGTCATTTTGATGGGGGCGATTGGGTGGTGGTGTGACGTGCGATCGAAAAATCAGAACACACAAGGTTAACGTCGGAGTGTGCCGCTGCTGCTGCTTCCCCGATGCCTCTTCTTTGGGAGCGAAAACCGAGAGGGAGGAAGTGCGCTCCACTGCAAATAGCCTCTAGTCGCTGCTGATCTACGTCGGAGAAAAACGTCGGAGAAAGAAACGAGGAGTGCCTAGCCAAGCACTTTTCCTAATCGCAACTCGTGAATAGTGAAAACGAGCTGACATAGTTCCCGCTGCGGTTGTAGTAAGCTGCTGCAGAGCGTACACAAGAGGAGGAGTACTGTATCCGGAGCGAATCGGCGGGTAAACAGGGGGGATCAGCACCTCTTTTCCTGGACACCAATGAACAATGTGCCGATGGAAGAGAAACTGCCGCGAACCTACAACCCCCCGCTTCGTTTCGCCCCGTTATTATAATCGGTTTCCGTCGCCGGCGGCGGTGATTGACAGCGCAAGACGGGACGATGATTTCATCGAAATTCAGGGAAGAGACGAAGCGATCAGACTGTGTGAGAGGGGGAGCAAATCCGCGACCACCAATGATGAAAATGCAAAGAAGAAGTGGGAGTGGGGGGGTCTTTGCATGATTATGATCGGCTAGAAAGTGATTTCATACGCGGGAGCCGCGCGAGTACAAATTCTCTCACCGAGATGAGCTGTTCGTGTGAAATACAAAGTACGCGCGAAGAAAACACGCGACCTCTCGAAATGATCGGATTAGGTCACACACTCAAGTCTCTAGAAAACAGTGTCGAAAGAGGGAAGTGATAGGCGGCGGCGAATCAGAGAAGGCGAAGGAGAAGGTGGTGTGTGAACCTTTTGTAGGCAGAACGGGAGCGGCGACAAACATCAGAGGGATTGATGGAACACGTGAGAAAGAGGCGCTAATTGCGGATTCAACGAACCAGCTGAATGTCAGAAGGCGCTCTCTTCTGAAGACGTCAGAAAGTACAACTTTCGACGATTGTCATCCCCATTCGACGTAGTCGGCCGCTGCTATATCAATATGTTTTCGGTGTCTTTTTTGCATTCTTCGCTTTCACACGCGTCTGTTTTCAATCGACGACGTCTTCTGCATCCACATCCACATCATCATCGACGACGACGACGTCTTCCAGAATAAGAATAGGTTCTCGATGCGACCTCGATTCGATGAATATTCGAGTGGCAGCAGAAGACGTGCCACGTCACACATGGCTTTGCCGGATTAGAACGGGAAGGAAAAAGACGAAGAAGAAGAAGAAGACGTCATCGGAAGTGAAGAAAAGTGAAGGGGTGTGACGTGGCAGAGGAGAGAAGAGATAGTTGGAGTTTCTGATGGGCCCGGAAAGGAAACTAATCAAGTGTCTGTGCCAGTTCACAGAACTCCAACTTATCACTGAACATCATCATAATCGTCGTCACACAGATTGTTTTGGCAGAAAAGGACGGACGTCTTCTCGGAAACTCTGATGACACGGAGACGACGACTACTGCCAAGAAGACGTGGGAGAACGGAAATTCGAGAAGAGGAACGTACTAGGTTGGATTGTCGGACGGCCGGCAGATGAGATGAGATGGAGGAGAAAAATGGAAAACCAAACAAAGGATGGAGGGAGAGGAAGAAAAGAAGACGTCGCAAACGACATAATACACTCACAGTCGCTTTTTATTCTTCTTCTTCTTCTCAATTGGAGGTACGGCGAGACAGTGTGCCGTTTCGAGAGACCAGCGTCATACATTTATGAGCGAGCCTCGAGCCGTCCAGAAGAAGCAGAAGCAGAAGAAGCAGAAGATGTTGTTGCGCAGAAGGGACCTAGGTCAATGTTCTTCTTCTTCTTCTTCTGTTTTTGTCGACTAAAAGCCGAAATGTGACCAGTTTCCTCCCGAGAGAGTGTAACCGTATAGTCTATACGAAACTTGAAGTTACCGCCAAGAACTTTGGTCCGACGAAAAAAAAAACAGAAAGTACGAGAGAAACGAGAAGAAGAAGAAGAAGAAGCACGTGGATTTTCCAGTTTTCCACCGAACGCCAGAACTTTGATTCGAGAGGAGAAAAAGAAAACAAAAGTGAGTAAGAGGAGCAGAAACAACAGATTTGGACGCTATTAAGAAGAGGAGCTCTATCCGTCTATCGTCGTTACTCACTTGATTAGTTGGAAGATCCGAACGAACACACAAAATGGACGATGTTTTCGCACTCGGCAGATCTTCGCTCTCGGAGGTGAATGGAAGAAAAGTGTTTCGGGACGGGGCTTACGAAGGGCTTATCCGCCACGAGTCACCTCGCTGCTGACGTGGCGAAGAAACCTGACGACGTGATTTTTGATGTCGTTTGAAGGTTTGGTTTCTTGCCATTTCCAGAGACAAACACTCTTTCCCTACAGTATCCCCTCTCTCTCTCTCTGGCAGACCGAAATAGCAACAAGGACATTCGAGAAATAGCTCTTGAGCTGCCGCTTCTTCTTGAGAAGGTTCAGATGATCCGCATCGGAATCCGCCCAAATCGCCCACCGGAGTGACATTTCTCTCGGAAATACAATCCGTTCTCGCGCGGCGAGAAGAAGGGCGCTCATGGCAACTCGGCGACGCGATGACGTGCCTCCTCGCGGAAACGTTTTTGTTTCAACGAAAGTTTTGCAGCAAAGCGGCGCCGGATTGTACGGTAACATCGGTCGTAGACGAAGGAATTGTGTTATCTGCGAGAGAGAGAGAGAGGGGAAAGTGCATACAAGAGGCTCGTAAACCGCGGGTTGACGACCCGCGAGAAACCACTGATAACGAGCCGAAAACGTTGATTTTGAAATGAAGAAGAAGACGGGAGGGAAAGAAGGAGGGACTAGAAATCGTCGGCCTTCGATCAGAACAGCGACTCATTTATAAACAGAAGCCAAAAACACGGACGGAATGTCGATTCGAAATGGGCGGACGCCACCGGATTTTCGATTGTTTTCGGCGGAAAAAGGGCGTCAACTCGGTTGGTTTTCGATTAATTTCGGTCTTGTTTTTAATTTCCGAAGCGCCCTGACTCGATTATTATGATGCCTTGTTTTTTGATACCAACGGGAGCGAGCGAGCGCGCGCGCGCGGAGCGGAGAGAAAGCGGTCCGAGAATACTTGATGAGCCGTCTGCAAAAAAAGAAGAGAGAAGAAACGGGCGGCCCCGTGAGGGATTGAATGACAAGCAGAAACCAGGGGGAGAAAGAAGAAACCTGGACTTTGAGGAGACGAGAAGAAGAAGAAGAAGCAAGTGTCAACGGATGATTGATCGAGCGAGGTCCGTCGTCGAACATGTCATCTGAAACATTCGTGCCGCGGAGAAGAAAAACGGAAAAGAGGTGACCCGTGGAAAAAGAGGCAAAAGGATCTCGATGATAACATCCGAGGGACGTCTTCATGAATTATTCACACCCGCCGGATGACCTGGAACCGAGCCAATTCGACCACTTCCGCAGTGCCATCGAATCAACGCCCACACCGAGTCGACTCGCCTTCCATCTATTTTCCGGATGATTGTTTACCTTCCCCGATGGGATCGAGTTTAAAAATAGCCGGAACAAAGTGATCAGAAGAGAAAAGACCAAGACATTGAAAATCGGAGGAAAATTGTGGGGGGAATGAGTCAAGACGTGTTGACGATGGACGGAAAAGGAGAGAAGGGGCTCGATTCGAGAGGCAACTCTCTAGAGTGACGAAACACTCGAACCATGATCCGGAAGGTGTCGTGGCGAGCCGAAGAGCCGGAGGGAAACGTGACCGTGACTCTCGTCGCTTATCAGTCCCTTATCAGTTACGTGACGTCCGAAGATCTTCCTCTTCCTCTACCTTCTGCCTTCAGTCCGGCAGCTGGTCATTTATCAAAACCAGTTTGTGTAATTTCATTCGTCTATCATGGAAACTTTCCAGTTTCTGGCGAGTTATCCTTGGCAAACCTTTTGGATTGTCTTTTTTCCGAACGGTACGACCTCTCCGCCCGTCCTTCCCGTTCCGATCTTCGAATTTCAGTGTTTCTGCTCACCGCGGGGCTCGTTCTCATCAATTGCAAGAAGTCTCCGACGAGCACGACGTCGACCAAACCCAAGAATGCGTCTTCTGTTCCAGGCGGTCCTTCCCGTCCGAGCGGGGCAGCCGCAGCTCCCGAGAGGACTGCAATCGATCTGAAAATGACGACGTCGCCGAATGAGAAGAAGAGTTCCGATGAGAAAGTAGAGGAGCCGGCGAAGGAAGCGGATCAGAAGAACAAGAAGAATAAGAATAACAACAAGAAGAAGCCGAAGGAGAAGACTGTCGATGCGGGCGAGAACGCGAGTCCGACGGACGGAGCAGAGCCGAAACAGTCCGGGGCGGAGGGAAAAGACACGAAAACGACAGGCACCGAACGTTCGTTTCTACAGAGAACCAAGTCTTAAAAGAGCCGATTTCAGAAGACGAAGTCGACGGAAATCTCGAGAAGACGGTCCGCATCGAGATGTCCGACGACGATCACACCATGACTCGGACGACCGACTCGACGTGCTTCGACTTCAACAACATGGCAGACGGCGGCGGCGGTGGTGCCGAAATGAAAAAGTCGAAGAAGCGCATCGTGAAGGGCAAGAAGAAGAAGACGTCGGCGACGGTCGACACGACGGCGGAGCTGAACTTGGAAGGCGTCGGGGGCGGCAAGAAGAAGAAGAAGAAGCGCGACGCGACGACGCAGGACAGCGTCGACTGTGCGCCGACCAAATCGGCCAAAAAGAAGCTCGGAGACGAGGGCGAAGGACTCAAGGAGACGCCGACGCAGACGCACGAGGAGCCGGCTTTCTGAGGGAAGCGTCTTGTTTTTGTAATAATAAAGAGTTGTCCCGTTTTGAAACTCGAACTTGAATAGGGAAAACCACGAATTGACTTCTGGCGTTTAGAAGACGTATACCCTTAATTCGGGTTGGATGAGTGTCAGTGAAACCAATATTGCTGAAAATGAGAGCATCTCCATCCCACGTCTCGAAGTTCCCACCCACTAACGTCTTCTCCTTCTTCTGCTTCTCCTTCTCCCGCATATCTGTGTACAGTGAGGCCGGCAACAGAAGAGAAGCCGTCTTCGTCGCACTTAGCGGGACGGCTGCTGCAGTTTTCGCCCCTCGCGAAACTGTTTTTGTTGCATTTAATGTACATATAAATACACACAATACATATATGTGAAAAGAGAGAGAGATTCTCGGAAAAGGGTCTGTCCACCGCAGCATATTTGCATTTTGAATGGCCGAAATGAAGCGGAACAAGCGACAAAACTGGCTGAGGAGGCGAAGGAACTGATATGAGGAGAAGATGAAGATGATGGAGATGAAGAGGTCCTCTCGAGAGGGACGGCCATGTGGTCGTCGTTCGCACATGTATCCGCTGACGAGTACGCTTACCGGATTACCGCATCTTGTTTTGATTGCGGTTGTTTGGCCCAACGACTACTGCCCCCCGCCGTTGCGTTCGAATCGCTTTTTCTCATCACTCACCCGGCTCTTTCCCGTCCCGCACCTGTATGTGTCATGTCTCAAATTGTGTGTGTGTGTGCTTGTACAAACAGTGTTCCCGTGGGAAATATCAGGCAGCTGTCCAAAAGTCCCGTCCCTGTAATTTATGGATCCGTCGTCGTCCGGCCGTCGTCGTCGTCGTCGCTCTTCGTTTTTCAATCGTTGGTTGTTGTAAGATACACATAAATTAGAGGGTTCATTGCACACAGTCACTAGTAGTTTTCGTGTGCGAGGCCACACCGACCGACAGATGCATGTGGACATTCGGAATGAGGTTCTCTCTCGTTCGATGCATGCAGGGCGCCCCGTCCGGAAGGACCGGCGCACATTCGTCGGATCTCACATTGATGGCGACTGGGAGCCATCCGCGCGATGAAGACGTCGTTTCTGTTGACAGTATAAGAGGACGACGAGGATGAAGACGTTGAGACACAAGATTCGGAGGCCGTCATTCCACCCTCCCAGCTCTTCTGACGTCTTCTTCCGAATAGACTGGAGGAGAAAACCGACTCAAGTGTACTTGTTCCTCCAAAGTGTCAAGAGAGACTCGAAATCAGAAGCGGTTTCGGAAGGAAACGGGCGAGAGAAAAACTTGCGAAAAATAACTGTACGCCTCATTTAACTATACACTCGCTGCCGTGCGTGCGTGCTGTGTTAGTCTAAATGCGTTCTCTCTCGATATGAAGACGTCCCTCGCAAACACCTGCTTCCACGTCTTCTACTTCTTCTTCTTCTTTCTTTGTTCTTTCAATTTCTGTTTGACACTTTCGGAGGTAACTCATCAATCTCATTTCATGCTCTATGAAATCCAATCTCTGAACCAATCCTCTCTTTTTCTCTGTCGACGGCTTGTTCCCCGACGTCTCCGTATTTGCGGCCTCGTGTATTGTATGTGTAATTCGATTAAAGCGATCATTCGGCCGGTGTATTTCGGTTTGCCGACGATCCGCCCGCCCTCCGCCGCGTGTTGTTCCAGCTGTCCCTCGACGGCTTCCGATATCTCCCCCCTCTTTGCTTCCGTCGTCGGTTAGTGCTTGTTCCGGGTCTTCAAGGGTCCCCCTTCATCTCTGGTCCCCCCACAGAGAAACAATTATCCGAAGAGCGTTGCGATCCGATTAGACAGTTTTTTGGCCCCGTGTCTCTCTGTCTCGTAATCGAGCAAATGGCTGTCTCTTCTTCCCGCCCATAGGCTCCGCCCCTTTTCCCGTTTTCATTTCGTCCTTGGCGTTTGTGCATATTCCCTGTCTCTCTCTCTATGCCTCCTCTGGCTAATTGTATGCAATTATATCGACAAAAACCACCAGCCGCTTGTGCAACTGCATTCTCTTTCCGAAACGGGACAACAAACACGCGATGAATCAGACCCGATTGTTCCGGTGTGTGCATCGAATTTCGGAGGGGCGGCGAAGAGCCGGAGCAGCACTTTTGAAGGAGCGGCCTCTTGATTTGCCCCGACGGCACACTTGTCTGTTGGTTTTCACACTTCATGCGCGCAACCTGACATTCATTATTATAACGAGCTTCTTCTTCTTTTCATTTGTTTCTGTTCGTTTGGAAGAACAGGCCCCGAGGAACTCTCGCTCCAAAAAGATTTTTCTTCGTATTCTTGATTGAGTTATCCTCCAACGCCTTCTAAACTTGCGCTTCCGTTCCTTCTTCCATAACGTCTTCTTCTCATTTCAACATTTGTCGTCCCCTTTCGGAATGTGGCTCTTCCGTTTTCCAACCCATTCCGACGCCTTCTCTCTAATTCATCCTTTCTGCTTCTTCTGCTCCGTGCGCCTCCAATCCCTGCCGAGGAGTCGCAGTTTTTTTGACGCCAGCGGCTCCTTTTTCGTCGTCCGAAATCGAATCACAAATGAGCTTCTTCTCTCTCTCTCTCCGGCTCGCCGCCGGAAGGCTCATTCTTGATTCCACCCCGTCTTCCCCCTTCTTTCCAAACTTCTTTTTTGTCTCTTCCTTCCCTTCGTGACACTTTCTTCGGATCGAATCCAATTCGGTTGACGGTCGTGGTGGTGGTGAGAACTGTCAAAAGAGATATTGATGGGATAGGTTTAGGCTTGAAAAAGCGCGCGATGCGGACGAGCGAACGTCGCCGCCGCCGAACGGATAATGAGTTTTTTGTGTGTGTGCTAGGAGACGTCGAACCTAATGCGTTCATGAAGGCCGAAACTCTCTTTCGAAAGCCGAAAGGGAGGGAGGACCTTGATTCGAACGGATCCATCGCTAATTGGCACGCCAATCGAATGATCTACTGCCATCTCAATTATAATTGTATGCATCTCTCCGATTTGAAATCCGAAAAAAAGACAAGAGAATGATGACGTGGATCTGTGTTACAGTAAGAATGAGCCAGACCCAAATGGGGGACTCCGTCTCATCTTGAACTCTTCTCGCGCACGCAGACATGCCATCGAAGTGCCGATAAAAGTTGATTACTCGGTCCCTCTTTGGCGGCTCCATTCCCATAACCTTCTTCTTCTTCGTCCCCTTCTCTTCTTCTTCTTCTATTCCGTTTCCTATTCATCGCTCGCTCGCTCGCTCCTTTGAACCTGTCATAATGCGCCTAATGCGTTTCCTCTCGCTAATCATGAATTCGTGTGTGTATGTCTCTTTTATCACCAATCGATACACATTAATTTGTATTTCGTCCTATTATTATTATTATGATTGTTCCCTCCGTATTTGCATGAGGCCTCTCGCTTCCATTCGCTCCTAAAAAGGACAAACAGCCCCCCGGGAAGACACACACACAAAAGGGGGAAGAGCGGTGACAAAAAGCCATAAAATGACACACGGTCACCTTTCCTTCGTCTCTCTCTCCGTCTCTTTCTTTCCGCTGGTGCCACTGTTTGAATCAGAGTCCTCTCGATGATTGCGTCGTTGCACTTCCGCCCGTCTGGCTCCGAACAATCGGTACCGTTTACCGTCGTGTCGTCTTCGTCGTCGATTGTTCTTGCGATCACAATGGGCAGCAGGACACCTTTGCGCGTGGAGTTGACCTGGTCTTCCGAGCAACCAGATGTCTTTTCTTTCGTCACATCCATCTCTTGCGTAACGGTGTCGACGATCCATCAGAGTCACTCTCTCTGAATTCGTCTTCTTCATCTCGCTGTGCTCTCAGCAGTTGCTCTTTTATGCTCTATCAATCTTACTGTCACTCATAAAACTTCACTCATTTCATTCGAACCCTCCTTCTTCTTCTTCTTCCTTATTTTGTGTCTGTTCGATGAGAGAGGGAGAGAGAGAAAAGTGAAAAAAGGAACCAAGTTGGCGATATGCTTCGTAAACTTTGAACAATGGGGGGCCGAAATGCAGGCGGATGTGTTCTTTGGCAGACTTCTTCTCGACCCGCCCTTCGAATTACACAAAAACCTTTTCGTTTCGAATGCGAAGGGCACACTTCTGCAGCAGCAGAAGCAGAATTCGACACCCCCACGTACACTTTCCAAAGTCGCCTTCTTTTCGAGACAATTTGCATATTATGGCGGACAGAAGGCTCGTATTTCGTACAGACCCTCCTCTTTTCCGCGCCACTTCCGCACCCTTTTCGACACACCGTATCTCGGCTGGGATCCGTCATTTCGCCGATCGAAACATGTTCATTCCGTCCCCTTCCATACGGTTCTCTCCCCCTCTTCGCGGCGGCGGCACAACCTTTTTTATCGCCGCCGAACATCAATTTTTCACACCCTCGCCGCCGCCGCGTCGACCTGTCGCTTCATCATCAAAGGGCGGTCGTGTTGGCGCGATGCCAAGAGTGTGACAATGATGAGAATGATGATGGTCGGGAGTGCGCGAGACCTCTGAATTGACGTGGATCGGAAGTGACAGCGACACGCAGCCCGCCAGATATTCTGACACCTGTAATTAGGCCGTAGGACAGACATGCGAAGGGCTCTCGTGACACGGGTTGCCATTCGACGGGAGATTTTATCTCTCGACTCGCCCCGAAGCTCCCGATCCGAGGCGACAGGTAGCTGTCCCGCTCCACTTAGAAACGATCCCCCCGTCTCTCCGGTTGGAACCCGTTTTTCCGGTGGTGCGCGGCTTTTGGTGGCCATCTGCCTCCTCCACCGTTATTGTTGCACCCAGCCGCCGCCTGTCCGCCTCGCGTCGTCACTTGATCCGCCCCCAAATTGGTGTCACTCATAATGATCGTTTCGCCTTCGGACACAACATCTTCCTTTCTTCCTTTCTTTCCTTACCTGTCCACACACATTGGAGGTCAACGCCTGAAAAGGAAAAGAAGAAGAAGACGTGCGTGTTTGCGCCGGAATTGTAAAACTGTTAGGAGAGAGCAATCTGTTAGTAGTGCGCGCATTCATAAACAACAATAAGCTGGCGGGGAATGCATATGGTCGGTGCGGGGACTCAAACGATCGGGGCGGAGCTGTATAATTCATGCAAATTGTCACCTGCTCCCCGCACCCCGTATTCCCCTTTTCGCTCATCATTTCCGCCTTCCCGGCTTCTCGTCTTCGCCCCCTAATAATTCATATCGCACTTAAGACACCCCCCGAGAGAGGGAGATTGCAGCCAATATTATTCTACCTGTCCTCCCCCCTTCACCCTCATCCAATCGGTTACCTCACAATGTGTGGAGTCTCTTGTTTTCGTACCTATTGCACAATACAGTACACATTGGCACTACTCATCTTTTTGTACATATCATGTCCCTTCCACTCTCAACAAACAGTCGGAATGGGAAAGAAGAGGAGAGGTCCTGAGGGCCGTTTTCGAGGCATTTAGCAACCCGAAATTAGCTCCAATTTTTGCCCCGGTTTTCCGCTCCCACGCCCCCCTCTCGCCTCTCTCTCTCTCTTCCCATTTCCAACACTTCCGCCCGAATTCGGCTCACATATTTCCGCGGTTTATACATTCTCTCCGGACAACATCACATGTAGTCTCTTTCATATATGAAACCGTTACAAACCACTCGAAACGCATTTGATTTGCTGCGTATTCGGTGGCATTTCGTTCTCTCTTCCGCTCATTGCTTATCAATTTCCAACCGAGAAGAGTATCGCTCGACAGAGATCGGAGTGGTTCACAGAAGGGTGCGCCCGTGCGAGAGGAAGGTTCTCAGAGAGAAGAGACGGACCGTTCCATAAAACGGTTCTTCCGTCCCCTCTTTGCTTGCTTTTTCTGTATTTTCCCTGCGTTCGTGCTCGTCTTTCCGTATTTTATGATTCTTCTCGCCCGTTCGAATCAACATGTTTGTCCATATTCCTCCTCTCTCCCTCCCTCTCCCTCTCCCTCTTTTCCCTCCTTCCAATCACTTTCAGTCTTCTTCTTTTTCTTCTCTTATCACTCCAATTCCAACCTCCCTTTCCAATTTCTTCATTTTTTCTCTCTCGGACCCCTGTCGTCGAATGTAATCCCGTTCTGTGCCGCCCTTCCTCTGGTATCATCCCTTAGGTGATATACTGTTTGCCAAGTACTTAGTAGTGCCAAATCTATTTGCTAAACTGTTGACACACTTTTCGAAAACGTTGCTTCTTCTCCTCCTGGCCACCTCCCGCCCGCACGGCGGGCTCCGCGCTGCGCGAGCCTACCTCTTCTGTTTGCACTTTTGGCTGTGGCATCAAGCGTTACTTTCTCGCTCTCTCTCGATTCCTCCTCATTAATCACCCTCCCCCTCTTCCCGTCAACAGTCGTTTTTGTCGTTGCTCTGTGTCAAGAAGAAGAAGCGTTTCGAAATTCGAGGGTGGAGCAGCATGAGCACTGTTTGCTCGGGGAGCCCCATATCAGCGCCTAATCACTCGCCCAAACAACTTGAACAATGCGGATTTCTTCTGGTTCGCACGACGTCGGGTGGGAGGGAAAGGGAATTTCCAAACTTTTCGGACACTTCTCGACTCCCCGGGGATCGCTGATTCCGCGCTTCCCTCCTCACTTTTAATCCTAATTTATTCACATCAAAACGGGGGGAAGAGCCTGTTGCTCTTCTCTTGCGCCTCCAAGTTAACCTTCTTTCCATTGTCTCTGCGTCTCTCCTCGCTCCACACACTCTCTCGCCGGCTCTTTTCATTCCGTTTCACACTTATCATCAAGAAGAAAGAGTACGGGAGGAGGCGCGCGCACTCTTCATAATTAAAACTTCAAAGTGACACAGCCAGAGATTCCAGTGTACTTCTTCTTCACTCGTACTCCTCCTTGAAAGTAGTCGTCGTCCCCCCTTCCGAACCGTCCGTCTCCCCCTTCCTCTTCCTCTTCTTCTCGTTCGATTCAAAAGAAGAAGAAGACACCTGTTGCACAGGCATGACTCAGACGGTATCGAAAACATTTGAAAAGGGGGTGAGAATTCCATAAAAGGGGGGCACGTTCGCATTCGTTCCTTCCCACTTCCTCTATCCGTTTCCCCTCACCGATTCTCCCACGTCTTCTTGCAGAAGCAGTAGTTCTTCAATATCTTCCGTCCGTCGAATGTTTTTGTTGACCCCCCTTCATCTCTCTGGTGGGGAGGAATCCTTCGTCGTGAATTATTCGTTCCCTTTTCGTTCCCTTTCGGAACCACCTTTCCCACGATTTCAACGAGACCTTTCTCATTCAAATTCCCCCTTTCGATCCCCCCACTCACTTTTTTGTGTTGTGTCGTGACCTGCAATGCCTCAAGACCGATGATTTATTAACCACTCTTTTGGCTCCCCTCGGCCCCTTTTTTACCCTTTCCGCCGGACCACTAAGCCCTTTCTTTTCCACTCTCTGCTCGTCTCTTCTTCCCTCCAATCTCCCCTTCAAAGGTATCATTATCTTATCACCCCCCTTTAAAAAACGTAAAAAGAGGCGGCCACTCTGATTAATTTGAGCCTTGCCTCTCTCAATTTGTTGTTGTTTTCGATTCCCGCCGTCTTCTCCCGTTTTCCGTTTTCTCTTCGGAAACGGGTGCTCGATTATGGGGGCCCCGAATATCGAAACTTTTCATCTCGTTGAGCGCCTCCCTCGAGGGCTTCACCTCATTTTTCCAAACTTTCAGGTTTTCAAAACCCGACGTCTTCTCCTCAAAATGCGCGAGAGGCGGAGAGACAATCCGCTGCTGCGTCTCGTCGCCACATTTGCCACGTTTCTTTCAGCGCTGATTGCAGTCAACGGTAGGTTGTCTTGAACTGAAAAAGGAGGGAGGAGAAGAAGACGTCAATCTGAACGATTTCAGCTGAAATACAGCCTCGCTTCTCTTGCTACAACCATTTTCTGGCCGGAATTCGCACGAACGCAGTGCTTCCGATCGCCGGACACCACGCTTCGGTCCCTTCGAATGTTCAGTGCACGTTCGAGAATGACGTGGCATTCACAGAAGTGCACTCTGCTTTGGAGAACCCCTACCACGTCATGGGCAAGAAGTCTGTCAACTTTCAGTGAGTATCCCCCCTCCCTTGCCACGTCTTCTGACATCGTCCTTCCAGAATCGTCGACCTCTACCACCTGCGAGAAATCGTTCGTCGTTCCCAATGCACGCAGACTCTGACTGTGAACTGGAAGAGCGTGCCCGAGAGTGGAAAAGGAGGCGTCCGCGTCGTGTCCCTTCTCAACGAGACGACGAGCATCGAGTACAGTGGAGAGGCGCGCCAAGACTTTCTCTTCACCGAGCAGTTCGCCGGCGTACGTCATCTGATTCCCGACGACGACGACTACGAGGCGAATCCGACGTTGACGACGACACGTCTTCTGTGCAAGCACACGCCTCAGCCAGAGTGTCTGGTGAACGGAAAGTTCGAGGTGGATCTGGAGGCGAATCTCGAGTGGAGCTACGCGTTCGCCTTCAAAACCGACACCTCCAACCAGATGCTGTTCTCTCTCAAATGCGGCGAGACGTCTTCTGAAGTGCACCTCGAGAACGACTTCTTCATTCGGGCCGACGAGGAGATTCCAGTGGCCATCGGACATCTGTCGGATGCCACGTGGCACACTGTGATCGTCAAGCACAGCGAGCCGGACAAACACTTTCTCAAGATCGACGACTTCCCGGAAATCGAGCTGCCGAACTCGGTGAACGACGACACCGACAAGTGAGTCGTCCCTGTTCTTCCACACTGATTCTCACCTTCCGATCGTTCCAGAACCGTCACTCTCACCATCTCGGTGAACGGAAACATCCAGTTGATCGATCCGACCGACACAAACGACGACTGCATGTACAGCTTCGATAAGCCGCAGAAACGGCTGCAAGAGTGAGTCTCCGTGCTGAAATTGAAGCCAATTTCCACGTGTTTTCCAGAACTGTCGTCACGAGATCGATGTGCGTCGGCTGCGGCTGCCCGAAGTTGAGTGGCTCATTCGAGGGGCTCAGCAAGTGTGACGGCGACGAGGAGGGGGCGTTCACTCTGCGGAGGGACCTCGACAGACTCTCCTTCCTGCACTTCGACGACTCTTTCGACGTCGACTCCCGTGGAGCAGCGACTCCGGCCCTCTCGGCGAGCTTCAAATCGGACTCCGACGTCGGATTGATCTTCTTCGGCTACTGGGTGAATTCGGACGCGAAGGGACGTCTTCAAGTCTACTACCACTACGACTCCCTCTCGGCCGTTTACTGCAAACACGCGGAGGAGGAGGAATGCTCTGGATGCACGATCAGGAATGCACGTGGCTTCGGAAGGGACGAGTGGGTGCAGACGATCCTTTGGGGAGACGGGGGACACGTCCATCTGGCCGTCGACTCGGCCGTCTGTCGTCTTCAGGCCGCTTCGAACGTCAGTCTCGCCGAAGTGTACGCTATTCCGCAGCTCTCCCAAGGAGCCGGTCTCTTCGTCGGAGGCACGTGGCACGAAAAGAAGCGACGTGGATTGTATCGGACGGATTCGGAGCAGAAGTACTTTGAGAACACGCGGGAGAAGGCGCCGGTGCTCCGGGGATGCGTGAAGGACGTCTTTGTGCGCGGAGTCAAAATGGATCTGTACACGAGTTTTGAGGCTCAGAAGCAGGCGATGCTCAACGAGCCATCCGACTCGAACGCGTTCGCAGTGCGCAAAGACTGCCAGAGCTGCCATCCGACGTGCACGGAGCCCACACGATGCCGATCGCACGGACCTCTTCAGACGTCTCCGATGATCTGCGACTGTGCCGACGCCTTCCAGTTCAACTCTTCGGAGGGATCGTGCGAGAAGAAACAAGATCCCACTCCCGTCGTGCTCTCCACCGCCTTCCTCTCGCAGAAGCAGATCGTCCTCGACATCCAGAACACGAAGGCGATTCTCAGTAGAGTCTGGCTGAAGTTCGCGCTTCCGAAGCAGGTCAACGAGGCTCAGACCATCGTTGAGTTCAATTCCCATCGCGAGACGCTTTTCAACATCGTCGTGGACACCGATGGATCCGTTCACGTGCAGCTCCACGGACAAGAGAGCGCTTCTCGTGAGTCTCTTCTGTACTCGTACCATTCCTCGACGTCTTCTGCTTTTTCAGGTCAGATGGATCTTTTGGACGACAGAGTGCACCTTCTGCAGCTGCAGAGACGGACTCCGATGGGAACTCGGCACTCGGCGAAGAAGTACGATCTCTACGTGAGTCCTCTCTCCCAATCCAACCTTCTCTTTCTTTCTTTCATTTCAGATCGACGGTTGGCACACAGTGGTCTCTGACATCGGCAAACTTGTGCTCAACAACGTGTCTGTGTCGGCGGCCGAAACGCAAGACGAGTGGAGTTCGGTGATAGTTCACGGTAAGAGCCCCCTCGAGCCCAAAGAGATTCAAACAAAAAACATTGCAGACTTCGGACTCTCCTACGAGTACGACGAGCACTTCGCAGTGCTCCATCCGTCCAATGTGATCCACCAGAACGACCTGCACTCGCAGCTCCTTCCCTTCCAGATGCGGACTCCCGATTTGTCAAGGACCGGGATTCTGGATGACTCGCTTTGGCAGAAGCCGTTCGTCGAATCGGAATCCGACGCTTCGCCGATTCTGGAGTCGTCGCCGCACGGAGAAGTCGTCGACTTCACCGCAGACATCATCGAGCCCGAGCAACTGCGTGAGTTGTCCCTGAAGACGTTCGTGAGAATCCTTGGTTTCCTTGCAGTCTCCGCCCGCTGGCTCATCTATTCCGTCTTCCTGACGCTCTTCCTCTGCCTGCTCATCGTGATCTGCATCGTCTGCTACTGGTGCGTCCTGCGACGTCGATCGTTGCGACGAACGGACAGCGGATCGCAAAGAACGATCATGAGGGACAGTCCGGATTACGCGCCGGTGAAGATGAGGAGGGAGAGCATCGGAGGCATCTCGCTCGACGACGACGGCTCCATCGGAACCGACGACACCGATCTGCAGGCCTACAGGGACATTCCCTCGCACAGAGTCAAGATCTACAGAGAATCGGTAAGTGGAGACGTCACGTCTTCTGAAACGCCTTCTTCTTCGTTTCCAGATGGTCTCCATCCTCGTTCCGTCGATGGATCAGCCCGCAGAGGCGGCGATCGTGAAGCGAACGCATTCGACGTCTTCCGATCAGATGATGATCCCTTCGTCGCGGCCTTCAGAATCGCACGCGCCGCTCGTCACCGTCAACGACGACTAATCAGAATCCCCTCCCCGCGTCTTCTCCTTCTTTTTCCGCTTTTCTACGCTTGATCCTCACACTGTTACGGACCGGTTAGTCGCACATTTTCCCTCCCGGATACATCTCCTCCTTCCCCTTGTGTGCCAAACTCTGCTTTCGCCGCCCTTCCCCCCTCTCTCCCAAACAAGCCTTATTTGCACCAAAAGAACCTCCAAATGTTTCTATTTCTTTTCTCGATACGGGTGATTTCTCTATCCAGCAAAATGTCCTCTTTCACATAATAAATCGGTTTGAAACAAGTTCTTATTATCAGCTCCGCGGAGCCGTAAACACGCGGAAATGGGCTCATTAATCGGGGGGTCAAACGAGATAAGACGACGTTGTTTGCAGCACGAGATGAATGACACGAAGGAGACCAAACACTCGGACACGTCATCCGAACCCGAACGTCTTCTGAGGTCATCTGAATTAAACGTCATCTGCGTGATTTCAGCTAGTTTCCATTCCGCCGGCGTCAAATTCGTTTTATTTCAAAGTGACGTGGCAGTGCGTGCTGCCACTCCACAGAACACTTGCACATTGCTCTTTTGCATTTTGATGTTTGAATCCAGAAAATTCCTTCTCGAAATCGGAAAAGTGACAGGTCAAATGCGATAAGAGTTGCGTCGAATGGTCACTTTGTCAGCACAGTTTGAATCGGGAAATTGGCGGGCAGCACGAAACGAGGAAGAAGAAGACGGAGAAGATGTTGTGGGAAAACGTCGAGAAACGTGCGGATCGGGAGCAGGAAGCGGGACGAGGGGCGCTACAAAAGGGGGGAGCCCTCGCGAGCTCTCCGGAAACATGTGCTCCCGTCGTTTCGTGCTCTTTCTCGTGGCCGTCTTCCTGTGTCCGGAAGTGTCTTCCGACGCGAATCTCTCGTTCGGAAACGCCACTCCGGGCTCTCCGTCGATGCGTCTGAATGCGGCCGTCGACGAGTTCGGACGTCTCCGTCAGACGGTATCCAGATTCCAGAGAAAAAGAAGAAGAACGTCTTCTCTTCCAGATCGTGTGGACGTTCCAGGCGTCGCAATGCGAAGTGCTCACTCGTACCGACGAATCGATCACTTCGCGAGCCGTCGTGGTGAGCATCACGAGCTCCTGTGTCAATCGGAATGTGTCAGTCTCCCGCTCCTTCCGATCCTCCTCCCAATTCCGTGTTCAGATGCAACGCCCGTGGTCCGATTCCGACGCCGATCGTGTGCGAAGAGTTCATGAGACGCCTCAACTGACCGTGTTCTTTCGAAATAAACTTGTGTCCAGTCAACCTTTGCCCGCCCGTTTTGCGTCGAGTGACACCGAGAGACACTTTTATCTCTCTCCTCTTCCCGCCCCGGAGTCACCTGATAAGACGGCCTGATCGCCGTCTTGTCTTGTTATTCCCTCCCCCTTTCGACGAGACCCACTTACTTGTCATTCGTGTCGTGTTGCCGGCTCGAGAGATGCGAACCTTCGTGCTCCTTCTCGCACTTTGCGCCGTCGCTATTCTCGCTTCTTCGCTCCACCACAAGGTGAAGAAGTACTCGAACCGAAACCGATACAATCTCAAGGGATGCTACAAGCAGACTGGACGCGTCTACGAACACAAGTAAGATCGCCGTCTACCTCCCTCATTGATGATAATTGCCTTTGTAGGAAGAGCGACAGACTCTACGAGACCGATGACTTCGACTCGGAGGATCTTCCGAAGACTTGGGACTGGAGAGACGTGAACGGAATCAACTACGCCTCCGCTGACAGAAACCAGCATATCCCACAATGTGAGTTTGATGAATCCTTTTGTCCCGCTTTTTCAAGGGGACTCCAAAAATTGGTTGTAATACTCAATATTTGCTCCTTTGCACGGAAATCTTTAGTAAAAGGCGAAAGATTTTCACGGTCAAATGCAGAGGAACCAGAGTTGCCTAACACAAAGCAAAGGGGGACGTCTCTCGGCGCAGCAGCCGACATCTCGCGGGTTCCGCCGTCCACTATGCCTTGCACGCAGGGGGCGGGGCCTCCGCGAGGAGAGCGCTCGCACCTGCGCACTGAGAAGGGAGGGGAAGAAATTGGGGATTCCAAACGAAATACTTATGAAATCGTATATTTTTTGCAGACTGTGGATCGTGCTGGGCCTTCGGTAAGTGTCCCGCATGCCAATAATCCACCTTTCCAGTGTCGAAAACGTCAATTTGCAGGAGCGACGAGCGCTCTCGCCGACCGCATCAACATCAAGCGGAAGAACGCGTGGCCGCAGGCGTACCTGTCAGTGCAGGAAGTCATCGACTGCTCCGGAGCCGGCACGTGCGTCATGGGAGGAGAGCCGGGCGGCGTGTACAAGTACGCTCACGAGCACGGCATCCCGCATGAGACATGCAACAACTACCAAGCCAGGGACGGAAGTGAGTGAGCAGTGGGAGGGAACCAAACTACGTCGGCCCGTTTCAGAGTGCGATCCGTACAACCGCTGCGGCTCTTGCTGGCCCGGCGAGTGCTTCTCGATCAAGAACTACACGCTGTACAAGGTGTCCGAGTACGGATCGGTGCGCGGCTACGAGAAAATGAAGGCCGAGATCTACCACAAGGGTCCGATCGCGTGCGGAATCGCGGCGACGAAGGCGTTCGAGACGTACGAGGGCGGCATCTACAAGGAGGTCACCGACGAGGACATCGACCACATCATCTCGGTGCACGGCTGGGGCGTCGACCACGAGACGGGCGTCGAGTACTGGATCGGACGCAACTCGTGGGGCCAGCCGTGGGGAGAGCAGGGATGGTTCAAGGTCGTCACCTCGCAGTACAAGAACGCCGGCAGCAAGTACAACCTGAAGATCGAGGAGGACTGCGTGTGGGCCGATCCGATCGTCTGATTCCCGTCTTTCTGCCCTGTTTGTGAATAATTGTCAGCTTTCTTCTCCGTCGTCTTCTAATCGATGATATAAACGTTTTCTCTCGTTTTGTTTTCCCCCCGTTTCCGCCGTTTTCCACCAAAAACGAGGGCTCCGCGAGCTCATATTTTGTATGTGAAAAGGCCCCCATAAAACTGCCACATCAAACGCTCAAAATCGCGCTTTTTCGCGAAAAAAGAAGGGAACCTTGTGGCGGCTCGGTGAGCCCGTGGCTTCGAAAATTGAATTCCCGCTCTCTCCCTCTCGGTCGTTTTCGTGGGCTCATTGCGAATGCGACTTGATGACCCGCCTTTCGCAAACGACTGTAATGAAAAAGAGAATGGGCGGTGGAGAGGAAAAGCTTTCGGAAGGGTGGTTCCCAGGAAGAAGAAGCCATTAGGGAGCTCGTTTCGAAGGTTTCAAACCTGTCACATGCCTCCTCTCGGCACACAAATCATGACACTTCCAAACGGCTTTGCGAAAGAGAAAGAAGAGCGAGCCCCCGAACTTTCGGCTCTTTTCCTGGGAATTCGCCGAGCAGCTACTTGGAATCGCAGGTTTTAGAAGCGTCCAGACGCCTCGGGAGCCCTCTCCTTTCAATCTTTCGATTCTGAAGGCGTCGGGCCCCCCAGAAGGTCAATCCGAGAGTTGTTCGCCTCTTTCGCAACCTCTTCTGATAGTTGGGTATCGAAAACACAAACATCCGTTGTTTTTTCCTCCCGAGAGCCGATGTCTGATCAATCCGGAGGGAATCAACTGATTTCACACCTGTCTCCTTCTTAGGACCTCTCGGTTTCAGTGTCTCTCTCTGTCTCTCTTCTGCAGATTCTGTTCATGGGCGGGGCGGGTGGAGTGGCTCGGGGCGTCCCGGGTCCCTCCGCTCCTCGGTCGCTTTTTCTCTCGTTTTCCGCTCGCGTGCATCTGCGTGGTCCTTCTCTTTCTTTCGCTTCCTCGCTCCTCGGAGCCCCTCCCGATTGCCCGCCTACTTTCCTGCCCCGGCTTCTTCTTCTTCTCCTTCTCCTTTTTCTTCTTCTTCTTCACACTCGTCCCTCCGGCGGCACGGACCCTCCGCCGCCACCCTCTTTCTCCGCCGTCACTTCTGTTCTTCTTCTTCTTCTTCTTCTCACCCTCCCCTTTCAATTGATATCAATGTGTTGTGCTCTTCCGATCGCTTTCGATTCCAAAGTCTTTTTCCACCTTTTTCCATCCGTTTTATTCCCCAAATCCGCCGTCCGTTTACCCTTTTCTCATGCACTTTTCTCTGCGTCTTCCTTCCGTTTTCCACCCCGTTTTCCTTTTTTCCCGCTCGAAATCCGATTATCGTGCTCTTGGGAAAACGGCACCTCGTAATTCCAGAGAAAAAGAGTTCTGCCCCTTCTTCTTCTCCTTCTCCTCCTCCGACGTCTTCTTCTTCTCCATCTTCTTCCCCTTCGACGCCTTCTTGCCAAAATATTTCCGTATCCGACGACTCGCGGTCGCGGCGACCGAGTGGAACCGTCCGAAGAAGACGTCAAGATGACGCGGAACGGGACGGCTACAGTCCAGCAGCATCAGAATCACCACCATCAGCAGCACGACGAGCACATGGACACGACGAGCCCGCCGAGCGGCTCCGCGGCTCCCGGAGCAGCGGCCACGTCACCTCCGGACTATGCGACCGCTGCGACGCTCCGTTCGACGCCCGCGCAGATGTCAGCGGCGATCACCGTCGATTTGGTCGTTGCAGCGCAGGTAATAATAATTTTCGGGAATCGGAAGAGAGTGGGCGCGCGCGCCCGCCGGAAAGAGGGGCTCCCCGGTTAGTGCAACGGAGCGTACTTGCTCATTGGTCGTCGGCGGCGCAATCGGACCAATCAAGTCCAGAAGATTGGAATCCGTTCCCCCGGGTGGCCGTCCCCCGCAGAAGTTTTTGTTCTCCGTCGTTTCGTACCGAAACCTAATCGAACTCTTCCACCGCCTCCCCTCCGAGCGGCTTTCTCTCTTTTCGGCTGGCTGACACAGAAGAGAGCCCGTCGAGTCTAATTCGGTTGGACGAGAGAGTGTGGCGCGACGAGAGGGCGCAGACGAGTGACTCAATCAAGAATTCAGTTGGCGCCTCCTCTTTTGTCGCGCCAGAGGCGACAAGTGGATAAGGAAAATGAGGGCAGCTCTGCGGGCCGCTTTCTTTTGTGCGGCTCAAAGAGCAGCGGCGTTTTCCGCTCTTCGGATCGATACGAAACGACGGAAATCGAACGTCAAACGGGCTGACATCTCAATTGAATATCCGGATCTCGGGGCTCATCCGTCTGGTTGTGTATAAGAGTCCGCCCTTCAATTTTATGGCTCCGCCATCGTTTTCTTTTCTTTCCCGCTATCCCTCCTCTTTTTCCTGTTGGCCTCCTCAATTCCGAAGCTCAATTGGAGGAATGGGGGGCAGCAGCAGGAGGAGAAGCGAAATGGAATGGAGAACTGCCGAGGGGGCCGAATTTATGGCCCCCGACCGCGATGTATTCTGGGGGGAAACGCACCGTTGAACCACCTGAAACCACAAATCGCCGGAGGAAAGGGCAGGAGGAAGTGTGCGATTTCGCACGGAGGCCCACGACACACAGATCGAGTTTCGAACTTTCAGAGAGAGGCAAACTTCCTGCGCATGATTGACCGAAAGGCGCCGCTGCTCTACGAGCCGGACGTCGTGAACCACGCGCTGCGCCGCTACGAGACCTACTGGCTGCCGATGCAGGTATTGTTGAGTTATCGATTGATGCGGGGCGAGCCGACCGACTGCTTGCAGGCCGCCCATCCCGACCTGAACGTGATCCCGCCGCTCGACGTGCACTGGGTCTGGCACACGCACATGCTCAGTCCGATCCACTACCAGGAGGTCCGTCACAGAAAAAAACGCCCGATTTCCGCCGAACTGCTGCGGGGAGGCATCTCAAAAATGCGTCAAGTATCACATATCAAAGAGTCGTGGAGGGAGAGAGAGTGTGGCGAGCCGAGAGACGCAGATTTGTATGACATTGAAAAATGAGACTCTTCTGTGAGAAGCTCGAGAGTTGTCCGTGCGCGCCGGCGGCAGGTAATAACTGCAATCCCGCACGCACTCCTTTCGGAGCTCCGGAGGGACTAGGTGTCTTCTAGTCCCTACCACCGACAGATACACTTTATAAATATAGGGGAAAGGCGGTAATTTTGTTTTCGTGTGCGTGCGCGCGCGCATAGCGTAGGCGCTTTCGCGGGGCCCTAGAGCCGACGTTTGAGTTTTCCAGTCGACGTCCGTCTGAACGGATTACAGCAGATGACACTCGAGAGCAAAGTGTTGTTTTGTGTTGTGAAGGCGCGAAGAAGAAGGGAAAGAAGAGGAAGATGGATTCACTGGTACTTTTTGGGGGGTTCCGCGTGTGCTCGGCGAGCAGCCAGCCAGCGATCGTTGTTGGGTCATCTTCTTTTTCTTCTATTTGTGGAGGCGCAAAACACAAGTTGAGACGCCTTCTTTCCCTGGGGGCATATACGTATGCCCTTGGCACAGAAGGGGGGACGACACTTGTTATGTTTATACACATAAACATAACATACTGACCCCCCTCAATTGGCCGGATTAGAAACGAGAAAGAAGCGGAGAGGGGGCGAAGAAGAAAGAATAAAAAAGGAGGAAATTTGGGCAATCTTGCAGGACTGCGAGAAGCTCGTCGGGAAGGTGATCGACCACAAGCTGCTCTCGTCGGACGAGATCCAGAAGAGGTACGACTCGCAGGGACGTGTGCGGCTGCCCCGATGCTCCGGTTGCAGGTACGACAGTAGCGTTCGTGCGTGGGACTCGTACTGCCAGCCCGAGCCGTACGACTTCCTCGCCAGCCAGGGCCCGCCCACTCCCTACAAGACCAAGTGCAACTACGACATCGCGGGCGCCGTGCAACGACAGCGCAACTTCAACTATCAGGTGAGGGCGAACCGGCCTGTTTTTGTTTTGTTGTCGTCTCGGAGAGCGTGTCAGAATGATCAATCATTACTCTTCGTACTAGTGTTAAAATAACTTATCGGCCAATTAGCGGCTTGTTCCCCGTCGCTCTCCTCTGCTTCGCCGTGCGCCATCCGCGCCCATCAATCACTTTGATGCGGGCGAGAGAGGAGCGTCTCGGGCAGACACACACACAACCGATTATTCTCGCGGCTCCGGACAAAAATACCTTGGGATCTCTGTTCGATGGCGACAAAGGGAACGTCTTCTTCTTCTTGCAGGTCTCTCTCCCCCACTACACGTCCGCCAAGTTCCTCTCGGACGCCGTCAAGCGGTACATCCAGTTCTTGTTGCTGAAGCAGACCTACTCGGACCAGTTTCTGACGCCGTGCTACGATTTCGACATCATCTGGCACACGCATCAGGTGAGCGAAACGGGCGATAAGGAGCACGTCACTCTGCTGCTCCACGGCTCCGTATTATTCATGACCACTCGACGACGCCTCTCTTCTTTTTTCGTCGTTTCCGCATCGTAAACAACTTCAGAAGCGCGCACAATTTCCGGGAAAAACCTCTCCAATTTGTGGCTGCTAAATGAATCAATTTCTGAAGGAATGGGGGAACTCCCTCCCATTCTTCTTGCCGTTCATTAAATATTGATGATGAGGAAGCGGAGAGTGTTGTTTTGCAGGTCCATCCGTCCAGCTACCTCAGGGACTGCACCGCCATCTTCGGATCGCTTCTGAAGCACGACGACACCGTCAACGACCGCACGAAGGGCAGCAAACTTCTGAAGGGCGAAGCGTTGACGAAGAAGCTGTGGACGACGCACTTCGAGGAGCCGTTCTGGAGACGTGGATGCATGTTCCGAGGGCACAACGCGCCCGCCTTCCTCGGATTCGAGTCGCAAGATCTGGCGTGCATCTCGTACGGAGACATCCACGTGCCGTCCATCTCGCTCAAGGACATTCCCGTTCAAAGGGAGCAGCTGCGTCTGAAACTGTGCTACGGCAACAAGAAGGTGACCACTTTCAACGCGGATCTGTCCCAAAAACAGGTCACAAAGTCCGGATTCTCGCTGGTTTGGCAGCCGACGGAGAGCTCCGCGTGCGCCTCGATCGTCAAGTTTCCGTTCGAAAGAAGAGCCGCCAAGGAGATGACCGTCGAGTTGGAGATCTTCGACAAGATGTTCCTGCAGCGGAAGGATCTCATCAAACTGATCGGAAAGGCCTCTCTCGACCAGCTGCTCCCGCCGAGCAACTCGAAGAGTGCTCACAACGTGGCAGAGCTGCAGCTCAAAGCATCCAAGGATTCCGATCTGACGGCCAAAGTCAACGTGACGACAAGTGTGAATCTGAATCGAGAGCTCCAGCTTCTGGTCGGCGACTTTGTCGAGAGGCAATTGTCCGGGGACTCGCATCTCGCCTACCTTGCTCAGTGTGCATCGCTGAATCGAGGATCCTTGAACGCCAACTCGACTGTCCACGTGGCCACTCACAGGTTCGCGACCTCCTTCCCGATCCGAAAACGAGTTTCTCTCTTTCAGCATGGTCGATACTCGCGACGGCACAAAGTACACTGTGCAGGTGATCCACTCGGCGCCGCTGCTCCTTTCGATGATCCTTGTGTACGGCCGCGAGCAGCGACTTCTCTCGATGGCTCATTTGATCGGGGCAGACTCCCTTCCGAGCCGCGATCAGCTGGACAACAATCTGGTTCCAGTGAGTCCATCAGATACTTCTTTCCTTCGGAATCTCGCCTTTCCAGTTCCTTCCCCACTTGTCGAACGCCGAAGAGAGAGCCTTCGTGATCCTGAACAAAGAAGGCGACTACGCGATAATCAAGGGAAGATGGTCCGGCTTCTGCAGAAAACAGTCGGCTACGAAGGGCCAGAAGGCAAAGCCCGGCAATCCGGGACGTCTTCACGTCGACACCTTCAACCTTCTGAAGAACACTGTGCAGAAGCTCGAGGTGCCTTCGGCCGACGGATCAACTCTCTTCCTCATCGGCGGTAAGAAGCTTCAGAAGACACCTTCGGAATCATTCCCTCTTTCAGACGCGCAAGCTCGACTGCCCGGCAAACGAATCGAGTGCAGATCCACGAACACGGCCGAGCAGATCGCGAGCATCTTCTGCGTCTCCACCCTCTTCGTGCTCTGCAATCCGGACAAGGTGCGCTCTCGGAACGACAGCACCTCGGTCGGACATCAGGCTCACAAGTGGCCGCTGACTCTGGCGTGCGGATACGGACGGCAGCTGCCGACGAACCGTCTGCTGCTCTCCGCCGATCAGGACGGACTCGGTAACAAGACCGACGTCTTCTACCTCAACGTCTCCTTCGTTTCAGGCGGCTGCGAGATCGCTCCGCTTCTGATGTGCGGCGTCGGATGCGACGGAGCAGCTTGCGGGGCGTGCGGCGCATGCGGAGCCTGCGGGGCGTGCGGAGGATGCGGAGGATGTGGAGGGTGCGGCGGTTGCGGTGGCTGTGGATGATCAGATAACAGCACGTCTTCTTCTTCTTCTTCTTCTTCTTCTCGTTTACATCTCCTCTTCCTTTTCTCTCTTTCATTTCCCTTGGACATTCCACTCCAACATATGACATCATTTCGACATTTTTCACCCTCAAAACGCACTTTCGATTCGGATTCCAACTCGATTCCGTGGAAACCAGACGAAGTGCAGTCGGAAATGTATTTAGAAAACACAGAAAACAAAGACAGTCCATGTGATTCCATGATTATGTATTTATTTGGATGCCTCCTCTTACTAGAGTAATAAAGTTATTTTTGGGTGGGATCCAAGACGGCGTGACGTCAATCCAGAATACATCAGAATTCGTTCTCCTGCAGAAAGAGAGAGTAGAAGATCAAAATGTGACCGATCAGTTTCATTTACATTTACAGATACCGAAAAGAAGAGGGGGACAACCAAGAAAGTATTCTAACCGAACGAAGAAGAAGAAAAGCAATCGAGAGAATAACCGAGTAGTCAGGGAGCGAACGAAAAGAGTGCAGAGTCGGGGGGATTTGAAGAATCCGCGGTCGAATTGAGAGCCTACCAGAAATTGTGGCCTATGTACACAAAGAGCACAAACTACACAGTGACCTGAAAAGGCAGTAGAGAAGTAACAAGTGGGACGTGTGGGCGGGGCTTAAATGCGGATTTTGGAGAGAGCAGGAGAGCGGGAGAGATGGGTATTCGGGGAGGTAAGAGGCATGAGGTGTGGTAGGAGGAACGAGAAGAGGAAGGGGACAAACTATAAGTTACTCCAGAGAAGTCTACGATTCAGATGAAAACAGAAGAGGAAGCAGAAGAAGCAGAAGGGGGATCGTTTACACGTTATATGTATAGACACGTGTGGGTGCACACAATGAAGAAGAAGAAGACGTCGCGTTTAGGCGAGCGAGACCCTCTTGAAGCGGCTCGTCGGCGAGTCGAACGGCGCCGGAACCGACGGCGATCCGCTGCCGTTGGTCGGCGTGGCGAGCGGAGAGCTGAAAAGAACGACGTCGACATTCGGAAGGTCCCCTCGATTCGCGTCAATCTCGTGATTCGGAACGAAAAACAAAAAGTGTTTGCAGTTGCTGCCCTCGCCGATTCATGTGAATCGCACGCGGACTCTTGCTTTTTCTGGCCGCTTCGGAGGTGGCAGCAATCAAAGATCCGTCATCGACGCTGCCGCCGCGATTGCATCAGACTCACCTGCTGTGCGACGACTGGGAGGGCGAGTGGGACAGCGAGACTCTTCGCACTCGCCGGGTCAGCTCCTGCAGATCGGTCACGACGGCGCCCACCAGATTCTCCATGTTCTCGCTCTCTTTTCTGCAATCAACACACCGATTCGAGTGGATTCGCGACCTGTGACCTACATCTCGTGAGCCATTTGTTGCAGTTCGTGGGTGATGTTGACGAGCTCTTTGGGCGGGTTCGAGTTGCCGACGATGCGATCGACGAGGATTCCGTTGGTGACCATCTTCAGCACTCCGAGGTTGTACTTCTCCGAGACGAGCGACAGCTTCTTCGCGAACATCGGATCCATCTCCTCCTGGATCTGCGAGATCTCGTGACAGATGTAGCGCTCGACCTCCTTGCGAAGAGCCGGCAGATGCGCGTAGGTGAGCCCCTCGACGAGGTTCAGAAAGTCGTCGAAGCACTGCAGTTCGCGCGACAGAACCCGTTCGAAGTAGATGTGGGCGAACGTCTGAAAATGGGAACGAATCGAATGCCTCGTTTGCACAGTTCGAAAACAAGAATATCAATTTCCCTCCCCTTCTTTTTTCGCGAATACGTTGTTGCAGAGAATGCAATTAGATGTGTCTGTTTACTGTTTTCAGGTGAAACGAGAGAAGCGAGAAACGGGAAGGAGGTGTCTGATTACAGATTCCACGATCAAAATAGAAGAGGAGTACTGTGCCGGGGGGAAGAGAGGAACCTTCTGAGTTCATACATTTCGAGTCTCTTATCGGAGGAAGTAGCGAACTTTCTCCTGTGACCGTCTAGTTTGATCGATCACAAAGTGTCACGTGAATCGTTCGCCCCCGGTTGGCCTAGAACCCGACACAGTCCCCGTCCACTCTGGTCAGCACCCCGGAAGTGTCTCTCCGAATCTGTTTTGCGTGCAATCCGACACTCTCCGACCCTTCTCACAGATGTGTTCCATCTGGCAGACTATGTTTTTATTCCAGACGAATGTGTGTGTGTCCATGCCCCCCTTCTCGCGCGGCTTTTGCTCCCAAATATCGGAACAAAAAAACATGTTTATACCATATGATTGTCTCCTCCTCGCGCCTCGGATTTCACGCGCACACACACACACACAAAGAAAGAAAAACAGAGCAGTCTAATCAGAATTTCAAGTGGCTCATGAAGCGGAGCACAAAACACTCACGTTGCGGACGAGCTGTTCGCAGCTCTCGCTCTGCTGCTCGTTCTCGGAGATCTCGCGTGAGACCGTGTCGATGCCGTAGATGAAGATGAGCCGGTGCACGGAGAACTTGTCGTTGTCGGCCTGCTTCTCGTCGACGTGCTCCAGATCCGGAATGCGAATCTTCTCGTTGATGACGTCGTCGACGAACTTGTTCACCGCCTTCTCGATCCGCTGGCTCCGGAACGCCGACTCGACGTCCGGCAGATAGTTCAATGGCTCGAAGAGCGACTCCTTCATGCGAATTTCGACGACGACGAGGAGGTTCGAGTCGACCTTCTTGTGCAGAAACTCGGTGAACTCGGCACGAAGCTCCTTGTCCACGTGGATCGGCCATCCGCTGCCAATCGAGAACTCGGTCGGCGGGAGGGCGAGTCCGGCGAACAGCGTCTCGTTGGTGGCCGGGTCAAGGATCTGAGCACGGACCTCCTCGACGGGCACCTCGAGACACGGTCCCTCTTTGTAGTAGAGGTGCAACAACACGTGGCGGTTCGAGTCGACGGCTGCTGGAAAGAGAGAGATGCGGGTCAACGGACGAGAGTCATGTGATGTGGGGGGAAAGTGCAGCACGCGATGATAGATGGATGGACAACTGCGATGCGACGACGGATGTGTTACACCTCGGGAGGGCGCCACAACTCCTGCTGCTCCCCCCGGCGAGCCGCGGATCCCGATTGATCCGTGACGTCACCACGACAAGGGGCACCGGGTCCGAAGATCAAACAAGCACGCGTTACACACTGTTCCAGCTTCGTGCCTACCGTAACGAAAACATGTTTCAGAAGAAGAAGCGGAATGAGTCAGCGTCGTCGGAAAAGCGAGAAGGGGCATCTCAGTCAGTCGCTTACCGTTGTTCGAAAGCACGTACTCGTCGGTGAGTCGGAGCGCCCATGTGAACTGCACATGTTTGTAGGACGTCGAGAACGGCCTCGACACGTTCAGAAGGATCGACTCGTCCTCGATTTGTCTGAAAAAAGAAGAAGGGGCGATCTTTTGTCCTCGGTGGTTTCTGGTGTTGCAGCACCTCTTCGTCTCCTCCCTCCCCTCATTTCGCCCTTATCAACTCGATTATTACTGGGAAAAACTGTTTTATCAGAGCGACAATTTCGTGTCGTCGTCTTTCTTCGCCTTCTTCGTTGTCAACAACAACTTTCACTTTTCGTCCTCTCCTCCTTTCCACCCTGCATGGATACGGTCATTTGGTCGAAGTGGGCGGGGCGACGAACGAAACTACAGTAACCCCCACGGAAAGGGGGGGGGATCAGACTACAAACAGAGAAAAAAGAGACTGCATGAGGAGCCCGCTTTCGAGAGGGGTAAACAAGGGCGGCTGACCGGGGGGAAAGAAGTGATAAGGGCGGAGGGTGACACGAAGAAGCACCTCTTCTTCTGCTTCTTGCTCCGCCACGTGGCATGTACTCACCTCTGGCACACCTTCAGCGCCCACGGATACTGGAACGCGATGACTGAATCTTCGGCCCCGTTTGACGTCGAGGCGATCGGAACAGCTATGTCATCCATTTATCTGAAACTATTCCATGGAATGTTCGAGAAGATAGAATATAGAAGGAGAAGGAGAAGGAGAGGAATCAGAAGGTAGTCGTCGAGTGAAGGGCCCTGTCCCATAATACTGATAGAGAAGGCGAAAAGGAGGCGGGCGAGAGGGACGAGACGCAGACGTCGCGAGGGAACACTGGCTCCGCCCCTTCTGCCGCTCCTCCAGACGAGAAGAAAAAGAAGACACCTTTCGGAGGGCGAGACGAAGGGCACAAGAGGCAGTGGGAAAGGGGAGGGAAGGATATGTGGGAAGAGGGCACTTTTTGTGAGTGATGGGTGCATCCGCTGAAATTGCAGTCGGATGACGGCCGCGAGGAGGAGGAGAGCGCTGTGAGTGACACCTCCGAGAAAAGCCATGAAATGGGATGATGATGAGAGTTTCGATGATAACGGCAGACACGAATCACGAAAACAAACGAATGGATGTTTCATGTGAAACTCAGATGCTCCCATTCCGGCTCACTGAAAATCGCGCTGAAAATATTCGCGTCTGACGTTTTCGAAACTCGTCTGACGGAGCACAGATCAAACTTTATGAGTTACCGTATCCGATGACAATAGGTTTTATCTAATGGCATTCTATTCATTTCCCTCCTTCAAAGTACCTCTAACAATTGCCCTCCACTCTACATTAACTGTACGTGACTGGCATGACATGGCACTACGCCCGGAAGAGAAGAGAGAACTTTCGAAACTATTTGGTACATTTCCCGTGGGAATGACGTGGCAGCAGCTTCTCTCTCTCGATGTAAGAATGTACAAAGATGAATTGGCCAAACGTGGTTAGATGACGTGGCAGAACCAAATGATCATCTGAAGAAGAAGAAGAAGAAGAAGAAGACTGACCGACAGTGGCATTATCACGATGACAATGACCGCAAGCCACAAAAGGGTCCGAAAACAATGCGGGTGGTGTGTTTCAGAGAAGCAGAGAGGGGGAGAGAGTGTGTTCCAGTGATCACGCACTTTGTACACACTTAACGACCGTACAGCTGTATGACGTGGCACGTACAGTTTCAGACAAAGAAGAAGAAGAAGGCGGAAAACAAGATAAGACGCCCGAAATAGAGCCGACGGGGAAGGAGCGAAGCTCAATGATGCCTCCCCGACAATCGAATCGAAACGAGAGAATCAGAGACGCCTACAGTTCTTTTGTACCCGCCAAAGAGAGAGAAGAAACAATGGGCGCCGGCGCTTCGGTTTGATAATTCGATGAAGTGAAGAGAAAGAAGCGACTGCTGATAACGGTGGACGGACGAAGCGAGTGAAGGAGAGACGGCTCGGACGATAAGAGAACCAGGAAGTGAGACACGGATCCGCCGATCTATACGAATCTTTCCGACGAGGGTCCGAAGGGCACGAGATGTCAAACAATGAGGGCCCCCCGCGGGTGGTCGGTGACCAGAAGAGAGCAGGCTCCCCGCAGCTCGGGTTTCAGTAAAGTCGCCGTGTGCTCCCGGACAACTTGTAGCTCCAGGAGCAGCAGCACCGGGAGTAAACATGTCTGGAAGGATCCTTCCGAACTTCCCCCCCCCCCCATGATCCGTGCTCGTTCGTTTCTATTTCGAGACGTGCCAATGGACGCAGAGCCGACGCGGGCAGCGCGAAACTTCTCGAGTTTCAACCATTCGCGAGCACCGCCAACCATTTAAAGAAAAAAGTAAACATTCCGAAGACTAGAGAGAGAGAATATTATTATTAAACAAATAACTCTTCGATTTTTGAATTTGGGCACGGATCGAAAAGGGGGGCGAACAGAGAGAGAGAGCAAATTGATAAAATTGAGATGATTGTGGGATGGTTGGGGGGGGGGGGGGGGGGCGGGAGCAGTTTCCCCTTTCTTTCCTTCCCCCCACTCGTCACCCCCTCTCTCTTATTATGAAAAATGAGACACATGCGAAGACAAGCAGAAGGAGCTTTGAAAAGGCAAACAATCGAAAAGAGTGAGAGAGAGAGAGAGCGCCTCCTCCCGACGACAATAACAAGCGAGACGGTCAGGAGGCGAACCTTCTTCTCCTCCTCCAGAGAAGGAAGATCGTCTAAAACATCTGAGAGAGATCAGTGTGACCCGGGTACAAATCGGGTGTGACAACAAGAACCGCCGCCGATTTCGCAAGAAAAGTTGTGTTGCCCAAATAAGCGAAAACGAGTCACGTGGAAGAGGCGGACGATGCGGAACATCCGAGAGAGAAAGATTTCTCTTCGAAGGTTGTTTCTGCACACACGGATTACGGTACTCGGAGGGAGCGAAGTTCAAGGTCTCGACACGAAACTGAGGCCCTTTTATAACACCTTCTTCCGTCTGAAACAACACGCATTCCCCCGGCTGAAATGGTGCTGAAAATAGAACAGAATGTTTGGGTCCGCCTACCATCTCGAAACATTGGCTAGATTGAAAAGAAGGGGGCGGCGGCAGGAGAGCTTATATTTCTGGTGCCGAAACGAAAACGGAAACGGCCGCCGATCCGTCATTTTTTGTTATCACGAGTGGAAAAAAGCGAGAAGGGAACCGCTCCTTTGTCTTTTTTTTCTCGCCCCACCAAAACGAAAGAGATGTAATCTCCCTGGGGGATTCGAAGAAAGATCGGAAAACACGATACCAGCACAAAGTGCAAGGTGGCCGGGAGGAGGAAACGAAAGAAAAGCGAGAGAACACGTGCGACGGGTTTGTTTGTGGCAGCAGGAAACGGCTGACCACCGAGTGACCAGTGAGCAAAAAGGGGGAAAAGATATAAGGGAAGTGGAAGTGGGGCGACGAGGATTTGGACGATTATCATCATCAGTCGGGAGCAGCTGGGACACACAGATAGAGAGATAGAGAGACGAAGATGATGAAAAACGATTGTTGATTGCGAGACGACAACGGACCCGAAGCAACGAGACACATGACGCCACGAAATGTTACACGTGGCACGCAGACGCCGCCGATCTCTGGTCGTCTAGTATCAGCTCTGGCGCCAGAAAGTATGTCAACTCTTCTTCATTCACGTGTGTTTTTCTCTCTCTCTGCTTGACCCCCCATACACGCCCCTGAATGCGTCGACGTCGTTCGCAGAAGAGCGATGTTTTCGTCGTTTCCAGAAGAGGCAGGAAGTTCAGCGGAGCGCGCTTGCACAATTGCAGAACTTTGAGGAAATTGGGGCGAATCAGGTTTTCCATCCGGAACGAGAAGAGGAAGAAGAAGAAGAGGAAGAGGAAGAGGATTCAGGTCGAGTCGGATGCGGATTCGCAATTCGGAGTGGCCCGGAGTCGCGTGACTTCTCGCCGCGGATAATCTGATTTGCAGATGTTTGCGAGCGACAGAATCCTCGCGAAACATGCATCTCAGCCGCTTCGCAGTTGTCGAGGTCGTTTCTCGGGCGGAAAAAACGGCGAAAAACGGGGAGCTTTCTTTCCGAGTGATAAGTGGCTCTTCTCTTCCAGAGAGAAGAAAGTCATCTATTCGGGACGGCGACACTTATCGATAAATCATTTGGGCTCTTCTTCTTCTTCTTCTCCTCGGTTTTCTCGCCGAATGAACCAAGAATCAGGCTACAAAAAGCAACGAAAAACACAACACCTTCTCGCCCCTTTTCTTCTCTTTTTTCTCTTTTCTAAGGTTGTTTGTTGTCAAGAACACGCTGGCAGACGCCGGGAAGAGCGACGAGAGAGCGCGCGAAGCGACGAGACGCAGACGTGCCAGTTGTTTTGTGAAGGGGGAGCGAGGGGAGAAGAAGAAAGTGCGCTCAAATGAATCAATTCGAAAATGGAGAAAGAGGAGAAGGAGCTGAAGGCACGTGGCATCGTCCAAAACGAGCTCATCTCGTCCGGAAAAGAGCCATGAATAATAGAATTAGAAGAAGAAGGAGGGGACTCGCGGTCTTTGATGCGTCGCACCACATGAGACCCATTTCCTTCCGACGAGGCATTCCGTTTTTTCTTTCTATTTTCTCTCTCTGGGAGAGGTCATTTCTCGGAGGAAAGAAAGAAGAGTTTCATGGAAAAGTTGGTACAGAACGGGATGTGTGCGATGAAGCGCGTTTCCGATTCGGTGTAAAGCGGCATGGAAAAAAGGGGAAAAATGAAGAAAAAGAAAAAGAAGAAGAAGAAGAAGAAGAAGATAGAGATGAGATTTCGGTGTAGTTTGGAGTTTGTGAGCTCGGCGAGCTCGAGTAGACAATGTCCTTTCGACGGAAATCGGATATGGGTACGAGGTGAGTCAGGAAGAACGTGACGAAGAACAAAAAGAAGAAGAAGAAGAAGGCGACGAGTGGGGGGAAAGAAGGCGTCGAAGCGTGTCGTCTTCATCTTCTTCTTCTTCAAAAGAGAATACTTTGTGACCGATCAGTCGCTCCTGTTTTCGTCAGAAAGAGAAGTGGACGAAAAGATCGGAGGGGAACAGTGGTGTCACCTTCGATTAGGATCGTTCCTTCTCTCCAGAATGAATGGAGCGTCGAACCAAACATCCCCACCCTCTTATCATGCCAGCAGCGACCGAAAGTCGCAATGGTCGCAAAAAAACAATGCGTGTGTGTGTATGTCGCTTGTTGCGATTCGAAAACAATACCATGACCTCCTCCTCAGCAAACATTTCTCCCGCGCCATTATCAACTGCAAACACAGACAGTAGTCGAGGGCACGAGAATCAAAAGAAGAAGGAGGCGAGAGAGTGTTTTGACTTCTGCACGAATCATCATCATCACACGCGCCAGTTGCCAAGTGCAGACACGAGAGGCGCGAAGGGCGCCGGATCGCGCCTCCTGCTGCTGCTTCTTCTTCGTATAGTTGGATAGGGAGCAGCGACGACCGATCGATCCGCAATGAGGCCCGTGTTGTTTTTGATCGGTTCGGAATGTGCCGAGGACAACACTTTTATCACTTGAACACGGCGAGCTGCTATCAAAATAGCGACTGATTGCGATGGAATTGGGAGCATTCGGAACGTTCTTCGCGTTCCCATCGGCTCTCTTTTTTGGTGGAGAGACAGAAGAGAGATGCTCTCGATTCAGATTTGGAATGCTCATTGATGCATTGTCTTTTCTCGCGAAAACATTCATTCTGATAGGAGACGACCGGCTCGAGAGGGGCAGGGAAATGAGGGAATACACTGAATGTTTTCAGGCGACACTGCAACCGAGAGGGCTTTTATCTCGACACTCTAGAGAACTTCTAGCTGCGTGACTCGTGTGTTCCAGAACTTATTGGCTCAGCTGTGTGTCTTCGTCAGCTGCTTCGTCTTCTTCTTCTGCTTCGCGTACTTTCTCCCACACCAACACAGCTATACGAAAAGAAATGTTCTGCGACGGGCGGTGACGACCTATCAAAGTCAAGTTCACAAAATGGAGAAAGATCACGAAATGGTGACGTAGTGTTCGCCGGGAGGGATCAAAATGGGGGGGGGGGGGGGGGGAAGATCAGATGACTACTAGAAGTGGGCGACGACAACACGAAGAAGAAGAAGAAGGCGCGACAGTGCAACAGACCGAAGTTGGAAAATACGAGGCAATAAGAGGCTCGTGAATTGGTCGCGATCTTCTTTTTCTTCTTCTCACCCCGATTGCCTCCAGTTTGCGAGGGACCGACTGGTTGACGTCTTCTGGGACACGTGACTCGGTGTCACGGTTCTCGGAGAAGACGTGCATCACAGTTCACGACGTCTCCTACATACATTCAGAATTCGGTTCGTGACGTTTTTGCAGAAGGGGCGCGGCTAGTCGGATCGCGTTTCGAAAGCAATAAATCAGAATGTTCGAAGAGAGAGAGACTTTCGAAGAAGGAGCGTCTTCCTTTGTTCCCGCTCACAAAACGATCAGAAGAATCGCCCTTCGCTTTTTGTTTTTGCGACGGAAGAGGACGCCGATTGCCTGAGAACCCGCACTTTTTCATTTGATTCCCAGAATGAATCGATTCGAAAGCACCAGAAGCTTCCCTGATAACACAAACTGTTTGTCCGGAGGTGTGTTTTTTTGAGGAGGAGGAGGGGAAGGGCACGAAAACAGAGGGTCATGTGGTTGGCACGACCGGGTCAAGCGGGGGGTCCGAGTTGCAAACATCTGATGGGTCAAAAACAACACAAGGTTCTCTGGCAGGAGGTAAATAAGAGCAACTGGCTCTGCGAGCACGCGGCGAACTTTCTCAATCCACTTCTTATTTCCCGGAAAAGGGGTCCCGGGGAGAAGCAATAAGTGAGTTGAAAACGGAGGAGACGGAACACATTTATGAGACGGGCAAGCACAAAAACACACACATTTCATAGCCAAAACAACACGGAAGAAGCCGTCCTTCAGGGCTCCCTTCTTCGTGTATCTGATCTTACGATCTTGGCCGAAGATCTTCGAGCTCGCCGAGAATCGGAAGAACAAAAGAGAGAGAGAGCGATTCGCCGCTTCTCCGCCACCACTTGACACTTTATATTTCGAATCGAAAGAAACGGAACGTTGCCATTCGAAATGGAGTCAGAAATGGAGTCAGAAGGGGGAAAGAAGAGTGAGAATCACACAACAACAGCCACGAATTCCCCTCCCATCATAAAAAAAGAGTGTTTTTCTTTCTCTCCCGTTTTCAAAGAATACAGTAATCCTCTTTGGGGGCACTTGAAAACAGAGACACTCTGCAACCTTTTTTCCTTCTGAAATTGGGCGACTTGTTACGGTGCGCGCGCACTGCGAACTGACGAAAACATCGAAAGCGAGGGAGGGAGCAAAAACAAAGCACTCGAAAACAAACATAAATTCAGGATGGGCTTCTCTCTTTCTCTCCAGGCGAATCAACACGTACTCGAATCTGTCTACTGGCTGTTTCAAATATTTGAACAGTCAGAAGAAGAAGAAGAATATCAACGAGAGACAGAACAAGAAGAAGCAGCAAAAGGCTATAATCGAGGAAGAAGAAGAAGCCCAACTTGTTCGGGAAACACACAAATAGAGCTCGTCTCGGGAAGAAGGGGGAAACGAGAAAAACGGGAGGAGAAAGAGAGGTCAAATAGACCTGCGAGGGCGGAATGTTGCGATCTCTGAGCAGTGAAAGAACACGCCGAAACAGGCATCCTTCGGGGGGCGAAAACAGGCAGTTTCCGAGTTCATCGCGAGGTCGCGCCGATGCAAATGAGCACTGTGTGCACTCGGAGACGGAGCCACGTCATGTCTCTGCCAGGAACACGCATCCAAATGAGCGAGAGATCGGGCCATTGTTCAAACAAATCCGTGGGATCCGTCTACGTGGGCTTCCCTCTCCCTCACTTGAGAGCGTGTAAACAGCAAGCGGTTTGCGAACTGGACCGGCTCCTTCTCCTCCTGCTTCTTGCTCTTCCACACAGGCAGACAGCGTGGAGCCGACGGTGACTTTCAGAGATCGACTGCTCTCGAAATGGTCGTTCGTAAGCGGATTCGTCCTTCATAAACAGACGACGTCATCGAATCAGAAGAGCATCGTCAGTGACAGTACAGACGAAATAGTGTGGGGGAAGGGAGAGACGGAGGGAAAAGTGATGCAAATGCAGAAAACAACTGAAGAGAAAGTGATGCGGTGGAGAAGAGACCGTTTCGGGAAACCGTGGGAAACGAATTTGCATTTCAAAGGTTTCCAAAGAATCGAGTGAATAGAAAGAATATTGAAAAGGGATACGGTGTTTCTGATGGGAAGGCGAGAGCTTCGAAGCATCGGGGACATCTGAAACTCGCGAGGTGAGGGGCTGAAGGGAAGTTGTATCTGAAAAGGGAAGGAAGGATCCAGAAGACGTCGAGTAGTCGTTGTCGTCTCTTCGAAGAGTCTGAAGTGACCCAATTTCCCCCCTCCGTTTGTCTCCCATTTCTTCCGTTTTCCCACTTGGCGGTGAGCATTTCAGAAAGACGCGAAACTTATGGAAGACGCCTTGGGGACGCGCAATTTTTGTGTGCTGAATGAATTATGCGCCGATACGGATTCTCGGGCCAGTACGACACCTTCTTTCTCCCAGCACTTCTCGTTTGTGAGATATGACAAGTTCATTCCGAATGCATACATTCCCATCCGGACGTCTTCTCTCCTCCATGTCTTCTCCTTCTAGTACGTCTCCTTCGTTGAGCCGTCGATGCAATTACCGCCCGTATCATTCCTCGTGTTTTTTCGGTCCTCAGCCGCCCACTTGACAATATGTTGCAAATTGAAGACGATGGGAGGGATTAGGCAACATGTTAATGAGTCTCGGGCGGTCACTCGGGCGGTCCCTTCCTTCTCGTCGTTTTGCTCTCCATTCAGATGCCGTCCCAAAACACTGAACAATCGGGCCCACCAATCAAAGCTTCTGCTGTCCGACGCGCGCGTTGCTCTTTCGCTTCCGGCGGCCCTCGGCCACTGATCGTCTTCCATGATAGAGAGCGAGAGTGAGCCAAAAAGAAACCACCCCTCCTTCTTCACACTTACTTCTGCTCGTGAAGTCGATTCTGCTGCAAAAAGTACAAATCTCGCTAATCCGATTGTGTGTTTTTTTTTCTTGTCTTCTGCGTTTCAATTCGCACCTCCTCGCATGCAATCTCCGCGGGGAAATCCGTCGAAAATTCGATTAGCAGTTCGTCGGATTCAGATAAGACGAAAAGAACCTCTTCCGAAGGAAGAGCTCATCAGAAGACGTCGACTTTCCACGTCTTCTAATTGCGACGGCGGTCAGTTTCGGGGCGAAACGTACAGCTCGTTGCGCAACTTTCACCCAATAACCGAATTACACGAAACATGGCCCCCGTATCGGCCGTTTCTCTTCTGATGGACCGCATTGTCTCGAAGAAGAAGAAGAAGACAACACACACACATCCCTATGTGTATACACTACGCCCTTCTTAATTGCATTTATTCATTTGTTCGTCGTCGCCCCCCGAGAGCACCGCCGTCTTCTTTCTCACACCCAAACTTCTCGATTCTTCTTCTTCTTCTTCCAGTCACGTGGCTCTCAGTTTCAGACACAATGCCATGAACGATGAGCCGTCTGTTGCTCCGACTAGTCTTGCTCACCGGCTCGATCTGCCACGCCCGTCTCATCAATTCTGAAGTCGTCAAGGATGTGTCCGTCTATCTCTGCTCCCACATTCCCACGTATTCGCATGCCAACATGAATGTAAGCCCTTTTTCCGACGCTCTTCGGATCTTTCCCTTTTCCAGTTCTTCTCGTATCCCGTCCAGTTCTGTGTCACTCTTCGATCTGACAAAGGAATTCGGTGAGTCATTGCCACCTCACCCAAAGACACTTCTGATCTTTCAGAGAAGAGATCCGAGATCTGCAGTCCACCACGTCGCTCCAAAGTCGCGTCACGATCTCTTGGCGTCAACTGGCCACTGCCAATTCATGCCGACTCACATTCAAGGGATACCAGACCGAATATCGGATCTCGCCCGATCTAGGAGGCTACGAGTCGTGTCAAACTTCCATCTCGCGGCACCTTTTCAAACTGTCGCAGGGCATGAACATGGGGATCGAGCATCAGAAGAGGATCGAGTTCAACTCGACCAACAAGGAATGTCCCATCGTTTCCGTCCCGACCGCCTATCCAGTGAGTCGCTTCGTCGAGAATTCCTTCCGATTTTTTCCGTCTTCCAGGAGTACGTCGCCTGCAAATTCACTTCAAACGAGTGGTACCAAGTGGAATGGAAATCCACGATTCGATACGAGACTTTCAGAAACGGAGAGTATGGTAGGCAGTCTTCTGAAGTCGTCCGACGTCTTCTAGAGATTCATTCTTACTTCAGGGACCTACTGGGCCAATGACACGCAGAACTTCATCGTCAAAATGAGTGAAGAGATGCGGAGGAACGGTACAGAAGCCACGTGGCTGCAACGTCTTCTGAAGGTCGACACGAGACTCGACGGGTGCGACAATGCGAACCTGCTGATCCATTTCGCCGATGATTGGACGTTCCCGACGAGCAGTGTCAGTCTGACGTACCGAATATTCGAGGGATCCACGAAGACGCTCGTCGATTACATCGGAACGTTCGCAGTGGAAGGCTGGAAAGAGATGACGATCCCGTTGAGACGAATTCCGGGAGACCATGAGATCTGTGTCCAGGTACCTCCCCTTCTCTCACACACGACACCGTCGCTCGTTTCCAGCTCATCAACCCGTCAGTGTCCCGTCATTTCGTGTGCTCCAAAGTCGTCGACGCCCTCGATTGTCCCTTCCTTCCGGTTTCCATCGCATCGCAAACTTCTTTCTCCTCCCTATTCTCTCTTTCTTGTTCGACCATCCTTTTTCTGTTTTTACATAGGTTCTAGTCCGAAACGCCATAAAAAATCGAAAGTTTCCTTTCTTTCACACCTTGTCGCTCCCAACGATGTTGATGTGTATTCGCCAGCGAAGTGGTTGTCGGAAACGCGCTCTTCCGAACAAAGGTGCCACGTGACGGAGACCGGATTGTCCACATCATCGGCGTGTCTTCTGAGATTGGATTGCAACACGCCTCCACGGATAACACGACTCCGTGCAGCCCATCTGTCGGCAGCCGTTGACGCGAAATGAGCGTGCGTCCCGTTTATGAGGTCTTTCTGATGGGCCCTCCCCCCAAATGAAGTTGTCACGAAGAAGAAGAGGCAGGAGATGGTGTCACCAAGATTGAGAAGACCTTCACAGAATGTCAATTAATTGTGCCGCCCTCCATCGACGCCGCGACGACGACGATGCAAATCAGAAGTCGTTGTCCTTGCCAACAAAAACACGACGTCTTCTGAAGTTCATGGCCCATAATCAATGTCCTCGTGTGTCGTCGTCCGGAGGGTGTTGGGTGCACAAGCCGTCGAGGCCCCACGCGCGCCATTCGCCACGATTTATAGCCATACACATACACACACATTTTTATTGCTTTCGGGGCGCTCTCCGCGATTCGCGCGTTCTCTGCCGACCCTCTCGTCGTGACCCTCCGCCGGTCGAATGCTATCTGAGAAGCGATCAGAACGACACCACCAGCGGCAGCCGAGGCGACAGCAGCAGCAGCAGCAGCAGAGGAGGAGACTCGCAGATTCGCTGGACCTTCTCCACTGACTCCTGCTTTCTGATTCGCGCGCGCGCGCTCCCTTACTTTTGATCTCCCGCCTCTCTTCCTAATCGGCTGATTTATTTTCTTTATCTCGCCTCGAAACGTCCCTCTCCTCGGCGGCCCGACGCGAGAATTTATGTGGTTCGTTGGCAGATAACACGCGTCCGCTTTTGAATTCTGTCAGCCCGCGCGCGCGCGCTTCTCTTCGAACAGACGGCCTCGTAACCCGTGAGAACTTCATCCCTATCACCTCTGACGAGGGCGCGCGCGCACTTTCCATTGCCATCTAACGACACAGCAGCAGCAGCAGGGATATGATGACCGACCAGTCGTCCGAGGCCTCGCGAGAGGGAAGCGTGTCGCCCCGCCGCGCTTTTTCGGTCCTTCCGTCCGTCAACTTCTCCTTCGCCTTCGCCTTCTTCTTTCGGCTGTTTGCACTCGTACTAGTCATCACTTCGTCCCATATTTTTGTGTGGCCATACTTATATATTGACGGGGGGACGGTTACGACGCCTGACTGGTTGGCCATCTCGCTCCCATTGTGTCCAGCTTTTTGTCCTCCTCTCCCTCCGAGCGACCGAGGTCGATCAATCGATCAACTCGTCGCAATGATGAAGTTTCGGATGGTTCTGCACGACCTTCAACCCACAAATGACCCATTCCCGGGGGGTCGTTGCCGACGCGACGGCGCCAATTCAAATTCAAAAGTGTTCTGGTCGTCCCGTATTTGCCGAGCGCGTCCAGTCATCGTGTCGCCCGTGTGTGCTCCTCCCCGCCCGCGGTCACTCTTTTTCGAACTCCTTCGTCCCTTCTGCCCTCCAGATGTCTTCGTATCAATTCGTCTCCCACTGATACATGTGTCGCGTATACAAACACACACAAGATATCCCTGTGACACGGGTCGACCGAGCGTCATAAATCTCTTAAATTCTACAGCCCCCGACGCATCGTCGTCATCATCGATCGGAGGACAGAGAATACACGGCGTTGTCTCCTTCTCCCCCGACGAACCTAATAAATCAAGACATTAGAAAAGAGAGGAAGATCGCACCAGGCCCCGGCACAGCAGCAGTAGCAGCCAATGAGCCGCGGAGAGCCGCACCACTAATTTGCCCGTTGAAATATTGTCCTGTTTGTCATGTCGTCTCCGGAATGAGAAGAGCCTCTCATCGGCTTCCAATCCCTGGAAATGGAGGGTGGGCGGAGCCAGAAAGGGCGTCGCGAGAGAGTGTGGCAGAGCGAGAGAGCGCGAGACGACGAGGCGGTTCTGTTTGTACGCGGACGTCTCCCGCCCCTCCCGTCCTTCCTCTCACACCGAACCACCACAAGCCCCTCCCTTAATTTTTTCGGGTGATGAGACGAAAAGAAGAAGGAGAAGAAGCTCTCAAGATTGCCCATATCTTATCTCCTGTCCATCATTTTCTTTGTCTTCTGGCCCCCAGATAACAGTCTACCGATGTTCTCCGAATGTCACTTTCCCTGCCCATTACTCCTGACGAGTTCTTGTTTTCTTCCCCTTCTTTCTCCTCTTCTACCCAATGTTTTCTCCGTCTTTTGGCCCTCTTTCTCTCGTAATTGACTCTAATTATTTCGTAACTTTGCAGCTCGCAGCTCTCGCCTCCCCCCGTCCCGACGTCGTCGAGATGGTGCACTTCCATTTCATTCTGCTCCTCTTCATTCCACTCGCCACGTCGTCAATCTTTGATCAGGTCAGCTCGGCTTCCTCTCATCTCGCCATCCATCCAAAAACCAATTTCCGGGATTGGATGGACGAGCATCCCATCTCAGCCCATCGTCCCAAAGTAATTGTTTTGCAGGCGGTGAAGGGAAAGTGCATCCCGATCGACATCGAGCTATGCAAGGATCTTCCCTACAACTACACCTACTACCCCAACACCATCCTTCATAACGATCAGCACACGGTGAGCGAAGCGCGCTCATTTCCATACGCCGCCGGGCCGATTTGCATTCCTCTACACCCACCCGGATCGGGTCAGCAGGCCCCCGCTCGCTTGCTTTCTCTGTCTTTCTGCCGCCATTTTCGAAACGAGTGAGGAGAGGAGCGAAATCGAAAAAACCGAATATTTTTGGTTGGGGGCAGAATGGGGGAGACGACCTGCGGCGACGGCGCGCGTCGGCGACTTCAAAGAGCTCCATTTTTCTCGTCTCGGCGCGAGTCTGCGCACTCGCCGGTGCACACGATGTCTTCTTTCTCTCGCCTCGAAACGCGAAATGAGACAAAGGGATGAGGGGGAGAAATGAATCGGTCGGCGCGGGAAAGAAATATGGGCACATCTCTGGGAACCTCTTTCTCTCTCTTCAGTCGAAGAGAAGACGTTGGGAAGGACCGCAGTACAGTGTTTTCGATTGCATGTGTTTGTCCAAACCGTCGTCGCGTAGGATTTTATGGGGAAAAGGCCGACGATTGTGATAAGATTGCTCCGGCGAGATAACGGGCGGCCTGCACAAAGAGGCAGAAAAGATGTTTCTAATTTTGCTCTCCGGGCCAGTTTTACGACCTCCCGTTCTTCTTCTTCTTCTTCTCCTCCCCTACACATTTGCATTTCGGAGGAAGGGGAGGGGTGGACGAGGAGAAAAGAAAAAGCCCCACGGATCGGGTGGTCTCTAATTGCATTTTGGGGGCACAACAAAGCAATGTGGAGGGTTGAATGGAAACGGAGTGTGGCAACCGAAGGGGGCGGAAGGGATTCTCGTGTATACAACTGAGATCGCTTTCAGCTGCAAACACACACCGAGCACTTCAAGCCGTTGATGAAGACGAAATGCCATCCGCACATCCACTTCTTCATCTGCTCCGTCTTCGCGCCGATGTGTCCGATCGGCATGCCACAGGCGGTCACGAGCTGCAAATCGGTCTGCGAGCAGGTAAGCATCTCATTCATCGCGTGAGAAATGAGCCCAGCTGATGTGACTTCTTCGTCGTGTCCACCTGTTCTCCTGGTCCCAGCTGTCTTCCAATTAGCATTTCCGGTGCTTTTTCTTTCCTCGTTCGGCTCATTACATTTCATGGGCAGGCAGGTGGACATCAATCATAATGGTCCGCCCAAAAGTTGACTGTCTTGTCTCGGATTGTAAACAGCAGCTGCAAGACGCATTGATTGTTTGCCTCCCGGATTAGCGCACACGCATATTCTCCCATTCACAGGTCAAGGCGGACTGCTTCTCGATCCTCGACGAGTTCGGAATCGGATGGCCGGAGCCGCTCAACTGCGCCCAGTTTCCGGATCCTCCCGAGCTTTGCATGAAGCCGACAGAGGACGAGATCGCCGGCGGCTTCTCGGCTCCGAAGCCCTCGAAAGGCGGCAGCTCGGCCATCTCCTCCGCTTCGTCGTCTGGCACCAAGCCGACGGGATGTCCCAGCGATCTGGTCGACGTGGATCCGCACGATCCGAAGTCGCATTGCGCGTTCGCGTGTCAGTCGAACGTCATGTTCAGCACGGACAACAAGGTATCCGATTTCTCGCCGAGCCGCCGCCGCAAAGTGACCCTAATTACAGCGTCTGGTCCGTTCATGGTCGATTTGGTTCGCGGCGGCGAACGCGGGAGTCGCTCTCTTCACATTCTTGACGTTCGCAATCGACCGAAAGAGGTTCCGTTTTCCGGAGAGGTGAGAATGGGAGAAAGAGAAGAAGAGAAATGAGTCATTATGGGAATCGGACTGCCGGAGTAAACAAGCTCATTCATTCCAGATGCGTCTTCTACCTGTCTCTGTGTCTCTTCCTCTCGACACTTCCCTACCTGTCGCCGCTGATTCTCGACGCTCCGATCCGATCGTGCCACGCTCTCGGCAACGGAAGATCGTACCTCTCGATCGGCACGTTCGACAACTCGTACTGCCTCGCCTCGTTCCTCCTCAACTACTTCTTCAGCACGGCGGCCGCCCTTTGGTGGCTCATGTTCTCGTTTACGTTGTGAGTCGATCATCCTCTTATTGCGTCGGCTAATCCGTTCCTGGGAACGGCCGCCAGATGGCTTCCCCCGTCCCTTTGATCATCTCTTCCTTCCAGATACCTGAGCGGCGGCCGCAAGTGGGTGCCAGAGGGCATCGAGGCGTGCAGCAGCTACGTGCACTTCGTCGCCTGGGGCCTCTCCTCGCTCGCCACCATCGTAGTGCTCATCTTCAACAAGGTGGACGCCAGCGAGCTCACCGCCCTCTGCTCCGTCGGAAATCTGAACTCGATCGCGCTGCTCTGGTTCGTCATCGTGCCGCGCACCGTGTGCATCGTCATCGGCACGTGCTTCATCGTCGGCGGATTCGCGAGCATGTGCAGGGAAAGAATCAGTTTCAGAACCAGAGTGAGTCGTCGGAAACTGAAGATTAATCAAATCGACGCGTTTTCCAGGGAACTGACACCTCGAAACTCGAGAAGCTGATGGTCAAGATGGGCTTCTTCTGCGCCCTCTACATCCTTCCGAACGTCGTCGAGCTCGTCTGCGAGTCGTACAAGTTCATGATCCTGACCGCGTGGACCCGGATGACCATCGACTGCAAGCATCAGTCCGGCGCCTGCCACCGTCCGACGCCCCCGCAGGCCGAGATCTACATGGCCGCCGTGCTGACGAGCCTCACGACCGGCTTCTCGTGCCTCATGTGGGTGCTGTCGGCGAAAACGGTCCACTCGTGGAAGAACTTCATCTTCTGTGGAATGTGCTCTTCGGCGCCCGTCAAGGTGCGTTCCTCCGACCCGTCCGGCCTCATCCGACGCTTGCAGAACCCGATCGAACCGTCGACTCGGCCGCTTCTCGAGCCGCCGACGGCTCCGCCCCCTCAGCCTCCGGTCTACATGCAGATGGCGACGAATCCGCAGAACGTCTGGAGGCCCAGCAAGGTCGTCTGAGCCTCCGGACCGTCTCCCTCCCTCGTCCATGACAAACCGATGATCTGCGTTCGTTCTCGTTTTCGCCCCCCTCTCCCGCCCACTCACACTCATTCTCTTTACTGTTTGAAACGGGTCGTTTGTTTCATTTTCCAGATCCTTTGCTCCTTGAATCTAATAAAAATGTATAAAATAGTTTATTGTCGTGAAATTTATAGGTACAGAGAGATCATGAGTTCTTCACTTTTGCAGCTTCACCTTGGGCGGTTTGAACGCGGCGCCTTTCATTGTGCGGCCCTTGTCCTCCTTCTTGGCCTTCTTCGCTTGGAAGTTGCGCCAGCTTCCAGACCGTTCGTCCCGCGATTCTTCGTAGTTCTTAGCGAACTCCTCGGCCAGCTTTCTCTTCTCCGCCGCCTGAGTCATCGCCTCGGTGGCACGTCGTCTGAAACCGAGCTCTGTTAAAAGAAAGAATCCTCTTTATTCCGACTCACTTCTCCTCGTTGGCTCGTTCCTCGAGCATCTTTCTCTTCTTCTCTCTGTCCGCAAACACCTTGGTCACTGTGATCCACAGGGCCTTCTTGTATCCGGCTTCGTCGTCCTCTTCTATATTGTCCGGCTTCGAGTCCTTCCGCAGCTTCCGCTTCTTCTCCGACATGACGATCGCGAGTCGCGCCTTCGCCTCTGTGTAGCAGTCTTTGCATCGATTCACTTCGATCGGATCCTCGAGCTTCTTGATCGCCTGCTTAACGATGTCGAAAGCCTTGTCGGCTCGCTCGCGATCTTCGGGGTTCTTGTCAGGATGCACCAGGAGGGAGAGCTTTTTGTACTTCTTCTTCGCCGCCTCGATGTCCGTATCGATGTCGATCTGGAGCACCTCGTACGGATTCAAATTCAAATAGGTCGAGCCGGGCTTCAGAAGACGTTCGATTTGTTGCTCCGAAGTGAGCACGGCATCTTGTTGCTCTGTTGATTTCAGCTGAAATTCGAGAAGTAGGAAAATTGAGAAAAGGTCCACTCACATCTTGATAGAACGACTCGAACTGCGACATTTCAACTGCAAAAAGGCGGATTGTGAAGAAGCAAAGAAACAAGATCAATAAGTAAAGAAAGTGAGGATAACACTTTTCCAATAGCACAAAAATGAAGATAAAATCAACCCTGTTTATTACAAATTCTGACTAGAAATGGTTTTTAAGCAGAGATCCTATTTACATTTCGAATTGCAGTCTATCTACATGCGGCTGAATCTCTTCGATCGTCGGTTGCAATCTGAACTGCAGTGCTGAGCAAAGCGGCAATTCGTACGAGAGAATGTCGGATTTGGGCTCGCGGAGCTTCTCTTCTGCGTGCTCTGTGTAAGCTTTGATCACTGTCTTACTGTAGTCGTTCATTTTCAGAGCGACCAGAAGAGCGGCTCCGGCAACGCATTTCCTGTTGATTTTCGATATGAGACCCTGAAAATAAACCAGTTTCTTCTGAAAACTTCAGAGCGCATCCCTCACCTTTCCGACGATTTTCTCGAAGAAGACGAACGAGACGGCGAGAGTGTGCACATCGATTTCGTTTGCCTTGGAGAGCTCAATCATCTCCCGCTTGATGCTCTTCATCTTGCTCAGCGTCAGGTGGATCACCGGGAATTTCACCTCGAAGTCCTCGTTCATCGCAGCCTTTCGACGTTCCGCCGATTCAAAGTGCAGAGTGCTCGCTATGAAGCCGTCCTGTCGCATAACGGTCCGCTTACCGATTCCCAGCTCGGTGAAGCAGTTCGCGTCGTATTCGTCGTGGATTTCGGGAGGATCATCTGATCGAGACACGTCAAGTTCGTACTTGTCTTCCACGGAAACTCCTCGTTCGTAGCTTGGATCTCGGTTCACGGACTGGGGAACTTCGATGGTTTCAGCAAATGGATCTTCCGACAAATCGCCGTTCCGGAAGCTTTCCTACAACAGCTTGTCTTTTAAGAAACACTTCATAAAAGGAGTTGGTCTTTAAGTTCCGACCATGTTGATTAACTCACTCTTCTGTGGTTCCTGCAAGAAATCTGGGCGGGGGGTTTGTCGAAAAGAGTGAAAAACGGCGATGGATTCCGTTTTCTGCGCATCTGACCCAGAATCACTTGGTCTTCAGGATCGCGAAACACGAACGGACGGAGTTCTTCGAAGGAGGCGTGTGACTGATGTCTCATTCGATCCGAACTGGAACCAATAATTAAAACTAGCTTTTGTAATAGAAATTTTTAAATTTCACTTTTAACCGATACTATTAAAAGGGAAACGGAAAGTGTGAGTAAAATCTTAATGAATCTAAACCTTCCGAAGATCGATTTTGATCGAAACTTCTTCCTCGCCACGCTGATGTTTGCAAAGATCGGCGCTAGTGGGTCCACATAATCGTTGTTCGGAGGCAGATAGGAGAAGACGGCGAATGGATGGCCACTCGAGGCACTGCACACGTAAAATCTGAAAACGGGTTAGTGCAGGGCACAGAGAGTTAGAGTCAGGATTAGTGGGTCTCTGGCCTCTTTCGTCTCCGTTTTACCTGTCGGCGTGGGTTATAGTGCTCTTCAGTCTTTTCAGGAAACTGAATTGGTTCGAGGAACAGGAGGGAGAATCCGCACGGAATTCTGAAAGTATGGAACGTTCTCGAATAGTCGAAGCTGAACAAAAGGCTTACCGACAAGTCCGATTTCTTCTTTGGCAACGCCTTCTTCGAGGATAGGAGTTCGACTGTTCGTGTTTGTCATCGAGTGAATGACGTCGTCAGAACTCATGATCTTTGCTATTCTTCGGAAGATCGAAGTTCTGAAATTCGAATTTCTTTCCTTCAACTCCTTCCAATCTTACTTTTTCTGCGGCGTTTCCCTACTGTTGTTGTTGAAGTAACTGGCATGCTGATCATTTTCCAAGTTTTCCAGAGGCAAGTGTGAGGAACTCTGAAAATTAGGACTATAATAGTTGACTTTCACACTCCACCATCGTAATTTCCTGTTTGTTCACCCACTGAACTGTCCCTCGGTTTTTTTCTCGGACTTTCTTCTGGCGCCCTCTACAACTACCTTTTCACTCAGGAAAAAATCGGCACGAGGTCCGCAAGCAAACCGCTCGTTTCTGCCGTCGGCAAGGGTTCGGCACGCTTGCCGAGGTCAGGTTGGCAGCGGCAAGCTTGCCGAATGCGTGCCGCCGACCTGTGGCAGTTCCACTTTCCGACTGATTTCGAGATGAGCGTGTCGCAACTTCAGGCCAATCGGAGTCATGCGTCGACGAGAACAATCAGTTCCATGTGATGGTGTATCTCAGGAATGCATACGAAAGACAAGATACGACCGTACAGGAGTCGTCGCACGCATTTTGCAAGAAGTACCCTTCGAAAATCACGGCTGCTCTTCTCGCACCGACACAGGATTTGGCGAATGACCGAACCGCCAGGGTCCTTCTCGCAGGACACATACTGACAGTATGTTCTTTTGTTCCGAACTACGTACGATATTCGTTCTAAGACCGCACTCAACACGCAAAAGGCAGTGGCCGCTCGTGCGGCGAGCGGCTCATCGAACGTCGAGCATTTCCAAAACATCCGCGGCGCGCCGTTCTACGAGAAAAGCACGTTCAAGCACACGTCGGATCCTCCGTTCAACGTAAGAAGCTGTTTCGAATTCATAATGGAATTACTTTCCAGGGAGAACAGATCTCCACTGACGGCTTCCCCGCTCAGACGAAGCCGCCGCACGTTCATCTGAAGCGCTGTCTGTTCATCTTTGTCGGCAGAGGACTGAAGAACTCCGACAAACTCAACTCTGTCTCCTTCGTTCTCCCAGGCGAGAGGTACACGAGAGGAGCAAGTGCGAGCTTCCCATTCCCGGTGAAGTTTTACGAGAACTTGAGAAGTAATTTTTCTATCCCCGATCTCAAAACATGCTGCCGTTTCAGCGCTATTCCTCCAGTAGGATCAAGAGATGTCGGCAGCAAGTTGCTGCTAAAAACGGAAAGTGGCCTATGCTTTCCTGAGCACACTTTCTTCTAGCTTCTTTCTCGGGTACTCTTTCTCATTCTGGTTCGCTATGGTTCCGCTTATATTATTAAATAATAAAACGTTTTTAACAAAAGTACTCACCAATCTTTCTCCAAGAGAAGTGGAAGTTCCTAACGAAACCGCGGACTCATTGTTCCGAACCGTTGCTGTCGAACTTGCGCCATTTGAGATTTTTTTAGCCGATGGGAGCTGAAATTGAATACTATTTATGCCGGATGAAATGTTTCGCTCACCTTTGGAAGCCCCTTTGCCTTGAATATACGGAGATTGGTGTCCTGGTGGCTGCCATCGACGCTGATATTAGATAGGAAGTTCTGAGCGACTAGAATGTGATAGTCGCTTTTCTTTTTCACCATTCAAATAAGAAAATACGCTTCTTCGTCTTTTCCGAGAGATTTTCCGTAAAATATCGAAATTTTATTGAGATTCTGTCAATTTTCATGCGAGGTACGGTAGGAAGATTTCCGCAACGTGTCGTGATTTTGGGTGTGAGTACACCATGAGTGCAGACATTTGGATTTTCGAAAATTTGGGGTCATCTTGGATCGTTTTTGTCTTCACTCGTTCTGCATTCACACGATTTCTCAACGTTTTCTTCACATTTAATGATTTGAGCCGTTGTTTTCCATTCCTAAACGTACTCACATAAGTTCCCATCAGAAAGTTATCATTTTTGCAGAAAAATGAGTAAAACGCACCCACCAGAGCTCAAGAAGTACATGGACAAGGAGATAGATCTGAAGCTGAACGGAAACCGTCACATCTCCGGAACTCTTCGCGGATTCGATCCGTTCATGAACATGGTCATCGACGAAGCCATCGAGCACCCGAAGACCGGACAGCCGATTCCCCTCGGAATGACCGTGGTCCGAGGAAACTCGGTCATCATCATGGAACCGAAGGAACGTGTTGGATAAGCAACGATCTCTACGCCATCAATCTCCAATCACTTGTATTTTGGACACATTCTGCTGCATCGTTATCAACATCTTCTACATTGTTTTTTCGACTGAAGAAATAAATTTGTATCGCATTGTCTCCCAGTTTGTTATTATCTCTAGTGGTTACTGGTTCCGCGTCTCCTTTGTTTTTCACACACCAAACGCCTAATATTGATTCCAGAGCGGCTCTCCGGCGTGCACAACATCTCGTGCCGTTTTGTTTTCGCTTTACGCTCTCCCACCCATTCCCCACCTCTTTTTCGCTTTCGCGCAGCAATTTCCGCGATTAGTCGGGTCCACTTCATTCCCCTCGCGCTCTTTGCGCCGAGTGTTTCATTTCACTCTTCTCTCTTTCCTCCACTATGAATTCACGTGAAACACGGCAAGAAGAAAAGAGAGAAAACAACTGTGATAAGAAGGATTTAGTACACTTTTGCAAAGCGCTGAGTGACATGTGCATTCCAGCTTCCAACCTGTTTTCTTTCCATTTCGTTATTTACATTAGTGCAGTCTGTTTTATATGACTTTCATTCTTTTTCCGCCCTCAAGAATCTGTTCTCTGCCCGTTTTCAGTATTCCGAGGGATGACGGCAGAGTAACAGAAAGAGATGAAGAGGAAGGCCGCCGTCGAAACACAACAACAAAAACACGCGAAACACGAAGGATTAGATAGCGTTGAAACTTGGAGGAAAAGACACTCGCGAGTTGCGATATGAGTGTGTGCGTCTGCCGCCGGGGCCTTCTCTTTCCACTCTGTGCGGTCTCAACAACTCTCCTCTCCGCTGTTTTTCGCCTTCGTTTTTGCCTTCTTCTCATTCTATTCCTTCTTCTCGGTGACAGAGAAAAAAAAAGAAGAAGAAGAAGGCAAAGATACACTTCTTCTTCTTCTTCTTCTTATCTCTTTTTCTGTGACGCTTGTCCCAGTTTCTCAAAAGTTGTTCGCGGCATCCTCCTATCATCTCGCGGCCCACTTTACGAGCTTCTTTCGTTTTCTGCCGCGACATCTGGCCCAATACACATGGCAGTAGTAGTAGTAGTTTCTGCACGATGATGCTCCCCGTTCTTTCTTCTTATCGAATCCAACGGACTCTTCTCATTCACCCACGAAACTCGTTCAAAACGAAAGCAGGCGCGCCAACTTGTGTCAGTAATCGAATATCTTTGTGATCTGCCGCTTCGGCGCGCTCATTTCCCACTCTCAGCCCGCCCATCTCTATCTTGAATGTTCCGTCAGTCTTCTCCTCTCGCGGGCGCCCCGTACTTTGTTCCCCGTACTGTCACTCTCCCACTCGCTCTTGTTCCAAGTGTCACAACGGGTTGTGCCCTGACACCGCCCCTCTCCGCGCTCGTCACTATCATCGATTGATCAGCGTGTCCGGCCGTTCGCTCCCCGTGCTCTCTCAGTCTCTTTCCTGTTGCCTCGCCGGAACACATCGGCCAGTTATCATTCTTTCCCCCTCTTTTCGTTCGTCGCTCCGTCCGGCCGCACAAGCAAAGCACAACGGGAGTCCAAGAGGAAAGAGAAGGACACATTTGAATGCGATGTGTGTGCGTGCGTGCGCGCACCGCTCGCTCTGTACGGCAGAACAAAAAAAACGCATAAAGACGCAGCGGCCCCATGATTCGATTTTGCCTCCTGTGTCCCTTCCGATCGCACATTTCGCAACCCTTTCTCTACAAAGAGACGTGTCGCTTTAGTCGATTCCCTCACTGTTCCCTATTTTATCGCACTCAAGTAAACATATTCGTCTTTTCATTTTTGTCGAGTCATCTCCTTCTCTGTTTACTCCCCCTTGCTGAAATTCTCACTCTTTCAGAATAATGCCTCTTCCGCCGCAAGCCCAAAAAATCGTCGACGACCTCGACAAGCAGCTCCACGAGCCGAGCCCGGTCACCAATGTTCTCGCCACCGTCGAACAGAAGACCGGCGTCAAACGCTCGCATCTTGTGCTCGGCGTTCTCGGCCTCCAGGCCCTGTACCTTGTCTTCGGACATTCCGCGCAGCTCGTCTGCAACTTCATGGGATTCGTCTACCCGGCCTACATGAGGTGAGTGAAGGCGATGAGTCACATCGTAATGCTTTGTGTACAACGACGAAGCAAGAATTTTTGAATAGCTTTTTCCTTCTAAACAAACAATCCTTTCTTATTTTCAGCATCAAGGCCATCGAGTCGAGCAACAAGGAAGACGACACCCAGTGGCTGACCTACTGGGTCGTGTTCGCGATCCTCTCGGTTCTGGAGTTCTTCTCTGTCCAGATTGTTGCCGTCTTCCCAGTCTACTGGCTCTTCAAGTCGCTCTTCCTCCTCTACCTTTACCTCCCGAACTTCCTCGGAGCCACCAAGCTGTACCACAGATTCGTGAAGCCGTTCGCCAAGAACCACGTTGGAAGCGGAATCGACGCTAAGATCGGAAACTTCGCCGACAAGGTCAACAGCGCCGCCGGAAAGCTCGCCAGCGATGTCCGCGACCATCTGGAGTAGATCCCCGTTTCACCTCTGAACAATCGTTCCTGTCCTCTAATTATTCGTTCGTATTATATTTCCCCTTCTATCCTCTATCGTATTGCCCTACCTTTCTTCATTTCGTTTCGGTTAGGTTTACACCTTACTCAGATCTGTTTCTCGTTCTCATTTTGTCCCCTCACACTATCCTCCTCCCGATTCTGTTAGACATAATGAACACATTTAAACGGTACTTTCGTTTCGTATTTGTCATCAAAAACCAGGGGAAATCGATTTGCCACGTCACTTTTTGAATTGAATCAACACGGTTCCTCGGTCACAAGGGACGCACAAACCGATAGATTTGCAGTCGACATGGACGAATACAAAGAACTGATAAGCGTGCTGCCGCTGAAAACGGTGGAATATGCGTTCGCCTACGGATCCGGTGAGTCGGAAGGATCAGAAGAGGATCGAGAACGTCGGAGATTGCAGGAGCCATCCAGCAGAAGGACGAGAACAAGGCGGAGAAGATGGTCGACTTCGTCGTGGTGACGAACGACGCGCAGGACTTTCACAAGGAGAACGTCGCCCGGAACCCGCAACACTACAGTCTCCTCCGACTGCTCGGACCTCGGATGCTCGAGAAAATTCAGTGCAACTTCGCCGCGCGTGTCTACTACAACACGCACGTGAACGTCGGAAAACGGAAGATCAAGTACGGCGTGATCTCGTACGAGAACGCGAAGCAGGATCTGCTCGACTGGCGGTGGATCTACATCGCCGGACGTCTTCACAAGCCGGTGCTTGAGGTGATCAAGCCGAACGACGACATCTGCGATCTAGTGACCGAAAACAGAAGATCCGCTCTTCATTCTGCTCTCCTATTACTTCCCGAATCGTTCACGCTCGTCGAACTTTTCCACAAAATCGTCGGACTCTCGTACACGGGAGACTTCCGAATGATCGTCGGCGAGGACAAGAAGAAGGTCGACAAGATTGTCGAGGGCAACTACGAAGAGCTTCTGCGAGTCTACGAGCCGTTGATGAACGACGACGCGCGTCTTTCCGTAGTGACACCGTCGAAGGTAATCCAGGACGGATCCACGACGGCCATCTACCATCGGCTGAACTTTCTGCCGTCGGAGGTGCTGAATCGCATCCAAAGGAACATGAACAAGGCGCAGAAGAGGTCGCGGGACGCCGAAGAAGTGATCTTCTCGCTCTCCCACCGACACGACGTGGCCGCCACCGTGGAAACTGCGATCAAGGGAATCATCCAGCCGGTCTCGTTCTCGCAAACCGCCAAAAACGCGTTTTCCGCCGGAGTGACTCGCTCGATCGTCTACAGTATGGCCAAAATGAGCAAGTTCTTGAAGAGCAAGTGACTTTGAATTGTGATTGTTCGATTTGACTTTTTAAAAAACGGATAGGATTGATTTAATTTATTTTATTTTATTAGCAAGCAACAACCTGAAGAGGAACACGTATTCGAGCGAAATGGGGGAAAACACAAACGGAACATTGCGGTGAAAATGGCAAGAGCACCAGTTTTCTCGTGTCGAAAGAAGTGGGAGAGAGCACCGGAGAACGAGAGAGGGAAAAGAAGCAGGGGAGAAATATTAGAGCCTGGTTATGGGAACTTGGGATTTCGGAATCAAATAGGGATCATGAACGTTCCTGAGAAGCGTCGGGACGATCGGATGAGGTGGATGAGTCGGTCCGGCACGTGGCAGCGTCAGAAGACGTGGCGGTGGTGGGCACGACGGCGGCGGACGACGTGGCATGAGGGCGGACGTCGGTGACTCGTAAGCGGAGTCTCGCGAGTCTTCGGAGCTCATCGTGTAGGGGGAATGGCAGTCGAACGAGTACTCCTTGTGCGAATTGAGGGCGGCTATCAGCTGATCGTTGTAGAAGGCACGGTTTTTGGCGGCCGAAGAGGAGCTCTTCGAGGGACGTTTGCACGCGAGCGCCAGAATGACGAGGGCGAGAAGGAGGATGAAGAGGACGAGCAGGAAGGGGATCAGAAGACCGCCCAGGATGCTGCAAGTGCTCAACTCGCTCAGAGATGCTCCCGCGAGGTTCTCGGGGCCTGCGCACTTCGCATCGTCTCTGGGACGGAGGTTCGAGACGCGCAGATCGCACGAGCAGTGCCATTCGTTGTGGGCGAGGTGGAGACTGCGGATGTTGTGCCACTGGAGCATTCCCGAGGCGACGAATCGGAGTTCGTTGTTCGAAAGATCGAGGTGCGAAAGGGGAGGGATCGGATTGAACGCCGACGGATGAATGTGGGCGAGCGCCGACGAGGAGAGATCGAGCGAGTGCAGAGACTGGAGCTGCACGAAGGCCGAGATCTGAATCGTCTTGAGGTTCCTTGAGTGGGAGACGTTCAGCGACTGCAGAGAAGGCAGTCCGTCGAAGGAGGCGGTTTCCAGCGAGACGAAGAGGTTCGAGGAGAGGTCGAGACTCTTCAGAGAGGGCAGAGACCACGTGTTGCCGGGCAGTCGGACCAGTTGGTTGTTCGTCAGATTGAGCACTTCCAGCTTCTCGAGGCCGTAAAGGGCGCCTTCTTCGATGTCTCCGATCAGATTCTCGCTGACGTCCAACGTCTTCAGCTCCTTCTGCATCGAAAACATTCCGGTCTCGAGCTGAAAACGATGTAAATGAGACTTCATCCCTTCGCATTCAGGGATCTTACACTAGAGAGAAGATTCTGTCTGAGTTTCAGAGAATGCAGTCCGGCGAGGTTGGAGAGCACGGAGGCGGGCATCGAAAGGAGCTTGTTTGCGGAGAGATCGAGGCTTCGAAGCTCGGACAACGGCTTCAGAACCGACGGAGGCAGGAACGAGAGCCGGTTGTCGGCGAGAGAGAGTGTGTGGAGTCGAGAGAGTCCAGAGAAGCATTCGGGTCCGAGTTGCACGTCGTTCGAGGAGATGATCAGTGTCTGCAACTCCGTGATAATTGCATGTCCATTGTTTTTTCCCCGAGAAAAGGGAGCATCTGGTGCCGGGACAGATGTCCTTTCCTTCTCTCATTAGCATACGGAAATCATGTGTCAATCAAGTTGTCGCCGTCCGATCCCGAAGTGTGTCGGGCCAATTAATAATTAAGAAACACGGATCTTGTCCCCCGCCCTAATCGAGTCACGTGACGCGTGACTTACCTTCAGATTCTTGAGCTTCGCGAACACCTCGTTGGGCAGCGAGAGAAGACTGTTCGACGAGAGATCGAGCAAACGGAGAGACGGCAGAGAGGCGAACACGTCGGCGGAGAGGTGCGCGATGGAGTTGTTGCGGAGGATGAGCTGCTCGAGGTCTGAAACCGGAGAGAGTTCGGACGAACAGGTGGTGTCCGACGACGGATTATGAATGAATGGGCTAAGACATAAATTACAGTTGGCACGCGGATTACGGTAACCGCGCGCACGGGTCACCCATAATTAGAGGGTTGCGTCACTCGGGCTCTTCGCGTTCGAAGGCCATTTGAAACGATTCAGTCCCCCGTTTGCAGGCTTCTACCGTAGTCTTTCGTTATTTGGGTCCTCAGGGGAGAATCTGGCGGAACGAAACAAAAAAACCAATTTTGGGACGTCTCGCATTCATCATTCGCGAGTTGACACAAACAATCCAAAATGCGTATAGGTTTCGCGAGTCCTCCCGGGGAGAGCTCTTCGCCGCACCACCGACTTATCAAAGCAGAGTTCGGTCCCTCGGGGGCTCTCGGTTTCGGAAACTTTTTTGTAATGCATGGAATAGGGAGTGATGTCAATCAAATTTGCATAAACTCTTCCTCCCCGTCTCTCGAGTGCATAATGTGTCCGATCTCGAAATCTCGGACAGCTCCGAAGAACTTGTGAATGGAGAATTGAAAAGAGAGAGAGAGAGACGGGGGTCCTAATTCACTTAGTCTTCTTTTCTTCATTCTTATTGTCGCCATTATTGTTATTATTATTATTATTCTAATTTGTATTGTCAGAGACACACTTGACTTTTCTGTTCCCCCCGTTCTTCTTTTAGTGTCCGATGACTTCTTGGTCAAGGGCAAAAGAATGAACGGAATTTCGCGCGGATTAGTCGGTCCTCCCCCGTCGCGATTATATGATTATCCGTTCTTTCTCTCAATGATTTATCGGCCATTCTCGCAAAAAGGAGGTCCCAACGGCAAGGTGCTAAGTGTCTCGGACCGACGACAAAGGAAGCTCCGGGTTGCGCAACTTTCGGAGGGGACACCTGTGAAGGGGGGCCGACACAAAAGGGGGGCCGTCCGCTCCCCCGGGAGGGACCCTTTTGAACGGGTTGTTGTTGCTTCTATTCGCACTAATTGATAAGTAATTAATCTTCATCGCTCGCTCGTATCGCTCAAAAATCTATGCGGCTCCCCGGAGACGGCGAGCACTTCAAAGGAATATCCCGAATTGTTCTTCTTCTTCGGGATCCATCCCCACTCAACAATCGAATTATGCATTCTGAAAACGGAGGACCCTTTCCAATTCGGGTTAGGAACATCATCTTCAAAATTCCATTATCCACTCGAGCGAGGAGGCCGCTTCAAATGGCTCGTTGAGTCCGAATTACACGAGCAAGCACGGCCGCGCGCAACGAAAACTGAGAACCTCAGTGAAGAGAGAGAGAGAGAGACGGAGAGAAAGAGAGAGACAATCATAAATCCCAGATCGTAACCATTTTTTGGGAAGGACAATACGTCGTTAAATCGGGCGAGATAAGAATCGGAGGATCCCCCATTATTCGTGGATTAGCGGTTGAATTGTGGTACAGTTTAAGTGATGACTTACTCGGGTAGAGACTCAGTTCGTCGGCGGAGAGTCGCGAGATCCGATTGTCCGACAGGTCGAGCACCGTCGTTCGCGGGTCCAGAAGGATCGGGATCGATCGGAGCGCCGAGCCTGCAAGCGGTTGACACGTTTACGGCTTCTCGGGACGGCAAACACTCGTCGGTCTCTTTGAGCGAGAGAGAGATTTACAACCGTTTTATACTCACCTTTGCAGACGGCGGTGGTTCTCGTGGGACACTGGCACCCGGACTGGCAGCCGATGACGGCTCCCGAGAAGCAGAAGATCAGGAGCAGCAAGACGTCGGAACCCATTTCTGGAAGAAGCGCGAGACGTGATTGGGGCGAAACGAGCACAGCGATGAAGGATGAAGGAACCGAAAAAGAGGGAGAGCACAACTTGTTGGGGATATTTCCCTGGAGGGGGCGCCAAAAAGAGCGCATATCTCGGAAACTTTCTGCCACTTTTCGCCCCCTTCTCGGGGCCGTTTCGAGTCAAGATTCGGGCTCAGATATATATATAGAGAGGAAGAGAAATTGGAAGGAGAGTGTTCTCATTCATAACGGAAAGCACTAAAACGGAGAGAAGTGCATACGAGCCATAAACGGAGACGTGATATTGGGATTGGAAACGACTTGTTTTGACTTCTCGTGTCTACAGTTTTACAACAACATCATCATCGTTATTATACGTATTTTAGCGTTTTGATCGGAGCGAGAAGACGTGGGAGATAGAGGGAGAGAGAGAGAAATTGGGGGTGGATGTATCCCGCAGCGACAGATGAAGACGCGCGATAAAAAGGGCGGGACCAGAGAGGGCAGACTCCGCCCACTCGGTCCCTCCTCCGCACGGAAAATCATCGAGGCTCGGAAGGTAATTGAGAGATTCGAACCGAATGAGAGACCGTTTAGTCAAAAAAGGAAGGGATGAGGCGGGCGACATCAAAAGAGAGCACATTTACGGGTCGACAAAGGGAATGAAGAGCAAAAGGTTATCTGGCTCCATGCATAATGCACTGCAAACAGTGGCCTCTGATGAACCTTCGAAAGAGCAGGAAGAGCAGGAAGAAGACGTCACCCTTCGGATCGCCCCCTGACTCTCAATTCATAAACATTTCGAAAAAGGGCACGCGGCAGCAGCGGATTGACAGGAGCGCGAATAGTGTGAAATATGTAAATCATCTCGAGCCGGCCGGCCACTAGATAAACCGTGGAATGCTCCGTGCTCTCCAGAGGAGCCGCATCGCGAAGTGCGAGCAAACAGGAGCCACAAAACAATGCGGCAGCGGCTGCGGCGGCGACGCTCAAATGGAGAAGCGTCGCAATTGTTTTTTGATTGTGTCTTCCGGTACGTCAAACATGTCAAAAGAGCGCTTCGAATGAATGGAAATGAGAAAAGAGCCGACTTCCGACCGGTTACAGAACAGAGAGTACTGTAGTTTTTGTGGTCGGAGTCTGGAGAAGACTGCGAGTGAACTGGCATCAAGACTGTAGAAACATCGTGCGGCGAGGCCGAAAAGAGTGAAGGCCTTCTTCTGATAATTTGTCACGTCTTCTGGTGTGTTACACAGTCCTCCGTCCCTTCCCAATGCTATCAATTTTTCATTTCATTGTCCCTCTCTCTTGCTGTCTTCTGTACAGTATTCTCCGTTTTCGGACGCATACATCTGGCACCGCGTGAGACAAAAGACAATAAATGAGTGAGAAAGAGAAAGAGAAACGCCTCGTTTTTCAAACCGATCGCCCAATAATTGGGGATCTGAGCATCCGGGGGGGGGGGGGGGGGGATCTGAGCATTTCTTTCGTAATTGGACCTGCTCATCTTTCCTCTTTTTATTCGAACATAATTATGGAGGTCCGAAGAGGGCAGCAGCAGCAGCAGTAGGCGAGCGACGACTACAATAGAAGACGTTCAAAAGGTCGCCTTCTGTCAGTCTCTATTTCAGTCTTACTAATCAACAAACATACACTTTTCCGGCCGCGCAAAGGCCTCGGAAAGGCGAGAGAGAGTGCGGAGGACGAGGAGACGCAGACGGGCAGAGAGATTAGTCACAAAGTCAGACAGGCGATGAGTGACTTTTGATTAGAAACTTGCAAAAAACAAAACGGACGGACACTACTCATATGTTATGTACACACACAATCCGCTTCCGAACGACCGTATAATCGGAGACGGAAAGAGAACAACGGGGACTGACGACGTGCTTTCTAATTGAGATTAGTGGAGAGGATCCAGGTCATCAGGAGGTGTCAAAATGAGGACAAAGGTGTCAGCGGAGGCTCACTGCATCTGCAGAAGGGGAGGGAAGGAGGCGTGGGAATATTAAAAAAGAGAGGACACTCTTAATTGGCAGCCGGCTGTTAATTGGAAGTTTCGAAACGGAAAACGAGATGAAGAAGAGAAGTTCTGGAATACAACCATCGGAAATGAAGAAGGGAAGACAGAAGGAAACGAGGAAACGGACCCTCTCGTGTGAGTCTCGTCATCGCGCGAAACGAACTGTTTTGTCGTCGCAGAAGGTGTCAAATGGCGCACCCGGCTAATTACAGTACTGGAACACAACACGGACGCCGCCGCCTTTGAAATGCGAGACAATTGAGTGCATACGGTCACAGCACCAGCGGCAGTAGTGTTTAGAAGCAGCTAAACGTGTAGTCGTACCTTTCTCTCTCTGCCTCTAATTACGGTTTTCTCTTCTTCTCGGAAGACAAATCGATGGGAGAGGAAGCAAATGAGAAGAAGAAGAAGACGTCGCAAATCAGATCAATTCGTCTTCTTCTCTCGCTCTCTTATCATTCTCGGACCGGTTTCCAAAACGAGAGAAAGAAAGAGAAAAGAAGTAAATGACTGAAATTAGACGGTCACTTATCGCCCCGTTTTTCCGCCCATCGTAAACTCAATTTTTGCATAAAACAAACAGAAGGAAACGATAAAGAGCAGTGAGTCTCGCGAGGAAAAGACGAATTCGGGGGGATTTTCTCACTAATACATGTCAACAAACGGGGCTAACTAATCGGCAATGTCGTAAATTAGGATTCGATGGAAACAAGTAAATATACAGGTGCTTTTCGATACGGAGGGGCCACGACAATTGGCCATAAATGAATATGGAATGGAAATCAGATTTCGCAGATGTCGTGTGTGTGCCAACTCATAAATCATCATGAGCTCACAACACATCTGCCACGTCACAACATATCATACTTTCAGATCTATCGAAATTGGCTGAGAACGGACACCTGTCGAATCGAGGAAGGGGGGCCTCAGATGGACGACGACAGTCTAATGGGAAACTGTCACGTGTCACACACTGTTTTTGACATGGTGACATGGGACACGGAAAGTGGTAATTCGGAGGTGTGGGTAACGGTAATTACAGGCGAGGTTAGGGATTAGTAGTACTACTACTAGGATCGCTACTGAAACCGAAAAGGAATGTGAAGTGGAGTTTGTTTTTCTTTCCTTCACAAGAAGGAAAAGAAGAGGGGAGGGTGGCTCTCCTAATGAAGGCTTGATTTGAGCCAATTAATAACAACACTAATAATCGGAAGGCCATGTGCTCTTTCCCTCCTCCTCCCCCCGTCGAAAAGAAGAAGCGGAATAAGATATCAATGTCATCGTTTGTTTATTCGCGGCCAGGTGGCGCCTGGAAATGGTAAGCGAGATGTGTCTCGCATTGTTCCCTCTTCTACTTCTACTCGAGAAGAGGAAGACACTAACAAGTTATGATTGATAATCGAGTGAAGAGGAGGAGGAGGAAGACATTCATTCCACCATCTGCCCTTTCCGAGAGGAGAGGCAAACAAGTGGAAGGCGGCGAAAAAGTGCCTCGGGGTGGAAGAAACCCGCGCAAAAAGTGTTTGGAGTGAAAGAGAGTTTTCTAATTTATTCAGGCGCGCGCGCCCTCCGGCACACTCATTGGGTTTGTGAAGAAACAAGAAGAAGAAGAACAAGGCGAAGACGAGAGGTGGGTTATCCGCAAGGGCATCTGGAGAGACAGCGGGAGGATAATCATATGGTTGTTCGGTTGGGCAACAATTCGGTGTCAGCAGAGGAAGGGAGGGGAAGGACGATCCATGGAAGGGGGCGGGGCTTCGGGGGGTCTCGCAACGGTCTTGGAAGGAAAGTGTGTCAAAAAAGAGCTGGCTCGCGAGAGAGCCCGGATTTCCTTGTACGCGCTGCCACCTTCGCTCTCTCTCTGCCTCTCTCGTTCGCACTTTCAAACAGTTGTGATAGGGCCGTCATGGAGAGAAAAAGAGAGTCAATATTGAGAAGGAGGGGGGTGGGGTCCCCCCTCCTCCGAAAAGATTCGCACCGATGGGAAAACAATCGGGACGACAGGCGTTGCATAATCGGAAGAAGACGAAGAAGACGAAGAGGAAGAAGAGGGAGAAGCGCGGGAATTTGAATTTGAATTCCGTCGTCGTCGAGGGGAGAAACCATCAATTTGAAAGGGGGTACTGTCTACGGACGGACCAGGAGGGGAGGCCTTCAATTAGACCGTAATCCATCATGGGCCCTTCCCGATCCGGAATTCAAATGGCGCTCTGTCTCCGATGCTCTCCAATGCCCTCTAATCCGTCATTGTTTCTCGTTTCCTTTCTCATTTTTGTGGCCCCGAAAGCAGCTGCTCGACGACATGCGCAACCTCGTTTCGTGCCCTTTGCGGCCTCGTTTTCAAGAGGTCCTTACCCATTTCCCGCCAAAAAAGGAGATCAGGAAGATGCATTCATAATTGGAACGCGCAAGAGAGGCGTGGTGGTGGGACGAGAGAAGTGCCAACAGTTGGCGGCTCTCGAGCTCCGCGAGCATACAGTGCTTTTAGGGGCGAGACGGCGAGAGAGCACGGCGGATCGAGAGACGCAGACGCGGAAGGGGGGCAGGCATGACAGACGGCGCGCACTCGAAATGTTGCCAAAAACAAATTGATCCGTCATTCTTTTCTCTGGAAGCAGTCAGGAAGTCGGCCAGGAAATTCGATATTCGCAAGTCGGAAAACATGTTTTTTGTGGGGCGCGGCACCGAATACAGAGAGACTGCTGAAGTCGTAACAGGCACTTGAGAGTGTGCTCGGCGAGCCCCCCACAGCCGGAAGAGGATCGAGAACTGGAAATTGACAGAGTGACGGGATAATTGGCCGACCGAACGACTCGCCAAAGGACGCCTATACATCATTTTGGGGCGAAGGGTTCCCAGGTGCGGAGGTGCCGAGGGAAATGGAATTGTGGAGTGGAACCGGCTGGACGGGAATGGGCACAACACTTGAGAAGTAACTCGAGAAAGCCCCTAATTGAACATGAATGGAACCGTTTCGGAAACTGCTTCGGAATCCGAATGAGCCAGAGGGGAAAACTAGGCCATCGCGGATTGCTAGTCCCTCCCTTCCGTTCGGTTCCCATGATATGATAATCTTTTGGTAATCGCGGCGAACTCATAAAACACAAGTTTGCACAATTACAAACAGTCCTTCAAAACGGAGGAGCATACAAAGACGCGCGGGAATCGTAAACAGAAGAAGTGAGAGAGAGAGAGAGGATTCGTATCTTTTGAAGAATTTCCGAAAAGTGAAGAAGGGCACAAGAAAAGGAGAGGTGAATCGGATTTAGAAGCGGAAGCAGCAGAAGACGAAAGGGAAGTGCTTGATACGATTTCGTCCTCTTCTTCTACGAGACGTCTTCTAAATCCCGAAGACAACGTCTTCTTTATTATCATCTGTATCCACGGGTTCACAATTTCTTGATGAAGTGGGTCATGGCTCGTTGTGCCCAAATGAGATTAGAGGGTGCGTTCGCCGAGATGAACACGATGCGAATGTTTGTTCGGCGGCCAAATTAGGACGAAGCGAGGCGGTCTTTCGGACGATGAGACGAGCCAATAGTGAGTTTTATAAATACGGAGGGAGCTTCTTCACATACATTAAAATCCGGGACGATAATTAAAAGAAACAACGGGAAGAGTGGAACCGTTTTGGGGAGATTGATATTGAAATCGTGGGGAATATGAATAAAAACAAGCACAGAAAACAAGGGAATATTAAAACTGCAAGCGAACGGATAGTTCAGCCACGTGTGGAAGTAACAATAATGGACGGATGCTCGGCGATTTGCACATTGCTGGAGACGGACGGAATCCTGGCGGTGGCCACTTGACGCGGTCTCTTCGCGTCTATGACCACGCCTCCTTCAGGCCTCGGTGCCTCTTTTCCCGGGTCAGCCATCAATCGCTCGATCATGGTCTTCGCGTACTGCAGCCGACGAAGGAAGCGTTCCGGACAACCGTTTGTTTCCAGATTCGCGAACTTGTAGGTGTGCATGAGTTTGGTCTGATCGATGAAAGTGACGGCTTGCATCAGAGGGCACATCATCATCTTTATGTGATCCTGGAAAGAACAGCTATCTAAACGGGGTCTTCAGTGAAATCTCACGTTGAAAAAGTTGATCTGGACAGTGCCATTCGAGAGATGAAGCACGATGGCGGACTTGGTGCGGAACCAGACGCGGAGGGTGGGAAGACGCGCGAGATCGTCTCCTGCCTGAAGTACTTCCTTGTTCTTTTCTGTCTCGGAGGCCACTTCATTACTACCCGTGTGCCTTGTTCTCCCGCCTTCAGCAAATGGTCATTCATGTACGATCTGAAGTAGCGCAGAAGAGTTATCTTCTTTTGAAGCTGCGACGGCGTCTCTCTTTCCATGTTGAAATAGTGCTCTTTGTTGTTTTTCTCGATGTAGGTCAGCTGATTTCCGGCACAGTCAGACATGATCCTCGAGTTGTCGTTGAAAAGAACGCCAATCGAGTTATCACACAATTGATAGCCGATACCGTATTTGTCTGAATAATCGACCCATTTGGAAATCCAAAAGATCGGGAGGGCTTCTGGAGACTGATATGTATCTTTCCGAGCTTCTGCTTCATCCATCTGAAGTCGAAAATTACTTAGCTCTGGAAGTTTCTTTACTGAAACTCACGTCAGAATTTATTTTCGACAGCAAGTCGGTTATTTGAGCCAAAAGAACGGAGAGGTAACAGTCGGAGGGCTCTCGGAAAGTGGCCTCAACCGCCATCTGCTGAGCTCTCTCCCTCTCCGAAGTTCGACGCGACGGCACATGAGAGGGCACAGCTCTTCCGATCTGCTTTGAAGACTCGGCGATCTTTCCCATAATGTTACCGTCCTCTTCATTCAATCCTTGCTCGTTGAACTTCGGAACCATCGTCAGACACGAGACGGGAAGAGCCGCCGGCATGAAGCCGCAAGTGAAAAACTTGTCGCGGTACAAAAGTGCCGCATTTGGACGACGTGCCGGAGTTGGGTCCAGAAGCGCGCGAATCAATTGAGAGGCTGACGCACTGGCGTTCGTCGGGATCGTGTAGTTGTTGTGCTTGATCCGCGAGTACGTCTCCTCGAGTGTTTTTGATTCGAACGGAGGCTGTCCGAAGAGAAGGATGTAGAGAATACAACCGATTGCCCAGATGTCTACTTCGAAAGAGTGGCCCATTTTACTGAGCACTTCGGCTGAAAAATGATTGTTGTACAGAAGGAAATCATCAAACACTCACGAGCAATGTAGTTAGGTGTCCCGCAAAGCGTTTTCTTCCTCTCGTCGTTCTCCACTGTGGTCGCCAGTCCGAAATCTCCGATTTTCACCTAAATTCCTTATTTTATTCATCGATTTGGTTTCACCGACCTGGAGGTTTTCATTGAGAAACAGGTTTCCCAGTTTCAAATCGCGGTGAACAATCTTCAAATTGTGCAGATAGAGAACTCCTTCCACCACTTGCGATGTGAAATAACGGGCTTCCGGCTCAGTTACCGCCTTGCGCCGCTTGTGGAGCTCCATTAGAGATCGTCTGGGGCATAGTTCCAGAGTTATGTAGACGTTCAATTTGTCCTGGAACAAAATATTGCAAAAGATCAAAACAGACAAGGGAACCTCAAAAAAATGGAACAACTTGACGACGTTTGGATGCGAGAGATTTCGATGGATCTGCACTTCCTGGGCCATTTTGTCTCTCTGATACTGCTTCATGAGCAACTGTTTCGGGACGACTTTCCCGGCGAGCACCTCTCCGGACACTTTGTTTCTTATTTCGTAGCAGTGCGCGAATCCTCCTTTTCCAAGAAACTTTCCCTTCTCGTAGTGTATCTGCCGCTCTGTGTCGACAATCACAGCGGGTACTTCGGGAGGCGCTTTTTCCTTCTTTTGGGATTTCGCCTTCGTGGCCACAGGTTGCAGTGGACGTTGCATCTGGAATGAAAAACAAGCGGATGAAGATTCGGTTGAATGAGGACTGAGAAACGGTGAAATTTACACATTTTCGGAGGGAGAACGAGAGCGAGACAATTAATTTTGCCGACCTTCACCTCCTGACTAACGACACGAAGACGATAAAAAAACGATGTGAAGAAGAACGAGAACGATGATAAATTGACAGCTTCCTAAGCAGGTCACACTCCACTTCTCCCGAAAATCGCGAAATCGAGAACAAAAATGGATTGTTTTTATTTGAAGGGAGCTCCGCGCCTTCGGGTCTCGCCACGATGTAGATTTACGGAATCTGAAATTGTCTGCCGCCTCTCTGTTTGCCACACTCTCTCGTCGCACGAGCACCCGCTAAATTACCGGTAATGGACCAGATCTTGCGTAAGGTTTGGTCCGATTGTGTCGAACTGATTACATCTGCGATCGGTAGATGTTTATCGTATTATGACGACTTGTCTGTGCAACAGAATGTGTCGTGTTCTTGCATTATCTCGATTTGACTTGCCAAACGAAGAAAGGGGTCAATTGTTTATCCAGCAGAAAACATGCGAATTACAGATTCAAGTTCTTCTTCAGTTTTGCAATAGCCACTAATTTCGCTTCGCGCTCCGCCTGGAACTCCCGGATATTGGCAGTTGGCATCTTCGGTTCCAGCTCCGCTTCGAACTTCTGAATGACCGTCTCATTCGTGAAATCGGGCACACCGCCCTGGTCGTTCAAAACGGTCATCGCCCCAGGTCCGTATCTTCTAAAGTAGTCCCTAACTCCGAACGCATTCAGATGAACCGTCTCGCACGGGCCGTTGAAGGCGTACCGCGGCCCGAGACCAGCTGACATGACCGCGTCGATATCACTGACTCCGATGACGTCATCGGCCACAAGACGCCACGTCTCGGCGAGAAGTGCGAACTGGACCCGGTTCACAGCGAATCCGAGAACCTCTTTCTTCAGTTTCACCGGTTGCTGCTTCACAGATCGCATTATTTCGGCCGCTCGGTCCACTGTGTCTTGCGAGGTCCACGGAGCAGGGACGAGCTCCGTGAGGGGCAAGTAGAGCGGAGGGTTCACTGGGTGCACGATAAGACAGCGCTCTCTGGACGGAAATGGTCGATAGTCGGTGGGAAGAGTGTGTTTACCTGTTCTTGAGTGTCTCGGTGAACTTGGAGGCGGGAATCGTCGACGTGCTGCTCGCAAGAATCGTATTCGGCCCGGCGAGCGGATCCAGTTTCTTGTAGAACTCGATGCGGAAGTTCACGTCTTCAAGGGCGGACTCTTGCACGTAGACGGCGTCTTTCATGACTTCTTCCAGGGAGGTCGTTGTGGAGACGTGTCCGAGAGCCTCGTCAGCCGAGAGACTTCCCCTCTGAAGTCCGTGCTCGTCGAGCTTCCGCAGATTCTTCTCGACGAGTCCGAGCGCCGTCTGCAGCTGGCTCTCCGAAATGTCGTACATCTGAACGTCATATCCGGAACTCGCGAAGATCGTCGCCCAGCTGGAACCGACGAGGCCGCTGGAAACGGGAAGAATCAGCTGAGGAAAGCGGGGGAAAAAGAGCGAGAAACCTGCCGACGATGGCGATTTTTCCTCGTTCAGAAGACATTCTAGCTGCCACAATGAGGGCCTGTCGACCGAATGCCCGTATATAAACAGACTTCTTATCTCTTTCCAGAGACACTCCCAATAACAATAGACGCAGAGAGAAAGGCAACGTGATTCGCCATCTCGATGTGTGATGCGAGATGCTGGCACCGAGATTCGATGAATTCAAAGAACAGTTGGTTATCAAGAAAATTAAATTCATATCACAGTTCAATTGGAGTCAGAATATACAGCGTAATCATGGTTAGTTGAGGGAGTTTAAATTGACATTGTGTAGTCTGTTTCATTGATTCGATGGTAAGAATGCGAAAGATGAGATCTCACGCCTTCTTATTTTGTCTCCTTTCATTCGTCGTCGATTCGGAGAGTGCTCTCTTCTGGACTTTCAGGCCCTGGTCCATCTGAGTCGGCTGGTGGTGCTGCTGCTGTTCCTCCTCCTCCGCCGCCGCCGCCGCCACCGCCACGTACCCGTGGATCACGCGGATCCCGTTGTTCTCTTGATTCTGGTGCCGTTCGCGGCATCTCTCGCAATATCGGTGGATCGCGGTCAGGTGGCATTCCACCGCCGCCGCTGCCACGTGGCATCGGAATCATCTGTGGCGGTGGTGCCGGCGGTTCCCTTTGGAGTTGAGGTGGTCCGAGGGAAGGCATTCCGCTGAAAATGGAACGAAATGAGAGGTCTTCTACGCGAACTAAGGCACTCAGGCATGTTATAGGGCAAGCTTTCGAGATGCAACTATCGTCGTGCAGTCAGGCGGGGAAGATAACGAATAAGAGAATCATCACTCCGTTGGCAAATACGTGTACGGCAAGCAGAATATGTGCACAGAACATGTTAGAATTCGAATTCAAAAACCAGAAAGAGAGAGAGCGAACGCGAGCGAAAAACTGACTGATAGCTGTGCGATTCCCTGTGCGTGGGCGGTCTGACCCACTGCGACGCCGGATAGTTGCTTCCGTGCGACTTTGTTGCCGGCGGTCCCATACCGGGCGGAAGGCCTTGCGCGTAAGAGGCCACTTGTTTACTGCTACCGCTGCCGCCACTGCTCGAGCTGCTGCCGTGGTGGTAAGAAGACGGCGGTTGTCCACGCATGCTGCCCATTCGCTCTCGCGGTCCGTAGAAATCGGGCGGTGGTCCTCCTCTGCAATTCTATGAATCCTTTCTAGGATCTCATGCTAGCACTCACCGCATCATGCTCGATGGAGGCGGGGGCATCGGTTGCTTCCTTCCTCCTCCTCCTCCCCTGTTCCCACTTGGAGGTCCCATTCCAGATGTTCCCTGATATATGCCAACTGATGGTCCTGCTGGAGGCGGCATTGCCTTCTTCTTTGCTGGAGGTTCGCGATGGTGGTCATTGGCAGGGAACGAGTTGGAGATGCCCGAGAAGGACTCTTTTCTTGGCATCTGACTTGATTGAGCCCCCAAAGATGTGGACTCTTTCCTGGATGACTGAGCCGCGGAAGTAGAAGATGACTCTTTTCTTGAACTCGATTCGGATGCCGATGGACCTGCAGCGCTGGAAGAGTTGTTTCCTTCGTCCTTTGCGTCCTTCTTCTCGTCTTCCACAGTGTCTTTCTTCGGGATCCTGAAGTTCTTGAGACTGAAATTCGTCATCGCCGTCGTTGTCGCTGGTTTGAAGTCGCTCTTTCCTTTCTTCCGCTCCGGCTCGCGCCGATCCTTCTCGTCTTTCCGATCTAACTTGCGTTTTTTCGACGAGGAAGCCTCTTTCTCCTTTCCAGCGGCAGCCTCCATTCTTTCTTTTTCCAACTTCTTCTGCTCTGCGCGTTCTCTGTCTCTTTGTCTCCGCTTCTCTTTCTCGCGTTCCTTTTTCTCCTTTTCGCGTTGTGCCCGCTCTTCCCTCTCGCGCTCTCTATCTCGATCGGCGTCCCGTTCCTTCTCTCTTTCCCTTTCTCGATCTCTATCCTTCCGATCGTCTTTTCGCTCGACAGCACGATCTTCCTTGATCCGAGTTCTCGGAGATTCTCCGGAAGAAGACGACTTGACGGATTTCGGAATCTTAATCTCAAACGAGGTTGTTTTCGAGACACTATCTCCAAACTTACTTTCACCACTAGTCTCTCCTTCTCATGGTCCTCTTCGTCTCTTTTAATGATCGGAGTGAGCACTGGCATCTGAGGAGGCGGTCCAGAAGACGAAGGTCCCGGGGCGTTCGGCTCGATGGGCGGAGCAGCGAGAGCTTTTTGGAGAGCAGACATCACTGGCTTTCCGTCCGGACTCTCATCGCTGTCATCGCAGAAGACGTTCTCGAGATTTCTGAAAGAAAGAAACCGGGAGGCTTTTTCTAGCGCTCCAAGAATTCAAACCTGGCTCTATCGACCTGATGAGGAGCCAAAAGGGGAGGTCCGGACGATTCCATCATAGGCACCTTTTGTGGTTTTGATTCCAGTTTCGGTTCAACCAGCTCCGGAGCAACAATTGGCTGCTGCTGCGGCGGATCATGTTGCTGCATCTGCATCTGTTGCTTTTGTTGAGCCAGCTTCGAACCCAACGCATCGATCCCGATTTTCTTTTTTATCGTAGGCGTGACTGGTGCTGGTTTCGGAGCTTCGGCTGAGTTTGCAGCTGTCACCGACTGCTCCGGTATGAGTATCGGAGCTGGAGGCGACACGACTCGAGCGGGAACTTGAGACAGAACGGGGGCGGATGTGGCAGTGGGCCCAGGAAGACAGACGGGAACGAAAGTGTTAGCGGCCTGAGCAGCCTTTTGAGCGTTCATTGCAGCTTCCCGAGCAGCAGCTTCTCTCGCTTTCTCTTTTTCCTTCTCCATAGCCATTTGTTTCTTCAGGATTGCGACATCCGGTTTCTGATCAAGATGCCTTGTCTGGTAATCCATTCTCAAAGCAAACGGAAGCTGCTGTTGCTCTGGCGAGAATGGCTTCGGAGGTGCAGAGAGGGGAGACGGAGTCAGCGGGAAGTGATTCGGACTCTGCAATGGCATTCCCGGATAGCCGACCATTGGGTTGCCCAGTTGCTGCGGCAGAGATGGTCGTTGAGCACCGATCGGCTTGGGCGGTGGAGGCGGATCGCATTCCTCGTCTGCAACTAGTAGGCATTCAGTAAACGAGTTCCGCACCTTATTTCTGATACCGGAGTCGTCGTCTCCATACGGAGGCGGTTTTACTTTGCTCATATTCGGGTGAATCGATTGTGGCGGTTGCATCGGCGGATGCATCGGAGACTGCATCGGCGGGTGCATCGGAGACTGCATCGGCGGGTGCATAGGAGACTGCATCTGTTGCATCTGGTGCTGCTGCATTTGGTGATGGTGCTGCATCTGGTGCATGTGTTGTTGCTGCTGCTGTTGCATCCGATACTGCTGGCTCTGCTGGTACTGTTGCATCTGCTGCATTTGCTGGAGATGCGCCATACTCTGCGGAGTCATTTGTCCAGCTGAAACAAGTGAGCCCGTTTCTAACAAAGCCCTGTGGTCACTTACGATAATCGCTGAAACTCCTCTGCAACGGCGGTCGCATCTGCTCCATTCCGTACGGGTTCTCCGGTGGAGCCACACCCGTACTCTTCCTTCCTCCAGCTGCTCCGACCGCAGCGGCTCCTCGTCCTTTACGTCCTTTGCCACGTCCTGCCGGAGGCACAGCTCCGTCCTCCGGTTGTTTCTTTGCTCTTGTCTTCCTCGGTTTTCCTTTCGCAGTCAACGCGGGTTGCTCGGGGAACTGGATACTCGCAGGAATGTTCGGATCGTAAGGTGCTCCGACGCTCGAATCGAGTCCCATCGGATACGAGTGCTGTCGCATCGGACCGCCCGGACCACCCGAGCCGATCGCCGGATGATTGGCGAGACCGACAGCGAGCCCAGCGCCTATCGACTGGTTGTATCGCATTCTGGCCGACTCGAGGGTCGACATCCTCTGCATCTCCTGTTGATGCTGCCGCATCATGACCGCCGCCTCCAAGTTGTGTTTCGCCTTCTCCACCTCCATCGTTCGCTCATCGGGCTTCATGGTTTCGATGGCTCTTGGCTCCGGAATAACGCGCTTCGGACGAGGCTGTGGTCGCGTCTTCCCGATGGTGGAAGTGCGTACGAAGTACGGGTCGACCTCTCCGAACATTGCCATCAGACCGCCGAGAGCCTCGCTATCGTCTTCTCTCTTGTAGATGGGCAAATCATACTCGACCTTCGGACCTGAAGATCTCGTTCAATTTCCAACGTGGATTCCCAGTTCCCTCCCGTCTACTCACCGCGTTCCAAAACGATCTTCGTCTTCTTTGCCTTCTTTTCCACCACTTCCACTTCCCTCTTCTGTATCACTACTGATTGTGATGTTGGTGCATTTGGGTTCAACCAGGCTTGGTGAAGTTTATCAAAATCAATAGAACTCTTATTATCTGATTGGGTTGACGAGGAATTGAGTGCAGTAGAAGGGGAAATCGAGATCAGTTTGAACTTGAGAGCATTGCCGGCGAATGTCAGCGTTGCGGGGATACTCCATGTGCTAAAAGAATGCGAAATGGACGAATATGTACCCAAGGACTCACCTGTTAAGCTTTTCCGTCAGCATTTTATCCAGTTCTTCGGACGCCGAGTTTCCAGTAAGCTGTGTAAATGTTCTAACGGTGTAGGTGCCAAGATCAGCTTCGATGAGTTGCACTGGAAAGGAAGCGTGAGAAACTGAAAAGAAGGTTCAACGCACTTGCAACATCTCCGATCGAGGTGGCGAATTTCAGAAATATCTCTCTGCGACGGAGCTGCAGCTTGACGTCTAGAGCCATGACTTCTTTTTGTGGTTCTTCTCCAGGACGGGGCTCGCACATGGCCAGGATGGATTCCCAAAGACTTGCGTGCTTCCATTCGCTTCGCAATCTTTGCACGAGCTTTGGCAGTTCTCCGAGATCGTTTATAAACATCTCCAAGACCATCGGATCGTTCTCGTGCTTCAGCTCTTCCTGCCATACAGTGTAGCGGTGCTGGACATCCTTAGGGCCCGGAAACTGTGTCAACAATTTCACGTTCTTCTTTGTGAATGGTTTCCCGCTCATGAAACGGTAAAAGTTGACATAATGACGGATAAGCGGCGATTTTGGAGCCGTGCAGGCAAGTTTCCGGATAGTTTCATGCGAAAAGAGCACGGCGTTTTTGAAGCGGACGCACACGCAGACGTGCGTATCGTTGAATACTGCCCACTCGCTTTGCGCGGGCAGTTTGCACGGCTTCGTGTGTTTTACTAACGAGATTTCAAGGTATGGCAAAAGATCGAGATCTGAAAACAGAGACGACCAGATAAAGAGCAAGCGGTCTCCTTACAAGAGCTATCGGCATGCGATTTCCCTTCTTTTTCGGCGAATCGGACGAGCATCGGTTCCGCCAGATAGTAGAGTCTCCCGGCTCGAAGTTCAGTCCGAGGTGAGAAAAATCCGTATTTGTTGGTGTTGATGGCATTGAACGAGGAATCGGCAGCGTCTCGGATGAGCAGCTGCTCGAGAGCCCGGAAACCCTCTTTGCACGCATTCTTGTCGTTTCTGCAATCATCCGATTCCACGACTATCTATTATCATTCCCCGTCGACCTTCGTTTTTCTATCCGTCCTTATCATACTACAACATACAGTTGTGCGCGCGCGTCTCTTTTTCGCTCTCTGGCTGTCTGTTCTCTCTCCCCATCACACTCCTTGTTTCTCTTTCTAACCAGTTTTTCTAAACTTTTCGGTAGCCTAAAGTGGTCATACTCTCAATCTCTCTTTTCTTCTCTTCAGAATTTCTTCTTCTTCATTTCAGAAGATGTTCCTTCGCTCTTTCGAAGCCCTTTTCGGATTGGGTCTTTTGATCCATGGCATCCTTCAAATCAACGCGAGTGCTGTTTGGTGGGCCTACGTGCCTGTCTACTTGCTGCCAGCGCTTCTCGCCGTCGTCCAGTTCCCACACAGTTCCACGTGGCGCACTCTCTCAAGTCTTTCGGTCGTCGCGGGCGGTCTCTACACTTCTTTCCTGCTGTGGACGTTCTCCGCAATCAATCAGACACCTACAATCGAACTCGCAGAGGCCAAGAACCTAGCACCGGTTTCTAAAATGCCGGATTCTCCCCACAAACGACAGTTTTCAGATCGCGTTCGGAACTCTGCTCATCAGTTTCATTCGACTTTCCCAGGACAAGATCTCGCAGCCCGTTCACTACGTTCGCTCATCTCTCATTCTCGCTGTTGCTGTCATCAGCTTCTACGCGTTCATCACATCTTTTACTATTTAATTTGATTAAGATTCTCGAATAAAACGTACACTGAAATATCTTTTGGCAAGATTGAAAGAATCCCGGCGACAGCGTTTCGAAAATCGGTGAATTTGTTCGCTTTCAGCAGTCGCAGTGCTTCAGGTGCATCGAAAAGCGGCTGTCCGAAGTAACCAATTTTGCAGGCGACAACCTTTAAAAAGATAATCTTATGGGAGAAACAAAGGTTCTCGTTACTTTATCTTCTGTGATTCCGAATTCAATCGTCACATCCGCACATTTCATTGTGATTCCCGTGGCGCTCGCCGTCAACGAGCACGGTTCTCTGAATTGCCTCACTCGCTATTCCGCAGTAGAATTTAACTTCCTCACCCTAAGCCTTCAGCGAACTGCTTCACTTTTTGCATAAAACTGGCTGATTCATCGATTGGAATTTTTTGTTTCATGAATTGGATAGTATTGAGCACATCGAGACGTGTCCGAGAGTCCATGGTTTGTCGTTTTTCCTGAAATTGACAAGAAGTGATGAGGGCTCACACATTCAGTGTATTACCAGCAAATTCCGACGCACCGTCTTGCCCATGTAGTCCCATCCGATCTTCTCCGCGCCTTGTCGTACTTCATCCAGTCTGATGTCTTTTTCGATCGCTTCCAGGTTTAACTCATTATTCTTTCGTTCCTCAATTATCATCGTAGGCTTTTCTACCTGAAACGAAAAATGAACATTAAATCGTGAGTCTAAAAATCAATCAAAATCGGTTTCAGATGTTGTCACTGGGGACCGGCCCGGACCGACCCTAACGATACTCCGCGTGAACGACCGTCTGTTGTTTAGCACGAGGAATGCGCAAGAGAATTCTCGTTTTCTCTGCCGTCTCTTCAGCTGATTTGGATCTCTCGCGCGCTCTATCTGACGCTCTAGACGCAGGCCGAGAAGCCGCAAGAAGCTGAAGCAGTGGTTGAAGTATCGGACCAAATGATTCCCGGATTGTCAGATCTTCAACTTTCATTATCTTTTCTGGCATCCCCAAAGCGTCCATGGACTCCAGGCAATCGATTGAAAAGGGAAGGAATGCCGAGATCTCGATATTTCTCGAGAAAGACTTGCAGTTGGTAGAAGGGGAGAAAAGAGATTTCATTTTTTATTTAGGAACAACATTAATACAACGTTATTACAAAGTACTGAGGTAACAAGTGTGTGTTCATTCGTCGGAATCCTCGTGACGTCTCGACTTGTGACGACGAAGCGTCTTGATGGCCGCGTCTCTCTGTGACATCTGCTCAGCGGCCAGGTCACGGTCCCGACGGTACTCCTTGTAGTTCTGAAAACGGACTGAACAGACTGGAGCGGCCCGAAACTTACCAGATAGGACTGCGGTCTCTGGCCGGCGCTGGCTCTGACGCAGTAGAAGAGGTCGTGGAGGCACGTGGGCAGGTAGGTCTGCTGCAGTCCGATGTTGATGATGTTGTCGGCCCGGTTGTACGGGTAGTGGCCCGAGCGCGCGAACTTGTAGTCGTTCTCGAGCTGCGCCATGCTGGCGGGCCGTCCGTCGAAGAAGCCGAGGTAGGTGGGCGGGTAGTAGTTGGGGTAGTACCAGTTTCCGAACTGTCCGTAGTCGCGGGCCGTGTTCTCGTTGTAGTAGATGTACTTGGGCAGCACGCGCGGCGTATTCTCGTACGTCCTCTGGTAGAAGGTGTCAGCCACCTGCCGGTTCGTCGTGTCCGCCAGTTTTCCCGGTCCGGGACCTCCGCCGCTGAAATTGCAGTCGGCGACGAACTGAAATCAGACGGGGGAATTCAGAAGACGTTGGTTTTGGTGCACCTGAACGACGTCTTCACATGACATGTCGTTGGGTCTCGGCTGAATCTTGTCGCAGTTGTTCTTCGACCAAGAGAGCAACGTCTCCGGAAGCGGATTCCATCGTTCGGCGAACTTTGCGAACGAAGCGCACATGCGAGGAGAAGGCGTCGTCGAGTGGAGTGCCACGTGGCATGAGAAGAGCAGCAGAAGACGTGCGATCATCTGAAGATGTGACGACGGTCATCACGAGGAATTCTTGCGAGAGAGAGAAAAGAAAGAAGAAGGTGTAGTAATTGGGGCTAAATGAAGAAGAAAAAGGAGAAGAGAAGCGAGAGAGAGAAGAGGTCTCGAGAGAACGGTTTGGAGACTACAAAATGACGTCGGACACGGAAAGATCAGGGGGGACTAGGAAACTGTGCTATCGGAAAAACAGCAACAAGAGTTTCCTAGTCCCTTCTTGGAATACTCAAAACACCTCAATTTCTCACTTCCTCCCGCTCTGTTGGAGACAAAACAGTGAGGTCGGAAAAAAAAATGCGGTTGAGATGAAATAGAGAGTGCCCTCGAGAAACGGGTTGCCCCACCTGGCGACGAGAGAGTGCGCGGATCGGAGAGACGCAGACACGCTCTCTGCCATTACAGCACAAAACAACGCGAGAAAAGGTTCTCCTCTACCCCCCATTTTTTCGCATTGTTTCGCCTAGAAAGGGAGACGAAAACGTGAACTTTTCGAGGGAAACGGGCACCTGAAAACGGGAGTTCAATTCGGAAAAAGGGGATTGAAACGGATGGAGGACAGCTCGAGATTCGTGAATGTCACTGAAGACATCACAGCCGAGAAGATAGACTACGGTGGGCTGAAAACAGGGAAAAGCGGCTGGAATTGTGGAGTTTCAGTCAAATTGGGCAAAAATCTGTGGTCGTTCATCGTTCACTACACTCCGGACGGTCCGCGGCCTCTTTTCAGTGGCGACGTCCTGCTGAAAGTGCTTCTGAAGTCGCAAGAGGTTCTGAAGCGGGATGCGGTCGTCGTGAGGGTTTCCGTGAGTTTCATCTGAAGAGTCAGCAGACGACGTCGTCGCTTAAGGGTCCGACGATCGTGTTCGGGCCGGTGTACGGAGAGGGCGACTCGATGGCGACGCTGATGAGTCAGGCGAAGAAGATGCCTCCCGAAGTGAACTACGTAATGCTCGGCTGCTATCTGGGTCACGGCTTCGCGCAGGTCGAGTGTCTCGTCTACGTGCTCGTGCTCAAGACGCTCTTCCCGGAGTCGACGATCCTTCTGAAGGGCCACCTCGAGGAGTCGATCGCCATCGAACGTCTGAACGTGAAGGAGTGGCTGGTCCAGAGAGGCATCCAGGAGCAGGTGCTGCTCGAGGAGTGTCTCGTCGAGATGAAGAAGACGTGCAGTCTTCTGTCCGCCGCCGCCATCCTCAACGGTCACATTCTGTGCATGCCGGGCGGTCCGGGACCGACGATCCGCGAGCGCGGCCTGAAAAGCCTGATCGGCCTGAAGAAGGGCATCCAGACGCGAAAGGACAAACGACTCATCATGGAGGCCGCGTGGACCGTCCTACTATTCCACGAATCGCCGATCGAAATGCACGGAATGCCCTTTTTCACTGCGGCACGTGTCTTTCCCGCCCTTTGGCTCGTCCTCAGTCTCGAATTTTCAGAAGCAAGCGACGGACTTCTGTCGTGCGAACAAGATGAAATGCCTGATCCGAGGCCGTCAGCTGGTGGACGACGGCTTCCTGAACAAGCCGAAGGAGGTGATCACCGTCGTCTCGGCGGTCGCCTATCTCGACAATTTCCGCAACTACGCCGCCGTTCTGAGCATCGAAAACGAGCATGTAAGTGCGCTCTACCGCACAAAAGAGGCGGCAATTCGAATGGTTCGCAGGCGACAGTGATCAGATACAAAATGGAGGAGGGCGAGCAACTGTCGCTCTCGCTCGTCAAGCCGGGGATCGGAAGGAACGCCAACACATGAGAACAACGTTTATTCGGTGACGAGTCAGCAGAACTTGACGCCGTCCTTCTCGACGCATTGTGCCTCTTCCACGGACGCCGCGACGAACACAGTCTAAAATCAATAAATTTCGAACTTTTCTTCTCTTTTTCCGACTTACCACGAGGATGACGACGAAAACGAGGAGACGAGCGATGAACGGAATCATTTCGAGTTGCGGATTCGAACGGTTGCGATGTGAAACTGAATCGCGCCTCTTAAATACCGTAAAATTTATTGCATCGTCAATATTTTATGAGCCTACATTAAACAGTAATCGAGGGGAACATACGAAAAGTCAGTAAAACAATAAAAATGAAATCAAAGATCATGAGTATTCGTCGTTGTAGTCGAATATGATGGTGTCGTCGTTCTTCAGGATTTCATCTTCCATCTCTTCCTCGCCGTTCTTCAGGATTTCGTCTTCCATCTCTTCCTCGCCGTTCTTCAGAATTTCATCTTCCATCTCTTCCTCGCCGTTCTTCAGAATTTCATCTTCCATCTCTTCCTCGCCGTTTTTCACACCTTCATCTTCATCCTCTTCTTCATCGCCGTCGTCCTTGACTTCTTCTGCCTTGTTAACGTCTTCGGGCACTTCCTTTTTTTCTTTTTTGATGGAAACCATTTGTCGATTGTAGAACCCAACGTGGGACAACTCTTGCTGGTAATCACTGGGCGTACTATAGCTCGCGTCTGGAGAGGTCCGCTCCAGCTTGAACTTCTTCACTTTGGCCTTCGTCTCAGCCGCTTCGAGCATCCGGTTGATGACGCTCTTTTTGACCTCATCCAACAGCTCGTTCACCTTCTCTGATTTCTTATCATTAGCCACTTTGTTCAGGAAGTCTTTTGTCTCTTTATGGATATCAAACGTGGAATCATGATAGAACAGGTGTCTGTAATTCGAATCGATTACTTCGAGTCCTCTTAAATAAGATCTCACTTGAAAGGGCGATCCCAAACGAGGGCGTGCGGTAATTTGTACAACTCGCCGCTTTCAAACATCTGCGGATGGTAGTTATGAACATGAGAGGTCGTGGATCCCTGCAGCGTCTTCGAGCCACCGTATCCGGATAGCTTCTCGGAGAATGGATTTACCTCCATGTGGATGACCTGTTTCCGACGCTCTTCTGCATTACGATTGTGAAAAGTCTGAAACAGAGGCTGATTTTAGAAAAACGGTGGAGTTTTTTTAATACATTGAGATGATCGACGACAAAGTTCGTTTCATCGTCGTCTGAGCTGAGGTGAGTGGAATCGATTGTTTTCAGTCTCAGTTGCCCGAAAATTGTATTCAGCGCTTTAACATCGACATCCACATCATCTTTTTGAACTTCAGTAGTCAGACTCTGCGAAAAATTCTTATTTCTGTGTAAGCCTTTTATGAACTACGTTCACAGTGTATCCGAATTGGGCAAACGAATCGCATGTGTATTGAGTAGTCACGTCCTTACTCGCTCGCTTTATTCTGCGCCGTTTAGACCCGCCCGGCTCTCTTAACTGTAAAAGATCAGATTCTGACATAGTTCGTAAATCGCCGGACCATTCTTCTCCGAAATAGTCTTCTCTTCCGATTCTTCTTCACGCTGGTCGACTCGTAATCGCAGATCAAGTCATCATCGTCATCATCCGCGAAAGTATTGATCCTTTTTTGCTTCAATCGTTTTTTCCTCAAATCTTGATCTATTTTCCTTTCGATCGCTTCTATGTCCAGAACCTGGGTGAAATTAACAAATTTCCTTCCAACATCTGTTCCCCCGGACTCACTTCATTGTTATCCTCCGACTCTTGTGTGTCTTCAGTACGAACCTTCCTTCTGTTGCCAATTTCCAGCTCGTAATCGTCGTCGCTGTCTTCGGCACTGCTACTGCTCGCACTGCTCACGGTATCAGTCCCGCTTTCTTCAGCATTTGCGATTGGGATGTCAACGAAACACTCTTTCTGCTCCTCCGACTGCACTTTTCTTTTTGCAATAGTAAAACTGTTCTTTTTTTTTATTTGGCATTTTTTCGCCGGATGATTCTGAAATTTTCCGTTTCTTTTTATTGAGAATTTCTGTTCAAACTCACATCTTTCTTCACAGGGGCTTTGTTTCCTGCTTTTTTTGCACTATTTCTGGTCTGCGGACACATTTGTGCAGAATAAAAAATACATGAACCAATGGAAACAAGCTGAAAATGGTCACCTTTCGACAGAAAAAAGCGGAAAAAGTTTGGGCGAGAAGCACAATTCGAAAAGGAACATGCTTCTGACGGCCTTGTGGGTCTCGCAACGACTTGATCGGATTACGGTAACCTTGTTACGCGTTTCGAATTTTGAATCCACTCTTGAATCATTATTTTTTCGTCAATTTTGAAGTTTAAATACGTTTTTCAGCATGGATTACCGCAGTCCCAGTCCCGGAAGCGTGTCAGCAGTTGAGAGTTTGGCTTCTGGAGAGATCAGAGAAGAGGTGAGAAATTAATCGGCGTTTTAATTGGAGAGTTTCGTTACAGTGCATCTTCAATACTGCGAACTTTGAGAAAATCGAGAATAACGAGTCTCTTTCTCTGCAACTTCTCTCTAACTGCATCATTCTGGCGAATTGTACCATTCTGAAGGAGAGAAACTTGCTTCCTATGGAATATTTTAGAGAATTCAATGTATACGGTACGAAAATTGTTTCGCGTTGCAAATTGTAAAACTGTTGCGTTTAAGGTGATGTTTACGGATACATCATTAATCAGACGACGGTGGAAGGAAAGAAACTAGCATTGACATTCAATTCAGTTGATGTAGCCATTCGGGAAAGACTCATAAATGTTAGTCTCTGAGTTGTTTGAAACTCAATTTTTTGACTTCCAGAAACTGGCTATTGTGGTCGAGGAGACTTTCAACACTGATGCAGTGGAAACTTTTGTTTGGAGCTTCTCTTACAGCGCGTCGACTGGAGCGAACGCCGAAATTGGATATCATGGTCGAACATCCAAATTCTCGGTCAACTACGCCGATATGGACACCACTTGCCAACAGTTTTGCAAGCTGATCAGAGACCTCAGACGCATATTCAAAGAGCTTCGTCCACTACCCTACGGAATGATTCCTTCACTGAAAGTCGCCTACCGTGGGGGTTCGATGTTCAAATAACAACTACTCGGGAACTGTTCAATTATTCCAGATCCGCAACTCGTCGACAGCTTTCAACCTGTTGAAGGATTCGTAGATTTGAAGCAAATTGGAGTGGGAACTGTTGCGTACCCGTGCAGCAATGGGTTATTCGGCAGTTCCCTGACTTGAGATGAACTCGATTTTTAGGTTTCATCTGACTTACGCTTCGCAATTCATGGCATCCACCCGTAGACCATCGTATTCGATAGTGAAGTGGGTTTGATTGGTATTCGGGGGTGCATTACCATTCCTTTTCAGTGACAATCCAATCGAAGAGCATGTTTTCTCTCCCGCAATTGAGGTCGCTCGCCGTCGAACAATGGGATTCGAAGAAGAGGAAACAGAAGAACGATTACCGATTTCCCCAGTTCCGCAAGGTAAATTTTAAAATATTTATATGATGTAGAGGTTTCTCTTGAGATTTCGAAGTGGTTCGCTCTGCCAACGACGATATGATCAACGGACTTTCGATGGCCTGTCATCCGAACGTCATTTCGCAGGAGGAAACGAGAGGAGTTCTCCAATCGGCGAGTGTTTCTCCCGAAAGAATTCCGGACGAAACAAACTCAAAGAAAAAGAATGCGGAATCAGCTAATCCAAGATCGATTCCGCGAAGATCTTCTCAAAGAAAGAAGGGTTCGAAAGAGAAGAAATCGGCAAAGGCATCGCTGAAAAATGATAAGAAGACGGCAATGAAGTACGGATTGCCAGAGGAAGACGAAGAAGAAATCAGAATGATGCAACCAAAGAAGGTATGGCTCTGTGTCATTGAATTTTTAAACTCCCGCACTCACAGAAGAGTGCCCGTCGTCTCGTTCCGGCTCCAGAACCGGTGAAGGATCTATCGGACCCAGAAGAAGAACAGCAAGAAAACGAGGGACCAGAGCCGATGGAAACGGAGAAAGAAGGCCACATCCTTGCTCCTACCGAAGATGAAATTCATAGAACGTTCGGAAGAGTTGTGAGCCTTCTGACATTGCCTTCTACTGATGAAGTCGTCGAAGAGGCGGCAATAATCGAGGGAAGATACGACCGAGTCTCAAGCACCAAAAAGTCTCAGGATGGAGTCGTCGAAGAGAATCCGAAAGAGAAAAGTCTAGAACCGACGAGTGTTTCCGAAAGATACGGTAGAGTGAGTTCGATTCGCGTGGCATCTGAGGAAGATTCCCAAGGAGCTGATAGCTCATCCAGAGGACAAGAAGAAATCACATCTCTCGGATTTCCATCGGCTGATGAGTCAGAAGCTGAAAGACAAACTGAACGATTTGGAAGAACCACAAATATGCTACGATCTCCGATGGAGGAAGTAAAAGAACTTCAGAGCAACATGCAGAGATTCGGCCAAACTAAGCAATTAAAAGTTTCTCCGAAGGAAAAAGAGGTTGAGGTGGTCCGAAACCCTGCGAGATACGGTCGAGTTTCCTCCGTTCTATCCACCGAGCGTTCGTCAGATCCGTCCATTCAACCGAGAGTTCTGGAGAGAAGAGTCGAAGAAGGATCTCCGAAGACCCCATCGAAGTACGCGAGAGTGCCTTCCATCAAGAAACTCATTTCGGAGCCAAAGAAGATTCTGACCAGAAGAGACTAAATATCGTGTATCATCGCTTCTGTTTTATTCTTTTCGCGGACCGTTGTTGTCGCATTTTCTGTTGTTAACCTGGAGCTGCATTTCCCGCTTCAAACAATTAGTAATATTTTCTGTTTTAAATGAACGTGTTTCTATGTGTTTCCTTGGTACTTTAACATTTTGTTGTTGTGTTTCGACACATTTCCATGGGGTTCCCCTCTATTTTGAAATATGCACATCATTTCCTTTCCGGTCTTCCCTCTTTTCGTCCTCCGTCTGCAGTACACATAAAATTACGCACTGTTGCGTACTTGGTTGGAGCTTCTTGGCGCTGGCGCCAACTGTTTTTACAAGTCATTCAGTTTTTCTCTAAGTCAGCTTTTGTTTTCGTCGAGGCTCACAGTTCCTCGATCGGTTTGCTATTCAAACTATGAAAACCTGGCAATCTGTTTCTTTTTTCCCATTCAACTCTATGTGGGTGGGATTGTTGTGTGAAAAGCTGCCGTCATTTTGATATTATTTTTATTGTCGGTTGGGAGAGCAATAAAAGCGAGCACCGGAGGCTGCTCAAACATTGCTTGCCACGTGGAGGTGGAACGGTCTTTCTCGCTGTTTCCGTCTCTTTTCTTTCCGTTTGCATGGCTCGGTTTGTATGCGAACTCGACCGAAATTCGTGACCCGTCTCAGCGCATTCCGCTCCTTTCTCTCCCCCCTCGCGCGGAGTAAGAACTCGACTTTTGATGACCGAAAGTTTCCCGATTTCCTCCTTTTCTGACCATTCACCACCACATGATCGTTCTCATTCGGAATTTTAAATCGGATCACCGAATCTCGTGTTCTTTCAAACTAGAGAAAAGAGTCGAAGACCGACGGCCACACCAATTCCTTATCAAAGTCATGATTGGCAACAGGAGACTGAAAAAGAAAGAGAAATGCTCCCTCAGGCCGGACAAGTATTAAAGAACGTGCGGCCGGAAAGTTGCAAAGAGAGAGTATAACGCGAGAGTCAGCTGAGAGATGATGCAATCAAAAATGCGCGTTTCGTCAGTGTTATTTGGGTTCGCGTAGTAATGAGTAGGAGTCTCCTCCCCATTCTCCGTTTTTTTTTTGCCGCATTCTGCATCAGCTCCTGACGTCACTTTCCCACCAATTTCTCTCCGAATCAGCACGTACACATCAAAGATAGCTGCAAACTGGTGATTGATAAGTGAGTGCCAAGTTCGTAACACCCGACGGTTAGTTCCGTGTGAAGAAAAGAGAAAGAGGAGAGAGAAAACTTGTTTTCTGTTGTCTTTCGCCGTCTGAGACATTTCTCGGTGCTTCCGGGGTCGCTTCTGATGTGACGCAACCATCTTCTGAACGGAATAAGTCAACTGATCTGATTGGGTTCGAAAACACTTGCTTGAGTAAATAGTTCAATTTCCCGGTCGTGCTTTTCGTTCTGTCCAATCGCCACTTTCGATTTCGGCGATCGCTTCTAGAAATGCTTGTGGACGCGATTGGACGACGTCTTACCATAAAACATGTCTGACCAGACGCCATCATTGATATCGCATCCTTTCCTTTCTTTCGTTCAGATCTGTGTATTTCCATGGATTGACAGCTAACTAGACCCAATCATATCATTGCCTGAGATTACAAGAAGGTGATCTCTGTTTCCTAACATTTTACTGCAAAACTTTCGATTTTTGACTCTATCCAGATGAGCTTTTCTTTCGTATAAGTTTTAGATTATCCCATTCCGTCGTATCCATCTCCCCTCCTTTTCCTCCTTCTCCCCCTGTTCAGTTCCCGTCATCGGACTGCAAACAGCTGTCGTGTCGTCTCGTCCCTCCTCTCGCTCCCCGCTCTCTCGCTCTCCGCGCCACACTCGAAGCAACCATCGAAAACCGCTTCTTTCTAGGCGTTTTTCGTTCTCGCTCGAAGTCAGATTCCACGACGACGTATCCGCAAAACTTGGTCCGTATTGTGTTCGCGACGGTCAATCGCAACAATTTTCATCCTGCAAGGCTTCTAACAGCGGCATCGATACGAAACTATTCGATTTCCAACAACATGGATCCTAATTTGAGACCAGGTTTGTGATTTAAATAAGACTGGTTCGTACAATTCAGAATAATAGCTTCAGTGGCCAAAGAGCGTACCCAGAAGCAATGGGACGTACCGAAGAACTTGTCGCAGCCTCCGCAGCTCAAGATCTACAACAGTCTGACTCGCAAGAAGGAAGTATTTGTTCCGAACAACGGAAAACTCGTTAGTTATCGCCTTGCTCTCTTCTTCATTTCGTTCCGTTTCTAGGTGAAATGGTACATCTGCGGTCCGACTGTCTACGACTCGTCGCACATGGGACACGCTAGATCCTACCTTTCGTTGGATATCCTGAGAAGAGTCTTCAGTGACTACTTCGGATATACTGTTCGCTTCATCATGAACATCACCGACGTCGACGACAAGATCATCAAGAGAGCCCGTCAGCGCCACTTGCTCAAGTCGTACTTCGACGAGTCGCAAGCCCCGTCCGTCGTGAAGGTGATAGAGGACGTCGTTGCCGCTCTCGAGCACTTCAAAGCCAAGTTCGAGACAGAATTGGATGCCGACAAGAAGAAGATGCTCGACGTGATGATCAAGAAGGTCCAGAAGCAGTCGGATGCTCTCGAAACAGCCATGAAGGCTAACGATCCGATTTCGATCGAAAACGCCAAGGTATGTTTTCAATGCGAAAAACAGGACCGGCAAAGAAATAAGTATTTGCAGGGACAACTGCTCAACGAGTCACGAGACGTCCTCTCCGAGTGGCTAGATCATCATCACGGAAAGGATGTGCGCGACCACAGTGTTTTCGATCAGCTCGCCAAGACCTACGAGAACGAGTTTTTCGCCGACATGGCTCGCCTTAATGTGCTCCCGGTCAATGTGCTTACTCGTGTCTCCGAGTACGTGCCAGAAGTCATTACGTACGTGAAGAAGATCATCAACAACGGATACGCGTACGCTGCCGAAGACGGAAGCGTCTACTTCGACACGAAGGCGTTCGAAAAGAACCAAAAACACTTCTACGCGAAACTGGTGCCGGAGGCGTATGGTGAAGAGAATGATCAGATGCTGAAGAACATGCGGGAAGGCGAGGGAGAGCTGAGCATGTCCGATGAGAGGCTCAAGTCGAAGCGTAGTCCGAACGATTTCGCCCTCTGGAAGTCGTCGAAGGACGGAGAACCGTACTGGCCTTCCGAATGGGGAAACGGTCGTCCTGGATGGCATATCGAGTGCTCTGTTATGTGCTCCGCCATCTGCGGTCCGAAGCTCGACATCCATGCCGGCGGTTTTGATCTGAAGTTCCCGCACCACGACAATGAAATTGCCCAGGTTGAGGCTCACTACGACGATCCTCACTGGGTGAACTACTTCCTTCACTGCGGAACCCTCCGCATTCAAGGCATGAAGATGTCGAAATCGCTGAAGAACTTCATCACGATCCGAGAGGCTCTAAAGCAGTACACTCCGCGACAGCTCCGTCTCCTCTTCCTGATGCACAACTGGGCTGATGTTCTTGACTACAGCTCGTCGACTATGGAAAGAGCTCTTCAGTTTGAGAAAATCACGAACGAATTCTTCATGCTCATCAAGGATTATCTTAGAAAACACTATAAGGCGGATAGTTCTCTTGGATATCAGAAGTTTCAAGCGAGAGAGCAGAAGCTTGAGGAGGAGTTTGAAGTGCTCATGACCGAAGTGGACGCTGCTCTCTGCGATTCGGTGGATACGAGAACCGTTGTCGAGAAACTCCGCAAACTGATCAGTTTGGGAAACACTTACATCGCCGAGAAGGAGAAGGAGAAGCTGGTTCCGAACTGCCTTCTGCTCAGAGACATCGCTACCTACATTACCAAGATGCTCAAGATCTTTGGAGCCACTCCCCACAGCGGTCCCGATATTGGATTCGTCTCCGAGGACGAGTGAGTTCATTTTTTTCTCATCCAGTTTTAATACATTTGTGTCTTTAGGACTACGGAGGGCGCTCAGGGTTTCAACAAAGAAGACTTCGCTATGCCATACTTGAATGCTCTTGCTGAATTCCGCGAAGAAGTGCGCAACATTGCCAAGGAGGATAAAAACGGAAAAATCTTGGAGAAGTGCGACGATCTGAGAGACAAGACCCTTCCAGAGTTGGGAGTCCGCTTGGAAGACCGAAACGGACAAACTACAGTGAAGTTCGCTGATAGAGCCACTTTGTTGAGAGAGCAAGAGCAGAAGGCGGCTGAGAAAGCGCAGAAAGAGAAGGAAAAGGCGGAGAAGGAGCAGAAAGCTCGCGAGAAGGCCGAGAAGGAGGCTGCGGCGCGGAAGATCAAGCCCGAGGACCTCTTCAAGCAGGGCGAGCACGAGGGAAAGTACTCCAAGTACAACGAGAAAGGAGTGCCAACGCATCTGTCCGACGGAACTGAGGTATCGCTCTTCAGTAGTCTTTAATTCATTCTTCGTCCTCAGATCACCAAGAGTCAATTGAAAAAGTTGGAGAAGCTGTACGAGGCGCAAAAGAAGAAGTACCAAGAGTAAACTCTTTATTCAAATCTAATTTATTGTTAGTCTTGTTGATGTTATCGGTTGATTGATCCGTGTGTTCTTTCGCAACTTCTAATAATTTGCTTTATGTGTTCTCTAGAGATTCTTCCTTCTTTTCCATGTTTTCTTCTCTACAGTCCGTTCCCATTTCCTTTTTCTTCTCGTTCAACATATCTACTGGGTATCTGATTCTGACGATTGTGGTCCTTTCTATTTATTTAAATTTTTCTATTGAATGCCTTTCGACCAATAAATTGCAAGTTTCCCTAAATGGTAATATTGTTCAAATTATTAGGTACTTTCTTCTTTTTATTCCATCCGATCTTTCATTCTCTGCGTATCAGCCTGAACATTCTCGAGAGTTGTCCGAATGAGCTGGCAGTGCTCGATCGTCTCCTCGGTGGCCTTCTGAATCTGCTCGATGGCGTGCGTCCTCGTCGCGCACATTTCCGTCTTCTTCTGAATCGATTCCCTCAGAAACTTGTTCTCGCCTCGAAGACGTTGCAACGTCTTCAGCTTTTCGGCAAGCGCTGCAATTATTTCCTCTCAGCTCGCAGCCTTCTTTTCATTTCCCTTACAGACTCCGTGCATCGTGAACGGACGGGACGCGTCGAACTTTTCGGGGACACCGAACTCTTTACGAATCTCGTTCAGCTCCGTGTAGTACGGTTTCTTCGGCTTTCCCGCCATCGGAGCCACGTAAATCCGGTTGCGACTCTGGAATTCGGTGCGGTCGAGCAACGAAATCAGCGGCCGCGGGTTCGAGGAGGACGGCGTCGCGATGGGAACGGGCGCCGTGATGAGACGGACGGCGGTGGCCTGCTGCGCCGGTTTCGCCGGAAACTTCGGCCGGATGATCGGAAGACGCATCATCTGTCTGCCACGTGGCGGCGCTTCTCCCGTTCTGCCTGCAATCATTCCAAATCAATGAGAAGTTTCTCTGCGAATCTCACGGATTTTGGGGCGCGGCGGTTCGTAGAAAGCAGAAGACGTGGACGCCTGATCAGAAGACGTCACTTCTTCCTCGCGAGCCACTTTCGGATTGGGCAGCGGCTTTTCTTTTCCCTCTTTCACTTCTTGCTTCCATTTCTGTCTTTGCTGCTCCATTCTTCAAACACCATATTCTTCAAGATTTTCCTCTTTTAATATTCATGTACTGGTTTCTGATTATTACAGAATTTTTAAATTCGTGAGCAATAACAAATGAATGAAACCGATTTATCCGTAGGAAACAGGGGATGAGTTAAAACACAAACTGGAAAATTGACGAAAACCGGTGAGAAAACGTGTGCATTGGGTAGAGATTTCGGGCGAGAAGATCATGAAAACGAGGGAAGCCTCCGTCCGAGAAGGCTAGCAGGATCCAACTTTCAGTTTTCCCATCAGGTGCTCGATGTGCTTCTTCTGATCGTTCGAATCGGCGATTTTGACGGCGGGCGCGGCAACGACACTGCTGATGACGTGCAGTTTGTGGTTGCGATCCAGCTGCTTCCCGTTCAGCTCTTCCACCGCCTGGTACACTTGGAACTTGTTCTCCAGCGTCACGGTGGCGGATTGGGAGCCGGTGAGCGTGACTCCGTTGACACGGTATGGAGTCAGCAGCTGCGCGACTCCAAACGCATTCAGCATCTCCGGATACCCACTGATCTTGAGACAGTTCTCCGATTCGATGCCTCGTGGCTCTTCTCCCACGTGTAGCGCCTTGAAGACGGCGTCCTTGATGTCCTCACTGTTGAAGAACACCTTTTCGAACGTCGGCTTCGTGTCTTTTCCGTGAAGAATTCCGCATGAACTGAAATCCCGTTTGAAATAAGGAAGGAAAAGAATATTCTCCTTACTTTCCCTCGTTGCGGACGATAGCGGTTCCGCTGCGATAAATCCACTGACACATGTTCCGGAACACGCTGGTCGGCTCCGATTCGATGTTTTTGAAGCGATGAACAACGTTCTCATGGAGAATTCCTTGACGGATGAATCCGTACCTCGTGGCCAACGTCTTCATCCACTCGTACTCGTTAGACAGCGGCTTCGGCAAGATATGGACAACGAGAACGACTTGCGGATGATCCTGAAACGGAAAACATTGTGACTTTGATGAGAATTCCTTCTACGTACTCTGTGAATCTTTTGGTACGCATCCGTGCATGATTCCAGGTCATCGATCTTCGATTCGACGATGGTGACTGGTGCGGACTGAAAGAGTTTCGTGATTGGCGAATTTTCTCTCGAAACGCCCACCTCGTAGTTAAAATAATGACCACAGAAAGCTCCTTCCAGTCGCAAAGTTTCGACAAACCATCCGGCAAAATTTCTGAGATTAATCGATACGTTTCCCGCTCTCTTTTTCTCTATTCCTTACTTCAAGTCATCCCGCTTCTTGTCGTCCATCTCAGCGACAGTCGCGATCATCGCCCATTTCGATTTGAAGTCCGGTTTACGATGAGCAACCATTTCTGCAAACTACAAGGATTGCTGGCTCGAATTCCGGTTAAAATGAAAGAAGAAGGAAGAAAGTGGATGCGAAAAATGGAGTCTAGCGCGTTTGAAAAATCGGCGCGCGAAGAGAATTCTAGGCCGTCGAGGCGAAAAATTCGGCCATTTCGAAAAAAATTAAATCTGGTCAGGTGCATGTAGGTTTAAAAACAAAAAAAGGAGAAAATTCGATCCATAATATTGGCGATTTTTCAAAAATTAAAAACTAATTTATTTTTCAATAAAAAAAAGCAACAGATGAGAGGATGATGAATGAATAGAAGAATGTGCGTCACTCGTAGAAGACGCGGATGGCGTGACGACGACGATTCTGCGATTGGAAGAACTGCGGAGAGAACTTGAGAAGTGTGGACGAGTATTGGGGCGGAATCGGGGCGTAGTCGATGGCGAGTTTGTCTACGGACATTCCTACGTCTTCGTAGTCGTTGAAGAACTCGTCAGTCACTCCCACACGCATCTTCATCGTCTGGCCACTGAAGAGGACTCCAGCGGTCGGGGCTGCGATCAGGTAAGTGTCGGCGTTGGTCTGGAAGTCAGAAGACGTCAGGAAACGGGATCAGAGTCATGAGTACCTTCAGAGCAAACATCACGTGCAAGGGGGAGACGTTGGTGACTTGAATCATAGTCTCGCGGTTGTCCGGCGAGAACGAGATGTATTCAGGAGGCATAGTGACGATGTCAGAAGGGCCTCCGCCAGTAGTCGTCAACGCCGACATCGTCTGGAACTGTGGTCGAATTCTGATGGTCGACGACGGATCCTTGGCAGTCTCGTCCTCCATCTCCATCGTCTTCGGTGTCGCCGTCTTGTAGTGGAATTCGGGGGACACGTTCTGAGTGGACTGCATCTCGACGGACGGCTGGAAGCTGCACGCCGTGCTCGCATCCATCACGTCGTTCTGGAGCATCGAAGACTCGGGGAACATGAGCTCGAGTCCATCATCCGAGAACTGGGTCATCGTTGGAGTCCTCGGAACAAAGACGGCCTCCGATTCGAGATGCGAAAAGATGGAAGTGAGCATGTTGACCGTCGGCGGATCGAGCAAGAACCATGAACGGGGCACCGCGGACAGGTTGGAACGGACGGCGTGCAGGAAGACGAAACCGAGAAGGCCGCCCTTGCACAGATTGTAGCCCTGAGCGGCGCCGACGAACTGATCGACGAGGGCGACGAGGCCGTAGAGTGTCCAGTAGAAGAGGATCGAGTGCTGAAGGGACGCGAGTATCGGAGCAAAGATCACAGACTCACGTAGCCTTCCTTGCTCGTCTCCAGACTCATCAGAACGCGGTACGAGAAGACGGCCGGAGGGACGGAGGTGAGCGCCGTGCACACGATCTGCGCGTGCTCTCCGTTGATCAGGTACAAGGCGACGACGAGAAACGACGTCAGAAACAGCTCCTTGTTCCCGAACAGACCGCCGAAATAGCGACGTTCGTGGAGATCGGCGCGCCCCGAAACAGTCGCTCTCTCCGCCATTTCGACGTTCAGAAAGTGCTCATCGTAGGCCGAATCGCGTCGTTTCGACAAGTACAAGTTGCTGTCGCCACCGGCGTGATCTGAACAGAAGCGAGCGTCGTCGGAAGATCGGAGGAAGGTCGGCGATCTTACCGATACCGGTCCGAATGCTTCTTCTGCCGATGCTTTCATGCGCCATGTTGATTTTCGTTGTTACTGTTAGGAAACAGCAAAATGAAGAGTTCCTGGAGTGAGGACTGAAAGCGAAACACGCGGAAATCAGACGATCCCAGTTCACGCGACGTTTCCTTCGAAGGCCGATGATGACGTGGCACGAGGGACTAGAAAACATTAGTGACCGAGTTTATTGGAAGTATCAATAGTCGGAAGAGGAGGGAGAGGGCGACTCGAGATTCGTCGGCCGTCTCGCATCCAACGCCTCCTGCTCCTCCTCGTCGAGCAGCTCCTGACGGTCCTTCTCGTCGAAGATCTCGCCGACGATCTCTTCGAGCGAGTCCTCGAGCGTGATGATGCCGACCACTTCGAAGCCGTCGCCCGGGTAGTCGATGTCGTCGCGGAAGCCGATGAATCGGATGACTATGGCCATCGCGCACCCCTCCTGCAGCTCCTTCATGAACTGCTGAACCGGCATCGTGTTCAGCACGAAACAGTGCTTCCTTCGTTTCTCGAGCACACTCAACAAAGTGCCCGCCGTCAGGTCGGTGCCTCTGTCGTCGTCGAGAAGAAGCATCAGGTCCTTGACGTTGAGCACTCCGCACACCTGAAACTCATCTGAATCCCGGCACGTCTTCTTTTTCCCACTCACTCGGTTCTTGTTCCTTCCCTCGTAAACCGGCAGTCTCGAGTGACCCTTATCGTGGTACTTTTGCAGAAAATCTTCGCCCAACACTTTCCGATCACTGATCATCGTCACTCTTTCGATCGGCGTCATCACGTCTTCGGCGCGCTTCTGGCGCAGCATCAACGTCTTCTTGACCACATTCATCATCTGAACCTCTTCTGATTCTCGGCACGTCTTCTGAGTGCGCCCACCTCTCTGAAGTCTTTGTTCCCCGAGTAGCCGGTTTCTTCCAGAGCCTCAAGACTCAGCAGCATCTCGTTTTCGATCTCGTCGCCTCCAAGCAGAAAGTCGAGCAGTCTCGAGAGCGGCCAGCTGACAGGAAGCGTCAGAACCATCGTGAAGATCACAAAGTACTCCATCGAGCTTGCGAACTTCAGAGCATGTCTGAAAATGCGTTGAGCGGTGTCCGACAACTTCATCGGCTCACTTTGTGCAAATCAACGAAGGTAGGATCTCGGTGAAGATGAGCAGCAGCGAAGTGGAAACGAGCTCCGTCACGAAGAGATGCCCGATGCCGAACGAGGTTCCGATGAAGTTGATGATGAGAGTGATCGAAGTGTTGCAGAAGCAGTTGCCGATGATGACGGTGCACAGAACAAAGTTGCTCTGCTCGCGCAGCCGGAGCACTCGAGTCGCTCGGTTCCGGTTGATTTGATGCTGATCGCTCTGGATGATGAGTTTGAGATCCGCGACACTGAACGACATGATTGCCAGATTGAGGCCCGAGAACGTGGCGGACATGAAGAGGAGCAGCGCGAAGATGGGCACGAGGTAGTAGAATTTGGAGTAGTCGATCGCCGGCGGGATGTGCACCATATGGTCGAACGGTTCGCTCGACGGCACCGTGCAGAAGAAGAAGACGGTGTTGGCGTCGGGCGAGATGAAGGCGTCGCCGCGCGAGGTGCTCTCGAACTCGGCCATCGTCCTCTTGTCGCCACGTGGCGCTCTTTGGGCAAGTGAGAGACCTTTGTTGCGACACAATGGATCCGTGGCGAGGAACGCCTCCTCGATGGAGCCGGCGTCGGGTCCGAACGCCTCGAAGAACGTCTCCTCTTCCATGAGAAGAAAGTGTCTGGATAACGAGAAGAGGAGGGGATTGCAGCAAGTGTGACAGAGGGGACAACTCACTTGGTATGGTCGACGAGCGTGTACAGTTCGGACCTTTCACCCGCGCACTCGGAGTTTTTCTCATCGCTGATTCGAGCAAAGGAGAGTAGAAGTATTGGAATCTGAAAGTAGATCCTGGAAGGGAAAACAGAGGGAAACAGACTAGAAACATGACGATAGAGGTGAGAACTGAGACGATGACGTGGGACGTTCGTCCGAGAGAGAATATTCACGTGACCTTCCTTCACGTCACGTCAGAAAGCTTGATTTGAAGAAGAGCCGATAAATAAGGAGAGGATTGTACTCGACGAGCTCAAGAACTACCCAAAGGATCCGCATTGTCGGACATGCAAGAATAGGATCATCATCAAGAACGACATTTACGAGGATACGTTCGGAGCATCGGCGGCGGTCACGGCTTCCTTCGAGAAGGACGAATGATGCGGGAGCAGTTGTGTGGGGGCCAGGGCCAGGGCCAGGGCCAGGGCCAGTGACAGGGCCAGTGATTTCCATTAGAGTTTCGCTGGAATTCGTGAGAAAGTCTCTCAGATTCATACCCATATTGGCGAATATGTTTCTAGCTTGTTCGTACATAGTTAGAAGCTCTGATTCGTCATTCGTGGTGAAAGTTAAATTGTCGACATAGAGGTTTCTCGTTATAGCCTCGTTCATGCGATGCGGATTTAGTTCTAGAAAGTATTGGATCGTTGTAGCTAGTAGAAGCACGTCACCCCGAAGGGTAGACGTGTATCGATAGGTGATGACGTTGCCCTTGTCCGGCCCTTTCGAAGGATCTCGGAGCCACAGGAACCTTGTCACGTCTCGGTAATTCGGCTGTAATCGCACTTGGTGGAAGGCTTTTTCCACATCAGGAATGATTAGAAATCTTTTAGTTCTCGATCTTAGAATAATGCCGGGTATAGTTTGTAGTATCGACGGAACAGGGTAAAGGCACTCGTTTAGTGATAGTTCGCCTTTCATGTGACTCGACGCATCCGAAACTATACGGAGTTTTGTTGTTAGAGATTCGGTTTTCATCACGTTTCGATGTGGAATATAGTAGGTAGGTTGGTCGTTATCGAGCTCATTTTCGGGAACTTTTTCGATTATTTTGGATTCTAGTTGTTGCTGAATTGTGGCGTGATATTCGCTTAGTATTTCGGGGTGCTTCGTTAGACTGTAAACTAGGGATTGGAGTCGTTTGATCGCGACACGGAAGTTGTTTTTTTCACCTTCTCGTCCGTTGAATGGTAACGTGACTTGTATGTAGTCGGCCGTCAACCATTCGAGATTCGTTCTTGAATCGAAGCGTGAGATGATCCTCCAGTACCAACTCTTCGTCTCGGAGCTCCGGGGGTGCGATTCCGACGTGCTCCAGCTCGAAGAGCTGACCGACGCGCTTGTGCAGCTCGTCTTCCGAAAGATCCTGGGACTCCGCGGTGAGAACGAAACTGTCCCGTATGTAGTCGTGGTTGTGCTCCGGGTGAGCTCGATCGCCTGTCTCCCACACCTCCGTATTCGGGGTGGGATAGATTATGATGCCTAACGCGGTGTTCTCCAGAACTCTCCCGCTCGGCAACAGAAAGCGTTTGCTCTCTTGAGCAACTTTTGATATTAGAGAGTTTCCTATTAAATCTATTGGTTGTTTGTTGAATTTAGTTAGACTTCTGATTGATTTCAGATCTAGATTATGTTTTGTGATAGTTATCGCGTCTTCTTTGCTTAGAGTCGGAGCTTGGAATTCGATGGGAATGTTCGGATGGCTCGCCATTCTGCTCGTCCAAATTCGGTTTTCTTTTGATAATATTTTCAGTTCGACGTAGTTAGATTGGATCATTTCTGAACCGTGGATTCCGATGACTTCGAGTCGTGTTGATTTCAGGATAGGTAGTGCTAGTCGGCGGATGGTCGAGTCGGAAATCATGCATTTTGAGGCACCTGAATCGACTAGACCTAGCAGATCTTGACCCTTCGGCGTTTTTAGATGTAGGAGTGGTAGTTTGTAGTTAGCATCTTCTAGATTACTCGCATAGATTCTTATCGTAGGAAATTTTAGTTGTAGAAGCTTTAGGAGCCTTATTTCCGAAAAAACTGGTTTTCGAGGTCTTTGCGTCGTGATTCGTCGGCTTTTCGATAGTGCTCGATGAGTTTCGCCATGGGACAGATCCCCGTGTTGTGATCTTCTCCACATCTGCTGCACATTCTGTCCGATCGACACTCTTCCAGCTTGTGATTCGCTCCAATGCATCTTCTGCATCTTGACTCGTCCTTCACGACTTAGACCCTTTTCTCGAACGGCATCGTGCAGGCTGGTGTTCAGTGCTCTCCCGAGCAGAACCTGCACTTCTTCTCCCTCCTCACCTAGAAGCTCCCCCTTCCTGGCTTCTGAGAATTCCTGCTGGCGACCGGTTTCGATCTATTTTGACCGGGCGCCGTGAGCATCACTTCGTTGTAGTTCGCATAGGTTTTTGTTCTAGTTTTCGCTGCCTCTAGGTGTTTTAGTTCTTGAATTTTTTCTCTCGCCGTCGCCACTGCTTCTGAAAAGGTCATTGGTTTTGCTCTCTGCTTCTTCCGTAGGTATGCCATCACTGGTGGCGGTAATGCGTCGATATAGATGTCGATTATCATTAAATTATTGATGTCGATGGAGTTGGCTGCCATTAGGTTGGCCAAGTTGAGAAACTTGTTATTGTCCACCTCCATTTGCTCGTAGTCGTTCGGATTGATCGTTAGTTCTCGGAATTTGCTTAGCATGGTAGGCACTCGATTGTAGGTGTAGTATTGTTTTAGATTTTCGATGCTCTTCGCGTATTCGAGCGCTGAAAACGACGCCGACGACGCGAACGTTCGCGCCGTGCCCGTCAAACACTGCTTCAAAATGGAGAATTCGGTGTGCTCGCTGATTGACGGGTTGTAGTGTACCAGCTCGTTGAAGGTACTGATGAATTCTGGAAAATTCTCGGGGTCTTCTCCTGAAAATGGCTGAATGGCCTCTTTTAGATCGCGGACCGTCGGAAGGCATTCGAATCTTCGGCCGACCGGGTCTGCATTGGGTTTTGCGTTCGGGATTCTCGCCATTAGGTTCGTAATTTGGTCTTGTAGGCTCTGAATTAGTGCTAGGTTGTAGTTCGGATCGTTGTAGTTTGTAGTGTTCGGTGGTTTCGGGGCGGTTTGCACGAGCGGAGTCTGAATTCGTTACTAGCTTGGATTTTTGATCGGTGGTTCATTGGGTATTGTTAGCTTTTGCTTCCATGGGGGTTCGTTTTTGATAGAATTTGCCTAGTTTCCTATTGATATTCTAAACCGGCTGATGCGCCATGTGGCGATTTCCTCCGGGATCTCCCGATCCCGAGGAAACTTGAGGAAATTGCCCGGTAAATAAGATACTAGATTGTATTTTTAAAGGCCCTGGCCCTGGCCCTGGCCCTGGCCCTGGCCCTGGCCCTGGCCCTGGCCCTGGCCCTGGCCCTGGCCCTGGCCCTGGCCCTGGCCCTGGCCCTGGCCCTGGCCCTGGCCCTGGCCCTGGCCCTGGCCCTGGCCCTGGCCCTGGCCCTGGCCCTGGCCCTGGCCCTGGCCCTGGCCCTGGCCCTGGCCCTGGCCCTGGCCCTGGCCCTGGCCCTGGCCCTGGCCCTGGCCCTGGCCCTGGCCCTGGCCCTGGCCCTGGCCCTGGCCCTGGCCCTGGTCCTGGCCCTGGCCCTGGCCCTGGCCCTGGCCCTGGCCCTGGCCCTGGCCCTGGCCCTGGCCCTGGCCCTGGCCCTGGCCCTGGCCCTGGCCCTGGCCCTGGCCCTGGCCCTGGCCCTGGCCCTGGCCCTGGCCCTGGCCCTGGCCCTGGCCCTGGCCCTGGCCCTGGTCCTGGTCCTGGTCCTGGCCCTGGCCCTGGCCCTGGCCCTGGCCCTGGCCCTGGCCCTGGCCCTGGCCCTGGCCCTGGCCCTGGCCCTGGCCCTGGCCCTGGCCCTGGCCCTGGCCCTGGCCCTGGCCCTGGCCCTGGCCCTGGCCCATCTTCATCGTCTTTCACAATTGACACAACTGCTCCCGCATCATTCGTCTCGCTGAGAGAACCCGAGGATCACCTTGAAGCCGTGACCGCCGCCAATGCTCCGAACACGTCCACCGCCATCCGCCACCAACGCATCCCGTTTCCAGATGAGGGCATCGTCGAGCAGACCACCCGATCTCGCCGCAATGACCGCTCTGACAAGCAGTACAAAGGACGCCGGACGCGTAGCACTCCACTGATAATTCTCTTCTCATCCGTTTTCCATCTGTAACTTTTGAATCCCCTGCCTTTTCTGTAAAACCGTTCCTTTTTTCCTCAATAAAATTGCGATAAGCTTCAAAAGTGTATTCTCTACATACTACCACGAATTTTCAGTTCTTTCTAGTGCAAAACGGCTGAAATTCCGGTGGTGGCTCCATCCATCCATCAGCGTGTGCCCTATAATGGATTTCATCTAATTCCTGTGCGGTATGACTGATTCACGCAAAGAATGAATCTTTTTCGGCTTCAATCGCGAGGAGAGAAGAATTTTCATTAATGCCACTTCATAACGAACATTGTTCAATCAGCTACCCAAAAAAGAAGAGAAAGAAGGTGTCGGAACGGCGAAGACGTTGATATTATTTATTTTCTTTTGAATAAACTTCAACAACTATAATATGAAGGAACAAGAAAGAAAAAAGGGAGGGACCAGTATGGGGGGAAAGAGTAAGAAGACGTGTGAAGCTCTTCGGCGTTTCTGAAAGTCCAAGTGGGGGAACAGTTATGACATGGAGACGCAGAAAAGACGGTCTAGAGGAGAAGGCGGCGACGAGATCCTGCAGGGAGTTTCAGCTCGCTATCGTGCTGCTGAAAACCGCGAGATTCAGAAGACGGGGTGGGGCGAGAAGACGTCACCTAAAGGTGAATGCTTGATGAGTTGTTGGCGGAAAGGAGCGAAGAGGTCGGCGGCGCGGCTCTTCGGATGCTCGGGGTCCGGCGCCAAACCTGAAAACCAGAAGACGTCCTCATCCGGATCGATCCGAAATGGGAACTTACAGTCGATTCGCGACTGGTCCTTTCACCGTCGGCACCCGTCCGCCCATTGACAGAACCTCCGCGAAACTCGATTTCGTACTGAAAACCGTCACGGATTGACAGGGCGTAACGTGACACTTTCAGCTAGTACAAAACGAGCACATATTGCAACCTAATCGGTCGTTCGCTTCCTCTTTTTCGCTTGCGACGAACACAAATAAAACGAGAAGAGGGAGGGGGTCAGAAAGTGAGAAGAGAGAGGAGAACTGAGGGAACGGGGGGCAGCTACTACTCGAGGACCGCTAGGGACAAACTTACCCTTGCTGCGACTCCTGGGCGAACATCTGAACTGGGTTGGTTAGTAAGATCACTGTGGCAGTGCCACGTCACACCAACTCAACTGACCTTTGTGGCACAGACGAACGAGGCGGTGACCAGTTTGGCGATCTCGTTCATCAGATTCTTCGTCTCCTGGATCACCGAGTCGACTTTTCCGAAGGTGGCCGTCTTGCCGACTGTCGGACTCTTGACCATCACTTGCAGCTGCTGACAGTGCAGCGGGATCCGCTCGAGGATCGCCGACAAGTCCGACTTCTCGGCGGATCCGGGCACTTCGTACGAGAACTCGCGCACAGTGCGATACATCTGATTGGCCTGCTCGGCGAAGAACTCGGCCTGCGTGAACAGGTCGTGCGTCGTCTTGAGCGGTCCGTCGCCACGTGTGAACAGGTACATGTTGTAGGCCATCGAGGACATCGCCTTGGCGCGCTTCACGATGTCGTTCTCCGCGTACTCGTCCCACTTCTCGGCCTCCGCGTCCACTTCCGACGTCAACAGCTTCATTTCGAGCCCCACTTTGGCCATCTTCTGCTGATCCTCGACGTCCAGAGTGATCGGTTTCGACGGCTTCTGCGTCGTTCCATGCTTCTGGAAAACAGCGGGAGATCGTGTTCGGAACGTCTTCACACCACATCACAACGTTTATTTTTGTTTCGGTTGGCACCACGTCAAGACACATCACAACACTAGAAAGAAAAGAAAGAAGAAGAGAAGAAGCAGTCAGTCGAAAAGAAAAGAAGAAAAGAAGAAGAAGAGGAAAAGGCATGCATCCGGGGGGCTCATCGTCCCTCGACGTCGCTCTGCAGATCGTCGATGATGAGACTGATGCGGTACTGGAACGCGTCGAGCTCCTCCTTGTCGGCCTTCTCTTCGTCGCTGCTCGCCTCGTCGCCCGTCTGACTGACCACTCGCGTCGGCGCCATTCCGATCTTCTTCGGCCTTCGTCCGCCGTTCGGGAGCAGCTCGTTCGACGAATCGGAAGAGTCTCCGGCATGCTTGAAGCGACGACGCGAAGAAGCGGAAGCACCACTTACCCCTGGCCGCGGTAGCGACATGTACGCCTGCTTCTCGGCCGCCACTCGTCCGTTCGCCGCCACATCCGATTCTTTGGCGACTCGCGAGAGATCGTTGACCTAGAACAGAGGGGCAAAATGGAAGGAGAAGAAGGAGAAGAAGAAGGACTCACGGTCTGTCCCCACGTGTCACAAAACACTTCCAGATTCTCTCGGGCTATCCGAGACGACGGGTGCACACACAGCGTCCGTCCCGCGAGAATCGTCAGCGGCGCGAGGGCTCTCATGTTTCGTTCGACGTGTCCCGTGTGAACGTGCAGCGAAATGTGATGCAGAAGACGGCACACCTCCTGCATGTGATCCGCGTGCTCCCGGAACTTGTGCATGTACTTCTCGACGCCGTCGATGTCGCCGGCCACCGCGCACGCCTTCATCGACGACAGAAGCACCTGATCCTCGTTGGCTCGCAGCACTTCGGAGATCTGCTCCATCGCGACGATCTGCAGTTGCTTGCTCAGATCCTTCAGTCGCCGATTCAGCCGCTCCACGGTCACTTCCAACCCGCTCGCCGCCAATTGCTCGTTTTCGTCCGGCTGGATCAGATTAGTCATTTCGAAGCGACACTCTTCCAGAAAATCGAGAATCTGCTCGCGTTGATGGTGGGGAGTGTAGGCGGAGTCGGTGAAGTCCTGCGTCAACTGACACAGTGAGTCGAGGGCGGACACTATCCGCTCCCGGACACCCGCACCCACTCGCACCGTCATACGGATCATTTCTAGCATCTCCTGAAAGTATCGTTTTGAAAGAAAACGTTCGGATGACGTGGAACTCACAGTGAGCTGCTTGATGGCCGCGTTGGCAGTCAGCTGCAAAGCGATGTCGATCGGCATATCCGGCTCGTCCTGGATGTAGCGGTTCTTGTCGGTGGTGAGGATTCCGTCGCAGACGCAGATGGCGATGAGCTCGAGGGACAGCTTCATTTGGAAGAAGACGCCGTCGCGACACTGCAGGGCGGAATCGCAGTCCGGGTGTCGGAGGTAGGTCTTTGAGGAGGTGAGCAGCAGCATCGTGAGCCTTTCGAGCGACGTTCGCGCCACCGACATCTGCGCTTTCCGCTTCTCGCTCTTCAGATCGTGCTGTCTGTCGCCACTCCGATGCGCCAACTCGACCATTTCCCCGCCGAAGACAGCGAACACTTTGACAAAGTCGTTGAAAGATCGCGTCGATTCGAGTCGGGAGAGGGAGAAGGCGATCTGGAAACACCGTGGATGACGTCTTCTGATGTTTGAAGAGCTCACCTTGTCCTCCGCCCGGAGCACCTGCTTCACGAGGACTCGGTCGGCGAGCAAGAGCACCCTCGTCACACTGCTCAGAAGTTGTCGGCTCGCGCGAACGAGGACCGCCTTGTCGACGACCGACGAGGGATCTTCGTTGCACGCGCACGACAGGTTGGCCATCGAGGCGCCTGGAATAGAAAAGAATGGCTCGGGGGCAGAAGGGGGTGCTTAGCAGAAAGGGGCGGGTAATCGGATACGCGCGCGGATTTGTGCATGCGTCGGCGAGCCGCTCGTTGCTCTTTTCCCCCTTCCAGAACTGGAAGAAGAAGAAGACGTGTAATCAGCCCTTCTTGGACGCTGTGCTTTGATTTGGAAGATGAAATCCGACACCGTCGGAGCTAAGGATCGGAGGCGGACTTAGTGAGACTGACCGGCAAGACGCGCTTCCGTGCAAGCGTCGTACATCTCCGGCTGGATGTCGGCGTTCTCGTCGGCGATCGTCTCTCCGACGCACACGAACCTCTCGATGGCCGCCTCGACGGCGCTTCCGATCTGCAAGTCCGCAGTTCAGACAGCCCACCGTCTCTGCCGTTCAGACCTTCAGCGCTGTTCGCATCGCTCGTTCGGATTTCGGTTTGCCGCTCGTCAAGTAGGTCTCCTTGTAGTTGACGAGTGTGGTGATCTGGAAAACAAACACTCGTCTGTCAAATGGGCCATGATCGGGTGCGCACGCCTTCTAATCGCTTCCGGGAGACGACGGCTGATGTCATTCATACCTGAGTGACGAGTGGAATAAGCGTCTGCTCGATCGACTTCGTCTTGATCTCCAGATTGCGCGCGTCGAACGGCGGTACGACCGAATTGGAGGCCATGCCGGCCGTCGTGTGGTATGAAGACGTCAACGACGACATCGAAGACGCCGCCATCGTCGAGAGAGGCGCCGAGCCTGGAAACGAGAGATAGAGAGAGATATGGGCATCTCAAGAGAGTTCAAAACGGAAAAACAAGAGACCGGAAAGGAGGCTGGTCGGGTCGGGCGGCCGAAAGTGACCGATGGACGACGGGAGGAGGAGGAGGAAGCGAGGGGCAAGATGGTTGTTGTGCTCGCCAGAGGGTGACTAAAAGGCAGAGGGCACTTTGTGTTCTCTCCTGCGTGCCCGTTTCGCCTGCGCCTCATTGTGCCTGCAAAGCGACGGAGCAGGCTCTCTGGGGCTCGCCGAGCAAGAGTGTAAAGTGGCTGTTTCTCTTCTCATTCGACGCGACGCGCGCGTATTCCGTCGTCGCGAAGAAGAAGAAGAGGCGAGAGAAAGGCGATCGGATCGATTAGAAACATATTATTTTATGGGGGGCATTAAAGTGAACGATGGAGTGACTACTACTCGCCGCCGTCGCCGTCGCCGAGAGGAGTAGTGATGATCGAAGGAGAGAGGACGCGCAGACACGAGGATTTGTCGCACCCGTCGGAAGATCTGTCATGAGAAAACACGCTCCATTGCACGGCCGATTCGAAATGCATCTTTCGCCGGAAAAACGAAATAAAGGTCAGAGCAGTTTCATGAATGCGAAATAACTCTTGAAACAGAAGAAGAAGCGGAGAAGAGGGGGCAAAAGCAATTTGTGACACGAAATTCCGTAATTAAAACCGCGGAGCACCGGGAAGAACCCGGAATGTTTATTGCACATAAAACCAAAAAAATATATATATCGGTGGTTGGTCATCTCGCGCATGTGTGTGTGTGTTTGGCAGACAGAAATTCGAAGAAATCGACGGGAATAGTGGGGCGAGCGGAGAGACGCAGAGTGTGCGCGGACGAGGAGAGAAGCTGCCGAGGAGGGCGGAGAGAAACGGAAAACACAGAGAGAGAAAGAGAGAGAGAGAGAGAGAGAGAGAGAGAGAGAGAGAAAGAGAGAGAGAGAGAGGAGAGAGAGAGAGAAAGAGAGAGAGAGAGAGAGAGAGAGAGAGAGAGAGAGAGAGAGAGAGAGAAAGAGAGAGAGAGAGAGAGAGAGAGAGAAAGAGAGAGAGAGAGAGAGAGAGAGAGAGAGAGAGAGAGAGAGAGAGAGAGAAAGAGAGAGAGAGAGAGAGAGAGAGAAAGAGAGAGAGAGCGACTACCTAACGAGTTTGGACCACACTGATTCGACCGCATTCACAACCAATTACATGCATGTTGAAACAATTCTGCCCTCCCCTCGTCCCGAAGACGTCGTAAAAGAAAAAGAAGAAGAAGAAGACGGATGGGAGGATTGTCTTCTTCAAACATTCTGATACGGAACAACGAATCGGGAGTGGTCGAAAAGGAATATGAAGCTCTTGCAGTCGTATCTCTCGGAGCGTAGGGAATCCATTCCTTTTGGTCCCCTCACTCTTATTCAAAGAAAACTCCCGAAACGTGTTGACAATCAGCGAGAGAAGAACGTCGTGATCCGTACCGATCTGCTCATAATCGGCTTTCCAGCAGGATCAATGAAAGAAAAGAAAACTTTCAGCATCGTCTGAATACGTTTGTGATCATGAACAATGTGGGTGAAATATGTAAAGGGACAGTTTGGCACAAGAACCACCACAAAATCTGCTGATGCCAAATTCTACTGTAATTGAAAGAGTACTGCCGAGTAAAAATCTCCACGTTTCCTGCGTTTTCAGAACCTATTACGAGCATTGCTTCCTCAGAGCCGAATTGTCCCCCTTTGAGGTTTGTCTGGAAACTCGAGTTCGCCGACCTTTTGGAAAATCTAGATTGACAGTACCTGCTTATTTTTCTTCAATTCCCTAATGTGTCTTTCGTAAAAATGATTCGTGAATTCTTGATTCCAAGCACTTTCCAACAAAGCGACTGTTTTGACTTTTGTTAAGTGCCTTGTTCATTCCAATGATAATAAAGTGCACTGAAGAACATTGGAAATTGTGGGCAAAAGTGTCAGATCTTGATTCAAATCGCATCACAAAGACGGGTTGTTTTTTCGAGTGACCATCATCAGAGGTCACCTGCTTTTCAGCCTGCAAAGCGTTATCAAGGGATGAACACTGAAACTCTCGATTTCTTCTCAAGAGACCAGAGTGTGTAACTGTTGTTACCTCCTTCATCCATCCATCCATCCATCTTCTCCAGCTTCTCCAGCTTCGCCTTCTTCTGCAAGAATGCGTGCCGGTCACTCCCTTTCGACGGCACGAAACACCAATTTGCCGTCGATTCCATTATTATTCATCATGCCCGCTATGTTTGGTTTTTGCGGCAAACAAGCCCACTCCTTCTGTTTTTGAGGTGAACATTCTCTCTCTCTCTCAAGTGCTGCCACGTCGAACCACTCCACCTCCTCTTTTGTTTTATAAAGGTTATCTCGCCATTCTCGGCGGCGCCAACCCTAATTATCCACTTACTTGTCGCCCCGTTTCCGATCTTACGCTTTCCCGTTTCTTCTTCTTCTGATCGTGTTTTGGAGCTTGTTTCATTCCTCTCCCCCTCTCTGAAGGCGGGTTGGCCTAGAAAACGCGGTTTTTTGGTTGTCGATCAGCGAGAATCCTCCTCATGACGGATTCTCGATCAAACTTCAGAGTGAACACACTCGAAACGGGGGGGCCATATCAAGTACGTTTTTCAAAGAATGAAACACTCTTTCCACCGTTTGGCAACTTCAGCTGCTGCTGATGCAAAAACGTCTCGCGTTTTTGCCGCCGTCTTCTTCAAATCCCCGCCTTTCTGATAAGTGAAAGCCGTCGAAAAAAGGCGAGGAAAGTGACGATCTTGATGTTATCACATCAGGCCGCCCACGTCGTGCCACGTCATCATCCCCCGTTTCCATCGAGTCACCTGCTTCTTCTGCTTCTTTTCTGAAACAGAAGACGTTGATGGAGAAGAACAAAGCCTCCACGAAATTGTCGACCTTGATCATCACCACTGATATAAAGAGAAAAGAGAAGAAGAAGCTGGCGGCGTGCCAGCCAAACAACGGGTCACTTCGATCCAAATTGGCCCATTTTGGAACGACGCCTTCTCATTTTATGGCTGGCAATTCAGAAGAAGCGAGGGAAGGAAGAAGACGTCGTCGTCGGCAGAAAAGCAAACTGTATCTGGCAAAGGGCAGCAGAAGACGTTTGCCGCCCCCACCGAAGAGGCCCTATAAAAGTTCCAGTGCCTAATTTCAACGTCTTCTCGCTTTTATAGCCGAAAAACTGAATGAATCAGAGAGAGAGAGAGAGAGGCCTAGCTTTCACCGAGGCTTTCGCTCTTCCAGGGATACAGTGGGGTCTCGAAGCGAAAACTTTCGATCTCACTTCATCTTCTTCACACGCCTCTCTCATTAGATTCTGATATTCATTTCTGTCACTTTCACCCCCTCATTAACAGCGACCGTTGCCCTTTTCCCAAAAAGGTGTGGCTTCGTCGCGTCGACGCTTCAGAAGACGTCAGACGACACCGCTTCGTCTTCTACTTCTTCTGAAGTCACTTCTGACCGGACAACAATATCTTTTTTCTGTTTTCATGGTCATCGTCTCCCATTGTCCGCCCTCCCTTCTCTCTCTCTCTGAAAATGGGAGTTTAATTAAGAGAGTGACCTTCGTCGCGAAGATCTCAATCGGGCCGAAGCAGCAGCAAAAAAGCTCTTGTTTCAGCTGTTTCATTTTCAGATAACAATCTCTTTCTAATTCTCTTCCTCCTTGCGCCCCGATTGATCTTTTGTCGTTATTCTCTGCTGCAACAGCAGGCTCCGCCCACTTTCAGCACTTTCCTATGTCTCCTCTTCCGTTTTTTCGGTCAGCATCTGAAATCGAAAACAGAATAAGAAGGAGAAAAAGGGTTCGCCCGCCTTTTCAAGATTCCGCCGAGATTTATTACGAGAAGAGAGCGAGCGCTTCTGGGAAGTGTGTAAGAGAAACGTTTTTATCTCCTCCTCTCCCTCCTTCTTCTGATTCTTCAGATTCCTCTTATTCTTCTTCCAGTTGTAGGCGTCCCTCGTTTTCAGATTCAATCCTTTCTTTTCCTTCCTCTTCGAGACCATGGCCTAGCTTTCTCACGGCCACAACTGTATCGAGTCTGTGTCTGGAAGCGAGCAAGTGTCGATGGACCCCCCCGAAGAAGTTAGGCCACTATGCATTCCTAGTCCCCCTTCTTTTTCTGGCGTGTCACGTTTCGAATAGTCACACTCCCGAGCCTCGTGATCACCTATCGATAAGCCGCCGACGTCTTCTTCTTCTTCTTCTTCGCATCCTCCTCGTCGAGGCTGCGCTTCTCTACTGCTACTTCTATTCGACACTGCCAATTTGGCAAGTAGTGTGTAAAGAAGAAGAAGAAGAAGCGAGGAGAGAAGACGTTCGGTGCGAGAAAACAGAGAAACCGGCGACGGGGGGCGGCCTCCTCGCCCCCCTCCGACGTCTTCAATCAACCTCTCCCAACCCCTTTTCCGTTTCTTCGCCTCCCCCGCGTCGCTCTGAAATTGGCTGCTTCTCTCTGACCACTATTTAGAGAAACGTCTTCTTCTTCTTCTTCTGGAGAATTGGGAAAAGGAGAAGAAGAAGGTGGAAATGAAGGGGTGCGAAGCCGAGAAAAAGAAGGAGAAGAAGGAAAGGAGACGTTCGTTTCCGGAAGGCTGATTATACTTTCTCTCCTCCCTGTCCGATCCCAACGTCTTCTGAATTCGGAATTCAGAAGTCAAGAAGGTGTGTTTCAGATGAATGGAGGCAGGAGACGTCGGATCCCGACGATGGACGCTGCGAGGCTGCTTCTCTTCGTAGTTTCAGTGGTTACTGTAGGAAGATTACGGTAGCTAGACCCCAACCAATCGGTTTTCAGGCTCAGCAGATGTTCAACGGACAACGTCCCGCCTTCGTGAGACAACAGGTGAGAGCTCTCGGAGCCCCTGTTTCCAGATCCGACCCGTTTCAGCCACAGCAGCAGTTTCAGCAGCTCCAGACGCCCTTCCAGCAACAGAGTCGGAATTTCGTGTGAGTTCTTTTCCGTGCTTGCTGCAGCCCGCTTTGCACCGCTTCTAGAGAGAGAAGGAAGTGAACACGAGAAAGAGAGAGAGAGAGAGACTGTGTAAGGGCGTTACAACTTGCTTCAATGGTTATGATAACATCTGTTCTGTCGTCGATCAGCCGGAAACAACTTAACCACAAGCTGCAATTCCAGTTTAGAAGACGTTGAGAGAGAGGGAGAGACGCTAGAATCCGTGCCTTTTTCGCACTTTCGTCGTGTGGCGCTGAAAGTGAGGAAGTGTGAAAGACGGGGAAAAGTTGAGATGCGTATCGCTTCCCGTGTGCTTTGATCCGTGATTTCAGCGTGCCGTCTGCGTCTCCACTCCGCCATCGGACCCTCTTCACGCGTCAAATCAGCCATCGACACCGTCCCCGTCAAAGGTCTTCTGCCTCTTCTTCTGCCTCTCACGTCTTCCGAAACACGTCTTCGCCTCCTCAGCTAACCCGTGTCGTGTCCGCCTCACTCCAACGGCTCCGAACTAAAAACGTCACGCGTGCCCGTGCTAATCAACGACCGTCTCGGATCAACTCTAACATTTCCAGAAGACAGCCGTTCTTCGTCACTCCGAGACCGCAGCAGCAGCGGCCGCAGTTCCGGTTCGTGCGACCGCAGCCCCGGCCCGTCGGGGCAAGACTCCAGCCGGCCTTCGTTCGACCGCCCGTCCGGACTGTCCCCGCCCCGCCCCCTTCCCCGTTTGCTCTGCGAGCCCCGCTGTCTCCGATGCCGTTCGGATCGGTGCAAAGACCGACGGGACGACGTCTTCTGCAGAACAACGCGCGACTCCAAGTGCGGCCTCCGACGCCTCCTCCGACTCCCCCCGTCCTCCTCCCCTCATCCTCCACTACCACCCCCCTTCCGTCGACGACGACGCCTTCTTCATTCCCAACGACGTCTCCGGCCCCTCCCCCGTCGTCCGTCCTCTCTTCTTCCCTTCGAAAACCGATTCGAGTGGAGCAGCTGAGTCTGAATCTGCGACGAAAACCGCAATTGACACGTGGCCTCTCGAGAAGACCGACGACGTCTTCTAACCAAAAGTTTCCACTCATCCGACATCAACCGACTCACCGAATTCTTCAACCCGATAGGTTTGACGACTAACTTCTCGTTTCGTCTTTTGAAAAAGACCCATTGAACATGGAAAAATGAGGATTTACGGAAGGAAACCGAGTGATTTCAGAGTGACTCGTCCGATTTCGACGACGACGACGGAGAGCAGCACGACTACATTCGTCCCTTCTTCCACCGAATCGTCGGAGGCCGAACTGAAACGAGTGAACCATCTGAAGCAGGTCGACGACATCGAGGCCGCCATTCTCGCCGCAGTGGCCGGTGAGAACCTCCTTCTTCTGTGCGGTAGAGCGCATTTCCGATCGTCTCAGACTCCTCTTCGCCCGCCACTACACTCGTTCCTTCGTCGTCGACACACCGTCCTCGACGCATCCGTCCCGGACACCGACGTCCTCGTCCACTCGCTCCGCCACGTGTCGACAGCATCGAAGAAGCCGTGCTGAGAGCGGTTCTGGAGGCGACGACACCGACGGAAGACGTCACTCCGACGACTACAGAAGAGACGACGACTACTTCTGAAGAGCCGACGACGACGACGCTAGCGACGACTACAACTGAGAAGACAGGTGAGAAGACGTGACGGATGAGAAGAGAGAGACGTGGATTCAGAAGCGACCTCGTTGTTCCCGGCATTCGCCACCAGAAGACCGGCACACAGAAGAAGAACGACTACAGTGCCTCCGACGACAACGACTTCAGAAGAGCCAACGACGACGACTCCAACAGAAGGTGAATTGACAGAAGAGAATTTCTGAACTCAGGAAGATGTTCAGAATCTACGACGACAACGACTGAGGCCACGACGACTTCAGAAGACGCCACGACGACTTCAGAAGAGCCGACGACGACTTCAGAAGACCCCACGACGACTTCAGAAGATCCGACGACGATAACGATTCCAATACCGGAAGAAGAAGAAGAAGAAGACATGAAGAAGGAATCAGAAGACAAACAGCTGCATCAGATCGAGCAGAACATCATTTCAGGTGAAATCGCTTTCTGACGTCTTCCAATTCCTCTTTTAGCCCTCACGACGCCGTCTCCGCCTCCTTCAGAAGGAACGTCTTCTTCCCCGACGCCACCGACGTCATCTGAGACAACAGCTCCTTTCCCGACGCCTTCTGGATCTCCGGCCCCTCCGGGACCTCCTTCGTTCGCCCCGACGCCTTCTGAATCCGTGCTTCAAGTCGGACCGCCCGGTTCGATGCCTCCTTCAGACGACATTGTCGACGAGCTCAACGGATCCTCCGATTTCTTGCAAGTCGCTCAACGTCTTCACTTGCTCCGCCGACTACTTCAGTGATTTCGATGTTCCAAGTAATAACCAAACCCAATAATAGATCAGATACTCACTTCGTCGTCTAGGATCCCTGTTTTATTTCCTTCCTTTGTTCCAAATCCTGATACGGGTTCTTCGCTAACTCCGAAATTGTAGATAAAATCGATGAATTTTGAATTTATTTCAACATTTCTGTAATCGACAACATAACAAAAAATTGGAAACAACAATGGAAAGAAAGAAAAAAGTGTTTACGATAAAAATGATTGTATAGGAGTAAAGAGATTTTGAGGTAACAAGTGTTAACAAGGAGAGTAGCATTAAACGAGTCAAATCAACAAGAACATACAGATTTCACAGTTCTTGTCGCTTATGCAACAAGGATGCGAATCACAACAAAAAAGATTATCACTCTCGTACAATATGCTTTATTCATCATCGCACTCGACTTCCTTCTTGACCTTCTTGTCCTTCTTCTTCTTCTTCTCGGTCTTCTCTTCCTCTTCTGTCTCTTCGATCTTCATTTTTTTAATGCCCGTCGTCTCTTCGCTGTCATCGAACCGCTTGTGCTTGCGGCTCGTTGGAGCATCGGCTGTAGCGTCGTATTCGTACGTCTCGCTCTTGAACTCGTACTTGTCGTGCCGGTGGGATCCGAAGTTCTGCTTCTTAGACGGTCCGCGTTCAGACTCCGATCTCAGCACATTTTCGAGAGCAGCACGGGCCTCAATTCCGATCTCGTTGCTGGCAGTCTCATCGGAGAGCGCGTCGATGCGAGTAGCCAACGAACATTTTGCCGCGAGTTTGCGGGCCATCTTTCCCTTGACCTTCGGTGGCGCTTGGGTGATGAGCTGAGCGTGATAGATCAATCCGTACTTTGGCGTATCCTTCTTGGTTTTAAGGGCACGGAAGAGAGCCTTCTCAGCTCCAAGAATCTGGATGGTAGAGGCTGGAGCTTTGGCCAACGAGACGAGAGATCCGGCGTGGGAGATCAGACGGGCTCCGACCAGCTCTCCGAGGAGCACGGTGAGATTCGGAGCGAGGGCGGTCATGCGATTCTTGAGGTAGTCGAAAAGCTGGGCACTGAAATACAACTTTGTTGCTATGACGCGAACACAATCTCTTACCGATATTGAGATAGCTCAATAACCTGCTCACAGAGTCCCTTGATGTGGATGAGATCGATGTCGGAGATGTCAGTACCCATGGAGATTTCAGCGTCCTCTTTGACCTTGGCCTCCAAATCTTCCGGAAGAATCGAGGACAAGTCGGTATTGATCATGTTTTGACGCATGCCGACGGTCTTAACGATCTGAAAACAGAAACTTTTGAAATGAAACTATTTGAATTTCCTCAACCTTAGCGTAAGCTTGGTGATCCTGAATGATCTTTCCCAGCTCGGGGAAGTGCCATCCGTACCACTCTCTGGTTCTCATGACGTAGTTGTTCAGTTCCTTGTCGAGGTCATCAAGCAGCGAGACGGCTTGAACGATCATAGTGTCGATTTTCTCCGGGTTGAACTTGACCTTGTAACGGGCAAGCGAGTGAGCAACAGCCAGGTTCATGGCGTTCATCTCCTCCTTGTGCTCAGCGAGCAGCTCTTCGATGTGAGCTCGCACTCCTCTCATCAGTTCGTTGATGGAACTGTCATGAACGCAGTTCAGCGAGAGCTTCTCCTGCAAATTTAAGTTATTTTAGTCATCCCAATCATTTCGGGGTGTTCGTCGAACCTTGATAAGGTTTCCAAGCTTGGCGTCACCGACAGCGAGTTTTTCGGTATCGTCAACACTCGATTTGAGGAGTTTTTTCAGAGTCTTGCTGAGCTTTCCCTCAGTAATTTCAGAAGCGGCTTCAACAGCTCCGGCGGTTGTTTTGAACTTTTTGAACGAAACCAGTTGCAAGCTAAATTTATTGACCATCCTTGATTTCAACTAATAAAGAAATCTCACTTTTCTTGAGCCTTCTCGGCGGTGTTGAACTCATCCCAGATGTTGTCAACATTTTTCAACTTCTTTTCGTTGCTGAGCTTGAACACGGCATAGCCGGCTGCCACCTCAAAAAGGACCAGCATATTACCTGCAAAATAATAATTTCATGCTTTGAGAAAACATAGAAACGAGCAGTCAAGAGCAATCTTAACGAAAAACAGCAGGTTCGATACTTTGAAGGGTTATGAACCGGTCATCTAAGTACGAACTGCTCATAAATTAACTTTTTTGGGTTTTTAAAACTGTTTCCCTGATTATGTCGGAAAAAAATGGGGTTCAAATCGATTTTTTGAGTGCAAAAACACGAAAATAGGACAACAACGAGAGAAAAGAGAAAGAAAACGCGTGCCAATAGCCTTCGAATTTATTTTCGTGGCGAGACCCGTGCGCGGAAATTCAAAAAACGAGCGAGTGTACTCCTCTCGGACAAGTTGTCGGTTTGTCGAAGAGACTCGTTTTTTCGCCAAGAATGCCGAAAGTGGAGAGAATACATTAAAGCTTTTGTGAGAGACTTTTGAAAAATTTTATGAACTGCAAATTACAATAGAAAAACGGAAAATATCTAAAGTTTTGTACCAAAACAGCCCGAGTGGCACGTCTTCCCACCTGTAAACGGGGTTTTTGAAGTCGTGAAATCGAGAGTTTCCCGAGTTTTTTCGGGTTTTTCTCCGACGGAACCTCTGGTTTCTCACAAAAGAAACAAAAATTCAGAAAAGTTTATTTCAACCTCACACAATAACAACGACATGTTTCGGGATGGAAGATTTTCACCAAAAATTCCTGCAATAAGAGAAATCAATGACTAGAACAATCAGTCGTGGAATAAAAACCAAGGGAAATCTATTGGAAACCTGAAAAGAGGCATCTAGACCTGAAAGTGATTCAAATTTACAAAGAAAGCGGCAAATGCAATGAGTCTTGTTACATAATGAACGGCACGATATTCTTCTCGAACTTCTTGTACTGCTCTTTGGGCGAGCTCGTCGAGCTCAGCGAGCCGGCTGTTTCGTCACATTTCCCGTTGACGCACTGTCCCCAGAAGCAGATGGGGTAGTCCTCGAAGCCGTGACAGACGCCGTTCCTCCTCACTTTGCTCACGCAGCTCGGCGGATGATCGTCGTTCGTCGGAATGTAGCAGAAAAGGTATCTGCAAGAGGATTCTGAAGCGAGAAGACGTGGGAGACGCCTCACGGAGAGTCGCAGTCTGGCCGCTCTTTGCTGCACGTCGGTCTCGGCGCGTACTCGTACATGTGGTCCGTGTAGCCGTTCGAGAGCGCGTCCTTGTTCTTCAGCGGCTGAAAGAAGAGCCTGTTTGCAGTGGAGCGCACTTCCCGACTGCACCTGGAGCAGGGGCATCGAGTTGTCCGAGTTGTGCCAGAACGGGAAGCACCGTTCGTCGCTTTTCGGGTACTGAGACTCGCGCTCCTCGCGCGTCTGCATGTTCTGACGCCAGTGCTCGAAGATCCAATCAATCATGCCGTGGTGGTAGACGAAACAGATGTCGTTCGACGACGAAAACGACTTGCTCATGTCGCCGTCTTCAAGTATTTTGGGAATTTAATCAGCGCGAGCAGTGGGACTCACTGACGAAAAAGTGGACGTAGTCATGCGAGAACTCGAGCATTCTGGCGTCCAGCGTGTGATTCATGGGACACGTCTGCAAGAATTCAGAAGTTCAGAAACAAGAGTTCACGACAGACGGTGAGGGGCATCGAGGCGCCGAGAATCATGTTGATGTCGGGGTTGTTGATGAGCCAGTCGACTCTGGCGTCGTTGAGCATCTCGCCGGAGTCGTCCTCGTCAAAGTTTCGGAATATTTGCGCGCGTCCTTCCATCGTCTCCCAGTTGTGGTACGGTCCGTTCTTGACGAAGCCGTTCTCGTCGACTTCTCCGAGGAAGAGCTCGGAGAAAATTATCGAATCCTTCGGCTCGGGGAGCAGCGAATCGAGGGTGGAGTCCCAGAAAGGAATTCCGAAATCGGGGTTGCGCATGTGATCGCGGAGGGCGATCTCGAGCCTCTTGAGGAACTCCCTGTGCCACAGAGTGAACGCGGGTCCCGAATGGACGCCCGAGTACTTGTGCACCCGACCGATGCGGTTGTACAGGCCGCTCTTCTTCATCGCATTCCACGCGTCCTCGATCATCCGTCGCTCCTCGTGCTTCATCGCGCGCAGTTCGTGCCGCACCGCCCGTTTCAGCACTTTTCCACTCGAAAGCACGCATTCGCCGTCCTTCACGCTGCTTCCTTTGTAGTATCCGCAGACGCATGTTCTGTTCAGACAACCCATGTATTTGGCTTCGTGAGCATTCCAGTCCGGGGCGACGAAGACGTCGTTCTCTGGCACATAGTGCTTTCCGAACGCCGACTCGTCCTTTTCCTCTGCATTCACCTGAAGACAAAGATCTGAGAGAGAGAGGATCGGAGACAAACTGACTGGATCGTGGTCGTAGTGCATGTGTCGGAACCACGGCTGCTCGAACTTCTCGTAGTAGGTTCTGTTGCCGATCGAGTATTTCGTGACGGTCACGTACGCCCTCGACGTCTCCAGAAGACACAGAAGAAGAAGAAGAAGCACGATCCGACGCATCGTGACGACGTCTACAGCTTCTTCCGAATGAGCGATTCTTTGTTGGCCAGAAGCCGGCAGACTCCGCCCACTTTCTGCAATCAAGTGTGTGTGTATTACATTTTCTCATTCATCACCAATCTCATAATTTGGCCTTTCTTCCGGAAATACGCGAAAAAAGAGAAGAGAGAGAGAGAGAATCAGGAGGAAACGAGTTTGTCTACAAGTACAACGGAGAAAAAGAAGTCCGCCCGGGCGGCGTCCCATTGATTCCGGACAGCTTCCGTATTGCGCAACGACGACGACGACGACGACGTTTTTGCAGAATGGAGAGTGACAAATGAACATACACACACACTAGCAGGAGAAAGTGGGAATTCTGAATCCAGAAGACGTGCGAGTTGCCTGAAAAGGGGAGTGTTTTCTTCGTCGAACGGACGAGACACCACGTGCGAGACCGGAGGAGGAGGAACGGGTTCTCGTCCGACTCAGAAGTGCGCTCCGATGCGAATCCCACACTGATATAATATGATGTGGAAAACAAGCGAACGAGAAAACAGGGGGAAGGATCGGAAGATCGCAGCGAAGCGAACTGTTCGGAATCCACGTTCCTCCGCGTTCTGCAGAGTTTTCGTGATTCGCAACGCTTCTTATGGCCTCCGAACCGCGCAATAAACTACGATTCTCTCGCTGAAAACCATAAAATCGCCGCCTACACCTTCTTTTTTTGGGCAATGTGGGGCCCCGTGCGGGCGTGATTAGTCGCCGAACGAGCGAGACAGAAAAGGGGAGGCTGTCCGGCAAACAACCTGAAACAAGTCATCTTCTGATACCGCCGGGGCACCGTATTTTGGTCGCCGATGAATCAGGAGGAACAAAAACAATGGACCGACCAACACTCGCCGCCCATTTATTTGTTTCTTTATTGTAAAATAGCGTCCATCACATGAATAGAAAGAGCCCGAACAGGAAGCGAAATTTTGATGATTAATAGCTGACATCACAATAGATTATACCACCCAGTTGAATATTGCACACATTATTATATAGTTTCCGTCGTTTCTTCTCAATTGTTCGCTCCTCCGAACCAGCTCGACGAGAACCTGTCGTAGAAGGCGCTCAGCGAAGAGGTGCTCTTCGAGGATCCCTGCTGCTGCGGATTGGCCAGATATCTGTTGCTCTTGAGACGGACTCCTCCGTTCTTTTTGTCACCACCAATCTGAAAAGAGCACACTGGATGGTAAAAGGGCGTTCTGATTCTTACAGCTCTGTCAAGTCTAGGAACAGTCGGGATTCGAGAAGGTTGGTCGAGATGCACCCCCAGATCCTGGATTCTGGAGTAGGACTGCGGCAGCTGGACATCCTTCGTTGGAAGAACATCTGTTACGAGACTCGAGAACAGCACCTGCCAAAACATAGAATTTGCAAAATCGGGGAAGCGTAATAGCACCTGGTTTCTAGTATAGACCAACTTCACATTCGTCGCGATGAGTGGTGCGAACAGAGATACGTCGAACGGATCCATACGGCTCTCTACCTTTTGACCAATTGCACGGATCCTGTAAAATCAGGAGAATTGCGGAAGAGCAGAGAAACTGGTTTTTACTTGGAACCGGGGAACATGGCAGCGAGCAGTTGACAATCGAAAAGGACCTGCAGAGTGGAACGGGTCGGCAAGGACCACGAATCCGCAAACTCGTCGACTCGGCCACCTATTATTTCCGCAAAACGAATCGAAATGTGTTCAGCGAGACGTTTCCGAATCTTCTTTGTCAGCAAATGAGCAATGGAGGCGTCCGAAAGACGACTTGAAATGTCGAATAAGACGGCTTGAAGAGGAGGAGAAAGAGCGACAGGGACTGTCACTTCGCCCACATCGGGAAGCTCGATCGTTTGGAACTCCTGTAATAGGTTGAAATGATGGAAGTCTGCAGAATTAAGAGGTCACCATGACGAGACGAAGAGCGTACATTCCTCCTTCGAAGGACTCAAGGTACTCGGCCAGATTTGAAGCCGTCACGTTCTCGTTGATAACGACCTCACAAAAATCTCTGGAAGTGTTGAGAAATTAGGAATTTATTGCGAGCGAACGAGACAACGTTGTCTCTTGATCCCATATCACTTCGTTCGGAAACCCTCTCTATTTTGGGAAGTGTCCGATATCAGGCCACAAATCATTCGCAGATTCACTACTTTCCTTCTCGTGCGACCACTTCAGTCCTCGCACTTAACCTTCCCCTTCCGAATTCGAAAATGGTCTCATGAACCTTCTTCTTCGTCTTCTTCTCGCCACTTTCCCTTTCTTCTCAGACTCTTCTGTCAATCGGTGTCGTCGCATCGCGACGGGCGGACTAGGTCCATTTCTCTTCCCCGATGTTATCGAGCGAGACCCGAGAAGGCCACCCATCCATTTCAGATACGTCGAGACCGTATCGTAAGTTGAATCCCGATCCGATCCTCTCCCCTCTTGCCTGGCGTTCGCGCTTGTTTTTGCTCTACCTCCGCCGCGGCCACCCCAATTACGGAGGCCCCGCCAAACAACACCTCGTCGCCGTCTCTCGGAAACCAAGATGGAAAGGAAAAAGAAGCGAATGTGCGTATTATGCGAGACGGGCGCCGGTGAACCAAAGAAGGAAAGCAGTGATAAGCCGAGGTCCGTCTCTCGCGGGCCCGTTTCCATGGTTGTGTTGTGGCTGTGTGTACTTCCACATCTCCCCCTTCCAGCCGCTATCTCGCATCAGCGACAGCCGCGGCGGCGGCTTCAGCAGCTCTTTCTTTCTCTGCCTCGCCTCCCCGGCGGCCCACCGACCACATCTGATTAGAGAATTATTATATATATTCGAAATATGTATATCACCGTCGCGCCTCCTCCTTTTTCTCGTTCTCCGCCCCTCGCGTCCTGCGCGGTGTGGCGGGGCCGGATTTGGTGGAGCGCGCGGTGGGGAAAAGAGGAAAAGAAGAAAAAGAAGAAGGGAAGAGGAGAAAGGTGTGCAGCAGGGCAGCGAGCAACGGAATGGAAGAAGACGAAGAAGGGGCCCTCTCTCTCCGACGAAGCGACGAAGAAAGAAAGCGGCGAGGACCCGCGTCGTCAGCGAAAAACACAACGAGTCCCCGATATCAGCAGATATCGGCAGCGCCCAGATTAGGGGCTCTCTCTCCCTCTCGAGCAGAGAGGTCTCTCGCCCACCACCACTCCCCGTTTCGAGCCCCGAGCTCGAGGAGGAGGCTCTTTTCAATTGTAGCTTTTCATTCGTCAGAGTCCCGGCTGCTGATAATCGAAATCACATCATCGAGGTGAGTAGGCGGTGGCGGCCGACAAAAATTGTATCGAACGGGCCAGAGTGTACAGTGCAATTCAATTTAACCGAGAGGGAAAGAGAGTTGCGTTGTAACCTAGCGAGAGGGAAAATAAACTAGCGAGAACCACGATCCTTTTTGCCACGTCATCCTCATTCAGGAGCAAAAAAACTTGTTTACTTCGTTTAAAAGGAAGCCAAATCCGGGTGGCTACCGTAGCCATTTTCTTTCTCTGTCCGTTCCCAGCTCGTTTCATCAAATGTTCCCATTCCGGCTACCGTAACCCTTTCAATCGTCACTATGGCTCGCCCGTTATCTCATTCCCATCAAAATTCGCCCCCATTGTCCTTCCAAGTGCAACCTCAAAATGTCATTGTACGATCGGACGGAGGGCCCGCCCACACGATGGCCATTTCATCAGAGTGCGGCCCCCAAAAATCGCCTCGTCCGCGTTTCGAAAACTTTTCATTTTCAAGGCTGTTTGCTTGCGAGGCGGGGAGGGCGCCCCGCGGCCATCAGAAACCATTTTTGCTTCGTCGTGCTGATTGAGGGGTTCGATGCACACTTTTTGCATCGCACACTTGTCAAACACGTATTTGTGCCAGCGCATTCATTCATGTGACGACGAGCTCTTATCTGCGTGTTAAAATCGTCCGTCAGCAATACCGTCCGTTGTCCGTTGCACTTTCATGTAGTTAGAGGAGAGAGGGTTCCCCCACACTCATTGATAAAAGGTTAGCGAGAGGAGACGCAGAGAGGGCCGAGGGCATCGGCGCTTTTGAGCCTAATGACGGGGGAGCGAGAGAAAGGGACCCCCGAATTAGAGCGGATCTTCGAAGTCGCGCGCTCCTCCTTCTGACTTGTCAAGACATCCCCTTTTGTGCGTGTCTGTGAAAAGAGGCACACAAAATTCAATATTTGCTTTCGTTCTTCCGAGGCCCAAAAGACCAGCGGCGCCCCGCTCTCGAGGTACCTACACCTGAGATGCCACGTCACAGTTCCCGATCGTTACAATGAAGATCAAAGTCCGGTCCTCAATGTTCGAGTATCACACGTCTGAATCACTGTTATATCATTCCAGCCAGAAACCTTTTATCTTTCCCGTCCGGCCACATCCGCTTCTCGCATTTTTTGTTTGTGTGCCCGCCGCGCCGCTTCTCTCCGTCTCTTGACGACATTCCAGAACTCCCGACTGACGGCCCCGGTCCTCCACCATCGCCAGGTGAACTGAAACCAGCGCCCTCGTCGATCGGGCCGTCTCGTCGAAGCGCACACAAACACACGCACACAATCGAAATGGAATCGGGAGAGTGAGAGAAAGAAGGGCCAGCCTGTGTGGAGAAACGAATCGAATCGAAGCGGGGCCGGTTGTGTATACATGGTTGGTTGCGGCGCCGCCCGCCCGCCGGCCCTCCGCCGTAGAAAATCGTCGGCGCTTCCTCGATCTCAGCGATATTTCGATTAGAGAGAGTGCGCGCGCGCAATCGGCCCTCGAGGTCCGTACTCGAGAAGGGAGACACACAATAATGCGGATCGGGCGGCGACCGCCAGCGACTTTGGAGGGAGAGAGAGAGAGAGAGGCGATGCGAATAGATGATCGAAGTGTACAGTATCGGGTACGAAGACGGTCCAAGGATGATCGAAAAATAGCGATGGATTCGCGGAGAGAGACCATCGGCCCGTCCTGTCTAGCACATAGAAACAGCCCATGCTGCTGCGCAATGCGATTCTTCGGGCGACGCGGGTGGGCGCCAAACACAATGCTTCTCTACAGTAAGCGAGAAGAGACCTAGAGAAATTGAAGGAGACCACAATAAATTCGCAACATTTTCGCCCATTTCACCTCGAAACTTCGGAGGTTCGACCCTCTTTCTTCTCTTGTTCCGAGACAAATGGCAGTGTTCCCATTCCATTCTCCAATTTCGCATCCAAAGTGTGTCCCCTCGAACGAGGATGGATCCTCCCTCGTCTCGAAGTTCCGCGTTTCTGTTCGTATTCTGAAGATTCCCTCTCGGTCCCTCGAGGAGTTTCCGTATTACACGTGTAGTGGAGTCTACAATCGACAAGAGCAGCCATGAAATTTGGGGAGGGAGGGTAGGACCAAACAAGATGATAACGGGTGACAACGGTGCTGGGCGGTGCCACGTCACCCGTTTTGGACACACGATTTCAAAGACCTTCAAAACTGGACAATAAATGCGAGCCTCTGCGGAAAGGGTACGATTTGCATAGCAATTCGGTGTGTCCTCTTTGTTCCTCGCCGGTCCTCCTCGTACGACTAAAAATAACGGTGGGCGCCTGCCTCTTCTACCATCCTCCGCTTCTCCTCTCCTCTCGGAAACCGTTTCTCTGATGGAACGACCGGGGGAATGAAGCGTCCGCGAGAAACGGGAACGATCAATAAAAACAAAAGCGACCGGACGGAACCCCCATCAGCCGCCCCCGAGTACAAACATCGGCCGGCGACAAGTGCGTCCCGCACAGTTCAGCGCCGTCAACAACAAGCCACCCTGCGCGCAGATCGTTCCGATTCCAAGGTCCGTCCGAAGGTACGGACGGCCACAAACATCTCACTATCTGACGCGTATTCCGTCCACCCCCACCTTCTTCCTCCCTCGCAAACAGTCCAGGTCCTTCTCCCTCCCCCTCTCCCTCTCTTCTTATCAGACCGTCTACCTCTTTCTCCTTTCACTCTCCGTTTGAAATCGCAACATTTGCCTTTAGGTATGTCACTTTCCTCTGAGCGCTCCTTCTCCTAAAAATGTTGCCATTTTACTGCTGCTATCAGTGTTTCGGCACACTTTGCGCTTTTGCTGTCCAAAAACTGCCTATTACGTAGTCGGCGGACATGAGTTTCGGAAGAAGAAGAAGAAGAAAGGGGGAGGAACGCAACGAACACGCCCTCCAAATTGCCATCAATTTGAGATCGGGGGGACGGCTCCGGGGGCCACTTTCCGGAGACTGCACACTTCAGTCGGTTTGTTATGGTTCCGTTGTCAGTGCGGCCGCCCGTGACGCTGCTGTGATTCATACGTGTGTCATGCACAAACATCGGAGACGGTGCCGCTGCGCCAACGGACGTTTCGCGCACTAGGAGGAGCCCTCGAGTTCCCATCTGGCAACTCGTCAGTTTCTCTTTGTTCGGATGCCGAGGGGTCGTGTGGCACAGGCACGCGGGGAGGAGGTGACAAACATATTTCCAAATCGTCCCGCCCCTTCTCCACTCTTCCGACACATTTCGATGTACCTCCCCACCTGTTGAACGGACGGACGGGCGGCCAAAACACTTCGCGGGCCGTGTATGTACAATGCTGGAATTCCAGCAGAGAGAGAAAGAGAGAGAGCGACTGAAAGATACGAGCTGAAAGTTCCCTTTTTCGCGCGATCGTTTCTATTCTCTCTCACGTGATACATGTGCCAGATGGGTGGCAGCGACACTGAGTCATCTGATTCGAAAACGGGCCCCTTCGTCTCCTTCCAGTTGAAGTTCCGAGTGTGTGGGCGGCGGCGACCGTGACTGGGCAGGAAAAGCAATTACCATATTCTCGCGTGAAATAGAGTCGATTATTCCATTCCGCGCGCCGCACTCCGTTCGTTTCATAACCCATTCCCAGTCTTCTTGTCTTTCCCATTCCGCCGAAAAAAAAAACAGTTCGGTCGCTTCTAGAAGCCTCTCTCTCTTTCTCGCTCTCGCTGTCTCTAACCCATTCATTTCCTACTTCATTCCTCGGTACAGTAATCCGTTTTGAAAACGAAAGGCGTGGCCGACGGGAGAAGTTAGGAGGGGACCACCTTCCGTGCGGGAGAGAGTGAAGCGTGGCGACTATGGCCCTACCGTGCGCACCAATTCCGACACAGTCTGCAATTAAACACGGATCGGGACGGGAAAGGGACACAAAAGTGTCTCTGCCCACCTCGTCCTCTCTTTGTATAGTGTCTCTCGATCGCCCCGAGTAGTGCGGTAGAGGCGACGGAGAGATCGCGCAAAATGAGAAGTTTCCGAAAGGGATGGGAGGAAAGGGAGGAGGAGACCTGTTCGTGCAGCCGCCACCCGACTGACTGCCTGTCTTCAATGGTCTCTTCTCCCGTTTTCCCTTCGGCGTGGCCCCGTTTAGTCGATCCCCTCTTCTCTCGGCCGCGCACCAACCACTCCACTCCCGTTTCAACTAACAGCCAGCCCCCTAGTCAAAATGTCCTCGACCATCCCTCGTGTCTCTTGCGAATCGAAGTTTCGGTCGTTTCCACACGGTCCCCACACACACAGTTCCATAATAAAGTGCGTCAGCGTGTTTGTTCAGGACCGCTGTTGCCACGCGCCTTCCTGCTTGTACTGTAATATTCCCGGCCACGTCGCTCTCTCCTCCTCCGCTGGTTCCCGGCACTTCCTTGTTCGCCTTATCTCTCCACTTCTTGCTTATCGCCCTCCGAACTCTCGGGCTCTCTTTTCGAAGTATCAAACCGCATGTATTCAGGTGATTTGAGCCATGAACTCGCTCGAATACCTCATCGCAAACACTTCCGGACTGCCCGATCAAACGCTCTCCGATGCGCTTTCCGCGTTGGCCTCTTCAACGAATTTGGAGAACCATGACGAGTACGACATGGAAGTGAACAGTGATGATGAAATGAAGATCGATCTGTCGGCTCTCATCAATCCGGGCAACATCTTCGCCGGCCTTCAGCTTCCGAACGGCAACGGCCGATTTCCGAATCCGTCGCCTCCCAGAACGAACAGTGGCGCGCACACGCCTATTAGAAAGCAGCCAGGGTAAGAGAAATAGCGGGTTTCGACAGATAAATTAATCGTTGACATTCGCAGAAGTCGTCCGGACCGAGGAAAGTTCACAATCCTCGACGGGACCGACGTCGCCGGGCCGGAAGAGGTGCTCAATGTCGACTTCGACAGCGAAATACTTCAAAGGATCTTTTCGGATCCGAAGCTCGGGTTAGTCGATCCCACTTCTCGACAGCCGCCTCATAGAAGCCATTCATTTCAGAATCCAGTTCTTGGCCCGTTACGGTCTCATCCCGAACACTCGAGTGTGTCGAGTGCAAGACTGTCCGAAGGATCAACTTATGAGTCTGATCAAGCATGCAAACGGATTTGTGGTTAGTTCTTTTCTCGATCATCTGTCAAGAACATAATTGAATTCAGTGGCGATGCCGTTCTTGCCGTAAGCGCCGCGAGAAGCGAATCATCACCAAGATTTCCGTGTACGAGGGAACGTTTTTGTTCTACTCCCGAATGCCACTCAACAAGTTCTTCATCTTCATGCTCATTTGGTGCGAGAACCCGGGGCTCTCGATCACTGAGTACAATCGGTTGATGGGCGAGAACCGACTAGTCGAGGAGACCATCTACAACACGATCGGATTCATGCGAGACATCATCCAGAACTGGTGTGACACCATCATCGCTTCCCATGTTCCAATCGGAGGAGCTCACAAAATCGTGGAAGTCGTCGAGACGCTCTCCACCGAGCAGCTGAGCAACAAGACTCGCAACCGGCGGACACGTCACTATACGACTCGAACTGTGTTCGTCTCGCTCGCTGACGATAAAATCAAGTCGGTCGAGTTCCCACTGGTGAGTGCTTCGTTCTGTTCTGTTGTCGTCATTCCTAAACTCTTTCTGTTTACAGCACAATGTTGGCGATTTGGAACGCGCTCTTTTGGAATGCGTGACGCCCGGAAGTGTGATCGTCATGCGAGACTCTTACATGGAACGGTTCGGACAACCGGAGGACGTCTCGAATGCTCTTTCGAACCACTACAAAGTCAAGTCGATTTGCGATGTGTGGCCAGAGTTCGACGAGCATGAACGAGCAAAGCAGTACATCAAGACCGAGATGAACTCGGTGCCGAATGTCCACCAGGAGCCGTACGCCTATGAGTACTTCTTCCGCCGCTGTTTCGGCGACAAGTGCTTCAACCATTTGTTGAGAGTGATCCGCCTTCTTTACCAGAAGTAAATCATTCCTTTTCCTTGTTCTGTTTCCGTAGTTCTTCTCGCCCGAGTCTAGTCGTGAATCCGTTTACCTCACTCATCGTAGCCGTTCATCTATTCGTCACTTGCCCGATCATTCCCCCTCCCTATTCAGCTGCTACCATCTTTATTGTTTGTCGTCTCTCATGTCAACAATCTCATTAGGTGCACCAAACTGTGATGTTCGTACCCCCAATGCAATAGTTTCCCCCAGTTCGTTCCCGCTATTCATATTTGATAACCACTTCTTTTCCTTCACTCTTCTTCCTCGTTCCTCGCGGAACCATGCCTTTTTCTGTGTTATTTCGTGATTCGGAGATGAAACCCGCTGTGTAATAATGAAGAAATGCTAGACTAGTACGTACCCGAGATTCTGTTCGATGATCGAGTGAAGACGTTGATTCAGCGAGGTGATCCTTTGCGAGTCTTTATCCAAAAGAGTGCACACGAGAGAAGACTCCGAGTGAATCAGAGCAAGCGCCAGACGAGCACGAGCCAGAGATCGACTCGCTCCGGGATCTTTGTCCGAGTGCAGTTCGCACAGTCTTAGCAGCAACTGCAGTACGTTCGTCGCCATCGTCTCTTTCAGCGCGTTCGCAGTTGCCACGTCGGCCATCGGACCGCAGATCGTCTCGAAGTGAGCGCACTTTTCGTTCACTTGTTCCAACGACTCCCACAGTGTTTTGACGCACCTGAATTGTTTGTTTGTTCGGCGTCGGCTGGTACGAGAGGGGAACCCGATTACACGGACCATTCAAAAGGGAAACAATAGATGGTGCGAGGGAGAGAGAAGAGAGTGGAGAAGGGAGGTATTGTTGACTCACTTGTAAAGTTGAGTCGATATTCCAATGTGCGACTGCGAATCGGGACGGTACGTTCGTTCGTCGAAGATCGCCGACGGAGGTCCATCGCTCGTCGATTCGAAACGTTTCTTGGCGGATAACTCGATCGATTCGATCATTTGAATCAGGAGAACGTTTGCTTTGTTGACGACGGCATTCTGGAGCAACTTATCGTAAACAGTGCGGCTCGATCCGATTCGAGGCCAGTCTTGTCTCAGGGACACAGTGATTGCCTGTAGAAGATCGATCACTTGGTCTAGACTGTCGAAGTACTCGCAGACTTCGGCTACGAGTTTGTGGGTCACTGCGCAGGTCCTTAACAGAGAGTTTAAACCAGAATGAGAAGTTATATATCACGCACTTATCAATCCAAACGGAGCACTTGTCGATGACGATTTGAGAGGGGAGGGTGCCAGCTCCACGTCCACTAAGCTTCTCGCGCAGATGTCTCCACACCTTGTCCATGTCTTCGTTGATGGTTCTCTCGAAAGAGTACGCCTGGTCGGCACACATCTCACGGATCAGCTCTAAAAACGACTTGACCCTGTTCAGCAAAGTATATCTATTTTTCTACTCACCGCATTTGTACTGGGCATTGCACACAGAATGGATTGCGTGGATGAGTTCTCCGTGCATGAACAGCTCCTCCACGACCGCCAACGTCTTCTTCACCTCGTCTACAATGCTCAGAATGGTGGCCGAGTCTTCGATGAGCTGATTGATGTGCTCGAACCGTTTTTCGAGGTACAAATCAAGCAGTTGTTCGATGTTTTTCCCTTGAAGCAGAGAAATCGCAGCCAGTTGATTTGTAGCCCAGTCGGCTCTCGCAATGTCACAGAGGGACGACGAGTTCTGCGATTCGAGCTCCGAGCGGGTCGCCACAATGCGGCTAGTCAGAGCTCTTGCAATCTTGTGGATCATTGGCGAAGAATGATTGCTGATTAGCTGCTTCTGAAGGTGCTCGACCATGCACAGGGCGACGACATCGTCCAGCGGATCGCCGTCATCTCCGCCGATGCTTGAAATCAGGTAGTTGACGGCGAAAAGATGCTCTCCGGCCTTCTGTTCGTCGCGTCCGCCTGTTCTGACGTGACTTGATTGGTAGCTGACTCGCGTGTTCGCAATGTCAGTCGCCAGTTTCTCGGCCAGAGAACAGACGTGCCGGACTTCCGAAGAGGCCTCCAGCACATCCCGGTAACGACGTCCGACCATCTCCCGAAGGCTTTCGCGCTTCCCTTCCATCTCTTTTCTGAAGAAATCGGATTCGTCGAAGACTAGTCTGAGTGCTCCAACTGAAAGAAAACCTACTCGAGATTCTGCTGGATGTGTTCCAGCTGATCTACAGTCAGATCCCGCATCAGACGGTCGACGTCCATCTGGAACTTTTGTCTTTTCACTTGAACTCTCTCGAGCTGTAACAAAAATGAAGATATTCACAATGTGCTGTACATAGTTCCCCATCATGGTGCTCACTTGACAAGAAACATATTTATGGGTATTTAGATAAAGAGGGCTTTGTGAAGAGGGTAGGTTAAATGATGCGAGGGTAATAATTTAAGTACTTGCACAGTGTTTTCAAAACGGGATGCGATGAGAATCCGAAAAATTTGGTGTACAATAAATTATCGTCAATAATAATAGTAATGAGTCGAAGTGACGAAGCGATTAATGTCCGCCTTCTCCCGCCTTTCCGGCAACTCGCTTGAAGTCGTTCATGTTGACCGCCGAGAGCGGAGTTCCGAACACGCTGAGCTTTACGAGCTCGGTCACCTGTAAGTTGTAGATCGTGAACGCGTTCAATATTATTTAATAAACAACCTCTCCACCTCCGATGTTGTTCTCGACGAAGAACTGGATGTTCTGCACGTTCTGGAACTTGACGTACTTCAGCTGCAGGATTTGCCCGTCTCCCTCAGTGGCCGACTCATTGAACTCGAGCAGTTGAGTGGGCTCGAGACCCGAAGCATTGTCGAAGTCGATGGTCTTCGGCAGGTTGGTGAACACCTTGACTCGTTTTGGAGAGCGGTCCGAGACTCCCTTGATGAGGATAGAGTGCACCTTGACAGGCTGGTTGAACGGCAGCGAGATGATGAGCTGCTCGTCACAGTCCGAGACGAGGTTGCAGTTTCCGTCCAGGAACCGGTCGAGCGGAGTATCATCAGAGCCGTTCAGACTTTCCATCTGCTTCTTGTCGATCAGAGAGCTGAGGTCACTTTGTCCGGAGACGAGTGATCCGATGGACGAATCCTCGACGTACTTCTTGACGAGCGCCTCTAGGCCGTCGGCACTGGCTCCCTTCATCATGTCAACCTTGGTTCCATTGATGAGAATGAGGAAGGTCGGCATGGAGCTGACTCCAAAGGTCGAGCTAGTCCCCTCGCACACATCCACGTCAACTTTCAAGAAGACAGCGCTCAGGAACTGGTTCGAGAGCGAGTCGAACACCGGAGCCATCATCTTGCAAGGTCCGCACCAGGCGGCGGTAAAGTCGACGACGACTGGCTTTGTTCCGGCGGCAGCCAATTGCGTCTTGAAGTCAGCATCGTCTTTCACAGAAATGACCGGCATGGCGAGAAATCGACTGGAAAAAGAAAGTGTTTGAGTATAAAAGCGCGGAAAACAGAATAGTTCAGCTAGAACTGACAAATAATGCCTATTGATTTTAATATAATGTGGCTAGAGAGCGGGGAGAGACTTTTGAATGAGATTTTGTTCGAAAAGGTTGGTATCCAGGAAGAGAATGGAGAGAAAACGTGGAAAGTCGATCAATTGTCAGCATCTGCGAGACGAACGAGAGGCAGAAGAGTATGCGTCAGAGAGAGACGCAGAGAACAGCAAGTGCGCCCCACCGCACAAAGTGCGGGAAATTTTGAACATTCAAACAGCGCGAGTGCTAGTCTGGTGTCTCTCCTCAACCATCTGCTATTAATACTTTTTTTTTCGTAACTTTACATTTTCAAACAGTTTCGTTCAACAATGAGTACGAGAATAACTAGGTCTCGAGCGAGATCTGAAACGCCGCAAACAGCAGTCACCGACTTCTTTAAGGTATCAAAAACAACAAGAAAAGTATTTACAACACGACATGAATTACTTATTTTCAGACTACCAAAAGTTCAAGAGTCAGAGGAGAAAAGAAGATCATCGAAGAGAATGAAACGATACAAAAAATCGCTCCGCCCAAGAAAATCGATACAATCGTCGAAGTGCAGCCTAAACTCGAGACGGAAAGTGTGAAAATCAATGCACCCGAGGCACCAGTATTCGAGAAAAAGGTGAGCATTTTCGCAAAGCTGAGCTTGTTGTGATGTCGATAATAACAGGTTTCCCGTGTTCGAAACCGAACTCCATCACGTCAAGTTGAGCTGTCGACGCCTGAAGTGACGGGGACGCCGCCGAAAAAATCGAAAGAAACTGTGGTTACGGAAGATGTTCCGGTTCTTTCTTCCGAAACTAACATCGTTCTGGAGAGCGAGAAAACGGAGAAATCCGCGATTGACGTACTGATGGAAGCCGTCGGACAGCCGAAGAAAACCAAAAAGGTTCGAACGGTGACAGATTTGCAAGCGAGACTGGCAGAGAAAGGTGCCGCTAGGGCGATCCATGGCCAGAACCTGAAGAACAAAGTAAAACAAGTCGAAGAGCACGCTGATCGACTCAAGTCTCCCAAGAAAATGCTCGTCGATCCGGCCTCTCCTGTCAAATCGAAGGCAGCCCGCTCACTGTTCTCTCCGAAAAAACTCCCAGATTACGTGCTTCCTGGCTACAACGTGCAGAAGTCGGCCGAGAAAATTCGTGAAGAGCAAGACGAGGCTCACGACAAAGAGGCTAACCGGATGACTTCGGAGTTCCTGAAGTCGTCGCGTCTGACGGAAGAAGTGAAGAGAAGTGTCCGGGAACGAATTGAGCTACCATCTTCCTATGAGCTTCTCGCCAGCTCATTCAAGACAGTCGATCAGATCATCGCCTTCAAGCAGGGAAGAAGCATCGGTGCCTCGGAACTCTTCAAATCTGTGCAGAGGACGAGTGGAAGAGAGTTCTCGGAAGTGCATCTGGCCCAGATACTTCATGTTTATCCGAAATCCTACAACGTTGAAATGGTGCACGAGCGAAATCCTATGGACGAAGGCAGCAAGTACGAACTGAAGATTCGCGCGAACCTTTTTGATGGTGCGTTTCAAGATCGACTAATTATCTTGATTAATTTGATCTTTCACAGATCTTCACGGCTACATCGTCGAGAAAACGTCATCCGATACGCCAGAAGAGCTGCCTCTCGTTCGTCCAACGCAGCTTCTTTCTCCGAAGAAAAGCTCTCGGAAAACGGTTGTAGCCGCTCCACGAGCTCCCGAAGTCAACGACAGAATTAGACTTGACGCTGCCCGCCAGAGGGATCGTGCACACGTCTTCAGACATCATCTGACGGGTATCGTGACGCAATATAGGACGGAATTCCTTGAAAGTCGTGGATGTGAGTGCATACTGCAGGAAGTTGCTGATAATGTTTGAAAAGTTTTCAGTATCCGATGTTCCCATCGAAAGGGTTCATATGATGTTCTCTCCGAACAAATATTGCCCTCCGCTCCCCCAGCAGACGCTTCCGGAAGCGCCTATGCAGAAACTCTCTCATCACATTGGAGCGAAGGAGGCAATGGAGAGATGCATCGAGGCGGAGCAAGTGAAACTGCCTTCCTCCATCCAAGCCCTCGTCAACGACCTTAAGAGCCCGGTGAAGACGATGACCGGTGGAGTTCCATTGTCGCCGAAGAAGTTCACGGCGCTGCAAAACGAGCAGAAGAGCTCTGGCCAGATGTCGTTGATAGAACGCATCCGAGCGAAAGAAGCCGCGAAGAAGGCTGCCGATGCGTGTATCGACCCGAAGATCGAGAAGAGGAAGCAAAGACTGCAGCTGATCAGAACGCAATATGCGAGAGTTGTTTGCAATCATTTCACTTCGAAGAAAGCGCAATCGATGGAACTGGAAGCAGTCGCCAAGTTCGTTCAGTTCAGTTCCTCTGTCCCCTCCTCGATTCCCGACATCATTGAAAACCTGAGACTGATGTGCGAAGTCGCTCCGATGTACATCACAGAGGTGGTGCTCATGAACAAAAAGTGAGTTCTTTTCCACTGCCAACTCAGTCTGATTTCTTGTTTTCAGATATCTCCGTTTCACTGACAAGAATCTCGAAGCAATCTGTGAGCTGCTCGACGAAGAAATTCAGAAGATGTCGCAGCAGATGAAAGATCAGAGGAGCCTCCTCACGCCGAGACCCGCGAAACCGGCTGCGCGCAAACTCGTCGTCTAAACAGTCAAACTTTGTAAAATTATTACATACTCTCATTGCGCGAAGTACAGATCGATAACCAATTGTAACACACATTCATTTTGTACTTATGACATTCCAATTTTATTCTCACTTTCAAAGCTCAATAAACACCAAAAAGTTCATTCGGGTCGGCTTCCACACTGCGAAAACCAACATTCAAGATTTAGAAATATTGATCGATTCATCGTATTAATGTCTTTTTTGGATAGTGGCGACTCTCTTCAAAACTCGGCTTCCAGTCGATACTTTTGAACCTGCAACGTCTTCTTCTGAATCTCGCCAACGTCTTCTTCTTCCGGACTCACCAACTTCTCCCAGTACTTGATTATCGATCGCTTCGGCAACGGACAATCCTCCGGGAATTCGGCTCGAAACTTGACGTTCACGAATCTGGAATCACATATTGTGCCACGTGGCGAGTTCGACAGAGCGCGCTTCCTACCTGCAGTGCTCGAACAGGAAAGTGATTTCGGCGCAAAGCGGCGGATTGTCGGGCTTCTCCATGCAGCTCATCCACGTCGAAATGTCACGTGTCATGTGGGACGGCCACGTTTCGTTCTGGGGACGGTCAAAGAGATAGAGTTCGATCTGAAGAGAGCAAGAAGAATGGGGGGAGACGTCTTCTGGATTCAGAATACCGCATAATCTGAGATCGCCTGAGGCACACTGTCATCGGGTGCAAACTCTCCGTACGGATAATCGCACTTGTGGAACATTTCGAAAATCATGACGCTGTACGAGAAGACGTCCGATCTGGGCGACTCGGGTTCCCTCTCTTCTCTCAGTTCGGGAGCCCAGTACCTGAAAGGAGAAGGAGGAGGGAGTTGACACGTGGAATCGGCACGCACCGGAACGGAGCATCTTCACTTCTGTGTCGTAGCGAATTCTGCTCGACGGACAGTCCGAAATCGGTGATCTTGACGACATCTCCTCGCGAAACGAGACAATTCCGGCACGCGATATCTCTGAAAACAGAAGACGTCGCGTTCAGAAGACGTTCAGACGGCGCGCACCCGTGAACGATGCCAAGTGTGTGCAGATAGTGGATGCCGCGAGCCGCGTGCAGCAAGTACTTGATCTTCTTGCCAACGGGCAACGCCGACGCCTTCACGATGCCGGCAAGGGCGTCTTCCTCGCAGAACTCCATCGCGATCATGAACGGATCGAGCGAAGCGGCGACTCCGAAGAAGACGATGACGTTCTCGTGGTCGAAGCGCTTCATCGTGTCCGCCTCGCGGAGCAGGTCGTACTTTTGCTGGTTCGTGAGATTCTTCTGCTTCAACGTCTTCACCGCCACTTCTTTTCTGCCACGGAAGAACGTCTGATTGAGGACTGCCCTGTGGACGTCGCCGAACTGGCCGCCACCGAGACGCTCGTTCAGCTCGATCTGCTCGTGTTCGACCTGCCAGCCGATCCTCTTCGCCGGCGCTTTCAGCACCAACTCAAGTTTCTCGCCTTCCGGCGAATCGACTCGAATCGGGATTCCACTTCTGAAAACGGCGAGGAACATCTTCTGAACTCTTTCTTTTCACTGACTCCAAGTAGAACGCCACTAGTTGTTGGATGGTGTGGAAGGCGTGAATGTCGACCCAATAGAGGCACTTCTGAAAGCGCACGTCTCCAGAATGTCTTCAGAGTAATTCCAGAATACCTTCTCTGTCCTGTTGACGAGCACATTGTACATTTTGTCGTGCCCTTTCACACTCACGACGTACTTGAGACCGTCGTACGTCTGCATCTTTCTCACCAGAAACGTCCCTCTTTTCACCGTCCTGCAACCGAAACCATTCGAACGGATCTTTTCCTCCGTTTCTCACGAGAATATCTCGATCGTCTCGTCGTTGCGCAAGAATCCGTAGTACCAGATCTCTTCTTCCAGAGAGAGCCCGGCATAGAATCCCGATTCCGGAACCTCGAGAAGTTCGTTGTAATTCGGCGTCGGCCGTTTGTAAGAGGGCCCTCTCATGAAAAAGTAAAGCGCTTTCAGAGTCTCCATTGAGATTACCAAACAATGATTTCTTTCCTATCTTTTTCCACTTTCCACGCTTTCCGGCTGAGGGAACACGTTGCGAAGCGTGGGAACACCCTCCCTACTCGTAAGAATTCGACATGACGTACAAAACTGTAGGCAATATTCAACAATGAACTTAATGTATTCGGACTTCTGGTAGATGTAGAAAAAAGACTGTACCACAGAAACCTTGACACGAATTCGCCACCAGTACTGGCCAGTGCATTCTTCTTTCGCTCATCCTCCCCCTTCCGAACTTCCACCATTTCTTTCGACTCTTCCCTCTCCTCATCCATTCACCAATTTCTGCGGGAGAGATGATTGCAAGAGTCGCGACAAGACTCTTTTCAACTGAAACTCAGCTCATGGTGGCTCGTCGGACGAGAGCTGGGGTGTCAGGCGACGGAGTGCGCGAGAGACCCAGTTCAGCCGAAGAGACGGTAGAGAAAAGGAGAAATCGCTTGCGCTTTTCTCGTGCGTAAATAATCGTCTCGTTTTCGGCGTTTTGCAACCTCTCGAACTCTTTTATTTTCAGCTCAAAATGCTCGCCGGCCGACTAATAGGAGCAGTCTGCTCTCGGTCTTTCACTAAATGCGTACAGTTAACGAGCAGATTCACTAGAGATGGTCTGAGAGACCGACTACGACATCAAGAAATCAAAGAGCTCGCGAAGAGTCGTGATGCAAGTCAACTCGCTCAAAAGACATTGCTTAGTTCAGACTCTCGATCTGTTAGGCCTATTTCCGATCTCTGGAAGGTGCGTCAGCCGGATGTGACCAATTCCTGACGTCTTCTTGTTTCAGGCATTTCGATTCACAGTCTTCACAGGCACAGCGACGTTTTCAGTCGCTATCATAGCAGAAATCGTGCAACGAAAGCGCGAAGAAGCACTGAAACCGACAAATGTCTTCGACGCGGTGAGTTGATTTCTGGAACGTCGCCACGAAACTTGACAACTTTCGGCAAAACCCCTAACTGTTTTGTGTCAAAAGCGGGTGAAAAAACGCGGCGGATTGCCCAATTTTTAGGTGAAACTGTATTTCGAACCTAAGGTTGAAGCCGGCGCCGAGTACAAACTGACGGTTGGCGAAAAGAATCTGGCAGTGCTGATCGGATTGAACGCAGTGGTGAGAAATGAGAAATACTGAGCATTCCGACGCATCCCGACTCTTGCAGGTGTACCTTCTGTGGAAGGGAAAGTCGCTGAAGCCGTTCATGATCCGCTACTTCACAAACAGTTTCGCCTCGAAGTCACTTTGTTCGCCGATGCTGCTCAGCGCCTTCTCGCACTCCTCGATCATCCATCTCGGCCTCAACATGTTCGTTTTCCTCTTGAATCTCTCAAAACGACCATGTCTCTTTTTAGGTACGTCTTGTCGACTTTCGCTCCGCACATCATCGAAAAGTTCATGGGACCCGAGCAGTTCTGGGGATTCTACCTCACCGCCGCCGTCGTTTCGTCGTTCGTGAGTCTCGCCGACAAGGCGATCATGCGCACACCGATCAGAGCTCTCGGAGCGAGCGGTGCCATTCTCGCGGCTCTTACGTACACTTGCATGCAGATTCCCGAAGGTGAGAAAGACATTTTACTCGGGGTTCTGATGAAAAAACCTTCCATTTTTAGCTCGTCTCTCACTGATGTTCATTCCGAACTTTGACTTCTCCGCGCAGAACGCCGTCTATGGAATTATCGCTTTCGATTTTCTCGGTCTTCTCCTCAGGTATTCTGATCCTCTCCTCTACTCTTTCCAACTCTACTTTCTCAGATTCCGTTTGTTCGACCACGCTGCCCACCTCGGAGGCTCTCTTTTCGGCGTCGCCTACGCTCTTTTCCTGCAAGACGCCATCTGGGACAAGTTCGGAATGAGCATCGAGGGACTCTACGAAGCACTCTTTCGTTCACCCGATAAACCGAAGTAGCTCATTCGTTATCTTCTATTGTGATTCCTTTTCTCATATTTCCCTACGAGGTTCGTAATACTGAAATCTTTCATTCAACACTTCTGGAACTTGAAGCTGCTCATCTGACACCTTCTGATGAAACAAGATCCTCCATCTGCTCATTAGCAAAACTTTATTAGGAAAAGGAATGATTTATCCGCCGTACTTCTCGAACAACTCCTTCACTTTCTCGTCTTCGGCGCCGGTGTGTCTGGTCACTTCTTCCCTGAAACAGCCGATTGTTTCCCGATTTCCGGCATCCCTTACCCGTTGTCCATGACGATGAAAGTGGGAACTTCTCGGACCAGAAAAGCCTCTCCCGTCACTGAAATCAAGGACTCTCCGCTGAATATCGGAGTGATTGTACCCACGTTGGTCTTCATTGTAGTACGGGTACGTGTACACGATGGCCGTCTCCTCGTACTTCTTACACAGGTCGTCGAAGAGCGGTTTGATGCGCAGGCACGACGGGCAGCTGAAAGGAATCGGAAAGTGAACTCTGGTCGAGGGGGGCCGAACCTCTCGAGGTAGAAGTAGTAGATGACTCGCTTCCCGATGGCGTGCGTCGATTTGCGAAGGAAATCCTCGTCGTCGATGCAGTTGTAAACGACCATTCTGAAAGAGGAATCCATTTTTTCAGCACGGAGAAGGGCGATCGCTGGTTTCGAAAACAGAAACAGGGGATTCTGGAGGCGACTGAAAACGGTTGTTATCGGTGGAAACCGAAGAATCAGAAACGCGCATGTGACGGGCGAAAATGATAAATAAATACATATCTGCGACAAAAAAACATATGACGACTTCATTCTTCTTTTAAGGGGCGGGAGAAGGAGGAGGAGAAGAAGACGTCAACAAGATTTGATTGCAGGCATTGAGCAGAAGGGCTTCTTTTCGCGAGGAGAAACTGGTGAGAAATTCGAAGAAAAGAAGGCGATCATGTGAAACACGGGGGCCTCGTCGAGATGCGTCCAATGAACCAATCGCACCTGAGACGAGGACGAAACGAGACGAAGAATCACGAAAAGAGACGGCGTAGAAGACGTGCAAGACGTAGAAGAGGACGACGGAAAAGAGGGAGAATCGCTTCCGGCAAGTTGCACTTCTTCTTTTTCGTCTTCTGCTCTCGTTGCTGCTCGCCGAGCATCAAATTGGATGGAGCACGCCGCGTTTTGTGTGTTTTTGTTTTTCTCTTGTTTGTTTTCTCTTCGCGCGTTGTTTCTTTGGCGAGAGGAACAGAAGATGGCGTCTTCGAATTGATGATTGGTCCCTTCCCAACGAAAACTATATCGATTGGAACTTTCTCGCGGAATTAAAGAGGGTGGCAGAGAGCATCGTTTGGTCATTCATTTTTTCTATTGTATAAATTTTCAATCTATAAATCATCAAAGTGCTGCAGGATGAACTCTCAAAAACCGCCAAAACATTTGCATCGGGCGGGATTCGAACCCGCGAGGTCTTTTGACCATGAGATCGGGAGTCCCACGCCTTAACCACTCGGCCACCGATGCGACAAAACCCACGTCGCAAGGTCCCGCTGATCTGTAGATCTGAGATGCACGTTTATGATCTACGATGACACATGGCTAGCCGTTTTATGACTTCCGGCCCAATCATAGTCATCGGCAGAATGGCATAGTTATCATAAAACGACTAGCCACGTGGCATTGTAGATCATAAACATGCACTTCAGACAGACAGATCGAATGATCAGGAATTCCGTCGCATCGGTGGCCGAGTGGTTAAGGCGTGGGACTTATGATCTCATGGTCGCAAGACTTCGCGGGTTCGAATCCCGTCCGATGCAAAATTTTTTCTTCATCTTTGCTCATGTTACCAAGGCTCCCACGAGAGTCCACCAATTCCTTCCTTCAATTTCTTCACATCGCAGAGTTCAGAATCAATCACTTTCCACCGGTAATACTTATACTATAAGTCTTATAGAAATGATTAATTCAACAAACTTATGCAAATTAGGCCAAAAACAGTTTCAGTCCAGCCTATTCGAGGGCTTTTTCGAAGATCTCCTTGGACTTGTCCACACTGTATCCACTGAACTGGAACTTGGTCTCTCCGTTGACGATGAGCAGAAAAGTGGGCATCGAGTTGACGCCGTACTTCTCGACGGTCGCCTCCACCTCGTCGACGTCGATCTTCAGAACAGTGAGCCGGTCGTTCAGCTCCGTCGCGCGCTCCTCGATGTACGGTTTGATCATCTGACACGGTCCGCACCTGGAAAATCAGAAAATGGCAGGGAAAGATCGGAGAGATTCGGACCAGGTGGCGGTGAAGAACAAAATCACCGGCTTCGATTTCTTCTCCTCGAACACCTGATTGAAGTGATCGTCGTCGGTGATTGCGATGGACATTCTGAAGGGAAAGAGGAGGGGTTAGTCGGAAAACCGATGCAATTGTTAGCTGAGAAGTAAAAGACACCGCACAAAACGAGCATGTTGGAAGAGTGGCGAAGATCCTAAACTGCAAACGTGTTTACTTCAATCAACGCATAATAATCACAATAGCATTTCAAAGGAGAGAGCAATTGACGAATGAAAATAGAAGAATAGCGGGGGATGGACCATTTGAGATTCACATTTTCGGGTCCTGACTGGCCGTAAATGTGGATGGACGGGGGAGGGTTTCGAGGAGAAATGACGCCGTTTTTTGAGCAACAATGTGTGAAAAGGGAAGCGAAAAGCGATGTGGTAGGGGGCAGGAGCACGTGTGATAAATGAATGAAACGAATCGGGAGGTGAGGAACGGAGGGGGGTTCTATGGGCGATGGATGAAATCACAGAACGGCTAAGTGAGGGGGAATACTTTCTCGAGAACAATATTGCACGGGGAGATGAACGACTTGTGGATTGTAGTCTAGAGGCGCTGCTTCTCCAGAGCAACCAGCCGAGCCTCAAGGACTCGGACTCTCTCGAGAAGGGCGTCGTGCTCGGCACGGCTCACGAAGTCCGACGAGCTCGGAGTGTCGTGCGACTTCTGGCTGTCCGGCGACGCCAGCTTTCTGATGACGGGTTCTGAAATTACTCAATGAGTACAATGAGACGAGGAGAATAAGATCATTACCGCTCTCGGAAAGAGAACTGCTGGCGACCGGCCGCAAGGCGGGCTTCGTGGCGGAGGAGGGAGGCACGATGGAAGCGGGAGTGATGGCAGCCGACTTGAACGGAGAGGAAGTGCTGTTGGCGGGAATGGTGACTTCCTTAGCGGTCGGCGGGATGAACATCGAGGTGGACATCGGATTCGCAGTTGTCGAAGTCGTCGGAGAGCTCAGACGACCCGATGGCGACTCGTCCGAAGACCGGTTCCGGTTCATGACCATGCTCATCGGACGGTTCTTCGGCGGACGAGCACGACTCTTCGTGATGTGCTGCAGCTCGGCGACCTGATCCCCACTTCCAGTCGCGTCGCAGTCGCCAGCAGCAGCGGTCTCCGTCGAGGAGGCACGGTCTCGCTGCTCAGCCGGCTTCAACTGCACAGACGACACCTGCTCGGGGGCAACTACTTTCAGATTCTGAAAATCGATTGATTCGCAGATATAAGACGGATGGAATGACTCACCATAGACATTTTGTCGCGAAGCATATCGAACTTGTTCTTGTTCGGAGTGGAAGAAGTAGGAACGGCGGGCATTGTGACGACGGATGGAGCTGGGACTGAGGAGTCGATCTGAAGGAGGGAATCGATGAGAATGATTGCTGGTGGGGGAGGAGAAGGGAGGCGAGGAAAGATGACGCACCGACGAAGAGACGAGAGGCACGCTCTTTTTTTCGTGGGAGGGCAGACGTTTCTCGCTCTCTCTTTCTCTCTTTTTCCCTCACTTCCTCTCAAAACAAGGCGAAAAGTGTGGGTGGAAGAAAAAAGAAAAAGAGAAGAGGGATTGGAAAAGAAGACACTACGAGTATGCGGGAGCTCTCACCGAGGCGATCTTCGCAGGTTTCGGAGGAACGGCCGGCTGAGGCGGATTCATAGGCGGCGGCTTGTTGTGGCTGAGAGACGTCTGCTGTTGTCGCGAGACCGACGAGTACTTGGCACCCGATTCGGTTTTCAGTGGAACTTGTACCAGCTCGACAAAGTTGTCCGGGAAGAGTCCTTTCTTTCCGTGCAACTCGCCTTCAAACCAACCGGCGTCGCCGCAATTCTGAAGAAATTGAAGGATTAGTGAGGAGGCTACGGACGGACGGGACGCAATGAAAGGGAAACACATGCCTTGTTCGTGATGTTGATTAGCACGTCGAGGTCGGCGAGAGCTAGCTCGTCCGTGTGTTGTGGAGTGTAGACGAATTTCACTCGTGCCATCTCTGAAACAAAGGGGGCGGAGTCTTGAGTGAGTCATTTCAAGCTGTTCAGCTGTCGGCGTCTCCCGACTCCCGCCTTTTCCCGTTCAGTCATTGATTGCGAACCTTTCGTCTTTCCCGCTTCCTGAACCGTCTCCGTGCTCGACTGGCTTGCCGGGGCAACTGAGAAAGTGTTCGGTTTCGGATCCGAAATCTTCAATTCGGAAAGCTTCAACGTCTGCTCTGAGAGGATCTGAACGGTGATTTTGGATGCGGCTTGCGAAAATATAGTCTTACTGTCGATGGAGTCCTTTCGATCGCCTTCGGCTCGTTGCGCATCACAACTTCACTGGCCGTGTTTTTCGGGCGAGACCCGGATGGAGAAGCTGTCGCGTTGCTCGCTGACGTTGTGCTTGTTGCAACGGCGGCTGCAAGCACCCAAATACTCATTCATTTCAGATTGAATTCCGAAAATGCTCACGTTTCGCGGTGACAAAATTCGTCGGAAACATTCCGACGGCTCCAGTCGACTTCAGACGTCCTTTGCTCCATCCATCTTCAACTTCATTGATCAACTGAAAATACAGGTTTCCCAAAAAATGTTGCTCTTCGTTTCCTGGCACCTCAATAATATCGCCGACTGCAAAACTGAGTTCGTCTCCTTGTGTGGCGGTGTAGGGATATGAGACGACGAAAAGTGGAAGGGAAGGTTGGGACGGGGGAGCGGCAGTCGCTGAAATTAATCGGAATAAGGGGACCATTTCGGCCTATTCTCACTTCTTCTCTCGACTTGCTGGTGAGCGACGAACGGATTCCGATTTGTCATGTCCCGTGACAGCCTGTTCACAATGTCCCGCACGTTTCCGGCGACCACTTCAGTCTGAAACCGGCGCGATACTTGTCAAGAGATTGCGAAATCCTCACCTCGCCGACTTGTGTCATCTCGCGCTCCGAATCGGAATGAATTTGCGAATCTTGGCGACGGGTGGCGAGAATTTCGATACAGTTCTGAAAATTAGTGTTATTGGCACAAGTGGGATGAAGTGAACGGGCAATAGGACGACGCAAAAATCGATAGGTAACGCGGCGAGATGTTTGCCCGTTATCAGTCTCCGGAAAGGGAAGACGGGGGGCCCCCCGACCACAAATAGTTTTATGCGTGCACGCGTGAAAAGAGCGGCACGGGGGAGGGAAAAGACTCTTCGCTCCGGGCGCAGGCACACTCCTCCGGGCCGCAGGCCGTTTTTCGCTTTTCGCCGACGACAATGAGTCATGATGGTCAATGAAAACGGGCGCGCCGCGCTCCTATCGGCCAGATCAATCACTTTGAACGCCAGCTTTCCGTTGATGACCTGTGAAAAACGCGCGGAAAACAATGCAAATCTGGAGAAAATCTGAAGAGATCGAGATGACGACTACTGTATTTGCGGCGGCGTACGCACGGGAAATTGGTTCGGCTTCGAGTGTAACGCGCCTTTAAGACAACCCAATACAGTCAGTAATTTCACGATGTAACATGGAAAAAAGGGCTGTGAAGACGTACCTGTCCCAGGAATGAGAGGGGAGCGTGTATATGTGCAGGGTTGTCAAATTCCGGGCCGGCCCGCCGGGCCTGGCCGGGCCGAGCCGGGCCGGGCCGGGCCGGGCCGGGCCGGGCCGGGCCGGGCCGGGCCGGGCCGGGCCGGGCCGGTGGGCAAAGTCTCCGGCCCGGCCCGGCCCGGCGGCCCGGAAGAGAAAAATTAATTTTTTTCGCAATTTTTTTTCCGTTTTTTCGGGAATTTCAACTTTAAAATGCGTACAAAAATCATAATTTGCAGTAAAAAAATCATTTTGCTGCAAATTGAGCGTTTATGTGGCCAAAATTTGAATGGCTGAAAATTCGAAAATCCGTTTTCGCCCGTTTGGCAGAATTTCGATGTTGAAATGATTGAAAATACAATTACTTGTCAGTTTCTATCAGTTTTGATACAAAAACATGAATTTCATCGATAAAATGAGCACTTTGAAAATTTCACGGCGGGCCCGCCGGGCCGAGTCCGGGCCGAGCCGGGCCGGGCCGGGCCCGGCCCGGCCCGTGACAACCCTGTATATGTGAGTGTATATGCGTGTCTGTGTTTCGTTTGCTAATAAACAGAATTGGGAAGAGTGAGGTGAGAGAGGGAAAGAGAAAGAGTGGAGAGGACAGGTGTGCGGCCGGGCGACGAGGATACAGCCGAATTTATTATAACGAATGCATTACCAGTCACCGAATGGAAGCGAACGAGGCGGCGCGGCGCAGGGTGGGTTCAAGTTGTCCCAGGGCAAAAAAGGAATGTTTGCCGACGAGAAAAGTGACTCACGGGACACAAGAAACAAACTTTAACCAATTTGAGGCGAGAGAAAACTGTTTGCCGACCCAAAACTGCATTAATAAATACACGCTGATTTTCAATTCCCACTCTTCCGAGACGAGGGAAATGGCGGAGGAAATTGCCCTTTTCCCACAAGATTTCGATGAAAAATGGGGCGACAGATGCGCTCACATCTGTCTTCGCTCTCCTACTTCTCTCGTCGTGGCGCCCACAGATCCGAGAGTGCAGCTGCAGCCGCCGCATTATAGGACGAATGGAAGGCGATTCTTCGAGCTTTGTGGTGTGGGAGAGAGGCACGAACGAGACATGGCCGCCATTTTGATGGTCGCGCCGGTTTCGAGTCTCCTTCTTCGTCGACGAGAACCGCCGAAACACAGACACAGACAACAGCGCGCTCGGATGCGACGGGCGAGGAAGTGGAGCGCGTCGCGGAGACGCAGCCGTCCACAATGCGCGAGAATGCGGACGGAGCGCGCGCGCCCGCAGGAGCCCCGACGAACTCATGGAAGAGAGGGTTTCGCAATGAGAGGGCGGGTGAATAATTGGGTTGGAAAGGGAAAAGCGACACAATAATATACATGGGAAGTACTGGTGGAATGAATGATTGGCGGGAGAGAGAAAGGGGCAGAAATTGCATCGCATTACGAGCGACCCTCTCGAAATTTTGGAGAAGAGGCTTTTAAAATGGGAGAATGAGTGCTTTAATTATGCGAGAACCCGGAAAAATGTTGCAAATTGTTGTGAAAACTGAAAAAGATTCGAGTTTGGCGCGTGTGCAATGGAGCGCTCTTGCAGCACGAGATTAAGTTGTATTTACAGCTGATGATCCGAGATAAGTCGGTTCGGAAAAGCACATGGTTCAAAAGAGCCGATCAAATGGTTGGTGCTCCGGCTGTGCTCGAGGAGCCGGCTCGAACTGCTTGCGCGCGCGCGCGGCTCCCCGCGCATTATTTGCGGAGCCAAACCGAGACGTCGAAGGAGAGGAACCACCCTCCGAAAAAGAGGAAGAGGAACGGAGAATAATTGAAAGAAGCCAGCGGTCCATCCAGACACAAGAAATCGGAGAACCGTTCTCTCTCGAGTGCCACGTTGCACCTCAGCCAGACGGACGTCTTCGGAGAGTTGCGGACCGAATCCGGACACCCGAGAAGATGAAATGACCACCCACCACGAAAAGTCAACAATCGAGGCGACACGACCGAAAGATCAGAGATGAGCACAAGAGGAGAGAGTGTGCGGGAGGAAGAGACGCAGAGCGAGAGAACGCCCGGAGAGAAGAGAAGAGTTGTTGTGAACTGGCCGCGCCGCACCGACGAAATAGCCACTTCTTGCCGTGGCGAAACATCGCCGTCCCGCCATTTCTCAATTCCAGTCGCTGTTTTTGTTGTTCGCGATGGGGTCCAGCCCCGATCGATCACCTCTCCGGATGCGTCGATTCGTCGTACTTTTGTCTGCCAGCATTCGATTTCACTTCTCTTTGTTTGTCCTCACGTGTCGCGTTGTTATTGCAATGAAAAGGGGGAGGAGGAGGAGCCGATTCCGTTCTCTGATCTCCTCCACTTGGATCCATATATCATTCGAATGGCCTTTTCGCGACGCAATTTATCTGCCAGTACTCTTTGCAGGCCGGTTTGGAGAGAGTCGGTTTCTTAGGTGATGATCATCTTTCGTCACTTTTCCTTTCTTCAACTTTTCTCTCCACTTGCGAATTCGCTTCCCTTTCACAGCTCTTCAATTGACGTTTGCCACGTGGCAAGTGCGATGGAGCGTGTTCGCAACACTAACAAACGAACAATTACACAGAAAAGAGCGAATCCACCGAAGCGAAAGAGGGGGAGAGAGAGAGTTTCTGCAGACAAAAGGTCGCCTGAATTCGCGCGTCTCGTACTGCCAACAGGTGAATCAGAGCCCCGTTTTTGTTTGTTTTCTCCCCTCGTTTTGCAATTCTTCGTTCCCGTTGCTTCTTCCTCACTTCGAAAAGAAAGCCTTTTTCCTTATTCCGCGCGACGGCAGATGGTCCTTCCGCGCGGAAAACCGACGCGGAAAAGGGGCGGGGCACGACGAGGTCAGCGTCCCTAATGCGCTTTGTTCCCGCCGCTTTTCCGTGTGTTGACTCGTCGCACCCGCGATAACATGTTGTTTTCTTGCTTTTCTCCTTCAAAAATCACTGTCTCTCTCTTCAAAACAGTACTATAGTATCCAGTTATTACGAACGAGAAGGTCCCCCCTAATTACTCGCTCAACCTTTATCTCTCTCGAGAATAAGAAGAGGACACCTGCCCTCGGACGCCAATTAACGGCTCATTGAGAATTAGAAGAAGGTTGCACTCTCGAAAAGAAAGAAAGAGGAAGACGTCACTGCTACTCAGAAGACGTTCTTCTTCTCCCGCAGGAGTCCAAAGTAGCCGAGTTGCTTCGACGGTTCTTCTTCTTCCTCTGCTTCTGACGACGACGACGACACCATCTGCGTGCGCCCTCTGTCTCTCGCTTCTTCTTCCTTCCGCGTGACCCATTATGCCGCGCAGCGGGACAGATGGCCGCCGTGTTGCATATTCGCCCGGGTGTCCTTTCACTCGTGTATCAACCAGTTCGCCCCCTCCCTGTTTACTGCCGAGGGCTTCTTCCTCCTCTCCTCCTCCTCCTCCTTCTTCCTCTCGTCCCTCGCCTCCCCCAATATCACTCGCCCCCCATTTTTCCCGTTTCTGGGCTCTCGGGGCTCCCCCCAATAACTTTTAGTGTCGCTCTCCCGACACTTTGTTGTAGTGATGCCGGATCGAATTGCGTTGATTCAATTCCCAATTCCACCCGTTTCAATCCACTGTTTCCACTTCCTCTCGGCCATCTTCGGTGTCGTTCTGAAGCATCTCATCTAGATCTGTCGTCTGCAATCGTTCCCTCCGATGCTTGTTCTCCTCGAATTCCAGAGGTCACCTGCTCGTTTCTGGCTCGTCACATGACTCGTCCCCCCGTCCCGTTCAATTATTATTATTATTCCGACGCGCCCTTCCTCCCTCGCCCGATAACGATCACCGAATCCCTGTTTTCCGCTTCGCTTCCCCATCTCATTTCCATATCGATTTTCAGATCTCGCCCACTCGTTTGGCAGATTATGAACTAGCAGAATGGCTGAAGCAGTGGCGGCGGAAAGCGACGTGAGTTTCTCGACAGAGCGCACTTCCCACCCGACCGATCCCATTTTCAGACGGTTCGCGCAGAACGAATCAGCGAGCAGCGGCGACTTTATCAGGACTTTCTCAGTCTCAACTATCGCGTTTTCGAGAAATACTGCCGGATCCGCGATATTTTCAAGCGCAATGCGAACGTCAGTCACAGAAGTCCGGCGGAACGGCTCCGCGAGCAAGACAGGCTCGACGAAGTGAACCAGACGATCGTGAGTCACCGTTCTCTATGGGGCGCACTTCCGAATCCCATTTCTAGGTCCATCTGAGCACTGTTATCCGTTCGCTGGAGAAAAAGTCAGAGTCGCTGCTGTTCAGTGACTGAAACTGCCTCGTCACGTTGTATGTACATATCGAACTAACTCAGGATGCTTCTATTACCTCTATTAAAATAATGCCACGTTTCGTTTTTTTATATGTATGAAATTCGACTAACAATGTATATTTGAATGAAGGATAACTCAATATATAATCTTGCAAAAAAGGGCGGCAAACGGACTCAAATAAGTTAGAATTTGAAGGGAACTTTGGAAAATAGTATGAAGAGATGGTACAAGAAGTATTCTCGAGTGGTCTAAGTTCATCGAAGTGGATCTCGATTCGACGTGGAGGAATTTCAATCACTAAATACCTAAATCGTATTCCTTCTTCACCGTTTTGGAAGATTTCGGTTAGAAATGAATTTACAATGTGCTTCTAAGTATGAAATGGAGAGGGTAAAACTGAAAGAGTGAGATTTTTAAGGTGGTGGAAGAACGGGGAAGGATTCACAATGGTTGTCGAGTGGAGGAATGGATTCACTGTTGTGATGCGTGTTGCGATGGGTGTTGCGATTGATGTTGCGATGGATGTTGTGATGCGTGTTGCGCAGCTTGCTCCGAGTGCTGCAGTATCTTCTGGAGGACCGACGCAGCTACAACTTTGTAGAGATAAAGGATTTATTTGGAAAGGAGGCGAAGTTAACTTACAGTTTCTGGGAGTGTGTCCTGGAGGCAGCAGTGAGGAGCGAGTCATCTGGTAGAGAAGGCGCACGTAGCGACGGACCTGATCGTCCGTAGAGCCATCGACGAGTTCTGGAAACAAAAGGTTGCTTAACTTCTCGAATCTTTTGGTATTACCTTGAAGGGCCTCGCAAAGCTTCTGTGCGACGGGCGGCACGAGAATATTGATCTCCGGATCAGCCATGTCGATTTGTGGAACAACGAGTTCGAGCCATCGAAACTTTAGGTCTCTATTGCTGTTCAGCGAGACTGAGAACTGTTGTACGAGTGCTAGCATAACTTTCTGGCTCGGTCTTCTGTTGTCCGTGAACAGTTTCTCTGGATTGATTTGCGAGCAGACAAACTCCACGATTTTGGGATCGGCCTTGTTTAGAGCCGCCTCTAAAGCGTCTTCTGGATTTGTACTGATCATTTTCTCCAGAGAGAGTCTATCTAATTCGGCCTTCGTGTGCTGTGAATGAGCTGCGAACTGCATAGCAGCGACGGCAGTTCCTTGAATTAATTGATTAGACGCCGCTAGATACTGAAACCGATTATGACGATCTAGATTACAATCTCTGTGTACAAAATCTCACCTCGTTCATGCCATGGTTGAAATGTTCATTGAGGCGCTCGAAGAGCGTTTCACAACTGCGTTCGAAAGAAGGCAGCAGGCATTCGACCAGGGCCGACCTCACTTGTCCGCCGAGACTTTGGCTGACGTACTCGGCGCTGCCCAATCCGCTCGCCCTCACCGAATTCTCGACCTGGACGCCGAGATTGACGATGCCAGTGCGAAGAGCGGCGATAGTGTCAAGGCGTCCTGACTCGCATGTTTCTTCGATGCGATTGATCAGGTAGCCATCTCGCAACCGCATTCCTTCTTCTGAAAAGCCTTGAGAAAATTGTAACGCGGATCGTATTTTGAAGATTCTTACCTATACCCGCAATGATCTTCTGAACTAATCGGTCGTTTTCAGAGGCTCTATCAGCCTCGATTCTGGCAAGGCGAGATAGAACTTCATCTAGTTTGGTGTTGATCTCTTCGATCCCGGCAGCATTGCTAGTTTGCACTTGCATCAAAAGACCCCTATCGGGAAGAGATGGTTGTTCTTCGGTGACCACATGTATCACCGGGCTTGCTTCTTTATCCGAAGAATCAGTGCTTCCTTCTTTATCCGAAGAATCCGTGCTTTCTGGAGATGGAACCTGATGCTTGAGAGTCAGCTGCAGCTCCATCATCTTGCTCTTGCCCATGGCAACAAAGTATCTCTTCGTCTTCATATGCTTCTTCCCATCCCCATCATTTGGATCATCGTCTTCCCCTTCGTCATCATTGCTGTTATTAAAAAGATCGTCTCCGGACTCTTCCGTATGTTCGAACGTGTTGACTGTAATTGGAGTGATCGCGTAGATCGGACTGCAGAACGACGTTTGAGTGACACCGACGAAACGAGGCATTTCGTCGCTCGGGAATGGATTCTTGACCTCGACAGTGTACAAGTTCATTCCGTCGACGTCGAGAAGATGAAGGAACCCTGACGACGAATCCGGGATCGCTATGAAGTCGTTGACACTGCGGGTGGACTCGAATCGTAAGCGTCCAAGGCACCGCCAGCCTTTGCACTCGTAGAGAGCCAGTTTGCGGCCTCCGTTCGAAACTACTACGCACGTGTGCCAGAACTGAAGACCCTTGCGAGTGGAATTCAGATCGTCGAGGAAGATCAGATCATTGATAAGACCGGGACGAGAGAACGCAGACTGATTGAAGGCGTGAGCTCCCTTAATGCAGTGATTCTCTTCGTTGCACAGGAAGAACTCGATTGGTCCCTCGGTTTTAGAAACCGCGACAGCAGTTGAATCAGGCGAAATGGAGACGGAGGAGATGTGAAAGTTAGGATCGTCTGTCTTATCTTTGAAGTAGTGTTCATAGATGCCTCCCTCTTTCTGCGCATCCTCGAAATCGATGTCGTCCGGAAGATTCGAATCTTTCAGATCACTAATGTTGACGATATAAAGTTGACGACCCTGCAAACGAAGTTCGTTTTGAAACCACTTTCATATTGATCACATGAACTAACCAAGTACACGGCGATCATGTGACTCGTTTCCTCTCCTAAGTCTTTGTTCTCCACATACGGACACCACGAAAGACGAGGTTCTACGTTCGAATTCTGAGGAAAGGCCGGCCAGTTGTTGATCGTAAGGAATTTCTTTCTGTAAATTGTGCTACTTGCGAGCCATCAGTAAAACAAGATAGTACGGTTGACAGTTTTCAGCCACTTCGAAAATGTAGAGGCTGTGATCGCCACTGAAAACAGCTAGGAATCGGTGATGCCGAGCGAAAGTAAGGTCAACAGTTCGGTGTGGGAAATCCTGAAGGGAATGGATTATCTTCTGTTTTTATTTTCTTTGGAACCTTAAATCTATGTCTCTCTTTGGTCTGAAGGTTGATCATAGCCATCGACTCTCCAACTGACTCGTGCATCGACCGGAACCCGACGACAGGTCCATTCGCAGTCAGAATGCGGCCTTTGAGATAACGAAGACTCTGAAATGTTTTCAAATGGTCTTCGATTGGACTTCTCATATTGACTTACATCTCCTTTGTAGTCCATAATCGACTTAGTGCGCACGTTTGGCGAGTCACGAAGTCGTCCGTTGTCGATATCCGACGGACAGCTCAACTGAATCGTCACATTCCGTCCGATAAGCGCGATGCACGAGTTCTTGCTCGAAATTACACTGAAAAACGCAATTCTTGCAAGAAAATCGATTTAAAGTATTTGAACTCACTATCGCTCGGTAACCGCCTCCGGCGACAGCAATCCGTGCGTTTCGGCCATCGAAATACCCTTAAAAACTGGTGGATTATTGGAAGAGCGTTTCAGAATCGACAATGCCAAAAAGAAGAAGAGAAAAGAGAGTTGTGCAAAGACGGAGACAGAGAGAGAGAGGACATAAATACGACACACCGCTTGCAAGCTGCTGCTTGAGAAGGGCGCGGCGGCTGGGAGCGAAGCGAATGCACACGGTGACGGAAAATTGCGGACTGGCCGGACACGAATTTTGGAGGCTTTTAAAAGCAAGGAGGGCGGGGCGCGTCGGCATGAGGTCGCTATTTATCAGAACGATTTTCATTGGGTTCTTTTTTTTCTGTAAGTTGATTAGATCTGCGCGCGATGCGTCCGTCGGAAAGAAGATCGCGAGAAACGAAACAGGAAATTTATTTTCGGAACCTACGAGAGCGAAAGAACGACGGTTTTCGGTCAAACTATGAACTGAATAAAACCACTTTTTTCTCTTTTGTTTCCGGTTTTCTCGAAAAGTTTCCTTGTCGCCGACGAAAAATTCCAGTTGTGTGAACACCGAGCACCGAACACGACGCAAAACTGCAGAGCCATGAACTGTTGGCTACAGTACTCTCGACAAATCCTCCTTTCATCTTGAAACAGCTCAAGTAATATTTATTACTCATTTTTCATTGAAAAACAGGGAAAAACGCACGGAACGACTAGAGAACAAAATATTGGAATGTTGTTCTACAGTGTCTATTAGGTAAACTATAGGAGTATTGTTCCGAAAAAGAGAAAGACAGAAGATCCACTAGAAAAGAGACTCTGATGAGCAAAATATTGTTTATCGGGAAAAGAGGGTAAGAAAGAGAAAGAGAGAAAAAGAGACTAACTGATAATCTGGTGAGAGGGAGAGATACGCCGTTTGGTGGGGAAAAAAGGGAAAGCGAAGTCTACTTCGATGCGCGCGCGACGGAAATGGAAGAGGGAGGGCAAAGTGAAAACGGAGCAGAGTGAGATCCGAATGAGTTCAACAGCTAGCAGAGGGAAACGGGACACCTAGGTTATCACAATTTGGTACAAGAGATGGCAATGGAAAACGAAACAATGAAAAGGTAAACGGAGGCGGCGGACGAGCTCGTTTCCACAGAAGAACCGTCCGATTTCCGCGTCGATCGGCAGTCGTCGGCTGCAATTCGGAACGCTGTTGAAGACTTCGGGGACGTCTTCTTCCTCTTCTTCTCACCGTTCTTCTGCTTCACAAACGCCTTCGCCTCGTCGATCATCCGACAGAATCCGCCGTGCACGTCCGAAATGACGCGGTGTTTGCCGTGAAGTGTGCTCTCGCCGAGTTCGATCGCCTTCCTTTCGATCTTGTTGTATCGAGGCCAGAACGAGTCGGTCATGCTGAAAAGAGAAGTGACGTCGTCGCAAACGCGCCCCGCTGCGACTAACCCCGTGTTGGCAAAGTTGGCCCATATCTGCATGATGATCGACGAGAGCTTCTTCTCGTCGGCCAACTGCGTCTGATCGTACAGATGGGGCCTCCAGTAGGGCTGTCCGAAGGCGTACTCGATCTCGTATCCGTGCATCACGCCCATCCATCTCGGCCAAGGATTGGCACTCGATCTGCGATGAAGAGGGAGGGATCAGCTGGAAGAGGATCAAACATTCAAACCTGTAGGTGAAGTAGTACATGTAGACGTTGCCGAAGATGTTGTCCGAGATCAGGTCGGCGAAGTCGATGAGAGAGCACGTGAAGAAGAGGTCCCCCAAGAAACGGGCCACCCCGTCACGCCATCTTTCCTCCGGCACGTTGCTCGTCGAAATGTGCTCGTACGAGTTCATGAACGCATTTAGAATCAGCTGAGAGCCGGCGAAATAGGGCATGAACGCCTTCATCGACTCGACGTAGTGGTCCCGAGTGATGAGTGCTCGGTTGTGCGGATCCTCGGCCGAGATGGTGTGGTTGAAGGCGAATCCGTACTTGGGAAGGGACATGTAGTAGGGCAGCCAGTAGGTTCCTTCGTCCTTCACACTTCCGAAGATGATGTTGACGTCCTTCTTGAACTGCTTGTTCGCCAACTTTTGGAAGACGTCGCCCTGAAACAGAGATGAAGCGGTGCGAGAAGAAGGCAACTGACCTGGAAGAAGTTGGCATCCGAAGACACTGGAACGTAGGCGAACGTCATCGGAGGGCCGATGTCTCCGGAGATGTTGTCGGCTTCCGCCTGCACGAGGTGGGCGGGAACACTTCGGAGACACTTTGCGACGACGTTCATGTCCGGCGAGCTGCAGTTCACCCTCTTCGCCAGCCGCAGCGACAGATCCAGCATGGTGGGCGGAGTCGCCGAGGCCCACGAATTGATTATCGAGCCGCTCTTGGCGATGATGTTACGGAAGTACTTGTGAGAGTTCGGCGCGAAGAGATGGGCAGTCGCCGAGGCGGATCCGGCGGATTCTCCGAAGAGGGTGACTCGCGAACGATCGCCTCCGAACGCGCCGATGTTCTCGTGCACCCATCGGAGGGCCAGCTGCTGATCCATCAGACCCATGTTCCCCTGGATCGGAGAGTCGTCCCCAAAGTACAAGAAGCCGAACGGACCCAATCTGAACGTCTCCTTCTCTACCTCCTCCACGTCTTCATTCGTGCTCACCTGTAGTTGACGTTCACCACAATCGTGTGCTCTTTCGCGGCGAGCACTGATCCGCTGTACAGGTCGAGAGAGGGAGTGCCGCTGAAGAAGCCTCCTCCGTAAATCCACACCATCACCGATCCGTCGTGCTCTTCGGGAACCCAGATGTTCATGTTGAGGCAGTCCTCGGATATCGCTCCCGGGGGATTCCACATCTCGGCGCCCGGAAACTGAGGGAATGCGGAGTCGATGGTCAGGTAGCACGTCTTCGCGAGACTCCGCGCCTCCAGCTCGCCGCTCCACCGGTCGATCATCTCGGCCATCTTGAATCTGCGCGAGCCGATCGGCGGCTTCGCGTACGGCACTCCCAGGAACGCGGAGACCTTCGCCCCGTCGAACGTCTGTCCGACGCCGCGAATCGTGCCGAGTGGCGTGTGCACCACATGCTCGCCTCGCAGAATCGAGCGCGCTTCGAGCAGTTGCAGCAGAAGCAGAAGCACGAAGAGGTACAGGAAGCGGAGGTGATTGTGGAGAAGCCGTCGGACGACAGGCACTGCTCGCATGACCGCGGGACGAGAGACGGACTAGGTGCGACGACGGCGACGGCTGCAGATCACGTGTCGTGCCGCTCCTCGCATTCACATAGGAGTAGGCGGTCTGATCTGCGAGAGCCACTAATTGGAACCGGTGCACCGAGAGCAAGGAGAAGAAGAAGAAGGAGGGTAATCGAGTTGGACACGGTGGGACACCTGCACGGAAATGAAATGGGATTGGAACACACGGAAATGGGCTTCTCAACTCAATGGGATTTCAAAGAAGGTATAGAGTGTGAGAGACGCAGAGAGCTCTAACTGGCCCGTAAATCGACAGTATCACTTTGAGAGGAAAAGAGGGACGCTCGGACCGTGACAGAGTCACGCTGAGCAGTGACTCAAGAGGTTCAATGTCCGAAATGTGGGCCCGCTTCTGGTGACGTCTCCGTCGCGGAATCCTATTTCCGTCGGCAGGTATTTCGACGTCCGACTCGCCGAACCGTCACTAATCCGCCTCGCATTTTCTGCTCTACTACTTTTCATAATTAGGTGATTAGGCGTCACGTGGCCGAGAAACGCGAGGAGGAAACCGAGTAAAAACGCGAGTCCGAGGGGCGGGGAGGGAAATGAATTTGATGTGCGAAGGGGGGATGTGTGCGGCGATGAGACGGGTCTTTTTCTCGCGAAAAACTGAAAGTTTACGGCCAATTTTACGAGCGAATCGTGTGCAAATAGGGTGGAAATGTTGCAGATGGGTGGCGATTTTGAAGGACGTTTATCCCGACCGGCAGCGACAGGCGCGAGAAAAAACGATGATGATGAGGCATTTTGGAAGGGCGTAGTGGGAGAGGGAACACAGTTTTTGACATTTCACGGAGTCTCAAGTGTTGTGGACAGGACCTTCTTCCTCCTTCTCTTTTCGCTCTTCTTTCCTGGTGGATGGGTGGGGACGGGAACGAAGGATGGTCAGAAGAAGGAAGAAGAAGAAGATCAGAGACTGTTCCTTTCTCGGGGGAAGTCGCCGTGGAATAATTCAGAAGGCTTTCGGCGGGAAAAAAGAGGTTCACTGGAACTTTTGAGGACGGAGAGAAAGGAGCGAGTGTGCAGGAAGTGTGTCAGTCAAGAGGTTTGATGAGGAAGGAATGGACAAGGAGATAAGAAGTCGTGGGAACCCTTCACGTCTTCTTCTTCTTCTCCTCCTTCTCTTTCCACGTCTTCTGATGAGAGTGACGAGGGTGACACGTGACAGAGACATAGAGAGAGAGACAGAGGGTGTGACTGTCTTCTCATCAACAAGACGAAGAGCAAACAGGGCGAAGAAGAAAAAGGAGGAGAATATGAAGAAGAAGAAGAGAAGGAGGAGGAGTTGATAAGATAGTAAGTCTCCGGGCGGAGCACACGGAGCACACTTGCATGCTGCTCGGCGAGCACTCCGAAAACACTCGACGACGACTGAATGCCCAGCGCTCAAGGGTCACAGATATTCAGAAGAAAGGCGCACGCATTCACCTCCGAAGAGGTCTTCCCCCCGCCGCCCCGGCCCGACGTCTTCTCCTGTCGTCGTCGGCATAACTCGACGAATTATTCATTCGTGGCGCCCATTCTCCCCCCTCTTCGCAAAGAAGACGTCGATCGGTATCCTCTTCTACTTCTTCTTCTTCTTCTTTTGCTTCTTTCGTTTCTCTTTAATCAACAAAAGTCAGTGTGACATCACTTGACACCTTCTCTCGGAAAACTAATTTTGTGAGCGAGTGCCCCATAGGAAACCCGACAAATGACGTGGAAGAAGGGGAAGAAGAGGGGGGAAGACCTGTGTATATGCAGGTATCGGGTTGCCTTCAAATTTCCCAAATCTCCTCTTTTTTGCTTTCCTCCTCCTCCGCCGCCATTCAATAACCGGGCCAGCTGCTCCGCGAGCCCGTCCGAGAGCGAAGCCCGAGAGCCGTTTTTCACACTATTCCAGCAGTCTGAATTGCAAAAACTGGAGGACCGACTTTCAAGAGATTGTCATCTTCCCTTGGAAATCTTTTTTTTTGGCCGAAAGCTATCGATCACCCAATCGGATCGAGAGTTTAAAGACTAAATCACTTCATTGGTAGCCGCGCGAGAAAAAAGGTTTTCCATTGAATTCAGTGATTCATTTCAAAGCGTTCTCCCGAGTTATGACGTGGAAATGAAATCAAATACTTTCTTTCTTGTGGCATGAAATGGTATTCTGATATGGATTACTGTAGATTCATGCGAGATTTCAATAGAAATCGGAATGCGCTGGAGAAGAATCGAGAGAGAAGAGACGCAGAGAAGTGACATGGAAATAATGAAATAAAAAATGTTCGGTGGCAAAAGTTGGCACTGGGCGTGAAATTCGATGCCCTCTGGGCGATACAACGGAACGGACTAGAAAAACGAGGGCTCGAGATGGGAGAGGAAGAAGAAGAAGACGTGGAGGAAGAAGAGGAAGACACGAATGGGGGGAGAAACGACACAGTTAAGCCGAAAACCAAATGATGATTGAATGAGTGCAAACGACGTCTCGATTCCAGAAGAAGAAGAAGACGTGCTCATCGTGCAGAGCATTAGTGTCGCGCCCGCGGGTTTTCGGGTGGCTCCCCTCTCTTGCACGATGATGATGGCGGCGGCGTCCGGAGCAAAGAAGGGTTGACTCCCCGGAGATTCGGTGGCCCCCGGCACACAAATAGGAAGCGAGGAGGAGGAGGAGGAGGAGGAGGAGGCGAGGAGCCGTCGAGAGCCGCCCGTCATCATCATCGGCCGATCCGAACACACACTTATTCCGTCTCGCGAGGGCCAAACTTCCTTTTCGGAAATATGAAAAGAGCAGCTGCAAAGGCCAGCGAGCTCTTTTTTTTTCGAAAAAGAGGAACGAGGAGAGGAAGAAGAAGGGCAGGAAGGAAGTGGTACGGTATGTGCTCGCGGAGCAAAGATCCGATAGGTTTGCAGAACTCGGAAACAATGTCGAATGGGATGCAACTCGACTCGCTCGCCCTCAATCCGGGAGCTCTTTCTCTCCCGCTTTTTGCTCAATTTCCGGCTCCAAAAAGAAGAGAGAAGAGTCGAAACAAGTGCATGATGGGGTGCGCATCGTCGAGAAAGAAGAGCCCCCGGAGCCCGCGGATTGCTCAATTTGTCGCCGGAATGTGGCCGGCAGGTTGTTCCCCAGAGAACGGAAGAACGTCTTCTTCTTCTTCCTTCTTCTTCTTTTTGTTTGTTTCTTTCCACCCAAAAAGGCAGAAGCACCACACGAGGCAGTGGGATGAGAATTAGCACATAAATTGCAAAATGGTAATAACCTGCACAGGAGCAGAAGCATGTAAACACAAAGGATCCGCCGACGGGGAACGCGGGGACCTCGACTTTGCCGTGTCGTCGATTGATCATCAGTTTGACATACACACACACTAAACACACAAAAACACGAGGAGCGCCGTGGCTCCACGGAGAGCACACGACGACGGATGATTGCCGCGGCACGACAATTGGCGGCGCGACGCGCGACAGGTGGCTCCGTGAAAAAAAGAAGAAGAGGAGGAGGAACAAGAAGAAGAAGAAGATGATGGTGATGCCACGTGTCACCAGGGGAACGACTCAACGGGAGGCGAATGGCAGAATAATTGGGAGCAGCCGAGCGATCAACCGGAAGTGTCGCGTCGATGCACACACCGCTATTTCGAGCAAGAGGCAGAGAGAGACTTTCTGAACTTGGAGGGACTTTCCAGTCTCCGATGCTCTCTCTTTCTCTCTCTCGTTCGTTGTTCCCCGTTCCAACCTTCCAACCAGTCGTCGTCGTCGTCACAGGTAATAGTATTCCCTCCTCTTGGTTTTTCATCTATTTTTATTTGTGTCGGTCCGCTCGTATATTGCCTGTCCTTTTTTGTTCGGCCAAAGACTGGCCGATTTCAAAAATACGAACGATGAAATCCACTCTAAATCCCTTGCCGCCCGTCGAACTGCGCCCCGAAAACACTGGAAGCCAACACTTTTTGACCGGCGAATTCGGCGGGCGCGACGTGAAATTACTCACGTCTCCGCACCCGGAAATCGAGTTTTTCGCCCCCGTGTTTGTTTGTTTCGTTAGACGGAGAAAGCACTCACGACGACGCACCCGCGGTTTCCATGGACACTCGCCCCGCCCCCTCGTTTTCAGAGCGACTTGTTTTTCAGACGGAGAGCCTCAACGGTGAGCTGCAGCGAATCGGATGGGGCTTCCTTCCGAGATCCTACTCCTCTTCCTTTCCACTCTCTTCTACACTGTCCGGTGTCAAGACTGCTTCTCGGCGAAGCTAGCCGACACGGATGTTCTCGGTGAGCCATTCTCAGAAGAACGTCGCAGAAGACGTCGTCGCTTCTTCCAGAAACCGTCCAGATCTACAGTAACGAGTACGCACTGGAAGACAACCACGTCTCCTACGAGATCTCGCCGTCCGCGCCGTCGACTTCGTTCGATCAGGTCTCCGGTTCGGTCCGAATCCTGACAAACAATCAGTCGGCCTGCCCGCTCACCTGCACAGTGACCCTCAATCGATACACCGACTCTTTCCAAGGTGCGCGTCGGATCTTCCGATCCTCGCCTCATCCGTCCGAATCGTTGCAGGCAACGAGACGACGGTTCTCTTCTTCGACACGGATCACGCGTTCTATTTACCCTCGCATTATGTGTGAGTCTCGCCGTCGCAAATCTGGTTAATGAGGTCGGGTTCTCTTCAGAAAAGACAACACGACAACTCTTGTTTGTGCCGCTCAGAACGGCTACTGCGGGGCTACGGTACCCGTCTACCGATACTACAAGATCTCCAATGGCGGTGTCTGTGAGTAGTCGTTGGCGGGAAATGAGGGAATCTCAAAAGTGTCCCCCTTCCAGTTCATGCCTATTCTTTCGAGAAGGACTTGGTCTTCGATGGCTACAATCAGGAGTTCTTCCCCATTTGTTACGTGTGGCCGTTGGGATCCTCGACAGGTAAACTCCGAATCGGAGGAAGGTCATCTCGTGACCGATATGGTTTCAGTCGCCAGCCGACCCACTTGCGGCACACTCAATTTCGACACGCCGCTCTCGGCGCTGAGCGACTTGAAGATCTTCGATAACAATGCGGCCGGCATCGAGAGGGACCACTACTTCACGACGCTGCCCGCCACGGATGCGAGTCTCATCGGCTACAATCAGACGGGCGTTCTCGGCAAGGTGCTGACGTCGTCGAGGAGCACCGCGTGCAGTTGTCTCGTCAAATTGCAACAGCAGTTCGACAACCAAACCGGCTACTTTCGTGAGTCACGCGAAGAAACACCTGCCGACTCGTAGTCTTTCGTCTCAGATCGGCTCGACCATAAGTTGATTGCGACGGGAAACGAGATGAATCGGCCCTACGAAGCGTACGTCGACACGGGAGAAGTGGTCTATTGTGCGAAGAGAGCAGGAGACTGTGGGGCGACTCTCCCACTCTGGAAACAGTTTCAGTTCTACGATGTTGGTAAGGAGACGGATTGAAATGGAAGAGGTCAGAAGAAGAAGACGTTGGTTGCAGACACTGTGTACACGACGACGTCGGACCCTCTGCCGATGGCCTACTTGTACCCGCAGACTCCGATCTGCTACATCTGGCCCTCCTCCTACGCTCCGAATGCCTCGAACATCCCGGCGGCTCCTCCTTCCGTCGCCCCTCCGGTCACTCTTCCACCGATAACCATGAGCACTGGATCAACGTCTCCGTCCATTGGAACTACAGGAACGGGCACTCCTGCTACTCTGGGAACTGGATCAACCTCCGGAACAGCTGGTACACTTTCTGGATCCAGTCAGTCTCTAACCAGTCCGACGACTCCAGGAACAATGGGAACTACTCGGCTGTTGGATGTCCCCGTCGGCACTCCAGTTCCGATCGTCCTCCAATCCACAGCAACTCCCATGACCCCTTCTGGATCGACGCTTTCCCCACTGAATGCCTCGACTGTCAGTTCTGGGAGCACGATCTCACCCCCTTCGGCCTCCAATGCCTCCACCGTCAGCGTCTGGGGCTCGCCAAGTCCGACGAGTGCAGGACCACTCGCAGCGCCGACAGTGAGCATGTGGGGTACTTCAGTTGCAACGGGAAGCACCCAGTCAACAGTCAGCGTCTGGGGAACCGTCAGTCCCACGGCTCCGGGTTCCAACGGAGGCGTGACAGTGAGTGGCACTCCATTCACTGGACCTACTCTCTCGACGACTCCGCGGCCAGCTGGAGTAAGCGTCTGGGGGACGTCAGTTGCTTCAGGAGCCACGCCTTCCACTGTCAGCGTCTGGGGAACACCAACACTCTCCACTCCTGGCTCCCCAGGAGCACCGACAGTCAGTGTCTGGGGATCGTCTGCAGCCACGGGAGCCACTCCTCCCACAGTCAGCGTCTGGGGAAGTGCGAGTCCGTCGACTGCTGGAACTGGTCCTTCTGCCGTCAGCTCCCCGACGGCCACGACAGCAGGACCTCTTGCGCAGCCCACGATAAGCATGTGGGGAACAGCAGCATCTTCTGGAGCCACCCCCGCAACTCTCAGTGTGTGGGGAACTGCGAGTCCGACGACTCCCGGCTCAATCGGAGGAGTGTCTATGACCAGCGTTCCTGCTGGACCTTCAACTCCGACGACTTCAGGACCAGGTGGGGTACCAACTGTCAGCGTTTGGGGAACTCCGGTAGCCACGACTCCTGCCTCCCCAGGAGCAGCGACTGTGAGTGTCTGGGGGACCACTCCTCTCACTGGATCAACGCCATCCACAGTCAGTGTTTGGGGAACCGGTAGTCCAACGACTTCACATCCGAGTGGAGCATCACTCGCTTCAGGAGCCACCACTCCTTCCACTGTCGGTGTCTCGGGAACTCCCACCACTCCAGTTCGCCTCTCCGATTCTGGCGTCATCACTCCAGCACTCATTGTGCCCATCAACCCCGTGCCAACGACAAAAGAGCCTCTGGGAACGGAGCAACTGGTGACGGAATCGCCTGAGACCTCGGAGTCTGCGTTCGAAGATCCGACAGATCCAGAGACATTCACTCTTTCCGACTTTTGGTATCTGACCACCACCACCACAAGGCAGACTCCGACTGCCTCAACGGCTCCCGTAGGCGCTCCCACGTCTTCTTCCCCTCCACTCGCACCGGCTGCCACGTCATCTGTCGCTCCCGCTGCGATAATGATCACTGGCCCCCTTTTCGGCTCTCTGAATCAGCCGCCTGCTACAATGGCTTCGTCTTCCGCAACGCCATCTTCTCCTTCAGCAGCTCCACTTGCTTCTGCATCTACCCTCCTCTCATCTGCCACGTCTTCTTCTGTTCCCATCGCCCTCTCGATGCCAACAGTCGCTCCATCTTCCGGATCCACTCCCACGACTCCATCTGGACCCGTAGCAACAACTCCACTCTCCGGATCTTCCGTTCCTCAACACTTGGCAGCCGCACCGACGTACTCCATCGTCGGCGGTCCTCTGAATCAGTTCACGAACCCTCCGATCATCGAAGCTCTCATCATCTCCTCCTTCTCCTCTTCCAACTCGTCGACGTCTTCTCCGATGAGCCTGGCGACTATCCAAAAGGACGTTCCCTCGTCGCTCTCCACGTCTACAAATGGCCCATCCTCCACGACTACAGAAGCTCCAGGTAAACCAGGAGAAATTCCGATCCATCCGAATTGAAACCGTTCAGGAATACTCTGGAAAGCCGGCGACTGGATCAGCAACACGTGGCACTCGGTGTTCGGAGGCAACGATCAGAATGCCACGTCATCCAGCATGGCTTCGTCTTCTGCGGAGAACGTCTCCACAACGACGTCTCGTCCAATGGGAGGACTCGTCGGAAGTGTGATCAATTCGACGGGCAACTTCTTCAACGACACCAAGACGTTCATCGGGAACACCGTCAACTCTTCCAGTCCCATCGGTTCTTTTCTGAACACCACTGGCAACTTTATCGATCAGAATCTTAACTCCAATCAGACAGGGAACTTTTTGAACGAGACGAAGAACTGGTTCGAGGGCAAAATGAACAGGTAAGAAAACGGGTGAAGCGAAAAAGAATGCGTTGTTTTTGTTTGCAGCACCGGAGATTTTCTGACGAATGCGTGGAATTCATTAGGATCAGGTAACGAGACGACGAGCTTCCTGAACAACACGAAGACGTGGGTGGGCGGAGCGATGAACAGCACGGGCGGTTTCATTATGACGGCGTGGAACGAGACGAAGGAGACGTCGGGCGGCTTCCTCAACACCTCGAAGACGTGGATCGGCGAACAGTTGAACGGAACCGCCGTCGGATCCTTCCTCAACGGAACCGGCAACGTGATCGGAGGACTCATCGGAGGCGCGAAGGATCTGATGCTCGGCAACGCCGGCGACAAGATCAACGATCTTGTGAGCGCGGCCAACGAGACCGTCTCCAATACGACCGGCTACGTCGCCGCGCCGCTCTCGAACGCCGTCGGAAGTGTGGCCAGTGCGGTGCTGCCGCCGGTCAACGCCTCCACGACGCAGGACCCGTCGAATGTGAAAATAGAGTTTAACGGAGGAATGGTGAACGGACCCCTCACTGGATGAAGTTTTCTTTATTTATTCCGGTACCATGTACAATCAAGTCTCGTGCCCATATGAATGCTAATAAAAGAGTCATTTGTTCTTCTTCGCCGGAGATGCGGGCTTTCCGTCGGGCGACTGCGCCGGACTCTTTGCCGGACTCTTCGCCGGAGTTTTCGGGGCCGGCGACGTCGCCTTGCTCTTCGCCGCCTCCAGCTCCCTCTCCCTTTTCAGCTCCAAGTCGCGCGTCTTCCGAAGACGCAGCTCCTTCTGACCTTCGAGCAAGTGATTCGAGCCGTCGAACATCGGACTGGGCTCTTTGAGCCGCTGCAGAATTTGTGGGAAGAACGGAGAATCGGGCATCATCCTGCGTTGGAACGACACTGAAAAGATTAAATCAATCGGGGAATCGGACCGGACGGAGAACTTTTGATCTTGGGATGCAGGTCACGAGTGGACATCTCCTCAATGGCCACTTTCAGTTTCCCAACCGTCTGGTGAAGAGTTGTGTCGTACTTTCCGACCAGAAAATAGAAGTTGAGGAGGGCGACGATGAGATTCAGAAGAGAAATGATCATGTTGAAAGAGCCGCCGACGAGCAGAATACTGAAAAGAAGACGTTGGGGAGAGAAATGAGCGATGCACCTCTAACTTGAAGCGGTACGCAACCGCAATGGTGACGACCTTCTTTCTTGGAAGCATCGTTATCATCTTCCTGCCGCGAACATGGGAACTGTTGGAGGGACGAGGAGCGGAGGTGACGTTCGGAAGACTCCGAGTGGAGTTGCCGCCGAGAGACACGTTCTTCTGGGCAACAGTCTTCTGGGACGAAGATCCTTGAACGAGAAGGAGAAGGACGAGATGGAGTACGAGAACGATGTTAGCCCATCCGATTATGTTGCAAGCGACCATTTTGCATCCGAACTGATTCGACTGTTTCCCTTTCCGCCCCACCTACCAAACATATTGGTCACGCAAATATTGGGGGTGTCTTATCGGGTTTGATAAGTTTTTTGTCTCGATATCTTGTCGTTTGCTTGTCTTATCTTTCTTTTTTCTTGCCATCTGTCCTTCTCCTTTTTCTTTGTCACTCTCTAGCTTTTTTCCCCGAAAATTACTCATTTTCCGGCCAACTCGCCGCTGCTTTGAGGAGGTTGTCAGGCAGTTCAGTGGAGCGCGGTTGCATTGCTCGTTCCTTGTTCCGGCTACTTTTATTGGTTGTTTGCTTGCTCTTTTCAGTCTGAAAGTCATGTTTTCATAAAGATGTGTTTTATTTACTTGTTATTCTTACTGTTATGTAATCAATATCTGCTGTAAATTCCAATTAACTTAAAAAATGCCTTTCGAGAAAAAAAAACGGTTTACTGTACGGCCCACATGAATTTTCAAGCCCCGGACCGCCTTAAAAATCCACGTTGCCTCTTTTATTCAAGTTTCAAGCCTTTTCCCAACTTGTTGTTTCTCTCTTCTCTTATTGATTTCAGTCTTTCATAACTTTTCGTTTTGCAGTGCATGTCCACAATTTGAAACGGGTTTTGAGCCGAAAATGTCGGAATCGTTCGACATCCGCATCGACATCGACGACGCCGCCATCAATCCGAACGAAGTCTCGTTCTGGGTGACGGTGGGTGCGATCGCACTGTTCCTCGCGTGGAGCACGTTCGTCGTCCTCTTCTTCTCTAGAGTCAGCGCTATTTTCTTCACATTTATCATCGATAAGTGAGTTTCGAGTCAAAAAAGACTGCTAGTATAGGGAGTTTTTAAAGATATTTCCGACTATCAAAATATGGAATTCACTTCCGAATCGGTGGAATCTCGATCTCCGGACTGCATGCCGGCAAGATAATGTTTCGAAATGTCGTTTACGACAACGGAGACATGACAGTCAAGGTAACCGACGGTCATCTTCTCTTCAAGTACTGGAAGCCCGTCGAGCATCGTCATTTGAATCTCACCACGTATGTCCTCTGATACTCACATCTCCTGAACCACCATTGACTTCAGGAAAAGAGCTTCTCGAATGCACGTGGTCTTTAACGGTCTACAAGTGCACGTCTACAACAATTTGACGAAATACGCGGAGATAGCGAGGATACGAAGGTTCGATTGGTTCTTCGAGAACACGAACATGAACGAAGCGAAGAGGCCTCCGAGACCGCCGGACACGTAATGATCCTTTCAGATCTGTCCGAATAATCTCCAGCTAGTTCCAGATCGCCGCCCTCTGCTGTTTGGGAGAACATGTGGAATCTTCTCGGAATTGTCAATATCGAAGTCTCCGCCGGATCAATACTGGCAGGAAACAAATACCTTCCCTACGCGCTTTGGACGAGATTCGAGAATATGACCAGTGAGTTTTTCGCCGTTTTTCTTCTGACACTCGTCATTCTCTCAGGCAAAACAAGTGTTACCGAATCCGCCAACGATCGTGCCCTTCTGACGTTCGAAGGAGAAACCGAGAACGTGGCGATGTCGCTGGTGAAGAACGAAGAGTTCGAGTTCACTTCCAAAGACAAGGAGCCTCCACGAACAACCGGCAACGATGGGTGTCCTCTTCTTCAGAGCGCTTCTCTCGAATTCGTTTACAAGCAAGATTTGCTCGGCTACGTGACTGACGACGAACCGCAGAGCATCACTTCAAAAGTTCCCATCTGGTCGTCCGAGTGGCGCTTCGGATCCAACACAGTTCTGTCGTATGGTCCATGGGCAGAGCAACAACGGTTTCTGATCTACACCTTCTTCTATCCGCCCGACTATCAGAATGTGTCGCCGACGGTGATGCCGACGCGCGGCCAGAAGCGGATCCACGTTAAGCACAACGCAAAGATCATCCTGACGAAGGAGACGTGTATGGACATCTGGTTCATGCGAGGAGGACAACTCGAGAGCATTCGGACAAGGTGCGGTTCTCAGAGCAACATCGACATGTCAATACTGTGGATCACAACCGAGAAGGGGTTCTATTGGAACATGCGGGCCGAGTTTCTCAAGTGAGTCCTGAGGAAACAAGCAAATAGAAACATTAGTTTCGTTTCAGTTTTGAGGCGACCACCTCCCTCGTTTTCACAAAGCTGATCGAATGCCAGAAGTTCTCGGTCGATGGTAGCTTCATCTACCCGCTGACCTGGAATGGAGAGCAGACGTGGAATCTCGACTACACGTTCCACAGAGCCGCCGCTTGGTTCGTCTGGGACCACAAGCGCCTCTTCACGGATCTTGTGAACGACTGGATCGGCGACGAGCCATCGGACATCTCAAAGTTTGTGCCGTTTCGAGTGCACAACAAGATGAGAGTGGTGGATAGTTTCGAAGTGATCATGTTGTTGAACGAGTCGAATTGGGTCGACACAGCCGATATGAACGCGGAGAACGTGGAAGTGGCGATAGTTGGGGAGAAGTTGTCTTTCGACTGCGAACTGCCGTTCATCGACTTCCTGCCGCAGACTCAGATGATGAAGTACGAGTTGCGAGGGGAGAAGGGAGTCGCCATGCGATCTAAGTGAGTCGCGATTTGTCCTTCACGCAGGATCCTAAGCTTTCAGATTCCCTCCGGATTCAGCGACAGCTCCGATGAGAGCTGCACTCTGCAGACTTGCTCGTTGTAATCCGTATGCATCTTCTTCGAAGCACGGTACTCACTCGACGGACAAAGAAACGTGGTTCGAACTGTGGCGGACTGAACTCGTCGAGATGAAGTTCGACCATCACTACCGGCCGCTCGTCGTCAAAGACAACATTCCGACCGATATTCCATTCTCGGTCGTGTCCGACTATCTTCCACCACCTGCCAATCATCCGTGGGATGTGAGTTCAGAGATAGAAAAAACTTATACATGTGTATTCGAAATTACAGCTCGAGCCGGATTTCCTGAGCGTAGAGATTCTAATCGAAGGATCCGATGTGAAGTTCACAGGACTTCTCATCAAATTGCTATTTGAGCTCAAAAACAACTATTTCGGATGGTACGATTCGGTGAGTCGGTCTGAAATAATATGGTACGAAAAACTCCCGCTTTCAGATGACGTCATTGGACGACGAAACGAACAACACTAATGATCCGATCAAATTAAAGGCTGCTTTCGACAAAAACAGTGCGAATGGTTCGAAGCCCGTCGAGTGGTTCCGGACGATGAATGTGGACGTGACAGTGCGAGTTTGCAACGTCCGAGCAGAGATGCTTTTGTACTCTCCCGCAGTCGATCAGAAATCGGAACCAGAGAAAGTTCCGGTGGTCTTTGTCGAAGAAGTAGCCGTGGAAGTGAAGAAGACGAAGACGCAAGCGCTGATTCAAGTCGGAGTGAGCCCCGCGTGCGCTTATCTGGACGGATGCAGCAATGGAACTGGTCCCGGATGCATCACACTCTCGGGATTCCAATTCAGAGGGCACGCGATGTACTCTGCGAAAGAAGTCGCCTGGAACATGGGGCTGGTCGAGTACGGATGGATTATGGAAATCCTCGTCGGAGACATCGCAGGAACTCTGGACTTTCCCTCGCACGCACTGGTCCTCCATCAGATCGTCGAGTCTCTTCTGTTGCTCATTCTGTCCCCGGATGACGCCACGAAAGTTCCCGATCGAATGCAGTTTTGTCAGCACGGACAGCTCACTAAGGCGTGCTCCGTGGCCGGAAAGAAGATCTCCGAACCTTTGGGGTCCTGCAGAACGGAAGAAGCTATGAAATACAGACAGATCAGAGTCTCAGTCGATTGTGTTGACCTAGCATTCGTCGAAGAGAAGACTATCCTTCACATCGTCGCTGATCCTGTTCGAGTAACAGTGTGCAATGCTCACGAGGGCCGTTTCACAGAACATGTTTGTATCCGAGTACCTGGAATCGCTATTCGACAGGCAGTCCGAATTCGAGAAAAACCGGAACCTGTGTGGATTGAAGGAGCCAATGCGGCCATCGGAGGAGTCTGTCTTGATATCGAACTTCCGAATTCGAAGACGGAACCGCCGGGACACGAGAAGGAACGACTAGATTTCGCGAGAACCCACGATGCGGACACGAAGAGATTGCATTTCCTGTGGGCGGATCACACAGTTTGGGGATGCGCGTGCTTCGGAAACACATGCTTCTTCGGAGATGTCGATGAAATGTAAGCGAATCGTAAAGTATGTGAAAACAAAAGCTTATTTCAGAGGATCCACATTCATGCAAACATCACAGAAAAGGAAGTTTTTCGTTCCTGGCGTCGAAAAGAATCCGAGTAAGCAGCCTAAAGTGCTCCAAAGCGTCATCGAAAAGAACCAGATCATTTTGAGCAATCAGGCACATATGTTTTATAAAAAGCCGAAAAAGGACAAAGTGACAATTTTGATGCGAAAGGACTCTTCTCTCGACACAGAATCGTTCCACTCTGCTCGTTCCCAGCAGGCCCCACGACTTCGGATTCTTCAGTCGACAGAGATGACGTCGACCTACTCGGAATTCGTGGACAACGTGCAAGTCGTGATGCCCACAGACATCACGGTTCCCTCCTTCGGAGAGCCTGGCTCCATTGCTGAATGGTGTAGAGATCATCCGGCAACGAGAATCATCGGTGATCCGATCACTCGAGGCGTGAATGAAGTGCAGTTTACGACGAAGCACAAAAAGACTGGCAACGCGTTCAATGTCATCGATAAAAAGGAGACGGTCGAGCAGGACGTCCTGATGAATCAAGCATCCCGAAAGAGAAGGCTCGCGATCAGCGGAGTCGCTGCCAAGTCTCTCGACGTCTTCGTTTCACCGATAGGTGTCGAGGCTATCGAAAGACTCATCACTGCAGCGAGTCATTCAATATCTGCTATCAATCCGTGCCTTCTCGTTCACATGTGCTACCGCGAATGCGTACTGAAGAAGCACCGACAGCCTTTGACAGAGAGTCTCTTTGCCGAAGAGGAAAACGATTCGGAGCCGCTTCCAGAGATCGACATCACCGTTGATCTTCCACGTGTCACGGTCGGCATGTTCCAGTGCGGACTGAAGAAGAACGTTCTCAGGTCGAACACCAACGACCACATCACAGCGAACATTGGGTTGATTCTCATCGACCAGGCTTCTATTCAGTCGAAAGTGGTCCATGAAGGAAAGTCAACGCTTGCGGCAGTGGATCAGATGAACCTATCGAGCACTCTCTACCAGCTTAACGGCAGTGCTATCACTATCCAACTCCTTCAGCTCACTAATCGTGATGCTCCGGATTTCGGCAGTAGTGGGACGACCACGACGGCCAACAACTGGGAAGCTTGTGCGATTGCCCGAAGGATGAACAATCTAGAACCGAGAGTCATGCTCGACTTTAACATTTCCGACACTTCCATCCTGCTCGAACGACGTCCTATCATTGTTTTCATGTCAGGAAAGTCCAACGCGGCCCTCACTCCCATCAATACTCCGCTTGCTCCAACTCCGACGCCACTGACCAAAACGCCAACGATCGGAGGGAACTCTGGAACGACGATCCCAGAAGCAGCTCATCCGATAAAGAAGAAGCAGAAGGTTCAATGCGAACATTACATGAAAGCAAAAATAGGATCGATCACGACTCATCTTGTTATGGCACGACCTCAAGAATTGACGGCTGGCGACGAGTTCCCAATTTACGAAGCCCTCGCTCCTGTGATGGTTTCGTGGCTCAGTGTTATCGACAACTTCGTGAGGACCGTCGAGAAGATGTCTCACAAACTGGAGTGCTGGAAAAGTGTCGCCATGGCGAAGGTGCTAAAACTGGCATTAGACTGCACGGACGAGAAAGTCGTCGTGAAAGTGGGAAAGAACCGGATGGGCTGCACGAGAGTGCTCAGCGCACACCAAGCTTCATGTCCCTCTTGCATCCTTCTGAAGACACTCTTCCGATGGTTCGCGCACGCTGAAAATGTTCCGAGAGTAATTGGAACACGATTGGACATTCGACCAGAGTTCGAAGTGGAAGAGACCAGAAAAACTGCACTGATGGCACTTCTAAGTCACTGGCAATCGGACGTGGGCAAAGAGTTGAAACTGGTCTCTTTCGAAGATGCGAACCGATTCAAAGTAACTCGACCTGATGAAGCGGCTATTGTTGCGTTGACGAAGAGCAAGAGGATACGAAAGAATGCTTCCGAGCACAAAAAAGACACCCCGAAGAAGGAAACAAGAGTGGTGATGGATGTTAAGAATGATCAGCCGAGAGGGAAACGAGGTCGGATGTCCCCTGCTCCTCTTCTGAAAAAGTTGAGAATGAGAGGAGGTGAAGAGGTCGACGAATTGGAAGCAGAACCACAAATAATACAGCTAGAAGACGTTGAGAGACAACTTGGTTCGGGAATGATGTCATTCAGTGAGCTGGAAGACGAGGATGTGGCTGATGAGGAGTACGAACCGAAGAAGGACGAAAAGGTTGATCTGTACACGTGGATGCGAAACGCCCAGAGGGAATCGACGCTAAGAAGAAGAAAGATGGCCGGAGTGGATATCGTCCCGGACGAAATTAATCTGAAAGGATATATTAATCCGATGGACATTCAGCAGAAGGCGTACTACTACAACATCTATCGATGGGGTCAACTGCAGTGGACGACTCTGGACAGTGTGGAAAACGATCACTGGCATCTCGATTACGATGTTCTCGTTAACGAGGTCGAAGTCCGAATGATGGCGAAAAGCATCAAAAGTTCGACCGATCATTTAAGACAGTACATTACACCGGCACAACAAAAAGTAATGCTTGTTCGAAATGCGCAAGTGAGCGGAGAGATGCTGTGGAGAATGGAACGAGACGAGCGACGGAAGATCCCGCTCTACGGACAATGGACGATCAACTATAGCGGAAATGTTGAGATGATCCGCTTTTTGATTGGAATGGCCACATTCTCCTTGGGAAAGGAGTTATCACTGGTTCTCCGAGTGGCGATGGAGGCGAAGAACGAATTGAGAATGCACTCGGCGGCTGAAGCCACTCCACGGAACGAGTCGAAGGTGTTCTCTCCGTGTGGTGCGACATATGATCACACCGCCGAATGGGACGAGAAAGTGCTCGATATGACTAGGGACTACGAGAAGCATATGCAGAGAATGAGAACTAGCAGAGACGACATTTTGGAGAAAGTGAAAGTGATGGTGCACGGAAGTGCATCCGTCTCATCCGTCGTTCTCGAATCTGTACTCAACGATCTGTACGTGTCGGTGACAATCTCAGAAATCCATTTGGCGCACGCAAAGAGCCCAATGCCCGATATTCCCAACATCACGCCGATAGCGATCGCCGTAACGTCGACGACAAATCCAGAAGACAAGCGGACGGCTACATTAACAAAGAAGACGATGTCTATCACGCAGTGCAAGCTTCTTGATTTGTCTATCAAATTGACGTAAGGATAATCGATTCGAAAACATCCTAACAAAGTTTCTTTCAGGAAGATGAAACTGACGTTGTCGGAAGCGGACACTGCCAACAAGAAGTCTGATATTCTCCGATGTATTCTCAATTCCAGTAGCTTCAATATTAACAAGTATGTTCCTGTCTTTTCTTTCAGTTGTAAGCATTTCTTTGACTTTCAGGTCTCTGGAACCTATAAAGGAAGGAACCGCAACCAGATCGAACAGTACGATCGGAGGCATCGCGAAGGCTGTCAAAACGACGGCGACTCTCTTGCTCGGAGCGCTTGAGGGAAACATGCCGATGGCTGCCTACTCACTCCACGATGTGGTTATGCGACACGGAAAAGAGCTCGAGCAGCAGCTGAATCGACTCGCTGCGCAGCCGGCTTCCACGCCTCTCAGCAATTCCACACCATTCCCGATCTTCGAACAGCCCCTGCTCCAAAAGATCGTGGATCGGAGACACTCGGATCATCAAGCAGCAGATTCTCCGTACATCTCACGAGAGAACCTCGCGTTCAAACAGCTACCCTCGGCAGGCGCACCTTCAGTACCTCAATCGAGAGCGAAGAGACACGCTATTCGAAGTGCCCCTGTTGCTGTGATCAACTTCACGATCGAGCTGACGAGCATCGAGATGAATATCCAACTGCTTCCGAGTCTGCAAGCCAAGTATCGAATAAACTGCGCGAGAAGCAATGGAGTCACTGGTATCCAAGCAAACTGGTCTATTCACCTCGACGAACACTTCTTCGAGTTCTGCGTGACAGGACAAGGCGGCAAGACGGAGACGTTCCGACTGCAGCTGCCATCTGTCAAGTGTCTAGGAATCTTCCAGACGGAACAAGGAACGGCGCCACACAAACCCAGCACCGACAAAAAGCTGATTTATCGAGAAGGCGGCAGTCTCGCGATGACCGTCGTCCTCGGAGGCGTCAATCATATGTTCACCACCGAATTGCTAAACCAGCTAATGTTTGCCGAGCATTCTTTCCGAACGGAGCTCACTGCACTCATTAATCGCATCAGGTCATCATCATTTGCGTCTGGATCCAGTTCAGCTAGGTCACCAATGTCAGGTCAACACACGAATTCTCACGCGAACTCATCTGGTCATTTGAAACTGTTGGTTCCGACTCCGCATACATCAGCTACTCCCGTCCACGACGAGAAGCCGCCGCTCCTCTTCACCATAAAAGTTTTAACGAAAGAGCCAGTGAACAAAGAGAGAGAAGAAGAAAAGGAGAAGAAGAAGAAGAGAGATGAGGCTAAAGATCAGCGTGCTCCGAATCTGCGATCTCAGGCACCCGGTATTGCTTCGAATTCTGAGACGACTGGGCATCCTCCTCCTCTCGCAATTCCGGAGAAACCGGTTCCATGGCTCCAACTGACCGCAGCCACTCCCACTCAAACAGCAGTTCGACTAACAATTGATAGTTTGGAAGGAGAGCTGACCAACAAGTGGGTGGTAAAGGAAGAAGGAGGAACCAGAGAACGCATCTATGGAAACGCCGTCATTCATTTCAACGCAAAGTTGGGACAGCTGATCAAACCAATCCAGCACGACGACGCATCGACGGATCTTCAAGAGTTCGCGACGTTCATGACACAAGTCCGCGTTGAGAACAAGGAGCGGAATATGTTCAACAGCTCCTACTCGTACCACATTTCCCTCAACCGACCCATTTTCCTTGTCAAAGCAGCAGCTATCGACAAGGCGATTCTCCTGTGGCTGAACTACAAAAACACGTACGACTACTGGAGGAACGAACGAGAGAAGGTGGTACAAGAGAAGACGACGAAGAAAGCGAGCATTGCGGGCACTGGCAGCATGTTCTCTCCCACACAAATAGCAGAAGATGCTGACATGAACCTCTCTCTCGCAATCAACAACGGAATGTACATGTGCATGCCCCTCTACAGCCACGATGTCACAGAAGGAATGCCTGCGTTGGTGCTCTCTCTTCAGAACTCCGAACTTTCGGTGCTCGTCAAGAAAGAGCTGACTTGCAAGGCTTCTTTCGTTGGTTTCAAATGCTCGTTTATTGACGATTTCGATGAGCAGGCGCTCACGCAAAGCTTCCTCGATGCAGCCAGCAGCAATCAGTCGAACTGTTTCTTCTTTCCCGAAGGAACGTATCAGTTATGCTCTAAAGCTGAATCTTCCGGTTCCGGTCCTGCCAAATGGGTGCTCAGCGTTTCGGCTGAAATGCGAGGAGTCGAGATCGACCTGGACACTCGCATCGGTAAACTCGCCAAGCTTCTCGTGAACACATTCTCAATGATCGGAAAGGACGACGATGACGACATGTCGATTTGGGGAGACCAGCAAGAGTTGGATTCAGACGAAGAGAAAGTGGAAGGAGCGGCCGAGCTGAAAAAGTTGAAGGCAGAAGAGAAGGTTCCGTGGATGGAGAACAAGATGCACGAGCACTCACGACAGGTCTTCGAACTCGCCGCACGCGGAGTCTCGACGAAAAAGCTGGAAGCCGAAAAGCACAAACTGAGACAGTACGAACTGATTCGGTTCAAGGCATTCAGAAGAAATATGGTAGAAAAGTTGAGACGAGGAACGAATGCGCAGAAGAACTCGATTCCGGAGACTCCAGCTATGAACAGGAAAGGTTCTTCGTCAAGAAGGAACTCGAATGCGCATCCGACGTCATCGGATGATAAGAGTCACGACCAGAGCCATGCGAATGACAGCGAAACGGTGAATTTCAATTTGGACGTGAAAGTGAACATTACATCTGGAAACTGCACTGTTCGAACCGGAAAGAAGGAAAGCCAACAAGTTGTCCTCCCAGGCATCAGAGACACTTTGAAGAGGCTGAACATCGGGACGAAGGATATTAAAGCAATGTTCGAACCATCCGTCATCACATTCACGCAGTTCAGCATCCCTAGTGTCGAGATCAAAGCATACCACGTGTCAGATCCGGCGGCTCGCACGATAGACGAGATGTACAACATCAATCGCGAACGTAGAGAGAAGATTTCGAAGGGACTGGCGGCTGACGCAGACAAGCTGCACAGGGATCTCGGACGAAAAACACGGTTCCAGCCGCCGAAGATGTCCGGAGGGAAGGACCAGGTGGCGACTGCGAAGCGTGGATGCTTCTATATCTTCGTCGGACTCGCTTCGATGCCGCACGAGACAGTGGTGACACCACATCTAGCCACATATCTCGAACAAGTTCTCGAGCCACTTCCTCCGTCGGCAGTTTTCCACTCTCAGAATCTCACGCAGGAAGTGTCGATTGTGGACGACGGGAAGAATGATGGGAACCACGAAGTGCACAACATTGTGGCAATGGACACGGCAGCTTTCCCCATCGACTTCGTATTGTACCTGGATGTGCAGAGTTCGACGATACGATTCGACGGCAAGCAGCCGACAACACGCAGTCAGACGCAGGCGGATTGTCTGCTCACACTTCCTCGTCTTACTCTCGAACTGACTTCGAAGCGGACTAGAGACAACATTGATAACTACATCGGTGGTATCCACATTTCCGGACAGTTCAAAGGATTCAGCCTGAAGATCTTCAACCCTCTAGAGCCAGAGCTTGATTCGTCGAGAGCACTCCAATTGTCTCTCGACCTACTTTCCTTCGTTATTTCAAGAAACAAGAACTCTTCAACGGAGCCCGACAATCGAGTCCGATTTGTGTTTTCATCACAGATCAGCAAAGCGTCGTTCGAGTACAACTTCCGCCGGCTCGGAGAGCTCATCCAGTTCCCGAAGCCTTGGTATCGAGCCGCCATTGCGAGGAGAGTATTCTTCGGAGATCAGGCAGCTCCACGAACAAGAGACGACATCAGCGACCTCACAGGAACTACTCGGAGCCGATTCCCGACTGATCCGAAACAACTGCTGCCACCTGCCAGTACTGCTAGCACTGGATCGAGTGGAATCATTCCGCATCAAAGGAAGCCGTGGACGGCTCTTGTTTTGGCTGCAATTCAGTGGAATGAGTTCGAAGTGACTGCGTTCATGGCTAACACTATGGGAAAGACGACATGGAAGGCGTCGAAAGGCCTTCTGTGGGGAGATGCCAAGTTGAATTCGATAAACGAACGAGACGTAAACGTGACTTTTGTGCTCGGATCCAGCGAACTTTGTGCAAGAGATGGAGCCATCAGTGGAGTCATAAAACTCAACTCCCTCAAGATCGTTGGAGAGCATCGATTGCACGCGGATGTCAAGAAGAAGCCGGTCAACAAAGCAAAGTTGAAGTTGGACTGGATATCGGCGAACATCGAATGGATGAGTCGGAGAGTGTTGATCGCCAAGTGGAGCTGCGCGAAATTCACAATGAACGATTACTACACAGAGTTCAAAGAAGGAGACCATCTCACATTGTCGGCGCTTGGAATGAATGTTCTGGCGTCGTGGAAGGATCTCCAGATCGTGATAACGAAGACTACGGTGGATGACGTGGCTGCAATCGTACACAGATTGATTTCTTTCATTGAGGTGAGCACGATTTCTTCTTTCCTTCAATTTCCCATTTTTCTTCCAGGAACAACTGAAAAACTCGCGTATACTCCTCGGAAACCTTGCTTCGGCTAATTTAAAGAAGCAATCGCACGTCGTCGTGGAAACGAGAAAGCCGACAACTCACTTCTGGGAGAAAGTGCTCGATTACATGTCGGAAATGCAAATGAACGAGCAGCTGATGGGTCTGATGGAGAGAGAAGGTGCCAAAGTCGGAGGACACATGGAGCTGAAGGCGGGAGGCATCTCCTTGGTTCTGATGAAAGGCGACATGAACGCAGACACCTGGGCCGTCTTCCATCTGCGAGACGCGTGCATCTCGTTCGATCCGGAAGCTCGCATGGACTTCCTCGATCACGTGAAAAAGCAGAAGATCGGAATCCTCCTCAAACAGACGTTCACACTGAGTCTTGGTTCACGAAGGGACGATCAGAAGGAAAATCGGGCGAATGTGTGCAGAGTGCAGACGCAATTGAATAACTCACGGCATCATCAAACTACAGAGGAAATTCTCGATTTCTTTATTGGTGACGTCATGAAGATTATCGGTACGGATCACACGGCTCAGAAGACCAAACAGAAGCACAATCAATTGGAAGCCGTCGCTGCCTCTCCAGAAACACCGAACACTTCGACGTCGCCGAGCTCCATGAGCTCGTTCGGACGGTTCCGATCTCCCGGGACTCCACGGAAACCCGACGCTTCACCGAAAACCAATCACAGCGTCATGGAGCTGTTCCAGTTTCCGGGTCTCGAAGCGAAAATGACGTCGGAGCAGTTGAACGGAGTTGACGACGGCGATAAGTATGAGTCGGCGTTCCAGATGCCGATGGAAGTCCTCACGACGTTCGTCTGCGACTTCTTCAGTGAGGTCGCCATCGAGACGAACTTCAACGCGCAAGTCTCGTTCCTTCCGGAACTGCTCAAGAGTTATCTGAAAGAAACGTCCGGACCCACTTCGTCTTCGTCCAGTTCATCGCCGGCAGTGTCTTCTAGCAGAGAATCAGTCGCTTCCGAAGGAGGCAAAGATCCTAGAAAGTTCACGTGCAATGACTGGAAAGTGGACCCACGAGTCAGATTCATCGACAGGATCAAATGGACGCCCCCTGTCCTCGACGACATTCTCAGAAAGCTTCAGATCTTTGATCACCGGAACACGATCCCGAAAGTGATTCAACGAGCAGTGCTCGATCCGCTGGACGCCACTTTAGCAGCGGCTGTTATTGCCACACTGCAGATCGTAGACAACAAGAAAACCATCGAAAAGTTCAAGAAGGTATCTATCGCACCGCTGTTTTCGTCGCAAATTATCCAATTTTCAGAGTCGTTCGGAATCGATTGCTCCGACTCCGAAGCGTCGTGATCGTCGCGGTTCAAGCGACGAGGTGTCCGTGCAGATCGAGATCCCCGACATTTTCACTCAAATGTCGCAGGACTCACCAAATCAAAAGTTTTAGAGTTTTAGAAACGTATTTTCACATTACTTATTATTACTTCTTTTTTCAATTCTTGTCATGATTTCTAGTCAAATGTTCGGCAGCTGCCGAATCGAGCTTCTTCCGTTTCAACGCCGCCTCTATACGGTTTCCTAATTCCAGCCTCCTCTGTCAGTTATTTCCTGCTTCTGTGATTATATTCCCATTTTCTTTCTCGAGTTGTGCCTCTTTTGCTTCTCTAGGTATGCAACATATAAAGTGTTTCCGAGAGTTAACAATGCAAACGTTCATTAATCCATAATGGTTTCTGACATCTGATACCTTCTCACGAGGATCCACATGCGAAGGCGGCGAGCGTTTGGCTCTGACCGGGCACGCTGATCTTCCATTTGGCGCCCTCGCACTTGATGCTTCCCTTCGCTCCGACCTTGCTCATTGGAGTCACGAACTCCTGTCCTTGCTCGTTGTAGTACCAGACATCGGATCCCGGGGGGCACTTGATCGAGAATTGAGACCCGGATCCGGAGACCGCCTGGGCGAACGAAGAGAACTCGCACAGCGGACAGTTCACCTTTCCCGGCAAATAGACGGACGAAAGGGTCGGACAACCGCCTGAAACGCTCTGATGCACCCGAAATCGTTTGTAGAAACTGACCGAAAACCGAAGAGAATAGGGCGAGGAGGAGGAAAATCTTGAACATCGCGTTCTTCGAAATCAATGATTTCGTCCCGCCATCCCCTTTTATGAGCGTCTCGGCAGTTCTCTTTTCGTCTTCTTCTCCTTCTTTTTTTGCGAACACACGCCCATCGAGAGAAAGAAAGACCGTTAATGGGGTCGTTTAAAAGAAACTTGATCTTTGAAAACGACGAAACGAATTCTTTGTGACGTGGCATCTTTGATGATTGGAAAAGGAAGTAGAAAACACAACGAGTCAGAGAAGGTAAATCCGAAACGGGCGGGATCTGTGATCTTTGATGGTGTCAACAAAGGTGTCAACAACATCCTTATCGTTTCTTTCTCTCTTATCTTGCGTCGCCCTCACTCCAATCACTTTTCTCTCATCCGTCAACGGTTCCTCTTCCCCGTTTCCGATCCTCGAAACGTTAAATATCGTTTTTTCGAGAGAAACAAATGTGTAACCTCGTCTTCTTGCAGTCGTCGTCTCTTTGTCTTCGTCGTTCCGAAATGCCCGTCGCCATTGTCACAGGTAGAATCGCAAAATGAAATGAAATCGAAAGTGATTGATTCTCTCGTTTCAGGTGCCAGTTCGGGAATTGGTCGTGCGGCTGCTCTCCTTCTCGCCCGCAACAACTACAAACTCTCGCTGACCGGACGGAATGTGGCTGCTCTCAATGAGGTCGCCGGTCAGATCGTTAGTGCCGGAGGCGACAAGAACGATGTTCTCGTGACGGCCGTCGAGCTCGCTAACGACGAGGCGCCGAAGGCGATCGTCGACGCGACCGTCCAGAAGTTCGGAAGGATCGACACTCTCGTCAATTCTGCCGGAATCCTGCGTGCCGGACCGGTGCTCGAGTCGGGAATCGAGGTGTTCGACGAACTGATGAACGTGAACGTGCGCAGTCTGATCCGCCTCACTCGCGCTGCCCTCCCGCACATCATTTCCGCGAAGGGAACCGTCGTCAACGTTAGCAGCATCAACGGACCGTGTCCGGTAGGATCCCTCTCCACAGATCCTTTCCTGATAACGTTTTTCTTCCAGTTCCCGAACGTCACCTACTACTGCATGTCCAAATCGGCAGTGGATCAGTTCACAAAGTGTCTCGCCCTGGAAATGGCGCCGAACGGAGTGCGAGTCAACGCTGTCTGGTAAATACGAACTTTCTCTCCCTCTCGTTACTCACAAACCGTTTTTTCTCTGCAGTCCCGGGGTCACTGTGACCAACCTGCATCGCACATCTGGCCAAGATGATGCCACTTATTCGGCGGTAAGTCAGTCTTTTCGACCTTGAATTTCCCCTCCCACTCGACCGATTCGATATTTTTTCAGTTTTTGGAGCGTAGCAAGACGACGCACGCCCTCGGCCGTCCGGGAGATGCGAACGAAGTAGCGGAGGCGATTCTGTTCCTGGCCTCCGAGAAGAGCTCGTTCACGACGGGCGAGCTGCTCCGTGTGGACGGCGGAAGAGGAATCATGCATCCCCGCTGATGTTCGAGTCCTTATACTTAGTGTAATGTGAATGAAAACGTGTGTAGAAAAGAATAAACTTTACTTTTACTCTATCTCTTCTTGTTTAAAAATGGTCTCTAAACACCTACACTTACTTTTTCTTTTCGCATTTTCTTCTTCACCTGCTGATCCTTCCTCGTTTTCAGTTCTGCATCGTCATGCCAGTCGCCATTATCACAGGTTCCCATTTCTTCTTTTTTCTTTTTCTCGCTCACTTTTCCCAACTCCTCCATTTCAGGAGCCAGCTCGGGAATCGGACGTGGAACTGCTCTCTTGTTCGCCAAAAACAAGTACCAGCTCTCGCTGACCGGCCGAAATTCGGACGCTTTGAAAGAGATCGCCGCTCTTTGCATCTCGGAAGGAGGAATTTCTGCCGACGACGTATGATTCTTCCCGGCTTCTAACGTTTTTGAATTCACGTCTACTCAGATTCTGATCACTGCCGTCGAGCTCGCTAACGACGAGGCGCCGAAGACGATCGTCGACGCAACCGTCCAGAAGTTCGGAAGGATCGACACCCTCGTCAATTCGGCCGGAATCCTGCGTGCCGGACCGGTGCTCGAGTCGGGAATCGAGGTGTTCGACGAACTGATGAACGTGAACGTGCGCAGTCTGATCCGCCTCACTCGCGCTGCCCTCCCGCACATCATCTCCGCGAAGGGAACCGTCGTCAACGTTAGCAGCATCAACGGACCGTGTCCGGTAGGTCTCCAAACGCTGCTCTCGAATCTTTTCCATCTCTTTCAGTTCGCCGGAGTCACCTACTACTGCATGACCAAGTCGGCTGTGGATCAGTTCACAAAGTGTCTCGCCCTGGAAATGGCTCCGAACGGAGTGCGAGTCAACGCTGTCTGGTGGGTTCTCGTTTCGAGTCCGAACATCCAAATGTTCCCTTTTCCAGCCCCGGTGTCATCGTGACCAACATTCACAAGACTTCCGGACAGGACGATGCCACGTATGCCGCCTTTCTCGAGAAGAGCAAGACGACGCACGCCCTCGGAAGGCCGGGAACCACTTCGGAAGTTGCAGAGGCGATCCTCTTTCTCGCCTCGGAAAAGAGCTCTTTCACGACCGGTCAACTTCTGAAAGTGGATGGAGGCCGTGGAATAATGCATCCTCGATGAGAAGCGACTTCATTAGTTTTTTGTTAAACATATGCAATCAAAGCACACAAGTAATAAAATCATAAATACAAAGGAAAGGAGTGAGAAGTTTTAAAGCATGCTAGTCGATTATTATGTAGTTGTAATTTAATACTTTAGCTCCCGGTAGACTTGTTGGGCCGATACATCTTCTTGTTTTTGCCCCCCCGCGGGCGAGAGAATTGAAACGAGATTCGAGAGCAGCCTTTGGAATGGCAAGAAAGACAAGGAAGAAAACGATTCCTTGAATTTTTATCGTGCCCATTTCCGACAGGGATATTTCCCGGTTTTTTGAGTCGCGTCACCCTTTGAACCTGAAATCACGAGATGTGAATGAAGCAAAAATGAACGAGGAGAACTCACAAGGGGTACCCAACCTCTGGGGTAGAAAGACGACTGAGAAACATCAAGCTGTTTCGGTCATTTAATACGCACTCACGGGACGGCCCTTGCTCGTATTCCGACTGCTCGTCGAACTTGAAAAAGCTGAAATCATTAATACCTTTTCTTTTCCAATTCTTTTTCCCACTGACTCTGACTTTCTTTCTATGTCATCTGTCGTTCTCGCCTGTTCGTTCACTTCAATCGGATCTCTGCCGGAATCGCCGCGGCGGTCTGGGCGGCGGGCGGCTCGGTTTTCCTGGTTGGAAGAACCTGGAAAAAAGGGATAGAATGCTCGTTTTCCGAGGAATACTGACTACTCTCTTGACCGCCGAACATGTGTTGGAAGGCCTCATGATCTTCCCAATCATCATCATCATCGGTTTCATTGTCGGCACTTTCACCTTCTTGGTTCGCGTTCCGGGACAGCTGCTCCATTTCATTCAGAGTCAGTGTGTCGGCGAAAACCCTTTAAAAAAAGCGTCGTATTCAGTCTGTAAACGAGTTTTTACAGAAAATCTCCGAGTCCTAGATGCTCGATCTTGCACGTTTCGTGAGAGCTGGTGTACACGAAGTCTTTCAAATAATTGCACTTTAAAGTCCAAAAAAAATTGTGGCTGTAAAGTAGCGGTCTAAACGGATTACAAACCGGAATATTCACTCACAGAATGCGGGCGTTGTATGCTCTCGCACATCTTAATCGAGTCATCAGAGGAAGATTTTCGTGATATTTGCAAATATGATTCTTCTTCACTTGAGGAATCAGATCGATGAACTGAAAGGTATTTAGATTCGACTTTGCACTAAAAAATGTTTCTTACCCGAAATTGATGATCGACTTTTTCTTTGTTCCATTGTGTGTTGGGCTGGACCAGAAGTGGAGCTTTTTTGAGAAGGATCGCCGTATAATTTTGGATGGGCGTTAAATAATCGTGTATCAGCTCCCCGAAAGCGCGCATCGCCCAATTTCCAGCCGCCAGCGCCAGCGTTCGCAAGCCGTGATACTGAAAAGGAAGAGAATGCATTTATATCAGAAGCTAACGGGGGATTACCACGAAAAAGAACTGATTGTAATCGCAGAAAAAGCGTTTTGAACTGTTCAAAGTCAGTTGGTTGTACAGCCATTGGAAGGCATCCCGAGGACTCAGCGCGTTAGCCGGCCCCGTCTCGGGGATTCCCAAGTGTTCGGCTTCAAAGATGAATAATGGCGTTGAAACACAAAACACAGAAACTTACTGAAATCCTTTCGTGCTTTCCTGTCGTTGTTTCCTTCTTTCCAGTAGGAATTTTTGAACTCGACGAACACGGAGTTGCTTTCCAGAACGCCCGAGGCCAAATTGAACTTGGTGACGCACAACTCGCCAGGGTAACAACGAACTTCTTTTCGGTTGTAGCCGTAAAACAACGGAATGACTGTGATAAGGTGATGGCTGTAGTCTTCATCGAAGATCGGGATTGCGGAACTTTCTGAAACCAGAAGGTCTATTCTGTGTTTGGTTCGTTCTCACTTACGTGTTTTACAGCCGAAAAAGTGATCAAGGCTTCCAAAAGCTCTTTTTACGTTAGCCTCCGTGATCGCCTCCAAGTCTTCCGTAGTTTTCGGAGAAATGATCGTGTACATTGCCATGTGCTGCTTTTGAGGTTCTATGCGATTTTTGAGGCCTTTTCGGTGCTCATCAAGAAGTTTATTATGAAGGGAGCGCTGTTCATGTCGGGCGTTTCGCTTTCTTTCGGAGACCCTTTGTTTTTCCTCCTGAAAGTTATAAATGTATTCATTCTATTATAACGGCAGGCCGTTTTATTCATCAATGGTCTCTCAAGGGTGCCGTGAAATTAGAGGAATTACGGTATATATAATTGATTCCCAGTGGTCACATACTTTCACTTTTCTCTTATCAAGGTTGAACTCAGCAGCTCGTCTCTTCCAGTCTTCTCTCCATTCGGGTGGACAGCTCTGAACCTCTGCTATATTCCAATGTCGTTCACTACTCAAACGTACCTGGTAGATTTCCCCCATCAGTTCATTATTGTGTTCGCTGTGAATGAATAGTCTACCGTGCCGCTTTCGGAATCTACAAAACATTTTTGTTTGCGATAATTTCTTAGAGGGGTATTTTTACTCTTCTCGTCCGTATTCTCGAAGAAAGATGTTATAAGCATATTCCCTTCCAGTGATGTGTTTTTGTACACTCGGAGTATTCCTGAAAAAGATTTCATTTTAGTCAGCTGCGTCATTCTGTTGAACTAACACTTGCGCATCATTTGGCTGAGCGACATTGTTGTCTTGCCGTTGACTTTCACTTAAAATTTCTTGTTTTTAGAAGTTTACTTTTCATTTATTCGGTACTCACCGCTCATGAAAACGATGATCGGCCATGATTGAGAGTGCTTTCAAACAGTCTTGTTGTTTCTACGAGCTCGTTGAATGAAGTTCCGCGAAATAATAAAAACTTCTGGCAGCCCAAAAACGCGCAGCTGTTGCGAGTTCTCATGCCAGACTTGCAATTTTGGCCCCGCCTTTCGCATTAGAGCGCACTTGTTGACTTTCGATTTGTCAATTTTTTTCGAAATATATTTTCGACAAACTCCTTATTCTCTGCCTGTTTGTTAATGATTTTCGTGTCGGTTTCTTTCAAATATCTTGAAAATTTGATTGAAAATCACTTTTTTCTTAATTTTCATCTTTCTATTTACAGGCATTGACTCTAAAGATGGATGTTGATGGGGGAGAGGTTGAAAACAAACCAGTTATAAAACAAGCTGTGATGATGCCATTTCTTCTACAAGATGGAGAGGTTTTTCGACAATTTTGAGCGAAAGTTTTACTCAAAAATCATTTTCAGGTGTTCGTTGGGCCGGGAGCCAAAAGAGACGCTCAAAAAATTGGACTTGGTTTGTCGAAGTTGAGCTCCAAGAGGAAGGATGATATTCAGATGGCAAAAAAATACGCCATGGACATTTCAATCAAACAAATTCTTCTCAGACAGCAAAAGCAGCAACAAGAGAATGTCAGTCTTAATTTGATGTTGCACTTAGATTCAACTGATTTTTTTCAGCAACAAAAACAACAGATGTACGCACAAGCGCTCTCGATAATGTCCAGAATCTACGTCGGATCGATTTCGTTCGAAATTCGTGAAGATATGCTTCGCAAAGCGTTTGAACCGTTCGGACCTATTAAATCAATCAATATGAGCTGGGATCCGACGACAGGGGTGAGTTATGGATAAAAAAGAAATCCGACTAATTTTCTTGTTTTCAGCATCATAAAACTTTCGCATTCGTTGAGTACGAAATTCCAGAGGCCGCCCTGCTCGCCCAGGAGTCAATGAACGGGCAGATGCTCGGCGGACGCAATCTGAAAGTCAATTCGATGATGTTCCAAGAGATGCGCCTTCCACAGAACATGCCACAGGCACAGCCAATCATCGACATGGTTCAAAAAGATGCCAAAAAATACTTCAGGTGAAAACTTCCACGCAGCTTTAACTTTAACTGGAAAGCTACTTTTTTGCAGAGTCTACGTCGCTTCTGTTCACCCGGACCTGTCCGAAAGTGACCTGAAAAGTGTCTTTGAGGCGTTCGGAGAAGTCGTGAAGTGCCAGCTGGCCCGCAGTCCGTCCGGACGAGGACACCGTGGATTCGGATACATCGAATTCAACAATCTGAATTCACAGAACGAAGCCATTGGTGGAATGAACATGTTCGATCTCGGAGGACAATTTCTCAGAGTACGCTTTCTTTTTCCCACATTTTCCAACCAACTTTTTTTTCTCGTCCGAATTTTTCCAGAGAAGAGGGTGTCGATCGCAATGAGGTATAATCGTCTAATTCGTTCTTCTTTCAGGTCGGCAAGTGCGTGACGCCTCCAGACGCACTGTCATACCTTCAACCGACCGCAGCTAACGCGATTCCCGCCAGTGTCTCAGTCGCATGTGCTGCAATCACCGCCAAAGTGATGGCTAAAGAGGCGGCAGCCGCCGGGAGCTCACCGGTAGGTGCCCTCCTCTTCCCAAACTCGCCACGATAAACAAGCACAATTATTCATTCTACACCAAACCTTTATCACTGATCTTATGAAGTTATGAATTGACCCAATAAACTGTTTCTATGTCAGGCTTGTGCGTGCAAAAAGAAGAGCAATTAATCTGGGTCTGTTTTTTTCTCTGCACTAACCGGGTACCGCGTGCAACCTCGACATGGAAACTGTTTTTTGGTCACATCAAGAAAACTCACGCTAACTTTTGTTTCTTTCAGAAGACTCAATCAGAAACCGGGTCAAGAGGCGTAAGCCCCGCCCCTCAGGAAGCTTCCCCGGCCACGCCTTCTTCGTCTCTTCCGGTCGAAGTCGACACGAAACTCAGCGTACAGTCACCGAAAATTGAACAGGTGCGGCTTTGGAAAACGAAAAAACGCTCTCAATTTCGCATCGTTTCAGAAAGATGTGGAATTAAAGCCGGTCGTTAAGGTTGAGCCGGAAGTAAAAGAGGAACCGATGGAAATCGAAGAGGAGTCGGAGCCAGAAGAGAAACCGACACCTGCTCTCTTGGTTCCGCCCCCGGGACTTCATGTGCCCGGACTGGTCGCTCCTCCCGGACTCGTGGCTCCTCCGGGAATCGGCATAGTCGTTCCTAAACCGTCATTCATCGTTCCGAAAGCGGCTGAGGATGTTCCGATGGAGGAAGAAGAAGAAGAGGAAGAGGAAACTGCCACCACTACCGCTGCCGCACCGACCGGCCGTGTCAAAATTTCGACATCACAGAGAAAAAAGATGAAGAGGGAGAAACTGAACAATATGACTTTTGAAGAGAAAATGGCACAAGTTCTAAACCAGCAGAAAGCAGTTCAGAATCAGAGAATGGCAGACCCGGTAACTTTCGGAGCACTCGAAGATCATCTCGCCTGGAAGGATCCTTCTAACGAGGAGCAAACAGAGGAGAACAGTCGTATGCTGGCGATCATGGGGCCTGGAAGAGGCGGGGACAACGTGGCGAGTATGGCTCTGGCTTTGATGGACGGAGGAGGCGCGCTGATGCTGGCGAACAGTCTGAAGAAGAAGGAGGCGGCTGCAGCGGCGGCGGAGCAGCCGAAGAAGCGGAAGAAAGTCAAGGAGGGCAAGAAGATTCAGCCGAAACTCAACACGGCGACGGCACTCGCTGCGGCTGCCAAGGCCGGCGAGATGTCCGATGCGTTGAAGAATGAAGTGATGAACAGTGAGGACGCCTCGCTTGCCTCCCAAGAAGGCCTCGAAATTCGCGGAAACGACGCCCGCCATCTTCTGATGACGAAACTGTTGCGAACGAACCGATCCAGCGTCATTGTCCTTCGGAACATGGTTAGACCGGAAGACATCGACGAGTACCTCGAGGGCGAGATCCGAGAGGAATGCTCAAAGTACGGAACAGTCGTCGACGTCGTCATTGCAAATTTTGCCAGCACCGGCATCGTCAAGATCTTCGTCAAATTTGCCGATTCGATGCAAGTTGACCGTGCGAAGGCCGCCCTTGACGGTCGTTTCTTCGGCGGAAACACTGTAAAAGCAGAGGCGTACGATCAGATTCTCTTCGATCACGCCGACTATACTGGATGAAGAGAGAGAGCATCTCAAGGCTGAAAGAATCTCACAAAAATTAATAACATTTTCATTTGACTTGAACATTATTTAAATAAAGATGGTGAATTGAAGTTCGGAAAGTCAATTAGTGGCGGGAAACCACTTTGGTGGCCGAAAGGCTGTCGAAGTTGATATCGTCGAAGAACTTGAAAAGGCGATCGAAAGTGGGTCTCTGCCTGGGATCCATGTGAACGCAAGCCTTGAAGGCGACCTCGTAGACGTATTCCGGAACGAGTTCAGGCCTCGGAAGGATTTTTCCGGCACTCAGGAAATCTTTCGTTCCGTCCAGATCCATGCCTTTGTAGGGCGTCTGTCCGAGAGTTCCGATCTCCCAGAGGAGGATCCCGTACGACCAAACGTCCGTCTTCGTGCTGAAATCGGAAGGACCGTCGGAAGGATCAGTGGGAATCTCACTTGAACACTTGAACTTCACTGTCCAGTGCTTCGGGGGCCGTCCACTTGAACGGCATCGGAAGATCCGTCTTCATCACGTAGTTCAGGTTCCTTTTGTTCATATTCCGTGCCAATCCGAAATCGGCGACCTTCACGAGAGGAACTCCGTTCGACGAAACCTCTCCGACGAGCACGTTTCGCGCGGCGAGATCCCGATGCACGATCTGATTTGCGGCAAGGTAATCCATCCCGTGAGCCACCTGAAAATCGACGAATTCCGGAAAGAAGGAGGCGGCGGGCTGCTCACTTGAGCCGCGATGCTGGCTCCGATGAGCACGTTCTTCGTCGCCGTCTCTCGGCTCATCAGAATAGCCGGCTGCAACGTCTTCGCGAGTTTGTGGAGCCACGAGAGCAGCGAGCCGTTCTTCATGTACTCTGTGATGATGAGGTACGGCTGGTCGGTGGCACACACCGCCAGAAGACAGATGACGTTCTGGTGGGTCAACTTGGTCAACGTCTTCGCCTCGCTGCAAATTCCTTTGGTGACGTGGATGGCATCTGGAGACTCACTCCAGAAATTGGTTGTTCTCCAGCTGGTCGACGTTGTCCGTTCGCAACATCTTCACTGCCACGTCGGCACCTCTCCACTCGGCACGGTACACTTCTCCGAACTGGCCGCTGCCGATCGTTTCGATCTTTTTCAGCTCCTTCCGATTCACCTGCCACCTCCGCATCGTCACGTATTCAGTCGGCTCTTCGAGCGGTGGCGCTGCTCGCGTCAGTTTTGTACATATCTGAACCTCTCCGGGCACTTTTTCGCCTGAACAATTGAATGTTTCAGCGGACCCGGAAATGGTGACTCACAACTGAAGTGATTGACGAGTTGAATGAGCGAACTGAACGTGATGATGACGTGCCCGTTCGTGTCGCGCATCTCGAATCCGTTGTGATTCGCCTGTCGGTATATCGTGTACGCCTTCGGCGGATCGTAATCTGCAAAGAAGACGTCAGAGTCGAGAAAGGCGTCGGAAACTGACTGGAACTCCTGACTGTCAGCACAATGGTGCCCTTCTTGGTGTTCTCGCGGATGAGGAAGGTTCCGATGGGCAGTCCGGCCTGCATCACTCGCTGCTCCGCAAGAATCGACGAGATGTTGCCGGCGAACCAGGGCTCGCGTACTTCGGCGAACACCACGTGGCTCACCGGCACATGTCCCTTGAACTGGCGGCTCTTGTTCGAGACATACCACCACTCGCTGAAACGATTCTCGGTTCGGGAGGCGAAGAGGCAACGGAGTCACCTGTTGCTCTGCTTGATCAAGTACAGAAGGTCGCCCTCCTCGACGCTGATCTCGCCGGGCGTCTGTGCAATGAATCTGTTCTCCACGATCAGCATCTTTTCTTCGGGATCTGAGGAAACGATCGTTTCAGAAGACGTCTCCTCTGAGACTCACGGCTGTGATTGCACTGAACTCCGCTGTGCGACGATGAGATCGGAGAGCAAGACGGTTCGCTTCTCGTGGAGGTGGCCGACGGATGTCTGATGACTGTGGGAGAGGTTTCTGGAAATCAGCAGATGTTCGGTAGATGTCTTCTCGTCGTCTATTTCTCACTGGAATGTGCAGGGACCGGAGGAGCGAGATTGGATTCGGAGCGTCTCGGCGGGATCGGAGGCCGATGTTCGTGAGCCTGTGCGGGTAGCGAGAGCGTCGAGGGACGCAAGGGCGGCGGATTGGAAGGCGGAGCGAGCGGCGGCACCGCCTCGGGCATCACAGGTCGTTCTGGAAGCGGTGGGTGCAAACAAGAAACACAGAACTATAAAACTGCGTGATCAGTGCCAGAAACGAGAGAAGCCACAAAGTGACGTCTCACTCTCTGCGCAAACAAAACCGTGAGATGCAAATGTTTTCGGATCTTCCGAACGAGATGCACCGATTCTCTGGTTGCTACGAATTCAAGTTAGGATGCAGAAAACGAATTCGAGTGTTCGGTTGGTGTTGGAAGAAAAAAACTCACGGTTCATTCCGAAGTTGGGCAACAGAATCGGGTCGGAATTGTCGATGAACACGGCCGGTTTGCTGTCCTTCCGGCCGTTCTTGTCGTGGTGCTGCTTGTGGTGTGAATGGGTGCCACCCATTATTGTTCGATCGATACTCGGAAAAGGCACGACGCGTACGCAGAGAGCACCCGCTGAAACTGAAACTGTGTGTGTGTGTGTGTGCGTCTCGCGCCTCCTTCTTTCGATAAGACCAGGGTGGAATTAGTCATCGGACTGAGGATGCATGACAAACTTCGCTTTCGCCGTCCCCCCTATGACGTGTCTGTTTGTGCTCGCCGAGCCGCGACTGTATCGTCACGACACTGTTCTGTCTTCTTCTTCTTCTCCATCGTCTTTGTCCCTTCTTGCAGCTTGGAACGAAAAAGAACTGGTTCAAGCGAGAGAGAGAGAGAGAGAGAGAGAGAGAGAGAGAGAGAGAGAGAGAGAGAGAGAGGGAGAGAGGGAGAGAGAGAGAGAGAGAGAGAGAGAGAGAGAGAGAGAGAGAGAGAGAGAGTCTGGTGTAGTACACCTAATCGGGCATCTTCATCACTTACACTTTCAGCGAACAAACATTCTGAGAAGCGGAGATCGCGGGAACGAGAATCAAAATATCGAAAAGCGTGAAGCGAACAGGATGCCGCTTATGGGGGGGGCAAACAAAAAGTACGACAATAACACTGTGATAAGGTGCACATTTGTGCGGTCTGAAATCGACGACGGCAGGAGGGACTAGAAATCCTGCTCCGTGCCCTGAATCTTCTGAAGAGTCGTCTCTCTCCACGTCGTTCCAGATCGTGACCCTGACATCGTTGGACGCCTACATCCGCATCTAGGTTGCCTGATTCGCGAGGCAGATCTTCTGAGATGTGGCGTGAAACTTCTCCAAATCTGCCGTAACAAGTCCCCTCCGATTGAATGCGACACGGCCCGCTTTTTTTCTTCAAGGTTAACACACACACACACCGTCGTCTGTGCCTTCGATTTCGATAACAAGCCCCTTTCTTCTTCCTCGTTTCCTCACTTCTTCTTCTTTTTCTTCTTCCCGCCCCCTCCACGAGAGAAGAAGGAATTCAATGACAATGATTTCAGTAGCACCACCAGAAGACGTCCTTTTTTGTTCTCGTCGAACCAGAGGACCGGTTCTTCTCGTCTCGAGAAGATGGACTGCACTTTCAGGTGTCGACTCTCCATTGTTCAACGCCTTCGCTCGTTCGTTGGTCCTCCACGTCTTCAGATGGATCGTAGTAATCCTTCTGAAGACGTGCACGTCTCCTTCAGAAGGTGTTTCAGTCTCCTCCTCCTCCCTTCCTTCACAACCTTCAGACGTCTTCGTCGTCCTCTCCTCCTTCTCCGTTGTAATGCGTCTTTTCGTCAGTCGCGCTTTCGTACCTTTGTACAGCCGAATGGCAAAACGATTCCTATTCTTCTCCTTCTTCGGGTTGCCTAATCGTTTTCGTTTCCCTCGCAAAGACATCAATGACCACTTTCAGATGATTTTACGGGTGATTCCGGTGTTGCTGCTCCTTGTCACGTCTTCTCTCGGCTCTTCAGAAGACGACGGCGCCTTCAAAGTGTTCCGAGTGATGCCCACGACGAACCAGCAGCTGCTTCAGATGATCCGGCTCTTCGAAACGGCCGACTCCGAGAGAGCCGACTTCTGGCACGCGCCCAGCGTCGTCAACGGCACCGTCGACATTATGGTTGCGCCGGAGCACACGGAGCAGTTCCACGACTACCTCGAGAAGCACGGCTACACGTTCCAGGTGGCCATCGAGGACCTGAAGAAGCTGCTCGTCGAGAAGGAGGGCAGTCTCGCGACGCACACCTCCGACGAGGAGTTCTTCATGAAACGGCTCCACGATGACGTCGGATTCCACTCCAGACTCAGGTGCGATTCAGAAGACGTTCCACGCGAACGGCTTCTTTCAGAATGGGAGAGTACTATTCGTATTCGGTGCTGTCCACGTGGCTCCAAAGGATCGCTGAGAACATGCCCGATATCGCCCAACTGATCAAGGTCGGGACGACAGTCGAGGGGCGCGAGATCGTGGGACTGAAGTTCGGAAAGGACACCCCCGACAAGAAGATCGTCGTCATCGACGCGGGAATCCATGCGAGAGAGTGGGCGGCCATCCACACCGCCTCCTACTTCATCAATCTGGTACCGTAGTCTTCCACTTCACCCCAAACCTCCGATCCTTCAGATCGTCAACAGTCGCGAAGAAGATCCGCAGATCCAGAACTACCTCGACAATATCGTCCTCTACGTCATTCCGGTGCTGAATCCCGACGGATACGAGTTCACGCGAACCGAGAAAACCAATCCGAGGGCCCGAATGTGGCGAAAGTCGAGATCGCCGAAGGCGTGCGCTTTCGACGGAGCCCGCAACTCGTGCTGCATGGGCGTCGATCTGAACCGCAACTTTGACTTCCGATTCGCAGAGATCGGATCTTCTCGCTACCCGTGCTCCGAGATCTACCACGGAGCTTCCGCTTTCAGCGAGCCCGAAACGAAGTGAGACTCCGCCCTCTTCCAGACGGAATCAATCTTTCTGCAGGGCTTACAAGGACTTTCTGACGGCGTTGACGCCACGACTCGAGGCCTACATCACTCTTCACTCTTACTCGCAACTCTGGATTTACTCGTATTCGCACAGAAAGTTCACCTACGCTCCCGATATCGACGAAACTGTGAGTTGGCTGAAGAGGAGGAAGAAGCAGATCGGGCGAGTTTCAGAGAAGAGTGGCTGCGAAGGCGGTTCAGGAGCTGGGAAGGATGTACGGAACAAAGTACCGACACGGCACCGGCCCCGAGATCATCTGTGAGTTCCCCCGAAGACGTCCGGCATTCGGAGATTTCGGCACTTTCAGACGCCTTCTCCGGAGGATCGACCGATTGGGCGAAGGAGACGTTGAAGATCAAGTACTCGTACACGATCGAGCTGCGACCCGGCTACGAAGGTATCATAGGTCGATTCGCACGCAGTCGCACAGTGTGACGTCTTCTCATTTCCAGAGTGGAACGGCTTCGTGCTCGACAAGAATCAGCTGATTCCGACGGCCAAGGAGACGTGGGCCGGCGTGACGGTGGTGCTCGACGAGGTCGTCAACCAGTGGAAGTCCTCCAGAAGTGAGTCGTTTTCGCTGCGCACCGGGGAAACGGAGCGTCTCGCTCTCGAGACATTGCAAGTGCGCTCTATTGACACACACACTGAACATTCAGGGTTTAATCGGCGAAGAAACCGTAAGATTGTGAGCGGCAACACGGCCATTTTGGCAGCACGCAAAGTTGGTTTTTGTCTCTCTCTCTGTGTCGCACGAACATTCGTAGTTTGTAGTCTAGGGCTCACTCTCATGCTTCCAGTGAACGAGCACACACATTTCAGCGAACCTTCCGATTTTCAGACCGCGAGAGCGAGCTGAGCCGCATCCGAGAGCAGCGGTGCGCGGACAGGCTCTCCGGCTGCGCCTACTGGCTCCAGACGTCTCCTAACATCTGCCGGTAGCCTTCTGAATCCACGTCTTCTGACTCTCGATTCTTTTCAGCGCTTCTCAAGCGACAATGGTCCGTGATTGTGCCAAAACGTGCAATTTGTGTCACATGATCGTCGTCTAACTTCTCCTTTCTTTAAAACTGATTCTAGACCATATTGGTTGTTTTTCTGTAAGATACCGGTACTATTTCGTTGTGTTCTCTCTTCATTCCAATAGTTTGATTACATAAGACGACAATGTGAATATGAGATCAAAGGACAAAATAAGTTAGTAATGTTCATATTAATTACAATTACTTTTTTTTTCTTATTCGAAGCATGCAGTATTCAATCGCGGCGTCTTCAGTGCTTGTAGTTTGGTTTTTTCGATGGAAGCTCCGGGTAGAACGGGCTGTTCGGGAACGACGTCTTCAGGAGTTTCAGTGCCACCTGATTCATGCTGTAAGCCATTTTGTAGTAGACCGTGCTGGCTCCGTTGAAGTTGTAGCAGTTCGAGAACATGCGGGCGAGATCCGCGATGAAGAGGTGCTGCTGAAAATGAGAGAAGTCTTCGGGGAAGGATCGGAAGCACTTACGTGTCGGTACGACTTCCGTTTCAGTTTGTCTTGCATCGTCTTCAAGTCAATCGGGTGCTGCGTGAACTCGTAGTACTCAGGCACTTCCTTCGCATCCACTGGCTTCGCGAACGGCCACGCATTCTTGTCGGCGTTCAGCTTTTTGAGAATCGAGGAGATCTTGGAATCGATGTCTTCATCCGGCTCGTCTAGTTGCTCCATTTTTGATGGATCGTCCACTCCTGGCACATTTTTCAGATCCAGGAGTTCCGGGTTGTTCTCTCGGAACATGTGCTCAAGACCTCCGAACACCTTTCCGCGGCTTTCAGTGCCGTTTTCCGACTTGAAACCACAATGGAGCGCTTGGATTCCTTTGGAAAAGTCGGGAAACTTTGTGTATGAGATCCTGAAATCGGAAGACTAAAAATATTCATTTATGGTCAGATTCTTACTGTGGATGCAGATGACAGCCCATCAAAGTTGCTCCTTCGTATTCTTTGATCCATCCTTGATATATACTTTGATTTATTTCGAGTTTATTAGAGAATCCTTGTTTTCTGAACATAGAAGACTTCTTTGAGAAGCATCAAACTTCCAAACTTACGTAAAATATCCTATTGCAAATTCGTCGGCAAACGTGAGCATGTGGTAGATCTTGTTCTTGATCATGTAGTCCTTGCAGTGGTTCATAAGATGCGTTCCGTACCCCTTCACTTGCTCTATCGCCGTAATGGCACAGAAGACGATCTCGACGAAACCGCGCGATGGGAACAATCGGAAGCAGATGCCTCCGATCACACCGACGTCCTTCTTCAGTATCACCATGTTCTGATGGCGCGAGTCGAATATGAGTCGTGTCAGATAGTCTTTCGGCATTTTCGGTAGCTGCGCTCCGAAGAGTATCTGAAGCTCGACAAGCTGCGCGAGGTTCTCGTGTGTCTGGAAGGGATCGAGGTCGTTTCCTATGACTCGGAACTCGATGATTCCGTCCTCCTCCTCCTGAAGAGCGCTCATTCCACGCGACACCTCCGTGTTGAGGCTTTCGAACTCGATTTTCGTTTTCGGTTCCATCGCATCCATAGATCCGTCCAGTTTAATCGCTCGAATCAAAGACCTCAAGACAGCCAACGACTCCTCGGTTTCCGGGGACTTCCGATTAGCGTTCGAAGAGGAAGGTTGCGCGGACGAACGCGAGTCTCGATCCTTCTTCCGTCTTCTGGAGCCCTCCAAGGATCCCTGTGACGGCGAAGAAGAGATCCCTCGGGGCGAAGAGTCCACCGATTCCTCGTTTGCTTTCTTCCGTTTCACGTACTTCAGGACGACGTCATCGGTCGAGTACGTTGCAGACTCCCTCTTCTGGGGCGGCGCCGTTGATGAACCCTCCCCGGAATCTTCTTGCATCCAGTTCTTCAAATCAGCCGCAAACTTTATCAAGTTGTTGGTGTTCTCTTCAAAGTCGCTTTCAGACAATCCGAATGGCTGATAAGTGCCTAAGCTGATCGAATTCACCAGATACTCGATAAAGATCGAAGTCAGCTTCTCACCGAAAATATCAACAGTCTGAAAATGTTAATTACGCTTCCGAAAAGCTCGCCGACGTACCTGATACTGCTTGAAAGTGATGAAGTTGGATGGCATGACTACGTAGTAATACATTCTGTTAAAGAGCATCCGATACGCGCCCATTTCTAACGGGCTGTCCACTGAAACATTCGACTCCATTTTTTCATTGAATGAATGTACTTTTCCAAAAAACTCACGATTCTGGATCAAAACTTGATATCCATCAAGTCTCCAATTATTCATCTCCGTCAAAAAGTGTGTTCCGATCTCCGCGATTCTCTGCTTCTCTCTGAAAATCGGAACATTCCTTTGCATTTCATTTGGTCTAAACGAACGCATTGTCCACTGTACGAGACGAGATGAAGTTTTTGACGAGATTGTACGGGCTGAGCGAGTTCGGCTCGAAGCTCGGCTTCCCTATGTGAGGCATTTCGACGGAAGTGAAAGTTCGAAGCGACTTGGAAACCGCTTGCATCGTGTGATACAACGTCTGAAATTTGGAAATTAACAGAGAACAACTAGAAAATTCACCTGAAGCGCTTCATCGGTCGATTCTATTTCAGAGAGCTTCGAGCACAGAGTCTTCAAGTCAGAGATGCGATCAGTGAAGAGGTTCACTTCTGCATCTGACAAAGCTTTCACTGATTCTGCGTGGAATGCTGAAACAATTCAGGTTTGCTTTAAACTCGATTTACAACTTTACAAATGGAATGTCCACAGGAACGGCACTCTATAATCTCCTCGCTAACCAGAAGCTCCAAGTCTCTGATCATCGGCGCATAATCATTTTCTCTTTCAGCCCGAGATGCCCTTCTTTCAACTGTCTGCAGTTTAATTGTTATTTTTCTAATTCACCGATATTCTGTAGTAAACACAAACCTCGTCGTCGTGGTGGAGAACGGGACGGAATCCGGGGCACTGGCAGGTTCCGGCGGTACAGGCGGTGAAGAAGGTTAGTTGCCTCCGGGCGTCGTCCAGTGTCTCGCGGGGCTTCATTCCGACGTTTCCTCTCGGTTCGAATTCAAATTCGTGCTCAAAATCACTCGGGCCGCTCGATTGGAGCGCGTTTTGACAAAAGTCCGCAAACACCGCACGCAACTGAACTGTTGCGCGTGAGAGGGCAAACGCGCTTTGCCGCAATCCGGAAAAAAACCCGAGATTTGGGAATTTTAAGATTTTTTAAAAAGCTTTTTTCAGCGCAAGTTACTTATATAAGTCGCGTATGTAGGTTTTTATAGTTTTTTTTTCAATATGGAGTTTATGCATCTTCAGTGCACAACCAAACAATTTCATAAATTTCATTAGTGCCCCAAATATTCAGTGACAGTAAATCGCTAAGTCCGCTGAAATTTTAACTTTTCGTTTATACGGTTCAATACGAATTCAGATTTCTCCCATACTTATTCGTTTTGCCAAAGTGCGAAACGCCAAAAAACACCTGATCTTTCGAGTCTTTTCGGCTTTCTCCTCCCCCTTTTCATTGCAATTGCGAAAATTTGGCGCGCAGAAAGATCGCAAGCGATCGGACTTTCGGAGATGAAATTCGTACACTTTCTGGCCAGCGGAGAACAACCACTCTAGCCAGTCCAAATTCTGGATTTTTGATTCCCCGTTATCTGTTTCATCCTTTCAGCTTTTCTGGCGAATTCCGGTGTCTTCTGTGTTTTGTTCGATTTCCATTCACAGACGCACTAACACGTGGTTTTCACTTTCCGGGCGGCTTGTTTTCCCTCCCCCTCCCCTCCCATTTCTGTTCCTTCAGTTCCATTACACAATGTCCCGTCTCTTGCAGTCTCTGCATGTTTCAGTGGTCCTCTACTTCCCGTTATGATTCATTGCCTGGCAATGGAATCCTGTCGGACGAGTGTGTCGTCTTCTCGTCCTCTTGCATCCTTCCGCCCGGCTCGTCGCTCGCTTCTCTGCGTCGCCTCTCTCTGCGCCCTCTTCTCGACGTCTGCTCCCTCTCTCGCCACGTCGCGTCCCTCGCGTCTCCCGCTTCTCGCCTCTCTTTCGTCCGTATTTCCAATCGAATCGCTTCCCTCCCGATACTGGCTTTGCGGCGGCCCCACGTCCCTTTCCGTCCAAACTATTCATTACATTTGTTCGTTCATTCAAAAATTCGAGGTCTTGTTTCTCCGGTCTCCTGATTTCTAACTCGTTATCGCCACGACAAGGCTCCCTCCCTCCCTCGCCTGATACAGTCCTCCAGCAACGCCCTCCGATAAGCAGTCGATACAGTTTGATCGAGAACTTCACTCTCCGCTGTCTCCTAATTTCCACCAGAAAACCCCTTTTTCAGCTGTTCTTGATCACATGAACAGTCGATTCAAGTGAATCGAAAACTGAAAAGCTGTCCAAACAAAGGACTTGCATTCTCTGCTTCTGCTCACATGGAAACGTTTGCCCGCTGCCTACGTATTCACTTCGCGTTCAGTCACTTTTCCTTCCTTCTCCTTCTCCGCTACTTTCTAGTTTTTTTTTTCACTTCTCCGTATCCGCTCTCTTTCAAAACAAACGAAGCCCGAAGAAAGTCAAGTGACGTCATCGGCGCCTAAACTAAAAAGATTCCGTATCGGAAGCTTCTCGTTTTCTCCCTCGTCGCCCTAGCTGAAAACTCAAGAACAGTTTTGTTTGTCGAGTCCGATGAGCCTTTCTATTGTGGCGGGACGGACGGTCGGTGCGAAACGCATCGCAATAAAGTCGTCATGTGAGAATAAAATTCAATGTATCGCCCTCTTTCGGTCGAAAGCCACGTTTCAATCGATTGCTTTTAGTAAACCGATTGCCAGCTCACTTTCCCACGCCTCCCTTCAGCGATTTTGAAAAAAGGTGGGCGCACCATTAGACAGTGCTTATCCTACCCGCGCATCGCTTTGTTTCTAAAGTCTATCTCGCTGGAAAGATCTGAAGGCTCCATCCACGAAGACTGGTTCTTCAGATATCATCTGTGCGTCGAGGAAAAAGCTTAGACTAGCCGATTTTGAATGCTTCCCTCATCTGGGGAAACAAAAAAGCGAAACGAAACTGGGGGAGAACGCGTCTCTGTGTGTGGCAAATGGGGGGAGATTCCACAAATCTTGCAGCCTTTCTTCTGTTCTCATTGCCACGCCACTTGACAAAACTAAATCGAAACGTGTGCTGATTTCAGAAGTTTCGGATCGACGTATTCGCACCCAGTTGTCACAAGTTTCGATATATTAATACCATAATAATCGGATATGTCAGAGGGTCAACTGGTGCAGAGACGCCGGAAGGTTGAGGAGGTTGTTGTTATGACGGAGAGACAGGAATGACTCAAACAGGAATTTCAGCCGACCAGCGAGAAGAACGAGGAGGCAAGCGGGGACTCTGCGCATTCGTCGGATCAAGAGGACAATGACAAAGGGACTCGTCTCACATTGATGGAGCAGATCCTCCTACTCGGATTGAAGGATCGCGAGGGGTACACGTCCTTCTGGAACGATTGCATATCGTCGGGTCTTCGTGGCTGTGTGCTCGTCGAACTCGTCCTTCGTGGACGAATTCAACTCGAGGGTGGAGGTATGCGTCGCAAGAATCTGCTCAATCGAAAGGTGACTGTGAAGAGCAGCGAACCGACCGGTGACGTGATTCTCGATGAGGCACTCCGTCACATGAAGGAGACGAACCCTCCGGAGACAGTGACCAGCTGGATCGAGTATCTCTCGGGAGAGACATGGAACCCACTGAAGCTTCGCTATCAGCTGCGAAATGTCCGCGAAAGACTCGCGAAGAACCTCGTCGAGAAAGGTGTCCTCACCACCGACAAGCAGAACTTTTTGCTGTTCGAGATCACCACGCACCCGCTTTCCGACGGAAACCAAAAGACCAAGCTGATCAAAGAGGTGCAGGAGGCCGTTCTCGGAAAATGGACCAACGATGTGCACCGTATGGACAAGAAGATGCTTTCCTTGATCGTTTTGGCGCATGCTAGTGATGTTCTTGAGAACGCGTTCGCACCACTTTCCGATCAGGACTACGAGGTGAGTAGATCCGGAAAACGGCAGTTCCGAACAGAAAAGATCGCAGGTTGCGATGAAACGAGTGCGTAGTCTTCTCGATCTCGACTACGACCAGCAGGCGGAGAAGAAGGGAAACGACGTGATGTGGGCGGTGTTCGAGGCGTTCAGCAAGTGAGAACCGACCGGGTGAGTTCCGCTTCTTCCGAAACTCACCCGGAACTGATCCTTTTCAGAACATATCCACAAGTGCAATCTGTAATCAACTCGAAACCGGTACCGTTCTTCTCTTCCCGCGTCTTCTTCATTTCACCACAAGGACACGATCATTCATCCATCGATTCCATCCCGTCCGTCGATTTGTCCCTATTCGATACAACAACTTTTATCGTTCCCTCTTCCAGAAATGTGATATTTTCAGCATCTTTAACCCCTTTTTACTGCTTCTTGGGAAATGCCCTTTTTTATTGTACATAAGCGGAAAGTAGTGTCTTCAGTTCTGTTCGGTAGCTGGGATTCGCTTGCAGAACAACAACGTTTTCCTTCTTCGTAGGTCGCTTATTCTTCTTCACCTTCCGCAGAAACTACATTCGTGTGCCTTCGTGTGACACTTGTCCTTGGGGGTTCAACTGGGTTTTCCCGAAACTTCTCCTTCCTCTCCACCCCCTTTCTTATTAACCCTGACCGTGGTTTTAGCAATAATTCCGATTTCACCCTCCCTTTTATTCAACTCTTTTATGTGTTGGTCTGTGATAAACCACTTCTTACTTCTACCTTTTCATGACCACTCGTCCGTAATAATAGTGAATGTATCTAGAGAGCCTTCCCACTTTCTTCCCACCCGGAAACTGCCGGGTCTTCTTTTCCTTCTTTTCGTATTTTCCGTTCCAGTCCTTTTCTTAAGATGCCCGTTTGTGTGGGGAAAAAGGTGTCAAAAATTGAAATAAAAATTTATTGCGGGAAAAAAGGATCCAGCAGAAACAACGAGAAACCCGGACAAAAAGGGAAAATGGGATGGGGAGGAGGAGGTGCAAACAAACGAAGGGGAATCGGATCAAGCGTCGAGATCCTCGGAGGACAGCAGTTTCCGCGAATCGTCGCTCTTCGACTGGACATGCACTGCTCGGGGAGCTCTGAAAAGAGGAGAGAGTGTGCGGGAGAGAGAGACGGAGAGAAAGAGAGAAAGACACGAGACACGGAACGACGGAGACGTCCTTACGAGAGAGGGTCAGACGGTCTTCGAAAGGAGCGAGTAGTCGGCTTCCGAGAGGTTCAGTCTGCGAGAGGCACTAGTCCGAAAGGAACCGATTGCACGGCGCTTACCTCTGTCTCCTCTTGTTCATTCCGTGCAGCAGCATGCCCGCCAGACACAGCACGAGTCCGCAGATGTTCACTTCTGACAGCGTGTCCTTGTTGATGAGGTGCGCCAGAAGCAGCGTCGCGAGCTCTTTCACGATTCCGAAGATGTTCAGAGTGATGCCGGAGGTGTTCACGAGCAGGAGGTACTCTGGAAAGAAGAGAACGATGACGTTGGGAAGACGTTCGGAGGGATACCGCTGATCTCCATGCAGAACGCGAGAAGGCCTCCTCCAGCGATCAGACCCAGCACGAGCCACGGATCGTAGGATCCTTGGAACGAGAACACCGACTGCCAGTTGATTTCGGATCCCTCGAACAGCCAGATCATCGGCACTATCGGGATCATCATCCACGGCTGCACATGGGCGACCATGTCGAGCGGATGTCGGACCGACGAGTCGTCCCGTTGCATCACCAACTGCGAGACGGTCCATCGGATTCCGGTGCACGCGGCGGCCAACTCGACGAGGAGCAGGCCCGTCAGGTCGAGTTGCGACGACTTCCACGTGAAGAGGAAGAGGCCGGCGGCGATGAGGCCCGTCTCGAATCCCAACGAATTCCGCCACCTCTCGAGCCTCAGCAGCAGCGAGAAGGCGACGATGAAGAGGATCGACGAGGACTTGGCCATCGTGTACAGACTCACGGTCACGTACTCGAGCGCCCAGTTCGAGAGGCCGATGTCCATCGAGGCGCAGATGCCGATCGGAGCGAGCCATCGGAACTGATCGCGGAACGAGACTCGCATTCGCGGGCCACGCAGACACTCGTACAGGAATCGGATGATCACTGCGAAGAGGTACTTGAGAACGTAGTGACCACTGACGACCAGCAACGGCAGTTTGTAGTTCTGGAATCTTCGGAATATGGGGGCCTCGGGAAGAAGATGTTCGTACCTTTATGAACCATTTCTGATAGAAAGTGAGTCCGATGGAGAGCGGGTAGTAGAGCAGCGCGATGAGCGCGATCCGGAGAACCATCTCTCGGTACGACTGCTGTGGATTCGCCGTTTCGCTTCTGAACTGAAGCTCCTCGTCGTCGTCGTCGGAGTCGTCGCTGATGTCGGCGACAAGCTTCTCGGCCTCAGCGGCAGGTACCCGTGTTTGAAGAGCGATCGACTCGCAGGGGCCCGGATCGTCGACGGGCGACGACTCGAGCAAGTGGTGAGTGGAGGCGGAGGACGAGAAGCCAGGCAGGAGGCGCATTCAAAAGGCTGCAATCCGTTGCGAGCCGCTCCGATCGGAACCCACGTGTCAATCACTTACTTTTTGACTCTCGCTTCTCTGCTTCTCTCACTGCCTCGTCCCGTCCATTCGTTCGTCGCAATCAAAAAAAGAGCGAGAGAAGAAGAAGAAGAAGAGAGACGAGCTGCAAAGAAGAAGAATAAGCTTTGAAGGTTGCGAAAAAAGCGATGGGGGGGGGGGGGGGAAGGCGAAGAGAAGATTGGACCAAAACAAAATCAAAGAGAGAGAGAGAGAGAGAGTGGGAATGGGGAAGAGACGCAGAGAGTGCTCCACCAGTTGACTACCTCTTTCTCCTTCCCCGATTCCACATTTTGATGACTCTTCCTTGTCCAACCCAGGTGAGCCTGTTCTGGAAAGGTCAACACCTTTTGTTTTTCCTAGAAAACGTGTGAATCGAAACGTTATGACGTGGCAATGGGAGGAATCTGTGACGTGGCAGTGTGAGAGGATGAATGTGAATGCGAGGAGGATCAGAAGGAATCTTGCCGAAATCGCTGCTTTTCCGATCTTCCCAATGCGATTCTTATCAGTTGATCTACGTCAAAAACAACAGAACGCGCTCTCTCGATTCGCCGTTTTTCACAGTTTTCCCGCATCGAGATGCACAATGTCAATCGGAAAGTTGAGGTGAAAACGCGAGCGGAAAGGGAATGAAAGAGGAAATAAAACACGACGAATCGGGTAGATTCAAGAAAAAAAGGAGAGAGGGAGAGAGAAGAGACTCAGAAGGGGGAATCGATATGACGGATTCTCGGTGACGCCTTCTTCTTCTTCAGAAGACGTGGTTTCAGATGAAGAGATGCACATCTGGAGAGAAATAGAGAAAGAGAGACACACACACTGACATACATCGATTGGAGCGCGCAGTTTCCCGGAATTAGTAGGGGGAGGCGAGAGAGTGTGGGAGAGTGAGAGACGCAGCCAGAGTGTCAATACAGAAACGAGAGTGCGCGAAGAATGGAAGAACAAGGGGAGGCAGTGGTAAATAGAAGTGAGGAGGCGAAAATGGGAAGTCAGTTATCAATGGAAATGATTATTCGGAAGAGGGACAAACACACGTGTGTGTGGGGAGAAAGCGTTTGATCTCTCCGTGGAATGGGAAGAGAAAGACTTGTTTGGCAGAAGCGGCGGCCGAGGGATGGCATGGTGTGACGTGGCAGCAGGAAGTGACCAAGAGAGTAAACAGACAACGTGGGAAAGTGAACTGCCGCGGTCTCGTTACTTATCTCCACTGGCGATCCCCAACACATCCGTTTCAATCACGGCTTCGAAGTCTGAATGAATGCGTCAACCAGTTCGCTCGCTCCCCGCGCGGGTCTCGCATAGCAGATGGGATTACGAAAGAGAGAGTGCACGCAATTAGGACCTCGCCCCCCAGTTTGCATGTCTGAAGGAGGCCCCGTTTGGCTTCTCCTCCGTCTCTTCTCGCCAATGCACTCGGCGGAGTTCCCCTGGCAACCGGCCGCAGACACGGATCTTACAAGTCCTCTCTCCTCGCACACTTTACTTTCGCTGCCTTCGGATGTCGCAACTGGCCGTCATCAACTATCCGCAATTAGAAGAGTTCCTGCAGACGGACGGTCCGAGCGATGAAGAGGTCAAGAATTGGTACGACAGACTGGCCGATGTGAGTTTTGTTTTTATGTTTGAGAGAGGAAAGAGGATTTAAGTATGAGATCGAGGGATCCGAGAGCCCGCCGGAGATCGAGTTGCTCTTCAACGCAGCCAAATATCTCATGGGATTCGGATTCACGGCGGCCGAAGAGCTGCGTGACGTGGCAGAGCAAGAAGCGGTGACGATGGCCGAGAAGGAGGATCAGTGGGAGGAGCAGAAAGCGGTTTTGAACCAGGAGATCGACTCGCTCCGAGACAGAATCACCTCGAAAGCGGACGTCGGAGACTCGACGGAGGCGTTCAGGTGAGCGGGAAATCGTGGAATACTCGAGTGGGTGGAGCATCGGAAGAGAGTTCCAGGGCACAGATCGACAGTCTGAAGGAGGAGAACCGCCAGTTGCAACAATCGAATCGAGACAGAGACCGCGAAATGGCCGATCAGAGGGACAGATTCGAGAATCTGGCGTCGCGAGTGGACACTCTGACGAGGGAACGAGACGCGCTTTCGGATCATGTGGGTCAAGATTTCGCCTCTCGTGTTCACTCTCTTCTGTTCAGAAAGCTCAACTGGAGGACACGATCCGCGAACTGAATCGGAGGCTCTCTGCCAAAACGGAGGACACGGCGGCCGATTGGGAGAGCAAGAAGTTGAAGTTGCGCAACGAGCAGGTGATCACAATCAGTCGTCAGATGCAGGTTAGAAGAGACAAGGATCGGAAGGGTCTAACGGGAATCCGATGATATTTCAGGCTGCCGAGACTCAGAATCAGGAGTTGAAAGAGTACAATTCGATTGTGGCGAACGCCCTGGAGGAGGCGAATCGGATGATCGAACAGACTGCTCTCAAGTGGGAACGGGACTGTTCAGAGCGAGAATAAGGGGGCTCATTTCAGACTGACCGACATGACGAGTCAACTGGAACTGAAGGATCTGCGCATCGAGGAGCTCTACAACCAGAACCGGAGACTCACTCAGATTCTTCCGGAGGAGCTCGTCGAGCACATCCCTCGCTGCATTTCGGCCGCCGAGAACATGCTCTCGGGCAGACCCGTGGATAAAGTGAACTTTCTGATCGAAGTCGCCGATCTTCTGACACCAAAGTTCCTCAATGAGAACGACTTGAAAGCCCTGGAGGACGCCACTGGGCTGACAGAAGCGGAAGAGCAGAAGGAGCGCATTGAGAGAGGCGAGGAGCGGATCCGCGGGTTGCAGGAGGAGCTCGCGGCGGTGGTGGAGGAGTCGAACAAGATGCGGCTGCTGATCAGAGAGGACAGGACGGGCGAGAAAGAGCAGGAGCTCGAGCAGCTAAAAAAAGAGCTCGTCGACGCGACGACGCTCGCGCGCAATCTGTTCGGAGAGGCGATGTCGGATGTGCCCGGACAGGATCCGACGACGACGTTGCAGATGAGGATTCTGCAGTTGGAGCACTCGCTGGAGCAGTTGAACGAGGAGAAGGAAAAGCAGAAAAAGACGATGAAGGAGATGCAGTTCACTATTGAGCAGAAGGACTGGAACAATCAGGAAATACTCATCCAATTGAATCAGTTGAAAGACGTGAGTTGGAGACTGCTCGTCTGATTGAGGAGGGATCTGTTTCAGACGAGATTCGGAAGTGCCAGAGAGCACATTTCGGAGATGGAGAAGCAGCTCAAGTTCCGGGAAGAGCAGATCGGAAAGCTGCAGCAGCACTGCACTCTTCTGCAGATCGAGCTCGGAAGGTACGCGGAAGGATCCTACGAACCGGCGGTCAAACCGAAAACTCCGAGAGTCATCAAGAGACCGGACAAGCTGCTGATCTCAAAGAAGCAGAAAGACGAGTCGGAAACTCCGCGGGAGGAGGTGGAATCTCCTGCGAAGCCCTCGCCGAGAGCCATTGAGGATGAGCCACCGACACGAAGAGCCCCACACCCGACTGCTCCCGTCCATCAGACGCCTCCGAACCCTCCGACTGATTACTCGGACGTCGCCCAGCAGGCCATTCTCATCTCGAACCTTTACTATGAAATGATGCAGCTTCTCGAGGTTTGTCCCGAAGTATCACATCCTTTAGATGTCATCTGATTTCAGGAGATCACCTACAAAGACGAGAAATTGGTCGAGATGCAAAAGTCTTGGAAGTCGACCCAGAAGTCGTACCAAGAAATGTCGGCACAGCTGGAATTGGCCTACGGAGAGATCAGGAGGCTGAAGAAGGAGAACTCGACGATCGAAGAGCGCACTCTGAACGAGATGAAGGAGACCGAATCGATGGAGCTGCAAAGGCTCGTCGAGTCGATCAACATGGACGGAACAGAGCTGGAACGGAGGATGGGCGAAGCTTCGAGGAAGCTGGTGACCGAGAGAATCGAGAGGATCCGGCACAGCCGACAGTGCACGATTCTGAAGACGAAGGTGGAACGACTGGAGGCCGGACTGCGCAGAGTTCGGGAGATGACGAAGGAGCGCGAGGTGGCCGATCAGAGGACGATCACGCGGCTGAAGTACGAGGTGGACGCGGCGACGATCGAGATCGGAAGACTGCAGACGCGAGTGCTGCAGAGCATTCCGACGGATGAGTACGACAAACTGATGAGAAAGTACAAGAGGATCATAAAGGAGGGAAGCGGTGTGGAGACGAACAACGAGGAGATGCCGAGACAGCAGCTGACGGCGTTCTCGAGAAGTCCGGCTGAGGCGGAGGTCGAGGCGAGAGAGAACATGCTGAAGAAGATGATCGACGTCGTCTCGGACCAGGGCGAGTTCTGGAGTCACGAGGCGGCGACGTTGCAGGCGGAGAACGAAGAGTTGAAGAAGTTGCTGGAGGACATTGAGAGGACGAGCGATTTGAAGACCATTCTGGGGGCGATTGAACGACGGCTCCTGGACACGATCCGAGAGTTGCGCGAGAACGAACGGGAGTATTTGAGAGAAAAGAAGAGGCAGAGAGGCGCAGACGGCGAGGCAGCGAGAGATTCGGAGAGACTCAGACAGGAGCGAGTGGCTCTTTTGAATGTGATCAACGTGTTGCAGAGAGAGAACAAGGTGGGTTAGAAGACGTCGGAAGTACGAACGAAGAGGTTACAGACTCTGAGGGACCAGGCGATGGGCACCGTCAGTCTGCAGCAGCTGGAACTCTTCCGAGCCAACATCTTCGAAGCGAGAAAGAAAGAAACGGAAATCGCCTCGAAACTCGAGAACGTCGACAGAATCAAAGAAGAGACGGAGACGGAGATGCTCCGAGTTCGAGCTCTCAAAACAGCAAAGTGAATCAGAAACCCTCTTGTTGAATTCAATTTCGAGTCTTTTCAGCGAAGTGTTATCGCAGTTTGACGGGCACGAGATGCAGCCGCCGAGCAACAACGAGGTGACGGAACGACAGATGCAAATGGCGTTCTTTAACGCTTCACAGCAGAGCGCAAAAGCGAAACAACTCGAGCGGATGGTGCACTTGAAAGAGCAGCGAGTGGCCGAGTTGAACGATGAGATGCGGGAGCTGCGACAGTGGAATCTCGAGCTGATCACAACATTGGAGGCGGTCAAGGAGTTCAGAGGACCGCAGGGAAGGCGGGAGTCTCTTCGGAAGCAGGAGAGCCGTGTGGTTGAACCGATGGGCGAGACGAAGGAAGTGAGTCCGGACGGGGAGAGTGAGTACGACGAGATGGAGGTGCGCAGCGAGGACTCGTCTTCGGAAGCCTCTTCGGATCGAGTCGTTGTGCGGACGATCGTGCAGGACAACGTGGAAGCGTTCGAGAATCGCATCAAGGAGATCAAGACGTCGGCGCAGCTGGCAGTTCAGGGATACAAAGAGCAGTTGGAGCTGAAAGAGTTGGCTCTGGAGAGGTACAAGACGCTTCTGAGGGAGAAGATCGACGAAGGCGTGCATGTTGTCGAGAAGGTCGAGATTGTGCACCGGGAAGTGGAAGTGCCGGACAGGGAGGCGGAGGAGAAATTGAAGGAGACGGAGAGGAAAGTGAGGGAACTGGAGGCCGAAATAAGAAGGATAAGGAGGAGGCAAACACAAAAGAAGCAGCACGAAGAGAGCGGCGACGAGTTGGAAAGAAGAGGAGAGGACGACTCTGCGAGAGAGTACCTGGAAGTGGAGGTGCAGACGGACTGGGAGGCCTCTCTGCCGCCTCCGCCGACGTCTTCTAATAACGCGAATGAAGACGTGGAAGAGGCGCCCAAGTCGGCGAAGAGCGAAAGAATGAAGCGGCTCGAGGAAGAGATGCAGATTCTGCAAGAAGTCGTCGCAAAGTCGGACTCGAAGGACGGCGAGAACATGAGACAAAAGTCGGAGATTCGCGATCTGAAGGCGAGAATTCAGAGGTTGACGAAGACGAACAAGGATCTGATGGCCACTTGTGAGCAGATTAAAGAAGACGCGCTGGCCGAATTGTCGACTTTCCGACGGAACAACGAGAACAGCGACGAGAGGAGAATGACCGATTTGAGGATAGAACTGGACAGATTGAGGTCGACGAACCGGACGATTCGGGGTGCGAACGAAGAGTTGAAGACGGAAGTGAGCCGACTGAAACAGTTGACCGAGAGGAAGAGTGCGAAGAACGAACCGGACGAGTGGGAACGCAGGAAGAGACAGGACGAAGTGATCGCATCGCTCAGAGAAAAACTGAAAAGTGAGTGGGAAGAATGGGAAAGAGGACAGGAGAGCGTTTCAGGAAAGGAGACGCTCGAGAAAGAGTTCCAGGAGAAGCTCGACAAGCGGGAAAGGGTCATCGAAACGATGCGGAACGACCAGGCACTTCGAAGTTCAGAGATCGAGCGACTGCAGAAGAGACTCAAATCAGTTTGTTTCCCAAAAGAATCGGACAAGACGGTGCGTGTTTTCAGAACGATGCTGCTGTTGTGAGAGAGCGAACAAGCAAGGAATGGCAGCTGAAAGTGGACGTTTTGGAGTCGAGCGTCACGAAAAAGAGCGAAGAGTTGGCGGTGGCGACACGAAACTTGCAGAGAATTCGGACAGAGATCGAGACTGTCAAAACGAGACACACGAGAGAATTGGAGAGAATTCGACTGGAGACGAGTGAGATGCTCGCGAAGGAGACGAAGAGAGCCCGTGAGGAGACGAAGCGGGAAATGACGGTGATCAGACCGGCGATGCAGTCGAGAGACACGCAGACGGAGCTGTCGGAGAGGAAGAAGTCGTCGAGCAGTGCGGGTGGGCGGAGTCGCGCTGCTTCCGTCGTCGCCCTTTCTTCCTCCTCTTCGTCTTCTTCTTCCTCCGTTTCTTCTCCCATTTACATGTCTCCGAAGACATCATCTCGGCTCATGGAGCAAAGAAGACTGAGTCGGAAGTCAGTGGCCACCTCTGTTTCTCTGGAAGAACACTTCGAAGCAGCCCCGAAATCCGATCGAAGCGACTATTATCAGCTGAAAGAAAGTTTGCAATCGGTAAGAGAATCGAAGGAATGCCGACGCAATGGGAGGTGTTTTCAGACACAAGACAGGTTGATGGAGAGCCAAGAGCAGTTGCTCAAGATGGAAAGGGACTACTCTTCGCTGTACGAGAAGTTCGAAAGTCTCAAGATTCGCACGGAGAAGGAGGAGAAGCCGACGGGCGCCGTGCTTGTTCTTTCAGACAAACTGGCCGCCAAGGATCGGGAAATCGCTCAATTGGTGAGTTTTCGCTGGAACTAGAAGATGTCTGAAACGCTGGTGACTTTCAGAAGAGTCGCATCGCTCACTTGCAAAGGACAGTCCACTTGCCTGTTTGAATTCTCTCTTCCTTCTTTTTTCCGCGTGAAGACCTTCCTAGCCCAAATAAACAGTTCCGTTGCCTTTATCAGTCGCCCCCTCTCAATACTCGTTCATTGCATTCTGTGAAGGCGACAAGTGTTCTTCATTATTTGGTTCGTCTCCACTTCATTGGAGAGCTCCGGAATTTCAGGAGTCAGATTGCAGAAAGCAACATGACGGAGAACGGCGATGCACTGCTCCAACTCATCCACGCCGGCTGCCACGTCCTCGCACCGATCGCCCTGAGCGGGCTTCTGATCGCCCAGTGCGGCAAGAAAAAGGAGAAGACGACCGCGTCTTCCGGCGGATCCTCCATGGGCGATGCGCCCGCCAAAGATAAGTCGAACTACGATGAGCCGCCACCGCCGAAATCCGCCGCAGCGCCGAAACCCGGCGATCCGAAGGCTCCGAAAGACAAGGACGCCGTCGCCGGAACCCACGATCCGAACTACCAGACACTGGCTGGCGTCGACGGGAACGTCTTCCAAGAGAAGGGCAAGCCCGCCGAAGGAGGAGCCGCTGCTCCGGCGGCCGGTGCTCCGAAGGCCGGAGGGCCTGGAATGGCGGGCACTCACGACCCGAATTACCAGACACTGGCCGGAATTGGCAACGATTGCTTCGACAAGAAGGATGGCGCGAAACCGGCGGCTGGCGGCGCTGCTCCGGCTGCTGGAGCTCCGAAGGCCGGAGGACCAGGAATGGCGGGTGAGTGACAAGCAAAGGGCGAGACTCGGGAATCGGAATGCGATTTCAGGCACCCACGACCCGAACTACCAGACATTGGCGGGCATCGGAAACGACTGTTTCGACAAGAAGAAGTAGTTTGAAAGAACACGCGTACAGATGAGCACAGAGAAATGATGAGCCGGCGAACTTTTCGACCTGCCTTTTGAATATTGTAGAAATAAATATTGTATTTGAAATCCCCGACTGTTTTCGGCTCCCGGAGCTTGTTTTGTGTCTCGCTGACTAATTAGTGCAGCGTGCACGCTCCTTCTTTCTCGAATTTCCGCGTGATCTCTGTCAGTTTGCCATCTGGATTCCACGTCACCGCTGATAGTCGAGGGAAGCCCGAGAGACTGGTGGAATCAGTTTACAACGAACCGTCCGAGATGAACGTCAAGAACAGACTGAAAAGTGTGAAAAACAAATTGAGCGGTGGAGAATCGTCAACTGATCAGGTGATTCCTTCTTTCGTTTCAGCGCTGAGGCCATTGATGTTCAGGACTCGGGAAATGAGAAGGAGAAGAACGAAGAGGGCTCGGAGAACGGATCCTCCAGATCGAGCAAGACGAGCGACGCGACGTCGACGACCTCGGCAGCAAGATCGGAGATGGACTTGTCGGACGAGGACTCCGACCTGGAACTGCTTGCGGACGACGGCAAGAACTTTGGAAAACGGAAACTGCGGGACACGGACAAACCATCCACATGGAACATTCTGATTCGTGCCATCGAAGCGAAGGATGTGATGGCCGGTGGGTGAAGTGAATCTCGAAGGATCCGCGAAAATCGGAATGCGCGTTCAGGGCCGGTTCGGGTTAGGACGATTTTCGACGGAAAGTCTCGAATGACTCGTTCGGTGACTCACGCCGTTCCGAAATGGAAGCAGAACATTCTGTACACGGTCAAGAAGCAGCCGCTCGAGAAGATCGGAGCGAAGATTTTGACTCTCAAAGTATAACTAGCCGCTAGTTTCCAGAAATCAAGAGCGCGCTTTTTCAGCTCGTCCGTCCGACGACGTTGGGCGAGAAGACGTTGGGAGAGTTCTCGTGCTACCTCTCCGAAGTGATCCATTCGAACGAAAGATCAGTCATTGGCAAGTGGATCGCCCTCGGATTTCCGGGTATTCACGAGGACGAGCCGGATGACTTCGCCTACGAGAACTGCGGATTTCTGAAGGTGTCGCTCAGTGTGTATCGGATGGACGAGTCGCCACCGCAGTTGATCGACGACGACGGCAAGGAGCAGATCTGGAGTGGAGCTCATCTGACGGAATACACTCTGAGACTTCGTTTGTTCTCCGTCGAGCAGATGATTCGGAAGATGATCTACGAGAAGAAGTCGAGAAAGAAGCAAAAGTTTTTCGTCGTCGTTCAATGCGGACCTCACAAAGCGGAGACGAGTCAGGAGGACTTTTACATGGAAGACGACGACACCATCGCGTCAGTCAAGTTCCAGCAGGAGTTGTACATTCCGATTCAGTGGCCGACTGTCATTTCAGAGGTTCGCTCGCAGTTTCAGAGAGTCCCGAGTCGATTGCATCCTGATTCCAGATCATCGTCTCGTTGTTCTCGAAGAGAGGAAAAAGCAAGACGTGTCTCGGAAAAGCGACGATACCGATGAGAAAGATCTATGAGCCGGGGGACACCGGTTTCCTTCCGACGTTCGGACCCGTCTACGTCAACTTCTTCGACTGCGAGAGGGTCACCCGATTCACACTGTTCACGAGAGGAACGAAAGGAGCACAGCAGGAAGGGAGCAGGTGTCTCTACGAAATCTCGGATTTGAAAAAGACGGCCTGGTTTCAGATTTATCGGTCGTCTTTTCTTCGCGGGCAGCTGCGTCGAGTACATGGGCGAGTCGACGGCTCATCGCATGCATCTGGAGCACGCGCTCATCAAAGAGTCCGAGCGCTTCATGGACAACACGCACCACTACAGCGTGTTCTGTTCGATGAGCGCCCTCAACATGATCAATCCGCAGTTCGCCTCGGATCCCATCTCGATCCTCATCTCGATCGGCCCGTTCGGAAGCATGAACTCGGAAGTGAAGTTCTGCAACAACTCGACTCTTCCGGTGAGCTTCCTCTCTTCCAGTTGCCCCCCCCCCCCCCGTTCCACTCAGCTCTTCCCTTATTCAGGCCGCTCCGAACACTGACGGCTGCAAGTATTACGCGATGCCGTGGGGAAATCTTCGTCCAGTGGCCGAAGTGAACGGCGTTTTCGAAGAGGTTGAGGACCGCATCGAGCACAGCAACGTTCTGATGAAAATGACGAACATGCTCGATCAGATGATCCTCGAGGTTCGCAGAATCGGAAACGGAGCCATCGATCGAGTCGCATCGGTCGGTGTCGAGGGTCTTGATTATCTGAATCAGATGATAACGATGGGAAGCGACTATCTGAAGTGAGCCCTCGCGAGATTACTGTAACGCGACGAATTCGGAATTCTTTTAGCTCCGCCCGCTTCTCGATGAGCAATGAACTGGATCGGAAAATGATGGAATCTCGCAGGAATCGGATCTTGAAACTCAAAGAGCACTTCCAAAACGAGACGTTCTATGCGGACTACACGAAAGAAGAAGTCGACGCGAAACTGCTCCGACTGCTTCTTCAGATGAGGTCGCTTTGCATCGAAATGGCTGAAGACGTGCAGATATCGGTGCCTCCTGTGCTCATCAAGATGATGTCATACGGAAAGTTGATCGGATTCGCCAAGATTCCCGTTTCGGAGATCTTCCAATCGGACGACAACGTGCAATCCGGACAGTTCTGCGGCAAAACGAGACCCATCAACATTCAATGGCCGACGCTTTTGGACCAGAAGAATCGGAGGAAGGAGGTGAGAAGACGTCACGTGCTGATCGCATTCATCTCGAACCGTTTCAGTTCGTCGGCATGCTTCACGCGAAAATGTGGTTCGGACGGACCGACAATGCGTACAGATGGGGAGATCATGTGCAGCCGGCGGAAGTGAGGAACTTCATGGAAGTGTACGAAGTGCAAACGAAAGGCATCACGCAGAAGTGGAAGGAGAACGACACGATGGTGCTGCTGAACGGAGAGGGACGGAAGCTGAACGGGCCCGACATGTCGGATGGATGGCACGCCGTCGGACACTGGATCATCATGAACACCCGCGAGATGTTCGTCAAGAAGCTCGGCCATCAGACGAGACACGACAAGGCGTACGAGGTGCAGAAGAAGACCGAGAGGAACTCGTGGAAGCACATCAAATTCACCGACTGTTTCGGCAACGAGCTGACCGAGGTGGCACTGAACAAGAGCTCGCAGGGATGGGAGGTGTCGTCGTGGGTGCCGGACAAGTTGAGAAACAACGGCGACGAGCAAGGATGGAGCTACTCGGCGAACGGCGTTTTCTTCGGACTGGGAGCGGCCACGGATCGCGACTATAAAGAGCACCATCACTTCAGAATCCGATGCATCAAGAGGCAGGCCAAGTGGAAGGCGTACACGAAGGAACTCGAAAACTTTGATCACTTCCGGGACACGTTGGGAGATGAGAACTGGGAGTACTCGAAGAAGAAGGGAGGTCCCTATCACGACGGCGAGGACGGAAGTGACTCGATTCGCAGAAGGAGGTACATCATGGAAGTGGAGAACAAAGAGTAAGTCACTGGAAGACGTCGTCCCACTGGAACTCTGTTTTCAGAAAAGATCCCGACTGCTCGCTTCTCCGCCTCTACGAGTATCAGATGGTCACCGGAAAGTGGCAACTCCGATGCTACATCATGTGGGCCAACGATCTGCTTCCGGTTGTCAAGAACTCGGCGCGCGCCTTCATTCGCATCTCGTTCGCGCACGAAACAAAGCAGACGCTTCTCGTCGACAACTCGCAGAATCCGATTTGGAACGAGACCGTCATGTTCCGGTCGGTGATGATCGCCGGAGGAACTCGAGACATCATGCGACATCCGCCCGTCATTTCGGTCGAAGTGGTCGGCGAGTGTCTGAACAACGAGGAAGCGAACCTCGGACGGTTCGAGACGAGACCGACGGTCGTGTGCTCGAATACGGACGCTCGGGGCGTGCCGCACTGGTACCCGTTGCAGTTCCCGAAAGGGAAAACGAGAGGCACTGTTCTTGCGTGCTTCGAGCTGTATTCGGAAGAAGACAGGGATCTGCTGCCACTGGAACCAGCTCAGAAGCACAATGCGAAAGAGAGAAGAGAGATCCCGACCGAGTTCCGACCGCAGTTCGACAAGTACAACATTCAGTTCCTCTGCTGGGGAGTGCGCAATCTTTCGAAACACAAAGTGGGCTCTTCTATGGATCCTCATTGAAATCCCCGCTCTTTTTCAGCTTCTCGCCGTTCGACGTCCGTTCGTCGAGATGGCGATCGGAGATCAGGAGTTCACTTTGGACCCCCTCAGCGACGTTCGCAAGAATCCGAACTTTCCGGAGCCGATGATCGTGTTCGCCGAGGTGGTGCTTCCGTCGGCCCTCGAGCTCTCCCCTCCGTTCGTCATCAACCTCTACGACGCTCGTTCGTTCAATCGGAAGCCCCTCGTCGGCTCCTGCCTCATCACGGATCTTCACAAATACGTCTCGTGCATCAGTCCGAAAATAAAAAGCGATCGGACCGAGAAGTGGGACAAATTCGAGGCGGTGATCGAGGAAGAGCACGAGAAGGTGGTGAAGATGGTACGAGTGGCGACGCTCTCAAAGGATCCGCTGACCCCGTTGGACTGGTGGAGTCGGTACTATTCGTCGATGTCGCAGTTCCACAGAGCCCCCGGCTACCCGGAATCGGGAATGGAATATCTGCGCGTCTTCCGAAAGCCGCTCGAACAGATGAACGGATACAACAATTTCGCCGACTTCCTCGACACTTTCATCTTCTCCAAGTCGGTGAAAGGCGACTTTGACGATCCGGAAGAGAGGGAGAAGGCCGGAGAGCTCAAGTGTCGTCTGCTGATCTCGAAACTCAAGAAGGACAAGACGCCCGATGCGATCAATCCGGTCGTCGACTTTGTCGGACCGACGAAATGTCTCGTCCGAGTGTACATCATCGAGGCGAGCGGGCTGATCTCAAACGCGAGAAAGGGCCGAGTCGACTCGTACGTCAAGGTGCGCTGCGGGAATCAGACGGTGAATCTGAAGAAGAAGTACCGTTCCGAGAGCGTCGATCCGATCTACGGCGAGCGAGTCGAAATGACCGTCATGATTCCGTTGGAGAAGGATCTGGAGGTGACTGTGATGGACAAGAGACGCATTCTTTCGGATCAGGAGATCGGCTCCACCAAGATCGATCTCGAGAATCGGCTTCTCACGAAATGGAGAGCCACGTGTGGACTGAGTGCACAGTACACGGTGCAAGGCGAACAACAGTGGAGGGATCAGATGACGCCGTTGGAGATTCTGAAGGCGTGCGTTGGAGGGAACCCAGAGAGTGAAGATTGATTAATTGATTCAGGTACTGCTTCAAGATGATGTTGAGTCCGCCGATAATCGAATCGAGAAAGGGTGAGACGGAGGAAGAGTTCGGAATCACGATGGAAAAGGTCACATTCTGGCACTCGGAAGTGACGCAGGCGAACGAAAAGTGAGGATTACTGTAGTCACAGAAGTGTCCATGATCTGAAATTTTAGTGAGGAGCTCTCACTGTTGAGCGCACAGCGACAGAAAGCGGGCAAGGAGGAGACTGCCGAGAAGTCGTACGAGAACAGTGGAGACGGCGGTGAGATGTCTCCTGACAGTTATGATGACGTCGATCTGGAACTGGAAAAGGAGAAGGCAAAGTGGGAGAAGCAGAGAAGCCGAGATACCAAGAGGAAGACGAAAGGCGGCGAAAAAGTGGTGGAGACCGCCGAAGGAGACGTGCGGAAGGCGGCGAAGCGACGGATTCAGGGCACGCAGTTGGAGACGATCGCCCTCTTCCTTCTTCGCAAAATCAATCTGGTGCCGGAGCACGTCGAGTCGAGACCTCTGTTCTGTGACAGAGACGGAAAGACGCAGAAGGGAGAAATCCGCATGTTCGTTGACATCTTCCCGTTGGAGTTCGGATCCATTCCGGCTCCGTTCAACATTGCTCCGCGGAAGCCGATCAACTATCAACTTCGCATTGCGATCATGGACGTTCGCGGCGCGATTCCGGTGAAACGGAGTTTTGCGGAGCCCGTTTCGGATCTCTACGTGAAGGCGTTCATCAATGGAATGACGAGAGGACACAAGACGGACACGCATTTCAGGTACATTTGAGAGGGGAAACTGGCAAACAAGATTGTTGCAGAGTTCTCGACGGATCCGGAGAGTTCAATTGGCGCATGCTGCTCAACTTCGACTACAATCCGTGGGAAAAGAAGATCGTGGCGTACACGAAGACGCGAATGTTCCGGAAGCCGGTCGAAGAGCTCGTCGATCCGATCCTCGTGATCGAGCTGTGGGACAAGAACAAGTTCCGCAAAGATAGGCTGCTCGGAGACATCGAACTCGACCTTCTCGACTTTATCGAAGGCGTCGGCTCGCCGGCCGACGTGGGCGTCTACTCGACGAAGAAGCGCAAGAAGAGCTGCAAATGTCCCAAGTGTCTGACGAGCAAGGGCTGCCTCTGCAGGTGCTGCATCTTTTGCTACGAGACCAAGTGTCTGTGCGGCAGGAGAAAGATCAAGAAGAAGCCGTTCCCGAAGCCTGTGGTGCGATGGAAAATGAAGATCGATTCCTTTCCAACGTCTCTTTTTCAGCTTTTCGTCGAACCGGAAGGATACGACGATACGGTGAACCTTTTCGAATCTCGCAATTTGTACGGATGGTGGCCGATGCTCACTTACGAGTATCCTCACGTAAGCACGTCTTCAGAGGAAGCCTCAGAACAGATCCTCCGGTTTTCAGGATGAGCCTCAGAATGCAAAGAAGAAGAACGACGACGTCGGCGAGAATCCGAGATGGATAATGGGGTTGGTCGAGATGGACATGATGCTGCTCACGCAACAGGAGGCCGATCAGGAGCCCGTCGGCAAAAAGCGCGCCGAGCCGAACCACGTGAGCTCCTCTTTCTGTGTGTGACCGTGACGACGTCTCCATTCAGAGTCCGTTCCTCGAGAAACCGGAACGGAAGGCGTGGGCCAACTCGTGGCTCGTCTCGCGGATCAAGCCGTGCATCAAGTACTTCTGGCACTACTACGGTCTCCAGATCCTCCTGTGGCTCCTCATCATCTTTCTCATCGGACTCACCATCTTCGCTCTTATTCAGACGTGGCCCATCATCCTTCTCGAGATCTTCAAGTCCATCTTCTAGAGGACGTTCAGTATTATTTTTATTATTTTTTAAAATGTGTTCTCTAACTGGAATTAATACCGATGCTAATATTTTATAGTCAATGACAATAAGTATGATAACTAAATAATAATATTCTCCGTACAGATATCCATAATAATATTAATAATGAAATAAATGAAAATTATAATAAAGATGATAAGATTGATTCATTTGACAAACTGGTGAAAGAGTGAGATCGTTTATTGCGGTCGTTTCTGGTTTATTTGGCTTTTTTCTTCGGTGGTCCTGCCTTTTTGGCACTCCCCTTCTTCTTGTTGTCCGCCTCTTCCTGAGCCTTTCTCTTGGCCGCAGTCACGCATTTCACTTGCGAAGAGACACCGAAAAACGAGTCGATGCGTCCTTGAGTACCGGCCTTCCGGCTTTTTTGCATTCTCGTCAGAGCTGAACGGATGCGGTCCTCACTGGAAAAGAGGGAATCGATTCTCTGAAGACGACAGAATATGGTTACCTAAAGTTCTTCTCTCCGCACATGTACTCGACGATTTTCTCGACGTCGGGCTCTTTCCACGTTAGCTCCACTTCATCGCCCTTCATCACTTCTGGCTCACGGAAGAGCTGGCGAGCCCGCGCGAATGGCCAGTCCTCTGGCGGTGGGTATTTCTGAAAGATAGAAACTAGCGTCAATAGAATTGTGCCAGGAGCTTACCGTTTGATCGATGTTTTCAAGAACTTTCTCGATGGTTTTGTACTTCTGAATCAGCTCGACGGCCTTCTTCGGTCCGACTCCTCGGATGGTCCCGCAGTAGTCGCAGCCGAGCATGATACACAGATCGACAAACTCCTCCTCGCTCATCTTCATCTCTTCGAGCACTCTCGGCAGATGGAACTCTCTGATCGGCTTTTTCTTCGCCTCCGGAGCCAACAAGTCTCTCAGAAGGATGCTCGAACCGAAAGTCAGAGAATCCATATCCTCGGTGGCTGTTCCGTACACTTTTCCCGCCTTGACGAGCTCTGCGCACTGAGCCTCAGCCTCACAAGGCGCCTCGACGATCGGAATGCCCATCAGAGTGAGCAGCTTCTTGACCTCGTCGTTCTGCTGCTTTGTGACTTTGACGAGTCGTCGCTCGAACTTCTCAACTTCTTTCTCGTCGCCCTTCTCCTTGGCCTCGGTCAACGCCTTCTGGGCCTCGGCACGTTTCTCCGACCGCTTTTCCAGCTCTCCGCCCTTCATGTCTGGCGGTTTTCCGTCGAACACGTAAACAGGCTTGATTCCGTTGTCGATCATTCGGATCGTTCGGTAGAACATGCCCATCAGGTGGTTCGTCGTCTCGCCGTCCTCGCTCGTCATCTGAGATCCATCCTGACGGATGGCGACCAGGAATTGGTACAAACACATAGAAGCGTCGATGGCGACCTGCAAAGTGGGTTTAAAACAAAGAAAACTGCGTTCCAAACTCACCTTTCTTCCGAAAAACGCCTTGATTTCGTGAGTTTTGACGGCCGACGGTGCATTGTCGCCGATCACTTCGGTCAGTTTTTTAATTCCCATGTCGGATTTTCAGCCTATTTCAGTTAGTAAACGTGTGACGAGATATCGAGAAGGTGTGATGTACTGGACGATCTAGTCTAGACCAGAAATAAGGTTAATCTGTTCAAACGCGTTTCGCGGGAAAACGGCGCGCGTTGTGTGGTCTCAGTGGAGCGCACTTGCACGCAAATACGGTTTCTTCGGCTAACTGACCAGAAACATTGAAGAGGTGTTGAAAAGGAGGGAAAAGAGTTCATCCGATAACAAAATAGCAACAATAAGAACAAGAAAAACAAGAGGATGCAGGGAATGTCAGTACTCGTCGCCGTCCATGTTATCGTCACTTCCGCCTTCGCCATAGTGCTCTCCGTTGTCGAAGTAGTTGGAGATGTAGTCGTTGTCCTCTTCTTGATTGTCGTCGTCCGACAACGGATTCTCTTCCTCCTCGGCAGCCGACTTCTCGCTTCCAGTGTCGTTCTGAAAACGCATTTTTTCGAATGGAACTCTTCTGATTTCTCACATCGCCGTCCTGTTTTTCGTCGTCATCTTCCTCGTTGTTCTGTCCTTCTTTCTCTTCCAATTTCTTCAGCTTCTCCTTGATCATCGTATCGTCGTTCGCAAGCTTCCTTCGCTTTGCCTCCGGATCCTTGATCTTCTTGCCTGTCCGCTTCCAGACGAGTTCTGACGGCATCTGTGACATGTCTGGAAATTGGCCAACGTGGATCCCTCCGACGTCTCCAGCTCACCAAGTTGCAGTTTGTCTCTCTTGATTATAGAGTACTTGTCCAGATATCGTTTTATCTCGTGCTCTTTCTCCGCCTCTATGAAGAACTGCGAATCCCTCATTCTCTGATCAAGCTCCACTTTCAGCCGTGACACGTACAGCATGTCCGTCGTCATTTCGAGAGGAACTGGGTCCCGCTGTACCTTCTGAAACAAAGCAACGTCTTCTGAATCCGGACGAAGACGTACTGGGTACAGTGCAGGAGGTTCGATCTTCTGCTGTGTCATCATCTTTGCCATGTCGTACCGGGCGATTCCCAACGCGTTGGCAACATTTCGCATCGTGTTCGCCGATCCTCCGCCACGTCCTCTTCCGCTCATCTGAAGATGGACCATGCACTATTCCGAAGCGAGACCATTGAAAAGTATGAAGGCGGCAATTTGAAATGCACTTGGCAGTGTTCGTGGAAAGATGAGAGAAAATGTTTTCTTTAATGATTAATTTACAAGACTAAAAAAACGACGAATTCACACTCTAGAAACTTCAAAAATAAGGAGGGAAATCGGAAAACAACGAGAAAAGAAAAACAGATGTAAGGGAAGTGATACCAGTCGATGCTGAATGAAAGTTAAAGAAAAAACAATAAAAAACTCGGGATAGAAGAAAGTCTAGAATCCTACGGGGCGGCCTAAAAGAGACAACGAAACGACGAGATCCGTGTGTTGATTGAGGGACGAGATCCGCGATCACTCCTCCTTCTTCTTCTCGTTCTTCTCGCTCTCCTTGTTCCAGTTCTCGAGTCCTTTCGGCAGCTCGACGTTCTCATCGAGACCTCCAGTGCCCGAAACCATCTCTTCGTACGTGTTCTTCTCGTTGAACGGCCTCTTTCCGACCAGCTCCACCATGTCTTCCCGCGAGAGAATCTCCTTTTCCAGAAGGCGCAGGGCGACTCTCTCGATGTCCGTTCGCTTCTCGAGCAGCAGATCGCGTGTTCTTCGCAGCGCATTCATCACGAGATCTCGCACCTGTAATTCGGAAATCTATCGATCAGTTCATCTATTCTTCTTGCGAACCTCCTGATCGATCAGCTGAGCAGTCGACTCCGAGTACGGTTTATCGAAGGCCATTTCTCCTGGGGCCGGCGTCTCAAACGAGAGAGGTCCGACCTTCTCACTCATTCCGTACTTGACCACCTGAAAGCAAACAATACGTGCTGGGTACGACCGGCTTTCTTCTTTTCAGGCAGTTTCTAATTTCGTCACGTAATGTATACTCTGACTAATACCGCGCATCCGTGTGTCCAAGTACAATGGAAATGACTCAACCGGACCGTCTCTCGAGTACTATCAGTACCACCATCGCCACAGGCTCCGCCCCCTTCCATATAAAAGGGGAGCGGACTGCACCTTCCAGCATCAGCTCCTACAGCTCTTCTCTTCTACATCAACAATGAAGATCGTCCTACTTCTGGCCTTCGTCGTGTCTGTATCCGCGCAATCGGTACAAACCCCTAAAGATGTCACCGACACGGAGATCAACAAAGTGGTCGACAGTGCAGTAATAGGCACTTCTGAACTCGAGAAGTTCACAGTGAATGCGCTGAAACTTACTCTCCGTCTCGCTCAAGAATTCCGTACTAACTTGCAAACGTGAGTTGCAGGAAAACGTTTTTGCACATCTAACCTATCCATTTCAGAACCGATGATCGCGTCATGCAAATCACTGCGGCCTTGACGACTTTGGAGAGGAGCTTCAAGGAATGCAAAACCTCGAGCGGTTCTTCCGATGAAAAGGACTGGCAATATTTCGTAGGATTGACAGACAAAAAAGGAATTCAAGAAGGCATTTCAGCTGAAAATGGTTTTCGAAAAGTGTGTCGTAAAGAATGAGGCTCCAAGAAACTGCAACGACGGAAACACAAACGTCCCACGAGGAGTGTACGCTCTTCCGTCCCGCTCTGGATCGTTCTCCCCGATCGACGGCTCGTTCAACGTGGAAATCGTCCAAGGAGTAAGAGAAATCTACCAAATGGAAACGAGCAAACTAAGCAAGTTTCAGAGAGACGGTCCGATCGTCGTCCCTTTCTCGTCCAACCACCAAGGGAGATACGCTCAAATCCCTGCTCCAGTCGATCCGAACCATCCAAACCAGCCGAACCAGCCGAACCAGCCGAGCCAGCCGAACCAGCCGAGCCAGCCGTCCAACCCTTCCAACCCATCCACTCCTTTCAACCCCTCTAACCCGTCAAATCAGGGAGTTTACGCGCAATCTTATCAGTTCTTGACCCGCAAATAACTGTCTCTCTCTCTCTTGCTTTCTCCCAACTATAGTCACTAATTTATTCCGAGTCATTCATCGGTTCTTTTGTTTTTTTTTTCGATTCTTCTGTTTCTTCTAACTTATTTTCTTTCTTTTTTTTGGTAATAAATGGGTTTTCGGGCAAACACATGTTTTTCTCTTTCTCAATCCCTTCTTCTTTGCGGTCTCCGCCCGCCACCCCGCTATTTCCGAGAAAACAACAAAAACATAATCATTTTCACATGTCCAGAAAGCTCCGCGACCTTGCTCCCTCCCGCATTCATTCTAGAGCGTCATGCGATTTCACTCGATTCTTCTTATTCTTCTGGCGTTTACCGTCTTCGTTGCCCTTTCGGGCCCCGTCAAATGCACCTGCACTGTGGATCCGAGCACCGGGATCGCATCTACAATTTGCGAGGGACTCACTGAGTCACTCGACAAAAAAGCGCCTGTTTTGGACTGAGTGAGTCCTCTTCTGCAGCTTCTCGAAACAATCATCATTTTAGGTCAACGACTAGCTCATTTTCCCGAACTTTGTTATTTTAATTTTTTAAAAATAAATATGCTTACCTGCGAATAGGCCATTTGTGTGACTTTCTGAAGATCGTCCTGTGCTCCCGTCGTGATCCTTCCGAAGAAAATTTCCTCGGCGACGCGTCCTCCCAGAGTCATGCACATTCTGTCGAGAAGTTGCTCTTTCGAGTATAAATACTGCTCTTTCGGCAGATACTGCGCGTATCCGAGCCCCTTTCCGCGTGGAATGATCGAGACTTTGAGGAGCGGGTCCGCGTGCTGCAGGAACCAGCCGGCGATGGCGTGTCCCGCTTCGTGGTAGGCAACGGTCTTCTTCTCTTCCTTCTGCAGCACCTGCGTCTTTTTCTCCATTCCGGCCACAACTCTCTCGATGGCCTGCTCGAAATGCTTCGAGGAGATCTCATCGTTCGCATCTCTTGCAGCAATCAGTGCCGCCTCGTTGCACACGTTGGAGATGTCGGCTCCCGAGAATCCCGGGGTGTGGGCTGCGAGTTTCCGGGAGAGACCCGTCTTGTCGAGAGAAGTTCGTAGGGGACCGAGATGAACGCGGAAAATGGAAGCACGTCCCTTGATGTCTGGCACTGGCACGTAGATCTGACGGTCGAAACGACCCGGACGAAGAAGGGCAGAGTCCAGAATGTCAACTCGGTTCGTGGCAGCGATGACGATGACGGAGGACTCGTCGGTCGTGAAGCCGTCCATCTCGACGAGCAGCTGATTGAGGGTGTTCTCCTGCTCCGAGTGACCGCCCATTCCTCCCTTTCCACCTCTTTTCCGTCCGACAGCGTCGATTTCGTCGATGAAGAGGATGCAAGGCGAGTTCTTTCGAGCCATCGAGAACATGTCTCTCACTCTCGCCGGTCCCACTCCGACGAACATTTCGAGAAATTCGGATCCGGAAACGGTAATGAAGGGCACGTTGGCCTCACCGGCAGTTGCCTTCGCGAGAAGAGTTTTTCCGGTTCCAGGAGGTCCAGTTAGAATGGCTCCTTTCGGGATCTTGGCTCCTAGATCCTTGTATTGCTGCGGATTCTTGAGGAAGTTCACGAACTCCATGATCTCGATCTTGGCTTCTTCGCATCCGGCGACATCCGAGAACTTCACCTTGATGTCCTCCTTGTTGATGAGACGGGCGGTGCTTTGTCCGAAGCCTCCGAACATTCCACCGATTCCACCTCCTCCAGCTCTTCCTGCTCCACCGGCAGCTCCGCCTCCTTTGAGCATTCTGTAGATGTAGTAACCGAAAAGAAGAGGGAATGCCACACTCAGAAGGTTCGGAATTTCGCGCTTGCTGAAAAATCGAATATCAACTGGAGTAGTCAGTCTTAAGGCTCACAAATTGAATTCTGATTTGTAAAGGACAGGAATTTGACGATCGGCATCGTATTGCAAATGGTTTTGAGCCGCACCGAGACTCCGTTCGAAGCTATCCACACTTCCGATGTTGAAGTAGCACGTCTGTCCTGCGTACTTTCCGGACGAGCTCACCACTCGAACCCATCGCTTGTCGACTACTTCTAGCCGCTCTACAAGTCCCGGTTCGAGAAAATCGCTGTAAAACTCCTTCCAAGAGATTTCACGATACGATTGATAGTCCATGAAGAGGTAGAGTGCAAGGAGAATTCCGACGGAGACAGCGATTTGTTGCCATCCTCCCGGGCTGAAATTGGTTTGTCTTAAAGTTGAAGGGAGCTCAAGGTTACAATTGATTGAACGGATTGTTGTCCTCGCCCTTCTTCCCACCACTTTCCTTCGATGACTCGTTCGAGGAGGACTCTGCATTTTGAATTTCTACTATTTTTTATTTGAAAATCGACAAGACTTACCTTTTTTATCTCCAGAAGCCGACTTTTTGTTGGCGTTTCCTCCGAAGAACTTTTTCAAATCGTTCGGCTTCGCTGCGAAATAACGGACTGTCTGTTGGACTTGATTGAAAAATCGCTCTTCAAATCGCTGATCTTTGGCGAGAAGATGAAGGACTTCGTGTTGTTTAAGCACTGATTTCTGAAAAAGAAAGCTTTGTTTTTTTCTGAATTCGGATCTTTCGAATTACATCATCCTTGTTCGCAGAGCTGAACGAGCTTAACGAAAACTGTCTGGAGTTGGCCGATCTGATGCACGACTCCACCGAGTTTCGAAGTTGTTTTGGCGATTTGCGGCATAATCGCCACATTTCTGAAATCGAGAAGAGTGTTTTGTGAGAAGAAAGTGAATGTAGACTTTGCGAAGAACGAAATAATATGAGGAAATCGCATGATGTAATTTAAAACGGACAATATTCGACAGTTATTCGTTATGTAACTTGTGAAAGCGGATCGATCTGATTTTGGCTTTTCGAATTCTGTATTGAAGAAAAACCTTCGTTCCAATTTTAGCTCTAAACTCCGAGAAGATCCAGTTCAAGTACAAAAAGATGGGAGATCCTGAAATGCACCGCATCCTACGACATATGTGCAATCACTACGACGTCCGAATGCACAGATTGCGAAAAAAGAGATGATTTCAACTTGAGAAAAAGCTCCGAAACACCGAGTTTCTTTGATCAAACAGAACAGAACACAAAAAAAGAATTGCGAAATATAAATAAGTGATAACATAAACAAAATCAAAAAAGTACGTGTCAAGTCGACACGAATGAGTGTTTCATTTATTTCGAGTAGTCGAGGCAATGGTGATCTTCATCTTGTTGATATTCGCCTCGTTTACGGGAATCATCGACGGCGCGAAGCTTTCGCTCGTCGAAAATGAACAAATTCAGCAGATTTGTGGAAGTAACTCAGAGGGAACGGGAATGTGGGATCGGAGAAAGTTTTCAGACGTAATGCAAGGGAAAGTGATGCGGGGAAGTAAACTGGAGATCAGAGACGCTCCATGGGCAGTCTCTGTGGATGTTATCAGAGGTGAGCTCGAGACTCTCCTATTTTGGAGCACAAAGTTCAGGGGACGGTCTCATGCATTGCACCGGAACGCTCGTCTCTTCTCGCCACGTCATCACTGCACGGCACTGCTTCGTGAACGACTTCCAGAACAACCAATACACCTACGTGGCGAATGAGCAGAGCATCGACTTTTCGAACTGTCAGGGCTTGTAAGGCGAAACATTGGGGGACTGCAGAGAAACTGGACCTTCAGGGACTTTGTAGTGCCACGTGGCATGGACTACGCGAATGTGCACTTCGCAACGCAATGCACAAGCGTGCGCGAGCATCAATTCAGACGAGAAGCTCGTGACTCGGTACATCGAGAAGGTGGTTCTTCCCGGGCTCTGTGCGGCCGGAAGCACCGACGCCTTCCAAAACGACGACTTCGCGATCATCGAGTTGGACAGAGACGTCCTCTTCTCCGAGGAAATCTATCCGGCCTGTCTGGCTTGTCTGTCTCGTTTCTCCTCTTCTTTTACCTCATCTCGAACCCACTTTCAGATGACAGTGTTGGTCTGCGAGATGGAGACATATTGAGACTCTACGGGTTCGGATACGACCGTAAGCTCATCTTTCTGCTATCCGAACTGGTTGCTTGAATCTGTTTTCAGCTGATGACACCGGAGTGCCCACGGGAGTTTTGCGTTACGAAGATTCTCGAGTAACTCCCGCCCTGCTCTGATTTACACAGAAACAATCCTCTTTAAGATCGTATCGGCTGGTTGCAATTTTCCAAAGTACGTGTGCTCCCAGAGTTTGAACGGGAATCAACTGGCGTGTAGAGTGAGATTACACCGAACAGCAAACCGTTTCCATCCAATGTTTCCAGGGTGACAGTGGAGGGGGTGTCGTGATGAAGATCAACGGAAGGAGCACTGCGATTGCAGTTTTGAGCAGGGGAGTAGATTGCAAATTGACTCTTCAAATGTATCAAACCGACTACTTGGCTCCCGTGATAAACTACAAAGGAGCCATTTGCGACTACACTGGACTCTGTGACATGTGAGCGAGTGTCTTCAATTCATCTGTTACACATCCAACTTCAGAAGAGGATTTTCGAGAAAGCACGAAGTGACACAGCTGTTCGGTACGGAAGAACGTACGATTGTCAAGCAACAAGGGAAAACGGCCGGAAGAACTGTTTCGATTCCTTTCATATTTTTCTTTACCACCTTTCTTTTGAATAACAGCTGATCAACTTCTATTTAATAGACCAAAAATTCAAAAAATCATTTAAAATTAAACTTTTTTTCTATTCAAGCGTTCAACGGGGCGCTTTTGAAACACAAATCACGGCGACAGTATAGATGAGTTCATAACGGCTCCATCGGACTTGTCGGTGATGAAGATATTCAATAATTTCGTTTTCGGTCGAACAAGCAACCTGAAAAATGATATCATGTGGAAACTCAGTATTTTTCAAAAATGGATTCAAACAAAGCTGGTTTCGGTGCCAGGCTGTTTGCGTTGTTCAGCCTGAAAAATCAGTAATATCGGGGAAAAAAAGAAGGCGTTGTGGAAATTTTGATGAACCTTACCAGATCTTATGATTCGATTTTATAGTCGGCATTCTTCGGCGAATATCCAATTGTTCAGAAAGAATCGACTAGGCCGGTCTTTCTGGAATTCCAACGTCTCCACGAGAAAAATTCTGCTCCAGCGAGTCGGACAGAGTGATGACGTTCAGAGAATAGACTAGGGCGGTCTTGCTAAAGTCTGAACATCTTCTCGAGAAGCATTGTTGGAAAGCGCATTTGAACGCCAAGAAAATTATTCGGAAAAGATTACTGTAAGTAGGAGCAGAGCGCATTTTGTCGGTGGGTCTCGCAACGAATTGCTCATCTTTGGCGAAAAACAGTTTTCGCAATCGATTTAAAAAATTTGTTTCCCTTCTCCATGAGCCCTATTTTCCGTTTTTCAGTACGCTTTTCGAGAATATTTGCCGTAAGTAACTTTCCGATTTTTCGAGCACTCCAATCTATTTTCCTAATTTCTCGCTTTTCTTCGAGTGTGAAAGATTTCGATACTCTCTGTGTCATAATTTTCTCTCTTTTTTATCGCGGTTTTTTAAGATCTCCGTCTCTCTGTTCTCGTTCTAAATTAGGTTTTCAGAATGGCCGTCGAACCACTCAAGGTTCCTTCGTGCTGCATCTGTGACAACTATTACGGTTAGCAATGTCCGAAGCGGCTCTCCATATTGCCGATTTGCAATTGCAGATTCACGGGAACACGTGCCGGCGGCGATACCATGCGGGCATACCATGTGCGGCGAATGCATCAAAAAGCTTCTCACAGGACATCCGACGCTCAGATTATGTCCACTGTGTCGTGTAGGTTGTCTTCATAAAACGACTTCTCTTTCGAACTTTTTGCTTCAGAAATCTTTCTGTGACAAACAAGTTTCGAGGTGTTATCAGTTGGAAGGTGAAGTTTTGAAAATCCGAAAAGTGTTTCAATAACTCTTGTTTCAGAAGTCGTAAGAATGATCAAGAGTGTCCTGGACAACGAGAGCACAAAGAGGAAAGAGATGGACATTGTGGAAGTCGAACTTCAAGTCGCCAACGAGCAGTTGAAGAAGAAACAGCTCGAGATCGAGTATAGACAAGTGCAGCTCTTCGAAGCTCGTCAGCAGATTCACGACGAGAAATTCGAGTTGGAAGTGATGAGAATGCATCAAATGGATCCGCAGAACATTCATGAATCGGCTCGGCGTTTGCTGGAAAGGAATCATCTGAATGTCGACTCGTCCGTCATCAAGGAGATTCGCAAAGATTACATCCTAAGTCTCCGCGGAATGTGCGTGCCACAGGAAAACGGAGAAGAGACTCCTCTCGGGCGCCACTTCCAGAGGAAACTGTATCCTATTGTGATCGGACTCTCGTACCGCACTCTATTACTGCACACGAAGCCGGGAGTGTTAGACGAAGAGAGCTGCTTAAAGCTCGAGGCGCTGCTGAGCGCGTACGTCAAGAGAAGAGCTATCAAGAAGAGGTTCCAGAACATCGAGGGAGGTGTGGATCAGTCATAGCAGCCTGTTCAAGATTTTTAACACAACGTTACTTTCTTTTATCGCATTACTGTACAATAATATGTTCTATGTCTGGTACCTCGATTCCTTGTGTACTTTCTGGTTTTTGCCGGTTCACTTACTTTTCCAGTTTCTCACTTTCATTCCCTCCTTTTCTTTTCAAGAATGGACAACACTGATATTCCCAGCTGTCCTATCTGCTTCGAGAAATTCGGTGAGAAATCTTCTTCTGCTCGGCATTCTCCCAATTTTCAGATAGTGGTTCTCAAGGAAGAGTCCCGTATGGGCTCAGTTGTGGTCACTCATTGTGCAAACTTTGCATGGACCAACAACCTGCTGCATATTACGATTCTGATCTCGATGATATGGAGGAGGTTGATTATGTTCGCTGTCCAACGTGTCGCGTAAGCACGAAGTTTTATCTTCTGAAAGTAATGACCGGATTTCAGAAAAATACTCGACTCACCGCCATAAGTCAGAATTACTGCCTCAAAGGTGGGTGTGCTCCAGAGCGCAGCAAAAAATTTCTTGTTCAGAAGTAATTGGTGCATTGGAAAAACGCGAGGCCGAACGGAAGCTGAAGAATCCGATGAAGTGCATGCATTGCACCAAAGAAAAACCCGAATCGGAGTAGGCAGCTTGTTCGAAAATCTATTACAAAGTTCTTACCGGCTTTTAGAATGCTCGCGTGCCGAACCTGCATCAGAGACACTTTCAAATTCGACATTTACGACACCAAAGGCACTTTCCATCCATCTCTGCGCGTATGACCTTGCAAGTTGTCTCAAAAAGAATGTATCATGCTCAGGTTCAAAGCAATATCAAAAAGTATTCCTATTGTCTGAAATGTTCGAACATCTACCACGGATCGGCCAATCACCAATCAGTGCCGTTATTTCCGATTACCGTCGGATTTCAGTTTGAAAGCCATCTCACGAGTATCAATCTTCTGAAAAACGATGTCAACAGCAAAGCTTCCGAATTTCGAAAGCTCTACGACGTCATGCAGTTGACGATCGATAGCTTTCAAGGCGAAATTAACAAAGTGACAGAAATGGTTCGAACCGCCAAGTCTACTGATATTCAACAAGAAATAGTGATGTCTATCGAAACTGAGGCAAAAAGAATTTCGGATCACATTGAAAATCTCTCGAATGCGTTTACTACGGAACAGAAGGAATACCAGGTGAGATCAGAAAAGAAAATGAAAAATAATAATAGATAGGAAGATCGGGAAATGAATAGATCAGAAGATGCATTCCAACAGTTTTCAGAAGCACCTTCTTCTTTTTTCTGACAAAAACTCGAAAGAAAAGGCGGAAAAGTGCGTAGATATCCCGGCGAGAAATGCGGAATCGACTTGTTTCGAGTGCAAATCGAAGTGTCCGGATGAAAAGTGGGACAAGATTCGAATTTTACAGAAGTTATTTAATACAAAATAATTTTAGAATGTACTGTTGTCCTTTTTGTTGCCAGGAAGTTAACGAATTGATGAAGGGAACTTTGGAAATCCAGAAATTAGATGGTTTCTGTTTGGAAGACAAGACAATTTGTGCCGAATGCACTTTGAGCAAACACGTAAAAATCGGGCATCACGACATTCTGGAGTACTCGGAATTGAAAGGGAAAAGCGAGGAGCTCATCAAATGGAAGACAGTCAAGAAGAACATGGAGTCTTGGGAGCAGAGCATCGAAACCACTATAGCTAATTACAAGGGATACATGGACGTTTTGAAATCTAGGAAAGATGTGAGCGTTCCTTTCCTCTGTATTTCTCACCGCGAGAATTTCAGAAAATCAGAAGAATATCTACTGCTGTTGCTATAAGTCGTGGTACTGCAGGCCATAAGGATTCTCTCAATAATCTTGAGCGCGTTCTGGATGAAGCAAGGAAACATTTGGAGTCTCATCAAATATTTTTGGACCTTCAAGGAGATAATCAAGAAGATGATGAAGAAGACGATCAAGAATATGATGAAGAAGACGATCAAGAATATGATGAAGAAGACGATCAAGAATATGATGAAGAAGACGACCAGAAGACTATCAAGAAGATGATGAAGAAGATGATGAAGAAGACGTCCAGTAGCGCAGCAACAAGAAATATTTTCCGAAGAGCAACAAGAAGACCAAAAAGAATGGCCTTTTCTTATAACCGTTTATCAGCACTTTGCGGCAGAAGAAAACTCAACTTCTAATTTTCAATTTGAATTGTTTCCTACTCAATAACGAGTGAAAATCGCGAAAACAAAAGTATATATGTCTGTGTCTTTCGTTGTTTTTCTTTCTTTTGTGGTTCAAATACCAATCACTTCTACCTCTCGTTCGTTTCGTTTCCTCCCTCGCATTTGGCGACTGTTTCAGAATGACTAACAACGACGGACCGAACTGTCCCGTTTGCTTCGAGATATTCGGTGAGACCCTCTTTTCGATCAGTACACTAGTTATCGAGATCTACAGTTGATGATCACAAAGGCAAAGCGCCACATTTGCTTGTATGCGGTCACTCGATTTGCAAACCATGTCACCTCGAAATCTCAAAAATGAATTGTTTGTGCCCGATATGCCGTGTAAGCTAAAGCTGCAGTGTCAGAGAATGGTTTTTCATTTCAGGTCGATATCAGGACCCGACTGGATGTCAATAATCCACCACAAAATTATGCTCTCAAGGGTTTAAACAGTGCGTTAAATTTTGTTAATTCAATTATTTTTGCAGGTACTATTGGTTTGCTACAGAAGTGGCGTGATGAGATGAAAATCAAGAATCCAGTAGAGTGTTTGCATTGCAAAACTAATGTATCCGATTCGGAGTGAGTACCGTTGTACAATGGAATCTTGTCTATTGAGTCAAAATCCAGGGCTTTCGTGTGCAGAAACTGCGTCAGAGACGCTTTCAACATCGACATTCATGAAAAGATTGATGAAATCAATCCAGCGGTATTCTCTTTTTCTGTTTTTCATCTCCCGAACTTTAATTTCAGGTGGAAAGCAATATCAAGGAGCAAACTTACTGCATTGCTTGTTCGGTCGTTTACCACAACTCCAGAAGTCATGAATCAGTGCCGTTTTTCCCGATTTCCATCCGGTTTCAGTTTGAAAAACATCTCAAGATCGTCGACAGTTTGAGAAAAGACCTCGACCAACAGGTTGCTAAGATAACGGCAGAATATGAAAGAAATAAGACTACCATAGAAGATTTCTTCGTGGAAATTGATAACATGACTGAAATGATGCGAACCGCCAAGTCAACTGTTGCTCAAGGTGAAATCATGAATTCGATCAAAACAGAATTCAAAAATATCTCGAATCATTTGGGAAATCTGACTCTGGTTTTCGTAAACGGAGAGAAAAACTATCAAGTAATACTCGGTTTTCAAAAAAAAAATTCGGAAATCTATGAGTGGTTTCAGAATATTTTTCAAAAACTGGTGGAAAGGAATACGATGGAAAAAAACGAAAAATGTATGAAAATTCCGGAGAGAAATGCGGAAATCGCTTGTGTCGAGTGCAAAACGAAGCATCCACCTGAAACGTTGGATAGCGAATTTTTCTATTTTAACAATTTTTTTCTTCAGAATGTTCTGTTGTCCTTCGTGTTGTCGAGAAGTGGCCGAGTTAGAGAAGGGAACGCTGGCCATTCAGAAATTAGATTATTTCAATTTGGAAGACAACACAATTTGTGCGGAATGCGCTCTGAGAAAACACGTAAAAATAGGACATCATGACATTCTGGAGTACTCGGAATTGAAACCGAAAAGCATGGAGCTCATCAAATGGAAGACAATCAAGAAGAAAATAGGATACGCTGACATTTTGAACTCTATGAAAAATGTGAGCGTTCGCTTCCTCTGTATTTCGCACCACGGGAATTTCAGAACGTTACGCGAGTCCTATGTCGTTGTTGGAAGTCGTGGTACTGAGGATCACATGAAGACTCTCACCAGTTTTGAGCACGATCTGGATGAAGCAAAGAAACGTTTGGAGTTTAACCAAAAAAAAATTATCTTTTCCTCCAAAATGAGGATCAAGAAATGGTTTTGCAAGAGCAAAAAATACGCAGCTTTATGCAGTTTTATGAATTGTTTTGAATTGATGAAAAAGGAAAACTTCAAGCTCTCCCCCAAACTATTCAGGGTTGTCAAATTCCGGGCCGGGCCGGTGGGCAAAGTCTCCGGCCCGGTCGGCCCGGAAGAAAATAATTAATTTTTTTCGCAATTTTTTTCCGTTTTTCGGGAATTCTATTTAACTTAAAAATGCGTACAAAAATCATAATTTGCAGTGAAAAAATCATGCCTATTTGGCAGAATTTCGATGTTCAAACGTTTCAATATACAATTACTTGTCAGTTTCTATCAGTTTTGATACTGTTCTATGTCTGGTATTTACCTCGATTCTTTGTATACTTTCTGGTTTTTGCCGGTTCGCTTACTTTTCCTGTTTCTCACTTTCATTCCCTCCTTTTCTTTTGAAGAATGGACAACACTGATATTCCCAGCTGTCCTATCTGCTTCGAGAAATTCGGTGAGAAATCTTCTTCTGCTCGGCATTCTCCCAATTTTCAGATAGTGGTTCTCAAGGAAGAGTCCCGTATGGGCTCAGTTGTGGTCACTCATTGTGCAAACTCTGCATGGACAACCAGCGTAATGTACATAATGTACATTACAGTCATGATGTTCGCTGTCCAACGTGTCGCGTAAACACGATGTTTCATCTTCTGAAAATAATGACCGGATTTCAGACCGATACCGCATACAGCATCATTAAGCAGAATTACTGCCTCAAAGGTGGGTGTGTTCCAAAGCACAGCAAAAAATATCTTGTTCAGAAGTAATTGGTGCGTTGGAAGACCGCGAGACCCAACAGAAGCTGAAGAATCCGATGAAGTGCATGCATTGCAGACAAGAAAAATCCGAATCAGAGTACGCAGCTTGTTCGAAAATCTGTTACAGAGTTTTTGTCGGCTTTTAGAATGCTCGCGTGCCGAAACTGCATCAGAGACACTTTCAAATTCGACGTTTACGACACCAAAAGCAGTTTTCATCCTACTATAAACGTATAACCTTGCAACTCGGCTCAAAAAGAATGTATCATGCTCAGGTCCAAAGCAATATCAAAAAGTATTCCTATTGTCTGAAATGTTCGAACATCTACCACGGATCGGCCAATCACCAATCAGTCCTATTATTTCCGATTATCGTCGGATTTCAGTTTGAGAGCCATCTCACGAGTATCAATCTTCTGAAAAACGATGTCATCATCAAAGCTTCTAAATTTCGAGAGCTGTGCGACACCATTCAGTCGACAATCGATAACTTTCACGACGAAGTTAACAAAGTAACAGAAATGGTTCGAACCGCCAAGTCAACTGTTGCTCAAGATGAAATCATGAATTCGATCAGAACAGAATTCAAAAATATCTCGAATCATTTGGGAAATCTGTCTCTGTCTTTCCTAAACAAAGAGAAAAGCTATCAAGTAATACTCGGTTTTCAAAAAAAGGTCGGAAATCTATGAGTGGTTTCAGGTAATTTTTCAAAAACTGGTGGCAAGGAACACGAAGGAAAAAAACGAAAAATGTATGAAAATTCCGGAGAGAATTGCTGAAATCGCTTGTGTCGAGTGCAAAACGAAGCATCCACCTGAAACGTTGGATAGCGACTTTTTCTATTTCAACCATATTTACTCTTCAGAATGTATTGTTGTCCTTTGTGCTGCCAAGAAGTTAACGAACTGATGAAGGGAACGCTGGACGTTCAGAAATCAGATGGTTTCTGTTTGGAAGACAAGACAATTTGTGCAGGATGCATTGTGAAAAAACATGTGAAAATCGGACATCACGACATTCTGGAGTACTCGGAATTGAAAGGGAAAAGCAAGGAGCTCCTCAAATGGAAGACAATCAAGAAAAAAATGGAATCTTGGGAGCAGAGCATCGAAACCACTATAGCTAATTACAAGGGATACACGGACATTTTGAACTCTAAGAAAGATGTGAGCGTTCGTTTCCTCTGTATTTCTCACCGCGAGAATTCCAGAAAATTACGCAAATGTCCTATGTCGTTGTTGGAAGTCGTGGTACTGAGGATCACATGAAGACCCTCACCAGTCTTGAGCGCGATCTGGATGAAGCAAGGAAAGATTTGAAGTCTAACCAAATTAATTTTGTCCTCCAAAATGAGGATAAAGAAGAGGTTGCGCAAGAGCAGGAAGTCGAAGAAGACGTCCCCGAAAAGCAACAGCTCCACGCAGAAGCTCATGATAAGCAACACGTTCAAGACAATTTATCTGTACAGGAACAAGTTGAATGAATGAACAAGTTGCCGTCTGAACGACAACTTTCAGCGTGATATTTGTTTGTAGTTCGCAGTAGCGAAAATTTAATAATTAAAAGCATCCATTGATCTGAACTTCTATTGAAAAGTGCAGAAGCAGGTTTATGAAACGAAACTCGAAGGAATCTTTCCAGTCATCTATTGTTAATTCACTCTACCACCTTCGTTCTTTTTTTAAATGAGGAAACAACCGCTTTTATGCAAAAAACACAGGGAGTTTAGTAGAGACGCTGAAGGAAGCGGACATATCTGCACCCGCTGGGAACGTCGATCTGAAAAACGACTGTTGGAATCGGAGGCAGGTGCAGGAAGACGGACCCAAGTGTTGCCGTCGTAGCTCTCCTGAATCAGGTGACCAGCTGCATCGATGAGCATCCCGCAGGGGTTCAAGGTCGGCGGCTGATAGTAGAGATGACCGTAGGACGTGCCGCTGTACGGATTGGGGTAGAAGCGTTGCAGCGGCTGGGCGACCATCGGCGTTTGTGGGCAGTACATCTGGAATGGGGAAACGTATAATGGGCGAAATGATAGAAGGATGAGCACCTGGTAAGGCTGAGCTGCCGGCTTCGACTCCTGGCCGCCAGTCTGGCGCTCGGACGCTGGAGCAGGAGCGGACGGGATCGCTTGGAGGCAAGTCTCGCAGTGTCCGCTGACGCGACGTTTCTCCTCCAGCTCCTCCCTCTCCTTCTTCTCCTGAAGACGCGCCGTCTGCTTCTCCAGTTCGATTTCGAGCAGCGGAGTGCCGATGGCGTCACGCAGCCACTGCTTCTTGACCCTTCCGTTCATCACCTCGTTACGCTCCATCAGGACTGCGAGCTGCTCCTGAAACGCTCGGAACGTCTTCTTCAACGTGTCCCGCTTTTGCTCACGTGGATCTCCTGGTAGTTGCTCACTTTGTGCCCGTCCTGCACGTGGCATCGGATGAGACATTGCGGACAGAACGGCAAGTTGCTGATCGGAACGGTCTTCTGCAATCAACGCCTACTGATTCTGGAGAACGGTATCTGACTCACGGTTCTCTGACGAGCCGGATTCTGGTCGGCGTAGCACGTGACGCACATCATCATGCTGAAAGCTAGGCCACCACTGGGGATTTCTAGTCCCTGCCACCCACCTCTTCACCTGAAAGTTCTTTTTGCACGACGCGCACGCAACCTCCGGCTCGGCGTGCTCTTTGATGTAGGTGATCGCATCTGGAATCGGATGTCATTGCCGCGTTTCAGACGTTTCCCATACCTTCAAGCTGGAAGTTACGCGAGATGGTGACTCTCGAGATCGGAGCACGACACGTGGCACACTTGTTGTTGGTGCTCATGAGAGAGGCGAGACACTGCACGCACAGCGAGTGTCCGCAATGGAGCACTCTCGTCTGACGCTCTTCATCTGAAAACGGAACAGGCTGAAAATCCGGGGATGGAGGACCGGAACGGCTTACTGTACTCGATGAGACAGACTTCGCACGTCGGAATGTCACGGGCGTTCATCACCCTGAAACGGAGGGAAACGGCTGAAAGTGGGAAAGGAAGGAGGCGCTGATTGGCAGCGATTTGAAGGAAACGGGGGCGGAGGGGACCGAGGAAAATGTACGAATGTGGCTGAAATCGAGAGCGAAGTGAGGATAGCAACACTTATTGATAGCCGGTTTCCAGGGAGACGCACGCAATTCTGACACCTTTTTTCCGCTGGTAACGGAAACGGAAGAGAGAGAGAGAGAGAGAGAGAGAGAGAGAGAGAGAGAGAGAGAGAGAGAGAGAGAGAGAGAGAGAGAGAGAGAGAGAAAGGCACTGCTGCACACACACACACACGTCTCATAAGAATATGAATTACGACAGAGAGAGAGAACAAGGGAGCGAGGAGAGGGCAGATGTTCGTTTCGAAACTTCGCTCCCTTTCTGTCTGCGTCTCTCCCTCTTCCCCGTTCTCTCCCCCATCTCTCTCTCTCTATCGCTTTCTCTTTCTTTTCGACCCGCTATCCACACAGCGGTCCGTGTATGTTAGCGAGCTTCCGTGAGCGGTGAGTCACTGCACCGCGCCGCCGACGCCGACGACGACGACGACGAAAAGAAAACCAAGTGAAGAAGAAGAAGACGGAGAAGAAGACGGAGAGCGCGCGCGCGCCGGCGTAACTGCCAATAGACCGAGCAGAGAGTTCATGTAAGCAAGACACGCCGTTTCCTCCCTTTTCCGTTCGTTGCGAGACCCCTCGGGCGCCGTTGGCACAATATGTAATTTTCAAATCAAACTGACAAATGTGGAAGAGAAAGTGCTAGGCCACCGCACCGAGGACGGAAGGAGAGCAGAAAGAGAAGAAGAAGAAGAAGAGGAAACTCGTTTGTGAAATCAGTTGATAAATATTGAGACCAGCAAGAATTTCGTAGTTTTTGTTGTTTTTCGCTTTTTTTTCTGCGCCGAGAGGAGACGCAGAACGGCACAGCAGTGATTCGTGTTCGCTTCTTTCGTGGCGAGAGACGCGAGAGATTTTGTGTGTTCTGATTGGAAATTCATTGATAAATACATTAACAAATGGGGGGAAAAAGTGAGGAAAAACCTTCAAACATGGCTCATTTGAAGCGTTTTTTCTCGACTGAAACGGGCTAATTGAGTGGGGAGAAAGAAGGAAAGAACGAGAAACCGCATGTTTAAAGAACTGAAATTGAGCAAAAACGAGAAAAGATACATATTTAAAGGAAGAGAGAGAGAGAGTCGTCTCTTTTAACCGTCCAATCGTTTTCGAGAGCCGAACAATGAATTCTTGAGTCGAGCTCCGAGACCGGTTTTGTGATTGTTGTTGGCTGAAAAAAGAGGTTGGCGAAGGAGGAATCGGCTGGAATCACGGACCTTCTCGGGGCATACTCGCGTCGAGCACCTGCTTTTTCCACGGCTCCGTGCTCAGACTGTTGCTCTTCATGAGTCCGGCCGGCTTCATGATCGTCTCGTTCGAGATCTTGTTCAGAGACATCAGACTGGCCGCACTGCCCGGCGGACGGCTCGAGACGCCTCCGATCTTGCGAAGGAATGAGCCGATCCGATTGTGTTTGTGGCCGGAAGAAGAGGAAGAAGAGGCAGGCGGCAGTTGTCGGAACGAGGCAGTGTTCTCGAGTTCGCTGCCTCGCGAGAAACGACGGTCATCGTACTGAAGACGTCGGATTGAAGAGGGCTACCGATTCGAGAGAACTCACGATTCCGATGTTGTCGTAGAATCCGTCGTCGTCGTCGTTCTCGACGGACGGCATCCGAGAGGATATCGACTGCTGGTCGATGATCAGACTGCGTCGTGGATTCTGGAAAGAAGGCATTCAGATGCCACGTCTTCAGAGTCTCGATGCTCACATTATACTGCTGGTGCTGTTGTTGTTGCTGCGAGGGATAGTTGGAGCCGATGCCCGAGCTGTTCGACGAGTAGTAGCCGCCCTGCGAGGAGTTGGCCGAACCGGGCGGTCTCTGAGGCGGCTGCGTCGTCGGAAGTTGCGGAGTGTACTCGTGGTAGCCGATGTGGTTCTGCGAGGAGTTGCGTGGCATTCCGTTGCCGTTCGTCGCCACGGCCGGCGGAGAATAACTGTTGAGGGTGGCATACGTGGCTTCTTGGAGAGGGGACATCTTCTGAATAGAAGGGAGAATGAAGACGTGGAAGTGCTGGCGAGGGGGCGGAGAGGACGACGGGCGGGACGAGACAGTTAGTTGGTGAGAGGAATGCGATACTCACTTTGTGGGTCAAAATGAGTGCGGCTGTCAGGTGGTCTTTCTTTCATTGGGAGGGTCCGTTACCGAGCTGTACACAGTCAGATTCTTGTCGGCGGAAAGAGTGCAATGCACTCGCTAACTACGACATGCACTACCATCTAGGGATCTAGAAAAGGGTCGAGGGCTCGTAGTCACCTGGTTCCTCTCGTCGAGCTGCTCCTTCTGCTGCATCTTCCACGACGTCGGCGCCGTGCCCCTCTCGAACATGCTGTGCATCGCCTCGACGCGACTCGGATTGATCTTCTCCTGGTTGATCGTCTCGAACGCGTTGTTGCTGTGAACCGATCCGAACGACTGCTGACTGAGCTGTTTGTAGACCGACGGATGCTGGTGTGCCTGTCTCTGATCGTTTCCGAACTGAGACACGACGCGATTCAGCATGTTCGTCACTTCGTCCAACGACTTCTGCTGACGGTGTGCAGTCGGCTGGGCGTAGACGGGCGCCTTCGAAACGGCGACCGAAGCCGGTTTCGGAGCGGGTTCCGAGGTGGCGAAGCTGGAAAAGCATGGATGTGAGAAGACGTTCCGTTTCCGAAGAGGTCTCACTTCTGGACTCTTCCTCTCGTCGGAACGTGTCTCAATTCGGCCCGATACCTGTTCGGCTTCTCGTAATCATTGGGCAGATGATGTTGTTGTGCCTGATGAGGTGTGGGTCTTCCGAAAGAAGTCGGGAACGAACGACGTTTGTCGGCGGAGGAGACGGTCTGAAAACGAACGGATTCTTTTTCATCAGAATCGACCCTCACTCACGTTTTCAGTGTTCAGTTCCAACTCTGCGACGAGCTGATCGATCGAAAGAACCGGGTCTTTCGGCTCTTCGTAGCTGCTCTTCTGGGGAAGTCTCTGCCGAATCGGAGAGTGATCTGGCAGAGATCGGAGCGAGGATCGCATCGAACTGCCTCGGTTGAACGGCGACACCTGCTGGAATGCGGACGGCGACGGCCGGAACGACGACTCGAGTCCGGCGCCGTCTCCTTCGGAACGCATCGAACGGAGTGTGTTATAGGGATCCTGCGAGCCGGATCTCTTCATTTCACTCGGAATGTGATCGTTCGAAGTGACACGTGGCAGAGTGTTCGACGAGACGGGCGCCTCGAAAGCGGAAGGTCCGTTGAACCCGTCGAGCATCGGATAGACGGGCTGCGGTCGGAACGGCCGCGGACGGATCATGTCGGACGAGTCGGACACCTTCCGAGACGAGCTCTTCGTGCCGTTCTTCTTCTCCTTCACCGTGTTGAAAGCGGCCACTTCGGCACTGCAGCTTCCCAGAGAGTGCTCGTCGAAGTCTTGGTAGTAGGACTGAAAACTGTTCGTCTGGAAGGGAGGAAGAGCTGGAACACTTACAGCATTCGGAGCAATGTTGGCGGGAGGAAGGTAGGCGAGCGACTGCAGATCGTCCTGCAGCCATCTCCGCGTGAAATCCATTTTGTCCGTCTTCTTCGCGAGCACAATCGTCTCGGCGACAGTCGGCTGGAAAAGAGGGATGAATGGGGAAACGGCAGAACGGACTCACTTCTGGTTGGCCGGAGGAGACGCCTTGCGAGACCTTCCGAACTGGAATCACGACTTCGACTGGCGAGGGAGCCTGCAAGAGAGAGGGCACTTATCGGATTCTTCGAGTTTCACTTTGCTTTTATGATGGAAGACACTCGTTCGACACTTTATGATCTCCCCCCGCCGATAAACTTTATGCCTCTGAGAACTACGCACTGCGGACGGAAGATCAGGCAATGCAGCTGATTCCCGATGGCTCACCTGCTGCAATGAAGGCTTCGGTTTGACGTCGGACGACTTCTGACGGACGACGGTCGGCTTCACAGAGGACACGGAGGACACTGCTTGCTGCTTCGTCGTACTAGTCTTTCTGGAAACATTCACTTCAAGGCGATGCTGGTAATAATAGTAAAAAAGAGTCGAAAAAGTGATGGAGAGAGGGGACGGCGACGCGTCGGTCGACCAGTGTCCTGCCGCTGCTCTCGTGTGTGTGTGTGTGTGTAATGTATCACAAGAAGAGCCGGGCGACGAGAGAGCGTGCGAGTCGGAGAGACGCAGACTCGCGTCTGCTGCTTGAGCCCCGACGCGCGCGCGCGCAGGGATATTGCACCCTCGCGGAGGGAACGAACGACTTACTTCGAATCGGACGCAGATGCTCCGGCGGTTGCTCCGCCGCCAGATGATGACGTGGCCGGCTTCTTCTTCACCGCCACGAACGACGCGGTCTTCTGAACGGGCTGAGCCGGCTGCTGCTTCTCGGTCGATGGTTTGTTGTTCTCGTCGTTGTTGTTTTTGTCGTCCGTCTAAAAAAAGAACGTGTGATTCACTTTGGACAGGTGTTCTTCTTTTTCTTTCTTCTTCGTCATCTTCTGGCGCCGCTGTCGTCCTTCTTCCCGAACTACATCGCCCTTTGACACCAAAGTCTAGTTGCTCAAAGTGCAACTGCTCCTTCTTCTCCATTCTCCCCGTGACACCTTTGTGCACGAGTTCGCTTCCCTCGACTCACGTCACACTCCTTCTTCAAGTCCTCGAAGATCTGATCCAGGTAGTCGATTGCCTCCTTGAACTTGCTTCGGTGTTGATGGTGTCGGTGACGAGCCTGATCTATCACATGATCGATGTTCTTCGCTGCCACGTCGAGAGTGCCTCCGCTGCAATGAGAATACATCGAACGGCTTCTTCTTCTCCACCACCACTATTACCTTTGCTGACTGTCGACACTTCCGGTGCTCATTCGACCGCTGGCTTCTCCGTTCCGCACCGGAATGTGAGCGGCGTATCTGACGGAGCCGTGCGCGTTTCCTGCAGCGGCCGCCGCTGCGAACTGCTGCGAGATGGCCGACATTCCTGAAAGGAAAAGTTGGTTTGGCCGGTCCGAGAGGTACCGTAATCCCTACCTTCCTCCTGAGAACCGCGACGATTCGGCGACGAGTCGCGAGTCTGCAAATTGAAATATGAATGGAAATTAGGAGAGCAAGTTCTAAGTCTTCTTCGAGCCGGTAAGTTGCTCTGCGTCTCTTTTCCGCTCACTGTTTGCTCGCCGCCTTCTTGCTCGCCGAGAGGGGCATAAGCAGAAGAAGAAGAAGCACAAAAACAATCATCACATGGAGGGAAACGAAAACGAAAACGAGGAGGATGATGATGATGATGGTCATCACATGCACCATTAATCGGAGAGCGAGGAAAAGTGCGGCCCGGGGGGAAGAAGGGAACGAGGTGAGGGACACGGCGATTTGCATTCGAATGGCCCTCCTCCGGCGATCCCATTTGCACTTTGTCAAAGCGCGGAAAAGAGGGAAGAAGAGGGGAAAAAGTTATGGGATTGAGATGGCATTGTGCAGAAACCACGCTCCACCGAGAGAGAGAGACAACTGTCGGAAACGACGACACGTGAAAAGATCATGGGCCCGCGAACCAGACGAGAAGAGACCGTACTGGAGGGAATGAAACCGAAGCGCAAGACTCTTGAAACGTACACTTCTCGTTTTCTTGTTTACACGCACAAAATGAAGAAGAAAACGGGAAGGATCAGCTGGCTGGCTGCCTGATCGCAAGTCAATATTACTCGCCACAGAGAGACAGAGCGGGAGAGAAGAAGAAGGACATTTTCATATTTTCATGCCTTCTTTTCTCCCAGCACATCTGGTCAGCTGCAACGTCGTAAATTGGCCAGAGAGAGAGAGAGAGCACCTTTTTGTTCATGTTCCGGAGGCGCTTTTGACAATTTGTCAGCAGGAGATGGAGGGAGAGAGAGATGGCGGTTTCCGGGAATCAAACGACGGCCCACTCTGCGTCTCTCTTCCTCCCACACTCTCTCTCTTTCTTTCACTTACCCTCAGAATGACATTGAAGTTGGCCACACGGGCCATTTCTGAATAATACAGTGCCGCACCAGAAGAAGAAGAAGAAGTGCGACGGACGGAGAGCACACGTACTTGTCGGCTATTCGAGGGTGTGTGCGTGTGTATGAGCCGCTTGTTGCTCTGGTTCTGCGAGCCCTCCGGAGCCCCCCGAAGTGCGGTGATTGATACATTACACACCGCTCGTCGCCCCGGGGCCTCTTCTCCTTCTGCTGCTGCTGCTGCTGATACGCAGCAACTCTGCCGTGCTCAACCACACCGATATCATCATCATCATCCTCATCTTCATCAGCAGAGGCAGCAGAGGCAGCAGCAGCAGCCGTCTCTCTTTCTTCTTCTTCTCCCATGTTCGCGCCCCCCGTCTCGTACTATTCCGATTCATTACATCTCTTATTCTTCTTCTTCTCTCTTTCTCTCTTTCAATCGAAATCTCTCTTTCTCTCTTTCAATCGAAATTCTCACCTCCGAGTTGGTGGTGGTGGTGGTGGTTCGATTCCGGTTCGCCTGATCCTGAATCATCTTCTCGAACAGCGTCTTCGGCGCCTCGAACGGCACTGGTTTCACCACCGGCGGCGCCGCTTTTTTCGTCGTGAAGCCACGTGGCGTGGAGTTCAACGGCACCGGAGTCGTGCAGTGATCGGGCTCCGCACTGTTCGGAGCTCGCTTTCGCGGCTCGTGCACCAGAACTGAAATGAAGACGTGCGGGGATGGGAAGAAGGCGTTACCTGAGGAAGGAAGACACAGTTCGGAGATGGTCGACGGACAGGGAGACGCGCAGTTGCTCGACGCGTACGAGCACATCGAAGAAGGGCGCAGACCTCGATAGCGGTCGAGTTTGCCCCTTTTCCGCGAGATGTACTGCTCGAGAATCGACTTGTCCGGCAGCACGAGGATGCCGTCGTAGTGGTTGAAGGCGTCGTTCTCGTCGTCGTCGTCGAGGTCGCGCGTCCACTCGACGGCCGCCTCCGTGCCGCGCATCTCGTCCAGAATGACGGACGCCCTCGAGTTCGAGGCCACCGACACCGAACGCGACATTTCAAAATCTGGAGGCTGAAAGGGAGGCACCGGAGGCGGTGGCGGCGCGGCGACTTCAACAGGTTTCTCACTGAAAAGAATACGAAAAGGTAAGAAGAAGAAGTGGAGAGGGGCGAAAGTGAGGCAGAAGCGGCGCCGGTTGGGTCATGGAGAAGTTTCAGAGAAAGAGGAAAGGAGAGAGAGAGAGACGTAAAAACCTATAAGAACGACTTTACACTCTCTTTCTCCTGGGGAGTCATGAATTCAGAGGGTGGGAAGGACAAAAAACACTGCTCGCTCACATTCGTTTCCGTTTCTCTCGCAGCGAGATCTGCACCGTACTGTGGTTGACGCCGTCGACTGGAGTGTCGACGAGAACCTGAAACAAGCGACGTCTTCTCTCCCCTCCTTCTCGCTCAATGGATTACTGTAGCTCTTTCGGCTTGCGGACGTCTTCTGTAGTTCTCGGTCACTTCTGTTCTGACGTCTCCAGCAGCCTGGCATTTCAGAACGGGTCCTTTCAGCTCGTTGCGCATCCGAATTGCCGTCTCGGTCTTCTGAACTCCCCACGCCTTCTTTGAGAACACCTTCGAGATCTCGGTGTTCTGCTCGCTGATCGCCTTCGGTTTCGGCGGAGCGACGTCTTCTTTCTTCTCTTCCTCTACCGGAACGATCTTTTTCTTTTTCAGCAACTGAAACGAAATCTTTCCCATTTCTTTTCATAGTCGCTTCCCAACTCACCACTTTCTTCTTCTCCACTCCGGGCTTCGTCGGCTCCTTCGGATCGTCCTTCAGAATCTCGACGACGTTCTTTGAAGCCGCTTCTTTCGGAGGCGTCGTCGGCGATTTCACCTTCTCGGGAGCCACTTTGGCCACTGGTTTCGCCACTTTCTCCGGTACTGTTTTGGTTGGCGTTGCCGGAGTTTTGAGAACTTCCTTCGGTTTCTCGACGTTCGGAGCCTCTTTCGGGGTTTCAGTCTTCACAACTGGAGCCACTGGAGCCACCGGTTTTACGATCTCTTTCGATTTTTCTGCCTTCGGAACTTCCTTCGGTTTCTCCTTTTCTACCGTAACCGCTGGAGCTGGCGCTTGTTTCACGGGCTCTTTTTGAGCCGGAGGAGCCTTCGGAGCCACCGATTCCTTTGGTTTCTCTGGAACCTTGGCCTTCGGAGAGCTGACTTCCTTCTTCTTTTCAGCCGATTTCTCCGGTTTCGGCTCCACTTTCGTCTTCAAAACGACCGGCTTCTTCTTTTCCGACGCCTTCAGTTGCTTCGTCACCTTCTCCGAACTCACTATTTTCATTGTGATTTCGGTTTCAGCTCGCGGACTTTCTCTGAAAACCGAAAAAAACGTTGTAAAGGGACGAAAAGTGTTTGAAATGGAAGGGAATTGGTTACAGAAAGGAAAAGAAGAAGTTCTAGAACTGAAAGTGGAAGGTTAACGAATTCTAAAATGTAGACGTCGAGGGTCATCTGGGAGAAGAGTTTTCTAGTCCCTCCTTCCACCAGAAACCAAGCAGAGTCTGGGAAACGAAAAAAGGGTTCGGACGGGGGAGAGACGACTCACAAACGCATGCAACTTTCTACTCTAGGTGGTGATACCGACTTTGCGAATCGTTTGTTTCTCGAAATGAACTCTTCGTTCTCGGCTCCCGACTTCCAGAGTCCCGGCACCGGAGCCAGTCGTTTCACCTGAAATCGCAGACAAATTGAATTGGATCAGCCTTCGAGCAGGAGAAACAGAAGACGTGACGCAGAAGACGTACCTTGTTAGGCTTGAAATGGGCGACGGCACTGTACTGGGACTCATCGTCAATGCGGGAAGATTCAGACGGCTGGGAAGAAAAGAAGGGATTATCGGAAGGAAGGAGAGACACGATGGGAAAAGGAACACGAGGGAGTGAGCGGAAACTGAAATCGTCTACCTCGAGCTCATCGTTGGTTAGTTGCTCGTCGTGCGATGACTCCTCGTTGTGCTCGTGCAACTGAACCAAACAGAGACTAATCTATGTTAAGGGAACCGAGAAAGACGCAAGAAAACGACTCACCTTCAGACTCGTCTTCGAATCGCTTCGCGGCAATCCGAGCACTTCGATCAGAGACGGCGACTCTGAAATCGAAGGGATTCTGGAGGCAAGGGGAAGAGGGAAACGAACTGATTATCTGATTCTTGACGACACCGTTCTTCGAGCTGCTTCTGGAGACGGACGGCGCCAACGGAGACGCGGCGCACGACTGGAATCCCTCGCTCTCGGCGGCCACCGCCAACGCATTCAGCGACTCTGTGATCTGGGAGGACAGCGACTGAATGAGCGCCGAGTCCTCCGGTCCCGTCTCGTAGAGCGACGACTGCATCGATTTGTTGTTCTGCAACGTCTTCTCGTCTCGTTTCTCGCTTCCGGGAGTTCGTTCCCACCGTGACAGTCTCTTTCTGCTGCACAACAATCAGTTTCTCCGTCTCCACCTGGCTCTTCTTTCTCGGTTTCCTTCTCACTTGCGATCCCGACCGGCTCCGCATCAATCGATTGATTTCCTCGTCCGATGAGCTGTCCTGCTGGCTGTTCTGACGAGAATTCCGTCGAGCGGCTGCAATCGGAAGTGATCATTCTGACGATACAAACCGATCCTTACTTCTCTCCTTTGTGCTCTTTTTCTTCTGTTTCTCGCCGTCTCGCTCTTTGCTCGACTCTCGGATCGACGGATTTTTGGGAGCCTGTGAGGGGGCTCGCATCGGCAAATTGTCCCGAGTCGGAGATTTCGATCTGGAAATGTTAGGCCACCGGTCATTCCTAGTCCCTCCGGCGTCTTGCCTAGAAGTGCTTCTATCAAGCACACTGCTTCGTGTCGTCGTCGTCGTCGGCGGCGGCGGCTCATCGCTTCGTGTCCGTAGGGAGTACGGTACGTAGGAAGAGGTGGTGAATCTCGTGGAAGGCGAGAACACGGAACTCTCCACCGAACTCTGACGGGACCGATACTGGAAAGGGAACGAAGGTTGGAAGCGCGCTCTATTGAGAGTGTTAGTTTGTTAGTGGGCAGCCAAAGGAACAGAGGGAGAGAACGACAGTCAGAAATGTGAACGGAGGATCGGAAAGACTTGTTACTTCCGGAGGACACACTAACCGAGTGCGGCTGCTGAACTAATGCACTATAGCTAGGCACACGAGTCGGCTCGTAAGAGGACAGCTCGTCCTGCGACACCGAACTGCGACGCGACGAAGCGTGCCGAGCTCGGCGAGCCGAGTACGCCTCACTCACGTCGTCGCCGAGTGTCGATCGGATGCGCGACGACTCGGCCATTCGTTGGCGCCACGGACGCTCGGCTTTCGGCGTCGTGCTGGAACACGGATTCAGAAGATTGACGTCTGAGGGGGAGGCGGGAGGGTTACTGTAGAATGGGTGTCGGAGATGGGGACAGCACGCTCTTCCGATCGGCAGAATATCTGGAAGCCGTGACGGAGGACGACGGAGCTACGACCGGACGAGTCGGCGTCAGAGAAGTAGACGTTCGATAGGAGGCGTTGGAGTAGGTGGAGCCGACGGAGGCCGGTGTCGCCAGCGAATCGGAAGATCGGAAAGTGGTGCGGGTGGCGGGCGATCGATAAGTGTTGGATACTGAAAAGGGAACGGAAAGATGATTGAGGGCTCTGCGAGAGGGGCAGAGCGGTGTAATGATGCAGTGACTTCACAAACAACATCATGAAGTTCCAGTGTAACTCTTTCACACCTTGATCCTCCCCCCTCCGAGGTGTTTCGAACTACTTACTGTTACTGTTCCGTTCGCGACTCGACCACTTGTTGATGAGTTCTCGTGCCTGAACAACAAACATCCGTCTCTCTTTTGTCTCTCGACTCACTTCGTTCCTGTACTTTTCCTTGTTTGCCATATTCGTCGAATCGAATCGTGACGCGCGAGCACTCACCGACGGTCCGATGCTGAAACGATCGGAACGTTCGGAAGTGGAAGGAAAAGAGGACTCACCTGGCGACGTCGGCCGCATTCTTGGCAGCGGAGCTCGTGTATCTGAAACGAGAGAAGCCTTGTGAAGGAGCGAAAGTGGTCGAAGTTCTGCGTTCCGAACGGAGAATGATCTACTCTGTCTCCTCGGCGACAAAAACGTTTCGAAATTGGCGTCTGCGTCTCCTCGCTGGACGCACTCTCTCGTCGCGACGCCACGTTTCGGGCGGGTCCCCATGTGTTTCTTGGCCCCGAACCGGCAGCAATGTTACACCGGGACGGGCGGTGGTGGCACCGCCACAGAGAGAGGAGTGTGTTTCGCAGCCGATTTTTATTTCGGAGCTGCCAGCAGGCAGGCGACTATCAAAACATTATGAATAGGGAGAAGGGGGTGGGAGCAGAAGGGGGAGGGACATGTGCTCCAGAAGCTCACCTCGACGACCTCTGGGGGGTGTAGCTGCTCGACGAGTTGCTCGCCGAATTGTTCTCGAAACGCGACGCCACACTGGCTCGGTACGACGTCGACGGTTTGTTCCAGCGCACCGAGTTCCAGCTGAAATCAGAAGACGTCGAAGAGAAGTAGAAGAAGAAGACGTGGCTACCTGGTGCCCACAGTTGACGGCTCCACTCCGCTCGAGAGGACGTTCGTCGCCGTCGGAGTGCTTCTGGAGATGGTGGGCGTGACTCCACTGCCCACTGATGACCATCTGAACAATAAGTGCGACGTCTTCTGTTCTGAATGCGTTGCAAACTGACCTCTTCTGATATATCGACATGTTCTACAAAACAGGTGACAAGTTCGAGAGATCCTTCTGCAAAAGAAAAAGGAGAATAAAGTGTGTGTGGAAGAGTCGTTTGGAACTGTCAAGAGAGAGAGAGAAAAACTCGATCCATTCACTCGTTTTTTTCACTCAAATTCGTTTCGATTGAACGGCACGCAGGAAGTGAGCAAATATCCGATAGAGAGAGAAATTGAGAAAGAGGGAATGAGATCGGAGGAGGAGGATGAGGATTACAATTAAAAAACGAGTGGGTCGGAAAGGTTGGAGATCACTTGCCCCACTCAAGAAGGGACTAGGAACCACCGCGCGACCGTGGCCTAGGAGTTTCCTAGTCCCCCCACCTATGGTCGTGCCACTTCGTGACGTGGCACTGCCAGATGCTCCTGGAGGGGGTTCTTGTTTGTTTTGATTGGAAGAGGACACCAATAAATCACTTCTGGGGCCTCAACGAGCTTCCGAGAGAGAGATAGAGAGCCACTAGTTGACGTGAACGAGGAACCGAGGACTGGAATCTGTTCCAGTCCCCCCTCGGAATGGTTCAGAACGACTAATCGAATCAGTTCCAGCAGGTAGTCGAAACAAGAACTACCGTAACCCGGGCGGCGCCGCCCTTAATGCACTCAAAGTTCGAAAGGGAGACAGCGAGTGAAGGATGAGAGACAGAGAAAGTACTCGTTTTTGCAGTTGATAATAATCAGAAGATTGCGAATCGGATTCATCGGGGTGTCACATTACAAAAAAGAATGTACGGCTGCGGTTGCGGCGGGGGAGAGACAGAGAGAGGCTATCATCCGAATGAATGAACACTGAATATATATATATATATCAGTAGTAGGTGTTTCTGAAATCAGTGTCTTCCTCTTCTTCTTGTGCGAGGCGCTCGACGAGCCGTCTGCGTCTCCGGATCCTGCGCGCTCTCTCGCCGGCTCTCGGATTCCCGTGAATCGCCAATGAGCGATGAAAGAGTGCGCGGGGCGAGGAGACGCAGAGACGGTAGTGTCTCGGAAGAGCATCCTTTCCTTCACTATTGTGCAACACAAGAAATCGGAAAGAGGGAGAGGAAATGAGAAGGAGAGAGTCAGGTGTTTAGGTTGGGCAAGAGGAAATGAGTGCCAAGTGGCTCTCGGATTGAAGAAGACGAAGACGAAGAGGAAGACATGAATGAGACGGAAAACAGCAAAGAGAGAGAGTGATGGTCGCCCCTCCTCCTCCGCCCGACGACAAAATACTCGGGTGCTAACTTATTAGTGATCACAATCACCGAATGGACCGTCGTCCCCCCGCGAGGCGAGCAACAAGTGAGTCACGAGCAACAAGTTTTCGAAACGAGTGGGAAGAGCACACAAACGGGACGAGCCGCCCCGAGCATCAGGGATCACCGAGGATGTTCCAGAAGGAGGGATCCCACTGGAAATCATAAAGAGAGGAATGTCCTCTCTTCTCCTAACTCATAAATTCTCGCTTCCCTTACACTCGCCTCCTCCTCCTCCTCTCACTTCGGGAGCAAGGTTCGGATGAACTCACCGCCTCCACCAGCCACAGCCACAGAAGAAGCAGCAGAAACAGCAGGATCCTTTCGTTTTTCGATTCGCTCCGGCCGCGCCAGCAGAAGCAGCAGCAGCCGCAGGCGCTCGTTCGCTGGAAAACGGGGAGGAAAACAAGAAAGTGATCAGAACGCATGTAATCAGACATCAATCAAATGACGCCGTAGAAAACAAATGGCAGCCGCGGAAAGGCGTCCGCGCGGAAAGAAGCCGCGCCCTGCCGCTTCGTCCCAATGGACACGAGCTCGACGCCGGCGGTCACTTTCGATATTTCATTCGAGAAGAAGAGAGAAAGGCGGCGAGCAAGCGAAGAAAAAAAACGTTCTGATCAGGTGTTACAAGTCTCGAGTCTCCTCCGCCGAAAACGAGACCGGGCGGCGACGTGTGTAAAGTAACGGAGGAAAATCCATAAAATCAGGCCAAATTACGAGAGGAAACGCATGAAACACACGAAGAATAAGAAGAAGAAGAAGAAGAAGAGGAGGAAACACATCTGGTTCGATTCGATCTGGAAATGGACGAAGAAGAAAGTGCAGTCGTGTGGAGGGAGGGGAGCGATCTGAAGGCGAATCTGAAGGAGAAAAAGGGAGGCGGAGAAGCTAATTGCGAGTTTCCGAATGCGGACAAAATAAGTGGATGGAGGCGAAGGGGACGCCGAGATTTATGAGCTTCCTTTTTCTTTTTTCGCCGCCGAAACCCCATTCATTCGGAGAAGGGCAATAAAATGACGAGTTGAATTTGAACTCCCGCCAATTTTAGAAGCGAGAAAGCGTGTGGGATTGAGAGACGCTGAAAATGTCTGTCATTAGAGCACAGTTGCACCCACCCAGTTTAATTTCCTTTTTCCCCAATTTTCGGAACATTTCCATCTTTTCTGCCTAATCTGATGTTACCCAGTACTTTTCCGATCGGCCTTTTTTTGCACTTTAAAAGGACTGTCCTGCTCTCCGTGCTCTCTCTCTCACCTCGGCAATGCTCTTTTCGCCGCCTCTTTCCCCCTCCCTCGGTTCTTTTCGCCGCCATAAACTGTACGCTTTATTAACGCACTGGTCAGCCCACAACCCGTGTCTTTCACTCTTTGTCCAGCAGTCTGCGTCTCCCTCCCTTCCCCGTTGCCGCGCTCTAGCGCGCGAAAACGGAATTCAAAAACGTTCTCTCCCGTCTTCGATCCAAAATCCAACGCTTTGCAGGCAACGCCGGGAAATGAATGACACCAATAGCGCTTGTGAGTTTATTCTTTGATAGTTTCTACCACTTTTAAAAGTCGTCCGAAGTTTAGTAAAAGATCTGGATGGTCGGTTCCGGAACCTCAATCGAATTGGCGAAGGAACGTACGGCGTCGTCTTCAGGGCCGAGCACAAAGGCGACGGTGCCATGTGCGCTCTGAAGATGATCAGCACGGATCGCGACGAAGAAGGCATCCCGAGCACGTGTCTCCGTGAAATCGCGTGCATCAAGGACCTGCAGCACGAGAACATCGTCCACCTTTTCGACGTCATCTTTGCAAGTGAGTCCCACAATCTTCCGAAAGTTTTCTAAAAACTCTCTCATTCCAGGCAGTAGACTGTATATGGTTTTTGAGTACATTGATCAAGATCTCAAAAAAATTCTGGACCTAATCCCTGAAGGGGAACAAATGCCCCCAAATTATGTCAAAGTAAGATTCAGTCCGCATACTAAAGCTTTCAATCTTTAACAAATGATTTCCAGTCATTCATGTGCCAGCTTCTGTCAGCGATGTCCTACTGTCATCTGCGAAGAATAGTGCATCGGGATTTGAAACCGCAGAATATTCTAGTGTCCAACGACGGCGTCATCAAAATTGCGGATTTCGGTCTCGCAAGGTACTGATACCTCTGTGCTTCTCTCTGGAATCTTCGTCCATTTCCAGAAGCTTCTCGTTCCCCAGCCGCAACTACACTCACGAAGTCGTCACTCTGTGGTATCGGCCGCCCGAGGCACGATCAGAAGTCAGTCTTTTCTCTTGAACCTTGTTTCCTTCCAGATTCTACTCGGTTCTCAACGCTATTCGACGTCTCTCGATATGTGGTCTCTCGGGTGCATATTTGCAGAAATGGCCTCCAACAAGCCTTTGTTTCCTGGAGAGTGCGAGATTTCACAGTTATTCAAAATTTTCGAAACGATCGGCACTCCATCAGAGAGGGTACGTCATTTTCGTCGAGCTTCTTCTTCTGATCGTTCCGACCTTCAGAACTGGCCGGGTGTCTCAGAACTTCCGCACTACAAAGCCATCTTCCCGCAGTGGTCATTCAGTTTGCAAAAGCTGCAAGAGCTCTCGTCTCTGACAGGACACGGACTCGATGTGCTTCGCGAGATAGTACGGTATCCACCGGAACGGAGGCTCACGGCAAAGGTAGCCCTCTCGCACCGCTACTTCCTGCAGAACGGCTACACTCACCATCGGCCGTCGATTCCGGACCTGGAGAAAATGTTCAGACACGTTCCGAAGAGTCGCACCAGCCACGGGTTCTAATGCTCCTCCTGTGTACCATGTCATCTTTCCCATCTTATCCCCGTCTTTCTTCCAATTTTCACCCGGCCTTTTCAGTTTGTACAATATTTCCATCTAGAAGTTTTATCGCATTCTCCTCCTATTCAATTATGGGTCTCTCCCGATCTGCCTGCTGAAATTGTTCCAGTTTCGCAATCCCCCCTCCCCCCATTCGAAACAAATGATTCCGTCGTCCCAGTTGATTGTCAAGCGGGTATTTTGCTTTCATTTCGCTTGTTCCTCCCCTTCTTTAATATCATCACCATCAACATAAATCCACTTTGTTATCTTTCCCATTTGCATCTCTCGCCTCCCCCCCGTTACTTTTTTCTCAAAAGTTGCTCGGATTGCATACGAGCGGATCGGCGCAGGGATCTTTTCACGAGATCGTGTGTCGTGTTTGCGCAAGAGCCGGCTCAACCCAGCCACCGACAGCCCCAAACCCCACCCGTTTAATTGGTTTTTGTCTCTCGCTCCCTCGCCTCTTCTTCTTCTTCTCGCGGCGAGAAACTTTTTGGAGGGGCATTCCGATATTTGATATGAGCATGAGGAAGAAGCCAATTATATATCTGAGGGTCCGCGCGTCGAGTGGCGCGAAAGTAATGGAGAACAAACAATACGACCTCTTCTCCTGATCCTTCTTCCGAGCATGATCCCCTCCCGGGATCCCATCCTCTTGTTTTCGCACCTCTTTTCGTGTGACGCACTTCCGACGCCATTCTTCGTCAGTTGGTGCTGATTTCGAGAAAACAGATGTGTGTGGGGGGGAGGGAAACCGATTGACACCGGGGGCCAAAACACATTGAGTGATCGGAAGACGGCGCCTCTTGATCTACGATCCACTGGCGCCGCTTTTCGACATGAAACGAGCAGCAAAAAACCAACGGAGCAGCAAGCGGAGACGAGTGGAAACGAGAAACAGAGAGAGAAAAAGTGAGAGAAAAAGTGGGGAATACCTTGAGAAATTGAAAGATGATGTCATTCCAGAAGAGGAAAAAGAAGACGTCAGAGGAGAAAGGAGAAGCTTCGATTTGCAGAATTTTCAGTCTGTTCAGTCTGCTTTCAGCTAAATGAGCCCCAGAAATCTCGACTTTCATTCTAACCAATGAGTTTTTCGAGTTGTAACCGTTTTTTTCTCGAATTAAAAGTTTTCTCACTCAATTCCGACTGAGTTTTCGCTTGTTTGAAAAGAGATTCCAAACTTTTTGTCCAGGAACTTTCGACGCTGAAAAGGTTTGTTTTTTCAGGATTCTTCGCCCGTTTCAGACGAATTTTTTCCCAACGGAAGCCGTGAAATCTCGTTGATCTTTCGGTTTTTTATGTGCGAAATGTTGCGAAACGGAGTACGGTAGTGGCGGAAAGGGGGTGCTGTTTGCACAATGCACATTTTGGCTGTCAGGGGAAGACGCCCACGCTTCGTCGTTTCGGAGCAACGGACCTCTTCAATCGCTTCCAGATGTTTCCTCGGGGCGGATGAGTCATCTGGTACCGTCTCTGCCGTCTCTTCCTCGTTTTCTCTCCGTTTCCCTTTTCTCTCCGTCCAACTTCTTTTTGTGTCTGCCCCGATGAAACAAGTGCTTGTGGGTGTATTCTCGAACCGGGCGCCCTCTTGCCGAGAGAGCACGCGATCCGCAGAGACGCAGACAGCGAACCGAACGCCCCGCCCCCTCGTCGGTTTTCGTCTCGGGGCGGAGGAGGGGGAGGAGGAGGAGGGAGGAAAGCGCGAGAAAGCAGTTAGTAACCCGTCGTCTTTGAGAGCACACCTGCTTATTCCGAAACAAGAAGATGGCTTCCCCAGTGCCCCCGACGAATCAAGGTGAGTCTTTTTCGCACGTCTTCTCACAATAGACGTCCGAATTCAGAAGCTGGACTCAAGATCGCCGCCGTCGAAGTGCCGAGCACCGAGTCGCTCGAGAGAAGAACCCGAGATGGTGAGTTCGATCCGAACGTCTTCTGTCGAATGCGTCGTTTCACAGGCAAGTGGACGCTTCGCCAACTGCGCCAGACCGACGCCATCGTGCCACTTCAATCCGGAACCAATCAATTCGACAGCCAGAGAGTGAGTTTTGTGTGCAGAGAGGAAGAAGGGATACCCGAGAAAAAACAGTAAACTCAAATCTTTCTCTCTCTCTCTTCCCCTCTTTTTTGACGGCATCTCGGCGAAATCCAAACAAACTCGACTCTCTCTTTCCCTAGCGCGGGCTCACTTCAGCCGATCTATCAGATAGAGAGATGGGAGATGGATCACGACGGATCAATGATAGGATCTTCGCGCGCGCCGCACAGTTGTCGTTGTCTTTTGTCGTCGTCCACGTGTGTGTACGTGTATTTCAGGGCAAGACCGGCTTCGGAATGCCACGCAACACGCAGACGAAGGTCGACTTTGCCGACCGCGACAAGCAGTGGCTCATCGAGGAGCAGAAGCAGTACTCGGACGCCATCGTCCGACTTCAGTCCGGCACGAACCAGTTCGAGTCGCAGAAGGTTCTTGTCGTTTTCTCTGCGTCCTCCCTGTTCCTCACACTCTCTCTCTCTCTTCCCTTTGTTTCCTTTTCAACTAACACTCTGTGAATGTGTCGGTGTTGCAGGGCAAGACGGGCTTCGGAATGCCGCGAAACACGCAGACGAAGGTGGAGTTCGCCGAGCACGGAGCCCGTTGGCAAGTGGCCGACAACGCGGCGCACGACTCCATCGTCCGTCTCCAGTCGGGCACTAATCAGTACGAGAGTCAGAAGGTTGTGTTGAATGTCCTCCCTCCCTCTTGTGTTGTTCACGTCCCCCCCCCCCCCCCCCCCCCCGGGTAGTGATGCCTGCTCGTCGAGCAAGAAGAGCATGCAACCGGTTGATGCGCGTCAATGAGTTGAGAGTTCAGTTGTAATCACCCGACTTTCCGCTTGTTTACCGTCGGATTAGTAGTGGTTTCTCCCTCCCGTCTTTTTGCACTCTGCTCCGAAACGAGTCGTCGTTCTTGCAGGGAATGACCGGATTCGGCACTCCGCGCGACGTCAAAGGAAAGCATCTGAAGCGAATCTGGGAGCTCGAGTTCCCCGAGGAGGCCGCCGATTTTCAGCAGCAGCCGGTGAACGCGCAGCCGCAGAACTGATCCCGTTTCTCTCCGCTCCTCCTCCAATCATCAACTATTGTTCTTCTTCTTTTTTGTAGATTTTGCTCTCTTTCTCTCTGTTCTAGTCCGCCGCGAGATTCACTTCCCCCTGTTCCCCGAGAATATGTACTTCGTCCCCGCGTATTCACATCACTCTTTATACAACTTCTTGTTTCTTACGAGTAAAACATTTTTGAAAAAAAAAGAGGAAGCAACGGAAGCTTATGATTCGATTTCCGTGCGCACGAAACGAGAAAAAGGTTACGAGGGTCCCTCCCGCGTGATTCACTTTGCACTTCCGGATTCTTGCAGAAGACGTGCTACGTGACGAAAAGGGGCGGGTTACTGTACTTTTGGAGTGTGTGAATCTAGTCAATGATCCATGGAAAATCGAGATTCCAGAAGAGTTAAAATCGACGTCTTCTACCTGACTTTCGATGCTTTCTCTGCACGTCTTCACCTTCTTCTTCTTCTTGGTCGTTTCGTTTTTCTGGCAGCCCCTCTTCTTCTTCCGATTTCTCTTCTGGCCGCCGCCGCCGACGCCTTCTCTCGCTAGTCGGGCCCATTCGCCTAATGGGCCATTCTTCATCGCCCGCCGTGCTCCAGTGCCAAAACGACGACGTCTTCTCCTTTTCCTTCTTCTTCTTCTCGTTGTGCTCCGTGGGATGCTGCTCCCCTCGATTTGGAGCCCATTCTCCTCGACGCAAACTCAATTTGCTTGTCTCTCTCTCTCTCTTCTCTGCGTCTCGCGCTCTCTCGTCGCTGAGAAAGAAGAGCTCAACTCGACTTATCCTCCATTCTCTCCGTCACGTCTTCTCCGCCCTCCTCGTTTTTTCTTCTTCTTCTTCTCCGCGCATTCATTGTGCATTCGGAGGGAGAAGAAAGGGCGGAAGAACACCTACATAAACAGACGCCTTCTTCTTCTTCGTCTTCTCTTCACGCCTTCTTTGTGAGAGGGTGGCGGTGTTTCCACTCGGATGCTCCGAGCAAGCCTCCTTCTGATTCATCCGCTCATCTCCCATTCTCTCTCTCTCTCCCAGCCTAATCCCGTTTTTCCCACTCATTACTTTGTTTTTCGTCCGAAAAGAGCTCTTCTGTTCTTCTTGCAGACTCCCCCCACTAGGTCCCGAATAGGTTGTCGAATTGCAAAACAAGCCATTCGCGCGCATGTTATCACTTCATGCGATTCCTTCTGCCGGTATTGGCCTTCTGTGAGTTTCCCCGTCCCCTCTCCAACATTTGACGTCTTCTTACAGTAATCCATCGCTCGCACGCCACACCGCAATTCGATCAGTGTCTCTCGATCAAAGGCATCGGACTGCAGAACTTTAACATCTTCACCTCGCCCAACTTCCCCGACAGGTATCCGCCGAACGTCGACTGCGTCCGCGTGGTGCACTCGAGGCCGCAGCATGACGTCATCGTCAAGTTCCACCACGTCTTCCATGTGAGCGCCCACGTCTCCCGAGATTCACGCACCACCGACCGGCTCTCTCGTTTCAGATCGAATCAACGTACGACAAAATAGAGGCCGGCGAGGAGTGCCCCAACGATTTCATTGTGCGTTTTTCAATTCCAAACACTTTTTTATTCCGAATACTAAAAAGAGGGCCCTTTCATTCCTTCTTGGCTGGCGGCTTCTCCTTCTTCGATCTCTTCGACTTTTTCGTCTTGTCCGACTTTTCGACCTGCAGACTCTCGATCTTCTCGAGAGTGTCGTCCTCGTCGGACTTCTCCTGGTAGAATCCCTCGCGCATCTTCTTCTTCTTCTCCTCCTCCACCGCCGCCTCCTTCTTCTTCTTGGCGCTCGCCGTCGGCATCTCGAACTTGGGGAACTCCTTCTCCCCGTCCTTCTTCTCCTCCGCCTTCTTCTCCGGCTCCGTCGACGCCTTCTTCGCCGCCGCCGCCGCGTCGACGTTCTTCTTCTCCTCCGGCGTCTGGCTCTTCGAAGGCGTCGCCGCCTGCGAGACGGACGGCTGGAGAGCCTGCGATTGGCTCGGCGCCATGGGCGGAGGGGCCATCACGGAAGCGGGTCTCACCGCCGCCTTCTTCGCTTTTCCCTTGCACCAAATCAGAACGGGCAAAGTAAACAGGAGCAGCGCTAGGGCGTGCTGAAAAACGGCTGAAATGCTCAAGGAGGAGAGCGGTACTTGCCTGAATCTCGATCAGAATTTCTGTAACTCCCATACTTGTTCGCGCCGAATTCTGGAGAGAACTGAACGAAAACTGCTCGATAAGAGCGATGAGTCGTGGAAAATGTCACGTGTTGCAGGAGTTCCGTGACGGCCGATACGGGTTTTCTCCGCTGATCGCGCGTTTCTGCGGCGACCGTATGCCGAAGAGGGAGATACGGGCGGTGTCAGGTATTCTGGAGATGCGACGATGAAGGTTGCGAAGAGCTGATGACTTTCAGGATTCCTGTGGATCCGCTTCCGATCCGACGCCATGCTCGAGTACCAGGGCTTCTCCGCCGAGTTCGCCATCGTTCCCAGCAAAGCGGGCAGGTTCAACAACCACGGTAATCCTCGGATCTTTCTCTCTCTTTCAAAGATGCCTCTTTCAGAGTGTCTTCTGGAGTATCTGAACGGTTTGGACGGCTTCATTCGGACGAAGGATCTCACGGCGAACCTGCCGCGGAATGCGTCGGGAACGCTCGACTGCGTGTGGCGACTCGCGGTTCCGGCCAACTTCAGAATCGCCTTCTACGTGAAGGAATTCGCTTTGAAGGCGCCGAATCAGTGTGCCCACAACTTTGTCGAAGTCTATTCTGGAGACACCTCGGACAAACCTCTGAGACGGTACGCATTCTGCTTTTCCAACCCAAGGGTGGACGCCTTCTTGTTTCAGATTCTGTGGGCTGACAGCCAACGACGTCTTCTCGCCGTCCAACGAGATGTTCGTCCGTTTCTACCTCTCCGACGTGCGAAGTCTCAACTCCACTTTCATATCCGCCCTCTTCTCCTCCTACACCAGAAGTACGTCTTCTTTTTCCTCGTCTCTCCAATCCTGCCTCGTTTCCAGTGAAAAACTGCACTCAAGAGGGCCTGTTCGCGTGCGGAGACGAGAATTGTGTGCCGAAGAGTCTCGCGTGTAACGGCCGTCCCAACTGTCCGTACGGAAGAGATGAGCGAGTCTGTTCCGTCGGCCAGGACACCATCGTCAACTTCCTCGCCAGCGGATTCGCGCCCCTCGTCTCGCTCGTCCTCATCGTTCTCATCGCCGTCTCGCTCATCTGCTTCTACACGATTCGCAAGAATCGATGCGGTGAGACCATCGGAGCCAATCGATCTCTCATTTTTCTTCGTTTCAGCGCTTCCTCCACTTTGAAACTCAACTGAAACCGGTCCTCTGTCTTCGTAATTCAACGTTTTATCTTTTGTTTTCTTCAATAATAAACCTTTCGATTTCTACTAAACGAATAATCAATTGAAACACTGGAAGCTCTGTTTCGAGCTCTTATATCGTTAGGAATGTTTAGCCGGTAATCTTGAAGGTCTTTAAAGCAATCGACTGAACTTCAGTTTGAGTCTTTCGCTTCTCGCGCCTCTTCTTTGCAACTGGCTACTATTACGGACTTCACACTGAACTTGACGACAGTGCGGTAAAACAAAATTTCAAAAAATTTAAAACTTTTAAGAGCTTTTTCCCAAACGAAAAAATAGCCTCGAAACGGTAAAAAGAACAATTTTTTCTGTTTTGTGTTTTTAACTTCAAGTTTCAGCTCTTCTTTTTCAAAAAATGGCACGCACGAAACAAGAGCCAACAAAACGGCGTTCAGAAGAAAACACAAATGAAGTGAGTCGTTTATTCGATTAGAAAAACGAATGCGATGCATAAATAAATTAATACAGAGCTTTCACGATCCTGAAGATGTGCGTCGGCTGGAACGCGAGCTCAAATTTATACGCCGACAGAAGGCACAGCAAATACGGATGATGGACGAACGAGACGGACGGAGACGTCGAGGTGAGCATCAGAAAGGGAGACCGATTTCCGAGAAGTTCTTAGCGGCGATAGATGGGTAGACGAGGAACTGCAGTCTGTCTTCTGAAATTGACAAATAATAGAGAACCAGGTGTCGTTTCTCACTTGGCAGAGCCTTCTTCGTTTCGTACTCCGCCTGGTCGTACTCGATCGCAGTGTCCATGTCCTTCCCGAGACCGGAGTCACTGAGCAGATCGTGTGCTGAACGAGAAACGCCGACGTCCGGATCGCTGCTCACCAGATCTTTGGAACTGGCCAACTTCTGATCCTTCTCCACTTCGGTCTTCTGTGGAGCGTCGGGATCAACTTCGTCCTTCTTTTTCTTCTCTTCGTCAGCTTCCACTCCCGAAGAATTGGCAGCTTTCGGCGTCTTTGCGACCACCGTCTTCTTTCCACTTTCCTCCTCTTTGGGATCTTTCCCCTGGGCCTTCTTCTCCTCTTCCTCCGCTCTCGTCATTCTCTCGATTTCCTCATCTTCCCACTCGTATGGATCCAGGAAGTTGATCTGCAGTCTGTTCAACGCCGTCATCAGCTAAAAGGATTGTTCTAAATATCTTCCGTTTCGACAATATTCATCTTACCAGATTGTAAATCTTCGCGTAGTCCGGCCTGTCCGAATACGTAAGAGTCTTCAAGTATTCAAAAACGGAGACGAGCTCTTCGGGGAGATCTTCGAAGAGCGACTGGTTGTTGATTGTCTTTTTCATCACCATCACTTCCTTCTCATCCTTCGTTCCCGCCCACGGAACACCGACGGTGACCGCCACAATTGTGTAGATCAGTCCGATAAGATCGTCGTGTCTGCCTTGCTCGACACGATCGTGCACATTCATCGAGCAGTAGCGGATAGTTCCTCTCAAAGGAATACGCTTCCGAGGCGCTCGAAGTCTCTTTCTGCCGGTCTCATCCGTCATGACAAACGATCTGGCCATTCCAAAGTCGATGAGGATCATGAAACGGGAGTCACGCCCTTTGTTCGCCGCCGTCATAATGTTGCCCGGCTTCACGTCGCGGTGGACGAATCCAGAATCGTGCAGCTGTTTCAGGCCGTAAAGAGTGAAAACGCAGACGCGGAGGCCAGTGTTGTCGTTGAATCCACGCTTGATCTTAGAGCGCAGCGCCATCAGATCCTTTCCGCAGAGCGTCGTCACCATGTACGTGTAGTGTTTCCGCTTACCGCAGTCGAGCATCTTCAGCACGTCGCACTTGTTCTTCATCTGGTTCAACACGTGCACCTCGATCTGAAGCGTGCGATCGTATTCCTCCGAGTCGTACTCGACCTTCATCGCCGCACAGTAGCCCTTGCGCTTCTTGTCCTCCACCTTGTACACCATCCCGCACGCGCCCTTTCCGAGCTGAGCTTTGACCCTCCATCGATTATCGATGATCTTAAACGAAGAAGCGTTGGATTCTGCTCCCTACTTCTGAATAGTTCACTTGTCCTGGATTCATCGTTTTGACATGACCCCCTGATGTTGGCTGTGACGAATTCTCATTATTAGTGTTCATATCGAGTTTCTGTAATATCGAAAAACGAGGAATGCTGTGAGATTTTGAATTCCAGTCGGAAACCGACACGCGCCAGTTTCGCCACTTCGTTGATCTGTTAACGAAAAAGAAAAAATGTCGGATCACGTGTCAAAACAATCAGGCTCCTCTTTCATGCTGCCGTAATGCTTCAGATCCTACGATCGATTCGGATGAAGAGGTGGATACAGAAGGTGTGCTGTTCGAGCCACGACAGTCAACACGCACTCTCGAAAAAGAGCTGGACAAGGCTCAGCAGAGGTTCATGTTCAACGTGGGACAGATGGAGGAGAAATTCGCGGAGAGAGAGCGTCGCGGACATCCAGAGTCTTTAATCGAGATGGATCTGCACGGAAACTTCTTCTATCCGGAATCGATGGCCGGATGTCACCAGCAGGCGTTCATCAACCGAATGTTCCGGCACGAGGCGCAGTTCGGAAAGGGACACATCTCGGCGCCGCGCAACTCGATCGATTCGTTCGACGGCGATCTCAAGGCGTTGAAGAAGTGTCAGCAGCTGGATAAGAAGTTCGGAAGAAGTCTCAGAAGATCGGAAGAGTTCGATAGAGCAAGGAACCGACGAGACAGGAGCAGTGAAAGAGACATAACTTTGCGAACGGAGAGTACGGCGAGTCGGTTCACAGGAAGATACTCAGAGTAAGTGAGATCGATTCCGAATACAAAGTATGTATTTAAGAGAGATTGTAGGGACTTCGAAGATGATGTTTTCGGGAGCGAAGATCGTCGAGACGAGCGTCGAGTGATGGAGAAGAAAGACGCGAGAAGACATCCAACGGTGTCGACGATGGCTTCGTTCTTCGAAGAAGAAGACGAGGAGAACGAAGAGAACGAATTCGGAGACGATGAAGAAGAAAGTGAAGAAGACGGAGAGGAATCGAGTGGGGATAGTGAAGAAGATTTAGAAAAAGAGACGACTCCGAACAGAGCGAAACGCGATTCGAAAGAGTCCACTCCGAATTTAGGATTGAGCAAGAAGACCTCTCCTCCGATTGAGAATCGAAGACAGGTCAAACTAGAAGCGGCTTCCCCGAAGACGATTTCGGGGTCGCTATCCAGCTCACGTGCGATCAAAAAAGAGCGAGGAGAAGTCGAAAATGTTCCTGTAATCACACTGAGCGACCATCCCACCACGATGAGGGATAGGAAAATAACCGACTTTTTGAAGCCTCGCCAGCCATTCAAAAAGGCTTCTTCGGAACCTCCGAAAAGGTCAGAGGATCTAGTTCAAACTACCATCGTCGTTCCGAAACAAGAGGCACGTTCTGACCCAGTCAACGCTAAAATTGCGCTGATTCAGAAGAATGAAACATTTCAACCTGAGGAAAAGTACAGTACTCCGAAAGAGCCTTCCGACCCTGCCGAATCTTCCGATGTGAAGTCTGAGTTAAAGCCATCGGATGCAGTCAGTGAACCGAACGAAACGGAAAGAAACGCTCCGAAAGCCGACTCGAAACCGATTGATACAGCGGAATCCGTTTCCAAAACTGCTGAACCAATACAGTCCCCATCCCCCGCTTCCGGTCTAAAGAAGAATCCGCCCGTCCAAGAAACCACCAATCATGAGAACATTGTTGCTCGAAAGCAAAAAGCTACACCGAAGAAACCTCCGAAGTCGTCACTTCCTAAACAGACGCTTCCGTCGGAGGCAGCAGAGACCACTCCGAAAGTATCTGTGGCGCCGAAAGAAGCAGTTGTACTAGATGAATCAGGCCCTTCGACGTCTGTTGTTGTTGTTGAAAACCCCAAAAAAACCGAGAAGATCCAAGATTTGTCGCCCTCAACTTCTGGAAAGCCAGTCAGAGTCAAGAAGCCGACAATGAAAGCTGCTGCCGCACTGGAAACCGAGCAACAGACTGGAAGCGATATCTCCCATTGCCATAGTCATGAAGGCTCGAAGAAGAAAGGAAAGAAACGGGGAAGGGCGAAGAGTCCGTTCTGTAAGCACTGCGAATATATCAAGGAGCAGAAGAAGCAGGCGAAGATTGATGCGAAGAACGGAGTGAAGCCGGAAGGATCCGAAGATCAGAAGCGCCTGATGGAGGCGAAGAAGGTTGAGAACGCATTGAAAGAGAAGAAGGAGACTCCGAAAGGGAAGCGAGTGAGCAAGAACACGAAGAGTCCCCAAGAAGCGGCCAGCGGATCCGGAACGAAACGAAGATCGGTCACTGTTGTGGCGGAAGAGCCGGAGATGAAGAAAAAGAGTGAGGAGATCCGAAGAGATCCGTTTTCACATTCATACTTTCAGAACTCACTGACTCGGACATCATCTCGATTCCCTCTTCTCTCGCTGTCGTCGTTGACACCGAATTGTCAGTCGCTTCGCTCAGTTCCTTATATCGTTCATTTTCAGAATTGCTGCTGAAAACCCTACACTGTCCGCTGCAAATCTTCCAAAGTTCTCTGATAACGACACTTCGGAGTCCTCGATTTGGAAAAGACCCATCGATTCAAAATGGATCAACGACGTCGAAAAAGCGGCGAAGAAAGCGAAGAACATTCTTGGCTCCCCGATTTCCGAAATTCCCAAAAACACCCAAATGATCACTGTCTGGGTTAACTCGCTTCTTCCGTAAGATTCAGATTCATTTCAACGTCTTCAATTTCCTTTCAGTGGCAACATGGAAAAAGATCCGTTCGAAAGTGACTACCGGCGCGTTCTGGCTCAGAACAGGAAGGCGTTAAGCGACGGGAAAGCCGGATACGAAGTCCGACAATGAAGAAAATCGATGTGCATAGAAATTCTGTTATGTTGAGACATTAGAAGTCTGTAAAATGAACACATTTAGTCAAACCCTGCCTTCTCTGTTCTATTCGGTGTTTTCCAACACACTCATACTTTTCCTGTTTCATCTTGGGAACCTTCTAACCATTCTTTAGATCGACTAAAAATGTCAAAACGTCAAAGCACTCTGATGTCGTTCTTCACAAAGACTCCGAAACAGGAGAAGCCAGATGAGAACGGCGAAACGCAAAAAGACGTGAAGAAGGAGAAGTCTGTCAAAAATCTTGAAGGACAAAAGAAAATAGAAGAGAAGAAAGTTCTGAAGAGAACGAATTCGCAGACGCAAAGCTCGCCGATGAAGACTGCGAAGAACGAGCCGAAACGTGCGAGAGTCGTCGTTTCGTCCTCTTCCTCTGAAGCGGAATCCGACGGGGACGACGAAGACTTCAAGATCAAAGAGGAAGAAGAATCGGAAGAGGAAGACTCGGAGGTTGATGAGAACGCCAGCGAGGAAGAGTGCGAGGTGACGTTCGAAAGTACGCCACAAAGCACACCGAAGAGGGGCAAGAAGACGCCAATGAAGAGAACCGCTACAGAGACGCCGGGAGCTCCGAGAACTCCGGCAATTGTCCGAAAGTCGAAAAGAGAGCTTCCCGAGGGAGAAGAGGTGTCGATGGCGGCTGTGGAAGAGAAAATGGCCAAGATCATGGAGGGAGAAGGCGAGAGAAAAAAGAAGAAGGTGGGAAAGGGAAGCGGGAAAGAGAAAGAGGAGCCTACTGAACGATTCGATCACGAGGCTCTTGAATGGCTGAAGCCGGATAAGATCCGAGATGCGAACAAACGTCCGGCTTCGGACCCGGAGTACGATCCAAAGACACTGTGGGTTCCGCCAGACTTCCATCAAAAGCAGACGCCCGGACATCGTCAGTGGTGGACTATCAAGTCGCAGCACTTCGATACGATCATCCTCTTCAAAGTGGGCAAATTTTACGAGACGTACCACATGGATGCGGTCGAAGTGGTTCGCGCCTTGAACATCGCCTTCATGCGTGGATCCTACGCGCATGCCGGATTCCCGGAACACGCGGCCTCCAAGTTCGCAGATCAACTGATGAATCACGGATACAAAGTGTCTCGTGTGGAACAGACCGAGACGCCGCAAATGCTGGAAGAGAGAAATCAGAAGACGAAGGCGAAGGAGAAGGTGGTCAGAAGAGAGGTGTGCAGAGTGACTTCGAACGGAACGAGGACCTATGGAGTGCTGGACGGTGTCGACCTCGGAAGCGAGACGACATCTCTCGATCCGACTGCAAAGTATTTGCTGGCCATCAAGGAATTGCATGTGAGCGAGAACCTTTCCATTGACACATACCACAATTCCGTGTATTCCAGAACTCAGAGACTGGCAAGTCGACGTATGGAGTGTGTATGATCGACACAACAACTGCCCACATCCGCATCGGACAGTTCGAGGACGACGACTATCGTTCGCAGCTCCGAACCCTCCTGGCCAACGTGATTGTCGTGCAGACTCTGGTCGAGAAGAACTGTCTCTCAGCCTCCACGAAGGCCATTCTCAATGGAATTCTCTTCTCCGTTCCCATCGAACATCTTCTCACCAAGAAGCAGTTCCTTTCGGCCGACGACGTCGTTCGCATCGTCTCGGGAGACGACTACTATGGTTCGGAATCTTCCGGATGGCCCGCAGTACTCCAAAAGATGCTTGAAGAGTCGAGCGTGCTCCCGAAGGCCGCGTCGGACTTCCAATTGTCTCTTTCCGCTTTCGGAGCCGTCGTCTGGTACCTCCGTGATAGTCTCATCGATGTTGATATGCTTTCGATGCGAAACGTCAGTCTCTACGACTCGGGTTCGATGAACGTGAAGAAGGAGGTGACAGAAGAGACGGAGAAGGTCGACTGGAAAGCTAAGAGTCTGATTCTCGATGGAACCGCTCTCGAGAACCTGAATATCGTGCCGAACGGTCGGGACTCGCATGCCACCTCCCTGTACAACGTGATCAACAAGTGTTCCACTCCGTTCGGAAGACGTCTCCTCCGTTCGTGGCTTCTACAGCCGACCTGTGATCCTTCCAAACTTCGTCTCCGTCAAGAAGCCATAAAGTGGATGACATCATCTGATGCCACTTCATTCATCGATAAAGCCACGGCTACATTGAAAAAGATTCCAGACCTGGACAGACTTCTCCAGAAGTGAGTTGAGAAGGACTCCACTTCTGACATCATCCGAGTAATTTCAGAATTCACACAATCGGACTGAAGTACCGTGCGGAAAAGCATCCCGACAGTCGTGCAATCATGTTCGACTCTCTAAAGACGAATCAGAAGAAGATCGGGGAGCTTCTAGCGGCGATCGACGGATTCAAGCAGTGCAACACACTCCGCAAAGAGTACGATAAACTGCAGAAAGACGGAGAAGGCTGCGAACTTCTCGACGACTTGCTCGGAAACGAGCAGCAAAAGGAGGAAGTGGAAGAGAACATCACCTACTTCGAGAAGATGTTTGACCGGACCACGGCACTGAAGGACGGAAAGATCGTGCCGAACAAGGGATGCGACGAAGAGTACGACGAAGCGACACGCAGAGTCAAGGAGGCCATGGCCGAGTTGACGAGCTACAAGGACACCGTCGCCAGGAAGTACAGCTGCCCGGTTCGAAATACTGACTTGCGTGTTTTCTTACCTGTCAATTTCAGATCAAGTTCGTCGATGCGGGAAAAGTGAAGTTCCTTCTGGAAATGCCGGAAAACACGAAAGTGTCTGATTCGTTTGAATTGAAGTCTAAAAGAAAGGGATTCATCAGATACTCGACGCCCGATTCCGAAGCTCTCGTCGCCTCCCTAGATGCTGCCGAACGAGAAAAGGCGAAACTGGGCGACGATGCGACTAGACGTGTTTTCGAGCAGTTCGGATTCAAGAACTCTATCTGGCTCGATACGGTGAAGGCGGTTTCCTCGTTCGACGTGCTCGTCTCGCTAGCCGTCTTTGCCAAATCATCTCCGTTTGACATGTGCATGCCCGAGTTCGATTTCACTTCGAGTCGCCCATTCCTGGCCGTGGAGAAGGGAGTTCATCCGTGTCTGGCGCTTCAATCGAGAAATGAAGTCACTGGAACCACCTCATTCATCGCCAACAGCACTACTATGGGAGAATCGGAGGCTGCTGTGATGCTGCTGACCGGACCGAACATGGGTGGAAAGTCCACTCTGATGAGACAAACTGCCGTCCTCGCTGTCCTCGCCCATATCGGATCGATGGTTCCGGCGGCGTCGATGCGTCTGACTCCGATCGACCGCATCTTCACTCGCATCGGAGCCAACGATAGGATCATGTGCGGAGAGTCGACGTTCTTCATCGAGCTGAAGGAGACGGACGTGATGCTGAAGAACGCCTCGAAGCACTCGCTTCTTCTGGTCGACGAGCTCGGTCGTGGAACTAGCACCTTCGACGGAACCGCCATTGCGTCGGCCGTCCTTCAGAATGTGGCCGATGAACTTGGATGCCGCACTTTCTTTTCCACTCATTATCACTCTATTTGTGATTCTTTCCTCAATCACCCGAACGTCAGACTCGCGCACATGGTATCCTCTTCTCACGTTCGGACGTTCCCCTAATCTGTTTTTTTCTAGAAATGCGTCGTCGATAAGGAGAACAATGAGGATCCGACGATGGAAGACGTCACCTTCCTCTACGAACTCGAATCCGGCATCTGCCCCAAGTCGTACGGCTTTTACGCCGCCAAACTGGCCGGAATCGATCAGAAAGTCGTCCGAAACGCGTACGCCGAAAGCAACAAGTTCGCCTCGAATCTGATGATCGACCCGAAGATCCGCAAACTGATCGATGCCGCTCGCGACGAGGATTTCGATGTGGCCGAGCTGAGAAAGATGGTCGAAGCCATCTAAATCACTACTTTTTATTTTGTTTTATCTTTAGTGTCATCCCGTTCACTCCAATAACCCAGTTCCACCCCTTTAGTATATCGGTATCCTTATAAGGTTTGTCAAGTGTTTAGCCCAGTTCAAACTTTCAGACATTCATTGTGACAAAAGAGAATAAGCGTGTTCACTTCTTCTTCACATTGCGTTGCGACGGCGTCTTGCGAAGGCGATGACTGCCGCGAGCCGACTTCTCTCCCTCGTTCGAACGGTTCGCGTACTTAGACGCCTCTGCCGAGCTGGCGGGCTCCTTCGCTTTCGAGATAGTCGACAACGGACCCGCCGTCTTCGGGGTGCCCACAGTAGACGTCGGGCCCACCGTGACCGTCTTCGCAGGAGCGGCGCTCGTTGTCGCCGGCATGGTCGACTTGTTGCCTGCAGCCGCCGCGAGAGCCGCGGCACCAGCTGTCTCGAATTGGGTCACGTCTTCGTTCGGCGAAAGACGTTTCAGAATCGCTGGGAACGTCGGGCGCTGATCCGGATTCTGAAATGGAGGACCCTAGTCGGGAAGGAAATCGAGAAGACGTACATTACTGAAGCACTCCTCCATTATCTTGGCCACATTGGGCGGCGTTCCATCGGGCGGATTCATCGGCAAACTGCCACTGCGGATGACGTCCTTCGCCTGCTGATTCGTCAGTCCCGGGTAGGGATCCGACGCGCAGCGAGAGAAGATCTCCCAAAGCGTCACCGCGTACGACCAAACGTCCGTCTTCAGAGTGAACACGCCTTCTTCGATCGTCTCGGGAGCGAGCCAGCGAATCGGCAACTTGCCCTTCTCCACCTTCACCACTGTTTTTCCAGCCGAAGACAGTCCGAAATCCGAGATTTTCACCTCGACAGCCGCGCCGAGCAACAGGTTGCGAGCCGCCAAATCGCGATGAAGCACGAGTTTCGACGACAAGTAGGCCATTCCACGGGCTGCATCGGTGGTGAACTGGGTGAGTTGCTCGATAGGACACGTGTATTTGGAGACGTACGACTTCAGACATCCGTTGGCGGCGAGCTCGAGCACAATCATGAGGGGCTCCTCGCTGGGCGCGACTCCGTAGACAGTGACGATGTTCGGATGGACGAGCTGACGCATCAACTTGGCTTCCATCACGAACTCCTCCGTCATCGCCTTCGTCGCATTGCCCTTCATCTTCTTGACAGCCACGTACGTCAACGATTTCGCGGCTCCCCGTTCGGATTGCATCGCACTCTTCGCCTTCGTCTCCTTGGCGTCCTTCTCGGGTTCGGCGCGTCGGAGAGATCCCTTCCAAACCTCTCCGAACGCGCCTTCTCCGAGTTTGCATATCAGTTGGATGTCCTCGTGCGGGATGTAGTAGTCGGGGCGAGGAACCGCACGGACGAGGATCGCTCCTGACAGTGAAATCTTCTCCAGAACCAGGGCATTGAGCAGCTCGACGACTTCGTAGAACTTGCGAGACTTGTCCATCTAGAAGGGATAACCAGAAGATTCGAAGGATCAGAAGGGAGAGCTCACATTCTTCAACGACCAGATGCCGTTCTCGTAGAGGAGCGGAAAGTGTTTGACTTCCTTGTTGACCTTCACCGAAATGCACACGATCGGCTTGCTCTTCTCGGTGGTCTTGCGAACGCAGAAGTCGCCCTCGTCCTCGAGAAGCGTCGTGATCTCGCCACGTGGCATCACTCCGTGGTACCACCGATGCTCGATCAAACACCGACAGATCATGGCGAACGCATCCGTGTCCTCGGCCTCGTCACGACGCGAGAAGAGCGTCTTCTTGCGCCCACGCGCGCTCTTCTCCATCTTCTCAGTCTTTTCCTCGCCATCCTTCTTCTTGCGACGGTCTCGAGAACTGCTTCCCGACTTCTTATCTGGAAGCGACGTCTTCTACTAGTGGCAAATATCAGCGTTCGACTTCTAGATGACTTCCGCGACGAAGCCCTCCATGATTTCTTCCACTTACTGTTCATTTCGACTTCTAAGACAGTTGTTGTTTTGCGGTTTTTGGCTGGAAACTCGAACTGAAGCCGCCACTTTTTTCCGTGGATTTTTCATCGAATCGTGTCACGCAAAGATGCTTATCTCTCGTCACGTGGGCCACGTGTTGACCTCTTCCGGCTCTTTAAAAAGCGGCCGATCCCATCAGTTCGGCCGCTATTGCAGCAGAGAAACTTCATAGTTTCCCGAAGCACTCAGGTGAGTCCACGATCAGAAGCGTCCGCCCATCTCGGCCAATTGCAGAAGAGAGCGAGATGGCAGACAAATCAGCGTTCGTCCCGGTCGATGCAATCGGAAATCACAAGAACACCGATCTCGACGTCGACATCGACGACGAGCTGTTCGGCAAGAAGCCGCCGAAGGCGTCCGCCAGCGCCACCAAAGTAGCTGCTGCTCCGCCGCCGGCCCCAGCCTCCGGACCCGTATCGTCCGGCTCGATGAACAAACCAGTCTCTCCGGCTCCCGCTGCGAAGGCAGCTGCTCCGGCTGCAGCTCCGCCCGGAAAGCACCAATACAAGAAGCCGACGACCTACTCAAAGGCGTACGCCAAGTAGAAGGGACCTCCCTTCATCGTCAAAGCGAGTCACATCAATAAACGGTCACGTTTCCAGCTCACTTTTCTGTATTGTGGAACCAAGGGTTGTAACATGGCGGAGCAATTAAAAAATGATTTATTTGTTCCCTGTTTGCAGTTTTCAGACTATTTAGCTTATTGAAATGATTGAGATCTTGACCTGGGTGGCCCGTTTTGAAATTGAAATTTTATCAGTTGCGAGGCGTTTTGCCGGAAGATCGGGTTCTCAACGACATCCGAGGGGTCGGCTCGGCTGCTCCGTGGGCCTCCGCTTTCTTTGTTTTCGGCGTCTTCGAAACAGAATTCAACATCGGCTTCCCTCCTACTTCCGCGACCTTCCTCGACGCAAGACGTCCTGATCCTCGCTTCGGGGTCATCGGAAGTTCCGTTGGCTGTCTCGACGTCTTCACAACGTTGGATGTGACAGTGTCACACGTCGGACTCTTCTTCTCTGGAATCGCCTCAAAATCAGGCAAGTCCTCCTTTCCGATGCTTTCCTGAACCTTCGAAACGACGGGCAGTCCGTACATGACGACTGCGGCCCCTGTCAGGTACTTCAGTTTGGCCTTGGAACGGGCCTCGTGCATCGCTTCCGAGAGCTGACGAAGCTTGTCGACACCTTCCGCATTGCGCGTCCTTTCGAAGCAGTCATCGAGTGTATTCATCAGGAATCTGTCGATCTCTCCGTCAGTGACCGTCCACAGACATCCGACTATCAGCGGACACTTGGCCATCGCATAGTCCAGCAGCACCGATTTCCCGTCGAATCCGTGAGACTGCGGCGTCGTGCGGACACTTCTGCAGCCCATGAGCAAGCTGATCGCGTTGCATGTCGAGTCCTTGATCAGCGATCTCGGCAGCACTGTTGATCCGTCGCCGTGTCCCATGTACACGAAAGCGTCCTTCTCGGCCAACGCCATCTGCAGCTCCGACGTCTCCGGCGCCTCGCCGACGGTTCCCGACCACTGGAACTTGTTGATGTACTCGAGCATCCGACGCTTCGTCTCGCCCAGATTGTTCTGCGGATCGAGCACGTAGTAGGTATTTTGAACGTCAATTTGAAGAGGAATCTGCAGGAAAACGAGCTAGGTTTCGAAAAGTTTCAGTGATGAAACGGACCTGTTTTTCTGATTTTCGCAGCGCGGCGAGTTGAAGGAAGGTGGAGTGGATCGAAACCTGACGACCGACGTAGGGGAAGTTCTCAAAGATCGGAAGACGTTCCCAGCAGAAGTGCGACAATTGCTGCAAGAAGAATGAGGTGTCAAAAGAGAGGAGGATTCTCACCGAACAGATCACAAAGTACGTGTACTTTTTCTCTTCTCTCGTCGATCCTTCTTCTTCTTGGTCCTTCTTCGCTGCTTCCAACGAAGACGAGTGTAAAACTGGAAGGTTTTCGACGAATCGAGGATCCTCCTGACTTCGCATTTCACAGAATCGCTGGCACAGCATCTGCCAAGTCTTCGAGTCCATGAACTGTGCCAAGTAGACCATTTCCTTGGCTTCTCCCGATCGGATACTGCCTCTCGAACTTCGGTGAATCTTCTCAGCCATCTGTTCTGCCTCTTTTCCAAGTTTCCCGGAAGGAGTCAGAAGGTGCGTGGCAACGCCCAAAAAGTCGTTCTGAAATTTTTCGACGAACGTCTTCATTTTTGCATCGAGCATCCTTCGCTTATCCCAGAAGTCATTCACACTGATTAATCCTGGATTATTGGCTAGAGAATCGTCGGCATCGAGTACAAACTGGAACTGGTTCATCAGTTTGATAGCTTCCGAGCCGTGACCAAGCGGCATGACGATGGGCTCGCGATCCGCGTGAAGCTTGATCAGGTAGATTTGATTGTTGTCGGACATCGCTATCTGCACAAGAGTCATGTCATCCGGCATCTTCTCCACGCATTGTCGGAACTCCGACGCTCCCGATATCGTCACGAGACCTCTCCGACACTTTTCATCCTTCTGCTGGACTGCATTCCGGATGCCGATCGATGTGGACTCTGCCCACGCGTAGGCCGCCTCCCAAGGATCCTCTGACGTTCTTCCGATGTACGGGAACAGCCGGCTTCTCCAGTCTCGGTACAACATGTGCGCATATCGACTCATCTCACTCCGCATTCCCATTTTCGCCAACTTGTATCGCTTTGCGTCGATTTCAGTAGCACGTGGTCTCTCGGAAGTGTTCTTGTTCATCCAACTGTACTGACAATCTTGCGGGAACTCGAATTGGCGGCCGAGCTGACCGAGAGCGAGACTCAAATCGACGGTCCTGCACGGCTGATAACGGACGATCCTATCGGCGCTCTTGAAGATGCACAGGCTCTCTTCGTCCGCCGGATCCTTCGACTCGATCTTTCTGGTCAGCCACTGCACCGCACACAATCCGAATATCTCGTTCTGCACGACGTTCGGACGGGGACGGACGTTCGGATCACGATGCATCAGAGCCTGGAAGCGCATGTCTCTCTCCCGAATCATGCCGAACTCGACGTTGAAATTCCGCATGGCTCCTTGCGAGAAGTCCGAGCGAATGCAGTACGAAAACATGTACTCGGCTGCGAAAGTGCTGCTGTGCGGGAATTGCAGACACGAGTTGCATGGACACGATCGGCTGATCCGATGGAACGACTGATCCAGGAGCAGGTCGATTTCAGTCATCCGATCCGTGAGTTCCTGCATCATTGTCGCGCTCCTACTCTCGTCTCTCGAAGGTCTTTCCTGGCCGCAAGTCGGACTCTGGCACCTAGAGGGAGCACTGCTTCTGATCGAATTCCTGAACTGCATCACAATCGGATCCGCTGATACCAGATTGATGCAGGAAGCCTTCATGATCTTCAGGTGCTCCTCGAACCCCGGCTCCCCGACCACCAGACCGTAGTAAGTCATTAAATTGGCAGTCTGAAGGACGCGGAAGTGAGAAGCGCTCTTCAGAGCGATCCGCATGTTCAGAAGCGTCCACTGTAACGCGCATCGAGCCTGCGCACTGGCGATTCCGACGAGAGACAATTCGCGACGCATTTCGAAAGACCAGGCGAGCGAACTCCCGAGATTAATGTAGTTTGAGGGCGTACCCGGCTTCTTCCCTTCAAGAAATGAGCAGATGGAGACGTCGATGGAGTTGTTGAACTGCCATGTGGCCAGGCCGGGAATCCGATTGCGGATTATCGCATCGGCCTTGGCGACGGCTTCGGTGAGATGAGACAGTCGATCGGGAAACTGAAAAGAGCGCATTCGATTGGAATTAAAGGAGAAACCCGACTCACTTCGCATTTTTCGAGATTCGAGTGCACGGGCACATTGCTGAGTGTTGAACAGATCCAGAACAAGAAGGAGGCCGATGCGTACTTCTCGAAAGACATGGCATCTTCTGACTTCACTCTGTCCCTGATCTTCACCAGTTTCCCGATGATCTGCGCTCGTTGCTCGTTCTTTGAGAGGTAGGAGAGGGCGAGTCTCGCTACTTCCCGCGAAGTTCCCGACGCTTTTTCCGTCCTCCACGCCTCCATCTTCTTCTCTGCTAACTCCGTCTCGCCCAGAAACATCATCCATCGGAAGGCGGCCTCCATCGCAGAAATGTCGTCGGGCACCAGTTCCACGTAGTCCAGAAGACACACTACCGCCTTGCTCAGTTCTCCGTTGAAGAAAAAGATGAAACAGAGCTTCGCGGGGATCTCCGAGATCTCTTTCTTCCGGCTCATCGCACTCTCCATCGCCTCCTTTCGAAGCTGCTGCCATCTATTGAACTGACTCTGAAACGTCCAAACCTGCATTGGTTTTAAAATCTCTCGCTCACCTGGAACTGTTTCCAGTACTTCCTCTGATTCTGGAACTGCTCGCTTGCAGCGTACTTCGACATGATACGTGCCAATTTCGAGATCGCAGCGTCGTCGATCGGGCCCTGAGCACCGAACTCCTCCATGAAATGACTGGCCACTTCTGCTTGCAGCTCGGCCACCAGAGTCAGAAACGAGTGGTTACTGCAGCTCACATCGTTAGCCAACTCGCTCATTTTGCCCTCTTCTTTCGTTATCGACTTATTTGTGACTCGCATTTTACACTGAAACTGACGGTTCGAAATGTCAAAGAAGTTGAGAGAGGAAAATGACGAAAACTGGTCAGATTAATACAAGGATTTTAGAGTGAAAACCGATTATTAATATTTATCAGTGGGCCGCCGTGGTTAGTCGATTCTTGATATCTTCGACATATTGAACACACGCAGTCATCGGCACACCCAAATCATTTGAAGGTTGCGAGGATGAGAGCGCAGAAAATACCACCATCGATTCACAGCCCGAGCTAGGCAACTGACGCGCGCGCGCGCGACGCACGGCCTTTTATACCGCTCGTGGGGTGCCGGACGACTCTAATTGGCCGGGCCGTCTCTTCGCGCGCACCGATCGGATCTGAACATCGATCTGAACAGGCTGAAGGCCTGAACGGACATAAATTAAGAAAGCAGTATTATGCTCGCGCGTTGTTGGGGATGACCGGGAAAAGTCCAAGGCGCGGGTCTCGCCACGCGCGGCGACACAGTTGAATGAAAGTTACAGTGCTTCGGTGGAGAAAAATGTTGTTTCTTATCGAATTTTCCTTTTTTTGCAATTAATCGCAGATTTTTAGTTTTTCTTCGGTTTTTGTAAACTTCGAGAATTTCTCACTATCGAACGCGGTTAGTTGCACAAAAAACAACCGAAAATTGATGAAAATCGGAATAGGTAACCTATTTTTCTCGGTCCAAGTACGGTCAGACTTGCCGAAAATCGGCCCGGCTCGGCCCGTATGGGTCTGTGAATATACTGAATTAGAATGACAAACTGATAGTGAAACAGTTAAAACAATCCCAATATAAAATGCGGCATCTTTTTTCCAAATGGAACATCGCGAGCACGTAGATAGGATGAAAATCAGCAGCTGAAGATTCGATTAAGAAACATCGACTGAAAGCTGCTTTGAGTACTAGGGAAAACGAGAGCAAACGTACTGGGGTGCAAGATAAAAAATGATTGGGAAACACGGAAGGGAAGTGTTGTGGTGAAAAACGAGACGGAACGATTGGAAGCATAACAAAGTTTCAACGGTTCTCCACTACTTTCGGGAGCCACCTTTTTTGGCGCCTTTCTTACCGGTTGAAGACGTGTTCAACGAGGTGCGTCTCGTATCGACAGTTGGTGAAGCGAAGGTGCAGCAGACGACGAGGGTCCAACCGAAGATGATGTTCCAGCGCGAGATGCGGATCACTGACGAGCATGGTCGCCGGTGAGTCTCTGCGCCAGTGAGCCGGTATCTACTTCATTCGGATCGCCAGGGAAATCGCGAATCTGTTTAAGGAGCTACTCAGCTGACTTATGTACATCATGACCCGCTCCATTGAACATGAGCGCGTTGGAGTACATGTTATATTTCCGTGCCATAAACAAGTCGAGAGAGCCGATAGTATCGTTTCCAATATCACGCCTGTTCATGCCGACTAGATCGAAAAGTAACTGTGACTAGGAAAAGAGATTCAGCACACCGTTCATTGCTCGTGATCCCAGTGAATCTGTCAACCAAGTCAGTATTGTCTGTCTCACGCGCAAATAAGTCGCGGTCTAGCTGCTGCAGGGCCGAGTTTAGGCTTCTCGGCCGCGGCCCTCACCGGAAAACGTGGCCACTCGTGGATTTTCAGCGATTTCAGCGGAATTTTCGATTTTTTTCACAAGACTTGTGCTTTAAAAACTGTTATTCAACCGTTTGAGTGCAAAAAAATCGAAAATTCCACTGAAATCGCTGAAAATCCACGTTTTCGGAGAGGGCCGCGGCCGAGAAGCCTAAACTCGGCCCTGCAGCAGCTAGACCGCGACTTATTTGCGCGTGAGACAGACAATAGCAGTTCTAGCCCACGATCAGAAGCGTCCGCCCATCTCGGCCAATTGCAGAAGAGAGCGAGATGGCAGACAGTTTATCGAATCGGCCGTGGCAGCGTCGATGCAATCGGAAACCGCAAGAACACCGATATCGACGTCGACATCGACGACGAGCTGTTCAGCAAGAATAAAAATGATTTATTTGTCCCCTGTTTCCAGTTTTCAGACTATTTAGCTTAGTAAAATGATTGAGATCTTGACTCGGGTGGCCCGTTTTGTAATTGAAATTTTATCAGTTGCCAGACGTTTTGCCGGAAGATCGGGTTCTCAACGACATCCGAGGGGTCGGCTCGGCTGCTCCGTGGGCCTCCGCTTCCTTTGTTTTCGGCGTCTTCGAAACAGAATTCAACATCGGCTTCCCTCCTACTTCCGCGACCTTCCTCGACGCAAGACGTCCTGATCCGCGCTTCGGGGTCATCGGAGGTTCCGTTGGCTGTCTCGACGCCTTCAGAACGTTGGATGTGATAGTGTCACACGTCGGACTCTTCTTCTCTGGCATCGCCTCAAAATCAGGCAAGTTCTCCTTTCCGATGCTTTCCTGAACCTTCGAAACGACGGGCAGTCCGTACATGACGACTGCGGCCCCTGTCAGGTACTTCAGTTTGGCCTTGGAACGGGCCTCGTGCATCGCTTCCGAGAGCTGACGAAGCTTGTCGACACCTTCCGCATTGCGCGTCCTTTCGAAGCAGTCATCGAGTGTATTCATCAGGAATCTGTCGATCTCTCCGTCAGTGACCGTCCACAGACATCCGACTATCAGCGGACACTTGGCCATCGCATAGTCCAGCAGCACCGATTTCCCGTCGAATCCGTGAGACTGCGGCGTCGTGCGGACACTTCCGCAGCCCATGAGCAAGCTGATCGCGTTGCACGTCGAATCCTTGATCAGCGATCTCGGCAGCACTGTTGATCCGTCGCCGTGTCCCATGTACACGAAAGCGTCCTTCTCGGCCAACGCCATCTGCAGCTCCGACGTCTCCGGCGCCTCGCCGACGGTTCCCGACCACTGGAACTTGTTGATGTACTCGAGCATCCGACGCTTCGTCTCGCCCAGATTGTTCTGCGGATCGAGAACGTAGTAGGTATTTTGAACGTCAATTTGAAGAGGAATCTGCAGGAAAACGAGCTAGGTTTCGAAAAGTTTCAGTGATGAAACGGACCTGTTTTTCTGATTTTCGCAGCGCGGCGAGTTGAAGGAAGGTGGAGTGAATCGAAACCTGACGACCGACGTAGGGGAAGTTCTCAAAGATCGGAAGACGTTCCCAGCAGAAGTGCGACAATTGCTGCAAGAAGAATGAGGTGTCAAAAGAGAGGAGGATTCTCACCGAACAGATCACAAAGTACGTGTACTTTTTCTCTTCTCTCGTCGATCCTTCTTCTTCTTGGTCCTTCTTCGCTGCTTCCAACGAAGACGAGTGTAAAACTGGAAGGTTTTCGACGAATCGAGGATCCTCCTGACTTCGCATTTCACAGAATCGCTGGCACAGCATCTGCCAAGTCTTCGAGTCCATGAACTGTGCCAAGTAGACCATTTCCTTGGCTTCTCCCGATCGGATACTGCCTCTCGAACTTCGGTGAATCTTCTCAGCCATCTGTTCTGCCTCTTTTCCAAGTTTCCCGGAAGGAGTCAGAAGGTGCGTGGCAACGCCCAAAAAGTCGTTCTGAAATTTTTCGACGAACGTCTTCATTTTTGCATCGAGCATCTTTCGCTTATTCCAGAAGTCATTCGGACTGATTAATCCTGGATTCTTGGCTAGATAATCGTCGGCATCGAGAACAAACTGGAACTGGTTCATCAGTTTGATAGCTTCCGAGCCGTGACCAAGCGGCATGACGATGGGCTCGCGATCCGCGTGAAGCTTGATCAGGTAGATTTGATTGTTGTCGGACATCGCTATCTGCACAAGAGTCATGTCATCCGGCATCTTCTCCACGCATTGTCGGAACTCCGACGCTCCCGATATCGTCACGAGACCTCTCCGACACTTTTCATCCTTCTGCTGGACTGCATTCCGGATGCCGATCGATGTGGACTCTGCCCACGCGTAGGCCGCCTCCCAAGGATCCTCTGACGTTCTTCCGATGTACGGGAACAGCCGGCTTCTCCAGTCTCGGTACAACATGTGCGCATATCGACTCATCTCACTCCGCATTCCCATTTTCGCCAACTTGTATCGCTTTGCGTCGATTTCAGTAGCACGTGGTCTCTCGGAAGTGTTCTTGTTCATCCAACTGTACTGACAATCTTGCGGGAACTCGAATTGGCGGCCGAGCTGACCGAGAGCGAGACTCAAATCGACGGTCCTGCACGGCTGATAACGGACGATCCTATCGGCGCTCTTGAAGATGCACAGGCTCTCTTCGTCCGCCGGATCCTTCGACTCGATCTTTCTGGTCAGCCACTGCACCGCACACAATCCGAATATCTCGTTCTGCACGACGTTCGGACGGGGACGGACGTTCGGATCACGATGCATCAGAGCCTGGAAGCGCATGTCTCTCTCCCGAATCATGCCGAACTCGACGTGGAAATTCCGCATGGCTCCTTGCGAGAAGTCCGAGTGAATGCAGTACGAAAACATGTACTCGGCTGCGAAAGTGCTGCTGTGCGGGAATTGCAGACACGAGTTGCATGGACACGATCGGCTGATCCGATGGAACGACTGATCCAGAAGCAGGTCGATTTCAGTCATCCGATCCGTGAGTTCCTGCATTATCGTCGCGCTCCTACTCTCGTCTTTCGAAGGTCTTTCCTGGCCGCAAGTCGGACTCTGGCACCTAGAGGGAGCACTGCTTCTGATCGAATTCCTGAACTGCATCACAATCGGATCCGCTGATACCAGATTGATGCAGGAAGCCTTCATGATCTTCAGGTGCTCCTCGAACCCCGGCTCCCCGACCACCAGACCGTAGTAAGTCATTAAATTGGCAGTCTGAAGGACGCGGAAGTGAGAAGCGCTCTTCAGAGCGATCCTCATGTTCAGAAGCGTCCACTTTATCGCGCATCGAGCCTGCGCACTGGCGATCCCGACGAGAGACAATTCGCGACGCATTTCGAAAGACCAGGCGATCGAACTGCCGAGATTGATGTAGTCTGAAGACGTTCCCGGCTTTACCCCTGCGAGAAATGAGAAGATGGAGACGTCCAAGGAGTTGTCGAACTGCCCTGCGGCCAGGCCGGGAATCCGATTGCGGACTATCGAATCGGCCTTGGCGACGGCTTCGGTGAGATGAGACAATCGATCGGGAAACTGAAAAGAGCGCATGCGATTGGAATGAAAGGGGAAAACCGACTCACTTCGCATTCTTCAAGATTCGAGTGCAGGGGCACATTACTGAGTGTCGAGCAGGTCCAGAAAAGGAAGGACCCCAATTCGTACCTCTGGAAGGACTTAACGTCTTCTGACTTCACTCTGTCCCTTATCTTCATCAGTTTCCCGATGATCTGCGCTCGTTGCTCCTTCTTTGAAAGATAGGCGATGACGAGTCTCGTCACTTCTCGCAAAGTTCCCGACGTTTTCTCCGTCCTCCACGCCTCCATCTTCTTCTCTGCTAACTCCGTCTCGCCCAGAAACATCATCCATCGGAAGGCGGCCTCCATCGCAGAAATGTCGTCGGGCACCAGTTCCACGTAGTCCAGAAGACACACTACCGCCTTGCTCAGTTCTCCGTTGAAGAAAAAGATGAAACAGAGCTTCGCGGGGATCTCCGAGATCTCTTTCTTCCGGCTCATCGCACTCTCCATCGCCTCCTCTCGAAGCTGCTGCCATCTATTGAACTGACTCTGAAACGTCCACACCTTCATTGGTTCTAAAATCTCGCTCACCTGGAACTGTTTCCAGTACTTCCTCTGCTTCTGAAACTGCTCGCTTGCAGCGTACTTCGACATGATCCGTGGCAATTTCGAGATCGCAGCGTCGTCGATCGGGCCCTGAGCACCGAACTCGTCCATGAAATGACTGGCCACTTCTGCTTGCAATTCGGCCACCAGAGTCAGAAACGAGTGGTTACTGCAGCTCACGTCCCGAACCAAATCGCCCATTTTGCCCTCTTCTTTCGTTATCGACTTTCTTGTGACTCGCATTTTACACTGAAACGGACGGTTCGAAGTGTTAAAGAAGTCGAGAGAGGAAAATGACGAAAACTGGTTAGAGTAATACCAGGATTTTAGAGGGAAAAGAAATTATTGATATCGGAGGAGTGCTCCGAAACCTATGGAAAATGTTTGAATTCGCTCCGTCTGCGAGGGGAACCTACTGCGCTTGCAGACGAAACACCACATTCGACGACAGTTGGCCACAGTGGCGAAAAAGAGGAACGGCCTATCGATCAGTCGACAGAGGGACGTTTAGCATACTTGCAGTAAGACAATTGTAAAAGCCACAAAAAGATTCTGAATTGAAACTCTCCACAGTACATTCGATGAGATTGCGGGTAGCAAGAAATCCAAGAATCGTCTGGTGCGGGCGTCCCGACATTGTGCAGATAAATACCGTATTTACTCTTATAACGGCAAGCCGTTGTATTTGTCAAAGGTCTTTTTTGAAAAAACATTTCGTAAAATCCACAGGGGGACCCTTACGATTTTAGGTTTTTTCATATTTTTTATCGGAATTCCGGATGTTTTCCACGAAAATTTGCATAACTCAATTTGAACGGAGTTGGTATTTAAATAATATCTGATTTAGAAACGGATGAGCATCGTCGAAAAAACAGAAAACAGATCTTCAAAAAACAATTCATTTATATAAATCAATGTTAGGATTTTCACTAATTGTGGCCCTAAAGAGGGCCGTTGGGTTCGGTGGGGTTGGTTCGGAAGACGAGTTTATTCCTTGTCTCCAGCGGTCTTCTTGGGCAGAAGAACAGCCTGGATGTTCGGAAGGACTCCTCCCTGCGCGATCGTCACTCCAGCCAACAACTTGTTCAGCTCCTCGTCGTTGCGGACGGCAAGTTGAAGATGTCTCGGCGCGATTCTCGTCTTCTTGTTGTCACGGGCGGCGTTTCCGGCCAACTCGAGCACTTCGGCGGCGAGGTACTCAAGAACGGCGGCCAGATAGACTGGCGCTCCGGCTCCGACACGCTGGGCGTAGTTGCCCTTGCGAAGAATACGATGGAGACGTCCGACGGGGAATTGGAGTCCGGCTCTCGACGAGCGGGACTTAGCCTTTCCTCCGGTCTTGGCTTTGCCTCCCTTTCCGCGTCCAGACATGATTGAAGATGGTTGTTGGTAGTCGATTAGAACTTGTGAAGAACGAAGCGCTTACCCGCTTTTATATAAAACGAGCGGTGAATGGGCGTGACCGCTTACCCGCCACAGCAGCGCGTGGTGTATCTTATTCGGCGCGTGCTGGCGGCCGGGTGTGTCCCCGCAGGGGGGTAGAGCATATGAAGCCACGCCTGCCCACCGCACGCGCACCGGAGAAGAAGTATAAATAGAGAAGCCGACGACCCGTTCCTTCACACTTGTCCAACGACCAGTCTAACTCAATCGAAATGGCCCCACCAAAGCCGTCTGCCAAGGGAGCGAAGAAAGCCGCCAAGTCGGTGACGAAGCCGAAGACCGATAAGAAGAGAAAGCACTCCCGCAAGGAGTCCTACTCTGTCTACATCTATCGTGTGCTGAAGCAGGTCCACCCCGACACCGGAGTCTCCTCGAAGGCCATGTCCATCATGAACTCGTTCGTGAACGACGTCTTCGAGCGCATCGCCGCCGAAGCCTCTCGTCTCGCCCACTACAACAAGCGCTCGACCATCTCTTCCCGCGAAATCCAGACGGCCGTCCGTCTCATCCTTCCGGGAGAGCTCGCCAAGCACGCCGTTTCTGAGGGAACCAAGGCCGTCACCAAGTACACCTCCAGCAAGTAAGCTCTTCTGAGCCCAAAGCTAACCATCCGAACCCAACGGCCCTCTTTAGGGCCACAACTCGAGAGAAATCCAATGTGTTCATTCGAATAAATTTTTTGTACATTGAACTTTGTTAACCGTGGTCTACAAGTAAGTGCTTCAAAAGGAACGGAGATGACAAAGCGGGCTAACCCGGATCGAAAAAAACACGATTTTCCTCTGTTCTTGTCGGTAGAATACGTGGTTTTTAGTCGGAAAATTGCAATTTGAACGTAAGTCGTCAAAAAGTTCCTACCGAGCTGGTGGAGGAAAGGTGGTTCCCGGTTTGAGGAAAACGAAAATTAGTTGCTATCCAGTCCTAAAATTTTCTTGTTTCAAAAGCGATATCTGCTGTATTGAGTGGAATCGTCTTCTTGCGCAAACAAGACGCGAGGCGAGTGAATTGGCACGGTGCTAAGTTTCTCGCGACGGCAGTCTGCAGGGAGAACGTAGAGTTTTAAATAGGACAACAACAACAGAACATTTATTCAACGGGATCATGATATGGATTTCAAGAAATGTGGCCCTAAAGAGGGCCGTTGGGTTCGGTGGGTTGAGTCGAAACGAGCTTAAACGAATTTAAGCACGCTCTCCTCGGATGCGTCTGGCCAGCTGGATGTCCTTTGGCATGATGGTGACTCGCTTGGCGTGGATGGCGCACAAGTTGGTGTCTTCGAAGAGCCCGACGAGGTAAGCCTCGGCGGCCTCCTGGAGAGCCATGACGGCGGATGACTGGAAGCGCAGGTCCGTCTTAAAGTCCTGAGCAATCTCACGAACAAGTCGCTGGAACGGCAACTTGCGGATGAGAAGCTCGGTCGACTTCTGGTAGCGTCTGATCTCACGAAGAGCGACGGTTCCCGGGCGGTAACGATGCGGCTTCTTGACTCCTCCGGCGGCTGGGGCCGATTTGCGAGCGGCCTTGGAGGCGAGCTGCTTTCTCGGAGCCTTTCCTCCGGTCGACTTGCGGGCAGTTTGCTTGGTACGAGCCATTGCGATTGATTGGAATCCGATGTGGGTTGGACTGTGCGAAATGACTCGTAACGCGGCTTTTATGCCGACTTGCGGTGGGTGGGCGGAGCGTGGAGAGAGCGCCCTGGAGAGAGACACGCGCGCGCGCGGAAGCGAGAGGTGTGTCCCCGCAGGGGGGTTCAAATTGACTCCGCCCCTTCGCACGCCGCCTCGTATAAAAGGCGAGAGCTGCGGACCGATAGTCATCTCACTTGTGAGTCTTCAACCAACAACCAACTTCATCATGACCGGACGTGGAAAAGGAGGAAAAGGCCTCGGAAAAGGAGGTGCCAAGCGCCATCGCAAGGTCCTTCGCGACAACATCCAAGGAATCACGAAGCCCGCCATCCGCCGTCTTGCCCGTCGTGGAGGAGTCAAGCGTATCTCTGGCCTCATCTACGAGGAGACCCGCGGAGTTCTCAAGGTCTTCCTTGAGAACGTCATCCGTGATGCTGTCACCTACTGCGAGCACGCCAAGAGAAAGACCGTCACCGCCATGGACGTCGTCTACGCTCTGAAGCGCCAAGGAAGAACTCTGTACGGATTCGGAGGATAATTTCGATTGTCCACCCGTTTTCCTGCAACCAACACCGAACCCAACGGCCCTCTTTAGGGCCACAATCACGAAAATCCTTCTTTTTTCTTGCATTTATTGAATAAAAGTGTCTTTTATGGGGAGAAAATGACTGATCGAAGTTCCGGGAAGTCATTCTCGAAAACGGCGGTTTCTTCTGAAGCACGCTTTCGGATCGGCTTCGTCGTCGCAGTTTTCTTTCTTTCCTCTTCTTCTTCTTCCGTGTCATCACGCGACTTCAAATTTTTCTTGCGGAACGCCTGAAGACGTGACCAGTAGAAGTCGGCGAAGATGAGAATCATGACGGCGAGTCCGATCTGGAGGGTGAAGATCCCGAGAGCGCTCGCATCGCACTGCTGTCCTCGCGACATTTTGGCGGCCACGGAGAGCGAGGCGATGAAGGGAAGGATGAGTTGGAGCATCTGCGACGAGCACACCGCCACCCAGCACGGCGTCCACGTCTGCAGAATCTTGAATCCGGAGAGGTAGGCGTAGAGGATGACGTGGGCTGTCAGATTGAAGAAAACGATCCACCTGAAAACGCGATGCTTCGATGGGGCGAGGTTCAGAATACGTGCCTGTGGATGGCGAAGTTGAGCGAGTAGAACGTGAAGGCGTAGGAGAGCGAGAGGAAGTGGTGGACGATATGGATCGAGAGCGGACGTCTTCCGTCGTGCAACAGCAACATCGTCTCCAGAAGATCCGATATCTTCGTCAGCGTCCACAGAAACACGACGCTTCCGGAGAATCCGCCTGCAAGACGCCTTCTGAATCGTTCCTCCGGTCCACTGTCACCTGTGTAGAGGGATCCGGCCTGACAAACAGAGTAGTGCCATCCGGAGAAGGTGCTGATGAGGATGTCGGGAACGAGGAGAAGGGCGAGAATGCACTGGAAGAGGCAGTTGAAGTGGTACCAGTCCTTGAGGTACGAGCGGCTCGGATGGTGCGACGGGCGCAGGTTGAAGGCGACGAAGACGTAAACGACTCCGAGGAAATGGACTGGGAGAAACGAAAAGTCGACCGCAGATGAGAGCCACGAGTAGGGGAACTGAACGGTGCTATCAGAAAAGAGCTGACGGGTTCGGACACCCACCATTCAGTCTTTAGTTTTATTCCGAGTAGACAGATTCAGAAATGATTAGGAGAACAAGAAAAACGTGCACACGTACTATTTCTATTACAAAAATCACTACTTTCAAAAGCCACATTAAGATGGGTTATTCCGGGTTGATGTCGCAAATCTCGAGAAGTCTCACTGGAGACTTGAACAATGGCTTGTCCGGCTTGGAAGCATTCAGTTGAGCGTTGAGATTCTTCGCGTCTTCATAGGGCATACACGCGATGGCGCAGTACGTATTCTCTCCTTTTCCGTCGTAGATCTGCTCGAAACAAGTGGCGTGGAACTGCGCTGTGAGTTTCTCTTGAACGTCTTCGTCTATCGGAAGGAACATAAGTTGAAGCACCACTTGGGTTTTCGAGTCAGCCGGAAGTTTTCGTATTTTGAGAGGTCTCATCAAGAGAGCTTTCCATTGACGATTCGGAACCCAGTCCTTAACGCGATTGCGGTCAGCCTCTCGAACTAGCATCGTTCCGGATCCTAAACGTCTTCCGTCCTTATCGAAGTGCATTCTCACATCGCTCACATTGAACAATCCGTATAGTTCCTGAAAGAATCATGCTCTATTTTTTAAGATCTTCCCTCTCAATACTTTGATGGTAGTCTCCGAGAAGTTCGGATTGTAGAAAGCAGACGGAAGAAACATCTGGAACCGCTTCAGCTTCGAATCCTCCTCCCTGTATTTATCGACCTTCTCTATGATTTTGGCGAGTTCTTTCATGTTGTACTGTCAATCAAAAAGTATATTTAAAACATCCAGATCACTCACACAACTTGGCGGATTCATCGTTAGTCCTTTAACAGGAGAAGAAACCTTTGGACAACTAGAAGTCCGCGTGATTTTTGGGAGTGAGTTCAGACTGCCATATCTTGGTGCACTTTTCGCCTGAACTATTCCGAGATCCTCTTCAATCTGAAACAACTTGGTCAGAGTCTTCATTCTACCCAAAATTCTCTCACCGAATGGAATTTTCTGAGCGGAGGAACCTCAGGCGAACAGTTTGAAATCTGACTGCTGCTTTGCGAGATTCCGACGGTGAGAGAAGTACTTGGCAATGCTTTTTTGAAAATCGATTTCGGAACCTCTCCGAAGTCTATTTTCTGGCTAACTTCAGACTTCGACTCGATGGAAATGATATCTTCCTCAGCCGACAGATTCACAACATCCGCCTCTCCCGAGTTTTCAGTCACTGATTTCGCTAGATCTTCTGTTTGCAATTCAACTTCCAGAACCTGAAACAGCGTTCAATTCTTTTACTCTTCTTCTAGCTGGGCTACCTCCTTTTCGACTACTTCTTCGCTCTCCGGTTTATTCTCTGCATCCGCCGGCTCATCGTTTTCCATCTGCACAAGCTCTTTTTTCTCTTCGGGTTTCTTCGAATTTCTTCTGCGATTTCCATTTCGATGCGAACAATTCGAGAATTCAGAGCCCAAGGTACGCACGGACAGTCCGATTCTTTCCGGCACAACGACGATCTTTCCACTCTTTTTCGTTCTTCCGCCGCCCGCGTTTCCTCTTTTCTTTTCCGGAGAACTCTGGCTCTGCTGAAATGTGACCTTTTATTGCCAATGAAACTTTCCAACTCACTCCTTCCAGCTTTCTTTTTTCGTGCCAGTAGTTCTTCCCCGATGCGGCTCTGCCCTCGCTTCTGTTGTTCGAATCGTCCGAACGAATGCTCGTCGGAGAGTTTCGAACGTCTTGTGACATGTTACTCGCAACTCCTATCGGATTCTTCGGTCTCCAGGATTCGCCTTGTGAACTTCGATCCGTCCACTCGGTTTCCACACAGTTTTGGTTCGGGAACTGAAAATTTTCCTGAACCCATCTGCTTTTTTCGACACTTTTGTTGTCGTAACAAACTCTTTTTGCGGGCGGAGAAATTAGAGTTGTAGGCCCGTGATAATATTGGTTTGCGCCGGAAAAATTTTTATTCGGAGTCTGTAAGGGCTGAAAATGCGATTTTCTGACGATCAACTTGTTTTGGATACCTGCCGTAGTTCCTCGTCACTGAAAAGTGGTGTGTGACGACGTTGCATTTGTTTTTCTGCAAAAAAACCGATTGAATATCGACGATTTTCAAGAAAAACGGTCTGAGAAACGTGTCGCCACACAGCATTTCAAGAGGTTCATCGTAAAAAATGTTTTTGGGTCTCACCGCGATTTTACAAAATTTAAAGGAACTGAACGGATTCCAATTTGACCCACCCGCGAACAAGGAAAATGAAGTTTGTTCCTGTTGTTTCTGCTGTTTTTTTTTCTTTTCTCACTTGTTTCAGAAGTGTCATTCAACATTTTTATAATCATTCGCTAGAATACTTTTGCGGCCCCACTCCTGTTCCATTATGACAGTTGGCTGTTCTTACAGATGCGTTCTCTCGTTTCCGCCTTCCTCGCGATCACGATCGTCGGCGCTTCCTTGACGCCGAAGTCGCTGCATCCGGAGCCTCACCGAATGGACGAGGAGGAGTCCGTCGAGCGCCAGATCAGCGAGGCGCTCAAGGACATCAACGCCTCCCGGAACGCGATCAGAATGACTGTGGTGATGTGAGCAAGATCAATCAAAATTTTCGAATAATGATTTCTCTGCTTGGTTCAGGAACGACACGACGATGCCGACAGACGAGAAAATGCCGATGAATTTCATTCGGAGCATTGAGGATGTCTTCGGCGGCATGTTCACTGCCATCAAGAACTCCCGAGTGCCATTCTTCGACGGAGAGGAGCGCGAGACCCAAACTGCCGTCGTTGAGACCGCTCCTCAGACCACCAACCAAACCACAAATCAGGCCGCTCAAGGTAGTCTGTTTCGAATCCTTGGACACCTCCTGATCCGATCCTTCCAGACCTTATCACCCGCACCCGCACAGAGCTGAAGGAGGACATCGCGGCGGTTCATACGTACGTCCAAAACATCCAGGATTCGTTCGACGAATGGATGATCTCGAACAGACACCAAGAGTTCAAGTCAATGCTCATTGGGGGACTTTCGGCCGTCTTCGTGCTCATCGTTTACTTCCTGTTCTGCAAGTGCTGCCGCAGACGTTCCCGTATGAATCATCTCGCTGCCTTCGCCAACGACGGATTCGGATCCCGTTTCGGAGATACCGACGGACTTCTGCCGACGAAGAATCCGCGCCGCCACCCGTCGAACAGCGATGAAGACATCTAAGATTGCCCAAGATTGCCCAATTGCCCTTATTTTTGCATGCATGTACAAATATCGCTAACCCCTAAATACTTGCGTGTCACTGCACGATTATATTGACTGATTTCATGTGAATAAAAAAGCATTCCGCGAGTCATTCCCTCATCTTCGCAATGTATGCCGCAACTCCAGTCGTTGCTGCCCCTGCCCCCGTCGTCTACCCGGCTCCCGTCATGGCGGCGCCCATGGTGACTCCCGTCGTGGCTGCTCCCGTTGTTCAACAACCGTACGAGGACGCATTCCGCGGTGCGGCGGAGATGTCCCATTTTCAGAGGTCCGACCGTCGTCGTCACCGGCAACAACCAGAAGAACGACGATTGCTGCTGCTGTTGTTGTGTGTGCTGACGGGCACGTCTTCCGAATCGAAGACGTCTTCTTACATGCAACTCTTCAATCGAACTGCCGCCGAATCTCAACAAGAATGCTTTTGCGCCTGATCCCAATAAACTTGTTTTTTGTGGGTATCACCTGCGTTCCGACCGTTGCGGCGAGAAAACAGTGTTCTTCCTCCGCAACATGTGACTCTGCCCCCTTCTTTTTTGTCCGTCTGCCACGTCCGCCGTCTGCGTCTCCGCTGCTGACCCCCTCTCTCGGCGCTGTCTGTGCGAGAGAGCCGAAAACGGGGACAGCTGTACGGGACCTCCCGATCGATCGGAGACCGCCATCTGCAAAGATCTCCCTCCCCGTCCACAGCTGCCCATTCCTTTCCGTTTTCTCTTTCTGTTCTTCTCACTACAGTCGTGATGACTTCTCGCGTCGAGTGCGGCGTCTGTTTCAACACGTTCGGTGAGTTTCTCTCTTCTGATTCCTGAAGACGTCGCCCTCTCCAGACGATCTGAAACACGTGCCGAAGCTGTTGAAGGCGTGCTCGCACACCTTCTGCACGTTCTGTCTTCAAGAGTGGCTCGCGCGGCCGACGAGCAACAACGACTGTCCGATGTGTCGGCGGAAGATCGACGGGAAGTACGGTGTGGAGACGAACCTCGAATTGCTGGCGCTCTACGAGAAGATGAAGAGGAACCCCAAGTGTTCGTGCACCGACGCTCGGTTCGTCTGCCTCAACCCCTCCTTCCCCTCACTCTTTCCCTTTCAGAACCCACTTCTGTCCGCCGTGCATCGAAGAGAACTACGTGAATTGGGAGGAGCGGATCGAGGACGGCGAGCCGTTGTTCTGCATCGGCTGCGCTCGCAATCACTCGGACGCCACACTGCACAAGACAGAGTCGATGGATCCGGATCTTCTGAGTGTGACACTCGAACTCGAGGATCCCAAGAAGCAGATGCCGTCGGACGGGCGGTGCAAATGGATCCTTCTCGGATCTCTGATCACTGTCATCAGCTTCCTCGCCGTCGGAATCACCATTGTATTCATCCCTTTCTTGTGACTTCTCACCCACTTGCTTATCTGTTCACGGGCCCTTTTTCTGTCTGATTTCCAATTAAAACGTCAAAACGACTTTATTTCTCGCTTCCATTACGAATGTATGCCCCCGGCTATACTCCGACTGTCGTCCATGCTGCTCCGTACGGAGCACCGTGCTACGGTCCCGCCTATGCTCAACCGGCTCCGATGGTCGTCTCGCAGCCCGGACCGGTTGTGGTTCACGGAGGAGGCAATCGGGCCGAGTTCGGAACTTCGTGGTTTCCAGCGTAACTCTGGTTTTGTTTCAGTGACTGCTGTGCCGGAGCATGCTGCATGGCTCTCTTCTGCTGCTGCTGCCTTTGAGTCTTCTTCTAAAAACGAAATTCTCAAGCCTAATTTTAATTGGTGAATACTTCATCGGAATTCACTTTATTCTCATTATTTTGACAATGAAGGGAAACAAATGAATGGTAGAATCATGGTACATGATTATCGGAGGAGTTGTCGGGAGTTCAGACGGGAGACGGTCTGCGAGCCGGACTGTCGAGCACTGTCTTGTTCTGCATCATCAGTTGTTCTTGAGCCTTCTCCATTGCGTGTAGAACAGTGATTGCCTCGTTTTGCTTCTCTATCTCGGTTTTTTTCTCGTCTAATTTGATGCGAAGCTGCCGAATCTTCTCCATCTTCGCTGCCATCTCTTTCTCGGCTTTCCCGTTGTCCAGCGGTTCTTTCGCTGCCGCCTCTTGCATTTTCGTCTGTATAATTATCTATCAAGAAGAAGAAGAAGGATGTTTTGAAAACGTACACATTCCGGAAGCGTTACCGAGTCGGGGACATTGAAGATGTCGCTGACGCAGTACCTCTGGAAATGATGAAATTACAATAAGGAGACTAAACTCGATTGCACCTTCATCATCTTGAACCGCTTCTCGATCGACTTGTCTTTGAATGGAAAAGAGAGGAGACTGATTCGATCTTTGTCACTCAGATCTTTTAATCGGCCATCGAATTCCTTTTCGCATGCTTCCTTCCACGAATCGACGTATGCGTTGAACACTGCAACATTCAATTACACAACGGAGTGCTTCGAAAATGAAGCGAACTCACCGCTGTCACTGAATGAAACGGCAGAAAATCCAAACCACGATATTTGACTCTCGTTCGAAATTCCCGACAACTCACTCTCCATCTGCAAAATTAGTGGAATAAACAGTTGTGTGGGATAACATTTCACGGCAAACCGATGATATTAAACACGAGAAAAAGCGAATGTTTTCAAAAATTAACTATTCGCGCGTGCGTACGCAAACACTGCGACGGTACACTGCAGAAGAGGAAGCAAATAAGAAGCGAAGGTGGAAGAAGATTGAACGAAAATGAACAACCGAACCCAACAATGAGAAAAATTGAAAAAAAAAATGAATGTGAAAGCCAAAATTGTGCAAATCTCTTCTCCAAAAATTCAGAGGTTTTTATGTCGACTGCAATACACAAACCTAAATATTAGGGAATATTTTTACGAGAAAAGTTGAAATATGGGTAGAAAGTACTGAGAACAAAGAAAAGTTCAGTCAAGGTGGTCGAAGCGTTGAAAAAAAACCACGTTTCAAAATGCGCGCCACAGATTACTGTAACGCCTGCACATCAAACTTTCGATTTCACTATGCGCGCGAAATTTCAAAAAAGTCTGCTCGCTGACTTTTCCTCCTAACTTTTCGATGGGATCCGTTTGAATTTTCATTTTTTTGTCGCTCGCCAATTGTACATAAAAAGCGGAGATTTCTACTTGTTCGAAGTGAGAAAGGAGGATATAGTGTGATTCAGTTATACCGCAAATTTCAGATGGGTTTCTCGGCCATCGACCAACTGACTCGGCCGTTACTACAGCTTCACGAGTGGGATAATGGAGCCGAGCGGATCGTGCACACGACGACAATACAGATTCTTTTGTGTTTCGGTCTGCTGCTTTCGTCGAATCTGATGTTCGGTCAGCCGATAACCTGCCTCATGCTTCCGGAGACTCCGGATTCGTCCACCAACTACTTCCACGACTTCTGTTTTTATCAGGACAAACTGCGAGTCACGAATACGTAAGTTCGTTTTTAAGTCCCTGAGAAACCGCTTGTTTCGATTCAGAACGGTGCGGTCGCAAAATCGGGGCTACGTCCATGTCAATTCGATAGCCACGAAGGACGAGATCGCAGTCACCTACTACCAATGGACTCCCTTCATAATCTTCCTGCAAGTCGCTCTTTGCCTTCTGCCGGCGATGATGTGGAAGTTCTTCGGACTGCACTTCTTCCATGGCAACGACTTCGCTGCCATCATCCGTGGATTCGTTTCCCAAGAAGAAGATGATAAAATGGACGGAAACTGTGCCGATCTGAAGATTAGCTCCATGCAAACGCACCGCTGGCTCGAACTCAAAAAACGCGACCGGTCTGGCATGTACACAACGATGATGATATATGTGGCGATGAAATGGGTGACGTTCCTTTCGCTTCTGCTCCAGTTTTGCATGATGGCCGAGATTTACGCGGACGGTAGACTCTTGTGGGGTGTTCATGTAAGTGCTTGTTTTTGAATACGCATAATCAAAAAATGAATTCAGATTTCGTATGATTTGCTAAACGGAGTTTACAAGAACGTTTTCACCGGAGTTTTCCCTCAAATCGTTGGCTGTCGAACCCATCGGACCCAATTAGGCGGAGTCATAAACGAGTTCGTGATGAGATGCATACTTCCCCAGAACTTCATCAACTCGAAAGTGTTCCTTTTCCTGTACTGGTGGTATGTTCTCGCGATGCTTGTCAGCATCTTCTCGGCTGTCCAGTTCACCGCCATGCTCCTTCTTCCTAGATACCAGCGTTATGCGACGAAAGCCCTGCTTCCGGTGAGCTCATTTCCACACCTCATTCAAATCCGGCGTTTTCAGACCCAAGAGTTCTTCCTTGAGGAGGCTGGAAGAGAGCAGCACAACGTGATCGCTGGGGACAGTGACCCTCTTGAATACTTCGTCGACTATCTCGGCAACGACGGTTATCTCCTTCTGCAGTGCTCGAGTGTGCCGCTCAGCGTCGTTCGTCACAGATTCTTTGTGAACGCTCTCTACGAAGTGATTGTGGTGCAAGGAGGAATGCACGAGAAATGGCCCGAGAAACCGAAAAAGCCGGATCCATCCAAAGAAAAGGCAATCCGGAATCTGTTTGAAAAGTGAGGAGAGACGATGTCCCGAAAGATTACCGTCATCAGAATCTTCAGGGAGAAGAAAAGCAAGCGAAGGATGCCGATGGGGCCGGATGTTGAAGGCGGGTGCGACCCCCTTCTGATCCCCGTTGACTATCAGCCATCCTGCAGTTCCCAAGAGGATCGGTACTCCGAAGCGCCGGGAAAGTGTTACCCTCCCGTCTAGAAACTTATATGCACGTTTGTCTTCATGTTTCCTATTTTGCTTTCGAATACCTCTACCGCATACACTCGATTGTCGAGCTTTTCATGTTGAATACTAACTAGGTTTATTCGTATTGCTCACGCCCCGGTGATGACCTATTTCCAGTTTTATTGCATAGCTTCGAGTCAGTTTTACCCAAGAATCGCTTGTAAAATACGCTTTTGCACCGTCGAATTGCTCGTCTCTTCACATTACCATCATCACATCTTTATCATTTCACTCTGTGTACATGCTTTCCAATTTTCACCATTCGATGCCATGAATGAAAGATGAAAATCACATTATTATCATTCTGATCAAGAGCTAGAGTCTCTGCAATCGTGCCTGAGTTCGTTCCACGTTTGGGGTTCAGAAAAGTCACCTTCATCTTTAACAGGATGGGATTCAAAGTAACGGACTTGGCGACTCCGTTCTTCCAAATCAAGGGACTCGAGAGCCAGACGGAAGGCTTCGTCCACAAGAGCACGCTGTTCGTACTCACCTTCCTCTCGATCCTCCTCTCCGCCAAGCCCTTCTTCGGAGAGTCCATCGTGTGTCAGATTCCCAAGGACTGGCCGCAGTCCTCCACTGCCTACTTCCACGACGTCTGCTATTACGGCGATCGGCAACCCACCGTCTTCATGAAAACAATCGAACGATCCGGCGGAAGAGGCATCGCTCATCTGAACCTTCACACCGGAACGGCCGATTTCTACATGGTAACTTCCTCCTTTCCCCCATTCCCACTATTCCTGAACTTCCAGTGGGTTCCCTACATTCTCATTCTGCAAACGATGCTCACTCTACTGCCGGCTCTTTTGTGGAAGTTTGTCGGACTGGGATGCTTCAACGGAGCAGACTTAGTCGCCCTCTTGGAAGCTTATGCCGCCGACAAAAAGGACAAGGAAGAACTGGTTGCGGACAATTGGAGACAGCGGAAACTCGCCTTCCAGTTCCACTTATGGTCATCTGAGAAGAGGTAAATCCGTCGCAAAAAGAGGTCCCTCCCAATCCTAAGATTCCAGCAACGCGGTCTTCGGAAAGTCGCGTACTCTTCTCATTTATGTCGTCATGAAATGGTTTCGACTGTTTCTTTTCATCGCGCAATTCTGTCTGATAGCGAATCTGTTCGAAGGCGGAAATCTCCTCTGGGGCATTCAGGCGATATTAAAGTTCTGGGGCGGAAAGCTCGAGAATCCACTGACAGGGGAGTTCACTCTGCTCGCCGGATGTAGTGTGCACCGAATGGTAAGAGGATCGGATGGACATCTGGCTGGAAATAAGAAGGTTTCCAGCAAATGTCAACGGGTATCAAACCCATGACGACTCGCGTGAACACAGTGAAGACGAGCTGCATTCTCGCGTCGAACTTCCTGTACGCGAAAGTGTTTCTGTTCCTCTACTGGTGGTTCCTCGCCGGTATCCTCTTCTGCCTTACCACTGCCATCCGATTCACCGCCATCCTTCTCAGCGCCAAATACCGCCGATACTGCTTCCAGTCTCTGATCCCGGTAAGATCCTGTTCTCTCTTCCGAACTTTCTGGTTTTCTAGACCCAATCGCACTACATCACGAGATACGGCCAGCCACATCCGGACCTGAATCTCGGAATGAAAGAACCGATCGATTATCTGAGTGATCATGTCGGGTAAAAGAGTTCCTTCACATCGAGAATCCAGAAGAATTTCGCTTCAGCAACGACGGATTTCTTATGATACGATTCGTTTTCGACACTCTCCACTACCACGGAATTCAAGTACTGACGGGTCAAATTTGGAAACTGGTCGTTGTGCAAAACGGCATCCACTTCGAAGAACAGCCGGAAGAGGAGAACGAAAAGAAGAAGGAGCCGCGATCCAAAAAGAAGGGGGAAGACGGCGGGGGAGACCGTCACCAAGGCGGAAAGTGAGTTCGGAATTGAGGGAAGGTGCAGAGAGAACCGCCAGCTTGTAGGGACGAGAAGGGGAAACCGTCCTCGATGAGCATGATTGAAGAAGATCAGGATGAGGAGAATGGACCGTCGCAGACTGTCGGAAGGACGAGTTCCATGGGCTCACTGAGCACCGTAAGCGCCTGATCAGAGGATTTCTACAAAACAGGCCGTTTTTCAGAGCTCCACCGCCGAAGCCATAGACCAGCCACTCCTGCTTCCCAAGATCTGAAGCTGTTTTATTCTAGTTTTTTTTCCATTTGTATTAGTTTTCTCGATTTGAGTCCTCCTGTCCCTATCCTCCCAGTTTTACCTTTTGTCGCTCGCTCTCGACTGTGCCAATCACTTCCATGCCTTCTCGAAAACTTACACTGTGTCATTCTCATTACCATTTCATTCTTAGTACGGTTTTCGAGTAATCAAGCCAGATTATCATTTCATAAACGAATCGGTCACAGTCATGAACTGCTCGCTCTCTTCAAGTTTCTCTCCGAGAGCAGTTCCCGCTCCATCTGCTGGATCCGTGTTCGGAGATCCTCGATCGTCTTTCCGTCGGTCTCGATCTTCTCGCGGCACTTCTGCAGCTCGCTCGCCTGATCCTTCAGAAACTCGTTTTCGGCTCTCAGTTGTTCGTTGACCTCCGAGCTCACCGGCTCGGCGGTCTCTTCTATACTCGGCTCCTTCCGAAGAACAGCTTCGACTTGCGCCGGCGAGATCGGACTCGACACGTGGATCGACGGAGGATCGCACGGAATCGAGTGCATCGTCTGGACGACGGCGTTGCGGCGAGTTCCGTCGATTTCGGCCAGTTTCGAGAAGACGTGAAGGGGCGGGGCGTCTGAACTTTCGGAAGAGTCGGAAGTGTGGTACAGTTGCTCGGCCAGCGATCGTTTCTCTTCCTGAAAACGGGAAGAAGGGAGTCAGAAGACGTCGGGTGGTTCTCACGAGGAGCAGGTCGTAGTTGTGTCGGAGAGTCTCCGCCTCCTCTCTCGCTCGGTTCCTCTCGTCTCGCACTGCGCTGCAATCATCGGAACAGTTCGCTGGAGCGCACTTGCCGCCTCACCTCCAACGAGTTCGCCACTCGGCCGTGCAACTCGACCACCATCTCATCGTCTTCTCCATTTGCGCCGCCCGATCTCGAGCCTCTTGCAGCTCGCACAAACGAATCCTTTCGCAAACGTCCCAATCGGTGTGCTGGCAACGACGGACCGCCCAAGTGCGCAAGAAGTGCATGTCAGTGTCTGAAACGGGGAAGAACGTCTTCTGAACGGCGCACGTCTTCCGAAAACTCACCATTGCTGTCCACGTATCGATTGCTTATCGAAGCCACCGAATCAGCCATCGAGAGAGGGGGGAAACGACGAAGCGAGCGGACGTAAAGTGGAAGAAGCGGAGAGGCTAGTGACCGGTTGGGACGAGCAGCTGTCGCCGCTGTAACACAGCGCCCGCTCGTTTCGAGTTTCCCCCCGTCGACGTCACTTATTTAGTGCTGGAAAACGCTTCCGGTCATGCTTTTCAGCCGGAAGACCCGAAAATCAGACGAGAGTGATGAGTGTGTTCGCAATGTTTATGTACAGAGACAATTCGTGGAAATATTGTGTACAGAAGACGTGCTCGGAAGACGTTCACTGGCATCTGACGGATCGGAGAGAGATGCTCGAGTTGTAAGGACGACTGCTCGGCGACTTGCGAGCCCTGCGAACCGGCTCATTCAGGAGGGACAGGAACTCCTGGGACAAGTCGATCTGGAAATGAGAACGGATCAGAATGTTCAGATCTTCTTTTCTCGCACCTCATCGTGCGGCAGAGAGCAGTGGAAGTGAGAAAGGTTCGGTGTGTGGCAGTGGAACTCTTCCACGTGGCTCAGCAACGCCTTCTTCATCTGCGATTCTGTCGTCGCTTTCAGCGAGCTGCCGAACTCGATGGTCAGTGTCTCGAGAAGAGGTCTTTGCGAGTACGGAATTGCGATTTGAAACGCTTTCTGAAGTGCCAACTGGGCGTCATACTTCGTGCCAATCTCGAGAGTGACGTGGCATGTTGGCTGGCCTGAAAACAAAAAGGATTGCTCCCGGTGAGGCTCGAACTCACGACCTTCAGATTATGAGACTGACGCGCTGCCTACTGCGCTACGGAAGCGGCGAAAGCGAGCGGGTCGGAGTACGGAGAAGAAAAAGAGGAAAAGAGGCGGAGGAGACACTCACAGTCGAGGAGGACATGGAACATGTTGTAGACGAAATAGTGGTTGGTGGTGTGTTCTCCGCGTTCCGAAGGCTTTGGCTCCACCGATTGATTGTAGCACAGCTTCATCGACTTGTTGGCAGTGTTCATCGTGACGACGACGTGCTGCTCATCTGAAGTGGACGCCTCCAGGTGACGAAGGGTCCTCTTGTGCTGGGCGACGAGCGAGTTGCATCTCTGGTGGATAGCGCTGAGCTTGTGAGCACTCTTGCTCGACGCCTCCCGGATCTTGATATTCACCGTTCGCAGCGAGAATCTCGATCTTTTTAGGACGTGGAATAGTTGTGACGTGGATTTTTGCGGGGAGATGTCCAAATCGAGTGTTTCGGTGCACGTGGCGTACTTGATGACGTCTTGCCAATCGACTTGCTCCATATTCAATTGGGTCACGCGGTCATCTTTGAAAGTGAACATGACGACGGCGTCTGAAAGAGAGCGGGAATAAGAAGATATGCAGAAGACGTGCGAAGACTCACTCTGCTCGAGAACCTTCACTCGAATCGCTTTGATCTCTTTGTAGATGATCGTCTTGACGAGCATTCCGAGATGTCCGTCCAAGTGGCTCACATTGACGACGTCGGTCATCGGAAGGTGTCGGCAGACGGCGGAGAGCACGTCGACAGGCAGACCTCCGAAGATGCCGAGCGCCGATTCGGAGAGACTCATTTCTGAAACTGGAGACTGCGTCCGCGTCTTCAGGAGACGAAGATAAGACGGAAAAAAGGGAAAGTGGAGGTGAAAGTGCCTGGGAGCGATAAGAAAACACCTTTTGTCATCGAAATGATACTGTTGGCACGTGCTGAAACGAGAGTCAAACAATAGAGAGTGCAGAAGAAGAAGAAAACGGGGCACCAGAGCCAAACAAACAACAACAACATGGGAGAGCTTCCCTCGAAGTTGCCTGTTGACGGGCGAGTCGCCTGACTGAATGAGCGGGACCTGTCTTGTTAAGAAGGGCGGTGCCTTGCCCCGGGCATCAGTGGGCGGAGCCACGCAACAACGACACAACACAAAAAAGGGGGGAAACTATTGGAGACACCGGTGCACATTTCTTTGACAGGCGCGTCGAATTCACGTCCCTCCGCCGCGTGTCTGCGTCTCTCCGCCCCGCACGCTCTCTCGCCGCCTGACCATATGATCGAGAGCAGAGACGGGTGGAAGAAGAGAGTCTAAAAACAGAAATCCGACGGGTTTGCGAGCACAAACACTCGTAAACTGGTACTGGCTGGAACAGGTCACTCGCTGGCTTATCGGCGAAAAAACGGAAAAGAGTGACCGAATTGACGTCACGATTCGTACAGTTGTTGACAGTTTCTGGAGGGAAAACAGCGCGGGTTTCGTGGAAATTTGAATGAAACGATCGAGAAGGGAGGCAGGTTTCGTGGAAGCGACGGAGTGCGCCAAATCGACGACGACGGTGATGACACGGTTGTTGTAGTGTTTGTAGGCTGCAGAAACTGCAGAGACACAACTAGAAGGTTCCCTGGCAGAAGACGTAGTTTGTAGAGAAGACGTGGCATTCTGAAGAGAGATCTGAGAGTTCAAAGATGATTTCACTCAAGTGTTCGGTTTCAGAAAGATCAAAAGTGCGTTACAGCTCGCGCTTTCCGGTCGATTGAGTTTCCCTCATTCCACTTTACAGCGACCCTTCCGATGAGTCATCCACTGCTTCCGTTCCTCCTCTCCTTCGTGTTTGAATCTTTGTTTTTCGCACTCGACGGACCATTCCGTTCCGAGCCGCCCGTCGGTCTGTCCGTGACACGAGACGGCAATGACGACGACAACGGGCGGCTCTTCCCGCCCGCCCGGCGGTCCTTATCGCACTTTCGTCGTCGTTTTCTGTCCTGTGTGCACCCACAACGGACCCAAGTGACGTGGCACAACGATACGGTTTCGCTCGCGAGAAGAGCGAGATTGCCTGCTCTCGTTTCTTTACTCGTTCGGGGCAAATCCAATCGTACTAACGTTCTGATCGAGGCGAGAGGAAGGCGAAATGTGTAAGAAAAAGGGGGCAAGAAATTGTGTTTCGTAGGCCTACAATAATGCTGTGCCAGGCAGCGATGACACATACGAAACGGCCGCCGACTACATCTTTACAGTATAAAACGGAGCCCCCGAGCACCAGTTGTCCCAACTTCCGACTCCACTCCGACGTCTTCTACTTGCCCTTCTTCCGAGTATTCCGGAAGGCGCGAGATGTGTGTAATGAAGCAGATAGTCGGTTATTAGGGAGCACCGAGCCGTCCCAATAACTGGCTCTCCTTCATTTCACACTCGACGCTGCCCCCCATCCCTTTCGGTGGTGCATTCCCTTTTCTCGAGCTCGAACCGACGGATCTCTCTCTTTATTTCTCTCGTAGCAAACAAAACAGGGCGCCGAGTCGACGGGCGATTCGTGGAATCGGCAGCTCTCGCTCGTTTCGGGTCGAGTGGCGCAGCAGCGAGGAGAGCCTTCGAAACAGTTATCACGAGAGATCCGCGAAACACTTTCGAAACACGCTCGCTCGAAAGACCAACGAACGAAATATTTAGCGGGTGGGCTCATTGAGCATTCGGAGCTCCGCGATGAAACTGCACACGGCGTCTGTTTTTCGAGCGTTCCGCTCTTCCGATTGTTCGCCACTAATTGGCGGGAAACTGGAGACTTTTGAAATTCAAATTAGCTGATGGGCACACAGACAACAAACACGCACGGTCTCTCTCTCTCCGAAAACATTGCGTTTTGTGTATTTGCGCACTCAGCTCGCGGAGCCCCTCCCACGGGCTCCCACCTCCGGCTCCTCATTCCGTCGTTTCGTCATGGCTACCTGGGGTGAGTGTGTTCAAGGATCCTCAGGATCTTCTGATCTTTCAGAACATGAACTCCGCGAGATGTTCTCGCTCCACGACAAGGACATGAGCGGCTTCATCAGCAAGGACGACGTCATCTGCATGCTTCTGGGCGCCGAGAAGGACGACAAGAAGGATCCGATCTTCAAGACGAACCTCAAGTTCCTCATCCAGGTCATCAAGGAGGCTGACAAGGACGGCGACTCGAAGATCACTTTCGACGAGTTCAAAGATTACATCAACAAGGTCACCGCCTAACTCTTCCTGTTTTCACCCGTTTATTCTTTCTTTCTTCATGTGTTCTTCTAAATACCTATCAAGCTACAATTTGAAAATCAACAATTTCTGGATCAACAATAAAGTTATTATGAGATACTGAAATCGCGCAACGACCACTTTTGATCTTCCGATTTCCGGGTTGGCGCCTCAAACGTCGTCCGTTCGGGAGGAAACGAGTTGGGTTGCTCGGCGAGCTGCTCCAAAGTGACGTCCTTCTTCTGGTAGTCGTACAACCACAATCCGGCGAATCTGAAACGGGCCGTGAGATCTTTGATGCCTGGAAACCTAATCTGTTTGTTCGCGAGAGCAGCGTGTCAAAAAGATCTATTGATGAGTTCACGAGGGGAAGTTACAGGCGAAAAGTGGTTGTTTGCTCATTTCATTACGATTTTATCACGCGAGTTTCAGGAGGTCACAAGGTGGATCTATTTGCGCAGTGAAACTGTTTCGAGCTGGGAAAAAGATATGAATCCGAAAGAAGCATTTTTTGAATTCAGAAGATCTATTTGTCATTTTCCGTTTGTTTCTCAGCTTATCAAGCAGCTGTTAACAAGCAATCCAAATATTTTGTTCGCTCACCGTGAACACTGCTCGTAGTACGCCTCGGCCATGTCGGAGAACTGCTCGATGCCCAGTCGGATCGACGTCGTCGTCGGATCCACGCGGCATCTGCGGAGCAGCTCGTCAGCGAGCTCCTCTCCCAGATTCTCCGGGTACAACTCTTTGAGTCCCTTTTTCACGTACTTCTGCCGGTAGTGGAACACTTGTCGACACAACTTCTCGATTACTTCGAATGGAACTCGCACCAGCGGCTCTTTCCGCGGCTCGAACCGGACGACGCCGACGTCCACCTGGGGTCTCGGCACGAAACAGGAGCCGGCGATTTGGAAGACCATCTTGGGTTGGGACACGTATTGAGCCATGATGGAGATGCGAGATCGAGAATCGCAGGCGATCGGGGAGCACAGACGTTGGGCGACTTCCAGTTGGAAAGTGAGCGTGAGAGGGACGCGGCCATACTGCCAAACGCCTCGACGATACGACATGTCGCGTAGATACCTGGAAAGGGAGGATCAGAGTACGATCGGAGAGGGATCTCACTTGATGATGAGTGGAGAGGCGATGTTGAAAGGGAGATTTCCGATGACGTGCATCGACGGAAGCGTCGAATCGTGCCAATCGACAGAGGGCGGACGCTGCGGCTCGTTCTGAAGGGAAGAAGTTGGGATGGGAAGGAAGGCAAGTGCGAACCTTCCAGATGTCTCCGATCTCTGTCCGCAACGCATCCTGATGATGGATGAACATTCTCGAATCGGCGGCCTCCGCGAGATGCTGCAGTGGCGGAATGAATCTCGAGTCGATCTCGACGACGTCGAGCCTTCCGGCGCCCGCCTCCAGAATGCCCCTCGTGATGCCTCCGGGCCCCGGTCCGATCTCGATAACCCAGTCTTTCTCAGCCACTTTCGCGTGTTTCACGATTTTCCTGGTGATGTTCATGTCCATTAAGTAGTTTTGCGAGAGGATTTTTTTCGCCCGTAACCGGTACATGTGAATGAAGTCGCGGAGTGCCGGAAGTGGCGGAAGACGTGACGTCATCTGGAGACTCTCATTTCGATCCGCCCTCACCCTTTTTTCTCGAAAGTAGAGGTACTCTGCCTTTTTACAGCGTTCAAGATGGACAATTCAATCTAATTGTGACTTTTATTAACCAGGGAAATACAGTTTACTTAAACAGGAAGGAGCAAGAAATTATTATGAAATCAAAGATTTTCAGACCAAAAAACTGAGAAGGAAGCAATAAATACGAAGAAAACGAGTTGAGGGGGACACAATAAAGCCATCGGGTGAGAGAGAAGTTTCTGAAGCATCGAGTACCTAGCACAACCACAGAAAAACGCTCATCAAGAAAAATTTCATCATCGAATCGAGGGGAATGACTACGAGGAAGGAGTAGCAGGAGCAGAAGCGAGTTCACTTTTTGACCGTTTTCTCGAGGTCCTCACGAAGAAGGTCGACGAATTCTTTGTAGGCACGCTCCAGATCGTCGTTCACGATCACTTGGTCGAACAGCGTCGGGTCCTTCTCGACTGAAAACACGAGTTCAGAAGATGTGCTTCTTCGAGATAAACCCACTTTCGACGAGGTCTTCGGCGGCATGCTTCAGACGCTTCTGGAGACTCTCCTCGGTCTCGGATCCTCTTACTCGCAGTCTTTCTTCCAGCAGCTTGATCGACGGCGCGCGGATCAGGATGTATCTGGCGTCGAGATGGCTGTTCTTGATGTTGCGGACACCTTGCAGCTCAATGTCGAGCACACAGATCTTTCCGCTGTTTTCGATCTCTTCGACGGTCTTTTTGCTGTAATCAGTGGTTGTTCCGTCTGATAAGCGGCACAAACAACCTCGTTCCATAGGTGTTCCCGCTGAAGGTGGCGAATTCGAGGAACTCTCCGTTCCGGATCATCTCTTGCATCTTTTCTTTTTCCGTGAAGTAGTAGTGCTGTCCGTGCACTTCTCCCTTTCTCGGTTGTCTCGTTGTGTCTGAAACACTGAATTTTGTTGGGATTTCGAGAAGTTCCGCTTACGGGAGACGCTGAAAACGAAGCTGTTCGGGAACTCCTTCATTGCTCTTGTCAGGATCGTGCTTTTTCCGCCACCCGACGGTCCGGACAGAACGATCGGTCGGCACGGCATTTTCCGAACTGAAAATGCACAAAAGTTGGAGCATGCAGTGAAATTCCTTGTGAAGAAGCCCTCAATGACATACCAAGAGTGGTGAATATGGCAGATGTTAGCTTCATGGCAAAATGAGTTTCATGAAAATACGGGAGCAAGTATTTGTTAGTGGCAAAATGATCCCCGAAAGAATCGAAGCGCGTGAGGGTCTAATTTCAACAAAGGTGCTGGGCACGAGTTGCGATAGGGCGCGTTTGAGTGCCAGTGCGCGCCAGAAATTCGCGGAGTTTGGCCTAAATTTTGCGCTTATCAGATGACGAATGTCTCGTGCGGGAAACTGTGCGAGAAAACAGGAATGACGAGGGAAATTTCGGGCACTGTGAACTTTCAGATACAGTGAACATACAACTCCGAGCACTTTGGTGGGCCTAAAAAGGAAGGAATTGTCAAAGTTGAAGAGCTGGGTAATTGAAAAATGATTTCAATTCATGAAGACCAACATCTAAAAGGAAACCCTTGTATTTTTGGGACAAAACGATGAAAATTTTCCAAAATCTCAACGAGGCCTAAAATTTTCGACTAGCGGAAGTTAGTCCCCGCTCATGAATCCGATAAGGCCACGCCCCTTATGGCAAATTTTCTTCCGTAGATGCAATTGGAAAAGTGGAATGTGAATGCTGTGCTTGGGAGTTAAATAAAGATTGAAGATTGAATCGCAAGAAGCTTTCGCGTCCGAGGCAGGAAGCCGATTGAAAAGCCGAAAAATGTGGAGAGTGGGGGCGAGTGAAAGCCCGAACGCGCGCATACAATCCACGTCGTCACTCTCGTCTCGTCGTCTGGAGTCTCTCGAAAACCGGAACTCTCTCGTCGCGAATGGTCCGCGGAAACGCAGACAGAGAAAGCCTCCAGAACGCACGGAAATCGGACTGTTCTCTACACGCTTATCAGGAAAACAGACGTTTTTTTCTCGATACGAACGCATAAAAAAGGCAATGAAAGTGCGTTTTCGATGACCAACCTTCACGACTTCGACTTCGTTTTTTCGCATGATGGAGCAAGAATAAAGTGTACATTCTGGCGGGAGAATGGATAGAAATGAGCAGTCGCGGAGCCCCGAAAACTGGCCTAATCCCCTTTTTCTGTCGCATATTCACTGATCACGAGGCCCGCGGATTATCAGTGAGCTCACTTCATTCATTCGGAAAACTCACAATATTCCTGAATTATGGTCATCTTTGAGGGGCTTTCGAGTGTCGAAATTGTGAGTGGGAGCGTTTGTATGTGTGTATGAATGTTGCAAATTATTTGGGGCGGGAAGAGGGGCCTTATCAGTGTTTCGTGTTTCAAGTTATCACGTGTGATGGAAACCGGACAAAAAACAGAGTAAACGGCGATAGTTCGGGGGTCAAAAATGTCATCAAATGATGAGAAAACTCACTTTTAGGCTGCGGCCAGAACCAGAAGACACGAGAGGTGGCGTGCATGAATACCTCAACGACGGGCCCTTATTTATACTCGCAGCCCCCTCGTCTAAATCTTATTTATCCGGCGGAGACCGCTTATGACGGAAGAGCCGGCTGATAAACAGCGCGCTGTGACTCCCGGATACACAAGCCATTAGGCGAGATTGGAATATGAATCCGGATTAGATAGATGCGATCCGATCGGAAACTAAGCAAGAAATTCGGTTCATTTTGAACAAAAAAATCGTTATTTACAGATTGGTATTAGTGACAGAAATGTTCTATTCGTCGTCGGAAGTGACAATGTCCTCCTGCGATTCGTTCATTCGGCGTCCAAAACTCTGCTCCACAGCCAGTTGGCGACGTCTTTCGGCAGCACGCGCTCGCTTCAGAGCTTTCTCGCGGCTCTCTCTTTGCATTGCCAGGTTCAGGTCGGCTGTTCGGTACTTGCAAAGTCTCTTGTCCTTGATGATCACCTCCTTCACGCCGACTAGCCGCTTGCCTCCACTCGGCGAATTCTGGTACTCCGCCGTCTCTCCCAACCACGTGCGCAGCGGTTTCACACGAGTTCTTTTCGATCTTCTGATGCCGTCAGTAGGTGTCTCCGGAGCAACTGAAAAAGAAGATAGATTGAAGAAAAGCAATGACTGATATAAAACGTACTGAGCTCTCTCTTGGCCAGCATCATTTCGACCTGCTTCTTCTTTCTTCCGTAACGAGGCTCCTGTTCGTACGAGTAATCGAAGCTCGGAGAATTGGCAACAGACGAGGACTGCGCACCGCCGTAACGTCGGCTTCTTGCTGCTCGACGATCTTCGAGTCCAGGAGTGTTCACAGTGGCAATCGAGTCGCTGAGCAGCGCGACACGTCTTCTCGTCTGCTTCTTCTTCGGTTTCCGAGTCCGATCTTCTTCTTCTTCTTCTTCGTCTTCAAACATTGGCGCAGCGGCTTCATCGTCAGGATAATAATCGTCAGAGGGATTACATGAGTGATGATGGTCTTGGACATCGGAAGACGCGGACGGGCGATTATCGGTGACGGAAAGAGCGTTCATATCGTCTGCCACGTTTCCCAACGATCGATTGCTCGTCTGAAGAGTCGGGTCTTCTGGACCTTCGGGATATTCGATGACTGCAGGTCTCTGGATGCCCTCCTCTGCTTTGAATTCTTCGGGGACGTCTATATCTTCGAACATTCTATTCTTCGTCGGCGTCGAGACCGGAGTTCTTCTTCTGTTCATCTTCTCCGCTTCCAGCAGTTCGTTGCTTTCCGAGGGAGTTTTGTGTTTGGCGATCGAAGAGAACGTGGGTTTCAGGTAGTTTTTCGACGGCGTCTGCTCGGCAATCGGGCTATGAACGCTCGTCATTGGATTCATTGAGATTCTCATTAAGGAAGCCTGTCGACGTCCTTTTTCGATGGAAGAAGCTGCTTCCTGACGAAGGCTACTGACCGGGCGACGACTCGATCTGAAATTATTCGAATGGTCAATATGAAATGCTGTTATTTATTTACTTTGGTGTCACCGAAATCTCCATTGGCACCGCTTCATTGTCTTCGGGAATCGGCGAGACTCGAGATCCGTTCACAGAGACAGGCTCGACGTACGAGGATCCGTTCGCCTCGATTGTCAGCTCCTCGGCTATCGAGAGCATGTCGATCGTCTTCTCTTTGTCGGATTCTGTGCTCAGTCGATTCGCACCCAACTTGGATCTGGGAGGTGTGGCCACAGTCGCACGCATCTTTTTGCGGTTGTTCTTGAAGAAGTGGGCTCCGGGCGACGGAATGTCCTCGATCATGCTGCTCATCAATGAGCTCGTCAGATCGGCGACACGTTTCTCTCGTTCTCCTAGCCCAATTTTTTTCGATTTCCTTCGCTCTCCGCCCTGTATCGTCTCATTCGCAGTGGGAACGTCATCGGAGATTTGAACGAGGGTTTTCTCTTCAGCCAGTTGAGTGACAACTTCCGGGTCTTCTTCTGTCGTTTTCACGGACGTTCCGTGCATACTCTCTGTTTGATCCTTCGCCGATTGGACGATAAATGTTCCTTGTTGGTTTTCCGTTGGGTCCGTCTCTTTGATGAACGTGCCTTGGAGACTGGCCGATTGGTTCTGTCCTTTGGTGAACGTTCCCTGAAGACTCCCTTCCTCTCCGTTCTTCTCCAGTGTGAAGGTGCCTTGCAGGCTTCCATCCTCTCCGTTCTTCGCCACTGTGAACGTTGCGCCTCCTTGGCTTTCTTCTTTTTGGATGGTATGCGTCTTTTGAAGAGATGACTCGTCATCAACACACACCGGAATCACCACTGTCTTCTCCTGCGAAGTCGTCTTTCGGTTGTCGAGCCGGTCAGTGTTGACAACGTGAGAGATGTCCAGAATGCGTAGAGATTGCATCGAAAGGTCCTTGTTTCCCTTCGGAGTAGAGCAACTCAGTCCGGCTTTTCCACTTCCTTTTGCGTGAACACTCGGAGGCCCCAGTATCGACTTTTCGTTCAGATGCCTCGGAATAGTGGGGATGGCGAAGACGTTCTCCTTTTTCTTCTTTCTCTCTTGAGCACGAGCACCGTCGTCTTCGTCTTCGCTTTCTCGTGCCGAATATTCCGAGAGCGCACACATTTCACCGAATGTCTTTGCTCCGAACTTTTCCTTCTGAAGACGAGCCCTCGCCTGTGCATGCTTTTGAAGAGTGCGCTCTTCTTGTCGACGAAAAATCTCCGCTTCGGGAACACCTTGCTTCCTCCACATTCTTTCCTCCATGTCAACAGTACAGTTTACTACGGATTCATCCTAAAATTTAAAATTTAGATCGCTATTTTCAGTACTTACGATATGACTCACCATGGTCCTTTCAGCCAAATAGGACGGTTCTCCTTCAATACCCGCGTCTCGGTAAATCACCTCGGGAATGATTCGCTGAAAATTCAAGTTTCGAGAGAAATTCGATAAAAAAAATTAGCTTACCCTTCCGGGCACGATGGTGCTCTGGAAACGGGTGTTCCGTAAATCGTTCATCGCGCGACGACACTAACACGAAAATATTTATGTCAAGAGGTCACGTCGAAATCGCCTAGTTCACGTCGACAAGTCACAATTGTGAAGAAGGAAATGATCGCTCTAGCAAGGTCGAAAGATCCCAAAATTCGAATGTGGCGGCTGGGTGCGGTGGAGCGCGATTGCTGTGTGCGTTTATTTCGTGCGGGAGACCGTGACAGATGCGTGTTTGTGTTCAAGCGGGCGGTTCGAAACTGTTGGAGAGACCCTTTTATTGACACGTGATTCCGAATTTTGACAATCAGTCAATCGAAAGACTCTGAACATTTCCAAGGCCACAGTGCCTTTTCTTCACTCTGCCTGGCACTTTCTCACAGCTCCTATTATCCATATTCTCACTTTCTCTCGTTTGTTTTCACACTTTTCTCTTATTTGTGTTTTCCTTTTTAAAATGAGTTTGTTGATCACAGAATATCTCAACAAGAGTACATAAGATTCGTTGAGAGTCTCATATCCCGTCTGTCTTCCTATTCTGTATACGAACTCTTCGACGTTTCCAAGAGTTTCGTCAAAACGCGCGGTCATCTTGTTTTTTCTCTTCCAAATCCCTTTCTCTTCTCAATTCATTCTCTCTGCCACTTCGTTTCTCTGTGTCTCTCAGCAGAAAGAGAGAAGCGAGCAATTTTTCTCGTTTCTCACGTCGCCGACCAAATCGAAGCGTGTTGTTGACAACCCTCTCTGTCCGTTTTCAGCCTTCCTTCCGTTTTCGTCGTGACTTATCTTGTCAATACTGTTTTCATCGACCAATAATCTCTTTTCTAGCCGAAAACGATGAGTTCTCTCAACAAGCTCGCCATCGATCAACTTAACCTGGCCGGAAAGCGCGTCCTTATCCGCGTTGACTTCAACGTGCCGCTCAAGGAGGGCAAAATCACCAACAACCAGCGCATCGCGGCCGCTGTCCCGACTATCCAGCATGCGCTCAAGAACGGCGCCAAGTCCGTCGTGCTGATGTCGCACTTGGGACGTCCGGACGGAAGACGTCAGGACAAGTACACACTGAAGCCAGTCGCTGAAGAGCTCAAGACTCTTCTGAACAAGTCAGAATTGTTTAAAATTTCAAACATTGTTTATAGTTTTTCAGGGATGTCACCTTCCTGAACGACTGCGTCGGAGCTGACGTTGAGGCAGCGTGCGCCGATCCTGCACCAGGATCCGTTATTCTACTCGAGAACCTCCGCTACCATCTCGAGGAAGAGGGCAAGGGAGTCGATGCGTCCGGAGCTAAGGTCAAGGCTGACGCGGCCGCCGTGAAGAAGTTCCGCGAGTCGCTCACCAAACTGGGAGACGTCTACGTTAACGACGCCTTCGGTACGGCTCATAGAGCTCACAGCTCGATGGTCGGAGTCGAACATTCGCAGCGTGCCAGCGGATTCCTGCTCAAAAACGAGCTCTCATACTTCAGCAAGGCCCTGGATAACCCGGCTCGTCCGTTCCTGGCCATCCTCGGAGGAGCCAAAGTCGCCGATAAAATCCAGCTGATCAATAACCTTCTCGACAAGGTCAACGAGATGATAATCGGCGGAGGAATGGCCTTCACCTTCCTGAAGGTTGCTCAGGGAGTGAAGATCGGAAATTCGCTCTACGACGAGGATGGAGCCAAGATCGTCAAGGAGCTTCTCGAGACCGCCAAGGCGAAAGGAGTACAGATTCATCTCCCAGTTGATTTTGTTGTTGCCGACAAGTTCGCCGAGGATGCCAACTCCAAGACTGTCACTGCTACCGAAGGTGTTCCGGACGGATTCCTCGGACTCGACGTCGGACCGGAATCCTCAAAGATCTTTGCCGCCGCCATTCAGCGAGCAAAGACCATTGTCTGGAACGGACCGGCCGGAGTGTTCGAGTTCGACAAGTTCGCGAACGGAACGAAGTCGCTCATGGACGAGGTCGTGAATGCCACCACCACCGGAGCTATCACCATCATCGGAGGAGGAGACACCGCCACCGCCGCCAAGAAGTACAACACTGAAGACAAGGTCTCGCACGTTTCGACGGGAGGAGGCGCCAGTCTCGAGCTTCTCGAAGGAAAGGTGCTGCCAGGAGTCGACGCACTCTCCGCTGCTCAATAATTTCCTATTATTTTCTTATATTGGCCTGGTGCCAGTAGAACCCAGTATTTATTCCGCGCTCTTCCCATAGATTGAGTCCCTTTTCCATGTAACAAAGAAAGTCGTACATAAAGATTATGAAAGTCTAACTTGTTCTTCTTATCTCCTGAAGCGCCTTCAGTCGACACCTACAATACTTCTTCCGTCAGTAACAACCTTAAGAAACCCACCCTCCTTCTCAGATGTCCGCCCCGAAACTGTACGCAGCCCACGTTCCTCTCACTCCGATCTCTCGCATTCTTCTTGGAATCGGGTCGGCGGCGGCTGCAATCACAGATCCGAAGAGGGGCGACATGGTGGCCGCGATGGGCGAAACAACAGCGATCGGACCGATTCTAGAGAATATCCGGAAGAGGATGGAATCAGACGTCGTCGGCAGACGACTTCTGGCCGAGAAACCGCGGATCTCGAACGAGACGATCGACAGAAAATGGTTGGCCGGCCTTCCGGAGGGAACCCTTGGAAAATTGTATTCTGAGTGAGTTACGAACTTTGTATTATTCAAAAAAGCTATTTTAGCTTTCTTTCCCGCCTGAAAACGTCTCCAGATGCGCGACCGACGGTCAAATACATCGACAATCTGGAGCATTTGTACGTGATGCAAAGGTGGGCTTTTCTTCTGAATTCACTCGGAAAACAGACAATCTACTTTTCAGATATCGAGAAACCCACGATTTCACGCACATCGCACTCGAGCAGAAGACGAATATGCTCGGAGAAGTCACTGTGAAGTACTTTGAAGGCATCCAGTACGGACTGCCGGTGTGTGTCACTGGAGGCATTTTCGGCGGCGCCCGGCTCCTCACAAAGTACTGTTCATCAAAGAAACAACGCACTCATTCGTTTTCGACTTTGCAGAAACCGCCAAGAGCTCCTCGGAAAGAACCTTCCGTGGGTGGTGTGGCAAGCGACGAACGCGCGATTCTTCCTGGCTTTCGACTGGGAGAATCACTTCGAAAAGCCACTCATCGATGTCCAAAAAGAGCTCAATGTGGAGCCGCTGTCTGCGGAAGCCTAAAATCGCATGTCATTAAACAGTAGTCTCCAATTCCTTCAATAAATGTTTTTTTATTAGCGTTGGTCGGTCGCCGACTCTCGAATAGACTTTGAAATGCCGAAAAGCGTCATCAATTAAGGTTTTTCTATTGTCCTACTTCATTATATTGTAGGATTAACTAAGCTGATACTTGCGTTTCAAACCCTGAATTTCTCATTTTTCGGTTGAGAGTCCACTCTTCCAAAAAAAAAATATTGCGTTGCTCTGTTTCTGCGCGCGGCGCCTTTGCAGAAAAGGGCGCCGCGCTTTGCAAAACTGCAAAAGTGGGCGTGGCTACGTAAATCGACACGTAGAAGTGCACTCAATTGAGTCATCCGCATCGATTTCGCGCACTTCCTCCGTCTCCAACTCGTTTTCTTTTCGTTCTCCTTGTCTTTTCTATTCGAATTGGTTCATTTTAGGGTAAAAGAGGAAATCATGAGCGGGGAAGACATCAAAAAGCTCAACAAAACCGTTAACGGTCTCGCTGAACGACTGAATGCCGCGATGAGCAAGGGGACCAAAAAAGCGAGCAGCGTCCCGACATCCGGTTCCTTCACTTCTTCTTCTGCTTCTTCTGAACCGAAAAAAACCGGTCCGTATCGGCAGAAAATCGAAAAGCTTAGTGGCGAAGTGGTTGACTCGAACCCGTACAGCCGTCTGATGGCCCTGCAGCGCATGGGAATCGTGAAGGACTACGAGAAGATCCGCGAAAAGACCGTCGCAGTCGTCGGGGTCGGAGGCGTGGGCAGTGTCGTCGCGGAGATGCTCACACGGTGCGGAATCGGAAAACTGATTCTGTTCGACTACGACAAGGTGGAGATCGCCAACATGAATCGTCTGTTCTACCAACCGGATCAGGCCGGACTCAGCAAAGTCGCGGCGGCTAGAGACACATTGATGTGAGCGAGATTCATGCCGAAATACGTCTGCAACTTCCACTTTTCAGTCACGTCAATCCGGATGTGCAAATTGAAGTGCACAACTTCAACATCACGACGATGGACAATTTCATAACATTCGTCGATCGCCTGAGAAAGGGATCGCTCGCGAACGGCAGAGTCGACCTCGTGCTCAGCTGCGTCGACAACTTTGAAGCCAGGATGGCCGTCAACATGGTAACCGGACTGGAGTAAACGTATTTGATAGTAAAACGAGTATTCCAGGCGTGTAACGAGGAGAATCAGATCTGGATGGAGTCGGGAGTGAGTGAGAACGCCGTTTCAGGTCACATTCAGTTTATCGAGCCTGGAAAGACTGCTTGCTTCGCGGTAATTGCTCTCGCTTCCTCTTCTCCCCACTCAGTATGTTGTTGTTTTCAGTGCGTGCCTCCTCTCGTCGTCGCCTCGAATATCGATGAGCGCACCCTGAAACGCGAGGGAGTGTGCGCCGCCTCGTTGCCAACGACAATGGCCGTCGTCGCCGGTTTCCTAGTGATGAATACTCTCAAGTTTTTGCTCAACTTCGGAGAGGTCTCCCAGTACGTCGGTTACAACGCACTCGCAGACTTCTTCCCACGCGAAAGCATCAAGCCGAATCCGTCTTGCGACGACGAGCACTGCAAGATCCGACAAAAAGAGTACCTAGCGAGAGTTGCCGCCGAGCCCGTCGAGATCGAGGTCGCAACTCCGGAAGAGGAGATCGTCGTGCACGAGGACAACGACTGGGGAATCGAGTTGGTCGACGAGTCGGCTCCGGCCCCAGTCGCAGAGAGCACGGGAGTTGCTCAGGGCCTCAAGTTCGCCTATGAGCCCGCGAAGAAGAAAACGACCATGGAATTGTCGCCGGCGCAGGCGGCCACTCACGACCTAATGGAGTCGATCAAGGATAAACTGGTGAAGGAGGCGGAAGAGAAGAGAAAGAAGTGAAGAAGACGCGATTCTTTCCCCCTTTTCAATTGTGTAGATCACTCGCTTGGATCAGCTAGTCTTGTCTTTATGGATATCCCCGTTAAATTTAAGTAATTCCGCATTCCCGTTATAGGAGCATATTTTTGGGCTCTTTTGGTTCTTCGCCTCCCTGTTTCTAAATATTATTGTACTTGCATATTACTATTGTAATTCTGTGATTGAAGCCCGTTTTACACCGCCCACCCAACGCCTACATTTCTTGCTAAGAAAAAGAATACGAACCTGTTCATTACTTTTATTGTTTTAAGACTGAGAAAAAGTATGAGTTCAAGTTATCCTCCGTTTTCTCGACTTCTTCCCACGTCTTTTGCGCTCCTGCAATTGCCTGTCAATCACATCTATCGGACTCGCCGTCCGGTACTTTATGTACGTCTTGTCCCGAACGACCACCTCGGTCACTCCCTCCAAGTTCCCGCCACCTTCTGGATCCCACTTGTAGATCGGCACCTCGCCGAGCCACCAGCGGACTGGCGGGATACGGTTTCTTCTCGGATAACGGCTCTGCGACTTGTCGACGAGGATTTCCCGCTTCGCGAGAACCATCGACGTCAGCCGACGCTTCTTCTTCGGTGGCTCCGTTTTATCTTCTTCACTATCTTCTTCATCATCGACGATCCCCGAATCTTCTGGATCGTTGGCAGAATTTTCCAATTCTTGATTCCGATCAGAGACGTCCGAAGACGTACGACGGCGATTCGATCGCACATTCGGACTAATCGGAGCAAACGGAGTCGGCGGATCTCGACTCGAGTTGTTCAAACTCGATTCTCCAAAGTTAGGCGATCTCAAGCTCGAGAAGACAGGTCGAATCGGCGCAGCGCGAGTCGAGCCGGAATTCGAAGCGAACGAATTGTCTTGGCCGTGATCCGAGGTTCTTCTCGCGGGATCCCGCCCACTGGACGATCTGTTCATCGGGGACTTGTCCGAATCCGTGGAAATGTCTTGATACGAGTTTTCGTGCTCGTTGGCAATAGCCATCGTGAAGTTAAGGTCTGTATACTGAAACTCTCGGATGAATCTCCCTACTTCACTCATTTTCTTACAATTCCCGGTTGGAGGTTCGACCTTGGCCGGACCCGCACCGGTGGCGGTCCACTTGGGACCGAGTAGCTGTCGTTCATCGAGTAGTGATTCGAGAAAAAGAAGAAGCTGATTCTGCTCTGTCCAACATAGCCGGAACGTTCTTTTTCGACCTTTTTACAGTTTTCACGTGAATAGTGAGAAGATTTTTATGGTTTTTATTAAAATTATGTCACAGTCGAACCATAGTTAGTCAAGCACCCGCAATTTGATTTCTGTTGTGTTTCACCGTTTATAATTCCGTCAAAGATCGTATCGAGACGGACCGCCTTCCAGCTTAATCTCCTGACTCTCGAGTCGCATGCACAGATATTCCCCGAGCACTGTGCAGATTGTTGTCGAGATTATTTGAAGCACCCACCTGAAGAAGTAAGATATATCAAGATTTAACAAATGTTTGAAAAGTTACCATGTGAACTGTGTCGGGAACGACCGATTGTAGATAATTACGAAGAGGAGATGGAAGAAATGGACGGTACACGCAAAGTCCAGACACTGTTTGGCCCGTTGCACGAGATGCGAGAGGGCGAAAGAGACGCCGACAGCTGCGAGCAACTGGATCAGAGCCGTCGAGCGCTGCGTCTGTAGAAAAATGCTTCAGTTCTTGATTCTAACGTTGAAAACTTACTTGTATCGTGAAAATGGTTGAGATCAGCGGTTCGTATCCAAAGAAACTGCACAAAATCATGATGAGAGTTTCTGTGGCGTAGAAACTGGTCTGGAGACACGTCATCTGGCTCACAAGAAGCACTGGATCCCAGACAAACTGCCGGAACGACGACATGCTTTAAAATATCGATTCTGGAGGCGTCCAGATAAAATCTGAATGGCGAGAAGCCAACCGAATTCTGGCGAATTTCGCAAATACGGTTGACGGTCCGCATTGTTTTGGGTACGCATGCGCCACATTTGACGAGCAAATCCACCCGCTGTTTTCGAATTTCCCTGTTTTTCAAGTCGTTTATCCAGGATATTGCCGAATTCGACCGAAGAATAAGTTTCAGAAGATGACCGACAAGGAGAACAGTACTGAAAAGAAGAGCAGTGTGAATGAAATCGCTGCGAAGCTCGAGAAAATACCAAACTTCGAGACTTTAAAAGGAATCGTAAGTGCTTATAATGCGCCCCTATGAATGCCTATTACGCTCCGTATTTTCAGTCATCGGAAGATGTTCCATTTGAAGAGGACATTCTACGAAACCCAACATCGGTGAACTGCTGGCAGAGATACATTGACCACAAGAAACAGAACAAGTCTCCTGCTAAACAAGTGTTTCTGGTAAGAATATTTCGGTGTCGTTGGTATTTTCATATTATATTTTAGATTTACGAACGTGCGTTGGCGATTTTCGAGAGAAGTTACAAACTGTGGTATCACTACCTGAAGTACCGAGAGAGCACAATTGCCGGAAAATGTCCGACCGACAACTCGTGGAGAGCTCTTTGCGACACTTACGAAAGATGTCTAATGCGACTTCACAAAGTTAGAAACATAGAAGTATCTTGAGAGCGATAGAATTTGAATTTCAGATGCCTCGGATCTGGATCTGCTACTGCGATGTGATGATCAAAAGAGGTCTGATCACCGAGACTCGTCGCGTCTTCGACAGAGCTCTCCGCTCGCTTCCGGTCACTCAACACATGCGGATCTGGTCGATTTACATCGATTTCCTGACGAGTCATGATCTCCCGGAGACCACAATCCGTGTTTATCGAAGATACCTGAAGATGAATCCGAAGGCTCGAGAGGACTATGTGGAGTATCTCATTGAGAGAGATCAGATTGACGAAGCCGCTAAAGAGCTTTCGATTCTTGTTAATCAAGACAAGAACGTATCCGAGAAGGGAAAGACGGGCCATCAATTGTGGACGCAGTTGTGCGATCTGATTTCAAAGAATCCGGTCAAGATCTTCTCTTTGAACGTGGACGCTATCATTCGACAGGGAATCTATCGCTACACTGATCAAGTCGGGTTCCTTTGGTGCTCACTGGGTGACTACTACATTCGAAGCGCCGAGTTCGAAAGAGTAAGTTTCATATTATATACGAACCAGATTTTAACCTTCATTTTAAGGCACGGGACGTATACGAGGAGGCTATTGCGAAGGTGGCGACTGTCCGAGACTTTGCTCAAGTCTATGATGCTTACGCCGCATTTGAAGAGCGAGAAGTGTCGATTATGATGGAGGAGGTGGAAGCGAGTGGGGATCCGGAAGAGGAAATCGATCTCGAGTGGATGTTCCAGAGGTAACAAAAGTACTTGAAGATAAATGCTGAACTTTGAATGGCGCAGATATCAAAACTTGATGGAGCGGAAGAACGAACTGATGAACAGCGTTTTGCTTCGTCAGAATCCACACAATGTTGGCGAGTGGCTGAACAGAGTCGCGATTTACGAAGGAAACTACGAAAAACAGATTGAGACTTTCAAGGAGGCTGTCAAATCAGTCAATCCGAAAATCCAGGTGGGAAAGGTCAGAGATCTCTGGCTCGCCTTCGCCAAACTCTACGAGGACCACGACGATCTGGATGCAGCGAGAAAGACGTTCGAGACTGCCGTCACTTCGCAGTTCGGAGGAGTCAGCGAGCTTGCGAATGTGTGGTGTGCCTACGCGGAGATGGAGATGAAACACAAGCGCCCAAAGGCGGCTCTCTCGATCATGCAAAGAGCGTGCTCGATTCCGAAGCCCGGAGACCATGAGAACATGCAGTCCGTGCAGGCAAGAGTTCATCGAAGTCCGATCCTCTGGGCGATGTACGCGGACTACGAAGAGTGTTGCGGGACGGTTGAATCGTGTCGAAAGGTGTACGACAAGATGATCGAGCTACGAGTGGCCTCTCCGCAGATGATCATGAACTACGCAATGTTCCTTGAAGAGAACGAGTACTTCGAGCTCGCCTTCCAGGCCTACGAGAAGGGAATCGCTCTGTTCAGATGGCCAAGTGTATTTGATATCTGGAACACCTACCTCGTCAAGTTCATAAAGCGCTACGGAGGAAAGAAGTTGGAGAGAGCCCGTGATCTTTTCGAGCAGTGCCTCGAGAACTGTCCTCCGAAGCACGCCAAGTACATCTTTCTGCTCTACGCGAAACTCGAAGAAGAGCACGGACTTGCTCGGCACGCACTCTCCATCTACAACAGAGCCACGTCAGGAGTGGATCGAACTGATATGCATTTGGTGAGAAAAGAGAAAAACAGACGTGATTGTAAACGTTTTTATTTTTCAGATGTACAACATCTATATAAAGAAAGTGCAAGAGATGTACGGAATCGCGCAGTGCCGTCCGATATTCGAAAGAGCGATTTCGGAACTTCCAGAGGACAAGTCGCGTTCGATGAGTCTGCGTTACGCGCAATTGGAGACTACAGTCGGAGAAATCGACCGCGCAAGAGCCATTTATGCCCACGCCGCCGAGATTTCTGATCCGAAAGTCCACGTGAAGTTCTGGGACACGTGGAAGAACTTCGAAGTGGCTCACGGAAACGAGGCGACCGTCAGAGACATGCTGCGCGTCCGTCGGTCTGTCGAGGCTTCTTACAATGTGAACGTAACCCTAACCTCCGTCCAAATGCGTGTTGACGCCGAACGGAAGGCCCAAGAAACGACGAGCGGAACTTCGAATCCAATGGCTTCTTTGGATCAGCAGGCCGCTCCCTCTTCAGACGGAGGTTCCATCATGCAAGCTTCCCTCAACAAGGGCAACATCTCGTTCGTCCGTGGAGCCGGCAAGACGGTGCAGCAGGCGGAGACTGAGAATCCGGACGAGATCGATCTGGACGATGAAGGGGAGGAAGACGGAGGCGACGAGGACATGGACATCGGAACAAAGACGATTCCCGTCCAGATCTATGGATCCCTAAAACCGGCCGACGAGGAAGAAGAGGCCTAGTTTTTCATTTTTTTACCTTCTCAACAATACATTTTGTTTGTTCTGAAAAAAGAATTCATAAACTATCTGCTAATCCCTAATCGTTTCCTTTGGTTTCTGTTTTGCTATTCGTGTTTTCCTCACATGCTTTCTCCTATTTACTCGGGTTCCGTTTCCTCTCCGTGTGGCACTGGTCGGTTTCAGAATGGAAGATGATGAAGGCGATCTATACTCGATGGTTCTCGGAGACGTTCCGATCGAAGAGAACCACGAGAAGCCTGCGGACGCCGGTGAAAGAAAAGAATGTGTCGCTGAAAACGGCGTCCCGGATAAATGGGCGGAGCTTTTTCAGAAGCTCCTAGTCGGATCCAGAAGTCAAATTAATCGGTTGAAAACTGAAAACAAACAACTGAACGAGGATCGTGAGAACGCGATTTCTTCCAGCGGAGTCGTTGTTTGTCCGAACTGCATGCATCATTTCAAGGAGCGACAGTGCCTTCTGAGGCCTCGCAACATGAAAGTACTGTGGGCCCGTCACTCCGTGGAGCTTGAGTTTTTTACTGACGAGCAACTGAGGGAATGGTTGTACCTGAACCAGTTGGAGACGAATTCCGATGGGCTGCCGACTGCGATGAAGGCGACGAAGCCCGGTCCGAAGGAGACGTTGAAGAGCGTCGGCAGCCTGCTGCCCGGTTTGGTGGAGAATCGACGGATTCAGAGAAAGGAGGCGATGGAGAAAAGAAAACGGAAAGAACAAGAGGAAGAAGCTCGAACGAAGAAGAAAGAAGAGGAAGAAAGGAGGAGAAGGAGGCGAAAAGAAGAGGAAGAGAGGATGAAACGACGAGCAGAAGAACGGGAGAGGAGGAAGAAGGAAGAAGATGAGAAGCGGAAGAGACTCGCGGATGACAGGGATAGAAGGAAAAGAGAAGAAGATTCGAGACAAAGACAAAGCGAGGCCGAAGAAAACAAGAGAAGGACAGCTGCGAAACGGTCCAATGAACGGCGGGACAGTGAGGAAAGGGAGTTCAAGGTTCCGAGGAGAGAAGAGCTCGCGAGATCCAAGAAACAGCTCACCGAGCGAATAAACTTCCCTTCTTCCAACAAGGACTCGAAAGACAAGACTAAGGATGATCCGATCCCGCAAAAACCTCAAATCAGCAGAAATGAGCCTGTAGCAGAGAAACCAACGGGAAGGAAAACTCCCATCATGTTCAAGATTCCGGAAAGAAAACAATTTACGGCGAAAACGAATGTTTCCATTGCTCCGACTGTCGAGCAAAAGCCGCCCAAATTCAAATTCGTGCCCACTTCTAAGAAGAATCAACCCGTCGTCGCCGATCCACGAACAATAGCCTCGACTTCGACTGCTGATCTTCCGATTCTCCCGGTTTGTCCTAACAAACCGATTGTCGAAAGCGATCATATTGTTCCCGTGGCCCCTGCTTTGCAACCAGAAAACGTTGAATCCGCATCGTGGTCACCTACTCCAGAGGTCAAAAACGCTGGAATTTGCGAAAGCCAACGGGAACAAATTAGTGCCGAGAAACAAGTGGAAACTCAGCCACTTTGCCAGCTCAGTACTATTGCCTTTCCGCGATCCGAAGCATTCACTAGAAAAGAAATTCTAGCGGAAGACGTCAAGAACGGTCAGGTTTCTGAAGCACTCTCCAAGTTTCAGCAAATCGGAATTTCTCAAGGTTAATATGAAAACATTCCACACAAAGTGACATATTTCAGAAGGCATGGAGCAACTGAAACAACGACTAACGAATCCGGCGAAAGAGATTCGCGAGGAAATACGAGACGCCAAGCTACCGGCGAATGATTTGGAGAAGCTGTGTGTTCCATTTGTGAAGCGGTCTCCAGGTGAACGCCATCCTTCCTAGCTCCTTTTGGAACGTAAAATTGCAGAGAGCAGATTCCATTCGAACTATCTGGCTCAGCCGAAATCATCTCCCGCCACTGTTATTTGGAACAAGAAGAGCACGCCTGCTGTAGCTTCCACATCCAAAGCTCCGACTTCTGCTCTGATCGCTCTTCTCGAAAGCAGTCCAGTTACTTCCAGTTTCCAGCCGAATGAGAACACGGCAGGAATCATTGACGCGGAAGACAAAGAGCTGTTCGCCGAGTTCTTTCCGGAGTACGGTATGCAGACGGCGCCGCTCGTCAAAACCGCTCCTGTCCAATCTTTACGACCATACTCTTCAACGAACTCTGTCTTTTGTGAGACGAGAGCCGGAAGCATACTTTCAATGGCTGATCAGGAAGAGGAGGAGCTAGCTGTTCTTATAATGGAGGAAGCTGTGGTGGAACCGACACAGGAAGTTCTTATGACAGAAGACATGATTGGAGAAGAAGGCGCGGTGGAAGAAGAAGAAGCGATGGAAGAAGAAGAGGTGGGAGAAGGAGATGTGGAAGAAGGAGAGATTGAAGACAAAGAAGAAGTCGAGGAAGAAGAAGTGATAGAAGAAAAAGAAGAAGAGGAAGAGGACGAAGAAATAGAAGAAGACGCGATGGAAGAAGGAGAGGTTCGAGGAGAAGAAGAAGAAGAAGAAGAAGAGGAGGACATTCCTCCGCTAGATGTCTCGGACTCCGAAGATCCGCTGAAAATCGACCCCAATATGGGAGATGACGATGAGATCGATGACATGAACATTTCTTACGGAGAGCAATACGAAGAACACAGAGACGAGACGTTGCGTGTGGTTGAGAACGAAAGCGATGACGACAACGATTACAATGGTCAGACCTGGCTGAACCTGGAACAAGTGAAAGGAGGAGAGGAGGAGATTGAAGATCTGGATAGCATCGAAGAGTACGACGAGAGTGTTGCGGATGAAGAAGAGCAACCAGCATACGACGACGAGAGTGTGGCGGACGAAGGAGAGCAACCGGAATACGACGACGAGAGTGTTGCGGACGAAGGAGAGCAACCGGAATACGACGACGAGAGTGTTGCGGACGAAGGAGAGCAACCGGAATACGACGACGAGAGTGTTGTCGACGAAGGTGAGCAACCGGAAGACGTGCCGACTGACAGTCCGAACGAAGAAGACGTTGAAGAGATAGAAGGAAGGGAAGAGGATGAAAGCGCATATGACATTCGGTTGGAAAATCTGAGTCGTGAAGATGGGGAAGATCTTGAACAGCAAACAGAAGCTGTCATGAAGACTCCACAGAGATCGAATCACGAAGAAGAGAAAGACCAACTTTCTCACGGGGACATTGTTCAAATAGCGCAAGGCGGATGCCTCGCAATGAACGAGAACTTCATAGTGGACGGCGATGACGAAGACCAAGAGGGGATATTGCCTTCCACCTCCACGCCAAAGGCATCGGATTTGCGAAATGGCAAGTGTCAATTAATCTCTTTGCCTCCCCAATCCCAACAAGTTCCAGAATTCAATCCGTACGTTGGAAGCGAAAGTTTCATTGAAGAGCTGGATTGGAACTACGGAATGGAAGAAGAGAATGGCAGGGAAGAGAAAGAAACGACTGTAAATGGTGAGGAAGCCTTTATTATTTGTGTCAAAGGGATAGGAGATTGAAGGATTCGAAACTGGTTTAGCGATTTCCTCTTTCCTTGTTGGTGAGCACTCCGAGTGGAATGGGAGAATTCCCTTTTCCGGATCCACATCGGTAACACACGCAATCGGGTCTACCTTTGTTACTCTTCTCGCAGTCGCCAGTTCCATATTTCTGGAATGAATGTTCTCTTCGAACGCTCTGGTAGTGATTTCTGACATGAATACTGCAACTGGTTCTGCAAAGTGCTCGTGTCGACTGATTTAGAATAGACACATCCATCCTAGCACATGAGTTAAAGTCGGTCTGCGTCGAAACGAACGAAAACACGATAAGAGCGAGAAGAAGCGATCGGAAGAGCTTTTGTACTGCTTCGTTGTTGTACGATTTCTGTGGGCGGAGCTTAGGATGGTATTGTAATTCCTAGGAAGTCATGGATCTTTTGATAAGGATCGCCGGTATCTGCATCGTTCTCCAGCCGTTGTTTGCATAGTTTTGTACTGTGAGATGAGAATCATATTGATGAGCAAGTTTATTGGCTATATACAAATCAGCAGTTTGTGCAGAAGACGTTTAACGTCTTCCTCTCTTGATCAGAGCGTCCAGCGGGATGTTTCCTCCTCCATTGGCACATCGGCTGCACACGCAAGTCGGTCTTCCGCCACGTTTCTCGCAGTATCCGGTTCCGCAGTTCTGAAATCTCATCTCATTTGGACGCGAGAGTACGGGACTGGTTTCCGACCTGCATGCTGCAGCTGGTGATGCAGAGTCCGCGAGCAGCCTTGTCCAGGATGGGTACATCCATACGGGCGCAAGTGCTGAAGTCGATGCCGGCCGAAACGAACGAAACCAGGAAAAGAGCGAGGAGAAGCGAGCGGGAAACCATTTCTCGGAAGTCTGTGACTGACTTTCGAGCTTCCCCCGTACGCTCTTTTATACAAACTCTGAAGTGGTACTGTTGGTGTGGGCGGAGCCCAGACTGTTATTGTAATATGTAGGCGGGCAGTGGTTTTTGATAACAAGCGTCCAAAATGGGATCGTTCTCGCGCCGTTGTTTGTTGACTTATTCAACAGGTGTGTGAATCGAAAAAGAAGAAGAACGAGTCAGAGATGAAAAGGTCACATTCAACAAATACAAAGAACCGATTTAGTGTGGGAGTTTGGATGTGAGCGATCCGAGTGGCACCTCCGCCTCCTCGCTGCCCGGACCGCAGCGGCCGCAGAAGCACGTCGGACGGGCGTCGACCTTCTTGCACACACCGGTGGCGCACTTCTGAAGGCGGAGCAGCGAGTAGTAACAGTAGGCTAGGGCAGACTGAAAGAGCGTACCTGTGCAGTACAACTAGTGGTACACAGGCCTTGAGCGATCTTCTGGAGCACCGGCACGTCCATCCTCACGCAAACCGTCGATTCTTCTGTCGCCACAGAAGAAACGAGAAGCAGAGCGAGAAGTGCGAACGAAGGCAGTTGCATCGTGCGAGGTTCTGTTCTGCAATAATCGCTCGGACCGGAAGGCGCTCCTCTTCCCTTTTATGGGCTCGTTACAACACTGGTTGCATCCATTTTTCTGCACTTGTTTCTCTTCTCTTTCTTACGAAATCGCTGCATTTCCCTCAACACAACCGTTCGCGGTTTTCGGTCAGAATTTGATTGAGCGTTCGAAAAAACGAGTGCGTCATCAGGGGATTAAACTGGATTCACGCCCACTTCCATTCAATGTTTTTGCAGAAAGAGTCGATGAGACACTGACTGCGAACAGAGCGGAGAACAGAGAAGAAGAACGCGAAGACGGAGAACTGTCAGACGAAGAGGAGGAGGTCGAAGAGGTCCGTCGCGACGCCCGAGATCGAGGAGACCGTCATCGACGTCATCGAGAGATCACAAGACGTCGCAGCTCTGAAGAAAACCACCGTGAGCGCTCTCCACGTCGAGAGGGCAAGCGTCAACATCATCCGGCACGTGGATCTCTTCTCAAACACCGAAACTCTTTACAATAACTTGTGCGGGTCAATAATTGTCATAATTTTTTTTGCATCAATTCATTTGTTTTTATGTAACTAATTTGTTTCTTTTTTCACCGTACATATTTGAATACTGTGTGTTTGCAGAATAATATAATTTTTCAGAAAAGAGACGAAGAAGACGAAGTACGGTACGGCCCGTACGAACATTTGAACTTGAGCTGCTTGTGTTTCTTCATGGTCCTAGAGGCACTTGTAGTTGAGCGAGATGTCCTGTCCCGACCAAACTTCGACGGGCTGCCGTGTGAATCCGCCGGGGCAGTTGCAGAACATCATGGCATTTGACACTTCTTGCACACCATCACCTGAAAAAAACCAAAGGAATTCTCGCTTCCTCTCTCTCTCTTTTGCGGGAGACGGATCCCACTGCACACAGAGTTCGGCGAGAGAGTGTGTCACATCGAGAGCGCGCACGGGACAATTGTTGTGACACTTGTGATGCAAGACGGGGCACAGCGGGCAAATAATCAGCGAAGCGACGGGGAGGATCGGTTTGATGAGTCATTCCGACTGAGATGATCCATCATAAAAGAGCTTCCGGAGGGCCGAAGCACACTGCGCCGAGCATTCCGAGCACACTCGCCGTTGATTCGGGCCGCCCGCAAATTCGAATTCCCGATCTCTAGGTTCCGCAATGGAGCACGTTTCGGGACTGACCTGACGGTTGCGACGCTCCGATGACTCGCAGATTGATGTCGTTCCTTTTGCAAACAGTCGATATCGTTTCGAGAGCGCAGAATCGCAGTGTGACGTGCTACAATCGGAGAAAGAGATAAGAAGACGTGCAGACGGACGCTTACGTAATCGACCTTGACGACGTTCGAATCGGACTCGAAGTCGCACTGCGAGTCGTCCGGACACGAGCACAGCGTCGAGTTTTGCATCTCCGGCTGCGCGTTCAGATCGTAGATTTCGTGCTGAAAAATGGGAGAATGGGGCGGCGGGGAAACGAGGGATCGGGGTTACAGTAAGGATCTCATCGTACACTGGAGGAGCGGCTCCACTTCCGAATCCAGAAGCTTCGTCGACGTCGGGCTCCAGAAGCGGGAACGTCGAAATGGTGGCTCCGCACGGGCTGACTCGTTTGCACGGCTTCAACGCTGGCTTCAACTGAAAGAGCGGTTTGTGATCGGCGGGATTCTAGGTTTTTGGAATGTTTACTCGATTCTCGAGCTTTTTGTCGCGACTCATGGAGGAGGTAGAACTTGAAAGAATAAGATTTGAAAGATCTTTGTGGTTCTTACCGGAACGTCGGAATCATCTGAAGCGACGAAGACGACGACGACGACAAGCAACGAAAGGAAGGAGCAGAGAAGGGAGGAGCAGTCGAGACGCATGATTCTTGACAGACCGAGTGGGTCCGCACGCGGTGATAAAGAGCACGTCGAGCGACAGGCCTTTCTTCTTCTTCTCTTTCTCTGTGTTTCTGCGGACTCGAGGGGCCGTCGGACCCCGCCCCCTGCGGCGAGTCAGTTGGGCGGCGAGAGAGCACGGCGAGACGAGAGGATCGCTCACAGGTAACACATGTCGGAGGCATAAAAACAGCGAGAAGAAGGGGGGAGTCGGGGGGCACCTGGAGAGCTCTTTTGCACTCTATGCACATCTGGACCCGGATTGCCTAATCCTGAAGAAGAAGAAGAAGAATGCGAGTGAGAAGAACACCCTGTGATTTACGGCGCCGAAATGAATGCGAACCAGGTGTCGCCGATTTTCGAATGGGGTTACGGAGGCACTGAGGAAATGAGAATGGGATGATGGGAGTAAAAGAGATTGGAAGGAGCGAGCTCCCGGAAAGTTTCAGAAGAACGAATCGGAGTTAAGAGAAAGAACACTGTTCTAGGAACGTTCTTGACGACGTCTTCAACTGGGTCAATGCTCGTTCTGACGTGGTTCTTCTGGTCATCGAACGGGTTACTGTATCCCCCCTTGCCTCTTTCCGGGCTCTTTTTCCAATCGCACCGAGCCGTCTAAGGTGTTTTGAGTGACTCACAGGCATACAGTAGCCGTGATGTTTCCCAAACAAGCGTCTCTCTTTCACACTTTTACGATGCGTTTCCAGGTGTGCTCCCCCTTCCAGCTGCTCCGTTTGAACGAGAGAGAGAGAGAGAGAGAGAGAGAGAGAGAGAGAGAGAGAGAGAGAGAGAGAGAGAGAGAGAGAGAGCGAGAGAGAGAGAGAGAGAGAGAGAGAGAGAGAGAGAGAGAGAGAGAGAGAGAGAGAGAGAGAAAAGAGCACCTTATCAGTTTCGCAGCGGGACAATAAATCAGTTTTGGCATCACTTTTCTCTTCTTCGGACAGTTCGCTCCGTTGAGCCGCTTTTCGCTCTCTCTCTGTTGCTCCGATTGGCACTTCCTGCATATCCTCCTTTTCTGCACTCGATCATGTGTCTTTTCCCTCTTATTTTCATGTCACCAGCCATTCCAGTCATTGTTTCAACAAAAAGGGAAATAGAAAAGTTTGGCGCGAATAGTGAAAGAAAATCAAAAAAACTGAATGCGATTCTCTCCACTCTTTTATTGTGACCTGCAAACGAAAAAAGCAAAAAAAAAACGAAATGCATCGGTTTTTTGATGATGGTTTGGAACGTCCTGTTTTCTTCTCCGTTCTCCTGTGTTTTGTAATTCGAATTATGGCCAACACAATGAGAAGTAGTGACGGAATGCACTAAGAAGGTGAGAACGAGGGAGGAGAGACGCAGAGAAGAGAGCACCTTATCATCCACTTTCCGGCCACATCACTTCTTTTCTCACCTCTCTTTCTCGCTCTGTCTGTTCGAATGAAACAACAATAGGGACATCTGAAACTGTACGAGCACTCCCACCACTCTCACTGTTTTCAGAGCTCCGCGAGCCGAGCCGCCGAGAAGAATGCGACGAATCAGGTGAGTTCGACCCCTTCCCTTCCCTCCGAAGGCGGGAAAAAGTATCGTGCTCCTCCTTCCGCGCGGCTCCTTTTCTCGCTTCTTCTTCTTCCAAATCCGGTGAGCAAACGAAGCGAGAAGGAGAAGCCGCGATAATTCGGGTTTCGGAGGCCCTCGGAATCGAGTTCAAACAACTCGAGAGACGACTTTCTTTCTCTCTTTCTCTCCCTCGTTCGCACCCCGAACAAGAAGCTCGTTCCAGAAACATATCGCTCCTCTACAACGACGGACCGATGGGCCGATCCGCCGAGCAGGAGAGCCCCGATGGGGAGCAGAGCCGGCGGAGAGGAGCCAAGAAGGATTCGGTGAGTCGTCTTCCACCACTTCCAGGGGGTCGTCGTGTGTGCAAACAGTTATATAGTTGTGGTGGGGAAGTGAAACTGTCCTACTGCGAACCGTTTACTATCAGTTCAAGATAAGAAACAGCTGACATCACGGGCGCCGCTTCCAGGTGTAACTCGCACTTTCAGTAGTTGTAGTTTGTAGTCCATTTTCTTCCATTTCAGGTGCACTTTTCGGCGGACAGTTTCGACGACGAAATCTCGAATGCGCCCTCTTCCTCGTGCTCGACAGTCGGAGAAATGCCGAACATCAAGTGAGTCCCTCCCATTGTTTTCTTCTCTTCTCCCCGTTTCCCTTATCAATCGCCTACGTTTTCAGGCCGTCGGCGAGCAAAGGATCGTTTCTCTCCGAGCTGAAACCGTTTTCGAAGCGAGCCTCGCAGCTGATCGTCGACGTTCCGGTGGCGCAGCTGAAGAAGATCAAGAACACAGAGGGCGTCTCCTCGATCACGAGAGAGTCGGAGCACTTCTCGAGTAGGTCGTTCAGAAGACGTGCTTCTCGAGACGTGAGACTTCAGACACAACCACACTGCACGGTCCGAAGAGGATATACAACGGGAAACGATGGTCGCTCGTCTTCTGGATGCTCATCATGATCGCGTCGATGGTGATGTTGCTGGCGCAGGTGACGTCACTCATCAACATGTTCCTCTCCAGACCTACAGTATCTCAAGTGAGTCCCTTCTTCTCCTTCTTCGACGTCTTCATACTCTTGCTCTCTTCTACAGGTGTCATTTTTGCTCAGCGAGCGCGGAATGCAGTTTCCACGTGTCACTGTCTGCAGTTTCAACCCAATCAAACGATCCTATGTCGAAAGTAAGTCAAATAGAAACCGGCCTGTGCTGATCAATGATCCGTCAGAACTCAACTCCACCAAAGATCTCTCGGACGACCTGCTCGACTACCTGATGATGTTCAACAGTGACGCGATGACGTTGTACGGACGGGCCGACGGTCAGCAATTGCATTCTGGAGACAACGTCTTCCGGCAGTACCTCAACAGCCACGAGAACTTCACCGCCGACGTCTTCTTCATGGACGCCGGCTTCTCGTGCGGCGACATGTTCAAGATGTGCTCGTTCGGAGGCCGACGCTTCGATTGCTGCAAGTACGCGACGCCCGTCTTCTCGGACCTCGGAAAGTGTTTCACATTGAACGTGCAGAGCAGCGAGAAGCCGTGGATGAAGATGCAGACGGAGCCCGGAATCGCGGCGGGCCTTCAGATCATTCTGGACTCCCACCTGGAGGAGCAGTTCGATTCGGAGCAAGACGGCGTGACTCCCGTCTTCTCGAGTGCCTTCGAGAACGGCTTCCGCTACTACGTGCACTCTTCGGAGGAGATTCCGTTTCTCGCGTCGGAAGGCATCGCCGTCTCCCCCGACAGCGTCGTTTACTCGGCGCTCTCCAGCTCCAAGTACATCTTGCTCTCCTCCAGTTCGTGGGGAAACTGCACCGATCATTGGCCCGCCGGCTACAACTACGATTTCCCGTACACATCGGCGATGTGCTCGACTCTGTGCAAGGCGAAGTACTTCTACAAACTCTGCGGCTGCTCGCCCTCCATCTACAACCACCTCAACCGTGAGTCTCTCTTCTGGGTCTGATTCCCGGGAACAGAAGACTTCTTCAGAATTCGCCGACTGCACACCGTACGAGACGTACCGATGCATGGATACGAAGATGAAGAAGGTCGTCAACCAGACGACGTTGAACATCGAGATGCCGACGTGCGAAGAGTGCCGTGTGGAGTGCAAGAGTCAGGTGTATCACTCGTTCAATTCGTACGGAAAGGGGCTCTCGCGCGGAGCACTGATGTGGCTGAGCAAGCAGGGAAACTGGCCGATCCTTCACATGAAGTGAGTCTATTTCGGAAGATCAAAGAATCGGAGGACCATTTCAGATCGAACTTCCAAGTGGTGAACGTGTTCTTCCGAGACATGTCCTACACAGAGTACATCCAGAAACAAGGAATGTCGCTGACGGAGCTGCTCTCCGATATCGGAGGAAACATGGGAATGTTCATGGGAATGTCCGTGTTCACCATCATCGAACTGTCGTTGTTCCTCTCGAAGATCGGATGGATCGCGTTCTCGAGGAAGCGACGAGACTACATGTACTCGAAGAAGAAGAACGAGGAGATGCACGAGAAGGAGCTCGAGGACGTCGTCACCGGCTTCAAGTTGTTCAGAACGAGAAAGTCGGGGAACGACATGAGTCATCTCAGGTGAGCGAGCGGAAGAGGAACGGAAACACAGAACACCGGTTGTAGACAGAAGATCAAAGGTCTTCCGATGCATCGAGTCACTTCGGAGCAGCTAAACGTGTGCAAACTGGCGTGGGAGAACGAGCCGGACATCGAGAGACGGCTCGCGACAGTCACGCGACAGAACTCCGCTCTCAAGGAGCACAAGGATCACAAGGATTCGACGGTGCTGCCGTTCGATCTGAAAGAGATCAAGGAGCAGATCTCGCGAGGCAGAGCCGCCTCGATGTTCCGCAGTCGGAGGAGTCGTTCCGAGACGGCGCCCTCTGTGATCCACGACGCCTAGCTGCGAGGGACGAAAGAGCCACAAATGTCTGTATGTGTATGTGAATACCGGTCAATCAACACGCTTTCTAATGAATTCTTTATTTTCTCGCCGTGCATCAGACTGTTTACTGATGGAATCGACGGTTGTTGTAGCTGCCACCACCGGCTCCACCGGCGTATCCACCGCCGCCGCCGCCGCCTCCTCCGTTGTATCCTCCGGCTCCTCCGGCACCACCGCCTCCGCCTCCTCCAGATCCTCCCGAAGAGTATCCTCCACCTCCACCTCCACCTCCACCTCCGGCTCCGAAGTCTCCTCCACCGCCTCCCTGAGTTCTCGGCGGGCATGGGCAGTAGGCTGCGTCGGTTCCTGGTCCTCCGTCCTGTCCCGGTCCTCCTGGCTGTCCTGGGCCTCCCGGCTGTCCGTCGTTTCCTGGTGGTCCCGGTGGTCCTGGTGGTCCTGGCTGAGCTCCGCCTCCGCTTCCGTCCTGTCCTGGCGGTCCTGGCGGTCCTGGTGGTCCGGCCGGTCCAGGTCCTCCTGGCGAGTTGACGATCGACGTTCCTGGCGCTCCGGGCTGTCCGTCCTGTCCAGGGGCTCCTGGTTGTCCGTCGTTTCCTGGGGCTCCCGGTGGTCCTGGTGGTCCCGGTGGGGAAGATCCTCCGAAGGCCTGTCCGTCGGGTCCTGGCATTCCTGGGGCTCCAGCCGGTCCGGCGTTTCCGTCAGGTCCTGGCGGTCCTGGTGGTCCAGCTGGACAGGTGATGCAACCTCCTCCGTGGCTTCCAGAGTCCGCTTGTCCAGCGGATCCTGGCTGTCCGTCCTGTCCGGCCTCTCCCGGCTCTCCCGGAGATCCAGCCTCTCCCGGAGGTCCTGGTGGTCCTGCTGGACATCCGGAAGCCTGAGCGGCGCACTGACAACCTCCGCCGCCTCCGCCTCCACCTCCTCCGGCAGCATATCCGCCGCCTCCGCCGCCTCCACCGCTAGTGGCATACTGTCTCTTCACACGGAAAAGTCCTTCGAAAGCGATCTTCTCGGTCGGCGACTCGATTCTTCGGGACGCCATCATTTGGGACCACGCGTCGTTGGCCTTCACCTTGAAGACGGACATCTCGTTGGAGAAGTCGGTCTCGAACTGCTGGATGTCTCCAAGGATCGAGAGGTACGAGAACACGACTCCGGCGACGACGATCGCCGCGATGCCGGTCAAGCCGGTCAGCGCGTAGAAGGAAGACGACATCTGAAAAACGGTGGAAGAATCAGAAGGCGTCCGGAAGAACGTCGCTCTCTACCTTAGAAGACGTCGTTATCAGCTGTGTGATGGCTGAATGAAGTGCCGTTCGCTCGTTTCGCCGCCCTTTTATACGGCTTCTCGCCTCCCAGGACTATCATCTGTAATCATTGAAAACATCCTAATTATTCACGAGTCAACGATTTCTGATAAGTGAAAGTGGCAAGTGTTCGAGGGGGAAAAACAATGGTTCCTCCTCGTTCGCTGATGCCATCTGCCCTCGCTGAGAAAACAACAACACTGGAACTGGTCGCGTTTACCATCTCCGAAGCAATTTAGACGCTGCGTCTCTCGGATCTTCACACTCTCTCCTCGTTTGTTATTGCTTTCGCAAACGGTTTTCCAGCGGTAAAAGTTATATGGAAAGATAAATTGAATTAGTATAAAAAGCGGAAGTGACGAATGGAACGACACTTGATTCGAACTCGACCGTCTCTTTTCATCCCAAGAAGAGGTAGGCAAGTTCCTGAAATTCCCATTAGCTTCCATTCGAAACCGGTTTGTTTTATGTGTGTGTGTGTTTTCAGACAATGTCGAGCGGCACGTTCTACGCGCTGTCCGCTGGAACCGCGGTGGCGGCGGTCCTCGTCACAGCGACAATCGTGACGATGGTCTCGATCGTCGGCGACTTGCAATCGTTCGAGAACGAGTTCGTCGCTGATATGAGCTCCTTCAAGGTTCGCTTTGCTTTGGAACTGGACCTCTTCGATGATTTGATGATTTCAGCTGAAGGCGAACGACGCGTGGTCGCAGATGATGGTGGCTCGCCGAGTGGAGTCGCCTACTGAGAGACTCGCCTTCGAGGGACTCTTCGGACGCGTCAAGAGACAGTACGCCGGAGGAGCCGCTGCCGCTCCAGCCGGAGGAGCCGGAGGAGAGGGATACGCTGCCGGAGGAGGCGGAGGAGGAGGCCAATGCCAGTGCGCAGCCCAGGCTTCTGGATGTCCTGCCGGACCACCAGGACCACCAGGAGAGGCTGGAGCTCCGGGAGAGCCGGGAGAGGCCGGACAGGATGGAGCCGCCGGAGAGGCCGGAGCTTCGGACACTTATGCGGGAGCCGCCGGAAACTGTATCACTTGCCCGGCTGGACCGCCAGGACCCCCAGGACCGGATGGAAACGCTGGACCAGCTGGACCAGAAGGACCGCCAGGACCGGATGGAGAGGCTGCCGGATACGCCGAGCCAGGACCATCGGGACCGCCAGGACCCCCAGGACCGGATGGACAGCCAGGAGCTCCTGGACCTGACGGACAGCCGGGAGCCGCCGGAACCACCAGCACCAACGAGCCAGGACCGCCAGGACCGCCAGGACCACCGGGACCGCCGGGACCGAACGGAGAGGACGCCTACGCCCAGCCATCCCCAGCCGGACCTCCAGGACCTCCGGGACCGCCCGGAAACGACGGACAGCCGGGACCAGCGGGACCGCCAGGAGGACCGGGAACCGACGGAGCTCCAGGAGCCGATGCCGCCTACTGTCCATGCCCACCGAGAACTCAGGGAGCCGGAGCCTACACCGAAGAAGCCGAAGGAGACGCCGGAGCCGATGCCGGAGCTGGTGGTGGTGGAGACACCGGAGCAGCTGTTGCAGCCGCTCCCGCAGGAGGTGCAGGATATTCTGGAGGTGCCGGAGCTGCCGCTGCCGCTCCAGAGCCGGCTCCAGCTCCAGCTCCAGCTCCAGCCCCAGAAGCAGCTCCAGCGCCAGCCGCTGCTGCTCCAGCGGGAGGATATTCTGGAGGAGGAGCCGCTGCTGCTCCACCACCACCACCACCTGCTCCAGCTCCGGCTCCAGCTCCGGCTCCAGCGCCAGCCCCAGCACCAGAAGCAGCTCCAGCTCCGGCTCCAGCTGCTGCCCCAGCTGGTGGATACTCTGGAGGAGGAGCCGCTGCTCCACCACCACCACCACCGCCACCAGCGCCAGCTCCAGCTCCAGCCGCCGCTGCTCCAGCCGGCGGATATCAAGGAGGAGCCGCCGGTGCAGCTGCCCCAGCAGGAGGAGCCGCCCCCGCCGGAGGACAGTACCGCCGCAAGAAGAAGGCCCGACGCGTTCTCCGCCTCATTCGCGCCTAAGAGGCACTTCCCTCGTTTTATTAGCTATACTACAAACGAGAATAAAACGTTTTTGGCTGACGCTTGCTCAAGGACACTCACTCTTTATTTGTCAATTCATTAGAGTGCACAAGACGCGGCCCCCCTCACACAATTAGCCGATAATGGGGGTGGCAAGACGGAGAAGAAGTCGTTTCTCTCTCTCTGGCTGCTTTTACGCCTTCCCAAGAGCCCTCTTTGAGAAGGCGTTGGTGTGACCTCTTCTTCTTCTTCCGGAAACGAGTTCATTCCAATTCGTTCCATCTTTTCACCACTTTAGCCGTCTTCTTTCTTCCTTTTTTCTTCCTCTCCCAAAACGGCACAAGTGCGCGCGAGAAACACATCCCGCCCGCTTTTTGCCTACTCTCGCTCCTTCTTCTTCTTCTCCTTCTTCTGCCGCTGCTTCTGCTGCTGCCTAACTCCATTAGTATTGTGGGTCTGCTGCATGTGTGCGGGCGAGTCCCCTAGTCGACATCGTCGGCGTCGCCGTAGTGGCAGTCGGCGTCGTCGTCCCAGTCGTCCCAGCCGCATTCACAATGAAGCGGGCTCTGCGTCTTCGCACTCTCCGCTCTCATCCCCTCCCGCGCCCCCCCGGCTGCCTTGCATTGTTTTTTTGGTACGGAGGACAACTGAGGCGAAGAAGGAGAAGACGGGCCACGGGCGGAAGGAAGAAGCGGCAGAAGGCAGAATTCGAAATGAGTCACACCACACACACAAAACGACGACGACGACGACGACGCCGTCACGATGTTGCCACACACTGCCACGTCAAGCAGCCTTTTGACGTGCATGACGACGACGGAGAGCAGAAGCGGGACGACGACGACTACAAGTTGTGGAAGGAAATATGAGAGTGGTGACGTAAAACGATCCGGCAGTGTCCCGACGAGTGTGTGACGTGATAACGCCGCCTTCCCGTTCAGACTCCGTATCCAATCAATCACGTGTTGAGCCGACGCGCATCGAATTCAGAAGCCAATCTCATTGACCTCATTTGTCACCCACAAGATTTGCTTCCTTCCATCCGTCTCCTTTCCTCCTCTTCCTTCTTCCTTTTCACGCCGCGGCGGCTCGACGGGAAACACCGCCCACCCCATCCGCCGAAAAACGCGATTATGTCGATCAAATTGGCACCTTCGAAAGAAGAAGAGTCGCGTGAGGCACGCCAGCCATTCCTCCTCTCTTCTCTTCTTTTCTTCGTTTCGCACTGGCGCCCCGTCGTCTGTTGCACCTGTCCTTCCGCGCGTTCCGGATGAGCTCGTTCTCTCTTTCTCTCCCTGTGCCGCCCCATTTGAATTCGAAGAGGACAGATGTTCGCAATTAGATCGGATCGGATCCACTCCGAACGAGAGAAGAACGACGAATGTCGAATTGGAAGGAGAGAGAAAGGTTCGGTGTGTGGTGCCCTCCAGGTGCACCCGGAACACGGAGCACGCTCACTTCCGAGACTCGTTTCCCCCGCGCGGAGCATCCGTTGCCGCCTCCTCCACCCGCACCTTGCTCACCTCTGACCCGCTTCTATTCGCGGTAATCTCTGTGGTCGTTCTCTCGCGAGCCCTCGCTCATCCGTCTCTATTGACTTTGCATTGATGAAAACGCTTCTTGTGCTCCTTCTCGTCGAGCTCTCTCTCTTGCTCGCGAGAGCCCCGCCGTCTCGTGCTCTTGTGCTCTCACTCGCCGGCGCGCGCGCACTCTCCGCCATCTCTCCCTGGGCTCGCAAAGCTCGCTGCTCGGTTTGCCACATAACACAGCCGTAGGGAGGGCCGCCCGCTCTTCTCTCGCCCCGACTGAATTCAAGTAGTGTAGTGTGTGTGTGAGGGGGGAAGAAGGCGAAGAAGGAGGGCGAAGAAGAAGAAGAAGAAGAAGAAGGAGCCGCGCTCTCGTCCGTCTTACCACTCTCTCTGTCTGTCTTCTCGTCCGTCTCCGATCCCTCTCGTCTCTCCGGATCCTCTGTGTACGCGGGCTTCTGCTGCCTGCCTCCCTCCTCTTCCTCCTGCTGGGTGCTCATAAATTTTTGGCACTTTTTTTGTTTTTCGAGTGTTTTCCCGCCGTCCAACTTTTGAACAATAGCCCGAAGCGGCGGATCGATCGGTTCGCTCTTGCGAAAGATCCGATATCCACGCGGATCCGCAGTCCGACAGAGCGCGTTTCCTGCCACTAATGAATCGTTTTTACATGCCTAATTGCCGAGGAAAACGAGCAAAAAGATCGAAAACAAAGAGGCTTCTAGTTTGTTTTTTCCCCCTTTTCTCCCCAAACTTCTTCTTTTTTGCCTTTTCTCCCTCCCCCACGCCGCCTTCCGAATTCCGAATTCATTGTAAACACTGCCGGGAAGTAGTGCAGTTTTCCGAAAGTTTTTCTCGTTTTCCTGCCCGAAAAGCTTTCTCCGAAATCGAAAAAAAGCGGGAAAAGCCATTTCCCGTCACTCACACGAATTTACACCCCGAAATTATGCCTGCCAGTCAGTCTTCCAGAGCTCCGCGCGCGCGCGCGCAACCGAGGAGAATTTATGTATTTTAATTTCCGGGAGCGCTTTTCTTTCTCGCCTTTTTCGGCGGCCGGACGCACGTCTTCTCGGCTTCTTCTCATTTCCGGCACAAAGAGAGAGCCCATTTCCTACCGTAATCCTCTCTCGAGCCGCCCCCTTCTCACCCTTGATTTGTCATTTATTTTCGCGGTGCGCGCAGCCGCTCCGGCCTCACGTCTTCAATTTCCAAAAACTGACATTTGACGCTCTTGGCTCCGCGAGCCGCCTGGTTTCTCTTTTTCTCGATGAATAACCAATTGCACTTTCTTGATTTATGAAGAGGAATTGCAGCAGAACGGCACGACGGTTGGGGGAGACGACGAAGGAGAAGAAGCAGAAGCAGAAGACGTGGACGACGAGCACATCAGTTGAAGTCGTCGTCGGCGGAAGAAGAGAAGCAGAAGGTGGCGACGTGTCGGCGGGAAGCAGAAGAGGAAGGACGAGAGGCCGCCGACAGTGACACGGGTCACGGCACGAGAGGAGCTGCACTCCGCTAGATGGCTTACCGTCCAGGCAGAAGGGTGAGCATCGCTTCTCGAAGAGCCCGCACGATGTCGTTTCTTCAGGGAAGCGGAGACTCGAACTTCAGTCATCACGATGAGCCCGATCTGGAGAGGGAGTCGTCGCGGAGAGACGCCGAACGACAGGCCGCGTTGCAGCTCGAGAGGGCCAAGGTAACACAAACTTGTTTGCTTTCGAGCGAGAAAGCAAACCGGGTGTGTTTCAGTACAAGCCGGTCGCCTTCGCGGTGTGCACGAACGTAGAATACGACGGCAGTGTGGACGACGACTCGCCGGTGCACGGATGCGCCGTCTCGTTCAAGGTCAAGGACTTTCTGCACGTCAAAGAGGTTGGAGACGTCACTCTCTCTCTCTCTCGTACACAAATCCCTTCAGAAGTACAACAACGACTGGTGGATCGGACGACTCGTCAAGGAGGGCCACGACCTCGGATTCATTCCGTCGCCGGTCAAACTCGAGTCACTGAGACAGCAGACGGCCAAGTCGGGCAAGTTGTGAGTTGGGCACGGGAAGGATCGGATGAAGATTGAGAGAGTTTGCAGCAAGCAGTCGACATCTGCAACCAATCTGGGCGCTCTGGACAACATGATGCCGAGGAGCGGATCCCGCGGATCGACACCTCCCACTCCTGGTAAGAGCGAAAGGGGGACTCGGGCGGATTCTGATTCGGTTTCTGACAGACGACGACGAGTACAATGCAAAGAGGATGACGAACATCGTGACGACGCCGCCTACGAAGGAGAAGAAGAAGTTGATATTCAAGAAGGTGCAGCAGGAGAACGTGCCGCCGTACGATGTGGTGCCCTCGATGCGACCCGTCGTGTTAGTGGGCCCCTCTCTGAAGGGATACGAAGTGACAGATATGATGCAGAAGGCCGTCTTCGACTACCTGAAGCACCGCTTCGAAGGAAGGTTCGTCGTTTGGTCTCCTGGCTGTCTGACCTGCATCGTTCTATTTCAGGATCATCATCACGAGAGTCACCGCTGACATCTCGCTCGCCAAACGCAGTCTGCTCAACAACCCCAACAAGAGAGCCATGATGGAGAGAGCCAACTCGCGGACCAGCAACAGTCTCGCCGAGATTCAGACCGAAATCGAGCGCATCTTCGAGCTGGCCCGATCGATGCAGCTCGTCGTTCTCGACTGCGACACCATCAACCATCCGTCGCAGTTGGCGAAGACGAGCCTCGCGCCGATCCACGTGTACATCAAGATCTCGAGTCCCAAAGTGAGTCCCCACCCCGCATCGCGTGCTCTGATCCATCCCGCTCTCTTTACTTCTCCTTTAAACAGGTGCTTCAACGTTTGATCAAATCGCGCGGCAAGTCGCAATCGAGGAACATGAACGTGCAAATGGTGGCCGCCGAGAAGTTGGCACAGTGCCAGGCGGAGCTCTTCGACGTTCTGCTCGATGAGAATCAGCTGGAAGACGCGTGCGAGCACCTCGCCGACTTCATGGAGGCCTACTGGAGAGCCACACATCCGCCGGTCAGATCGCCGCCGAGAATAAAGAGGAATCCGATGGAGAACCGCGGTCCGAGCACTCTCTTCACGCCGGCTCAGATGATGCAGGTGAGAGAGTCCTCTGAAAACACGAACGTCTTCCGAAACCACTCGTTTCTGCAGGGAATGGGAGGCCAGATGCCGCCGCAACTGCAGCCGCAGCAGTCGATCGCCTCGATGTCGCAGATGCCGCCCGGCCAGATGGGCTCCATCAACGCGCCGTATCTGGCGCCGCCGATGCAAGGCCGGCCGGGCATGCCGAGCATTAGTGTGCAGCAGGCCCCCGGCTCCTACGGCATGCAGCAGCCGATGCAGCCGGCACCGCCGCCGGCGCCGCAGCGACAGACTTCGTACGATCGGCACGGCTTCGATGAGTACGACGACATGGACATGTCGCACCACTACACCGAAAGGGGCACCTACCGGTACTAGCCACTCACTTGTTGGCCTCCATATATTTTTGAACTGCTCCGAGTCTTTTGAAGAACATCCCCCTTGAATACGAGTTGGCAACACACAGATTTTCTATTTTTGAACTCCCTTCATCTCTATGTTCCTGATTATTTTTATTTTCCCAAGTTGGCCCCCCATTATTTTTGTTCCCTCCCATCAACCACCGATTCGTCACACAAAACGCTCAGTCACCCATGTATTTCAGTTCCGTGTGCTATCATATCTTTCAAAGAGACACTTTATTTGGAATTCTATAAGAGAAAAAATGCACAAAAATGTAAAAAAAAATAAAATATTTATTTGGCAAGAACACTTCTACCGTAATCCCTGATGACCTCCTTCTGAGATTCACGTGGCAATGGACACCTGCCCATTTTCAGACATTCTCAGTTTCTTCCATTGCGGAGGAAAGAAATCCTCTTCGACCATTTGGTACTTGATCTGAAACGAAGTATTTCAGACGCATTCAGAAGAGGGAAACGACGGACGGCGTCGTCGACTTGTCTGATGTCTCTGTAGAAGACGTTCGACGGATTCCGCGACAGATATCCGATCCACCAGCCGAAAGTAGACGAGGAAGCTGAAAATGAAGACGTCTTCTTGGAGGAGAATTCAATTCAGATGCCTGTGATGAGAACGGAGTCGCAGTGAACTTGCGAAAAGAACAGATCTTCCAGCTCTTCGTTCTTCGGTGTTTTCATGACTGTGACGTCATCTGGAGAATCCAGATGATTCCGAATCTCAGTGAGAGCCCACTTGGGGTCGTTGCCAAACAGAAAGACTGGTCCAGGATCTGGAAGATCGGAAGTTTTACCGAGGCAACAGTGATTACGAGAACTGACTCATAGTTTGAAGAAACTTGATGGCGTTGATTGTGAACGTCTTCTCGGTGCCCGCATGTATTCCATTTGTCAGAAAATCACCTCTTCTGATGTGCACGCATGTTCTGAAAGTGAACAGTTCAAGATGTTGCCCTGAGAATCTGGATCACTTGAACAGAGGTGCATCTTTCTCGCGGACCGCCTGTTTCAGTTCCAACGTCTTCTTTTCCGACGGCTTCAGCCACTGTCGGACTTCAGATTCGATCGGGGAAAAGTATTTGAAACTCTGAAATCAGGCGATGTCGGGAATTGGAACGAAGGGCTGAATCACCTGGAAGTAGTATCCTTCAAACAACAGAAACTTTGTCTGTTCGCACTTGACAATCGATGGAATATCGAAATGGCAACAAGCATCAGGTGCCACGTGGCGAATCGATTCGACAGTCTGAAATAAGTCTGAAATTCTGAAAGTGCGACTGAAAACGACTAACATCGATGGGAATGGAGATGACTTTCTGGGCGACGTGAGGAAGTTTCGAGCTGAAGAAATGGAGGTTCGATTGGAGAAGGTAGTCGTCGGAATTGAAAATGGCGGTTCGATTCAGAAGACGTGCCATTCCGAGAAGAGCGAACACTTCGAACATCTGATTCCCTGCAACGTCTCCGATCCTCTGATGCTCCGAATACGAATCCACTCACCGAGTCCAGTTTCTCCCATCGAGACGATCGGAAACAGAAGGTACTTTTTCTCGTCGTGACTCACATTCTGAAATCAAGACTAATTCAGAACATTCAGATGACGTCTCGCCTGTTCGCAGTGAACTTTGTTCCGAATCTTACTGTAATCGAAACGACGCGGCACATTCAGAAGAGTGATGGCGATGAAAAGAACTGCACACAATTGGGGGCTCACGAATATTCGATGACTCACCGAACAACAGAATGAACACTCCGATCTTATTCTGCCACCTCATCCTTCATATGCTTCTATTAAAGGGGGAGCCTTTCGGTGTCACTTCGTGTTCTTAAAAAGTAACGTTCAGCATTGGAGTGTCTTTTTCTCAGCCCAGACGAAGACGGACTGAACAAGAGGAAGCCGACGATTCCGATTCCAGTTGTGCCTGGGACCGACCTGTGATTACATAGTTCCTCTTATCATTGTGAAGAATCTGAAGAAGAAGAGGAAAAGCCGAGAAAAAAACCGAGAAATTATAAATTTTTCGTCCGTTTCTCCTTCTTCTCAAAGCCAATTGTACCTTTTTCCAATTCGGAGCGAACAAATGGGTTCAATCGAGAGAAAAAGTGATTCTGGAGGGAAGAGACACGGAGAGAGAGGAAACAGAGTGTTAAACAACCCGAGATGCTGGCTCGTCCCGACGCCGATAAGACGCGTATCAAAACCATCCGAGAGGCAAATAAAGGGGCGGCTGCTGGCCATTCACTATCAGCCATTCGAGAGGAAGTGACTGTGTTTTCAAGGTTGAAAGACACAGATCTCATCTTCGTTCTTTAAAAAAAGCGGCAGTTTCAGTGTTTTTTCTGCATTGTTTTAATCTGAATCAGGAGCAACCCGTCACGTCGTCCGAGGTTTTCGTTTCCTCAACGTTCACGACGATCTCCATTCTGAGAGGAAGAAGAAGAAGAAGATGTTCCGCAAAGTTGTTGCCGCGAAACAATCTTATGTGAACGACACGTTCTATGTGCAGTTGAAAGAAGCTTTTCTATCCGTAGTCTATTTACCGAATATTCCCTTTCATGATCAAACTTCGAATGTAAAAGACAACGCTGCGGTAACGTTTCATTATCGGAAAGGGAGTAACACGAATTGAACAGTATAAGAATCCGTCTCCTGAAATACAGAGATACATTCGTACTGTGATACTTTCCGACCTCCTTCTGAGAATCACGAGGCAATGGACACCTGCCCATTTTCCGACATTTGCAGCTTTTTCCATTGCGGAGGGAAGAAATCCTCCTCGATCATTTCGAACTTGACCTGAAAGTCAGAATATCAGACATATTCAGAAGACGGAAACGACGGACGGCGTCGTCGACTTGTCTGATGTCTCTGTAGAAGACGTTCGACGGATTCCGCGACAGAAATCCGATCCACCAGCCGAAAGTGGACGAGGAAGCTGGAAGAGAGGACGTCTTCTTGGAGGAGAATTCAATTCAGATACCTGTGATGAGAACTGAGTCGCAGTGAACTTGCGAAAAGAACAGATCTTCCAGCTCTTCGTTCTTCGGTGTTTCCATAACTGTGACGTCATCTGGAGAATCAAGATGATCTCGAATTTCTTTGTGAGCCCACTGGGGATCGTTGCCGAACAGGAAAACCGGTCCAGGATCTGGAAGACCTGTTCTAGAAAGCGCTGATGAAGAGAACTGACTCAAAGTTTGAAGAAACTTGATGGCGTTGATTGTGAACGTCTTCTCGGTGCCCGCATGTACTCCGTCCGTCAAGAAATCACCTCTTCTGATGTGCACGCATGTTCTGAAAGTGAACAGTTCAAGATGTTGCCTAAAAATCTGGATCACTTGAACAGAGGTGCATCTTCCTCGCGGACCGCCTGTTTCAGTTCTAACGTCTTCTTTTCCGACGGCTTCAGCCACTGTCGGACTTCAGATTCGATCGGGGAAAAGTATTTGAAACTCTGAAATCAGGCGATGTCGGGAATTGGAACGAAGGGCTGAATCACCTGGAAGTAGTATCCTTCAAACAACAGATACTTTGTCTGTTCGCACTTGACAATCGATGGAATATCGAAATGGCAACAAGCGTCAGGTGCCACGTGGCGAGTCGATTCGAGAGTCTGAAATAAGTCTGAAAGTCTGAAAGTGCGACTGAAAACGACTAACATCGATGGGAATGGAGATGACTTTCTGGGCGACGTGAGGAAGTTTCGAGCTGAAGAAATGGAGGTTCGACTGAAGAAGGTAGTCGTCGGAATTGAAAATGGCGGTTCGATTTAGAAGACGTGCCATTCCGAGAAGAGCGAACACTTCGAACATCTGATTCCCTGCAACGTCTCCGATCCTCGGATGCTCCGAATACGAATCCACGCACCGAATCCCATTTCTTTAATCGTGATGATCGGAAACAGAAGGTACTTCTTCTCTTCGTGACTCGCATTCTGAAATAAAAACTAATTCAGAACAAGAACATTCGGATGACGTCTCACCTGTTCGCAGTGCACCTTGTTCCGAATCTTACTGTAGTCTAAACGACGCGGCACATTGAGAAGAGTGATGGCGATGAAAAGAACTGCAGACATTTGGGGGCTCACGAATATTCGATGACTCACCGAACGACAGAATGAACACTGCGATCTTATTCTGCCAACGCATTCTTCCGCTGCTTCGATTGACCGCGAACGCTGCGAGTCTATCGGTGTCACTTCGTGTTCTTACAAACACTTTGGCTCTATCCCAATTGGAGGTCCGGACCGCCCGTTTGCTCGCTCATTCCTAAATGTGTTCACGTATATAATCAATTTCTGAGATTCTCCGTAACTTTGAATTAAAAAGACGTTATGAAAGAAGGTTGTTTTCCGCTCACTGAGAACCCCTCATACCCAGCTCCACCGTTAGCAAACACCGCACCGAAACCGTTTCTGCGGACAATGTTTTGCCGGCGCCACGGGATATCTACGGGCGAAAAGCTGTTGCCGGTAACAGAAAGTCGTCCACATGAGGATCGACCATCCGCAAAAAAGAGTTTAGGTTTAGCAAAGAAAATTCGAAAAACTAAAGTGAAAAGCTCTTTGTTTTCGAAAAGGTCTCATTTTTCCGTGAGTGGCTAACTAGTGGTTCGAGCAAATGTCTACTAAACGACTCGCTTGTACAAATGGTTAGAAACGAGAGGAAAAGCTAGTTTGTGAAGAGAAGGAAAAACGGAGAAGAGCGGCTCTCTTTTCGGACGCGGTCGCCTTGGTTCCCAGTGCACAAAGAGCAACTGAATGGACGGCTCAGCCGCTTTGTGACCTACTTCTTCATTCTTTCCATGAATGGATACCAAGTCATACCACGTCACGGCACGAGAGAGAAGGAAGAGCGTGACCTTCGATTATCCCTTCTTCCGCCACATCACTCCGTTTTCCTCCAGTTATTTTCTGTTCTCGCGCCGCATATTGGATCCGAATCAATCTCAAAATGCCTCCGAAAGCGCCTCCCCGGAAAACGGCGAATATCGTGAAAAGGGCGCCGCAGAAAGCGAGTCGTCGTCCGAGTTCCACCGTGAGCACGTCTTCTGTATTCTGAATCCTCCTTCTCCCTTCCAGAACGTCTCCGTGGACTACAATGCTCCGCGTCGCGCTTCAAACAACATGAGGAGCACGATGCAGTCGATTGAGCAGGAAACAACCGATATGGGCACTGCTCAGAAGGTCAGCTCGGCCGCTCCACCAATGCAGCAGCCGCCGCCTCCGCAAATGATGAAGACTGTGATGATGCCGCCGCCGCAGGCGAGTCCGATGCCGCCGGGAGCTCCGCAGGCGCCTCTCAATGCTCCGCCCGGACTCATCACTCAGAATCAGCCACCAGTTCAGCAGGCCCCTCCTCCGCCACCGCCACTCGCGCGCGTCCCTTCGATGGCTCAGGCGATCCCGCCCCCGCCACAACAGATGCCCACCAACACCGCCTACTTCGCTGCCGCTCCTCCGCCCCCGCCTCCCCAGCCGATGGTTCAGATGGGCCTTCAAGCGCCAGTTACGGCTCAGATTCCAGTGACGCCGTTCCGTCAGGACGCGACGATCGACTCCGGCCTGCCGAAGAAGTCGCGTGAGCGTGACGACGCGCCATCGATGGAGGAGGCGTCGGACAGAAAGAAACAGCGAAGGGACGCCATCCAGAGTTGGGTCCGACTCGTCGTCGCCGCCGGAATCGATGCCCTCAAGAAAGAGTACCACGACGCTCCGAACGAGTCGCCGCCCGAGCGTGCCATCGCGTTCGCCGAGAATCCGACGCGTAACCGTTACCACAACATTCTGTGCTGCGACATTACACGCGTCAGACTGCCCGAAGATCCGTACTTTTACATCCACGCGAACCTCGTCGGATCGGGTCCGAACCCCCGCAGATTCGTGTGCACGCAGGCGCCCCTCGTGGGAACCATCGAAGAGTTCTGGAAGATGATCATTGTCTCGGTGAGCGACGCGGTCGCGTTGCGGTCTGTGACTCTTCTCATTCCAGGGACTCGAGTACATTGTCATGTTGTGCGAGCTCGTCGAGAAGGGAAAACCGAAGAGTGCCAAGTACTTTCCGGTCAAACTCGGCGAGTGCATGAGAATCGGAAAACTGTGCACAGTCACCAAGGAGCAGACAGTGGATGTGAGTTTGCACCGCCCTGAACAGCTCGTTTCCAACCTGTTCCAGCTCGACAAGAACCTGACGATGACGTCGATGCGAATCACGAAGCTCGGCGACACGGCCGTCACGATGACCGTCAAGCACATCCACTGGCGGAACTGGCCCGATCACGGCGTCCCCGACAGCTTCCTGTCGCCGTTCCGTCTTCTGCAGTATCTGAAGAAGAGCACGAAGCCGATCGTCGTGCACTGCTCGGCGGGCGTCGGCCGCACCGGCACCCTCGTGCTCATCCTCATCATCCTCGAGTCGCTGTGTCTGCCCGACTTCCTCGGAGTGCCACGTCTTCTCACGAAGCTGCGCGAGGAGCGCTACAAGTCGATTCAGACTGAGATGCAGTACTTGTACGTGCATCGGTGCGTGCTCGAGTATCTGATGCTCAAAAAGTACATTGCTCCCAACGATCCGCAGTACGCCAAGTTCGTCAAGGACTACGATATCGCCGCGTCGCTGTTGCCGAAGGACGATAAATGAATCAGGAATACTTTCAATAAAACGTTTCATAATAGATTTCTTTTCGTACCATGTGCTGCCACGTCATGTTTGTTCGCGTGCTTTATTGTGACTATCAAAAGATTACATGTTTATTCATTCTTTGAGAGTTTTCTTGTATCACATAATGAATACACGTTTGAATGGAATGCGTGACGTGGCATGACTAGTGTTTCGGATCAGCTTCTGGAAGAGTTTCAGACAACTCTTTCATTCTGGAAACGCCCTCTTTGAGGTCTGAAAATGGAAACGAATTGGTTTTTATTAGGTTTGACAGAATCTTACGTTTAAGAAGTTGGTTTTTCAATACGGAACTGGTTTTGATGTCGTAGGTGGAGGGTCCGATTTGAAGTTGAAAAGAGTTTGGATCTGATCGGAGGACGGTGCCGTGGGGTTCTGAAAGACGGATTGTGAAGATGCAATGGGGGAGGGAAACCTTTGTGGACGAATTCGGCGACCTTCCTTCTCAACTCGAACCGGTACGTCTCGTAGACTTTCTTGAGCTGCCTTCCGTGCTCCGGCGGCAGTCCCAACTGGACGACTTCTTTCTCGAGGTCTTCTGAAGAACACTCGTAGCCGGCTGGCTTCTGGAGCAGCCACGTGCCGATGAGCACGAGATTCGCATCGGAACTGCGCGATGAAGGGCCGTAGAGGATCAGTTCGGACGCCTTCCTGCACAGATTCTCGAATGTGAGCACTGTCTGAAAGGAGAACATGGTGGACGTCTTCAGGATCCAGAATCGACTCACGATGTTCGAGAAATTGGTGCAGACCTCTTCCAGAAGCCAAGAGGGACATTCCATATCTCCGAGGAAGTGGTACTTCTGGAAATCAAGACGTTTAGAACTGAAGATTGCTTTTTGAAAAGAAAAACTCACCATTTCTGCGAATCCAACCAGTGATTTCAGTTGAAAGAGGGACGGAAGAGGCAGAGGAAGACGCAGAGTATTCTAGGCCACGGTCGCGAGAGCACGGAGCATTCAGATGAGATCCACGGAGAAAGGAAGGAACGACCGTCACGGTTCGAAAGAATCGATAATGGCCCCCCGTTGCACGTCTCCCACTTTCCACTTATTGATTTTGACGCCTTCTGCGTCCATCCTCTCATTCTCTATTGGAAAATTGATTGCTAAAGGGGGGTCGTACATCAGTACGGTCGTTGCTTTTACGATCGGAATTGCACCATTTCCTTCGCTCTAAATCACCAGAACCTCATTCAATTGTGATTTCCTGTTCATTTCATGCCTCTTTCGATTAGATTTTCCGTCCAACGCCGTCCCAGTCCGTGGCCTAGGTTTCTCTTTTCCGGCCTTCATTTCGGCCCGCCAAGTCGACTCGCTTTGAATTCCACTGCCTAAAATCATTCGACTTGTGCCAGTTTTCAGTGAAATGGGACGAAGGAAGCATAACAAAGGAGGAAACGCTTCTTCGGCGACGTCATCTGAGCCGACGAAGCCGTCGAAAATCGATGATCGTTGGGCGAGTATCGAGGACGGAAAAGCGAAGAGTGCAGGTAGACTGAAACTGTCGCCGTTTGGCTGGAAACGTTGAGATTTCAGCCGTTTTGCACTTCAAAGAGCCGTCAAAAGAGCCGAAGTTCGTGCATCCGGCCAAGTTGAGAAAGGAGAAGAAGATCTTCGACGGACTGGATCTCGAGAGGTTCCTGTCGAATGGTCCCATCGTCAGCACCGGCGGAAAGAAGCGGAAGCACAAGGAGACGTCGCCCAAGTTGCTGGAGACGTCGAAGAAGTCAAAGACGACGTCACTTGCGATTCTTCAAAGTGCTCTTCAGTTCGGCGATGATTCTGACGATGACGAGCCGCCGCCACTGTTGGATGAATCGAAGGAGACGTCCCAGAAGGTCGTCGTGGTGGAGAGTGATGAAGATCAGCTGGTCGGGCTGGAAAGTGACGAGGAGTTGGAAGATGAGGAAGTCGATGTGGAAGATGAAGAAGTGGAAGACGAGGATGAGGCGGAGATCGATGAGGAAGAAATGAGAATCCGTCCAGAAGACATTGCGGAGTACGTCGAGGATGAGGAAGACGTGCAGGATGAAGAAGACGTCGGAGATGAAGAAGAAGTCGAGGATGAGGAGGCTGAAGACGAGGAAGAAGGGGAGGGAGAAGACGTGAGCGACGAAGAATCTGTCGCCTCCGAAATGGACGCCGAGTCGGACGACGAAGGATTCATCGCCGGCAAGGACCGCGAGGCGCACATCATCTCGAACAAGAATCCCGTCGGCCTTGTCAAGAGACTCGACTTCAACAAGTTTCCGTTCTCCGACGAAAACTCCGTTGTCACTGCTTCTCGTGCCTTCGGATTCGTCGTCTCTCCGTGCGACGTGCAGACCTTCTTCGAGTGAGTTGTCATCGTCGTCCTTTTGAATCACTGACGTCTCATTTTCAGCAATTTCTACCAGTCGAACGTGCTCGTCGTGCACCGAAAACTGCCCGCCTATTACGGCAATCTGTTCTCGACGGCGCGGCTGTCGGAGCTGCTCGAGAAGAATCATCTGGAGTACGGAACGAACATCAACATCGCCCAGTACAAGAACGGAGAACGGACGACGTTGAACGGCAAAGGAAGGGCCTACCCGCAGATTGTGAAGCAGCACCTCTCGGTTCGTTCCCTCCCTTCCCCCTTCCTTCATCTCGACTCTCTTGATTCCAGAATCTGTGCTCTGTCCAACTGGTTAACCCGCAAACTTTCGACGATCGCATCTGGTACCTCTGCGAAGTGCTCCAGGAGCTGTTCGGCTGTTTCGTGGGAGCCAACACCTACTTGACTCCGGCTGGAAGCTCGGGATTCGCTCCGCACTGGGACGAGATAGACGCGTTCTTGCTCCAAGTGGAGGGGCGCAAGTACTGGAGAGTGTGGGCTCCGGAGAGCCCCGAAGACGAGTTGCCGCTGGAATCGAGTGGAAACTTCTCGGAGGAGGACATGAAGGGTCGCGAGCCGACGTTCCAGGGATGGATCGAGCAGGGCGACATGATCTACATCCCGAGAGGATACATCCACCAGGCGAGGACCGACGAGAAGGTGCACTCGTTGCACGTGACCGTCTCGACGGGCAGAAAGTGGAGTTTCGCCGATCTGATGGAGAAGGTGATCCCGGAAGCCGTCGGCGCGCTCACTGCCAACCGTCACAAACTGCGTCGGGGGCTTCCGATCGGCCTGTTCGACATGGGCGGCGTCGTGGATCTCGACTACTCGCAGGAGGATCACTTCGTCGAGAAGTTCAAGATCGTGATGGATCGGCACATGAGCATGCTCCGCAACCTCACCTCGGATCATCTGCTCGACAGCTCCGTCGACAGTCTCGCCAAGGAGTTCATGAAGCAGGCGCTTCCGCCGCTGCTCACCGAGCAAGAGAAGAAGTTCAGCGTGCTCGGCGCATCCGTCGACTTGCTCGGCGACGATCTCGTCGAGTTCACGGCGAAGACGAAGGTGCGCTTCGTGCGGAAGCACACGCAACGTCTTCTGATGGAGAGCGAGGAGGAGTGCTTCCTGGTGCATCGCATGAACAACTCGCGCCTATTCGAGGGCCGTCCGGAGGAGATCGTCGACTTTCCGGCGTACGGCATCGACATCTACAGGGTGCTGACGAACGCGTATCCGGAGTGGCGGACGCTGGACGAGGTGTTCGGGGCGCGCGAGACGAAGAGCGCGACGCGCAAGGAGAAGCTCGACGCCATCCAGCGACTCTTCCAGATCGGAGTGCTGCTCGTCAAGAACTGACTCCCTCCTTTCTTTCTTTCCTGTTTTATCATTGTTTGACGGACTCTGAACGGAGGGACGAGGGTTTCCTAGTCCCTCCCGCCTCGGATTCCCCTGTTGTTGTTGTTTTGTTTTCGTGTTCTATGCTGTTTAATTATGAAATTTTTCTTTTTTTCTATCACTACCAAAATATTTATCGAATCTTTCTAAATAAATACAGAAATAAATAGGTCAAAGTGTTACAAAAAACTAAACTGTTTTCTTATTTTTTTTGGCATATGTGTTTGAGTATTTCTGAAGAAAGTGAATCCAAAATATGTGCACGGAAAGTTATTGCTGCGAAGGAAAAAGGGGAGATGCAAATCCTTTCCGTGAGATCCGAGAGATCAGTGGAGGAGTTTCGTGTACGGGAAGCACGAGGAGACGAGCAGAGTCGGGTCGCTGGCAGCGAGATGATCACTGTCGGAATCCGAGGTCCGGAGCTCCGGCCACCGACCGAAAGCTGCTTTGGATCGTGCGGGAATTGGCCGCCTGGAAGAGGGAGAGGATCGGAACGGGGTCCCCGTTGGGGTTACTGTACCTGGATCGAACGGAGCGGCTTCATCGGATTCTTGTCCGACGACTCCTCGTCGTATCGACCGGCGCGGACCTCGCGCAGCTTGTCCAGCTGGTGCGAACTGATCGGAAGCGCCGCGCGGATGACGATCCAGTTCACGGTCTCGCGGAACGGCTCCGTCGTCTCCGAACCCTCGTACATCCAGAACTCTTTGGTCTTCTCGGCGGCCGGGAAGAAGGCCTGGAAGTCGAACGAGCACAGTTTGCACTCGCTTCCCTTGTAGATGATCTGCGGCAGCAGGTTGATGAAAGGACTGAACGACGGATTGTCGTCGTGCGACTCGTTCAGAAAGACGGCGATCGCGATGATTCCGTTCGGCTGCTTCAGCGCGTCGGCCATCGTCGCGAAGCGGGTGTTGCGATGGACGAGATGCATCTCGCCCGCGTAGCCGACGCCTCCGATCGTGTGCTCGGATCCGTTCATCGGCTCGGTCGCCCAGTGGAAATTGACGGCGTCGAGATGGTACTGTTCTTCGGGCAGAAACGAGATCGCCAGTTCGCTGCTGTTGCCCTCCCTCATGAGCCACACCGAGTTGCCGTCGTTGACCGCCTTGAACTCGCCGTTCGTCTCGTACGTCACTCTGAAACCGTCCCCCGTTATTCAGAAGTTCTTTTGGAAGTGCTCACTCAAAGTGCGCATTCTGAAGGTGCTCTCCGAACGCGGTGATGATCGGCACGATGTCGATCGGCGACTGACTTCTGCCGAGAGAAGGCACGTTGAGCACCTTGCCCAGCGAGTCCAGTTTCACCTTGTTGAGGCCCGTCTTGAAGGCGCTCTCCACGAACTTGGGCGCCTCTTTCAACTGGCTCAGCGAGCCGGCGATCGACGGAGCCGCCGCCTCGGCCTTCTGCTTGAGAGAGGCGAAACCGCCTTGCAGTTGACTCAGGAACGCCATTCTTTCGAAACGATGTGTGTGCCTCTGAGAATGAGGGAAGAGTTTTCCCAACGAGAAAACGAGATGTTGACGCAGAAAACGGAGCTATTATGGAAGAAAGGAGAGAGAGAAAAACGCGAGAGGGGGGGGCCTCTATTATACGAATTGGATAGGATATTTATGGGAAATTGGGAGAGCACCAGCCAGTTTTCGGCACGTCGTCTCTTCTGGTTCTTCGGTTTTCAGGCGCTTTCTCACATTCGTTGACTTCTTCTTCTTCTTCTTCTTGTGAAGAAGCTCGCTGAACTGGAAGAGCGAAATGAAGAAGAAGAAGAAGACGTTGACGTCATCTGAATTCGAGACGGCGGCACGAGTGAAGAGATTTCTTGAATTTCGAGCCATAGCTAATGAAGAAGACCTTGAGCAACATGGAGGGCTCGCAGAGCACACGCGCGCAACAATTAAAATCAGACACTGCATTCACTGAGGAAGAAGAAGACGTTAATCATTTGTTATTCAGAAGACTGACGCCTTCTTCTTCTTCTTCGTCTTCTGCCCACCACAACCGTCTATTATTGAGGGAAGGGAGGAGGAGAAGGAGACGAGGAATGTGATTTTGGAGTCCGGAACTGGAGACGAATGGCTTGACAAGAACGAAACGGAAGGGGGAAAGAAGACGATAAAAGTGACGTGGCTGACTGCCGAAAACAACAACAAGACGCCAGAATTTCGGAAGAATCGGGACTTTGAAACCACCGATCCGGAGGCCCACCCCCATCCCGCCACCGGAAACCGAGAACGGAAAACAATTTGTGTGTGGGGGGGAAGGCCCTCTGAGACGGCGGCCATTGAGCCATATATAATTCGAGAACCTGTCAAGACGAAGTGAAAAGAGTATCAGAGCGGAGCAACAGACGGACTGGGCGCCCCCGAAAAGTCGATAGAGTCGCGTGCTCCGACTGGCAGCCGCGGCAGCCACTGCCGCTGCTGCCGTAGGCTGCTGCTTTCGATAATTCTTCTAGACTTTCTTCTTCTTCTTCTTTCCCCGCCTCCTCCTCTTTCTCCTCTTTTCAACATTTCTTCGCGTACACAACTATTTTTGGAGAGAAAAGGAGAAATCGGCGGCCTTTCTAATGGGATGAATTTGACACCGTTTTCGGAGGGAAAAAGAAGAAGAAGAAAACGAAAAGAAGAAGGATCAGCTTGCAGTCGCAAAAGGGCGAACTTACCGAATTCGCTGAGCAGCGGCGATACGGAGTTTGTTCCGTTGTTCCTTGTTTTCAGACAAAACTAAACACAAAAGGAGTGTTTTTTTTTTCTGATTTCCCGCTGGGGCCACACAAGACAAAAGTGCTCATGAATAGTTGATCGAGTGGCCGCTCGCTTTTGTTACCTTTTTTGGCTCGAGCTCGAAAAGTCAAGTGTCTTCTCTTTTGGAGCTGAAGCGTCGGGAAAAAGGGGCATCTAGTTGTATTTCTCAAGAGAATTCGTGGCCAAAGGAAGCGTTTCGGATGAAATAAATGGGCGGTTTGTAGATTCAAAAGAGAAACTGGCGGGAGGGGAAACGCGCGCGAAACGGCAGAAATTCAATCACTTGCTGGTCCCCTCCTCTTTCAAATGGCATCCTCCTCTTCTAACTTTGGTCTCTTCATCCTCTTTTCGCGCAGAAATCTGATGAAAAAAGAATTGTTTATTCTTCATATAATATTCGAAAATCGGAAATTGGGTTGCGTGTGTTTGAGTAGAGAAAGAAACGACGGCAAGAAGAGGTAGAAGTGGTGCGGATACAGAACAAAGTGACCCGTTTTTCGAGTGAGAACGACCTTGCTCCGGCTATTTACAGACAAGAAGAAGAAGAGCGAGAAGAAGTAGAAGACGTTGAGCACCATAAGAGCATGACGGAGATGTTGAGCATTCAGATTTGAGTGTTGTAGGCGTGCAGTGTGGGTCCACCTTTGACGGTGGATATGTGCGCCTTCCGGCTTCGCTTCTTCCGTCGCAAGTAGCAGCAGTGCGCGACGCAGAGTGTCACGTTCAGTCCGACGCAGATGGCGGCGACGCCGATGGCGATGGCGAGGACTCCGAACGGCATCGCCGCCGAGATCTCCGGCAGAAACGACGAGTCGGGGGTCGAGCCGGACGGCGGGAGGCTCGTCGTCGTCTCATTCTGCAATTAATCGCCCTCTTGTAATAAATCATCTGCTAATTGTGTTATTGTAGGCTCCCCTCGAAATCCCCGTTGGATGTAATGTACATAATCCGGAAATAATTATAGTCGAGTAGTAATAAAAGCCTCTCTCCCTGAGGCCCCCCTCTCGCTGCTGCACAAACGGGTAATATGTAATACGCGCCGGTGTACGTCTCCTTCTCGCTCTCGCTTCCCCCTCCAGTTTCTAATTACGCTTGCCGCCCCTTTTCGTATACACAAAGATGTCTCCCGTTGGCATAAGCACCGCCCGTCGAGGGGTCTGAATTATTCAGAGAGGCCGGTGTGTGAAACGACTATAATAGAGAGAGAGAAAGAGGGGCTTACTCGGATGCGGTGGATGAGGACGGATAAGACGCCGGACGAAGAGGTGCCGGACGGAGGATTGAACTGGCACGTCGGCTCGCACGACACCAGAAGACAGTTGGAGTCGTCGAACTCGGTTGACGTGATGCCCTCGAAGGTGACGCCGTCGCAGTCTGGAAATGGGGAGAGATTTGAATGGAGACGTCCTTTTTTCTTCGCCTTCTGGTTCTATTTTCATCGTGTTTACTCGACTTCTTTGCGGTCGACTCTTTTCTGTTTTCGTCGTGTCTCCATAGAAACGGAAATATAAAAGAGCACGCTTCATCTATTCTTCTTCCTCTTCTCATTCTTCGTCGCCTCTTTTCATTTTCCGTTCCAAGCCCCTGCCCGCAGAGCCGTGTTGTGCTCGCGGAGCTCAGGTGAGGGCGCGAGAATCGGTTTAGCCGACGATAAAACAAACGATTGTATGACACGCGGATTAGACGCGACACTGTCGTCCGCGCGGAGGAGCTCGCGGTGCGCGCGCGCGGAAGGACTCTGCGCGCGAGCATTTCCCTTTTCGAAGAGAGACGACTGGTAGTTCGAGTCGGCAAACAACTCGAAAAGCTCACCGGAGCACCCGGAGGGGCTGATACATTTGTCATTTTGGAGTACCCGAAGAAGGAGCAGCAGGGACAAGAGACCGGATAACCGGACGATGAGACGCCCCTTTTTTGGGATCGCTTGGTGAACGGATGGAAAGTTCGGACCTTTGTTTCAGATTTCTAATCTCGAGACAGAGAGAGAGAGAGGATTATCTTGTTGGGAGAAGACTCTCGTGGGTGTTGTGAAATAGAGAGAAGGACTCACTCGGAATGGAGCAGCACACGTCGAGACACTGTTTCATGTCGGCAGTAGTCTGCGACGATACAGTAACCGCGCCCTGTCCGAAGCGCTGCTCGTTGAAGATCTCGAGCTGTCCGCAGAAGACGTCGACTCCGTCGGCGAGCTCGACGAGCAGCATCGAGAGGAGCGAAACGAGAAGCCTCCGGAGGTCCATGGAAATTGGCGAATGGCTGCGCACACGCGGGGGATACGCGAAGAGCCGGCGAGAGCAGCAGGTATGAGCAGGTGAGGCGGAGAGAGCGAGAGAGCGACGGGGGGCGGTCGCGCGACGGCTATGTACATGTACGAGGAGGAGCGAGATGCGAAGTGTGTAGCGAAACGACGAGGTCGTCGGACCGAGTGTTGTGTTTGTTTTCTCAAGACACTGAAACCGCCCCGCCCCCTCTTGCGATCGTCACTGATAAGGCCGTGGGAGCCACTTGGAGCCACTTGTGAACGCATTGTTTTAGGAGCTCATCCCGCGGGAAACCGGAACGATTTCAGATCTCGGAAGTTTCAGGATTTTCAGATTTTCAGCCCTTTCAGATTCAGCAGCTCATATGGAACGAAGAGAATCAACACGTGAGAAGGTTCGAAGGACGCGAAACCTCTCCATTCGAATTCTCCATCTTCTTCTTCTTCTTCTCCTCGTTCTGATGAATCATTGGCAGTTACACTTGCAGCAGTGACCGTCCACATCGGCCCCGCTCCCATCTCTCCTCCCCTCCGCTCTCCTCGTTCTCCGCGCTCCTGTACTTTTCCCCCCAGTCGTGCCTGGCACTGTCGACGGCACTTGCCCACAGCTGCCCCCGAATATTAGTTCTTCTCAGTCTGACTACTCGGCTTTCTTAAAGGCACTGCCTTCAAGACAGTCTGTCTTTTTCCCTGCCAGCTTCATATTTTCAACAGATTACTGTAGCTATTAAAGGCGCAGTACTCTAGCTATCAAAACCAAACTACTGTAGCTATTAAAGGCGCAAACATTTTGAAGCGATCAATCGGGTCTCGCAACGAATTGCTCATTTCAATCGCAACGCTGGGCATTCCCATAATATTTTCGTAGTTTTTCACATTACACTCTTTACTAACATACTTGCAACGGGCCGGGCCGGGCCGGGCCGAATCAGAATTTTGCCGGCCCGGACGGTTTTTTTAAAGTCGGCCCGGCGGCCAGGATAGAAAACAGAAATTTGTTTCCAAACGGTTTTTGGCCTTTCCAGCCAATTTCGGTGCATCGAAAAGGTCACTGGAGGCCGAAATAGCATGAAAGTGACCGAAAATACTATTTTTGATTATATAGACCAAAAAAGGTTCGAAAACGAAGAATTGAAACCCTCCATATTCGATTACGGAAAAATTCAAAAATCGCCTGGGGCGGGCCGGGCCGAGTTCCGGGTTCTCCGGCCCGTCCCGGTAACAACCCAGCTCGGCCCGGCCCGTCACTTTGCAAGTATGTTTACTAATCTTTCAAAAAAGAGAGCAAAAATCGAGAAAAATGGCGCTTGCGCTGGCGAACGATTACTTGACGGTCGGATCGTTACGCGATATGAAGTTCAATTTGCAAGCGGCTTGTTCCATTTGCTCTGAGGAGTTCGGTGAGATTTCTGCGTTTTCAGTTTAATTGCATGGTTCCAATCACAGATACCAAAGTTCGCGTTCCGAAAGTTCTGCCATGCGGCCATACCTTCTGTGTCGAGTGTCTGAAACAACTTCTGAACTCGCTGTAAGTTTTTAATCCGTTCTTTTCCAATGAAACCAGTGAAATTTCTTCAGCCAAATCGCTTATGTTGGCCGTGGGGAAGTGATGGTCAAGCTGAAATGTCCCACCTGTCGTGTAAGGCTGAAGTAATAAAAAAGTAATCTCTACTATTCACAATTAAGCAAGATCATGACATTCCGAGCAACAAAGCGGCCGGATACCCGAACAACTACCAACTGATGGAGGCGTCCGATCCGCAAGATTGCCGCTTCTTGAAATGCACTATCTGCGACCTTCCGGGAATCGAGTCCTCGTTCCACATTTGTCGCGAGTGCACTATCGAAACCCACGGATACGATATTCAGACGATTATACAAACAGAACCCGTCGTACATCCGGACGCCTACACTATTTGCTCCACGTGCATCCTGAAGGATCATAACTCCACCGGTCACACCGTCATCAACTACGCTCCGCTCAGAGTAAGCTAGAAAAAGAATAGATATTCGAAAATATTCCGAATTTTAGCTCGATCACCAGTTCAGAAAGAACATGATGAGCGCGAACGTGCTCGCCGCTCAAATCTCAGAAAAGTTCATGGAAGTCCGTTCAATTCTGGCGATTATGCCGACGCTTGTCGAGAAGAAAGAGACGGAGGTCTCGAGAATGGTCGAAATGATGCAAAGAGGAAAGACGAGCCACAGTCAGAAACTGATCTTCCAGTTGTACAAGAAGGAAATGAGTGATGTTTGTTTCTCGATACAAAGCTTACTTACACAGAAAGTTGTTTTCAGATCAATACGATTTTGGACTCGCTCATAAAAGACGGTGGAAAGTTGAACGAAATGGTCCGCGCGAAATTCGAAATTCTCGCCAAATCGAACGCAGAGATCAACAGTATACATTGCATCAGCGATATACCCATTCTGAGAGACATCCTAAAAATTTCCGACGTGGTTCCCATCGAGCCACTGATTCCGGCGGCGGAATTGAATCCGGAAGCTGCGGAACTGACCGACGCCTCGCCGAACCCACTGCCCTTCCCGCAGCAGCAGCAGCTTTCGCCTTTCCAGTTGATTGGCAGCGGAAGCCAAACGTCTCCTCTTGAGACTGTTTTCCTGAAGATGTGGGAAGGGGCCGTCTGGATCTACCAAGCCTTCTCGGTACAGACGCCATCCGTCTTCACTGGAAACAACTACAACCAAGGTGAGATAGAGTTTGAAAGATCCAGGAATACAGAAAAAAAAACGCTCAGAGATGATCAACGACGAGAGAAAGAAGATCATGACAATGGCCGTCGTCGCCGTCTTCGTCTCGATCATACTCATCAAATTCTTATTCTAAGAATGTATATTGGACCCCTCTACTGTATCAAATCTGCTTCACTGAAACACTAACCATCGTACCTTTGTTCACCTTCTCGAAATGTTGTAATAAAATGTATGGTTTCCCCCAAGATCAAAAAAGTTTTCATATTTTGACCTACCGCTTCCCGTTGCGCGCGCGCTTTTCGGTTCATTTTTCGCATCGTCATTCTAGTTCGCACTCGCGAATCTTCAATCCAGCCAGGAGTCGGCGATGTTCTACGAATTCAAGAGCTGCGTGACGGGACAAGAAGTGATCAAATCGCCAATGTGTCCGGTTTGCACGTCTCCTTTTGGTCAGTTTCAGCCGGGAATCGGAAGACGTCCTCTTCTTTCAGACAATGAGAAACATCTCGCGAAGATACTGCAGTGCGCGCACACGGTTTGCGAGATGTGCGTCAATTTGCTCGAAGAGCAGTACCGCCAGCATGTTCGATTCTTTCTGGATCCGTCGGTAGTGTCCATCAGATGTCCGACGTGTCGCGTAAATATCGCTCCCACGAAAGCTCGATAACTGGCCTTCTTTCAGACTGTCACTCAGGTACCACGCACTTATTTCAGATCGAACTATCAGCTGATGGGTATGTTGTCAAGAACATCTGCTTGAATATTGACTTGACTTTTCACATTCCAGACGTCGTCGACACGATGCGAAACGAGGCGCATCACAGTATTTCGTTCATTCAGTGCACCGAATGCAGCTCGGTTTTCCACGAAAAGGACATGAACATTTGCACGAAATGTGCGACCATGTTCGCGCCACCGACGACGTCGTCGCAACTCATCGAGAACGGCATCCGCATAGAGCAGTTCGCGGTGTGCTCGACGTGCTTCCTGGCGAGACACGCCTCGCAGGGACACAACTACTTGAATCTGATGCCATTGCGCGTTAAAATTCAAAGCACCGAGAACTCGGGCCGTCTGAAAGCGCTGCAGGACCGGCTCCATCAGACGCAACGATCGTTCCTCAACAGTATGCTGGCGTCGAACAAGGTGCACGAGGAAGCGATCGCGAAGTTCCAGACGGCCACGAGCAGTTACGAGCAGAAGAGGCTCTTCGACCAATCGGTCAGCCAGCTGAAGAGTGAGACCGATCAAATTCAGAAGTGGACCGACGCACGGGTGAGCATCTGAATGGACGCCTTCTGAAGTCGTCTGAATCGATTCCAGGTCCCGCGGAACACAAACTTGATCGGAATCCGTCCGGAACGCCCGCCGACTCCGATCCCGTTGGAACACAATCAACGGCTGTACTACTTCGAGCCCTGAGGTGCTCCATAATCTCCATATCCACACCAACACTTACGCCATTTTTTATCTTCTTCCACTAGAGTTATTTACAGTACCCACTCTTCCATGTTCTCATCCACAGCGTCAGTTGTATCCACTAATAAAATGTCCAAAACTCGAGTTCCCATTACGAATAAATTTATAGAATATATTATCTGCGAAGGAGGTGTATTAGTAATACTTTCGAAAAGTCCCAAATACCAGAAGAGAAAATTTCCAAATGCAGGCGTCCCGTCCCAAAGAAAAAAGAAGAGAAAACGAAAACGCACGTTTCAAGAGGGAATGCGAAAAAGAAAACGAATAGAAAAAGCACTCGAAATGCAGTAAAGCAAAAGAAGAAAACGCTTGGCAACTGGAGGAAATACTTGCAAAGAAAAGCGGAAATGTGGTCCCAATGAAAAGAGAGAGAGAGTGGCAAGTGAACACCAAACAATAGAAAATGGGGGGGGGGGGGGGAATCTCTAGGTAAAGCGAGTGAGACGAAGGACGGGCGGCCCCGCGGGGCTTCGGATTGTGAGTGCGGAAAATGCTAGACGAAGAAGAAGGGAACGCGGGGGGAAACGTTGGACAGCGACAGGATATGAAGACTACAGAGAAAACGGGGATGTTCAGAACAATCACACGATGCGATCGGGATAGAAACAGAGAAGACAGAGAGGAATATCGACTTTGTGCTTTGCTAGGCAGTGCAAATCGAATAGGTCCATAGAATCTAAACAGAAAAAGAAATGACTAGACAGAAAGAGAGAGAGAGAGAGGAGGGGGAACGGGCGAAACAAGGCCTAGGTGGTGGAATTCAATGGAATTAATGACGCAGCAGCTGGTTGTTCTGCTGACGTTGCTTCAGCTTCTCCGCGTACGACGTCTTCTTCTCCGGAACCACCAAGATCGGCTTGAAATTCCGGCGACCCATGACGACGGAGCTGCAAGGATCCGACAGTTCGCGAGATGCGTGACGAAGACTCATGCACACCTTCTTTCACAACACCAGCACAACATTCACACGATATATGACAACGAGAACGACTACGAGAGCCGTCTACCTGAAAGTCGGCTTCTGCGGCTTCCTTTCAGGCTCCGGCTTCTTCGGAAGACACGGGAAGGCGGTCTCTTCGAACGAGAACGTAGGCGCAGGCGGAGCGACTGGAGGCGACTGCTGGAATTGAAAGGGATAGGTGGCCAGAAGGATCGGATATTCTTACCACTTTCGCCTTCTCAGCTTTGGTTTCCGGCTTCTTCGGTGGCGGCGGAGATTTCGGCTGAGGGTGTCCATTCAGTTTCTCCTTCTTCAGCAGCTCCTGCTTCGATGGTTCCGACTCCTTCAGCTTCGACTCGACGAAAGCCGGCCGATTCATGGGAGGTGTAACCGGCGTCGATGGAGTCAGCGTGTTCGTTGCAGTGTTCGCAGTGACGGTCGTGGATGACGCCTCCGAGCTCTTCCTCCGCCGATCGAAGTTCGGAGCAGGCCAGACCGGAGGGGTGGGTAGGTCGGTGGGAGTGACGACCGGGAAGGGCTGTTGTGTCTGGGAAGAAGAGGACGCCGCAATCGGCGCTGGCGGCGGAGTGCTTGGCACCGAATTGATCGGAGATCCGACGGCTTCAGGAGAGAAGTACTTCGAGCTGGCACTTGAAGAGGAAGACGAGGACTGCTGGTGGCCGTTCCGGTGTCCGTTGAGCTGCTGATGGTTGTCGCCGGAACAGTTCCCATGGTTCTGATGCTTGGAGTTTCCGTTCTGCTCACTCCGCCAGCCATTCGAGTGTCCGTTCGAATAGTTGTTGTTTCCGTTCCGGTGTCCTCCTCGGTACCCTCCACGGCCTCCTCCATTCTGGTGTCGGCCCCCGGATCCGCCTCCGTTCTCTTGGTTCTGATGGTGACTGTTCTGGAAGCGACGATCACTACCACCACGAGCACGCCATTCATTTGAGTTCGACGCGTTGCTGCGCGTCGACTCGTTGTTAAACTGAGTTTGATGGTTCGCGGCACCACCACCGTTCCGGCTGACGCTTCGTCCGTAAGTGGAAGCGGTAGTGCGTGTGGAAGTCGACGAGCCCGTCGACAACTCGTCAAAGTTACGGGGCGTCGTCGACACGCTGCTCGGAGAAGCGTAGAAGAACTGATGCTGCGGCGACGGCACTTGTGGCGGAGGCTGTTGGAAGGCTCCCAGGCTGTTTCCGGAGAACCGGAACGTCGGCGTCGCGTACTCGAAGTGGCTCAAAATGGGCTCTCCAGGGCGATAAGTGGCGACAGGTACGAACCCGAAATCAGCAAGTGTGTTCCCCAACTCGCGCATCTGAATCGTCCCTGTCTCGCCGTTGCTGCTCACCACCGCGAAGCGTCCCTTCTCGCCGTTCCGAACTTCCGCTGGTGCAGCAGCAGGCAGCGGACCGCCCGCTTTTATTCTCGCCTGCAGAAGAACACAAAATGTAAGATTCGAAAGGAGAAGGAGGGACTAGGAACCGACACCACCCTCGAATAACCCGGATGACTCACACAGACTGGTCTCTGAGTGATCTCGTTCTTCTTGTGCTGCACCGCCACGTAGGCGACCTGCGTTTCGAGCTCATTGTCGAACGTCGCGTACCAGCTGTCGTTCGATCCGTACGTGAGTTCGGAGAACGGCGGCCCGTCGCAGAACAGCTTCACCACCTCCTGAAACCAACATCTTTCCCCATTCTGAATGCACTTTCGCTCTCTTACTTCTCTGAACTTCTCCGGGATTTCACGGATTATAATCGTCGTTCGTTTCATGTTCGCTCGCACTTTTTCGCCGCTCGCATCAACTTCGAGAATCGCCGATTCTGCAAAGAAACAACGAGGAAGCCTTTGCACATCGCTGATCTCTTAATACCCTTCAGAGCTTCCGCGACCAACTCGACGTCATTGGTCAGACTGAGCACCTTCCGGAATCCGGCGAGCACTTGGATGGGGACGTAGTTTTCCTCGTCCATCTGGCACTTCAAGTACTTGTCCGTCAGCAGATTCTCCCTGCAACAAGTCAAGAATCGAATCTTCCCCCGAGGCAATTCTTTCTGTTTTTTTTCCGCCGCTCGCCCGCAGAAACTGACATTTCGTGCCCGATTCCCGTACTTTGTACTGCCTGTGAGAGATTCCCAGCAGGACGTGCGTCACATGTGCTCACCTCGAAAAGTAGAATTCCAGCTGACTTTTCAGTTGGCTTTTGATTTCGTCACGGGTGAGAGGCGGCGGTGCGGTGGGAAGCGAGGAGTGGTGGATGAAGTGGTGACCCGACGGCATCACAACCGCCGGCTGTTGAGGTCCGAACATCATGAGCGTGTTCTTGCACTCACGAGTAAACCTGAACGAGGGGAAATTGGACGAAAAACGAAGAGAAGAGGAAGAAGAAGACGAGCGGGAGGGAAACGCAGAGCCACGTGTACAAAGCGTCGAAGTGTAGTCATGGAGAGAGAGAGAGAGCGGGGAGCCTCGCGGCGCGAATCCGAGCCCCTTTCGCTTCTTTTTGTTGCTTTTCAGTCGGTTGTGACTCGTTTCGCCACCCCCGTCGTCTCTAATTAGTACATTTGAATGGGGCTCGGTTGCGAGAAAAGAAGGGATGTTGTTTTTGCTTCTTCTTCTTCTCCTTCGGATTACGGCGACGGCCCCGCGGAAGGGCATAAAAACAGAGAATGGAGGAGCGAGAAGAAGTAATAGAGAGAGGGGGAACGCGAATGAATGGTGTTGGTTTCAGATGAGGAGAAGACGGGAAGAGGCGGATGTTTCGGAAGAAGGCGTCCCGCAGAGTGGTCACGAGGAAGAATCACCGCCTCCGCCCCCACGTCGTCTATCCTATGCTTACTGGACACTAGAAGGCGTTCTTTTAAAGCAATTCGCGAGGTCATTCTAGAAATTGCATCCAATCTAGATAAGAATCTTTGCGAAGGAGAAATTGAATTTTCTAAATTTGGAAGCGCGAAGGAATGAACGCCTTCTAACTTCCAACAGTAGCCGCAGGTGCAAACGGAAGAGGGACACTAGGCGGATCGAGGGAGACTAGACTCAGAGAGGCCTGCGGTGGGATTTTCCCACTTTGGTCAACATAATCATAACGAAAAAGACCAAGTTTCAGTGAAACATCAGCGCCATGCGTCAGAGAAAGAGGGGAAACGAACACACAATGTGTGTTGTCCTCTTGAGACTCTGGACAAACGGCATGATGACGTGGATCGCATAATCATGTTGTAGGGGGGCGAAGCAGAAGCAGAAGAAGAAGCCGAAGAAGAAGATGATGATGATTATGTGTAGGCGATCTGGTCATTTTGGGATGTGAAAGGCGCGACGGACGCGGCGAGAGGCGTCGAAAACCACTTGTTTCGGAGGGGGCGGCGGCGGTGGGGACGGACGGACGGACAGTGATGGGAAGAAGAAGAAGAAGAGGGCCGAGAAGCGATAGAAAGGAAGGAAGAGATGCGCGTTCGATCGCGGCGGCGAGAGGCTCGCCTCCACCACCACCGCCGCCGCGGCCGCGCACCGGGTGATTCATCAGCCGATACGAACGTGTGCGCGAAAAGGAGACAGTGCGCGGATCGGTGAGATGCAGACATCAACACGCACGCACCACCGGCAACAGCAGCAGCACTCTCGATTTTTTGGACGAGAAAGGAGAAGAAGACGAAGAAGAACGGCGGGGAGAAAGAGACACCACAAGAATACACGTAGCGGGGAATCGATAAGCGATAAGAAGCGAATAGGTCGTCGTCGTCCAAGGCGTCCTTTGCTTACCACGGTGGAATTGGCGGCGGTTGGGTATTGGAAGTGGACGGCTGCGTGGCGGAGGAAGAGTCGGCCGGAGAATGGGCAGAAGACGTTGTTGCAGAAGACGTCGTGTCGGACAACGAGGAAGACGTCCACTCCACTGACGACGTCGTTTTGCTGTCGAGGACTCGAGCGTAGTGCGACATGTCCACTTTGGGCGCCTAGAAATCAAATCAAACTGATAAGCGGGACTCCTTGGGTAGGCCATTGTCTCCCGCGAAAGTTAATTGCATATTCGCGTTTCTTCGTGGCGAGACCCCTCATGATGATGATAAGCTGCCAATTGATTTTCTAGGTGGGGTCGCTGCTATCAGCAGAAGACGCGGGCGGCGTTTCGTGCAAAAGTCACGGAAGTGACGAATCATCCCCGGACAGCGGACGGGAAAACGGACTGTGTGGGGGTGACAAAATGATTCGTGTGCTGGAGAAAAGAGAGAAAACATAAAGAACGGTCTTCTGCCCGCGAGAAGAATTGTTTCTCTTTCTGAGAAGACGGACGGATGACGAAAGCTGGAAAACCGAGAAGAGAAGAGCGAGGAACTCTCTTCGTTCTCCCGTCCCTCTCTCTCACTCTCTCGCTTTTTTGTGTCAATTTCCGGACGAATTTAAGTGCTTTTGCCTCAATTTCCGCGAGCCGCAAACGAAATCCATCAAAAAGACGTTTTTATGACGTGGAGAACATCCGCTTTTTCGGAAAAGTCCATAAATATTCAAAAATGGAGATGCCAAAAGACAAAAGGCGCATGTACAAATACAGATGGGCGTTTAGGTGCGCGCACCACGGGACCTCAATTTCCTCAGAGGGACGTAGCTCTTTCTGAAAGTGTCATCGAGAGAATGCGCGTGCGAGTGACGTCATCCAAGCTCGAAAAAAAACACGCGGGGCTATTTCCGTGAATGGAAGCGCGCTCTGCTGAACACACAAAGACACGCGAGAGAGGAAGATCGCTCGTCGCCAACATTAGCAAGATTTGAAAGTAGGACAGTACAATTACTGTACTTGGGGGGAGAGAAGCGCAACGAAAAGCATGTACGGCAACTGCTTGGACTTTCCGGGGGAAGAGGAGGAGGAGGAAGCGAGGTAAGACCACCAACGAAAGGAAAGCCGGTTTTGTAGAACGATTCGGAGGTGCGAAGGGAGTGAAAGTAGACGAAGTATCTGACACTTTTCGACGAAAAGCGATCCCTTTTCGTCGCTCCCGTCGCGGTCGGATGGCTCGTGCGCGTTACGAATGTTTCAAAGGACCCTTATGACGACGACTAGAGGACACTCTTCTTCTTCTTCTGCTCACCTTGGTCACAATAAAGTTGTTCGGCTCGATCTCCGTGCAAAAGTAGAAGGCGTCGGAGTCGAACTCGAACGTGTCCATTGAGGAAACGACGAGGAGACGTCAACGACGTGAGGAACGAGGAGCGAAGGGGGTGGAGGAGGAGGAGGAAGAAGTCAGTATCACGTCATCCGACTTATGGAAGCGAATGGAGACGCGGCTAGGGGGCAAAAGGGGGGCGGCGGGCGCGAGCGGCCAATGCCACACTCTACTTCTCTGACCGTGTCGTGTCAGCCGGTTTGGTGGGGCCATACACGCAGAGGGCTCTGAGAGACCGAGGCGCCGAAGGGACGCAGAGGGAGAGAGAGAGAGACGGGCGGGCGATGGCACGCAGAGATGGCAGGCAGACGGCAGACCGCCGATGCGAGAGGGGGAAGACACATCTTGCGATTGTTTTTTCGAGCGAAAAGCCTGGAATATACTGACGGCGGGCAAGCCTCGAGGCTCTTCTGCTGCCATCATTAGGGACCCGCTCGGCCGGCACGAGAGACAGAGAAACGGGCCCCCATCCCTTCTCCCTTCTCTCCCTTTTCCCAGCCGATTCTTCCATTAATTTCGCCTCTCGCGCTGCGAGAAGAGAAATGTGGAAGCCAGGAAGCATTCGGGAGAAAAAGATGAAGGAGAAGAGAACAAAGGGAACATTATGGACAAGGCATCTCGGTTTCAGGTTTCTATAATAAGGAGAAGCGGCCGGAGGGGACCGAGAGAGCGGCCATGAATTATTGAGGAGCGGAGAACTTGACGAGCAGCTACAGCTGCCCGCTCGGGTTCACCTAATCTTTTTGATTGATATATGTTGCTGCTCAGGCACATTGTAAAATGAGAAGAAATTTTTTTCCGAAAAGAGAAGAAAAAGCGACACTTTAGTGAAGTTTATCGAAATTCGAACCTGCCGCGGAGATTGCAGTACAGTGGAGCGCGATTGCATCAATTCAATGCGGCGCAAATTTCAAACGCCGACACATTTTCAAACATTCCAACACCGTTTCACCTTGTTTATCAGTTTAAATCAACAAAAAAAAATCAAATAGAATCAATTTCAGCTGTTCAAAAAATGGCAGACATTCTCTGTTTTCTAAACATTCAAAATCGGGTGCCATGCCCACTATTTTCGCTCCAAAATAAACAAAAAATGGCTTGAAATTTATTTGCAATTTCTTTTTCATTCACTTTTTCACAGAAATTTCTGACATTGTTTCAGCTCAAAGAGCAATGGAAGAATGGAAAGAATCGTTCCGGGAAATCTATAAGAGAACTCCGACGACGGCCGATTTCCAGCTGGCTCCGCCTCATGTGAGAGGCGGGTTTACGAGAAATACTCGAGAAATTCATATTGTTTTCCATTTTCAGAGTTGCTAGAAGCCGGAAAGCCGGAGAGGAAGGAAGAGCCTCTAGCGAAGAGAGGGGTGAAGCGCAAGAACTTCGAGATGAAAATGATGGAGAGTGAGCAGTTCAGCCCTGTCAAAAAACGAGTGAATACAAAGAGACTGGGCGCAGAAAACGACGAGAATACAACCGTTTTGAGATCTTCGCCCAGAAAAGTAAGCATTTAAATGATTGGATTCTCGAGAAACTCTGTCTGTAAACTCCAGAAAATGTTTTCACTCGAGGACTCGCCCATGAAGACGTTCGGACATCTGAAGACGTTATCACCAAAAAAGGTAAAACTATTTGACTGCAATTAAGACATTTAATAGTTTTCTTCCAGAAGTTAACGTCAAAAATAGACGACTCGGCGCTGAAATCCCCGGTAACGTCACCTAGAAAGGTTTGCATTGAAATGTCGCCACAAAAACGATTAGGAAAATTCAGAGATTAGTCGGCGCCGCTTCTCACTTCGACTTCGAGGATTTCTCACCGATGAAGTCACAGTCCGCCGTAAAGTGCTCTCTGACGCCCATAAAATCGCCGACGAAACGAGCCTATCAACGGCAGCTCGGAAGCCGAGTGAGTTGACCTCGTTCTAGAAGTTTCCACTTGATCGACGTCCAATCCCCGGAGGAAAGATCCCTTCCGAATCAGTCCCTGTCTCCGCAACCTCGTGATTATTTCGGTTAGCAAATCAGTCGTCGATCGTCGATTTGATAGCCACCACTGCAGCGACGCCGGGGTGTTTTACGACTAATTAAAGGGGGGCTTCGTGACGTCCCCCAGTTTCCCACTGAAAAGCAATACCCTTGTTTCTTGTTCCCTGTGGTTTCCATCCCATTGAACAGGCGGGTGTTTCATACAAAATACAAAACACTTCATATTTCGAGAAACCAATTCCGGTTCCACGGGGCGTTGATGCGATTAACCGGCGTTTGTAATCATCGTGTCTCGGTTACTGTTGTTTCTGAACGAAAGGATCCCGTTTTACAGGACCTCGAGATGCTTCTGATGCCGACGCCAGAGAAGTGCGAAAAGGAGGAAGAAGAAGAAGACGTCGAGGAGTTCGACGACGAGACGAACGAAGAAGTGGCAAGCGCGAAGGTGTCGAAACCGGCGGCCAGAAGGCTCGGAATCTCGGCGAAGAGCGATCAGAACTTCCAAAAGATCAACCTACGCAAGAAGACGTTCCAGAGAGGAAAAGTGACGGCCGAACAGAAGCGGAAGCTGAAGAGGAAGCAGATGTTCAAAAAGAAATTCTAAACGCTATGCCCCCTCCTTCTCTCTTCATTCATTCAAATGTAGGCGCGCCCGCGCGTATTGGCGTCAATAAAATACCACTCGCATTGCATATTCCCATGCTAAATGCCATCTTCCACCCCCATTGTACACAAAAAAACCTTCTTCGTCTGCCTCTTCGTCCTCCTCCTCCTCCTCCTTCTCCTGACCATTGTTGTGTTTACCCTGTGCAGCGCAGTGCCCACAACTTTAAAAAAAGAAGAGAGGGCCCCAACAAAATGTTGGCAGTTAACCGTTTATTATTTGTCGAATATAGTTATTATGAAAATGAGAAGTGGGAAAAGGAAACAATTGATCGGCTAGAAAAGTGAAAACGAGAAAGAGAAGGGAAGAAAGTGCGAAGAGAGAGAGAGAGAGAGAAAAGGACGTCTAGAAAGGAGCTCAGATCTCGCGGAACTCGGGCTGCTTCTTCTCGGAGCCGCGCGCGCTCTCCTCGGTCAGGAAGCGTTGCCACATGTCGACGATGACGTCGTGCGAGAAGACAGAGCCGCCGTTGTTGTCGATGAGGTGCGTGATGAAGACGCCGTCGGACTTGAGCTTCTGGTCGACGAACTTGTCGAAGATGTTGTTCGCTGCAACGATCCTCGCTTATTATTGTGACACTTCCCGACGCGCGCGAGAGTCATGATGGCGATCCGTCAAACGGCCTTGTCAACTCAAATTATGCGGCCCGTGTCGTGTCGGCCGTCCGTAATTAGTCTGCCGGCGGCGAACTTACAGCGGTCTTCGTCGAGAAGTCCGTCCACTTGGAGGTAGCCCTTGATGTGCGCCTTGCGAGCGCCGCTGAACAGTAGTTTGCGGCACCAGTTGATGAAGTTCAACGCCGTCACGATGCCGACGATGACGAGCCAGAACCAGAGGAAGACGTAGACCTGGAAGAAGAGGAAGGCGTGTTTCTGTGTCGTTTATTCCGCATGAAATACGATGCGAAGGTGTCAAGGTCCCCCCTCTTCAGATGCTTATCGTCCCCCCTCTTCACGACCAGAAGACGTCGACGCCTACCTTCTCGTTGAACATGTTGATCATCAGCACACATTGCACGGTGTGGCGATGCTTGTTTCCGAGCACGCGCACCTCGAAGTCGCACATGGTGACTCTGAAAAACGAAGACGTCCCCTTCTTCTTCTCCTTTTCAGAAACGCGAAACACAGAGTTCCATAACCATTTGAGGCGCGACGATTCGCGCGGTAAACACATTCATTGCGTATTTGCAACGCAAATACATGCCGTAAACGTTTATTGGAAGTCGGTGCAAACAGTCGAAAATTCCGCGACGAATCCGGGCAGCGAAGAAGACAAAAGAAGGGCGCATTTGTCTCATGATTTATGAGCCGTTTCGGTATATCCCCACCCAATCGCCCACTTTTCAGGCCATTGAATTGGGCAGACACGAATGGGTTGACGTTCCTGACCTTCCGAAGGGCTTTCGGGCCTTCTTGACATGAAGATCCGGTGTTTGCACTGGCACCAAGAGTGTCGCGCAATTCAATTAAAATCGTCCCCCTCCCCTCCTACTAATCGAATGTTACTCGCTGGCCCCCCGGGTGAGGTAAACAGCGGTCCCTTTCTCTCTCTCTCATTACGCCGAGGATGACCTCGAGACCTCGTCTGTGATGAGATGAGGAGGACGAGATTGGTATCTGTGACTTCGACGAGGCGCTACTCACCTCGGAAAGTGTCCGCTCTCCTCCCATTCGTTGCCGTTCAGGATGTCCGAGAGGATTCCGGCTCCCCAGAACGTGTACTTGGTGCCGAGGAAGCTGCAAAGAGGATTGGAAATCGGGCTGGAAGGGGGCTGGGCGCGTACTTGTTGAGGATGATGAACTGGAAGACGATCTGGACGAGGTAGAGGAACTTGCAGAACAGGTACAGGTAGGTCAGGTACGATCCTCCGTAGGCGAGCGAAGATCCCGAGTCTGAAAGAAGAAGACGTGACGGGTAATCCCTCGTTTCGCTCCTCCTAACCCCATTATCTGCTTATTTCAATTCGTGCGGCAAGGTCAATTACGAGTCGAAGTGGGGGTTTCGCATGAGCGACAAAAAACGACTTTTGTTGTGTGTGTGACAAATGGTCATGTTTCTCGCTCCCCCGATGCCACGTCACTTTTAGTTCGATTCGGAAGAGGAGTTTCCTAGTCCCCCGCCCCGCCAATACATTGTTTGATTTCTCATCTCTCTTCCTTTAAAAGTTTACCCAATCCTTCCAGACCCCCCGTTTTCACGCGAAAGGTTGTCTCCACCACCATATTTGATCAACGGAAGGAGGGACAACTACTGAATTCAAAGACCATTTGAGGAGAGTGGTGTTTCCTCCGCGAACCAGTTTTCTTCTTCCGGATGCCGCGCCCCCCTCGCAGGACGCCTTCTCAAATGGCGGCTAATTAGGCACTCACTGTATTTCGCGAACCGCGACTGCAGACTCAACGACTCGTACAAGTGGGCTCCGGTGGCCTTTGCCGACTCGCGACGCGCCGCCTCGTTGACTCGATCCGCCTTCTTCGCGCCGAACAACATCTTCTTGAGGGCGACACCGGAGGAGAAGTTCATGAGGCGCCAGAACAGCGACGGCAGGTAGAAGAGGATCGCCTGCAGGCCGAGAATGAACGGCACCCACTGGTAGTAGCCGATCTCGGCGTTCTCGCGCTCGGGCACCGCGTCCGGGATGTACTTGTCCGGGTGGATGAAGTAGGTGTTCTGCACGAAGCAGTAGTTCTCACTGTACTGCTCCCAGGCGCCTGAAACAACGGAGAGGATCGATGCGGGAGGATCGGAAAGGGGGGACGCTACCTGTGAACTGAGCGGGAATCCAGCACTGGATCGGCTGACCGACGTACTGCTTGGCGGAGAGCGTCAGCGCGAAGATGACGAGCAGCATCGGCGTCCAGTAGTAGTTGAGGCGATCGATGGCATCGTCGTCGCCCTGCTTGTGCAGACCCTTCAGGAACGCGTCCAGGAAGAACATCTTTACCCCCGAGTGTGAGTGGTCTCGACGGTCGGAAGGAGACTGCAAAAAGGGAACGATTCGGAAGGGACGAGAGAGAGAGAGAGAGAGAGAGAGAGAGACGCAGAGATGAAAAGAGTTTCAGATGAAGAGGAATGATGATGGGGGCGACCGTGCAGGGGAACGCATTTGCATATTTCGGGCGGTTTGGTTGGCAGTTGTGTGGGAAACAGACGAGAAATGATGATGTGATTCGTGTGTTCTAGAATGTGCCCACTGAACCGTAGTCTTGTAGTGAGGGGGACTAGAAACCCCCCGCCTTCTTTCCTAGTCCCCCCTTCTGACATTTCGAAAGTCTGGTGTTCAAAAGGAAGAGCCGCCCCCTTTTATGTTGATTGTCCTCTCTCACTCTCTCTTTTTGTGGTAAATGCCGCGCTGACGAAAACACACACACAGGCCCTTTCAAGCGTTCAAACATCCTTATCATCATCGCATTGAAGGCGCGGGAGGAGGAGTGGAAGGAGGCTCGACAGGATTACGGTAGTAGCAGTGGCCGCGATGGAGCGCACTTTCTTGCAAAAGGGGTGGAAGTGGGGGAAAGTCCCTTCTTTTCCGCCCCTCCTGTACAAAACCATCTCTCCCTCTCTCTCTGTCTTTGGTGGTCGCAGAGAGGGAGCGACGACAGCGTCGAGCGGACGAGCGAGGCAGAGAGATCGGTGTCTGCGTCTCCGCGATGGCCGCACTGTCTCGCTCTTTCCTTTCCGCCGCCGCCTGCCTCCCGCCCCGGCCACACCGAATCGTTGCAAGCCCCGCCCCCTTTTCTGCCTCCCTGATGACATCGAGTGGTGACGATGATCAAGTTGACAAAAGAGAGGGTGGGAAGAAGAGAGAGGGGTAGTAGTTTATGCCCTAATCGCTTTTGCATCGCCAATCAAAACTACGACGCGAAAAAGGTCACACAACAGGCACAACATAGAAAGTGCGCTCTAATGCTGATTTGCATTGGAGCGCACTTTCGAAATGGAATAATTAGTGAGAGAGAGAAATGGAGAGAAATTGATAAGAGAAGAGAGAAATAGAAAGAGAAACGGGCGATAAAGAAAAGAGAAAACGGAGGAGAAAATGGAGAAAAAGAAAAAAAGAGAGGTATATTTGGGGAATGTTCGACCCAGATTCGAAAAAAGAAAACAAGAGAAAAACACACACAAAGTGTTTTTTCGTCCATTAAAATAGGTTTTATTATCAAATCAAACAAATCGAAGGAAGAAGAAGAAGGAGGAGGCGAATGAGGAGAAGAAGAACGAGAAGAAGGAGAAGAAGACGTTATTAGGCTCTAACAAGGAAAGACACTCTTTTTTTTCACATTTCGGACTCATCCTGGAAGTTTTTCAGCAACGGCGCGGCGTCCTTGACCAGCAACGGAGGCGCCGTGTACGGCGGCGGGACGGCGGTGTTGAAGCGGCGCCACATGTCGCGCACCAGCTCGACGACGGGCGTCTTTCCGTTGTTGAGCTCGACGAGACGGAGCAAGAGCACCGTGTCGGGCGAGAGGAACTCCGTCACGAACTGCTGCAGCTTGCCGCGGTTGTTCTTCACCTTCGGATCGATCTGAAACAGAAAGTTCTCGAAAGACGCTTCTCGAGACGGGAACGCCTACATCCTCGACGTACGGCTGGATGAAGCTCTTCGAGACGCTCGTGCCGGACGCCCTGTAGAACCAGTAGAAGGTGTTGGTGAGTGTGGCGGCCGTCAGGAAGCACAGCCACCACCACAGCGCCACGAAGATCTTCTCGTTGAACATGTTGATCATGAGCACGCACTGCACCGCGTGCTTGTGGATGTTGTCCAGGTTGCGCACCTCGTACTCGCACATGGTGACGCGCGGAAAGTTGCCGGTCTCCGGCCACTCACGGCCCGCCCACAGATCGGACGTCACCTCGGCGCCCCAGAAGTACGAGTCGACGCCGAGCATTCGTTTGAGGAGCACGAATTGGAGCAGCACGTTGATCAGGAACATCACTTTCATGAACTGAAAGCACCGATTGAGGAGGCGGAAGGGACGAGAAGGCACTGACCAGATAGGACATGAGGACGGCGGACTTGTTGAAGTGGCTCTGATATCTGGTCTGGAAGTGCAGATTCCGCTTTCTTTTCTGCGTGATGTAGCCGGCGATCGTCGAGATGGTGCCCTTGCGCGACTCCTCGTTGCCTTCTGTAGCCGTGCACGTATTCAGAAGAGACGTCACGTTCTGGCCTGCAACACTTCACGATGACGTCCGCTTCTCGAGTCGAACGCCGTCTCACCGGCCATTCCGTAGAAAAGGCGCCAGATGACGACGGGGAAGTAGAAGAGGATCGCTTGCAGCGCGAGAATGAACGGCACCCACTGGTAGTAGCCGATCTGGTTCGTCTGCTTCAACGTCGTCGTGTTGTGATTCTCGGAGACGAGGTGCTCCCAGTTGAACGAGCGCTCCGCTTTGTCCTCTGTGAACGGGACAAAGAACGTGTTCTGCACGTAGCAGTAGTCTAATGCGTATTCGGCCCACCAGCCCTTGTAGTACGCCGGGAACCAGCAGTCGATCGGGCTGCCGACGAAACTGAAAACATGGCATGACGTGGCAGTGTGTGTGTGTGACGGTGCCAACTCACCTCCATCCAGTGATGAAAGCGGAGGAGAGGACGAGCCCGATGGTCGTGGCGCAGTAGTTGAGCTTGTCGACAAAGTCACCGTCCGGCTGCGGCGACACCGCCGACAGCAGATTCTGGATGACGTTCATGGCTCAGAATCCGCGTCGAGAGATGCGTTTTTTTGAGAAGAGCGTTTCGTCGGTGGTGGCGCGGTTGGCCGGTGAAAACTGAAATGATGGTGTATGAGGGAGGGTCGGATGGATGGGGGGCGAGGAGGGAGGGAGAAGAGGAGAGACGAAACGGAAGGACAGTACACGCAGTCAGGGAGGCAAGGGATGGCTGATGCATTCGAGGTCGTCTGCGTCTCGCCGCGCCGCCTCTCGCGCTTGCAAAAGAGAGAGAAAGAAGTGGGGGCGAGAGAGAGAGACAGCAAGGGGGCGGGGCTTGGACCGTCGCTCCCTCTCTTTCTCTTTACTTCTCTCCCTCTCGTCACGAAGAGACGCAGAGAGACTGTAGAGAGAGAGAGAGAAAAAGTAGAAGATGAAGTTGAAGAAGAAGGGGAAGAAGGGATAGACATCAAGGGATGCCGAAGTGGGAGCGAGCGAGAGAGAGAGAGAGGGAGGGAGTACTGTAGGAATATTAATGAGGTGCAATCGAAATCGTTTGTCATCGTCTTTTTGTCCACGAAAAAGCGCGCTGCACTTTATGATGGAATCATCGAGAGATTTGCAAACCGCGAGAATGGGGAAGAGAACCGAATGAAACGGGCGGCGCGGTTCTCGAGAGACACACCCCGAAGAGGGAGGAGACAGCTGTGTTGTCCGTGTTCTTCCAGATGTTCCACGTGCTTCTTCCTCTCCTTCTACAAAAGATGCCACGTCATCGGTGTACAAAAGAGAGAGAGCTCATCGTAAAATCGTCACTGATGATGTTTTGTCTTCTTTTCCAGCGCCTTTTCGGCTGCCGCCTCCTCAACACACACACACATATTGTTGTCTTTTGACTCATACCAGCTAGCCACGTTGTTATAAATACAATCGATGAGGAGAACACATCGGCGGAAAGCAAAAAAGAACGACCGCCCGTTTTACAGAGGCCTCTCTCGCTTTTCTTTCGGCAAGCCGTTCCCAGGGAAGGAGAGAAGAAAGGGCGCCGCCGCCGAAACGAACGACACGACGATGAAGTTGACCGTGAAAAAGTTTTCGAATCATCCGAACGACAACAACTTTTCATCACATCACTATTTCAAATGGATGAGCCTTCTGGAGACGTCACTTCTTCCAGATGAGGTGCCGACAAAGAGCGCGTGTCCTTGGGAGTAAATCACGGAAACCAGAGTTCGTCGTGTCGAAAAACGAAGATGGAAGACGTCCCGTGGGACGGCTCGCCGTCTTTTCAACACCCAGAACCAAAGAATCATTGTAGCCGTTAATCAATTCAGAAGACGTCCCTTCGAACGAAGCCTCTCTTCTCGTCATCGAAAACGTCTTTTGTAGAAGTTGCGTTTCAAAACTCGGCGGCGTGTTAATTAAGTGTCAAAGAGGCGCTCCTGTTTTCGGATGGCTCCCCGAGGAAATCATCTTTCCATAACGTCTTCTGTTTCTCCCGCTTCTGCCTTCTACTTCAACGTCTTCATCCTTCAGAAGACGTCCTCCTCCTCGACTACTTCTCACCTAATCCTTTTTTCTGTTGCTTTCCGGGATTCATCGTTGTTTTCCTTTTTGTTTTCCCTCTGTTTTCCATTTCCTCTCCCACTTTTTGTGTTCTTCCTTCCCTCTCCTTCGCACAAAGTGCATTTCGAGGTGAGCTCGGCGGAGCCCGCTCGACGGGAGCCGCCGAATTCGCGGAAAACAATGTGAAATGCATGAGAGGTGAAGGAGGGAAAGTTGGAGCCTCGAGATTGTCACTTACTATTCGTCTGGAGACGGCTCGTTAGTCTCGATTACTTGCGTTGTTTTCGACGTCGAAGCGTTTCCGGGAACCGCCTCTTTCGGCCTGAAGTTTCATCATCCATCAGAGCTCATTTTCCCGTCAAGCGGTGCTCATTGAGCCCACCGACCAGAGACAACCACCAAACTGATTGCTCGTTTCCGGACAAGTGCACAAAGTACCTGCCATTCCGTCTTCAATAGCTCGGCCACTTGATACTTCTCATGTTTTCCCTCTTCTTTTTTCTCTTCCGTACGCAGTTCCCAGCCTTTTAGAGATGGGAAAGATCAGTCTGAAACGGGCCATCGAGCTGGACATTGTCGATTTCGCGGAGCACACGAGTGCTCACGGCATCCCGAGAGCCTACGTGTCGACGGGCTGGCGACGTGGAATGTGGCTCATCTGCTTCCTGCTCTGTCTCGGATTCTTCATTCATCAGGCCGTGCTCATCGTGAAACGCTTCAACAGGCGAGTCGCGGCCGAGAGTTTCCTAGTCCACCCCCTCCGTTTCCAGGAACGACATCATCGTTGGTGTGGAGATCAAGTTCGAGGAGATCAAATTTCCGGCGGTCACCATCTGCAACATGAACCCTTACAAGAATTCGGCCGCCCGCGAGCTCGGTGCCATCAGAAATGCAGTGAGTGATTCTGGAGAGAGGGGCGCGGAGACGTGACGAAGACGACGTCGTTCTTCAGCTGGAGGCGTTCGAGATGGCCATCGACAAGAGCGACGGCAACGTGCCTTCGAAGCGCAAGAAGAGGTCCGCCAACTCGAAGATGTTGCCGGTGGACCTGATGTGCAGGGAAGACCGTGGAATGTTGATGGCTCACGAGCTGGGACACGTGGAATGCGTGAGCACACTCTGAAAGAGCTCTCGAAAAAAAACGGGCTCTTTTTCAGACTTGTGTCACCTTTGACGACCCGGAATCTGTGGAAGAGGACGAAGAAATGTACTGGAATTGCCACCCAAAACAGGAATGGACACACAAAATCTGCCACGTGGCAGAAGAGCACAACCAGCTGAAGACGTGCATGTGCCACGAGGAAGTCTGTTTCGAAGATGGCGTCACTGTGAGTTCTCCCTCTTATAGAAGCGTTCTTCAGCATTTCTAGATGACGTCACTTGCAGAAGCAGATGACGTGGCCTCTCCAGATGACCAGAAACGGAACGAAGCTGTGTGTGTCTCCGGAAGGCGGCTCTCCTCGTTACTGTGCCGCTGCGCAGAAGTTCCAGGTGGCCACGTGTCAGAATTGTGATTGGGTCGGGAAATGCGAGTTGGCGAGTGAATCGGAAGACGTGGAAGAGCAGAAGACGTGCATCTGTCACCATGGAAACTGTTTCCAGACTCGCAATTCTGTGAAAGTAGGTCACACCGAAGAGAGCTCTGCTGAAAATAGGTCAATTCCAGAAACGGAAGCGGAGGTCTCCGGATAAACGAGTTCACGAACGTCTTCTCAGTCGCTACGAGGGCCTTCTGGCCGTGTATTCGCACTGTAACTGCACCAAACAACACGGATGCATCTCCACTTCTGTGGGTTCTTCCAGCCGTCGCGACGTCTTCTGACTTCCGATTCCAGGTGCCTGACATGGATCTCGAGAACTCGAACAAGACGTGTCTGTGCTTCTACAACAAGAAGAACGAGCAAGTGTGGCCGTGCTACAAAGAAGTGGACTGGCAGGAGCGGAAGTGTAGTCGGTGAGAGGAGAGCCGTCGAGCTCTTTGAACCCTTGCTCCTTCAGATGCAACACACTCGGCGACTGCGTCTACACGGACAAGCCCAAGAAGCAGACGATCTCGTGTCTGTGCGCGACGCCCATCCGAATGTGCGTCCGCATCGATCCGCCGCAGACGAACGCGACGACGTTGGACGACCGACTCGTCAAGTTCTGGGACATTCAGCCGTCGACGACGATGTCTCCGATCGTGAAGAAGAAGGAGGAGCGCGACAAAGCGTACGGCTACTCGGGCGTCAAAGATCGCATCGCGTTGCGTGCCAAGGCGATGGAGAACATCATATTCGCGGTGGACGCGTTGACGGAGGAGCAAAAGTGGCAGATATCGTACAACAAATCGGACTTCATCGTGAAATGCTCGTTCAACGGCCGGGAGTGCAATGTGAAACAGTGAGTGATTCAGGGGGGAACGATGACGTGGCATGAAGACGTTCAGCGACTTTGTCGAGTATCTCGATCCGACGTACGGAGCATGCTTCACCTACGGTCAGAAGCTGGGAAACATCACGAACGAGCGGTCGGGGCCTGCGTACGGACTGCGTCTGGAGGTGTTCGTGAACGTCACCGAGTACCTTCCGACGACGGAAGCAGCCGGAGTCCGACTGACGGTCCACGCGACGGACGAGCAGCCGTTCCCGGACACCCTCGGATTCTCGGCCCCGACTGGATTCGTGAGCAGCTTCGGAATCAAATTGGTGAGGATGCTTCTTCCGATCCGTTCAGAAGACGTTGCTCTTCTTCCAGAAGTCGATGGTCCGGCTGCCGGCGCCTTACGGAGACTGCGTGCGCGAGGGAAAGACGGAGGACTTCATCTACAAACAGAAGGAGTACAACACGGAGGGATGTCAGAGAAGTTGCATTCAGAAGCATCTGGCGAAGACGTGCGGCTGCGGAGATCCACGTTTTCCGCCGTACCGCGAGGCGAAGAACTGTCCGGTCGACGATCCGTACAAGAGAGAGTGCATCAAGAAGGAGATGCACGTGGCGACGAGGGACTCGAAGAAGCTGGGATGTTCGTGCAAACAGCCGTGCAAGTGAGTTCCTCTCCCCGTCCCTGAGAACGTCTTCTTCTTCTTCGTCTTGCAGCCAGGACGTCTACTCGGTCTCCTACTCGGCCTCCCGCTGGCCCGCCATAGCCGGCGACTTGTCGGGATGTCCTCTCGGAATGGCCGCCCACCACTGTCTCAACTACAAAAGGGAGCAAGGATCGATGATCGAGGTCTACTTCGAGCAGCTGAACTACGAGTCGCTGCTCGAGTCGGAAGCCTACGGCTGGTCGAACCTTCTTTCCGATTTCGGAGGCCAGCTGGGTCTCTGGATGGGAGTCAGTGTGATCACGATCGGAGAGGCACGGATCCCCCATTCCACGCACTTCCAATGCCCCTCTGCTTTCAGGTCGCGTGCTTCTTCTTCGAAGTGTTCATCTCGGTGTTCAGCTCGAAACGAGTCAAGAGACGGCCGGCTCGCAAGTCGTTCAGCTCCTCCCTCCGCTGCTCCACCGACTACAACCTGAACAAGGACGGGTTCCCTCTCGACAACTGATCTCTCGCTTCACCACATCCACTAAACACTACAATAAACACATTTTTTCTGTGAATCAACATAATTTATTCATCTCGATACAATCTTTTTGTCAGCAGAAGAAGACGTCGTCGTTGCGATCTGGAATCCCGCGCGACCGCCCATTATGATCTGCAAAGTGTGCAGTGGAGCGCGTTTGCAACCAGTTCTCCACTCACAGCAGCCTCGTTTTCGACGAGAAGAAAGAAGAGAATGAAGAAAAAGCGGAGAATTGAGTAGAAAACACGCATTCCTTTTTGTCAGAAGAATCACGAAAGAGAGCTGTGTTTTCAGTCTTTTGTAGAGAGGAATTTACGAGGCGATAAACTGTTCTCCGTTTATGAGTCACTCGAAGGCGATAAAACAATAAAAACGATTCATTTTTCGGTTCGTTTCGACTACTCCCAGTCGTAGGGAAACTCGCTGGACCTCGTGTTCGACATCGCCTTCTCGAGCAGCTCGTAGATCGATCTGTACTCGGGCGCGTCGAAGAACTTTCCCTTGTCGAGGATCGGAAACACTTGCATGTACTCGCGAGGGCATCCTCCGAACAGACACCGCTGTCGGAACGTCTTGCAGTCCTTCTTGAACACGCCGACGTCTTCCGCCTCGGTCATGTTGCGCCACGGAAGACGTCCCGACGTCATCTCGATCACCATGTACAGCCAGCTCTCGATGTCGTCCTTCCGACACTGCTCTCTCTGGATGTGACACGCCAGCGGCGCGTACTTGACGGTGCCGCGGAATCCGGCGCGCGCCCGCGGGTTCCGGAGCGTTCCGTCCTCTCGCGCGAACTTCCGAGCCATTCCGAAGTCGAGCATGTAGACCTGAAAGAGAAGGGTCATTGGGAGGGAGGGACTAGGAAACTCGCCTTCCTCAACTCGTGCATCTCCTTCCTTCCTATCGTGTAGTTGCCCGGCTTGATGTCTCGATGCAGGAATCCGATGCTGTGCAGATCCTCGACGGCCTCCAGCGACTGTCTCGCAATCGAGATGGCGGTGCCCATCGAGAACTTGCGGAAGCGCGCCTCCTTCCGCAGGTCCTGCAGACTCTTGCCGACCAACGTCATCACCATGTAGTAGAACTTGGCCTGAATGTGTCCGCGGTCGGCCATCTCGAGAAAGTGGCGGCTCTCGAGCTTCTGCTTCTTCACCTCCAGCAGCACGTTCACCTCCATCTTCAGCAGATGCAACGGATCCGCCTCGGCCTCGACCTTCAGCGCGTACTCCACCTCGCCCTTGTCCTTCTCCGACACCAGATAGACGGCGCCGAACGCGCCTTCGCCCAGTTTTTTCAGGATCGTCCACTTTCCGCACTCACTTCCGACTGAAAGCGACGAGTGAGGAAGTGCGCTCCGAGGAGAAAAACCTGGCAACTGAACAAGCTCACAAACTGTAGCCATCCTTCTCGTCTCGATCGATTCAATCGACTCTGTTCGCTTGCAAAAAAGAAACTGACGGTTCTCTCGTCTTCCCTCCTTCCTTCGAGAGACAGAGGTCACGCGTGTCCCGTGACATGGCACTACAGTAAGAAAGCGACTATTATCTCTCGAACGACGTCATCCGTATCGCATCCCTTTGTCTCCTCTCCTCCTCTGTCTTTCTCTTTTGATCTTCAGTTTCCTTACAGCCCCCAGAATTGCCTTCAATTCTCGCAAATCGAGCCCAATTTCAGCGTTTTGAGCCGTCAATCCCCCAAAACAAACATATTTTTAGTATCGAAATGTCGCGAAGTTTCGGCAAAGAGTTTCTGAAACAAATCGCCGAATTCGGTTCGAAAGCTGCTTTGGTTCGTTTCTAAAATTCAAAATTTTCAATTCAAACCGAGAGAAAAACTTCAGATTTGGAGAGAAAAATCGATTTCTTTCGACGAATTCGCGGCTCAAATTCGAAAATGGACTCGAATTTTGAGCTTTCTGAAACGAAGGTTTCCATTTTCCGTCGTCTGAAAATGTGTGTTTCAGTCCGGTTTTCAGATCGACAGACCCGCTTCGAATCGCTCTTTTCTGCACGAATTCTCCCGATATTCTGGCGATTATCGTCGCTTCTCAACTCGTCGGAATCACCGTCGTTCCTCTGAATCCCTCGTATAAAAAGTGTGAGTTCTCATCTGAATACGGAATTGTCCCATTTACGTGAGATTGCAGACGAAATCGACGAGTATCTCCGGCAGAGCAATGCGAATTTTGTGATCGTCAGCGATGACGTGGAACTGGAGAAGTTCGAAGAAACCGAAGTGAGCACGATATCCGAACTTTTATCTCGAGAGCAAGACGAAGAAGAAGAAGACGTGGAAGAAGAAGACGTCGCCGTCGTTTCGGGAGTGATCGTCTTCTTCTCCTCCGGCACGACGGGTCCTCCGAAGCTGTTCGAGTACTCGCAGCGGATCCTTTGCTCCCAAATCGACCAGATCCGAGCGATTCGGTCGGATGCTCGATTCTTCTCGCCCGACGTCTCTGACGTCTGCTACGGCGTCCTTCCGTTCTTCCACGCCGGCGGCCTCGTCACCATTCTCTCGATGCTCTTCTCCGGATGCGTGATTCTGGTCAACGAGAGGTGGAACGAGCAGGAGTTTCTGGCGAATTGCCAGAAGTTTCGGGTGTCTGTGCTCTTTCTCGTGCCGCCCGTCCTCCATTTTCTCGCTCTTCACCCGCTCGTTCCCTCTTTCGATCTGTCTTCTCTCAAGACCATCTACGTCGGAGCCGCCGCCAGTCCGCCCGAGCACTTCTCGAAGGTCTCGAAACGACTGCCGACTTTGGAGAATCTGATTCAATGCGAGTGACGTCTCCACCGTTACATCATCATCATCATCAGAATCATGCTTTCAGTGTACGGAACGACCGAGTGCGGCGTGCTTCTGTGCAGCACTCGGAAGGGCGTCTCGAACGGAACGAGCGTCGGACTGCCCTTCCCAATGGTGGAGGTGAAGGTGGATGCGAAGAGCAGCGAGATCCTCGTCAAGTCGCCGACGGCCATCGAGGAAGGATTCATGCAGACCGGTGAGGAGGGATGGATCTTTGAGGAAAGATCCGTTGTTCAGGAGATCTGGGATGTCTCGCGTACCGAACGAACGAGCTGATGATAGTGGGAAGATCGAAGGAGATGATGAAGGTGCGCGGATGGCAGGTTAACCCCAACGAGATAGAAGACGTCATCCGGAAGGTGTCCGGTGTCACGGACTGCGCCGTCTTCCAGGTGTTGCTCGCCGAGCCCGTTCCCCCCGCTGATTCCCTCTTTTCAGAGCTCGTATTCCGGGAAACTCATCGCCAAAGTCATCGGCGTTGCGGGGACAAAAGAGGAGATTATGGGGATTGTGAAGGGTACGAAGGGATTTGGCTCTCCGCCTCACGAATCCGTCTATTTTCAGACAACTTGGCCTCCTACAAAAGACTCGATGACGTCATCTTCGTGTCAGAACTGCCGCGGAATCCGTCCGGAAAACTCGTCCGACACCTTCTTCAATGAGAACGTTTATTGCGAAGATGAAGGCGTTATCCCTTGTTCTGCTGCTGCTTCTTCTTCTTCTTGTCGGCGTTGGGGCCGCTGACCGGATTCTGGATAACCATTCCGGGACGACCGCCCATCAAACCGTCTTTGGGACGTTTCTGAATCGGTGGAATGAAGGATGGGTGGGGGAAGATCGGTTACCATGGGTCCATGGAATCCTTTTCCGATCTGATGACGTGCAGAGAGTCCGGAGAGAAGAACGAAGAGAACGAGAACGAAGTGGAGAAGTCGCATCGGAACGAATGAATCGGGAATTTTCGAAGAATCTGGAAAGAATCTGAAAAACGAGTGGGTGCGTGTTCCCATCGGAATTGCTGGGAACCGAAAAACGAATGGGAACGGCGCCGAAAAGAAGATTTTATTTTCGTTTTGTTCCGAAATACACAGTGTGGGGGGTTGTTGCACAACTCATTCCGAATCTGGGAGGGACTAGGATTCTCGGATCTACAACAGATTCTCTTCGTTCTCCTTGTCGAAGTTGTCGATCAACGATTGCCAGTCCTGAAAAACGATACACGTTGCGAGTCAAGATGCGAAACGAAAAGAAACAAACCAAAGCTGAGGAGGATGGGAACTGGTCGTTTCGGGGGTGACCATCGAAGAGGGATTGGATGTCACTCGATCCGTCGCTCTTCTGTTTCGCGCCGGTGCCGGGCGGCGGCAAGATGGGCGGCACGAAGGAGGACGAGTCGAACAGAGTGGCCAGCGGGCCGATCGGGAACGCCATCGCGGCGGCCGACTCGAGATCGAGCAGGTCCCTTCCGGACGACTCCTCGACGTCTTCTATGAGCGGACTGTCGCAGTGGGAGCGCGTCTCTTCGCGCTCTTCGTCTCCGAACTGCGGGCTTTCCCTTCCGAACAGCAGGTTCTTGAGCTCTTCCTCGCCGCCTTTCGGCTGAGACGTCTGTGCTGATTCCGTCCGCTCTTCTCGTTCCTTTTCCTCTTTCGTTCCGGTCGCCAGATGCTGGAATTACAGATGGAACAGTCGGAAGTAGAAGAGGAAGTGCTCACGCTGAGGATCTCAAAGTCATAGTTGTTGTAGCAGTTGATGTTCTCGGCGAGAGTCTCGAACGCCCTCGACGTCTTCAAGTAGTACTCGTAGAGCTCATTCTGATAGTGCGTCAGCACGTAGGAGAGCAGATTCGAGCGCGACGCCGAGAGCAAGTCGACCTGAATCAGCGTCCGATTGACGGATGCGAAGTGACACACGCACCTTCTGCAGCGTGTCCGTCTTGAGCCGATCGAGGCGCTCCTTGTTCGACTTGACTGTAGTCTGCGCCTCGCGGAACTTTTCCATCGAGCCGTCGACTTCCGGATCCAGCTCCTCGCTCGTCTTCTTCATCCACAGCAGACTGCCGCGGTACTCGGTCCTGCACATCTGGACCGCTTCGATCGTCTGCGAGCAATCTCCGATGGCTCTTTCCACGAAGACACTCAGCTTGTTGTAGAAACTGAAACTCGGAAGGGTCAGCAAGTGCGCTCTACGGGACGCCTACGTGGAAACTCCGATCCGGGCGGCATTCAGACGGTGGCTCGAGAAGAGAAGAGACCGTCCGACGGCGATGAGAATGCGGCCAACAGACTCCGTCTTGTCCACTTTTCCCTTCTCCTTTAAATACTTCCCGAGCACATTCTGGACGAGCGTCTCGTCTGAAAATGAGACGGGAAAACAACAGGAAGTCCCCAATTATGTGCGCCAAAACGTGCTCACCGAGCAAGAAGTTGGCGTAGTTGTCGACGTTCGTGAGCAGCTGAAAAGAGGTGCCATGCACCGATCGATACAGATTCAGACACGTGTCGAGCTCGTTGTCGCTGGCCTCGAGATGTTCGTCCTCCTGCAACAAGCACGTCTTCATCTCTCACGTCTTCTCGACGCCTCTCGCCTTCTTGCCGAGCTTCGTTCTGATGAACTGCCGGGCCGTCCAGTAGTGTCGCTGCATCGTGTTCACCGTCGACTCGTCCGTCAGTCTGGACATGAATCTGTCCGCATTCATCCCGCTGCAACACTTTTCGTTTTCCAATCTCAAAGGGGCGCTCACCTTGTGTTCCGTTCGTAGAATTGCGCCGCCATTTCGCAAGTGAAGAGCGCTTTTCGTCGTTGCAAAGAGCACAAATTCGGCGTGGAGCAGCACGACGTATTCTGCGCACGGCTCGCCGCTTATCGACTTCTTCTCGCGCTGCTCTGCGTCTCTCGGGCTCCACGAGCACTCTCTCGCCGCCCCGTGCTATTTCCCTTTTTCGTCCCTCGGAGACTGGAAGACGAATATTGTGCTCGCGGTGGACGGGCAGCTAAAACACTCGTCTTCTTTCCGGTCGTTCATTTCAAATTCGTCGCCTTTTTCAGTGCGCGCGCAGTGGACAAACATAGCTGTGTGATGAGACGTTATTGTTGTTTTTGTTTACTCCATACTGCTTCTTCCTAGGTAATGAGTGCTGCATCGAAAGAATTCAAATTTGAACTGCCGCGCTCCTGCGAGATGTAGATTTACGATAAACAAAGTGCAGTGGTGTAATGACGGAGTGTCGTTAATAAAAAGTTTATTTTCTTTTTCGAATTTTTTCTTCAATTTTTCGCCTTTTTCTCTTTGCTTCCACATTTTCTGATTTCCAATTTTTGCATTTTTGAAGGAGTAATGGGAAGAGACGGATCTCGCGAAAGACGAAACAGAGATCGGTCACCAGGTACGCGGATAAAGAAAACGATTAACAAAGACTACCACTTTTGGTTGAAACAACTGGCTTATTAACCGCTACTATGTGAACTTTTTTGTTTTTCAGAAAGGAGACGTCGCTCTAGATCTCGTTCCCAAAGTCGATACGAGCGAAAGGATCGACGACGGGACAGTCCCGTACGCCGAAGAGATGAGAGTCCTCGGGTGAAAAGGGAAATCAAGGAAGAACCTAATAGTGACAGGTAAGTGATTTTAGAAAAGTAATAGAAAATATTTCTAAATTCCAGCGATTCACCAAAAAGACGCCGGGAAGACCGAGATGGTCGTGGTGATCGGAGAGACCGTCGTGACGATCGAGATGATCGCAGAGACAGAGGCGGATGGAACGATCGAAACGATCGCCAGCGGCGAGACGAGCAACGGGATCGTCGTGACAACTTCAGGAGACGTTCTCCAAGCCGCGAACCGATTCGCGAAGATGGAAAGAAGTACGGATTGGAGAAGAAAGAGGAGAACTGGGGAAAGCCGGAAGAGCCAGCCGGTCCGCCGAAAGAAAAGGAGAAAGTGAACCTGGGCACGTCGGGAGCGTTGACAGAAGACACGAACACCTTCCGCGGAGTCGTCATCAAGTACAACGAGCCTCCGGAGGCGAAGAAGCCGAATGCTCGCTGGAGATTGTACCCATTCAAAGGAGAGGAGGCGCTTCAAGTGCTTTACGTGCACCGACAGTCCGCCTATCTCATCGGACGTGACCACAAGATTGCCGATATTCCCGTGGACCATCCGAGTTGCAGCAAGCAACACGCGGTCCTTCAGTTCAGGTGAGAAACTACAAAACTGAGTTCAAACAGTCCTTATCTACTTCAGATCGATGCCTTTCACTCGCGACGACGGAACTAAAGCCCGTCGCATCATGCCGTACATCATTGACTTGGGAAGCGGAAACGGAACATTCCTGAACGAGCAGAAGATCGAACCGCAACGGTACATCGAGCTGAAAGAGAAGGATATGCTCAAGTTCGGATTCTCGACTCGCGAGTACGTGGTGATGAAGGAGCGAGAGATCAGCGAAGAAGAGCTCGCTGAGGGCGGAGTCAAGAAGGAAGAGGACTCGGATTGAATTTCTGATCATATCGGACATAAAGTTTTTTCCATTCCTTCGATCGCCTCCTTTCACTCCCTTCATCGTTTCGTCATTCTACCTCCAGATGCTGCTCCGTTCGTTTTAAACACGAAATTTCAATTATGCGAAAACAACTTTATTGGAAACAAATATGAGGTTCAAATCAACGAGACTTTACAGTTTTTGATCTTCTCGCAAAGTACTGAATAAGGCTAACCTGAAAAATTGAGACATTTTTAAATTGAAAATAGGAAAAAAAAGTTACCGTTGTATTAGGAAGCTGCATGAAATGCTTCTGGATCTTTCGATTTCCGACTGAAACTACCATTGCGACGAAGAGGTCGACGATGGTCTTCTGAAGAGAGGGCGACGCATCCGGATACATCTGAAGGACTCTCTTCTAGACGAAAGGAGGCGTGGCGACTTACTTCGACGATCTTCGGAGCGACGGTGTCGACGAACATTCTCACTTCGCACGGCTCTCGGGTCTCGAACAGAAACGTGAGGACCGATATGATGTCAGTCGCTCTCTTCTCGTCGAGATCCTTCTCGTGCAGAGTCCGAACGACAACATTGATCACCTGACGCACCGAGAGAGCAGCCGTCAGCTCGCGGAGACAGCAGTGCACTTCTACCTCCGTTACCGCTTCATTCGCACCGTCTCCCACGGTGAGCACCGTCAGAATCGCCTCTTCGGTCCATTCCGCGAGTCTCTCCGGCTTCTTCTCGCACATCTTCATCAGAATCCGCAGACACATCCGCTTCGTGCTCTCGAATTGCGTCCTCATGATGCCTCCCAACACGTTGGTCTTCATCTTCGGGAAGTAGGCCTCCCACGACTCGTCTTTCATTCCCTCGATCATCATGTCGCGAATTTTGTGGCTCGTAATTATCATCCGCTCTTCCCCTTCATTCGTGAGCGTCTTCCTGGCCGCGTTGTTTGCTATTATCTCATATATCTGAAATTCAGAAGCTCATTCTCAGCTCCATGTATTCAATAAACTCACAGGATTTAGGTCGTGGCCTTCATCAGGATAAAAGTTCATGGTCGCCTTGAAACCCGCCATTTGGGAATAATTATGATGTGGAAAGGGTGATGTCACGTTACAATTCCGATTCCGAGCATCGTTTGTGAAAAATCCTCGCTCGCGTTGTCTTCTTGTCCTCGACGGCACCAAAAATGCTGCGCGCTGAAGAGAAATGCACGACGCTTACATTATATTTCGCCGCGATTCTATACACATTTCTCTCTTCTTTTCTTTTCTCCCTCTCGCTCTCTCGCTTCTTCTTTTCCGTGTGTTCTCCAGTTCGCCGTGCTTTTTCCCTTATCAAATTGTCGCTTTTCTTTCTTCTTTTTTGTTGACATGCATTCCCAACCCGGTCACCGCCCCGAAAACTCACTCTTCCTGCCTCAAAAAGGCGCGCTTTTCGGTCTGTTCCCGCGTGTTTTCAATGATTTGAATCGAAACTAACCGAAGGCGATCCTGATGTCTCGATTAGGTATTCCGTCCGGAACGACACCCGAGAAGTCCCCTAGTAGTACACAAATCGGCTCGTTTGGTAGAGAAGAAGACGAAGAAGCACACAATACGGATATCGAGTTTCCCGTGAGAGGAGATGTGTGTGTGCGCGTTCGAAGCTTCAGAGAATAAGAGAGAGAGAAGACGTCAGGCCGTGTCGGTGGTGTCAATTATGGGGGAGCGAGAGACGCAGGCGAAGCCGTTAATCTAGTTCTCTTTCCCCTCCCTCTCTCTCTTTCTTCTCCCCCCGACCATCCCGTTTTTGAATTCACCCGCCACTCGGCCGTTATTTTCAAATTTTCCGCCGCCTCGCCCGTCCTCTCCATCGATGTTTGTTGTCTTGTTTTACTGCGCAGCGGACACATGGTTTCTCGAAAAGAGATGGAAGAAAGGAGCAGGTGCCGGCAAAACGAGAAGAATTTGAATCTCGCGCCCGATCCCGCATTGATACGTTCAATTAATACGCGAAGGTTCTCGCCGCTAATTGCCTCGCTCTCATCAATAACCGTTCAATTAATGGCGAACTGGTCCTTGTTTTCTTCTCGCTCCCCCTTAAGCCCCGCCCCCTTTCCTCCTCTCCACCGTCGGTTTTCAAAGTTCATCTTGGATTCATGAATTCCCCACGGTCACTCCATTTCGCAATTTGTGTGCGCGGCCCCCTCGACAAAATCTCTCTCTCTCTCCGAAAAATTCTTCCATTTCGCAATTTTTGACCCAACATTTATAGAAGGAGTAGTATTAGTCGGAGCGAGTGCTAGAGTGTTTCTCGTTTCAAGAGAAAGAGAAAGAGCACTTCCCGGAGAATGATTTATCGGTGTCACGGAGAGAGAAACGGAAGAGAAACGAGCGAAAAGACACCTCACTCTGCAGTTTCCTCTCCGTTTCTTGCTGCTCAGAACGCCGTTTGCCCTCTCTCTCTTCCCCCGCCCCCACTAATCACCGTCCGAATCTTCGTGCTCGTTAGTTGGGGCAGCTTTCGCCGGACGGCGTGCGCAATTAGGGGAACAAGCTCGGAGAGCGACTGCGCGAAGAATGAATAGATAATAATCTTCGGCTCCACCCCGTCCATTGTCCCTTCACGGCTTCTGCCTTTTCCCATTCCCCCCTCCACTCCCCGCGCGCTTTCCCATCCACTCTCCTCCAATGTGAAGGTGCTCGCGGAGCCACGGAGCACAGCTAATCTGGGTGATATTGCACGTGACTCCCTCCGACTCCACTCTTGTGTTTTATGGCCATCCGAGCCCCGAGCCGCCCGTTGTGCGTGTGTTTTCTCTCTCCTTTCTCTCTGCATATTTCCACGTTTCCATGGTTGCGCGTCCTCTTCTCTCCCGGATACACAGAGCCCTTGGTTTCCGCCAGTTTCTCTTCCATTATACGAATACTCTCCCTTCCCCCCTCCTCTCCTACACCAACACCTCTTTGTTTTCAGAAAGCGAACGAAATGGCTGCCTCTGCTGAATTCCACTGGGATAACGCTGACGTGAAGAAGAAGTGAGAGTGCTTCGCACGTCGTCAGCTCGTCATCCAAAATTATTCCAGATGGGACGCGTTCACCAAGTTCGGTGCGGCCACTGCCACCGAAATGACCGGCAAGAACTTCGACAAGTGGCTCAAGGATGCCGGAATTCTCGACAGCAAGACGGTCACCAGCACGATGACCGGCATCGCATTCAGCAAAGTGACCGGGTAATTTGGCTGATCTGACCTGAATAGAGCGCATAATTGGCGAGGCATTTGTTCAGACCGAAAAAGAAGGCCACCTTCGACGAGACGAAGAAGGTGTTGGCGTTTGTGGCCGAGGATCGCGCGAGACAATCCAAGAAGACCGTCCAGGACGAACTGGACGCTATCACCGACAAATTGGCGAAGCTGGAAGCGCCGAGCGTTGGAGGTGCGGCCAAGGCGAACGCGGGAGGCGTCTACAGCCGTCTCACCGACCACACCAAGTACACCGGTGCCCATAAAGAGCGTTTCGACGCCGAGGGAAAAGGTTTGAATTGCGGGAAAAACTTGAGAAGAAAGAACCAATTATCTTTCAGGGAAGGGCAAGGCTGGCCGTGACGACGCTGGCGAAAACACCGGATACGTCGGCGCCTATAAGAACAAGGACACTTACGACAAGGTGCACGGAAAGTAAACGACGATCTCTTCAAACTGATTGAGCGAACAAATAATCTGAACATTGCCAACTTTGTCGATAACCTCGAATGTATAATCTTCCAGTTACCCCGTTATTGTAATAAAGTCGTATTTATTATTCCTCACTGGTTACAAGGCGAAACAAGTTGTAATCCTTTTTTGATCTTCCAGGGAAACAAATAAACAAGGAAGAATAAATTTTGAATTTCTCTGAAAATTGGGTAAGCGAGTGATTTGGAAAAAAAACTTTTGGGAACAGAAGTTAACTTCGTTCGAATTTTCACCAAACTCTTGAAATCTTAAATTTCAACTGTTCCATCTGGGGAAATTGTGCAATTCTCCCAATTTTCAGTTCGGTTCTCCTTTTTTCAAAAAAATGAAATTTCAGTGTCCCGTAAATCGACAAGTTTTAAAGGCGCAGGGCCTCAACTAGTGGGTCTCGCCGCGATTTCCTTCTCCGCAGTGAAATAGTTGACTGAGTATTCAACGTTTATACATTGTTGAACGGGAAAGCAAGCAATTTTGCTGAATTTTTTCTTTTCTTTTTCAAGTAAAATGTAAAATTTTTGAAATTTTCCTTAAAAAATTGGCCTTGAAGTGTAATATTTGATTGAACGTATGATTTCCCTGAGTTTTTGATCCTACTCGTCGTTTTTTTTCATTTTTCTGTAAGATCGCGTTCATTATAAGCTGATTTATTCTTTAAAAAAAAATGATTTTCAGGGTACAATGGCTCCGCGTGGAAACCAAATGTTGGGCAATGCCCACTTCCGCAAGCACTGGCACAAGCGCATCAAGACCTGGTTCAACCAGCCAGCCCGCAAGCTCCGCAGAAGACAGAACCGTCAGGCTAAGGCCGTCGAGATCGCCCCGCGCCCAGTCGCTGGACTTCTCAGGTGGGTATTTTTTCATAGATTTCCTTTTCAAACAACGATCTTATACAGATCCGTGGTCCGCTGCCCGAACAAGAGATACAACACCAAGACTCGTCTTGGACGTGGTTTCTCCCTCCAGGAGCTGAAGGCCGCCGGTATTTCCCAGGCTGAGGCCCGCACCGTCGGAATCGCTGTTGATGTCAGAAGAACCAACAAGACCGCCGAAGGACTCAAGGTAAATCCTTGTTTTTTTGTATATATCAAAAAGTTATACGTTCAGGCCAACGCTGACCGTCTCAAGGAGTACAAGGCTAAGCTTATCCTCTTCCCGAAGAAGCTCAGCGCTCCGAAGAAGGGAGACAGCTCGGTAAGTAAATTACCATAATGGACCAAACAATTATTTTCTCAAATACAGGCTGAGGAGCTCAAGGTTGCCGCTCAACTTCGCGGAGATATCCTCCCTCTTACCCACACCATCACCTTCGAGGAGCCACGCCAAGTCACCGAGGCTGAGCGCAAGGTCGAGATCTTCAGACTTCTCCGCAAGGAGCGTGCTGACAAGAAGTACCGTGGAAGACGTGAGAAGAGAGCCAAGGATGCCGAGGAGGCCAATAAGTAAAATGTTGTTGTTTTCCGCTGTTCATAAACTTGTTATGAAAGTTAATCGTGAGTATTTCGCATTTCGAGAAGAAAGTTGGGTACAAGCCAAAAAAAGGCTTCAAAACTTGATTGATCTTATGGATTGAGAAATTTATTCACAGTAACATCAGCGTAGAGCTTTCAAGAAAACCTACAATACACGTATTGAATAAGTTAGTGAGTAGAAGTGCAATCAAAAAAGACTAGTCGAGGTGTTCTGATTTTACTGAAGCTTTTGATCGATTGTGAACAGTCGGCGATTCGTCAGTGTACTCGAATCGATGAGGGAAGCTGATTGGCGATGGGGCACGAACGGGAGCAACCGTGTCATACTCAAGAGGGGCCGAGATGGCTGCGATCTTTATCTGCTTCTCGAGCTTTTGAGTCGGCGAATGGTCGTGAGGCGTGCTTGGGATAATGCAGCATCCACGGACGAAGATAGAAAGAAGGACTGGGAGGAAGACGAGACCGTGCAGAAGACCGAGGGAGATCGAGAGGACGACCTGAAAGTAAATAATGTTTTTGAACGTGGCGGAAACGGAGGATATACCGTCTTGAAGAAGGTGACAATCATGTAGGCGGGAATGTCGGCGAGCACAGCGACTGCGATGATTGTCGAGAGGCCTCCTTGGAACAGGGGCCATCCGAGAGCCGACAATGCCTCCTGCACTCTTCCCGAAGCCGTGTCCCGAGTCGAAATGACGTAGCCGTAGGCGATGTGCGCGGAGTAGTCGACAGAGAATCCGATAGACATGATGATTGTGATCATCGAAATGGCGTCCAGATTCACATTCCACAGCGTCATGTATCCGATGACTCCGAAGTTGATCGATGCGCATGCAAGAGCCACCCAAAGAGAGCACATGGGCTGCGGAATGAGTAGCAGCGAGATGAAGATCATGACGCAGAGGGCGATGAAGATGTTCTGCACAGTGTTCGGAACGATGATGACGTACTGATCGGTGAACAGCCAGATCGGCATGAAAGTGGTCACATTGAACTCGGGCCAGCGAGCAGCCACTTCGCGGAACGTCTTCGTCGCGTCCGTCTGATCCATCGTCGTTACAAGATCCTTCATTCCGAGGATGAATCGGAAACTCTGCACGAAAGTGCCGTTCTCGCCGTCCGGCATACTTCCCCAGTACAGATCCTCCGCAAGCGGGTTGTTCGTCTTCGATGCGAGGAAGTGCTGCAGGAGGCCGTAGAACGAGGAGTCAATGATCTGCACCTGCAGCTCCTGCTGGTAGTACCGCTCCATTTCGAACAGCCAGAACTGCACCGACTCCATTCCGATCGCGTGTTTGCTCGTCGCAAAGTCCAGCACCATCGCGTGGATCCGATCGCGCGCCGTGTGATTCCGGAAGTCGGGCGCGTTGTTCACGACGATCTGCACCTGCTGTCCGTACTTCCAGAAGTACTTCTCGAGCAGTCGGTAGTGCGGAATTGCGTACGAGTCCTCGACGAGCAAGTTGACCGGCTCGAGCCCCTCCTTGATGCGCGAGCACCCGTAACTCGCTCCGAGCAGGTAGATCACGAACCAGACCATGGCGATTCCGCGGACGATGGGGTGCATGAGCACGGGAGCGTACCAGTCCCCGAAGAATCGGGCGGTCAGGGGCTCCTTGATGTCGTGGCTGGCAGAACGGTCCGGCATGCTTCCGAGGTTGAGAAGACGTTGGAAGACGCCGACGGACTCCTTCTTCTCGGCAGACACCGACTCGACAAGGAAAAGCGAGTTGCGGCCGGATGCCTCGTGCTTCATCGCGAGAGCCAGACACGCGGCGAAGAAGGTGATCTGGTAGATGAAGGCGAAGAAGATGGCCACTCCCGTGTAGATGCAGAAGATCTGCACGGCCGGGATCGTCGTGATCGCTCCGACGCCGAACGAGAGAACGTCCGTGCTGGAGGTGATGAGAATCGAGACAGCCGCGTCGGCCATGCACTCGCCCATCCGCTCGTGCACCGGATGCGTCCGCGAGGTGCGTCGGATCGCCGCCACCATCAGGAACATGTTGTCAGTGCCGACGGCGACGACGAGGAACGGCATGACGCCAACGATGTCGTTGTAGGGCATTCCCATCAGAGACAGACATCCGATGCCGGTGAGGATCGCGAGTCCCGCGTTCACGACGCCCAACACGGAGAGAATCGGCTTCGAGAGCACCCAGTCCACGTGGAACGAGCCGTCGACGAAGCAAAGCGAGCAGACGGTGGAGAAGACGACGAGCAGCGTGAACGAGATGATGAAGCGAGGCACAAGGGCGTCCGAGTTACGCTTAAGTTCGTCGGCGAGCGTCTGCGAGTGGAAGTAGGTGATGGTGATGTACGGATCTTCCGGATAGTCCTTCAGCATCCGACCCAGTTCGAGCTCCCATTCTCCCGAAATGTAACTCATTTCTTCGGGGTGGAACTTGAGATGGTAGATCATGAACCACGCCTTCGCCGACGCCAGAATGTCAGTGTCGTTGTCGCCCTTCATCACCGTCACGCCGCCCAAACTGCTGCCGATGTAGCCGCCTTCGGAGCCGAATCGGAAGTACGGATACGAGATGTTGAAGCCGTGGTTGTAGAGGTCAGACAGAATGTGCACGTGTTTGTTCGAAGGACACCCGCCGTCTGGAACGACTCAGTTTCGGAAACAGAAGGGGGGGAAACGTCTTCTCTCACTTTTGTACTGCAGACACAGATTCTTGTAGCTGTAGTAGTGACCATTGTGCAACACGCGAACTCTGAATTGAAAACATAAGCTTTTAAGTATTTACTAAGATATTAGGGAATTTTTGTGGTTGGATGTCCGCAAACACGCTCGCAACGTTGCTCAATACCGTTCTTTCAGATGTCAAAAGTACGGTAAGCAGCGTTGCGCGGTGGTTGCGGACACACAAACACAAAAAGATTCCTTAAATGCTTATTGTGAGCGTTGCGGGGATTCAGCTGACCTCGTCTGAATGTACTTGTCCAGCTGATAGACTGCGTTCGCGAACTTCGAGTCGAGAATGTTCGAGTCGTTCCGAGCGAGCGCCGTCACCTGAATCTCTCTGCTCTGCGTCACTGCGCGCCCGGGAATGTAGTTGTTGTCGGTGAGCGGCCACTTCTCGTGGATCGCCATCCTCTCCATTTTGCTCTGCGCGCCGAGCGGAGTGAACAGGTAGACGGCGTCGGTGAGCGGATTCAGATGCAGAAGACCGACGCCCATGGCGGCGGTGAAGAGAAGCGGAAAGACGAGAAACGGGAGCGGATGGTCGCAGACGACGAAGCCGAGCTGACGGAACAGCGACGCCGCACGCCGCTCCACACAGTCCCAAGCCATTTCTGCGGAGAAAAAGTTTTCGGAAGGTTCGCAACAGTTTTAATGGGAGGAAGACGTTATGAAAGAGCACACCGAGCAGATAAAGTGACGATTAAATGCGACGAAACGCAAAAAGACGAGGAAAAGAAGAAGAAAAAGGGAAAGATCGATGGTTCGATGGCCCCGATCGGAGCAGTTTCCCGCCTGAAACAAACCCCCGTGGTAGATCAAAAATGGCGCAACAAGACAAACAGAAGGGAAAATTGGGGGAGAAAATAGGGAGAAGTCGATTGCATCGCAGAAGATGTGTGTTTCCGCGCGGAGACGTTGCCGCGCGTCATCCGCAAGGAGACCGGTCCTCCTTGCGACGCGAGGCGATTTCGAACTTTCTGCGGTTGTGTCATCGGGCGCGCGCAGGGCGCTGAATTCGTTGGCATTCAGATGATGTTCCTCACGCCTATTTTCACTTAACGACCGGTCCATTTGGGGGGGGGATGTCTGGCACGGATTATAATAATCGGACGTCTTTTTCTTTCGAGAGAGAGCGAGTGAGTGAGAAGCATTGAGTACTTTCACACCGACGACTTCTGGTTAATCGTCCAGTTTCAGTTTCAGAGGGAAAGCCCGTCAAATGATGTCAGATAGGCTGAATCTGTGAACTTCGCACGTCATCTCGCATTCGTTTTTCGCTTTCTATGAGATCTGCGAGGGAAATCAGAAGCGGGTCAAGCCTCCCGCAGTGCTAATGGATGTACTTACACCGTCGAAAATAGGGATTTATGGAACTACAGGTATAGGGAAAGGAAGGAATGGATCACTTCTTGACGACGGCGTCGAGTTGCTTCTGGAGAGCCTTCCGATGCGTCTCGCCGTTCCAGACGGCCTCGAGCACCTTCTTCTGGGACTCCGAGCCCTGCTTCACTGCCGCAAGCATCGCCTTCTGGGCTCTCGTCACTTCGAGCCCTCCACTCGCGACTCCCGCAATGAACTGCTCCGCCTGCTCCTCCGTCTCGTACACGTAATCCACGTAGCCGTTGCTCGCCGCCTCCGACGCACTCATCACGTTGGCTCTTCCCATCGCCGCGAGAGCCCGACCTCTTCCCATGATCCCTTCCAGATACTCGGCTCCGCCCCACGAAGGCACAATCCCCATCTTGGACTGGAAGAAGGCGATTTTGGAGGCGGAATGCGCGATGCGAATGTCGGCGGACGAGCATATTTCAGTGGCTCCACCCAGCGCGTGTCCGTGGATTTTGGCGATGGAAATGGCGGGCGAGGAATGTATCGATTCGAGAACAGACGACATGTACTCGAACATCGGAACTCCGAGACGAAGATCGGAGATCTGAAAGCGCAAAGAAGACGTGACGACGTGGAAGACGTTCGGAACAGACGTCTTTGATTAGTCCCAGATCGGCGCCCGAACAGAACGACTTTCCGACGCCCGAGATGACGATTATTGCGTTCTGATCGTTCGAGAACTTCTGAAACAAGACTGCGTGCTCCGAATCTCCGTCACGAACTTCTGACCTCAGAATGCACTCCGAACTGCTGCATCATGGCTCCGGAGAGGCAATTATTCTTCTCCGGTCTCTCCAGAATCACGTCGAGTCTCGTCTTCAAAGTTTGGTTTCTCTCGACTCGAATCGAGCCGCCCGGCCATTTCTGGAACACTTTCAAAAGTTCGGAAGACGGTCGAATGACTCTACCGGCCATCTGAAACAGGGATTTCCAATAATTGAATTCGGGGATTTACAGTTATTGAATCGAGAATCTACGAAATTTTATTGCGTCGAGAAGTGACAGACGAATCGAAAAATGAGAGGGACAGTTCTATGAAAATCAAAATACAGGAAAATAATTTATTGCTATGAAACATGGAGGGGTACTGTAGAGAGGGGGAAGGGGAGCTGGTCAATAAATAGAAAGGTGGAAAATAAATTAAAGTGTTGATGCGATGAGAAGAGAAATGAGAAGACGAGAAGAAGCGACGAGGGGAGAAATGCCGCCAGAGACGCAGAACAGCAGCAAACATCACTGATCCGAGTTTTGATTTGGCCGATGGGAAGTTGGCGCCTAAGTAGCATCTGAACGGGTGGAAGAGAGCAACAATTATGACGAGAGTGGTGAAGGTTAGAGAGGGCGAGAATACTAAGTGACTGACGGGCACCTGGGTTCTGTTAGACTATAGCATTTGAAAATAATGACTCTGAGAAGCAGGAAACGGGGATATTTTTACATATAAGCGGGAATGTTTCAAGGCGAGCGAGACGGTGGTTGGGGTGCGGCGGCTAGGAGACTACTATAAGCCGAACGGATCGGTCGAGGCGGCCTGCGCCTGCTGAGCTTGTTTCGCGGCGGCTGCCTGCTGGACCATCTGGATCGAGTGCTGTTGCTGGGGTGGGAGTCCTCCGAACGGGTACTGACCGTAGGCTGCTGCAATTTTCATGTCTCTCCAGTAAATCCTCGTTTCAGTTCCTACCCATTCCCGGAGGAGGAGCTGACCACATTGGCTGGCCACCGTACTGCTGGGGATACATTCCCATCGGGGCCGAATAGATCGGAGCACCTTGGACGGGGGCAGCGCCGAACGGATTACTCGAAACGACCGTCGTCTGATTCCAAGCAGGTGGCGGGGCTCTGAAGTAGAAGTATTGGATGGGGCGTTCGAATGAAGGACTCACTGGCTCAGCGACATCTGAGCAGTCATTCGGGCAAGATCGTCGGCTTGGGAAGTCGGATAGCCAAACGGAGTTTGACCTGGAAACGAAGATATGGTATCGGAAGGATGGGGCAGACGAGTCTTAGTGTGTCCGAATGTAAGTTGGAAGAAAGGCAAGGAAAGAACTCAAGGAAGCTCGTGTGTGTTTGTTTCTGATCACCTGGATCACCGAACGGCTGCGCAGAAGCCATCGGATCCGCGAACGGATTGATAGGAGCCGCGCCCGAATGCGGAGGCGGAACGTGTGCCGCAGCGACCGACGCGGCGGTTGGTGGCGGAGGAACAGGCGGCGCGTGGTGATGGATCGGAGGAGCGGCGGCCGTTATGAACGGATTCTCGGGCTCTTAAACGGATTCTCTGGTTGGAAGGATCCATTAATCCAGAAGTACGACGAAGAAAGAGAGTCACGACGAGAAATGGCGAATTTCAATGCATTGTAGAGAAATAAGAGGAAACAAGCACCGCGACCAAAACCGAACTGTGATTAGAAACAAACACAACGGATTCATAATGGCAAATCAACATAACGAGCACACGGGCACACTGTTTATCGTCGTTGCCGTGACTCACCGTTCGTCGGCGGCTGCTGTTGCTGCTGCTGCAGGTTCGAGTAGTACGGGCCAGCGGGTGCTCCTCCGAACATACCTCCTGGCGGGGGCGCCGAGACTAAAACAAAGGGAGCTGAACGAAGGGAAGAAGTAAACAGAAGAACGGGTTAAAACTTGGAAAAAGAGTTGAAAAACTCACCGTTGTTAGTTGGGAACGCGTTGGGCGCAGCGAACGAGCCGAACGGGTTAGTCATGTCGACAGGAGCCACCTGGGCAGGAGCGACAGCTGGAACTCCCGAGTTCTGGAACATGTCGAGAAGATCGGGCTGTCCGGCGGCTGGCTGTGGCGGAGCCGCAGGAGCGCCGACGTCGTTGGCGAACGGGTTGGCCGAACTGATCGACTTCTTCTGATCTTCGAACTGCCGCAGACGCTCCTGCTCCAACTCGATGTATCTTTGCTTTTCGGCTTCTCCAAGCGCCTGCTGCGGTTGGTAGGCGAATCCGGTGAACTGCTGTTGGGTGACATGCTGCTGTTGAGACGGCGGCGGTGCCTTTCCGCCCTCCAAATGGACCAAGTGGGCCTCGAGGGCCTCAAGAAGACTGGCCGGAGCGCGCGTCAGATCAGGGATCTCGCCTCTGTCAATTCCGACAGACTCGGCGACGCGCAGGAACTCGGCCACCTTGTCCAGACGGGTCAGGAACGACTTGTAGGTGTCGAGCGCATCACGACATTGCTTCTTGTTCATGTCAAAGTACTTCTCGAGCACGTTAATGATTCCGTCGTTGTAGCACGCGAAGAGGCGAATCAGATCGCGGAAGAGCAGAATGAACGAGCAGTTTATGACTCCGTTGTTGAGCTCGGAGCTGCTCACCGAGAATTCGAGAAGCGCGTCGATTTGATTCTGAAGAATCGGGATGGTCTTCAGGAGCTTGTCGGTGTGCATTGTTCGCAAAAGTCCATCCTCCCGACCGCGTTTCACTTTGCAGAAGTCGAAGGCACACATACGATATGTGTTGATCTTCTCGCTGATGTACTTGGCGTACCGTCGGACGTGCGTCGACATATCGTAGCCTCCGGCACCACCACTTTTGTCGACAAAAGATGTCAGGTTGAAGGTTGTGTTGCAGGAAGCGAGGTACTGCGAGAAGCGCTCATTTCCATAGCACATTATGTTGTGGATGGTTATGAGCGCCTTGTAGACGACCGTCCAGTTGGGATTCTGAGTCCGTTCGATCAGAAGGTTCGCCATCGACGGAATCGACACGTTTGGCTCGTTGGTGCAGTGGAGAAGATCTGGAATTCACAAGTTTGCGTTCTTCTTCCGCTTCAGAAATTTCTAAAGGCAACGCACAGTCCAAATGCTTCTTCTTCGGAGCCATCACCTCTTCCGTCGTCGCCTTGCATATTGTCTTTCCGAGTTGACTTCCGGCAAGCGAGTGCTTGGCAGCCGTCAATCTGCAAACGGTGCGGCTGAAAATGCGGACAAAATCGATACGAAACGAACCGATCCGAAATAGTTTGGCCGCCGGTGGTGAAGGGCATCGGTTGATGCAGCGCTTTCTCGATAGTCTGCATGTCTCGGAGGGCGCCGGTCTACCTGCAGTAAGCAAACAAAATCAGGTGCATTGATGCGTCAGCAGTGTAGGAGTACGAGGTTACGAGAGAGCGGAGAGAAGTAGAGCAGTATGATTATTTTTTGATTCCGGGTCGCCGAAAAGCTGCCAGTTTTCGATTGAATTGACACACTTTCGTGCGGAAAGTACACGGGTCATTCTCTTTTTTCGAAGCGAGAGAGTGGCAGCTGCGAGAGAATAAAAAATGCGAATTCAATGCGAGATTACTGTGATCGTTTTGAGACCGGTGAGAATGTATTGCACAATGCGCCTTTGAACTTTTGTATTCATCCACCCTTTGAAAACATTTCTTCGAAACTTCTTTCTTGAAATTATTAATGCAGATTTCAAAATATATTCTTTGATGACTTTGATTTTCTCTCACACTTTCCGCTCGATGTGCTTTAATTCATGAACGCATTCGAGAATTGATATAAAAAAGCGGAAGCGAAATAATGACAAATCCGAGCAGCGCTCTGCGCATCATGGCAGAAAAACATTGTGTGTGCCTAGTCTCCAAGGCACAAAAATGGGCGGGGAAGGGGAAAAAAGGAGAAGAAGATGTGAGGGGACGAGTACGGAGAGGGGAGACGAGGAAGAAGCTGTGGCAAGCGACGGAAGAAAGAGAAGAGGAAAGTTGGAGACGGCTTGGCGAACCGCGAAAATCGATGTGTGGAGGGAGAAGTAGGGGGAAGAGGAGTGTGTCCGCCCGCCGCCGCCCGCGCAGTAGCCCCGTCGCTCTCGGGAAAACGGGAATCGCGAGGAAGGGGCGCGAGAGAGGGCGCGGGACGGAGACACGCAGACACCCGACGACGACGCCATCGGATTCCTCTTCGAGTCGGAACCGAGGCGAAGGTGCGAGTTGATGAATATAAACAAAGCCGAGAATCTCTGAAATTGATACCTTCTGGTGGGGGAAGAGAGAAAGAGATACGCAGACAGCAATCCGTTTGATAAACAATCGGAGAAGATCGAAATCAGACAAAGTCCCCTCAGAGAATCCCCTCAATCTTCGTGACAGCGGGAATTTGGGAACACTGCGACAGTAATAAATTACTTGTTTTCAGCGGTAAAAAGAGAGAAAAAAGTAAGTTTCGGACGGAAATTAACGGAAGACATGCGCGGATTCTCGGCATTTCCGTAACCGAATCGGCTGAAATTTCTGCTTTTTCTCGCGTTTTCCCGTCTTACGAAACGATTTTGTCGCGAGATATCGGAGCTCGGGCGAGCCAAAGAGCTCCTCGGCAAAGTGTGCTCATGAGGTCCGCCCCCCAAAAAGAGCACACAAGAGAGCGGCTCGCGGAGCCATTTCGCGCAGTGGCGGGCATAGGAGTGACGTCATCGCCGTGCCGCTTGCGTTTCAGTGATGGGAACATTTTGGAAACATTTTATTGGAAAACACAATAAAGTGGGTGGAGGGAAGTACAAGAAATTACAGAAAACTAGAATTGCGAAGAATTTCAGGCGAAAAAAAAACTCGATTCTTTTAACACAATTCTCGTGGTCACAGATATCAAATGCCGGTCTCCGATTTGAAAGTGCACACCAAAACATCTAGAAACACGCAATATTCGGGGGGTTTTTTGATTACAATCGACTTAGACACAGGAAAGAAAAAGAATAGACTGGGAAGAATGCAACGAAAAAGGATTACTGGAGAAAAGAGAAAACGAAAAAGAAGAAGAAGAGAGTTGATCTAGAATGAAAAACCCATTTGGAAGTTAGAAGCAAACATATTCAGAAGTGTCCCCAGTCGTACTGCACATTACGGTAGTCCATCTCATTGTGATTGACGACCTGAAAACGAGAACGAGTCTTCAGTTGGTGAAATTGAAGCTTACCTCCTCAGTGATACCCTGCTGAAGCCACAACGTCTTCAACTTCTGGTAGAGCTCGCGGTTGAGGTGCAGAGGGTTGCCTCTTCGGAATCCCTGATCCACCTCTCCGAACTCGTCGACGTACGGCGCCGGACGGAAACATCCACGTTTCTTCGTCGTCATCAGGACAAGACTGCAGTCTCTCACGCGCAGGAACATTCCTACAGATCCCGAGCACTGAGTCATGTGATAGCGACACGCTCCGTGTGGTTGCTTATCGATCTGAAACGGAAGGGAGTTGGTTTCAACCATACAATCGTGTTCCTCACTATTTTTTGGCAACAGTATCCCTGAGAGCAGAGGATCATTCCGCACACGAGACAGAGAGTCGGCACGTTCGCAGTGGACTCCTCTATCGGTATGGAGGGACACTTGAACGTCGCCACGTCATTGATCAGCTGACTATACTTCTCCGGCAAATCGACTAGCAGATTCGGTCGAACTGGCTGCATGACGAGATCTTGTCGCAGCGACTGATCTCTGGGAATGGAGGAGGACCACAACGAGAAGAGATTCTCGACGAGAGGGCCACCAATCTGGTCTTCCATCTTCGGAGGCAGTCCGAGATAACGGAAAAGCGGTTCCGAAGAATTGATCGACGGATCTTTGAGAGCCTCTGGAGGGTCGACAAGGGTCAGGAAGTGGTAGAGGAGAGCGATCGGACGCAGCAGTGACTGAGCTCCTTCCTCGAGTTTCTTATAGAGCACGTCGATTTGTTTCGGAGCTGGATCGTCCGGGCGGCACTGCGCGAACAACTTGAGAATTATCTGCGCTGATTTGGAAGTGATTTGGAAGTAGTGCGCGAGAAGCGAGAGACGAAGAACGTACGCCTCGTCGACGGATCCATCTGGAGTCAGCAGGCGGGTCTTCTGATGGTTTGTCGAATTCATCGACTGAACTCCGTTGTTCCACGTCCATCCGATTGCCATCATCAATGAGACGGCCAAACTGAGAATGTCGACTTGCAGGATGTTCAGGTTGACATTCTTCCTAGGTCCAGCTGGATTGAACAGCTGAACGAGGAATGCAAAGTTAGTCGTAGCTGCTGGAATTGGTTGTTGAGAAGAAGAAGTGGAAGTGGACGAGGAGGAGGAAGACGCTCCCACTCCGAGCAACGGAGACGTCGGCGTGAACTTCGGCTTCGGTGGCTCGCAGAGGAGGACACGAAGCATGTCCGAGACGGCGTGCAGGAGGAACTGCATGTTGTGTGAGAGGGTGGCACACAGACGGACCATATGTGAAAGGCAGTCTCGTTGGCGGGTGTTGAGGGCGCTGAACAACGGCTTTTTGTCGTAGTGCAAGTAGGACGAGATGGCTCTTGCTACGTGGGCGGTGCTCTGCCACGTCACGGTTGAGATGGCGTACCCTTTAAGGTGTTTTTCGATGAACGTAGGCTTAGAGTGACCATCTCCACGACGACACTTGATGATGCTCTTCCCGAGCTCCTTTATCGGATCTTCAAAGCCTTCGAAAGCATTCGAACATATGCGATTCGAGTTGATGAGCGCGGGGAACGGACGAATCAGAGTGTAGAGAGCGTGTTGGATCTGACTACTCAACGGCTTCTTTCCAGTCTCGACATGACCCGTTTGCGGCGATTCTTGACTGCGTAAAAATGAGCCAGTGACTGGAGTCGTTTCAGGCGTAGCAGTCGGAGAAGCCACAGTGCTCTCGTGATCTACGAACATGGCGGCAAGTTCATTGTAGAAGTCGGCGTTGTCGTCGCTCGGCGACATGCTTCCAAGGAGTTGGGATTCCGTCGTCGCTTCCGTCGGCAACTGATTCGTGCTGGCAATGTCGCTGTGCGCGATTCCGAAAGAGAGGACACCTGCCGATGTGTTCGCCGCGTCCGTCGCTTCTTTCGGTTGCGATTGCTTCTCGAGGTCGAGCAGCGATCTTTCGGAGTGCGATCGTTTCCTGCTATGCCCCTTCTTGCGAACAGAGTCCGCACTGACCGGCATATCGAGGTTTCGTTTGATACGCGAGACCCATACATCGAAATCTTCTCTACTTGATCCGGAGACAGTGGAGAATCTGGAATTTGAAGTTTTTCGAAACACGGAAAAAGTTTAATTCGAAAAATACCCATGCTGCTGCGTCAATTGGTGCGTCGGAAGCACCGGAATCGCAGTGTTCGAGAGTCGTTTGCACAGCGGACACAGGTACTCGCCGTTTTCGGAGTCGACCGTCTTGTGGGTATGCTGACCGATTTGACGGGCTCTCAAACTATCACGAGTTTGGTTGGCAGCCGAGAGACTGTGGAACTTTTCGGAACAATTCCGAATTAAAAAAAAAAAACGCTTCCGATCGGAATTCGGAATTGTTCCGATTTTCAAACATCTCTTCGGAACGGAATTCGGAACCGTTCCGAGTCGGAATAATTCTGAAAAGTTCCGGTCGGAATGTTCCGATCGGAACGGTTCCGACCAAGCCTGGCGCTGATGTCTTCCGTGATTCCGACGAAGATTGCCACGTGGACGGGACGAAGCTCCGTCGAAACGTGGGTATAATTCAAGTAGAGCCCCCCACCTCAGTAGCACCCCCCCCCCCCCCACCGTGTTAAAAACCCAAGAAGAGCCCCCCACCCAGTACTAAATTGGTGGGGGGAGCTTCTTGAAAGTGGGGGGCTTTTTTGAGTTTGTTATTAAAAAAGCCGCCGCCCGATACAAGTGCGCTCCACGGACAAACAGTCCGCGAAGCGTTCGCTTTCCGGATTCAAATGATTTCGCTTTATTCTATCGGCGCCCTTTCGGCGCCAAATAATGCTTTTCTCGCCAATTACTTTCCCGCCCTTTTCCCTCATATTGCAGGCCCGTTTTGTCCCAAAACGGGCCATTTCTTCGAGTTTTTTCGCTTCCTCCTCACCTCTTGTTTCCTTTTCCGAAATCTCACCTCGTTTCTTTTTAGTGGCAGAAGAGGATCAGGAGCCTCCGTGGGGAAGAAATATGGCCGAAATGGGAGAGCAGATGATTCGAGAACTCGACGAAATTGTTGGCGGTGTTGGTGACAATATAGAAGCTATATTGGCAGAAGTGGAAGGCGATCCAGGAATGGAAGTCGAGAGAGTTGGTGCAGTTGCTGCGAGCGCTGATGATCCGGCTGCTAATCCGATGGAAATAGATGGTCCAGTCGGCGAAATTCTAGTAAATCCGGTTGTTCCACTACCGGCAGCCCGGGAGGGACCGGTGCCGAACCAGATTGTCATTCCGGATGCAGCCAACCAGCTCGCTCAAGAAATGGAACAGAGAGCAGTGGAAGTGCCACTCACAGCGTGAGAATCCTCTATGTCGAATTGTTTATTCTTAATATTTTCAGCTCTCTCTTGAAAGAGGCGCCCAAGTTCGTGGAGAACGCCTTCAAGACGGGTCTCAACAAGGTGAAACTGGACTCGCTGGGCAAGGTACTCAACGTGCCTTCTCTCGGCAGAAGTCAGTCGCCGATCGACATCGTGCCGATCATCACCGCGTTCGGAGAGCACCTTCAGAATGCGCGCTTCGAGTGAGCACTTTCAAAAGAACTTTCGAATAACGGGGGACGGTTTCAGAGTGACGTACGAGACGAATGGCGAGTTCAAGGCGGTCAACGACGGCAATTCGGTGTGGCTGATGAGGAAGGGAAACAGCAGCGAACTGGCGATCTCGTTTCTGCCCGAAGAACAGTATCACCTTGACGCCGTCAACTTCCACTGGGCAACCGAGCCGATGAACGGATCCGAGCACACGATCGGAGGCGTCGGCTACGCGGGCGAGATGCATCTCGTCCACCGCAACACTCGCTTCGCGACGATGGCCGACGCGCTGAAGCAGCCGAACGGAATCATCGCGATCGCCGTCTTTCTGAACGAGTCGCACGACGACAATCCGTCGTTCAGTCCTTTCATCAACCTGCTGCCGCAGATCATCTACAAGGGAAGCGAGTGCAAACTGTGCTCGTTCGACTTCCAGGCCTTCTTTCCGGTCGCCGAGAAGACCAAAGAGTTCTGGTTGTACGAGGGATCGGAGACGACGGAGCCGTTCCGCGAGACCGTCAACTGGATGGTCCTTCGCGCGGCGCTTCCGATCAGTTTGCACCAGCTGGACAAGCTGCGCGACGTCCGGGCCGATCGATATGACGAGGAGTCGTCGCACAAGAATCCGATGAAGCCGCTCCGTTCGATTCAGGTACAGTAACCGCAACGGGGACTCCATTCCGATCCTCTCCCTCTTCCAGGCGACCAACTCCCGCACGATCCAAAGCAGCTTTCGGTCGGTGGCCAAGTGCTTTGACAATCCGGATGCTGTTGGCTTAATGTTGGGCCTCCCGGCGAACGTGGTCGACGTTCTTAAAAAACCTCCTACGTCTGACCAAGACCCTCTTCTCGTCCTCGAATACACGACCGCATTCTATTCTATGGATTCTGCCGATCAAAAATTTAAACTGGTAGAATCAGTACTCGTATGTGTTTTTAAATTCATTTATAAATAGCAAAAACGATTCAAAGTAAATCCGCTCTATTGCACTTAAGAGCGGTCGTTGCTGACTGGACTGAAAGCAAGGAAGCAATCATAAAAACGCAAAGGAAGAGCAGAAGCGAGTGAAAAAAAACGGAATAGATGGGTGAAAATGAAATAAAGCGAAAATTGACGGGTTTTTTTTGGTGATTTTTCAGCTTTTCTACAAAATTTCGGCTAAAAATTGCCGTTATAACACGAAAGTTGATGTTGGTTTTCATTTCTTGGTCGAATGACACGGGAAACAGTGCAAAAATACATGGGAAGCGTGAAAAAACGACCAAAAATCGAATTAAATCGTCAAGAAAAACTCGACTTTTGAACTACGCGCGCGCCGACCGTGACGCGTCGCCCTTAAGTGCAATAGATTTTTTTGAACCGTTTTAAATACAATAGTTTTCAAACCAGGCGGCCTTAGGCGGCTGACTCCGCCTTGTAAGAAATGAAAGCGGACAGAACAAAAACCGTTACAAAACGGAAACGTGACCCTTTCCCCTTTCGAAATTCAGAAATGAAAGAGCGGAAAAGCCTAAAAAGGCACATTTGCTCCCCGTTGACCTACTTCCACTGAACCAATCCACTCCAAAAAAGTTGCGCGTCATGCGGTCCTAACTACCGACCTACTGGCGAAGAGTGGGGAATTTTGGTCCAGTGGGAGCCGAGATACGGCCGCGGACATAGTGACAGACAGACAGACGGAAGTTTGCGATTAATAATAGTAAAGAAAGATTTTTCTAAATACATAGACTCCAACCGATCTGCCAGAGATTTTTTCTTCAGTTACGAAACGGCGGCGTGCGTCTATCTCAAGCAGTCTTCCAATTCGACACACTCGAGATGATCAGGCAAGTCAGGGCGGAATTCCATCAGCAGTTTCCATGGTTATTTTATAACACTATCCCCGAAGTAGCAGTAAGATACGGAATCGCAAGCTTTCCTTTGATCGAAACGAAACTAATTAACTGGTACTCTGATAGAACAAACAAGGTTTTGCTTCAGGAGTATCAACTTTTTGAGACTTAATTTTTTATAAGTGGAACCACACCTCGTCAGCCCCCTTCCTGATTTCAGTCTCTCGTTTTCTTCCCCACTTTCCGATCTCTTCTAATTCAGTTTTTCCTCATAGATTCCCCTCCCCGGTCCCTTCCCTCTTATTGCGTGTTCATCAGAAATATTTAGTTACCTTCATCTCTACCCTGTGTAAATTACACCGCCGTCTCCGTTTACGGGATTCTCGTTTTCTACTTTAAACGTTCAAATCCTTCTGTGCCATGAAGATTTGTTTATCATTGTAGAAAAAGGTCTTTGGATCCAAAGGTTCATTGAATAAGACGGAGGCTGGGGTCACCACCCGCCAGCCTCACATCGGGTCTTACTGAAGATAATATTCGAAGAATGCGAGGAGCTGAAACTGAAGTCTCTCTTCTCGATCCGACCTTCCATCGACTTTGCCACGTGTCGTGTGTGTCACGCTGAAACTGATAAGACTGTGACCTGACACGTGTCACGGGGTCATTGGGACAGGGGAGCGGGGAAGGTGAGGAGAGAGAATCAGTTCTCGCGCACACTTCGATCCCTTCCAGCGACATCCGGAATGGACACCGGATAGGAAAGGTGGGACTCCCCGACAGTTTCAGTCAATTCCAGACCTTTTTCAGCTGCGATTCAAATGGTTCCAATCGATCGTGTTGGCGTTTTCATTGGTTCCGAATGGCAATAAACAAGAAACTACATTAGGACAAAAGAAGAAGAATAAGTGACCGAGATGACGCATCCAAATTCCCTCTTCTCTGGCTCTCTCAATAAACTTTTGAATTCATTTATTGTTGTCTCGATCAGTTTCTTCCAGTTTCAGCAGTTTGCAGTGGAGCGCACTTTTACTTCCTTCCCCGCTTCCACGTGTCGCCCCTCCTTATCGGTTTCCACGTGACACTCTGGTGGGGAAAGGTCAGTGGGACACGTGGAAAACAAAGTGGGTGGACGAGAGCAGAAGAAGGGAAACGCGTCTACTGATAATCATCGAGAAGAGTGAAAAAAACGGACAAATGGAAAGAAAAGAAAAGGATTTATTGAGAATCGAAAATCGTTGAGAGCGGGGGAACTTTCATCTTCTTTGACGCTTTTTCTTCCTATTGCATTTCTCCGGTTAAATTTGTGTTCGAATGTATTCGGTTCTGTCATCTAATTCGTCTATCCGTTTTGACATGTCTGACGAGAGAAATGTGAAGAGTCTGAAAGTGAGAGAGGCTGGCTGTAATTTCTTCAGACTTGGGACGGGGCGGGCAGTGACATTCCCCCACCCTAAGTATGCTTCTATGAATATTTGGAGTCAATCGGTTCGGTACGAAAAAGTGTCAAAAATGACCGTTTTTACTGTAGGTACCGTAATCCTACCGTAATCCCGACCAAGAATGTTATAGGGGTGAAGCGTCCCAAGACCCATAAGGCTATGCAAAATATCAGACCGATCGGTCCAAAGGCTGGATAGCGGGGTTGTCAAACTCCGGGCCGGGCCGGAGGGCAAAGTCTCCGGCCCGGCCCGGCCCGGCGGCCCGGAAGAAAAAAATTAATTTTTTTCGCAATTTTTTTTCCGTTTTTTCGGGAATTTTAACTTTAAAATGCTTACAAAAATCATAATTTGCAGTTAAAAAAATCATATTGCTGCAAATTAAGCGTTTTCGTGGTCAAAATTTGAATGGCTGAAAATTCGAAAATCCGTTTTCGCTCATTTGGCAGAATTTCGATGTTGAAACGATTGAAAATACAATTACTTGTCAGTTTCTATCATTTTTGATACAAAAACATAAATTTCAGCGATAAAATAAGCACTTTGAAAATTTCACGGCGGGCCGGCCGGGCCGGAGGGGTCATATGGTCGGCCCGGCCCGGCCCGGCCCGGCCCGGCCCGTGACAACCCTGCTGGATAGTTATTTCGGTTTTAGTGCAAGACACACAGAACTACTCAAATAGTATAGTAAAGATATGTGAATACTAACGTCAAAAATGCCGGATGTTGGTGACAACTTGTCCCAGTGTGACATCCAACACGAGCATTTGACGTCTTCCAACTTCTCGTTTCCACCATACTTGGAAAATTTCGGGTCGACCCGCCTTTCGACCCGCCACGCCCGACCCGCTTTAGTAAATTTTCAAAAAAAAAAGTTTCTTTTCGGTTTTTTTTTTCAAAAAATTTTTCCCACAAATACTACTTTTCTTTCAAAGACTTGGTTGTCAAGTCTGAAGAAATTACAGAAAAACTAGAATTGCGAAGAATTTCAGGCGAAAAAAAACTCGATTCTTTTAACACAATTCTCGTGGTCACAGATATCAAATGCCGGTCTCCGATTTGAAAGTGCACACCAAAACATCTAGAAACACGCAATATTCGGGGGGTTTTTTGATTACAATCGACTTAGACACAGGAAAGAAAAAGAATAGACTGGGAAGAATGCAACGAAAAAGGATTACTGGAGAAAAGAGAAAACGAAAAAGAAGAAGAAGAGAGTTGATCTAGAATGAAAAACCCATTTGGAAGTTAGAAGCAAACAGATTCAGAAGTGTCCCCAGTCGTACTGCACATTACGGTAGTCCATCTCATTGTGATTGACGACCTGAAAACGAGCACGAGTCTTCAGTTGGTGAAATTGAAGCTTACCTCTTCAGTAATTCCCTGCTGAATCCACAACGTCTTCAACTTCTGGTAGAGCTCGCGTGAAATTGATACCTTCTGGTGGGGGAAGAGAGAAAGAGATACGCAGACAGCAATCCGTTTGATAAACAATCGGAGAAGATCGAAATCAGACAAAGTCCCCTCAGAGAATCCCCTCAATCTTCGTGACAGCGGGAATTTGGGAACACTGCGACAGTAATAAATTACTTGTTTTCAGCGGTAAAAAGAGAGAAAAAAGTAAGTTTCGGACGGAAATTAACGAAAGACATGCGCGGATTCTCGGCATTTCCGTAACCGAATCGGCTGAAATTTCTGCTTTTTCTCGCGTTTTCCCGTCTTACGAAACGATTTTGTCGCGAGATATCGGAGCTCGGGCGAGCCAAAGAGCTCCTCGGCAAAGTGTGCTCATGAGGTCCGCCCCCCAAAAAGAGCACACAAGAGAGCTGCTCGCGGAGCCATTTCGCGCAGTGGCGGGCATAGGAGTGACGTCATCGCCGTGCCGCTTGCGTTTCAGTGATGGGAACATTTTGGAAACATTTTATTGGAAAACACAATAAAGTGGGTGGAGGGAAGTACAAGAAATTACAGAAAACTAGAATTGCGAAGAATTTCAGGCGAAAAAAAAACTCGATTCTTTTAACACAATTCTCGTGGTCACAGATATCAAATGCCGGTCTCCGATTTGAAAGTGCACACCAAAACATCTAGAAACACGCAATATTCGGGGGGGTTTTTTGATTACAATCGACTTAGACACAGGAAAGAAAAAGAATAGACTGGGAAGAATGCAACGAAAAAGGATTACTGGAGAAAAGAGAAAACGAAAAAGAAGAAGAAGAGAGTTGATCTAGAATGAAAAACCCATTTGGGAGTTAGAAGCAAACATATTCAGAAGTGTCCCCAGTCGTATTGCACATTACGGTAGTCCATCTCATTGTGATTGACGACCTGAAAACGAGAACGAGTCTTCAGTTGGTGAAATTGAAGCTTACCTCCTCAGTGATACCCTGCTGAAGCCACAACGTCTTCAACTTCTGGTAGAGCTCGCGGTTGAGGTGCAGAGGGTTGCCTCTTCGGAATCCCTGATCCACCTCTCCGAACTCGTCGACGTACGGCGCCGGACGGAAACATCCACGTTTCTTCGTCGTCATCAGGACAAGACTGCAGTCTCTCACGCGCAGGAACATTCCTACAGATCCCGAGCACTGAGTCATGTGATAGCGACACGCTCCGTGTGGTTGCTTATCGATCTGAAACGGAAGGGAGTTGGTTTCAACCATACAATCGTGTTCCTCACTATTTTTTGGCAACAGTATCCCTGAGAGCAGAGGATCATTCCGCACACGAGACAGAGAGTCGGCACGTTCGCAGTGGACTCCTCTATCGGTATGGAGGGACACTTGAACGTCGCCACGTCATTGATCAGCTGACTATACTTCTCCGGCAAATCGACGAGCAGATTCGGTCGAACTGGCTGCATGACGAGATCTTGTCGCAGCGACTGATCTCTGGGAATGGAGGAGGACCACAACGAGAAGAGATTCTCGACGAGAGGGCCACCAATCTGGTCTTCCATCTTCGGAGGCAGTCCGAGATAACGGAAAAGCGGTTCCGAAGAATTGATCGACGGATCTTTGAGAGCCTCTGGAGGGTCGACAAGGGTCAGGAAGTGGTAGAGGAGAGCGATCGGACGCAGCAGTGACTGAGCTCCTTCCTCGAGTTTCTTATAGAGCACGTCGATTTGTTTCGGAGCTGGATCGTCCGGGCGGCACTGCGCGAACAACTTGAGAATTATCTGCGCAACGGCCGGGTCGACACTGGTCGTTGTCGTCTCGTCTTCCTCTTCCATTAGCACGTCATCTCCATCCGACTCATCGTGAGTGGCAATGATTTGGAAGTAATGCGCGAGAAGCGAGAGACGAAGAACGTACGCCTCGTCGACGGATCCATCTGGAGTCAGCAGGCGGGTCTTCTGATGGTTTGTCGAATTCATCGACTGAACTCCGTTGTTCCACGTCCATCCGATTGTCATCATCAATGAGACGGCCAAACTGAGAATGTCGACTTGCAGGATGTTCAGGTTGACATTCTTCCTAGGTCCAGCTGGATTGAACAGCTGAACGAGGAATGCAAAGTTAGTCGTAGCTGCTGGAATTGGTTGTTGAGAAGAAGAAGTGGAAGTGGACGAAGAGGACGAAGACGCTCCCACTCCGAGCAACGGAGACGTCGGCGTGAATTTCGGCTTCGGTGGCTCGCAGAGGAGGACACGAAGCATGTCCGAGACGGCGTGCAGGAGGAACTGCATGTTGTGTGAGAGGGTGGCACACAGACGGACCATATGTGAAAGGCAGTCTCGTTGGCGGGTGTTGAGGGCGCCGAACAACGGCTTTTTGTCGTAGTGCAAGTAGGACGAGATGGCTCTTGCCACGTGGGCGGTGCTCTGCCACGTCACGGTTGAGATGGCATACCCTTTTAGGTGTTTTTCGATGAACGTAGGCTTAGAGTGACCATCTCCACGACGACACTTGATGATGCTCTTCCCGAGCTCCTTTATCGGATCTTCAAAGCCTTCGAAAGCATTCGAACATATGCGATTCGAGTTGATGAGCGCGGGGAACGGACGAATCAGAGTGTAGAGAGCGTGTTGGATCTGACTACTCAACGGCTTCTTTCCAGTCTCGACATGACCCGTTTGCGGCGATTCTTGACTGCGTAAAAATGAGCCAGTGACGGGAGTCGTTTCAGGCGTAGCAGTCGGACAGGCCACAGTGCTCTCGTGATCTACGAACATGGCGGCAAGTTCATTGTAGAAGTCGGCGTTGTCGTCGCTCGGCGACATGCTTCCAAGGAGTTGGGATTCCGTCGTCGCTTCCGTCGGCAACTGATTCGTGCTGGCAATGTCGCTGTGCGCGATTCCGAAAGAGAGGACACCTGCCGATGTGTTCGCCGCGTCCGTCGCTTCTTTCGATTGCGATTGCTTCTCGAGGTCGAGCAGCGATCTTTCGGAGTGCGATCGTTTCCTGCTATGCCCCTTCTTGCGAACAGAGTCCGCACTGACCGGCATATCGAGGTTTCGTTTGATCCGCGAAACCAATACATCGAAATCTTCTCTACTTGATCCGGAGACAGTGGAGAATCTGGAATTTGAAGTTTTTCGAAACACGGAAAAAGTTTAATTCGAAAAATACCCATGCTGCTGCGTCAATTGGTGCGTCGGAAGCACCGGAATCGCAGTGTTCGAGAGTCGTTTGCACAGCGGACACAGGTACTCGCCGTTTTCGGAGTCGACCGTCTTGTGGGTATGCTGACCGATTTGACGGGCTCTCAAACTATCACGAGTTTGGTTGGCAGCCGAGAGACTGTGGAACTTTTCGGAACAATTCCGAATTAAAAAAAAAAAACGCTTCCGATCGGAATTCGGAATTGTTCCGATTTTCAAAAATCTCTTCGGAACGGAATTCGGAACCGTTCCGAGTCGGAATAATTCCGAAAAGTTCCGGTCGGAATGTTCCGATCGGAACGGTTCCGACCAAGCCTGGCGCTGATGTCTTCCGTGATTCCGGCGAAGATTGCCACGTGGACGGGACGAAGCTCCGTCGAAACGTGGGTATAATTCAAGTAGAGCCCCCCACCTCAGTAGCACCCCCCCCCCCCACCGTGTTAAAAACCCAAGAAGAGCCCCCCACCCAGTACTAAATTGGTGGGGGGAGCTTCTTGAAAGTGGGGGGCTTTTTTTGAGTTTGTTATTAAAAAGCCGCAGCCCGATACAAGTGCGCTCCACGGACAAACAGTCCGCGAAGCGTTCGCTTTCCGGATTCAAATGATTTCGCTTTATTCTATCGGCGCCCTTTCGGCGCCAAATAATGCTTTTCTCGCCTATTACTTTCCCGCCCTTTTCCCTCATATTGCAGGCCCGTTTTGTCCCAAAACGGGCCATTTCTTCGAGTTTTTTCGCTTCCTCCTCACCTCTTGTTTCCTTTTCCGAAATCTCACCTCGTTTCTTTTTAGTGGCAGAAGAGGATCAGGAGCCTCCGTGGGGAAGAAATATGGCCGAAATGGAAGAGCAGATGATTCGAGAACTCGACGAAATTGTTGGCGGTGTTGGTGACAATATAGAAGCTATATTGGCAGAAGTGGAAGGCGATCCAGGAATGGAAGTCGAGAGAGTTGGTGCAGTTGCTGCGAGCGCTGATGATCCGGCTGCTAATCCGATGGAAATAGATGGTCCAGTCGGCGAAATTCTTGTAAATCCGGTTGTTCCACTACCGGCAGCCCGTGAGGGACCGGTGCCGAACCAGATTGTCATTCCGGATGCAGCCAACCAGCTCGCTCAAGAAATGGAACAGAGAGCAGTGTGTGTAACCGGTTACGTAACCGGTTAAAAATCCGGTTTTTAACCGGTTGTTTAACCGGTTACGTAACCGGTTGTAACCGGTTTTTTTTAACCGGTTGTAACCGGTTATGTAACCGGTTATAACCGGTTACAACCGGTTATAACCGGTTATAACCGGTTACGTAACCGGTTATAACCGGTTAAAACCGGTTATAACCGGTTATTTGCGCGTGAGGTGTGAGGTGAAGTCCGCAAACACCGTGACGACAAATCACACGAACGCAGAAGAAAAACACGAAAAAGTTCATTATGTGGTAACTTGCTGCGTTGGTGCGATTTGTCGTCACGGTGTTTGCGGACTTCACCTCACCTCACGCGCAAATAACCGGTTATAACCGGTTAAAAAAAACCGGTTATAACCGGTTTCCGGTTAAAAAACCGGATTTTTAACCGGTTACGTAACCGGATGCACACCCTGACAGAGAGCAGTGGAAGTGTGCGAGAGGCTGGAAGGAATTGCGGCAGCGGCTCCTCCGAAGAACGAAGCTGACGAAGTGCCACTCACAGCGTGAGAATCCTCTATGTCGAATTGTTTATTTTTAATATTTTCAGCTCTCTCTTGAAAGAGGCGCCCAAGTTCGTGGAGAACGCCTTCAAGACGGGTCTCAACAAGGTGAAACTGGACTCGCTGGGCAAGGTACTCAACGTGCCTTCTCTCGGCAGAAGTCAGTCGCCGATCGACATCGTGCCGATCATCACCGCGTTCGGAGAGCACCTTCAGAATGCGCGCTTCGAGTGAGCACTTTCAAAAGAACTTTCGAATAACGGGGGACGGTTTCAGAGTGACGTACGAGACGAATGGCGAGTTCAAGGCGGTCAACGACGGCAATTCGGTGTGGCTGATGAGGAAGGGAAACAGCAGCGAACTGGCGATCTCGTTTCTGCCCGAAGAACAGTATCACCTTGACGCCGTCAACTTCCACTGGGCAACCGAGCCGATGAACGGATCCGAGCACACGATCGGAGGCGTCGGCTACGCGGGCGAGATGCATCTCGTCCACCGCAACACTCGCTTCGCGACGATGGCCGACGCGCTGAAGCAGCCGAACGGAATCATCGCGATCGCCGTCTTTCTGAACGAGTCGCACGACGACAATCCGTCGTTCAGTCCTTTCATCAACCTGCTGCCGCAGATCATCTACAAGGGAAGCGAGTGCAAACTGTGCTCGTTCGACTTCCAGGCCTTCTTTCCGGTCGCCGAGAAGACCAAAGAGTTCTGGTTGTACGAGGGATCGGAGACGACGGAGCCGTTCCGCAAGACCGTCAACTGGATGGTCCTTCGCGCGGCGCTTCCGATCAGTTTGCACCAGCTGGACAAGCTGCGCGACGTCCGGGCCGATCGATATGACGAGGAGTCGTCGCACAAAAATCCGATGAAGCCGCTTCGTTCGATTCAGGTACAGTAACCGCAACGGGGACTCCATTCCGATCCTCTCCCTCTTCCAGGCGACCAACTCCCGCACGATCCAAAGCAGCTTTCGGTCGGTGGCCAAGTGCTTTGACAATCCGGATGCTGTTGGCTTAATGTTGGGCCTCCCGGCGAACGTGGTCGACGTTCTTAAAAAACCTCCTACGTCTGACCAAGACCCTCTTCTCGTCCTCGAATACACGACCGCATTCTATTCTATGGATTCTGCCGATCAAAAATTTAAACTGGTAGAATCAGTACTCGTATGTGTTTTTAAATTCATTTATAAACCAGCGGTTAGACGCGGCTACCGCCGCGTCTACCCACTGGCTTTCGCTGAAGTTGGAGCCACGCTATTTTGTTTGAATTTCCCGCCAAAGTTTGAATCTCCCGCCAAAAGGGACCTCCCTCCAAAGTTTGAACCTCCCGGCACCCCTCTCCCACTTTCTGGAACATTCCATCAGTTGCTGAGAGATTCCAGTTCGATTTTCGAGAAAAGAAGGCGAGAGAGTGTGTGAAAGTGAGAGACGCAGACAAATGTTCCCCCCTCTGTTTCTACCGTAATCCGAATCAGGCGATAATTTCCGGTTACTGTAACTGTAGTACCCTCCCCACTTCTCAAAAATATCCCCTCCCCATGATTCCCCTATCCCCCCAACGGCAGCTGTAACTCCTTGAAAAAGTGATGTTGCGAAATTCCGACTACCGTATCTACCGTAATCCTCGTACAACCTCTTAGATATTTTGGCAGTGACACTCCCCCACCCTAAGTATGCTCCCATTAAAATTTGGAGTCAATCGGTTCGGTACGAAATAGTGTCAAAAATGACCGTTTCTACTGTAGGTACCGTAATCCTACCGTAATCCCGACCAAAAATGTTATAGAGATGAAGCGCTCTGAGACCCATAAGACTATGCAAAATATCAGACCGATCGGTCAAATAGTTGGAAAGTTATTTAGGTTTGAGCGAAAGACAAAGTCCATAACGCAAATAGTATAGTAAAGATAGCAAAAACGATTCAAAGTAAATCCGCTCTATTGCACTTAAGGGCGGTCGTTGCTGACTGGACTGAAAGCAAGGAAGCAATCATAAAAACGCAAAGGAAGAGCAGAAGCGAGTGGAAAAAACGGAATAGATGGGTGAAAATGAAATAAAGCGAAAATTGACGGGTTTTTTTTGGTGATTTTTCAGTTTTTCTACAAAATTTCGGCTCAAAATTGCCGTTATAACACGAAAGTTGATGTTGGTTTTCATTTCTTGGTCGAATGACACGGGAAACAGTGCAAAAATACATGGGAAGCGTGAAAAAACGACCAAAAATCGAATTAAATCGTCAAGAAAAACTCGACTTTTGAACTACGCGCGCGCCGACCGTGACGCGTCGCCCTTAAGTGCAATAGATTTTTTTGAACCGTTTTAAATACAATAGTTTTCAAATTTTTCTAAATACATAGACTCCAACCGATCTGCCAGAGATTTTTTCTTCAGTTACGAAACGGCGGCGTGCGTCTATCTCAAGCAGTCTTCCAATTCGACACACTCGAGATGATCAGGCAAGCCAGGGCGGAATTCCATCAGCAGTTTCCATGGTTATTTTATAACACTATCCCCGAAGTAGCAGTAAGATACGGAATCGCAAGCTTTCCTCTGATCGAAACGAAACTAATTAACTGGTACTCTGATAGAACAAACAAGGTTTTGCTTCAGGAGTATCAACTGTTTGAGACTTAATTTTTTATAAGTGGAACCACACCTCGTCAGCCCCCTTCCTGATTTCAGTCTCGTTTTCCCCACTTTCCGATCTCTTCTAATTCAGTTTTTCCTCATAGATTCCTCTAGGTCCCTTCCCTCTTATTGCGTGTTCATCAGAAATATTTTTGTTTTTTTTCGGAAGGAAACCTGAGATTTTTCGCGCGCTCCAAAAATTGGGGGCGTGGCCTATTGCAAGTGCCGCACGATTGAAACTGCGCCCATTGCGTTTTTTGAATTTTCACGTGCGGCGGCCAATCAGCGCGCGTGACTCCGCCTCAGAAACGCGGTGATTGGCGTGATGACAATTCCAAAAATGGGCGGAGTTTCAACCGTGCGGCACTTGCACATGGGCCACGCCCCCAATTTCGGAGCGCGCGACGATTCGCAGGTTTCCACCCGAAAAAAACGACAATAGTTACCTTCATCTCTACCCTGTGTAAATTACACCGCCGTCTCCGTTTACGGGATTCTCGTTTTCTACTTTAAACGTTCAAATCCTCCTGTGCCATGAAGATTTGTTTATCACTGTAGAAAAAGGTCTTTGGATCCAAAGGTTCATTGAATAAGACGGAGGCTGGGGTCACCACCCGCCAGCCTCACATCGGGTCTTACTGAAGATAATATTCGAAGAATGCGAGGAGCTGAAACTGAAGTCTCTCTTCTCGATCCGACCTTCCATCGACTTTGCCACATGTCGTGTGTGTCACGCTGAAACTGATAAGACTGTGACCTGACACGTGTCACGGGGTCATTGGGACAGGGGAGCGGGGAAGGTGAGGAGAGAGAATCAGTTCTCGCGCACACTTCGATCCCTTCCAGCGACATCCGGAATGGACACCGGATAGGAAAGGTGGGACTCCCCGACAGTTTCAGTCAATTCCAGACCTTTTTCAGCTGCGATTCAAATGGTTCCAATCGATCGTGTTGGCGTTTTCATTGGTTCCGAATGGCAATAAACAAGAAACTACATTAGGACAAAAGAAGAAGAATAAGTGACCGAGATGACGCATCCAAATTCCCTCTTCTCTGGCTCTCTCAATAAACTTTTGAATTCATTTATTGTTGTCTCGATCAGTTTCTTCCAGTTTCAGCAGTTTGCAGTGGAGCGCACTTTTACTTCCTTCCCCGCTTCCACGTGTCGGCGTTGCCACGTGTCGCCCCTCCTTATCGGTTTCCACGTGACACTCTGGTGGGGAAAGGTCAGTGGGACACGTGGAAAACAAAGTGGGTGGACGAGAGCAGAAGAAGGGAAACGCGTCTACTGATAATCATCGAGAAGAGTGAAAAAAACGGACAAATGGAAAGAAAAGAAAAGGATTTATTGAGAATCGAAAATCGTTGAGAGCGGGGGAACTTTCATCTTCTTTGACGCTTTTTCTTCCTATTGCATTTCTCCGGTTAAATTTGTGTTCGAATGTATTCGGTTCTGTCATCTAATTCGTCTATCCGTTTTGACATGTCTGACGAGAGAAATGTGAAGAGTCTGAAAGTGAGAGAGGCTGGCTGTAATTTCTTCAGACTTGGGACGGGGCGGGCAGTGACATTCCCCCACCCTAAGTATGCTTCTATGAATATTTGGAGTCAATCGGTTCGGTACGAAAAAGTGTCAAAAATGACCGTTTTTACTGTAGGTACCGTAATCCTACCGTAATCCCGACCAAGAATGTTATAGGGGTGAAGCGTCCCAAGACCCATAAGGCTATGCAAAATATCAGACCGATCGGTCCAAAGGCTGGATAGTTATTTCGGTTTTAGTGCAAGACACACAGAACTACTCAAATAGTATAGTAAAGATATGTGAATACTAACGTCAAAAATGCCGGATGTTGGTGACAACTTGTCCCAGTGTGACATCCAACACGAGCATTTGACGTCTTCCAACTTCTCGTTTCCACCATACTTGGAAAATTTCGGGTCGACCCGCCTTTCGACCCGCCACGCCCGACCCGCTTTAGTAAATTTTCAAAAAAAAAAGTTTCTTTTCGGTTTTTTTTTTCAAAAAATTTTTCCCACAAATACTACTTTTCTTTCAAAGACTTGGTTGTCAAGTCTGAAGAAATTACAGAAAACTAGAATTGCGAAGAATTTCAGGCGAAAAAAAAACTCGATTCTTTTAACACAATTCTAGTGGTCACAGATATCAAATGCCGGTCTCCGATTTGAAAGTGCACACCAAAACAAAAAAGGCAAAGTGTGCTCATGAGGTCCGCCCCCCAAAAAGAGCACACAAGAGAGCTGCTCGCGGAGCCATTTCGCGCAGTGGCGGGCATAGGAGTGACGTCATCGCCGTGCCGCTTGCGTTTCAGTGATGGGAACATTTTGGAAACATTTTATTGGAAAACACAATAAAGTGGGTGGAGGGAAGTACAAGAAATTACAGAAAACTAGAATTGCGAAGAATTTCAGGCGAAAAAAAAACTCGATTCTTTTAACACAATTCTCGTGGTCACAGATATCAAATGCCGGTCTCCGATTTGAAAGTGCACACCAAAACATCTAGAAACACGCAATATTCGGGGGGGTTTTTTGATTACAATCGACTTAGACACAGGAAAGAAAAAGAATAGACTGGGAAGAATGCAACGAAAAAGGATTACTGGAGAAAAGAGAAAACGAAAAAGAAGAAGAAGAGAGTTGATCTAGAGTGAAAAACCCATTTGGAAGTTAAAAGCAAACATATTCAGAAGTGTCCCCAGTCGTACTGCACATTACGGTAGTCCATCTCATTGTGATTGACGACCTGAAAACGAGCACGAGTCTTCAGTTGGTGAAATTGAAGCTTACCTCTTCAGTGATGCCCTGCTGAAGCCACAACGTCTTCAACTTCTGGTAGAGCTCGCGGTTGAGGTGCAGAGGGTTGCCTCTTCGGAATCCCTGATCCACCTCTCCGAACTCGTCGACGTACGGCGCCGGACGGAAGCATCCACGTTTCTTCGTCGTCATCAGGACAAGACTGCAGTCTCTCACGCGCAGGAACATTCCTACAGATCCCGAGCACTGAGTCATGTGATAGCGACACGCTCCGTGTGGTTGCTTATCGATCTGAAACGGAAGGGAGTTGGTTTCAACCATAAAATCGTGTTTCTCACTATTTTTTGGCAACAGTATCCCTGAGAGCAGAGGATCATTCCGCACACGAGACAGAGAGTCGGCACGTTCGCGGTGGACTCCTCTATCGGTATGGAGGGACACTTGAACGTCGCCACGTCATTGATCAGCTGACTATACTTCTCCGGCAAATCGACTAGCAGATTCGGTCGAACTGGCTGCATGACGAGATCTTGTCGCACCGACTGATCTCTGGGAATGGAGGAGGACCACAACGAGAAGAGATTCTCGACGAGAGGACCACCAATCTGGTCTTCCATCTTCGGAGGCAGTCCGAGATAACGGAAAAGCGGTTCCGAAGAATTGATCGACGGATCTTTGAGAGCCTCTGGAGGGTCGACAAGGGTCAGGAAGTGGTAGAGGAGAGCGATCGGACGCAGCAGTGACTGAGCTCCTTCCTCGAGTTTCTTATAGAGCACGTCGATTTGTTTCGGAGCTGGATCGTCCGGGCGGCACTGCGCGAACAACTTGAGAATTATCTGCGCAACGGCCGGGTCGACACTGGTCGTTGTCGTCTCGTCTTCCTCTTCCATTAGCACGTCATCTCCATCCGACTCATCGTGAGTGGCAATGATTTGGAAGTAATGCGCGAGAAGCGAGAGACGAAGAACGTACGCCTCGTCGACGGATCCATCTGGAGTCAGCAGGCGGGTCTTCTGATGGTTTGTCGAATTCATCGACTGAACTCCGTTGTTCCACGTCCATCCGATTGTCATCATCAATGAGACGGCCAAACTGAGAATGTCGACTTGCAGGATGTTCAGGTTGACATTCTTCCTAGGTCCAGCTGGATTGAACAGCTGAACGAGGAATGCAAAGTTAGTCGTAGCTGCTGGAATTGGTTGTTGAGAAGAAGAAGTGGAAGTGGACGAAGAGGACGAAGACGCTCCCACTCCGAGCAACGGAGACGTCGGCGTGAATTTCGGCTTCGGTGGCTCGCAGAGGAGGACACGAAGCATGTCCGAGACGGCGTGCAGGAGGAACTGCATGTTGTGTGAGAGGGTGGCACACAGACGGACCATATGTGAAAGGCAGTCCCGTTGGCGGGTGTTGAGGGCGCCGAACAACGGCTTTTTGTCGTAGTGCAAGTAGGACGAGATGGCTCTTGCCACGTGGGCGGTGCTCTGCCACGTCACGGTTGAGATGGCATACCCTTTTAGGTGTTTTTCGATGAACGTAGGCTTAGAGTGACCATCTCCACGACGACACTTGATGATGCTCTTCCCGAGCTCCTTTATCGGATCTTCAAAGCCTTCGAAAGCATTCGAACATATGCGATTCGAGTTGATGAGCGCGGGGAACGGACGAATCAGAGTGTAGAGAGCGTGTTGGATCTGACTACTCAACGGCTTCTTTCCAGTCTCGACATGACCCGTTTGCGGCGATTCTTGACTGCGTAAAAATGAGCCAGTGACGGGAGTCGTTTCAGGCGTAGCAGTCGGAGAAGCCACAGTGCTCTCGTGATCGACGAACATGGCGGCAAGTTCATTGTAGAAGTCGGCGTTGTCGTCGCTCGGCGACATGCTTCCAAGGAGTTGGGATTCCGTCGTCGCTTCCGTCGGCAACTGATTCGTGCTGGCAATGTCGCTGTGCGCGATTCCGAAAGAGAGGACACCTGCCGATGTGTTCGCCGCGTCCGTCGCTTCTTTCGGTTGCGATTGCTTCTCGAGGTCGAGCAGCGATCTTTCGGAGTGCGATCGTTTCCTGCTGTGCCCCTTCTTGCGAACAGAGTCCGCACTGACCGGCATATCGAGGTTTCGTTTGATCCGCGAGACCCATACATCGAAATCTTCTCTACTTGATCCGGAGACAGTGGAGAATCTGGAATTTGAAGTTTTTCGAAACACGGAAAAAGTTTAATTCGAAAAATACCCATGCTGCTGCGTCAATTGGTGCGTCGGAAGCACCGGAATCGCAGTGTTCGAGAGTCGTTTGCACAGCGGACACAGGTACTCGCCGTTTTCGGAGTCGACCGTCTTGTGGGTATGCTGACCGATTTGACGGGCTCTCAAACTATCACGAGTTTGGTTGGCAGCCGAGAGACTGTGGAAAAAAGGAAACGGTTAGAAACGACGGTGAGGAGGACGACAAAGGAAAGCAACGCCACGAAAGGAAATCAAAATGGGGTGATTGTGGATGTGCGTAAGTGTGTGCTGGCGACTAGAGATACTTGATCGACTTCTACTACTGCTTCTGGCCTACCTGCGATAGCACTCGTAGTGCATGCTGTGCGAGCAAGTCGAGACATCCACACCGTACTGAAGGGTGGCCGGAGCTGTCAGCAGATCTCGGGTCGAAATTGCGCCTCCCGAAGCAGTCATCAGTTCTCCGTTTCTGTTCTTGTGTGTGAAGAGCTGCGATCTGCAATGACGGTGGCATAGAACGGCGGCATTTTCTTTCTGTGCACTTACTGTTGAATCAAAGCAGCACACACCATCGGTTTTCCCTGCTGCGGGGCAATCGTTTCGTCCTCTTGACACAGAATACACGTGAGCCTTCTCGCCAACGTCACCTCGACCTTCCACTTGTGGGCGCCGAGACAGACGGGGAAGTCGTGTCCGATCTGCTTGACGATGTCCTCGTCGAAGTAGCTTCTGGAGTCGTAGTTGGCTAGCGAGCTTTTCGCTTCTCCGCCTTTATCACTCGCACCTCCTTCCTCTTCTTTCTTCTCCTCGATCTCCACCTTCTTCATGAACTTACTCTGCATATTCGACATCTTCGCCATCGCCTTCTGTCTCATTTCGGCCGCTTTTGCTGCACGTTTCGCCTTCGCCTCCTCTGCACTCATGACAGTTTCCAAGATCTGGGCCGGTGCCACTATCTTGCCCGCCTTCTTTTCCATCAGCTTTTTGTACTTTTCGACAATCACTTCCAGAAGAATCGGGCAAATCGACGATTCCGCTTTTCCGATGAGGGCTTCCAGAGGATTCAGAAGGCCAACAGTGTCTTCAGCGAGCTTCGTGAATCCGAACTCGGCGTTCTTTTCCTCTTCGTTCAGAGCGACACCGATGAGATAGACCGCTTTGTGGAAGAGGCGATCGCTAGAGTAGCGGCTTCTTCTCGCAGTTCTGTCTATCGTTACTCTCAGCACGTGGAGCAGGATCGGAGACTTCAAAATCTGCAGAATGGGCTCAAAGAACGGCATGAAATCTGGTGGAACGACTGGAGCACAAGCGCGGGTGTTCCTGAAAATGAGGTGGTTACAGGAGGTCGAGAAAACAAAAGTTCTTACTTGTCGAGTTTGGCGCGAACTTTGGCCTGATACTGCTCGGCGGCAGACTGGTCGCTTTTCGAGTAGTGCATGAAGAACGGTGAATACATGAGCAAACTGCTTTCTTTGCAGTAAAACTGGCCAGCCGAAGTAGCGAGAGGTTTTCTGAAGTCGGCCACCTGATTGACGGCCTCGTGCAACGAAAGTCGCTTGGAGTTGATGTCATGAGACATCTTCTGCTGTATCTGAAACAAGAGGAAAGTAGAAGAAAACTGGATAAAACGAAACTGACGTGGCTGAATGTGTGGGATCCGGTGCAGAGCGTGTGAATCACTTCCCGCTTCATACCGTCCATCGGATGCACCTTTCCGACGCCGTGTGTGTAGCGTTCGCAAAGAATCAGAAGGAGGCACTGGAAGAACTCTTCCGCGATGTTGACCTGCGTCTTGCTGAGATCCTCCGATTCGGGTTTCGGCTGCGAATGCGTCGTCTTCTCGAAATCGGTCATCGCCCATTGGTGGAGACGGAAGCGATGGAGAAGGTGGACGAGAAACTTGTCGGGCGGTGTCATCGACGCTCCCACCTGCATCATCAGAACGTCGCGATCGAACATTTCGTTGCGGCAGAGAGGAGAGAAGTAGTTGTGGATCTGATTGACGAGCGAGAATCCGTTGCGTCTCCACAAATTCGCGTTCTGTTGAGCACACAGAACGAGAACTCGCAAGTTTAGTTCATAAAGATCCGTGTCGTCTTTGTTGCGGATTGTGTCTCTGATTGACTGCTGAACCTCGTTCACCGGGTCATTGGTTTTCAGGAAAGTGACAAAGTCGTGGGCGGTGAACAGGCCGGCAATTATTCGTCCAATCGGCTGATGGATGGATGTGGGCGATTTGAGAACGTCGTAGTGGGTGATGGTGATCGGGTCGCCCTCTATCTGCACAGGAGTGTAGATGCTGTTCTCGCAACCCTTTGTGTAGACTGTCGGAACGCGATTCAGCTTGTCAAGACACAGTAGTAGCATTCGGTTGTGCACCTCTTCGTTGGTTTCAGCCCACGCGATGACCAGGGAGATGGCATCTTTGAGACGAAGCAGGATGTTGAAGGCGGTCTCCCACTCCGACTCCCACACCTGGTGCTCGATCGCCTGACGTTTCACTTCGTCCATTCCTTGAAGATGGTGGACGAAGGAGAGAAACTCGGTGAATCCTTTCGTAAAGCTTTGGATGAGCTGCGGGGTCCAGTCGGATTCCGAGGGAATCGCGTTCAGGATGTACGCCATGTCTCGTGTGATGTGCAAAGATCTTCTCAGATCATTCGGAAACGAGCGCCCGGTGAACTCGAACCTGTGAACTTTTTCGTCGGTCACAGTTTTCAGATATTTCGCCGTCTGGTATCGGATCGCATTCGAAATGACCGAGAAAGCGTCATCTTCAGCGACGAGACGACGGGCCAGACCCGGCACAGTCATGAACTGCACCGAGAGTCCCACTACAGAAACGTCCATTTCGTGGTCGTCTTTGATGAAGTCCGTGTAGATCTCGTTGTAGTGCTCGATGAATTTTCTGGCGAATCGGAGCTTCTGATCGTAGATCATGAAGACAGTGCGCATCAGAAGTTGATGGAATATGCATCGGCCGGCTTTCCAGATCAGAGTATCCTGGAGGAGGATGTTCTCGAGAATCGTATATGAAGCGGGATCTCGATAGACTCGTTCGGGCTCTGGCAAAACCACGGGAATCTCCGGTTCCTCCTCCTCGTCCAGTTCCATCGGCATCTCTTGTTCCACCTCGTTCACCACCGCCTGGGCCATTTCGTTATCGTTCAGAATTCGGCCGTCAACTAGGAATGCTGCTTCTTCGAATCCCTCTTGGAACCTGCCCATTTCTCTCACGTCACGGACTGCTCTCACCATGTTCAAGAACTGAATTTCGGGATCTGCTCGAGCCGGTGCGGCCGCAACAGTGTATTCTTTGTGCAATTCGAACTTTGAAGATAGTAAAGTCTCGCCGACGATTTCGCGAAGTGGGGCTGAAAAACGGATTGTCTGGTGGACGTTTCGAGATATGTAATGGCTCACGGAAAACGTCCATCTGGGTGTTGAGCCAGGTGAGAAGAGAGATCGCAAAGTTCTGGAGTGAGAAGAGAGCAGTGTCCATGACTTTAACAGCAAGCGGATGGTGCTGGCTGGAGGCTCTGCGCAACATCATCGGATCTCGCAGACTTTTTCTCTGCACGTCGTCTTTCGCCTTCGTGCATTCGGCCTTCGATCCCAGTTTGACTGCACTACGACCTTCCCGGTCCACGATCGTCGCCACTAGCATTGCTTGGTCCTTGGTACAGTGGATGTAGAGCTCAAGAACCTTGATCACAGACTCGTATGTGTGTGTTTCGTCGTTATAAAGAACAGTCAAGTATTGCTGCACCTCTTTGACGCCTTCTGGTTTCAGACTTTCCAGAAAATCCGGCAGCTGCATGTCTTCTTTGTGTGTTATCATCGAAAGGGCGAAGTGAATAACGATTTCGACGAGCTGCTCGCAGCGTCTTTTCAGATCCGGATTCAAAGCCACCGCCGTCTCTTCTTCTTTGTCTTTTTTGTCATGTATTGCACACGCATAGCCGTTGAGCCACGCGTCAGGGTCTCCACAATCGCAGTATCCGGAGCCGGACGAGGAGTGCATTCTATACTTATGTGTTTTGTGAATGGAAACCTCGAAGCACTTGAGACACATCACACACGTTCCGTCGGTCGCACAATCGTTACATGTGTAGGTCAGCTCTCCGTTTTTGAAAACGTGTCCGCAGATCTGTCCTCCTTTCGCTGGATCGACTCCTGCGATCGCATTCATGCTCTCCAGCGAGTTGCTCATGTTGCGGACATCCAAAGTGAAAGCGCTGACGAGAGGCGCGAACAGAAGCTCTCCCGGCGTCCCTTAACACATTGACGTTGCATTTCAGGCTCTATCTTCCCGAAAAGGCTCACCCAACATTCTCTCATTTACTGATGTGTTGTCCCATGGCATCTCTGCATTGATTTCGAAAACTTTGGGCACTTGGGTCAACCAGTGCTTGAAAAGCGCCTGGCGGACCTGGGTCCATTCTTCCTGACGAGCCGCAGTCACCAAGTCGACGATCATTCCATTGGCGACGAACTGAAACGAAAGCGGTCAAGGAAGAGGCAAGGAAAAGAGGGTCACGTGATCCAAACAACAAGCGAATCGATCGAGTTTCTTGGAAGAAGACAAACAAAACGATTATCGATTATACTGACTGGCCGATGTGTTAAAATAATCGAAAATGGGGAGGGGCTGATGACGAAGATCGGGGGACAAAACTGATGACAGTGGGAGGAAAGAGGCAGAAAATAGCCGGTGTGAAGGGAGAGAGGGCGCGGAGGAGGAGGCGACGGGGCGAAGGAGAGCGGGCTGCGGGAGAGGCTATATCTCTTCTCCGCCTCTGTGAGTGTGTTTCTCCTCGCCCCCCCGACGGATAAAGAGCTCTTGCGGACGCGGGCGCGATGATGATGAAGGCGAGTGGACAGAGTGTTCCGTTTCCCCTCTCCGGACTAAGAGATTGGGGGCGAAGACGATAGAAGAAGGGTGGGAGACGTCGAGGGAAGAAAGTGATTTCCAAAAGGCATTCAGCTGATCACGGTCAGAAAGGGAAACGAAAAAGATTTGGAGGGACTCAATTAGAACCGCCGAGAGGCACTTCAAATGATTTCATCACTCTCTACCAAAGTGAAGTCACTTTTTAATCGTGGCGAGACCCGTTTTCTTTGCTTTCCGAAGGGAAACGACACATTTTCAAGAATTTGTAACCTTTCCGAAACTTTCCCAGCGTGAAACACGAAGGAACCTTGCTCAACATGTTTATCGAAAAACTTCCACATGTGCTGCTTATAAACTTTTAGTGTTCTTTTTATGGCTTTTTGAAGTGGAAACAGAAAAAAAATTTTTAAAAAAGTGGCAAGAAGTTTGGGAATAGGAAGGAGAAGCCCGACAGAAACTTCGATTTTCTCGTCGCGCGACGCGTCTCGTGCTCTCCTGACGGCCCCGGGCCGAACTTGGTTTTCTAGGCCACCAGGAAATATTCGAATTTTCGCGCACGGTTTCCCGCACGAGAAAAGCGCATTATGATTTCTGCTTTTCTCTGTTCTTTTCTTTTTAGCATACCCTCGCGCACTCCGTCGCCTGACGCTCTAGCCGCCGGCCAAAGCGCTGCATGATGCTACAGAGAGCTTGGTTGATAGTCTTCCCTTCTCTTCCGTCAAGCAGCTCGACAGGCTGGTCATCTGGTTAACGGATGGTCCGGTCATGACCTTTCATGATCCCTTTCGGCATCCTTTCCCGAAGCATGCAACCAGCTGACCCCGAATGGATGGAAGAAATGTCGAAAAAACATAAATACAAAGGGAAAAGAGGCTGGTGAGAGAAACTGGCCAACGCGTTTCACTCCCGATATATTCCAAACAGTTCGGTTGAGCCTTTTCTTCGAGGATGTCCGTTTCTCGCGCTCGCAATTCATCCAAACGGAAGGAACTGGAAATTACCCACAAACTACTTGGGTTACTTGGACGCTCCAGGGAGAGAGCTCGCAACAGTTCAACCTGTCGAGCCGATGGAGGGAAGAGGAAGGAAGACAATCGCAATAATACTGAGTCTCGAAAAACTGCAAAGACTGGGTGGAAAGGTGACGAAATTTCCTAGAAGTTTCCAAAGAAAGGACAACTGGCAGCCTGGGAATTATACGTTTGATATTGCCTCTCAGGTGCACTGCACTGGTGACTCGAATGGTCGATGCTCGCTTTTGCCGCTCTTTCTCTCGACATCCCTTCCATCGTCCATCCACCCGTTTCTCCAAAATCAACTCCTCATATAATGACTGAGGGAAAGGAATGAGCACGTGCCAGACGGCTGGACGCTTCAAGTGAGGGATACGGGAACATGAAAGTTCGTGACCTGAATATCCGTTAATGAGGTGTTCGACTTATCGTGTCGCTTGAGGGTAAAGGAAGGAAGAGTATCAAAACGACAACCAGAATCTTTTCAGCTCCTAGATTTAAAGTGAATCTGCGGTTCTCAACGATGAAACTATTTAGCTGTATTCCGAATTATGAAATCTGTCCGTTCGATAGTCGTTTTATGTTCGGGAATTCAAAACCAGAGTCTTCTTTTTGGTTGATTCCTAACTATTCCTAATTCTGTTTGTGCTCCGCGTCGTTTCGTTGAAATCGACCCGATTGCGTGGGTTTCCGTTATCGGAGAAAGAGGTGCCTTATCAGAAATTCTGCTGCGAAACTTCTCGTTTCGTGATACACATTCTCCTCTCGCAATATCATTCCAATCGGAAAGCAGATGGAAATGGAATCGCGAATTCATGGAAAACAAGCGGATTGCGTGGTAATTGGCTCCGCCGACACCTTCTCCGTCACACCCAACTCTCTCCGAGGATTGTAGTCGTCCAGGTGACGTCGACGACAATCAGATGATATCACCCGGCAGTCCGCAATTAGCAGTCAGAAGTCCACGTCTTCTGGTCTCCACCCTCTTTCTGGGCTCTCTCCTTCAATAGTGCTCATTTGCAATTGTCGGCTCCGCTTCGAGCTCCTCGTCATTTCGTTTTCAATTCAAGAGATCCACGCCGCCGCCGCCATTAATCTTCCTCCTTTCTTCTCCTTCTTCTTCTTCCGTTTCGTACACCTGACGGAGAGCTCTCGAGAAGAGCTCGCTTTTCGGAAAACCTTTTCGTTTTGTTTTTGTGCCCCCGGCTTCGCTCATTATGCAAAATCCCTGCCCCGAGGCTCCGTTTCGGCTGGAAAAGAAGTCGGAGGAGAAGAAGAAAAAGGATCGAGAAGGATGTGTTTCTGGACCCGCGTCTTCTGCTTCTCCTTCTTCTTCTTCTCGTCGTAATTGGCGCGAATGAGCGAGAGCCTCTCCCCTCGTTTCTCCCTTTTCTCGTGCTCCGCTCAGCGGCTCGGCTCTTTCACATCGCTCTCATTTCAGCGCCGGCTTTCTTCTTGTTTGTTATAGTTGACGTCGTCTGCGTCTCGAATCCACCATCGTCGACGTCGACCCTCGGCTCGTGACTTCGCCATGTCTGCGCCTCCGCTCTACGGGTATGGTAGCTTTCGAAGGGGGGTGTAGAAGCCGAAGAAGGAGACGGACCCCGCCGAGCAGCACGAGTGGGAGGGCTCTCGCGGTCGAGCAAGAAATCCAGAAGAGAGTCTCTTTCCCCTTCTCGCTCGAGGCTCGAGAAGAAGCCTCTCAGAATGGGGAAAGGATTACACTCACTGAGAACTCTCTCGAGGTCACCCAGAAAAGATTACTTCCGTTTTTCTTCTCCAATACGATTCCAATTCATATTACACACCGATTAGCGGCGACGATAAGAGAGAGAGAGAGAGGAAAGTGTCGACTAGGCAGTTTTTACACAGTTTCGCCCGACCGATCGATGCTGAATCGGCCGGGCAAAGAGAAAACTGCCAGTGTCAGTGCTTCCTCACAACGTGTCGTTCGCCGCGCCGGGTTTGTTTTCCGAAAAACACCCCTGTTTTTGGCTCCTTGCGTCGAAATTGTGCTCTGAGCACCTCGTGCTCCACAATCAAGTCTTCCACATTTCCCATTCCATTTCTCTGTGTGATGACCGGAAACGTGCTTGGCTCTCCCATGAATTGAGCTTTTCCGATTTCCTCTCGTGCTCCGTAGCGTGCTCCGTGACGCACGACTTCCTCCGCCTTTTCCAATTTCGTGTGCCTCGGCTCGACGTCGCCGCGACCCAATTAAACATGGCAAAGGCGGGCTCTCTCCCTCGGCTCTCATTTCCGATTCTGGTCTCAAAAGGACCAACATCGTCAGAAACATGTGAGAGCGACAGAAAGAAAGAGCTCGTCTCATTCTGAAATGAATTCCTGAATTCCTGAATTCCCAGTCAGTTCCCCCCACTTCGGGGCGACGCCGCTTCCTAAGTTGTTCGTTGTTATTCGCACGACGGGCGCCAAAACGTGCGGGTCCGCTTTCATCGTGTATGTGTGTGAGTGTGTGCCGACGCGCAGGATATGCTTTCTCGTGCTTCTCCATAAGAAGCACGTCATCTGAAATAGTCGCGGGCTGTGAAGCTCTCTCTTCTCGCCGTAGAGACGCAGAAAGAGAGTCTCTCGCATCTCCTCCCTATCTTTCTCGTTTTGCCTCGCCTCGCCGCTCACAAGACACACTCACGAGACACTCACAACGCGCTCACTCGCTTCGATTTTTTGGTTCCTTGTGTGGTGAGTGTGCGGTGGCATGAAGCGGGAAGGAGGCTTCGAGAACGTGTTCAGTGTTGACAAATGTACTCTTTCCACTTACTTTTCCCTCTCTTTGTCAACCTTTTTCCCTCCCAATTCGGGCGCGGCGGTCATAACAGGAAGGAGAAGTTCGGCCGGCGGCCTAGCTTTCCCCGTGTTGCCATCATATGACTTGTTTCGTAACAGCTGGTTGCCCCCGAACTAAAGTGTCATGAGGGAGAAAGAACACTTTCCTTCCTTCCGATCGATATTTCGATTTATCTATCACGAACTGCCACGTCAGTTTCCCATAGTTTACAAAAGATATCGAATTCGGTCTCTCGCACCGCCCGTCTCCATTTCTCTTCTATTTCACCTCTTTGACGAGTTATTGCTTTTTTTTTCAGAAGGATGTCTTATGCTTATCTCTTCAAGTACATCATCATCGGCGACACTGGCGTCGGAAAGTCGTGTCTGCTGCTCCAATTCACCGACAAGCGCTTCCAGCCGGTGCACGATCTGACGATCGGTGTCGAGTTCGGAGCTCGTATGGTCACCATCGACGGAAAGCAAATCAAGCTTCAAATCTGGGACACCGCCGGACAAGAGTCGTTCCGTTCGATCACCCGATCGTACTACCGCGGAGCCGCCGGCGCTCTGCTCGTCTACGACATCACCCGACGTGACACGTTCAACCATCTGACGTCGTGGCTCGAGGACGCGCGACAACACAGCAACTCGAACATGGTCATCATGTTGATCGGAAACAAGAGGTAGGCGTGCCCCCTAGAATATTCTATGTACTCCCTCTCTCCTCTTCCAGTGACTTGGAGGCTCGTCGCGAAGTGAAACGCGAGGAGGGAGAGGCTTTCGCTCGCGAGCACGGCCTCGTCTTCATGGAGACGTCGGCGAAGACCGCCGCCAACGTCGAGGAGGCGTTCATCGACACCGCCAAGGAGATCTACCGCAAGATCCAGGAGGGCGTCTTCGACATCAACAACGAGGCGAACGGCATCAAGCTCGGCCCGCAGCACTCGCCGAGCTCGCCGAACTCGCCGGGCGGAAACGCCACAGGAGGACTCGGAGGAGGCTCCGGATGCTGTTAAATGTCTCTTAATTGTCCTGATCTGATCCGTTCCGCACCCGATTTGTCGCCGCCCCCACTCCAATGTCGATAGGTATTCTCTAGTCCCCTCGGCTCCGCCCCCCTCCATCTTCCACGCTAACTCGACATTTACTGTATATTTTTTCTTCCTCTCTCTCCCTTTCTCTCTCCGCTTCTCCCCTCTCGTTTCGAATCCTGAATTCCATAGAAAGAAGTTGGTTGTCGTCGAACGCCCGAAATATCTGAGTTTCTCTCACTCTCTGTGATTTTCCATCTCCATCAGAACTGAAAGTTGTGAAAATCCGATGCTTCTTTTTTCCCTTTTCTCACTCTAAAAAATATAACGCCCTTTCCTCCCGTTTCTCTCTGTCCTTTATTTTTTCTTTCTTTTCCCTTCTATCTAATCGCAATTATATTTTCAGTGAAATAAATTTGATTCGATGTGTGTCGGCTGGAAGAGCTGTAAATAAGTTTCAGCCAGAGAAAAGTCAAGGTTCTTTGATTATTTGAAGCGAAAGAACAGGCGATCGGAGAGCGAAACTGATTGATAAGCGGCAGAAAACATCACGCGATCACGGGAAGGGTAGAGCGAAATTCACCGAAAATCGCTGCATTTTCGTACCGATTGAACCCCGATTCTCGTGTTTTTGAATTTATCCCCTTTTTCGTCTAGAAAAGCGGCAAATCGTGAATGAAATCAGATTTTCGATCTGATTCTCGCAGAAAAAGGATCCAAAGTCTCGTTTTCGTCCGTTTTTGAGAGTTCGAATAAACAAATCTTCAATTTGTAATCGGATATTTCTCGAATACAATTTCCCTCCCATTCTTCGAGTTCTGAACTTGAAGCATCGTAGATCACTGATCTTCCTCTGCGTCTCTCTTTCTGCTGACTCGATTCGTGACGAAACATGTAATTTCTTCCAGAATGGGCCCGCATCGTCTCCTCTACCAGGCTCTTTGCAAAGCCGGCGACAAGTTCGTCTATCCGGTGCTTCCGGCGTTCGCGAAGCCGGCGTGGAACCACGCGGCCGGCCCGAAGACCGTCTTCTTCTGGGCGCCGACCATCAAGTGGGCCCTCGTGGGAGCCGGCCTCGCGGACCTCGCCCGTCCGGCCGACAAGCTCTCCGTCTACCAAAACTCGGCGCTCTTCGCCACCGGAGCCATCTGGACCCGCTACTGTCTCGTCATCACGCCCGTCAACTACTACCTCAGCAGCGTCAACTTCTTCGTCATGTGTACCGGACTCGCGCAACTGTGCAGAGTCGCACACTACAGGTACTTGAAGAAGTTCTTCTAATCCCGTCTATTCATCAATTTCAGGTACAATAACCCAGATTGGGAGGAGAAGGAGATTATGGAGACCCACTAAGATGCCGCAACTTTTCGATTATTCAACATTAGGAACGACAACGAGTCAATATTAAACCGGCGCATGTGAAAATACTTTTAAATAAAGACAGAAAATAGATCATGTTCCAAGCTAATCCTTGTTTTCCGCTGTCGTGTCGCGTCCGCCCACGTTCCTGTAAATATTTTCTGTTTTTCTTCCTCTCTTTCTCACTTCTTTTGTGTCTCGCTGGAATCTAGAATCCTATTTTCCAGACAGATCTTCATGTCTGAATGTGGAATTCAATGTGTCTTCTCAATAGTCCTCGTCGGATTTGTGTGGGGAGCCACTAATCCGTTTCTGAGAGCCGCCTCCAGAGGGCAAGATGATGGTGGAGAGAATATGAGAGAAGGGCTGCTCGGAATCGTTATCCGATTCCTGAAGTCATTTCTCGACTGGAGATTCTCGGTCCCGTTCGCTTTGAATCAGACTGCTTCGGTAGAAATTATTTCTCTTTTCGAAGATTCTCGCATTTTTAGATCCTTTTTAACGTGCTCGTTGTGAATCTTCCGGTGACTGTCGTCGTTCCGTGCGTCAACGCGATCCAGTTCATTTCGACAGTCTTCGTGGGTCGGTTGATGGGTGAACGAATGGAAGAGACGACGTCATCAGCGAGGCAGACTGTCGGCATGATTCTGGCGACAAGCGCCATCATCGGAATGCTATGTGTCGACTGAATGAAAATAAAACAAATTTCTCCCTTTGCTTCTGCCCGTTTTTCAACCAAATGACGGTGTTTCAAGTGATGTCAACTTGTTGCGAGACTTCCGACACAGAGAGAGCGTACTGAAAGAAGAGGCGCAGAGAAACGTTTTTCATTTGAGCGCGATTGCATTGTTTCAGTGGATTGTTTCTTTTTTTCGTGGGTTTCCCGTTTTCCCAATCTTTCTCTCTGCTTCTCGTTTGTTTTCGTTAGTGAGTCACCGTTTTCTTCTTCGTTCGGTTTTCCCCTTTTATTCTCGTCAGTCGTGTTCAAAGTACGCGGACAGTGTAATCGAGAAGTGCGTCGTCATCGTGTGATAGCAGAGGAAAGTGTACCAGACATCTGTTCACTGGCTCAAATCCCTCGAACATTCTCCTGGATTACGAAATCAGAAGGCGAAGGAGGCGGAAAACTCGTTTTGTGACCACAAAGGAATGCATGTGACCACGATCCGTCGAAAACACGCCAAAATAGAGAAGGAGAGGGAGGAGGGCTCCTCGCGCGCGCGCGCACGCTCTCATTCCGTTGCTCGCGAAGCCCCGCTTCTCTGCTCTCTGGCGCCACTCTCTGCGTCACTCCTCTCTCGCTTCTCTTTCTCTTATTTCCGCCCGCTCACTTCTTTTTTTTCCTTCGTCTTTCCATCCTTCCTATCACCTTTGACTCGGGGAGGGGGCTCCAGGATTCAAAGATGATTCCCACTTTCGACTTGTTTTCCGTCTCCTTCTCCTCAAAATAGCCTCCTCCTTCCGGTTCTCTTCCTTCTGACACTGACCGATCAGAATCGGCCAGACGACCTCGTCTCCTATCACACGTCTTCTCTCCCTTTTTTCTCTTCTAACTTCTATCCCGTTTCCAATGCCTCACAATTTTTCATCATAAGAACAGCGATAAATAGGCAGAATAAGGTAGTTTTGCCGCAATTTTTCCGCCTGAAGAAGTCTCATTTTTCTCTTTTCACTCGCTACGAAAACCGAGCCGGCAGCTCATGTTATTCAATTCTCTTCTCTTTCTTCCACCACACTTTTCACTCATGAATATGCAGCTGCCGGGCGGATTCAATTGATAAATCAATGAGCCGTCCGTGTGTCAATTGGTTTACTAATAAATGAGCTGGCGTGCGCAACCAGTCAGAGGCGAAAGATTGCGAAATTTGTTTGGTTTTGAGCCCATCTCCGTTTTTCAAACTCTTGCGCCCAGACAAATGGAAAGTATTTCTAAAACTTTTCCTAATTTCTGAAAGTGTCGATCAGCCGTTTCATACTGATTCTTTGAACTCGCAAAGCGCCCGAAAAAACCTTATCTATCGAAACCGGACACGAAAAACCTCTGAAATCAGATCTGTCTCATGTGATCCTTGGTCTTTTCATCCTCTTTTGGCCTCCGCTCGCAAAGTTTGCCTTACTGAAAACGGGAGAAAAACAAGCGAAGCGTGACGTCACCGGATCACGAAAGCTGCCGTTCTCTCGTCCCCCTCCGTTGCTCCTTGCCGAAAATTCAAAAACTCGCAGCGAATGACGCCGACGCCTTCGCTCTCCTCGTGACACCCACCGTCTTATCAGCCTCTTTCCGTCTCCTTTGTGCCCAATTCCTTTCTTTCTGCTTTGTTCGTCCACCCGTTTTCCGTGATAAGCCCTTCTCATCAATCATTCCCTCGACTTCGCTAGAATGCCGTTGCGGTTTGCAGGTTGAATCCGTGCTCCGTTAGCGTGACGCCCGGATTTCGCTCGACAGACTTCGTGTAGTCTCGATCTTCTTGTTTCTCCGTGCACTCCAAGGGAGAGAGTGTGCATGGAAGCTTGCTCCGACTGTCCCCAATTCGTCCAAGATTCCCTCCTCCGAGGAATCTAACGAGTCTTCCATACCGCCCTTAAGTGGCGCAGTGAGTCATAAGGAAAGTTTGAAGCGAAAATAAATGGGAACGTATCGTAGGTAATCGAGCAGCTCGCGAAAATCTACGCAGAGCCGCAGCTTCGCGCCAGTCAAATCCAACTCGACAAGAACGCCGAGCCGCCTTGGGATCCGGATCCGAGAGCCTGAGGTGAGTGGATCCATCCGATCAATATCCCGGTTAACGCAGTTCTCGTTTGCAGACCTCTGTGACTTTCTGACCATCTGCCGGCTGAACGACCCCTCCACTCTCCTCTTGTCCGCTAAACCGTCTGTTGGTGTGCAGCGAGTAGGTGCCATCTCCACCTCCTCGTCGCCTCCGCCCAAGATTCTAACGACGGTGACCACGTCTTCCTCTTCTTCTTATTCTCCCTCCCGTCTCTGTCCCCCGGACGTCGTCTCGTGGAGCTCCCGTGAAGAGCTCGCATCTCGCGTCTGCAACAACCGTCACATCCCGCCCTAACTTTCCCTACAAACAGTTTCCTTTTTCTTCCCAACCTACACAACCAACCAATGTAAGTTTCATGGCTCCCTGTTTTATTTTCACAGTGTTCGTTTTCAGAACTGATGGTCAGACGGCGTCTACCTTCGTCGACCTACTACACTCCGGCCGGCGAGCCGGAATGGTCCCGTGAGCAGTTCGGCGAGCAATCGATCGCTGTCCTCTCCGGTGCCGCTCGCAATCCCATCGAAATGGCTCGCCACGTGGCCGCCCGTTGCGGTTCCCACCAGCCGTTTTTCGTCATGGACGTCGCCGCCATCGAACGCCGCCTTGAGGCTCTCCGTGTCATCCTTCCTCGTGTTCGCCCGAATTACTCGGTCGCTTGCAATGCTGACCCCGTGCTCGCTCGCGTCCTGGCGAACAACGACGACGTGAGCTTTGAAGTGGCCAACTCTGCTGAGCTCGAAATGGCCAGCATGTACGTAGAGCCGACTTCGAGAGCCGTCTTCTGCTCTCAACTGATGACTCGCAAAGCCATCAGGATGGCAGCCTCTGGCGGATGCGGAACTTTCGTCGTGGAGACCGAGAAGCAGATCAACGACGTTCACGATGCATCCCCGGAAGCAGAGATCCTCCTGGCCGTCTGCCTCCCCTACTCCACTGCTGAAGTTCCGTTCGGATGCTCTGTCGACGAGCTCGCCGACCTTCTCGACTCCGCCCATCTTCTCGGCGCCAACATCACCGGCCTCTATCTGGAGCTTGGAAACCGTGCTTCACTTGACGACTACGTCTCCGCCGTCCATGACGCTCGCTCGATCTTCGTCACCGCCGCCGAGAAATATCTGTCACTGCGCCGTGTTTCGTTCGGAAATCTCGCGATTCCGTTCGGAGTCGATGGCACTGCCAATACTGATTTCATTTCGTTCTGCGGAACTCTCAACCGCACAATCGAAGAGATTTTCGATCCACACGTCGACTTCTCGGCCAACATCGGTCGTTTCCTGGTGATCAATGCGTTCACCCTCTGCACGAACGTCATCGGAAAGCGCGCGATGGACGCGAAGTTCATCACGAATGACGACTTCGACGACGGAGTCGGATTCGTGTACCAAACGAACGACGGAGTCTACGGATCCTTCGGATGCAAGCAGATGGACATCAATCCCCTCTGCAAGCCACTAGACTCGGAAGACTCCGAGCAGCCGCTCCACTTTGGAACCATCCTCGGCCCAACTCTCGATCGGACCGACGTGGCACAGCGCATCACGAGATGCCGACAACTGAGAGTCGGAGAGTGGCTCGTCTGGGAACAGATGGGCGCTTTCACGATTCCAGTCGACAGCGAGCACCCCGTGCCGCCCGTTTACTATTATTCTGGAAAAGAGTGCTGGTAAGCATCTGAAAATGAGAAGCACAGAGATAAATCATGTGTTTTTGCAGGCAAAAACTGATCCACAAAGACGAGCAACGCCGCTCTCCATCGCCCAGCGTCAGCGATGTCGACGACATCGGAAGCGACGGGGAAGGCGGTTACGCGTCTTCGTACGAGGATTCGGAGGCTGAGATGGCTCTATTGGAGCCGCTCGTCGAAGAGATGAACGAATTCGACGGATCATCGTTTTAAGCACACTCTTATTACGTTCCGGGGGACTCCCCATATTCAAAAACTTCAACAAGAGACAACACATTCAATTTTATAGGCCGTTTTCTTTGTCCCCTTTTTTAGCATCTGTCCAATTTTTCTCTGAAATTCCTATCCGTGAAAAGTAATTCCTTTTTTCGTCTTCCATTTCACACACATTTCCCCCCATTTTCTAATTGCTCTTTCGAATTATTGTTTTTACCGGACTGGATTCAGCAAATTCACTTTTTTTCTTGGAACTCCCACTTATTGGACAATCTATACTTTCTTTTGAAGGTTTTAGATATCCGTCTTGTTGCCCCCCGTGTGGTTTTCCTTGTAAAATTGTGCTCATGGAAAAAATGAAAGATAAATTTAAAAACCTTGTTGTTTGAAGCTTGGGGTAACTTGGAAACAATCAAGACTTGTGGTTACTGTGGAAATTAAAGGCGCATTCCCTATTCAATGCGCAGGCCTCGCAACGAATACGAATTTCAACGGAAAAATAAATATCAATCTGCTTCCCATTTTCTCACATTTTATGGGTTTCTTACATCTTCGGCACAAATGCTCGTCTTCAAATACGGTATTCTTATTCGTAACGACCACACGAACGGAATAAGCGAGGTTTCGTGTAGTTTATACTCTTTAAACGAGAAAAAAAGACGTTCAGTGGCTGATTGCGATTCTGACGCCATCGGATGTAGAAGACGAGTGCATCGTCGTTGCTGAATCTATTTTCGATTATGCTCCACGTCTCGGAGGCTCGGTGAAAATCGGATTTGAAAGTTTCGAAAGCGAAAACCCGACAGTTGTGCGACAGTTTGATAAGAGCGGATGGATTCGTGATTCGAAAAATGTCGAGGGAGTTGTCGTCGTTAGTTTATTTTGGGTGCTTTTTCTTTTGGAATCAAATTATTTCAGATTTTCGCACTGGTTCACTTTTCTGAAAGCTGTCTTCGAAGATCGGTTCGACGACAAAACGACTCGGACCGACGTTTCTACTACCTGATCGAGAACAGTCTTTCCGACTTCCATCGGGTCGCGATTCCGAAAGAAGTGGTGGATCACGCACTGGAACACCGATCGCCGCATCAGAAGCAGGGCGAGATTTATGCGTATCGAATCGGCCTCTGCTACGACCCGCACGTGTTTGAGAACGGAGAGACAGCTCCATGGCGATACTTCGAGGACTTCCAAATCGTTCCCACCTTCGAACTCTTTGATAGAGAAGCGGTTCGGATGGCAGCTGGAAAATGCCGAAGAAAGTAACATTTCAGACGTTGCCGTACCTTTCGGACAATCTCGTTTACGGAGTGCTCGAGGGAGTAGTCGTTGCGAGCAACGAGTCAGGAGTGCTCTTCTGGTCGCCACACATGGGCTGCTCGATCCTTTCCAGTGTGACTGCCCCTTCGATGCCTCCTCTCGGAAGTGTGCATCTTATTCTCACGAAGTAAGGCATTTCTTCGCTCTCCACCTCGAAGACCTCTGCCTTCAGACGATGCCTCGCCGATGATTCGTTCAACTTTTCGTGTCATTACGAACTTCTTCCCTCTTTGCTCCCGCACAAATGGGAAAAACTGAAGTTGATCACAGAACCAAATGGCGGTGTCTACGTAAGTCTTTCTCCTCTTCTCGAACTGACCTCTTTCATTCAGATCGAAGCATGTTGTGAGTGCCTGTTAATGCAAGAGAAAGAGGGTCGCGCGATCTGTTTGGATGTACCGCACATTGGAAAGATCAAGAGAGGTCTCGAAGCGTCGTGGCACAAGTTGACCATCGGCAAGAAATACTTCTTCCGCATCATGTTTGAGAAGACTAACGAAGGATACGAGCCCTTGATCGTCGACTTGAGACCGGTTTCTCTATAGGATTGAGCGATCAATAGAACAGTTTGGTTTTCAGCAGGAAAATGAGCTGACGGTGATGTGTCGAGTTGTGTATATCTCGGAAGCGAAGCGAAGAACTTACTACGCAGTGATGGACCCGAAAGACGTGCAGTTCGAAGAGCTCAAGCACAAGATCGACTTCATCGTGATCCCGTTCCGAGTCATGTACTGCTCGCTCCGCATGCACTTGAACCTGTCACAGCTTCTCGTTCACTGCTTCCGAGTGAGTATCAGGTAGGAAATTGCCGATTGAAAAGTTCAGTACGAGCTTCTTCGTTTAAGAAGGCCGAAGGAGAGACACGACATCGTCACCGCGTATCACATTCACAACTTCAACACTTCGCTCAGAGATCCGGACTACAGAGTGTTTCAGGGCAGAACGTGGCTCCGAACCATTGCGTCGCCGACGACATCGAGTCCCGACGGTCCCAACAATCTGATCTGTCCCCGTCTCGCTCAACAGATCACCGATTTCTGTCACATTTCCGACGCGTTCTGCAATCGGAATCGGAGCAATTTCGCAGTGCAGGCACAATTGTTAGAATGTTTTCGAGGCGACCCAAAACGAGTTTCCATTTTCAGCGCCTTAACTCCCGGCTCCGTTCCGATTTTTCTGGTCCGTTTCGCCGCATCCAGCCTTCCCCGTCTTCCCAACCTCTCGACCGCCACTGTGCAAAATCTTCCACTCCTCAAAGATGTTTTCAGTGAACTGTTTGTTGCACCAGATGAGCAAACCGACAGAAGCTGTAGAAACAGCGTCTCGTCCGGCGGTTCTACTCGAGCCACGGCAATTCAGTCGCCAGAAGAGATTGCAGATCGGACGAACGACTGGCTCAACGATGTTCACACGATTCTAGACGAGTCAGAGTACGAGCGACGCTTCGGAAGGCCTGCGAGCGATGCGGCGACAACCATGACGCATGATCTTGAGTATCAAAGTGCAGCTTCGGTCGCCGGAGAAATCGTCACTGAATCGCTGATGGCAACTGGCACCGACGTTTCTTCAGCCAGAAAAAGTCAACCGACAGAATCGATGAGCGTCGCAGCGACCATCGATCAACGATCGCTGTTCGGATACAATGAAGCTCGTTCTAACCGAGGATTCGGGACTCCCTCGCGTCGAAGAGGGCAAGACTACGGAGGATATCATCGACCGAGGACCATCAAGTACGGAGTCAGAAAGTTGCGCCCAAACCATCGAATGACTCACCGAGAGATTCTTTTCGACCTCGCCTACCGTAACCTGTTAGTTCCCCGATCCCATTCTCTTAAATTGTCTTGATTATTTCCAGAGGCGATCGCCCGATGTTCCTCGACAATCAGACTTCGGCTATCTCGAGCTGGTACCGAAGACCGGAAGGAAGAGTGGCGACGACAAAACGACGCTTCGTGACAGTTTACGGAGTGGAGTCGCAGGACTGTACGGCAGCCTACGAGAGACGACGCTGTCGCTTCGAGTATCTCATCCGACTCTTTGTCAGGGACGACGTGTCGTTGATGGATCGATTCGTTGTGATGCCAGCCGGGTGGGGAACTTTTCAATGAGCGGGAGTTGGAGAACTTTCTTTTTACAGAGGAGACTTCCCTTCGCTGCCGAAAGACTTCTATCTCGGAAGACGTTACATGGCCATTCATTATTCGTTCGCTTCGGATGTGCGTTGCGTATCTTAGAACCCTTATATTCTCGGTTTCCAGAAAATGGTTCGTATCGGTGGACACGCAGAAGGAGTCGGACAAGACGGACTGATGCGTCCGCTTAGCGAGAACGTGTTGGATCCGTCACACGAGATCATGTCGGATGGGCAAGGACACTCGTGGCTTCGCATGGAAGCAACTGCGACACGACCACCCGAACAGCACATTCCGAGCGACGTCTTCGAAATCTGGGAGGGTATTGATGTGCCCGGATACGTGATAGTCGAATTGACTCCGGAAGTGGTCAGTACTGGGAGAGGAAGGTGTTTAATTCAGAAGTCGTTTCCAGATGAAGCATCTGGTGAACCAGCCAGAGAAGACATCGACCTACTGCGGCGACACGTACAGATTTATTGTGGAGCCGCTTCCCGGTGGCCCGATGGACATTTCTGTTTTGAATTCTAACGGAAACCTGAAGGAAGAAGACCCCCTAGTGATGTGGAGGATGGTTGTCGAGTTCTCGAAAACGGTGGAGCCGCCCACACTGGTTGATAGACTGTTCATTGTCGTTCCGGAGCCTCGTCCGATCTTTCCGCCGAACACAAAGGAGTATATCGACGACTACGGCATGTTCAAAACAATGGCGATCAACCAAGTGCTCGCTCAAGAGAGAATCGATCGACTGAGAGCTCTCGGAGATCCGAGGGTAAAGCTGTACGATGGACCCGAACTGAAACCCGAAATGGAAAGACGCAAAGTTGACATTGTGGACCGTCGCGAAAAGCTTCTCTACACCCTCCAGGCACTTATTCAAGCTCTCCCGAAGGCGCACGAGTTGGGTTTCTTCCCAGAAGTAACCGTTCAGCAAGTGGAGGAATTGTACGAAAAAGTGGAGCCGATGCACGACAACCACCACTCGCATCAATTCAGGAAAAGGTTTTATACTCTTCTGAATTTCCAAAAAAAAGTGTTTTGTTTCCAGAAATCTGGCACTCTCTCTTGGTTGCAACTTCATGGCCGACATGCTCTGCAGAAACGAGGTGTACGAGACGATGCACAAGCACGAAGCCACTCAGAAGCTGCTACTCGTGCTCGCCGAGTGTCTCGGCCTCAACTCTACTTACACGAAAAAAAGCGAGGATGTGAAGAAAATGGTGAGAACAAATGGGTTACGATGGAAAGCAAGTAATTCATTTTGCAGCTGCTCTTCTTCTTCAAGAAGAAGCTCCACAACTACCTCTAATCATCTCGATTCGATTTCTCTACAAACAAAACACTTTTACCCTCGAAATTTGGTTCATATTTTTATTGCTCGACGCGAATAAACCATACGACCCTTTTCTCCATATTCAAAATGGCGCCAGATCAGGAAACGGGGGAGCTTGGGGAGGAAAATCTGAGAGATTTTCGCGTCAGCAACCCTATCAAAACTCTTCCGCAACACTGAAAACTTTTCCATTAAAAGCGTTCGAAAGTTGTAAAACTGGGTGATAAAGTGTGAAGTGAAGCGGCCGGAAACCCCCTGAATGGACATTTCGAAGAATGGAAAAGACGGCGCTTCTCTTCTTTCTCAACACTTTCTTCCTGTTTCAGAGCGTAAGTTTTCTGAAATTCTGTGGATTCGCTCGTGTTTTCAGACAGTGACCGCTCTCGAGAGCAGTTTTCCTCTCAAAGTGCTCCCTCTGAAATTCGAGGAGAACCCGTCGAATCACAAGAGAATCTACTATTCCGATGACTCGGTTCTCACCTTCTTCAGTGAGATTGCCTGGCAACGACGCACTTCCGATGCTTGTTTTCTGTTCAGAAAACGCGGGCTACTCTTCCAACTCGTCCGTTCCGCCCGTCTTCGGACTCGCCACTCCCGACACCGACTGTGAAGTCATCGACACTCTGTGCCCCCAACTGACGCGTGTCTTCCACGTCAACGTCGATGGATCACCGCGTCTTGCCGTCTGGAACGACGTCAAGGACAACGAGACGATGGAGATTCTCGACGAGGCGGGCTACGTCGCCGCGTGGCCGGGTTACTGTGGAACTGCCAACGGGGCGCTCGTCGAAATGTACTCGCCGATCCTCATGACGTACCGATACGTGACGTCGAACGAAGAGATTCAGAAGGCGCGCTGGAACGAGGATCGCATGTTCTGGAGACCGACCAAGGTGCTCGGCTACCTGTTCAATGCCTCGGATCCCGTTCGGACCATCCGTTACCCATTCAATGCGATCCGTCCGTTCGAGAACGACGTCTTTGTGAGTCAACGACGTCTTCCGAACTGTCTCTGAAGGTCCCAGTCGTTCAGAACAAAATCTCGATAGCACTGCGGCCGATCATCCGAGTGAAGACGTCGGACAATGTGACGGCGTTCACCGTCTCGTTCCGCAACAACAAATATCTGAGCGGCTACCGGTTCGACCGAGTTCTCAACGTGTCGCTCATCGATCAAACCACAAACGTGACTGTGATCGGCGACGCGTGCGGCAAAATGAGTCTTCTCTACGAGATCTTCAATCCGAGCACCAACTCCTACCGCCTCAAACTTCTGAAAGACGTCGGCGACGATGAAGAGGTGACCGGTTCAGGTAGATCAGATGGCACGTCTTCTGGTTTCAGGCGGTAAGGCGGGCGGGTTACGTCTTCCAGGAGGAGACGTCGGCGCGAAGATGTCTCGGCGAGATCCTGCCGATCTACGAGTTCCAGCACCCGAACAGGTCTTCCGAAGTGCACTACGCGTCGTCTCTCGCCGAGGCCTCCGAGTACAGTATGCAGAAGAAGTGGACGAATCTCGGCCAGATCGGCTTCTCCAGTTGGGGAAATTTCGCTTTCGCGAGACGCTGACACGAACCGTTATAAAGACACTTTTATCGTCCAAACAAAAAGGCAACAAGGTTGGAGTCGAAAAGGCGAAACACATGAATCTGTTTGCAAATTCGGAGGTAATCGAGATGGGGGGAAAAGCAGTATTTTGGGGGGTTGGTTGTTTTGGCGGGGTAGGAAATGAAGGTAAAGTGGGGGGAAGGCTGAGGTGAGGTTCGTAAGTGTGAATGGATGTGATAACCGTATTGGGGGGAGTTGATCTACTTGAGAAAAAGAACAGTGTTTAGCTACGAGTAAGTGAACAACTGAGTAGAGACAAAGGCCACCGGATGGAGAGAATGGATTTCAAATGTATGAAACAGTCGAGGAGGAGGAATGGATGCGAGGCGAAGATGGTGGAGGCGGTTTTCCGACGGAGGGACTCGTCGATGGGAGAGAATGTACACTAGTTTTGCTGCTGCTTCTTCGAGAGACGCTTCAGAAGGCGGGTCATCGACTTCTGAGCCATCTTCTTCGGGTCCACTTCTGGCAGAGGCTGCGAATCCGGAGACGTTGTTGTGGTTGTGGTGGAAGGCGCGTTCACTTGGACAGCCGGGTGTTTCGGAGGCTTCGGCGACGGATTCGACGGATCGTAGGGCTGGAAGAGGGAGTTTGATTAGAGAGGGATGTGACGGGAAAATGACTCACTCTGAAGTCTCGGACGACCTTCCTCGCATTCGTGAACTTTGTGAAGACGTACGGCTGCGTGTTGATCGGGTATCTGTTCTTGGGCGGAACCTTCTCGAAGACTCTCTGCGTCTTTCCGATCTGCATCTCGCACAGAAACACGTCGTCCTCTTTGAATTTGGGAACCTTCGGACGTCCCTTGGTCCACGTGGCGATGTCGATGACGAGACACCTTCCGATGACCTCGTCGAGAGGCAGCGTCTCGTAGTAGGGCGTCGCGAAGACCTCCTTGCGGCTGAAGACACGGCCAGTGTCCGCGTACGTCTCGTGAGGCCACGCGTAGAACGATCCGAACACGAAGCGGTTGTTGCCGGGGCAGGTGAAGAGGCGTTCGACTCGGAAGATCCTCGCCTCCTTCCTATCGATCCTTTCCAAGGGAATGGGCTCCGTCGGAGCTTCCGGGAACAGAGACTTGTCCGGTTTCGACTGCGCCTTGGCTCCCTTCTGCTCGCGAAGATGGCGTAGCATTCCCTTGTGATCGTCCGGAGGCACCCGATTCACGTAGACGGTCTCGTTGAGCCGGACCTGGATGCCTCGACGGTTGATCAGCGATCGGTAGTAGTCGCAGTGTTCGAAGCGAACGTCGAGCGGCGCGGTCAGTTTGATGTCCTTCGAGGGTCGAGACACCTTTCCGAGACAGAACTCGCACTTGTACTCGTCCTTCGAGTCTTCCTGATAGTCGCAACAGTCCATGTGAAGCCAAAACTGGCATCCGTCACACTGAACCATCTCGCCGTCCTCGTCCAGCGAGCCGCAGACGCAACGGACCGCATTGTCGTTGGCGTTGGCTCGGTAGGACTCCCAAGCATCGTCCGGATCGTAGGAACCGATCTGTAGAAGGATCGGAATGATCTGAAGAGGTGGAAGGAAACACTTACCGGGTGGAGAGACTCGAGATACGAGAGATCGGCGTCGCTGCGCTTCGGAATGATCGGCGACTGGCAAGAAGTGGACGGTGCTCGTGCTCGCGGAGCATGCTCTTTCTGCTTCTTCGACTGTGCCGACGCGAGAAGAGACGACGAGAGGTAACGCGACTCGATGGCGCTGCAAACAGATCGGACTGGAAAGGCGCAAGAAGTGACGGGGACTTACACAAAAGCTCTTTCGAGGTCATCGTCATCGATGGCGTCCAGCCACTTCCGGAACATCGAAACAAACTGAGCCGGGTTGGGGTTGGAGCTTGCCGTGTTGAGGAATTTGACGATCGCAGAGTAGAAGGGAAGCATCGGACGCGACATGGATCCATCGATTTTCCGAACTCGGAAAGCGAACGCGGCGAGAACTTTCTTCATTTGGAGACGTCGTGAAGGAACGGATCCGGCCGGTTCTTCTCTTGTCAAAATGGCCGGAAGACCGGATTGATGGGACCGCTCGACGACTCGTCTGACGTTTCGCTTCAAGAACAACCGGCTCGTCTCGACCTCTCCGCTCTCCTCTCGCAACGCCTTCTTGACTCCTCGGATGACCTTCTTGCATTCCGACACTCCACAAGAACAGGGAATGTCGAACGGAAGAAGGTGGCTCTTGTCCACCGTGATCTCCGTGTTCGGCGCCAGATCGACGAGAGTGAACACGCCCGCCCTGTACAATCCGTTGACGGACCAGATCTCGAGACGCGAGTTCGGCTTGCAAGAGTGTTTCACGAATTGAGCCAAATTCGAACGGGTGGAGGCGTCGACGAAGAGTTGGGATCCGATGGCGATGATCCGGGCGGCGTCGGACGTCTCCTTCGTGAACCTCTTCTGCGCCTCTTCGCTCGTGATCACCTCTCCGGCGAACTCGCAAAGGAACTCTCCGGCTCTTCTCGCCACTCGCGTCTTCAGAACCTTGCGGACCGAGACGCCCAGTTTGTTGTTGTCTTCTCTCCAGAATCGCCGATTCGAGCAGACCGGAACCGTGCATTCGGAGTTGCATTGCACTCGGAGAGCCCTGTTGAGACAGTCCATATCGGAAGTGCATGCGCCTTTCGTGCATCCGCAAGTCAGAATGGGGGCTCTCCAGAGTGGAAGGACGGCGTCGGAAGACGGAACGCTCTTCGGAATCTCAAAGTATTCGCCGTTGAACTTGCCCTCCACATCGAACGCCACTTCCGGCGAATCGTCGACGCGAGTCCTTCGGGACGGCAGACGGCTTCTGACCTTCGGCACCTCTTCTTCGTTCTTCTCCTCCTTCACCACCTTCTGCACAACCTGCGGCTCTTCGTGTTCCTGTCGCTGCTCCTCTTCCGTCATAAAAAGCTTCATTCTCTTCCCACTGTGGCCCTTCTTGAGTTTCTTGCTCTGCTCGTTCAGCGATCGGAAGAATGACTCTTTCCGTTTCCCGATCGCTATCGCTTTGTGTGTCATCGTGTGGGATAACCGAAGTTCCGTCATATCGACACTCATCTGTCTCGTCATCTCTTCCAACTGCCTTTCGACCATCTTGTGAACCCTCAATCGGAAATTAATCGGATCCGTTGGAGTAGGTGTGGGCGCCAGAGACGACTGAGGCCGAGAAGAGGTCGGTTCGGGCGTCTGGGTGGGCTCCATTTTGGGCGAAGGATGCCTGTTGACTCGTTCGGCGACGATCGTCTGCGGCTCCTCCTTGATCGTCAGTTTCCTCCGCTTCGGCTTCCTTCCTCGCTTCTTTCCCTCCGATTTCACCTCTGCCACTGGCGACGACGTTCCCGCCTCTTCCACAATGATCGTGCTCGTCGTCACATCGGGAGATCTCGTGTTTCGCATGCACTTCGTCCGTTTCCTCGTCTCTCTCACTATCCTTTCCGTCGTCGGCGTCGTCGAAGAAACTTCCGATTCGCCGACAACTTGTTTCGTTTCCTCGGTCTTTATCGATCCCAAATTGATGAGTTTCGAGATGGCGCTCGCCGTTTCCGGATCGAATTTCTCGAGTAATTTGTCGACTTCGGCCTTCGACGAGCATTTTGAAAGTTCGAAAAGAAGCTCACGAGAGATGGCCGGCTGGACAAAAGTGCTCGGAGGAGGGACTGGAGAGGGCGTCGCCGGCGTGTTCATGATGACTGGATCGGCGCTGAAAAGAGAATCGGTTAGAGAGGATCGAGAAAAGAGCGGTACCTGGTGGTGGGCACGTCGTAGCCGTCGTCTTCGTCGGCCGGCTTCAGAAGCGGCATGTCGGTGAAGTCGGGCTCGCTGCCCTCGCCTTCCTCGTCCTGGTACTCGACGGACTCTTCTCCTTCTCCCTCGTCCTCCTCGTCCTCTTCCTCCTCTTCTTCGTGAATCGACAACATCTGCTGATAGCTCGGACTCGGCGGAGACGTCGGAACACTTTGAATCCCCGAGTCCGGAGTGGCAGAAGACGTCGTCGCAACGGCCACCTGATTCGGAATGAAGCTCGTCGTCGAAGAGCTCGGCTGCGACGCATTGCTGTGCCACGGGACACTGGCGGCGGGCGATGGGATGGGGAAGAGGTTCGCCTGCATCACCTGGAAACGCGGAGAAATCAGCGAGCTCTCTGATTGGCTCGTTAGGCTCGATGGGCGGGTCTTTTTTGATATGGCGAGATAATGAGCAAATTCCCTAGGGAATTCGAATTGATCACAAAAAAAGAAGAGAATTAGAGACGAAACGGAAAAACGTTCGTTCTTCATCATTTTTTTCTCAGTTTTTCGAGTGTATGACCCAAAAGTTTCGATTCCTTTTTGATTCAAAACATCAAGAAACACTCTCGAAACAATTTCCGCCTCGTTTAGATACAAGTTCTATGCTCCAAGCCAGTGTTTTTTTGTGTGAAAACCCTCACCATGAGTAGACTTTTGAAGCTTAAAAAGACTCACTGTGTTGCCTCTTGACACGATCACCGGTTTCCCGGCCGCCCAGGAATCCCTTTCTCGTTGCGAAACGATAAGAGTCCCGACCGGCTGCAGCATGTTGTTTCCGAACATGATCGTCTTGTTCGGCGACGACGAGGTGGCGGCGGCAGCGGTGGCAGAAGACGTCGACGAGGTCTGGATGAGGCCGCCGCCCTGGAGGGGCTGCAACTGCATCGGGATCTGCGGACCGGAAGACGTCGACGGCTGCTGGAGAGAATGCTGGAACGAGGCAAAAAATGGATGAGAGAGAGACGATTATTGATCTAATTCATAACCACATCTACATAAACCAATATTTGTTTGATTTAGCGAGCGAGCAAGTGCGAGAGAGGAGGGGGGGAGAGAGCCGGTACAGAGCACACAAAGGAACGGGAGGAAACGACCTATGCGTGTAATAGTTAGAGCTCTCTCTCTTTCTCGTCACCTAGTCGCAAGTGCTTGTTCAAAAAAGCGATGGGAATTGGGCGGCGGGGGAGAGGGAAAGATCGATGCATTCGCAGAGATACGCATCGGAATGGCGAGGCGAGATTGGCGGTGCAGATTGGGGCGCAAAGGCATTCCGAGTGCAGGCTGCACAAGGTGTCCGTTCTATCGTGACGTCACGGGCTCTTCGATGGGCTCCAATGAGCACAACATGCGCAAGACACTGCCTCGCCGCGCACGTAACATTATCCTCGCCTCCAGAGTCACAAGCGCGCACAAGAAGAAGACGAAGAAGTAATTATAAATAGAAGCGTTTGGTTCGAGGGAAAGAGCTGAAGAATGTCGAAAGTCGCGTGCTTCGCCCCATCTGGATGCTTGTTTTCAATTGAGGGCCGAGACGGCGAGCGACGGATTTCGAGGCTGCTGCTTTCAAATTAAAAGTGACTCGGAAGGTTCGAGTTCGTGCAGAAGAGAGCCACTGAATTGGAAAACGTTTTTTTTTTTTCATTCCGAGCCAATTCAAACTCGGAACTTCTTCTTTTCTTCAATATATTCACGGATTGAAAGATTCAAAGACCGTGGTCTTCCGAAACTTCTGGAACCTGATTTCAGGTTCCGAACAATGTTTTCCTCCCAACCTTTCTTGTTGACATTGGAATTCGAAAACGGCAAAAAAAAGACAAAGCGCATGTGACATCATTGTTATTGGCTGGATTTCGAAATTTCGCGAATAAGAAAGTGTCAAGAGTGCGTTCTTCGCCGGTGACGTCATCACGCGGCGAGCCGGCCGATTCGGCATCAGATGACCTTTACTTTCGTGTGTGTGTGTGATTGATGACTCGGAAAACACGGGCGGTGCGCGTGTTTCAACACCTCAAAGTTTGTTTTGTCCCGCGCTGCCCGTCCTCCTCAATTAGTTGACGGTGGAGTGATCCTGCGCGCGCCCGCGCACCTCCCGTGACACTTTAATGTTCCTCACCTCATCCGGACGAGCATATCTCTGATGCTGTTGGTATTGGAGATCGGAGGAGGAGGAGGTGGAGGTGGAGGAGGTGCTGCCGTAGTGCTGCTGGGAGGATCCGTTCATTCTCGACGGTGCTTCGTCGCTCGTCGTCACTTGACCATCGCGCGCGACCTTTCTCAGGTCGCCGACTGTTCGCTTTTTCGAAGGAATTTGCGTTGATTTGGGTGTGTTGGGAGACTGAAATCGATCGAGTTTACATTGCGGAACGGACAATGGATTCATTGGAAATCAGTTGCGAAACGGACGGGAGAGGGGCGCTCCCACGAATCGAGGTTCGAAATGGGAAGGGCGGTCTGATAAAGTTCGGTTGATATGATTTGATTGATAAAATATAGATAATAAAGTTATGATTTGATTACGATAATCTGTTCATCACTCCGATAATTCCGTTACGCAATCAGTTCACCACCACCGTTCGTTGTGCCGTTCGCCGGTCAACAAAATTGCTAATTAGCATAATTAATTAGTCTTTAATTGGTACTTATGTCGTACTTCCTATCTCCATTACACGTCGCTTCCTGCCGTTCCTCAAACAATCGCTCTTCTCACAGTGAGAAGAGCGCGCGCGCGCCAAGAGCCGCGTCGCCTCGAATAATGAAGAGAGGGGTGGAGATGAATGGAAATTATTGGGTGTTTTTTATGAGATGGGTGGGGATGAGAAGGCAGCACAAGCTTCTTTTCAAGGAAACCCACAAAAAGACGGATGTCAAGGGCCGATGGCGAGGCGAAATGGGCGAGTGTAGCGGGGCGGCGGGGAGACGCCAGACGAGCTCGACGGTCGGCCGATCGAAGGAAACGAAAACCTAGGCGGAGGGCGCAGAGAAGGCCAGAGAAAAGAGAGTGTGTCTTCCAATAGTAGTGAATATAATAACGATTAGAAGGCGAGGCGACGCGCTGCGGCCGTGCGATGCGGTCGTCGTCTGCTGGTTGCTGCTGCTGCTGCTGCGACGAAGCGGGGCGAGAGGGAAACGACGACGAAAGACACCAGCCTCCCCGCGGTCTCCCTCCGGCCCGCATCGGCCTGTGTTTCACTTTGGTGTTATTTGTGAGAGAGGGGGGAAGAGACGAGGAGGTCTCTGAGTCTCTCGCTCTCGCGCGCTTCCCTCCTCCGACGGGGAGTGGGAGGAGGGGACAATGGCGACGGCGGAGACGCAGACACTTGTTCGGGGCGAGAAGAAAATGTGGGATGAAGGAGAAGAAGAAGAAGACGGAGAAAAAGAGGAAAAGGGAGAAGGACAACAGGTTGCACGCATTTGGCAATGAGCCAGACAGGCAGAGACAATTCTTCTGAAGAAGTCGAGAATCTCCTCCTTCCGCCGCCGCCTCCTCCTCCTTCTCCTCACATGATAAATAACAAAAAAGAGGGAAACAGCGACGTCGGGACCAAACCCGCGAAGGGGATCGAAACTTCTGGAACGCCCGCCGTCCGACAGCGAACGATCCGATCACTCGGCGGATCCTTCTGATCCTCCTCCGACGATCGGATCCCTCGTCGTCACGCCTTCTGGAAGAGTCCAGAAGACGTTCACTTCCACACACTTCCCCCCCTTTGTTTCCTCTCAAAAACCTTTTTCGGTCGGCATCGCTTGCGCGCGCGCGCGCCCGAAAAAGTGTACGAAAACGAGGCAGTTTGAAATAAATATTGACATGTATCTCGCCTCGTTTTGTGCGGCGTCTCTTCTTTTCCTCCTCCCGCACCACCACCACCACCGACGACCGCTCGGTTTTTCTCTTTCACACAACAAAATGAGAACATCAAGTGACAATTCTTCCGAAGAACAGACCCCCGCTCCGACGGTATCAATGGAGGAGGAACGAACGGAATAGTTAGATGATTCAGAGAGAACGACGTCTTCTGTGCGTTCAAATGTTTCCATGTTTGGTGGGGGAAACCCGTTCGTCGCGACGTCTTCTTCCTCTTCTCCACTACTTATTCGACGTCGTCGTCGCTTCGCATTGCCCTTTCCATCCTCCAAAAAAGCATGACCCGACTGCGACGCCGCCGCGCGCACAGGTCGACTTTCGCTGACTGCGTACCGTTTATCATGCGCATCTCGTCTCTTCTTTCGACAGAATTCGTCCTCCATCCTCCTCGATCCGGCGGCCTTTCGCAACACACACCACGAATTCCGAATGACACTATCATTCGGAGGGAGAGACAAAGAGAGACAGACAGAGAGAGATAACAGTCAGATGGGCCAAGAGCACCTCCATTTGGAATGAAATCGGGTTCGATTAGAAGTTCCCCATTATTCAGAAACCAGGTCCAACAGCTCTGCTAACATCATCGTGTTATTCTGAATATCCCGGCAAGCATCGGAACATGAAGCCGTCCTCGTTCAAACTTGCTATTTCACGAACCGAACGACATCTACTCTGGAATAGTTGCGATGAATCAAAAATTGTTCAGCGTGTACAAAGAACAGAAGAACACTTCTTCCTTGTATATCTCAAATTTCACAGCTTTTGCATCTGGTCTCTTTATTTGCCTGGTTACTGAATCGAATTCGGTTTCAAAATGTTCCCGACGCCCTTCTCCATAAGGTCTTGGAGTCGATTTTCGCAAAAATTACGACTTCATCCGGCGGCATTCACTTTAATTTATTTATCTTTCTCTTTTGTAGTTTTTGTAGCCACAGTTTCCAATAAAAACGCGTTTATTGGAAAGTTTCAAATCGCTTCGAGACCAGATGCGTCTTCCGGAAGCATGCGTCTTGAACAAAATCGTCTCGAGACCCACAACAAAGCGGCGCGCGTTTTAGGATTTTTAAAACAGAAGCGTTCCGCAAAACTCACAGTTCAGGAATTTCCAAGCCACTAATCAAAGAACGCAACTAAATAACAATTCCTGAAAATGAGGTTAGTTTCTACTTTTAATACTGGCTTTCTATCAACATTTTTTCAGCAACTTTTCCGACGACGGTTGGGGGTTCGAAAATGACGCTCAAGTCAAGGCGACTCCGCCCAAGCCGTACGAGGAACCTGTGAAAGGTGGAAAGAATACTTAATAACTGTTTCTTATGCCTTCTTCTTCGTTTCAGCTCCTACTCCCATCCAAAATGCTATTAATCGTACCATTGAACTGGAGAAACCGGCTCCGAATCCGCCTGTTCTGAAGGCTAATGAAACGCCGATCATGAAAAGAACGATCGAGACTAACGTGAAACCGATTCCGCAGGCCAAGGCGATGGCTCCAGCACCAGGTGAAGAAAGTGACGACGGGTGGGGTACTCCGGAGAAGAAAAAGGAAACATACATTCCGACGATTCCAAAGCCGACAAGCACATTCAAGTTACCGCCTGCAAGCAAGGGATTTCCTGCGAAACCTGCTACACCTGTCCAGGACGACACAATCGTTCTGGACATAGACGATACAATGTAAGTGGAGAGGATTGTTTCGTCCTAAAAGTACACACTTTCAGCGAGATGCAGCCGGAGAAGCCGGTGAAAAAAGACATCATGCCACCCCGTGCGATCCGTCCATCTTCTCGCAAAGGAAGCGACTTCAGTCGCCCTATCCCGATCATCGCCACCGAACCGCCCATCGTCCAGTCTTTCGGAGGCCCTCGTCCAACAGATGATCGCCTGCCGTCGAGAAGCTTCGGCATCTCAGTAAATGGCGGTTGTGATGTCCAGCCACCGCCTTCGTTTGGAAGCGAGGCGGGAAGTAAGGTCGCTAAGACAAATGAATCGAATTTCAACAAATATCCCGCCAACACTAACGAACATTCTGGTGAGAAGAAATCTTTCGGATTTGGATCACAGAACGCTACGAAGCCGTCAGGATTTGGAGGAAATGTCCATAAGTCTTCTGAACCCGTAACTTCTTTCGGGGGAGGATCCAGAGCTAAACCCTCCGGCTTTGGTGGTCCGAAAGTCAATGAAGAATCGAAACAGACGCCAGACGAAACAAATGTGGCTCCTACGCAACCAGCTTCTTTCGGAGAAACTCCGAAGCCCAATGGATTCGGATCAACTTCTCAAAAGCCTTCTGGATTTGGAGGAGCCCAGTCAGATGCTCCGAGTCGTATAACTCCGTCAGAAACGGAAGGGTCCAAGTCTGTTGGTTTCGGAGCGCAACGTTCCGATGTTCAAAATACACGATCTTTTGGCTTCGGAACCCAACGTTCCGAGGTCCAGAATACGCGATCTGCGGTAGCGCCAACATCCGCCGTTCCTAGACCCTCTTCTTTCGGAACGCAACGTTCGGAGCCGTCGAATCCTCGTTCTTCTGGATTTGGAGTTGCTGTAAAGACCGAGACTGCTTCATCAGCCGAATTCGGAGGACGTGCTCCTTCATCAACTGGATTCGGTGGTAAGCAAGCTGCAACGGCTGGATTCGAAAGACCTCCATCATCTGGCTCTGGACGAGCCGCGTCACCTCCTAGTTTCGGCGGAGTTCCTGCTTCCACCGATGGATTCGGTGGAAAACCTATTTCAACGTCTGGAATGGTCAAAGGATCGAGTGGATTTGGTGGAAAACCAGCTCCAACCTCTAGTTTCGGCGGAGAAAGATCGGGAGAGAAGAAACCAATTGGTGGTTTCGGAAACTCCGCCAACAGTGGATTCGGAAACTCTGGCAACAGCGGATTCGGAAACTCTGGCAACAGTGGATTCGGAAACTCTGGCAACAGTGGATTCGGTGCCTCGGGTGGCGGCGGCGTATTCGGCAAAGCTGATTTCGGAGAGCCTCCTAAAACTAGTTTTGGAAATAGTTCATCGAGATTTGGAGTAAAATCGGGGGGAGGCGTATTCGGAGAAAATGATGACGGATTTGGAGGTTAGTTAACACTGCAATTTACCAGCCGAACAATTAATTTATTATTTGAGACAGAAGAGGCGAACGCGAGCGTGGTACCGGCTGCTTTAATTGCGGACAGGATGGCCATCGCAGCAGCGATTGCACGGAGCCGAAAAAACCGAGTGGTTGCCGTAGATGTGGAGAAGAAGGACATTTTGCGAAAAATTGCCCACATGCTCCGGAGCCGACTGGACCTTGCCGCAACTGTGGAATTCCGGGTCACTGGAAATCGGATTGCACGGAGCCTCCAAAGCAGAGAGAGCCGTGCCGTAACTGTGGACAAGACGGTCATTGGGCTAAGGAGTGTAAAAACGAGCGAGTTCGCATCGAACCTACTGCGCCATGCCGTCGTTGTGGAGAGGAAGGACACTGGGGCAGCGAGTGTCCGACCAGACCAACTGATTGTCAGTTTCTGCTTCCGTTTTTATACTGAACTTTCTATTTTCAGTGCAAGGAAACTTGTTGGTGCCGTATGAAGTGGTGTTCACACCGGAAGACGAGATCTTCGATGATGCCGTTGACAATGACAGCCGTATGGACTTTGACCAGAAGGTCGTTGCTTCGATGGGGGACGCCATCATTCCCGACATGGCTTCGTTCGAGGGATTCAAAGTGCTTGCCACGGAGATCAGCGACAATCTGAAGCGTATGAAAATAAACAGACCGACTGCTATTCAGAGAGCTGCTTTCTTCCCTATTCTCAACGGATCTGATGTCGTGGCTTGCGCTCACACTGGATGCGGAAAAACTTGTAATCATCAGAAATGTATTAAAGTAAAATCGTAAATTTTCTTGTTTCAGTGGCATTCCTGATTCCTTTGGCCACCAAGCTTCTGGAAGACGTGGCTGACTGCTCCGATATTCGCGACGAGAAGCCATCTCCTCTGTAGGGTTTTTAAAATTTTTTCCGAACTCATTTCAAGCTCTCAGTCTTCTAATCGTGGCCCCAACTCGTGAGCTTGCCAATCAGACGTTCAACACTGCTCGCCAACTCACCTACCATACGGGACTAAATTGCTGCCTGGCTTATGGAGGCTATTCTCGCAGTTCCAACATTCAACATCTCCATTCTTCCAATGTGAGCCTACGATTTGTTTTTTAGAAACACATCCTCAATTTTAGAAGGTCAGCATTTTGGTCGCCACTATGGGAAGACTGCAGGACTTTTTGGAGTCCGGAGAAATTTCTCTTTCTAAGATGAAATACGTTGTGCTCGATGAAGCCGATCGTATGGTCGACAGCACCGACTTCGGAGAAGAGGTCACCAAGATCCTCGGTCCTCCGGAAGATCGTACTTCGCAGACGCTTCTATTCAGGTACTGAAAGAACTGCCATTTTATCTGTGGAAACGTTCATTACAGTGCTTCTTTCTCTGAAAATCTCCAGCGAGAGGATCTTCCGAAGTTTGTGAAGAAAGGTTACACGATGCTTCAAGTAGACAAGTTCGGTACTGCGAACAGGAAGATCGACCAAAGGATTCAGCTGGTCAACCGCTCTAATAAGAAGTCAGAATTGTACAAACTGATAGGAGTCGACGAAGACAAGCTAGTCTTTCTTCCGGACGCTCCGATTCTGAAGGAAAAGACATTGATCTTCGTCAACACTGTCAAATTCAGCGACTCTCTTGCTGCCGAAATCGCGCAAACTGGCATCAATGCTATTGCGGTGAGAAAACTGAAAGGGAACAAAAAACAAAGTACGTAATTTCAGATGCACAGTCATCAAAATCAGGAGAATCGTGACCGCATTCTCGATGATTTCCGCCGCGGCAAATGGCAGTGCATGGTTGCTTCGAATGTTTGTGCTCGCGGACTGAACATCGTCGGATTGGATCATGTAATTAACTACCACATGCCGGATAAGGCAGGATTCGACGAATACGTGAACCGCATCGGAAGAACCGGTCGTGCCGGTTACAGTGGAAAGTCTACAGCATTCATAGACGAGGAAATGGATCGAGAAATTGTTCCGGAGCTTATTCGTATCCTCACAGAGGCGGAAAAGGAAGTTCCCGAGTGGCTAACTGACCTTCACGTCACTGACGCAGACTACAAAGAGGAAGAGGAGGATCAGTGGTAGAATCCATTATATCCTCTGTGCTCCTATTCCCCATTTCTACTTGTCTCCCGGTTTTTATAGTAGCAACTTCCAGTTTTATCTAATCGAATGTTTTTATGAGCCTGAGTTATCTAATGAAGACGTTATTTGAAAATCGAGTTTGCGGAAATATTGTAGAATATCCGATTATGTAAATCTCCAAGCCCACAGTGTTTTTTTTGTTTTTTCGTGACCGAGAAGATAAACGGCCTTCGGAACGGAACTAGAACGTTTTGCTTGACGTGGAGAGTGTCATTCCGAAACGAGAGCATCCTTGTGACTGCCGATCATTCGATTCATCGAGAACATCTGAATGGCAGTGAGCGACACCTTAAGTTTCCAGCATCTTCCTTCGTTTCAGGCTAGAAAGAATAAGAAAGAGGGCTCCCAGATGGGCACCGTCGAGAAGTCGTCGAACAACGACGCTTCTGTGACCGACGACATCCGCGGCGCCGAGTACTACCACGGAATGGTGCCCCGTCAGGACGCCGAGGCGAATCTGAAGCGCGAGGGCGATTTTTTGGTCCGGAAGACGGAGCAGACTCCGGGTAAGGTGGTACTGGCTCTTTCGGTGCGAGTCACCGACGAACTGTGTCGCCACTTCATGCTCAACCTCGATCCGACGAGCAACAAGTTCTACTTCGAGGCCACTCATCAGGAGGCCACCATCCCCGACCTTATCACGTGGCACATGTGAGCACGCAGCGGCTCTCCGAGCACCGAAAGAGCCCTCGTTTCAGGACCACAAAGACGCCGGTGTCGGCCGCTTCGGGAGCCAAACTGCGTCGTCCGATGGAACGCTCTCCGTGGCTCATCAACCACGACAGCATCGTCGCGAACAAGAAGCTCGGCGAGGGCGCATTCGGTGACGTCTTCGTCGCCGAACTCGACCAGGGCGGCGGGAAACAGGAGGTGGCGGTGAAGACGATGCGTGCCGAGGCGACTCGCGAGGCGCGCCTCAAGTTCATGAAGGAGGCGCGTCTGATGCGCAAGTACCAGCACAAGCACGTCGTGAAAGTGATCGGGGTGGCGATCCACGAGCATCCGCTGATGATCGTGATGGAGTTCTGTCCGAACGGTTCTCTGCTGAGCCATCTGAAGAAGAACAAGGTGGCCGCCGGCGAGAAGCTCCGATTCACGACGGAAGCGGCCGACGGCATCGCCTACCTCGAGAGATCCAAGTGCATCCATCGCGACATCGCCGCCAGAAACTGCCTTCTTTCGCAGAAGAATGTGGGTAGTCGTTAGAGTGGGACTGAAAAGAAATGACGGTATCTCACAGGAACTCAAGATCTCGGACTTTGGTATGTCGGACAGCACGGACGAGATCAAAGAGGAGAAGTTGGACAAGGTGCCGCTGAAGTGGCTCGCTCCGGAAACGATGCAGGACAAGATCTACACGCACAAGACGGACATTTGGACGTTCGGCGTGCTCGTCTGGGAGATCTACGCCGACGGATCGGAGCCCTATCCGGGACTGACGAAGGTGCAGACGCGCGCCAAGATCGTCGTCAACGACTACCGGATGAAGATGCCCGACGGGACGCCTTCTCAGATCGTTGACATCGTGACGGGCACGTGCTGGCAGAAGAACCCCGAGAAGCGGACGACGATGGATGCGATCCACAAGAAGATCCGCGAGTTCTACGACTCGAAGAAATGAATCCGAACACAACACATCATGAGCTAAACTGTTCTCCAGCGAATAAAATCGCTTTCACGAACCCTTTCTTGCTGCTTTTTTCGGTCGTTTTTCGGTCGTTTTTCGCACGGCGCCACGTCACTTGCTGATAGTATCAGCTGGTGTTTTTCGTTCGAGGCGCGCCTTTTTCTCTCCTTCTCGCAATCAAATGAAAACTGTCTTCGAGTTGGAAAAGTGGGTGATAAGGATCTAATCAGTGAGTGATTGGAACCGATAATGGAGAGGAGCATTGTGCACCACCACCCAACACACACGTCTTCTTCTTTGTCATCACAACATCTTTTGCATTCTCTTCTTGCCTCCTTATTGTTCGATTTTCGAAGAGTTGTTTCTCTGACGAGAAGATAGAGGTGGGTAGATCAAAAGATAAAGGGAACGAGAGGAGATGGTGGGAGAAGATTGACGGGGAAAACGGAGACGAGATTGGCTGGGGCAGGGGTGATAGAGATCTCAAAATGATAAGAGATAATCGGAAGATGGTTCACTTTACTTCTTCTTCTTCCCTTCTTCCTACTGTCCAGAACAGAGTGAAGAAGGTCTTTTTTGTTTCTGGAAGTTGGTGATAAGGGTCAGAGATAAGTGTCGGAGAGGGATTCTTGAGAGGCCTTCCTTCGATAGCGCCTCTTTTCAGTCGGCTGCTTCTTCGTTTCGTCCGTCGTTATCATCGAAATCTGGCGGTGAGGGGCCCTCCGGAGCAGCCACACAACTTGCGTCCCTTCGACGGCGCAGATCTTATCGTCGGAGCACATCTCGAAGCTCTTCTCCTTCTCCTTCTTCTTCTTTGTTCTTCCCCCTCAAACTGCGTTTCTCTTTTCTATACGAGACGCCCGAATGGACACCGAAACGACGATTCTTCTGCAGAACATAATGCAGGTGAGCCTCTTTCGGATGACGTTCGGGAATTCATTGAACGCTTTCAGACTATCGGAAAGGCGCAAGTCGAGTTCAAATGCGGCGATTGCGCGGGACCGTTCAAACTGATGAGCGAAGGAAGAGGCGTCAGGATTACGGTAGTTCCTACAGAGACTTTCAAGAGAGCGGTCTCATTTTCAGCTGTCCAACTACACCGGAGAGTCGATGACGTTCGACGTCGAGGCGACGGCATTGACGGCGAGAATTCAGTTCTGTGCGACGCCGCTTCTCGCGAATTGCGTCGTCTTGCAGACAGGTTTCGACGAACTCACGACGACTTCTGAACTCCCGATTTCAGGCGACATGCTTCAGATCCTCTTCACGAAAGACATTCTGAAGTCAGAGGCGCTGCGTGCGATTCTTGTGGCCGACATGAATTTCAGAGCGGAGCAGGAGAAGCAGGAAAAAGCGAAGAGTGAGCCGGTTCTCCGGGAGACCTGAAGACGTCGAGTTTCAGAATATCAATGTGTGAGGTGCCACGTGGCAAAGTTCAATTCGCTGCAGAATCTGAAAGTGCACGAGCAGTTGTACTGTCGGGATCGGAAAGAAACGGAGGTTGGCTCGAGTGACGCCGAGTCCGCGGAGCCGCAGAATTTGATACTGCTGCCTCTCGCATTCCACGACATGCCGCAACAGAACGCAGTTCAGGTGGGGGGACTAGGAAACACTGAGTCGGCCATCCCGATCCTTTCAGGTAATGGGCCCCGTTCACTCTGTGGTTCCTGTCGCAATCGGTCGAAAATCGACTCAACTCAGTACGAGTCCGATGTTCGTGACGAACAAGTCACGGCTCGAAATGCCACGTCACCTGAGCATTCAGAATCAAAAGCTGTCGATCAGCATCCCGATCATCGACATCGCCGAGAAGCCGAGCCCTCTGGACTTGTCGTCCTGCTCGCGAGCCCCCAGTGTGCCGTCCGTCTCGTCGAGCAGCTCGCCGACTTCAAAGAGCTCGAGCGGCGAGCCCGCCACCACCGTCGAGAAGCCGTTCTCGTGCTCGTGCGGAGTGTCGTTCTCCAGTCAGAAGACGTTCGACGCGCACAAACAGTTCTATTGCAAACACTCGGACACGCCCTCCTCCTCCTCCGGAGCCGCCCGCCACGAGGCTTCTCGCAAGGTGGGCTCTTTGCTCATCCCCCTTCCCCCCCCCCCCCCCCCCCCGATATCTTTCCCCCCGCATCTCGCATTTCGCTTCTTCTGATTGCAATCTTGAATTATGGCCGGAGAGTGCGCTCTCGGAGCACATCCCGCAGAAAAAGAAGATTTGTAGGTACCGGAGAAGTGTCCGCAGTGCGAGTTCGTGCCCGTCTCCGCTTCCCAACTCGCCATGCACATTCGAACCGCCCATCAGACGATGAAGACGTTCACGTGTCTCGTGTGCGGATACCGCGCGTACAGCATGCGCGGCGTCCGCACTCACATGAGATCCCATCCCAGTGAGGAAGCGCTCAAGTTTAAAGTCAACGAACCTTCCTAACTTCCTGTTCTCATTTTTTTGGATGAAGTCAATAAACGGGTACACTTTTTATTCTAGGACGTTTCCGACGATGAAAGAAAGAATGCAATCGTCGTTTTGAATGTTGAACTCTGCCATCCGGTTCGAGATGATATCTGAAGGGGAGGATACATTTGACGGATATCCCATTGGACACTCACTCATTTTGACACGAGATCTCGTGTGAGAGAAGCTTTGGAAAAGTGTCGAGATGTTTCGGATCATTAGCTGAACCTTCGAGGTCTCCTCCTGACTGTCTGACTCGGCAGCGATCGTTTGTAGATCCGAGAAGCTCGCGTCGATTTCTCCCTGGTCAATTGTCGTCGAAATCCTCAAGTCTCCAGACTGACTCGCTGTGAACTTCTGGAAGCCTCTGGAATATTCCGGGTCCTCTCGGATCTTCTCACCACACAACGCGCATTCATATTCTTGAAGGCGTTAATGAATCGGGCTATCGACTTTGGGGGAGGCATATATATTGACATCTGAAAACTAAAGTTTCGCAAGAAAACAGACCAAACTCGCCTTTTTATGGCCAATAGAAGGTCTTGCATACGTGTTCCAGTACTTTGACAGAACAATTGTGATGGGAATCTTGTGAGAAACGAATTCAGTGTCCGGATTCCGAACTTCGACCGCAAGAATCGGCTCATCGTTCTGAAATCAGTATTTTTCGAAACAAGAACTGCGCTGTAAAAACCTGACTCTTTGCCAGTTTCAGCTTCAGGTAACAGTGTCCGCCCGCCAGAATCCGTGTGAGACTGTCCGTTGGCAGCTCGAAATAGATCATGTTCTGATCTTCTTTCCGCGGATTCATGCCAACCATGTCCTGCATTTCAAAACTACAACTCTAATCAAAATTAATGGAAAACGAACGAATTTGCTGAAGAGGAGGCTGCTATACGGAATCGTGAGACTGAACCAAGCGCCGCCATCGTGAAGCCCCGAACAACTGATGAATGAAATAGCTGAAAACTTATATCTTCATAGATTTTAAAAAATTTTTAGTTTCTCACCATCCTTTTCTATTTTCACACAGCACTTCTTTCGGCTCAATCGCCCCGCTGCATTCAAATATTCTGGAAAACGGTTTTGAAAATAGGAAGACAAACAGGAAACTCGCTCAGAAAAGTTTCGATTGCTGAAGTGTCTTGAAGAACTGAACTAAACTTCATTTTCCCGTTCCCGATGCCTGCAACCCTCTGTAATCGGTGAGAGAAGTGAGAAATAGTGCGGGAAAGTGGAAGAGAAAACGATAAAGGCCATTTCGTTTCGCGCGCGCCTTCGAAATTTGAAAACGAGATGGAGATTAAATACTGAAAAACTGAGAAAATTTCCAGCAAAACTCAGAAATTTGATTTATTCCACAGTTTTTTGTTTTTCCTCTCTGAGACCCGTTTACTGTAGTACGGTATGTCCCTTTAAGAGTATTTTGCGTTACTGTCAAATTTTCCTAATTTTTCTCCATTTTCACCCATTTTGCAGAGAAATGAGCAGCGGAAAAGATGAAGTGAGCGACAAAGCGCTTCTAAAACTTCTCAACTCCAAGTCAGCGAACACAATTGCCATTTTTTCGCGAGGGGTAAGTCAAAAACCCGTATTGCTTCGCTGAAACTTCTATCTTCAGGAATACTTCACCGTTTATGGCGACGATGCGACTTTCGTGGCAACTAACATCTTCAAAAGTGATGTTTGCGTCAAAACATTCACTCTCGCTTGTTTGTTTTAATAGTGTATCGCTAAGAAATTGTACATTCAGGCGACAACTCGCCGCAGATGAAGTACATTTCTGTGAATCGCGGACAATACGAGAAGGTCGTTCGGGAGACGATCGTGTTGCTCCGATGCTCTGTGGAGCTCTACGTAAGCGAGCACGGTGAATGGAAGATGACGAAAAGAGGCTCTCCGGGTAACACCGTCGAATTCGAACAAGAAGTGGGCGTGGCCGATCAGGCGCCTATTCTAGCTGTCTACTTGCATCCGGGAGAGAACGATGTAATTCTGAGAGTACTGTTCAGAAAAAAGAAGACGTTCCATTCAGAATCGAGTTACTCTCTGTGCGTGGGACGCCGGAAACGTGCGAATTGTGACGAGCGAATTCAACGACACACCGGGATTCTCGCAGACGGAACAATGCATTTTCGGCCTGTGTCCCACCGAATACCTCCTTGTGAATCAGAACTCTTCGAAGGCCAAAAAGCTCGCAAGCATGTTCACGAAGATGGAGGTGCACACGAAACAGCAGTTGAAACCGGCGTCCGAGTGGCAGGAAGTCGTCGATTGCATCCATAATGACTACAAGGAAGACGCCGAAAAACAGAGTGAAACGGTGAAGGAGTGTCTTCGAATGCTGCACTCGAATGCGGCCGACGAGTACGGAAGCAGCGAGAAGTACAGCATCTGCAACTACGGAGCTCACGGAAACATGCAGATCGACTCTTGTGCAGTGGAAGCGCTCGAACTGTTTCAGCTCAATTACAATTATCTCGGTGAGCAAACTAAAGGCTGAAATTAATAATGTGAAACCCCATTCCCAGAGAAATCAAGCAATCTGACTCTTTACAACGTTCTCAACAAATGCAAGACGCTTCCCGGCGAGAAGTTGCTCCGTGACTGGCTCTCGAGACCTCTGTGTCAGATCGAGCACATCAACGAACGTCTCGATGTCGTCGAGGCGCTCCACGAGAATCAGACTATCCGTCTGAAACTGCGTGACTCGATTTTGGCCAGAATGCCCGACTGTTCCCAGCTGGCCCGTCGACTGATGAGAAAGTGCACTCTTCCTGATCTGAACCGCTTCTACCAGGCGGCGACTCTTCTAGAAATCGTCGAAATGCAACTCATTCAACTGGCAGAAAACGAAAAGTGCGCAGCTTCAATCGATCGTCTTCTGAAGAAGGAGGTAACTGGAATCCTGAAAAAAGTCGAGCGGTTCCAAGTTCTCTGCGACGAATTTTTCGATTTCGAGTACGAGAAAGAGACGAAAGAAATCCGCGTCAGAGTGGATTTCGTACCGGAGATCGTGGAGATCCGTGAGAAGCTGGAAGACGTGGAGAAGCTAGCCGAAAAGCTTCGCAGGAAATACGCCACAAAATTCGACTGCGATTCCATGAAACTTGACAAGAACGCGCAGTACGGCTACTATTTCCGAGTGACGTTGAAGGAAGAAAAGACTATTCGAAAGAAGGACGTTCACATTTTGGAAACAACGAAGGGCAGCGGAGTGAAGTTCACCGTGAACGAACTGAGCGACATCAACGAAGAGTTTCTGGAGTTCCATCTGAAGTATACGAGAGCCGAGGAAGAAGTCGTCGCGATGTTGTGCGAGAGAGCCGAAGACTTCATCCCGCTGATTCCTGCGATGGCCCACCTCATCGCCACTCTCGATGTCTTTGTGTCTCTCGCGACTTTTGCTGCCACGTCATCTGGCATCTACTCTCGTCCCGAACTTCTTCCGCTCGGCGCGAAACGTCTTCATCTGAAGCAGTGCCGCCATCCGGTGATCGAGGCTAACAGTGAGAAGCCGTTCATTCCGAATGATGTCCGCCTCGACGAGAACCGCCTCATCATCCTTACTGGTGCTAACATGGGTGGAAAGAGCACCTATCTCCGATCGGCGGCGCTCTCGATTCTCCTCGCGCAAATCGGATCTTTCGTTCCGTGTGATTCGGCTGTCATCTCGGTAGTCGATGGAATCTTCACCCGAGTCGGAGCTTCGGATAAGCAATCGCAAGGTATCTCGACGTTCATGGCAGAGATGCTCGATTGCTCGACCATTCTGCAACGAGCCACCGAAAACTCGTTCGTCGTGATCGACGAGCTCGGAAGAGGAACCTCAACTTTCGACGGATTCGGTATAGCATCTTCCATCGCGCAGTCAGTTCATCCCAACCCTCTCGTTGCTCCTAAAAACTGGGTTTCAGAGACATTCTCAACCGAATTCAGTGTCTCTCTATCTTCGCCACCCACTTCCACGAGATGGGAGAACTCGCCGAACACCCGGGAGCCGTTGCCCTTCAGATGGGAGTTCAGATCGAGAACAATGAGATTCATATGCTCTACAAGGTCCTGGAAGGCGTCGCGCAGTGCTCGTTCGGACTGCAAGTCGCCAAAATGGTCGGATTGAACGAGAAGGTTATCCAGGTGAGATTCTTCGGATGATTCGCTTCCCGATAGGAAAACGTTGCAGAGTGCCTCGAAACTTTTGGAAGGACTCGAGAAGAAGGTGATTATCGACGAAGACAAGAAGAAGGAATTGCTCGGATCTTCCGATATCCGACGCGCCATTCTCGGCCTTATCAACTGAAAACTGCTCATATTTTATCATCTCACCCTATTGTCATGTTGTCCAATATTTCACGTGGAACCACCACGACGCAATGAACCGGTTCCGTTTGCTCGCCATTTTCTACGTTTCACCTCGCAAATGCCCAGACGAAGATCGTTGTCTGCGTTGCGAAACAAAGTGTTCCGAAGCAGATCAAAGAGCAGCGATCGGGCCCGGCCCAACTCCAGGGACCGAGCCCGAGCCGATCATTTTATGGCCGACTATGACCTCTCGGTGAGCTTTAAGGGCCCGGCCTGAACTGTGAGAAAGGGCCGGATTTCAGAACATCTGCAATCATCAGGAGGCTCTGATGAACGCCGCTCGCTACGGAAACACGGCGCTCATCTACAAAGTGTGTCGCTTTTTTCCCGCCGTCCATTCCGGATTCTGCCCGTTTTTCAGCTCTACATCCATCACGTCGATCTGAAATTGACGGACGAAGTCGGAAACACGGCGATTCACGTGGCAGTAATGGTGAGAAGGCGTGACGTCTTCTGGGAGGAGGACGTCTTCTGTTCCAGAACAACCAGCAACAAGCGGTTCGGATGCTCGTCGTCCTGTGCGCTCCGCACGAAATCTGGAAAGTCAAAAACGGAAACGGACTGATGGCGCCCGAGTTGTGCAGCAACGAAGAGTGACACTCTCATTCAGAAGACGTCCAGAAGACGTCCCTTTTTTCAGAATTCGTGCCGACTTCGAGCTGCTCGACAACCCGCCGTCGTTGGCTCCAGACGGCCTCGTCGACGTCGACAACGTGTACAACGATATTCTCGTCGACGGGAAGAAGACGTGGAAAGACGAGGAACGCGTGCTTCTGTCTTTGGATGGCGGCGGAATCCGCGCAGTCATCACAATCCAGATGCTCATCCACATCGATCACATGCTCGACGGGAAGCTCGTCGAGAAGATCGATGACGTGGCAGGCACCAGTTGTGGCGGCGTCATCGCCCTTCTCCTCTGCACAAACAGTCTGTCGCCTAGCAATTCCGATTCCAGACGCCGTCAATTCCAGATCGAAACATCGAAGAGTGTCGTAAACTGCTGCTCGACATGCGAGAGCGCGTCTTTGCGCGCGGAGAGGACAAGGGAGTGTGGCCGAAGTACAGTGCTGAAGGGATGGAATACCTGGCGCGTCACGTGACCACATGGGAAGACTCGAAGATGTCGATCATCAAGCGACATCGCGTCTTCGTCACCGTCGCCGACACCCGGATGGTGCCGCCGCAGCTGCTGCTCTTCCGATCCTACCGTCCGGAGATGTCCGAGAAGGCCGCCGAGCACTTCAATTACTTTGATCCGCAGAGAGTCGAGCTGTGGAAGGCGCTGCGATGCACGACGTGAGTCCCCATCTCTCTTCTTCTTCCCGATTCCCTTCTTCCGCAGTGCTGCTCCCGTCTTCTTCGAGTCCTTCAACGGCCTTTCGGACGGCGGTCTCATCGCGAACAATCCGACACTTGCTCTCATCTCCGACGTTCTGCACACTAACAAACTGGAGAAATCGTTCGCGAAGACGGAAGAAGAGCGCGCGCAGAAGGGAAACTCGAAGATCGCGTGCGTCATTTCCCTCGGAACAGGCGTCTTTCCGACGGAGAAAATCGACGGAATCGATTTGAATCTTTCGCGCGTTGTAAGCGTTCCCTGAGAAACCGAGCGCGGTCGACAATTTCAGAGAAATCCGATCATGTTCGCAAAGGCGTGTCTGAAGGCGTACGGGAAGACGAGGAACTTGTTGCACCTGCTCGTCAAAGAGTGCACCGCCTCGAACGGAATGCCCGTGAAGTACGCGAGGGAGTGGTGCCACTCGATCAACACCCCCTACTTCAGGTGTCTTCTGAATCCACGACGTCTTCTGAACTCTTCGTATTCCAGATTCTCTCCGCAACTGTCGCAGGGAATTTCGCTTGATGAAATCGATCTGAACAAAGTGATGAAGGTGATGTGGGAGACGGAGTGCTACGTGGCAGCGAACCGCATCCAGCTCGAGAGGCTCGCCGCCTTTCTCCGAAACAAACCGAGAAGACGTGAATTCGACGATGCAGAGTCGACTTCTCAAGAGTCGGATCCCAACGGAAGCGAACGCAATTAAACGTTTTTCATGCGAAAAAAAGAGCAAATTTGAATGAATGAATCACGACGAATGTCGATAACAACTACTTATAGATCACAAAAATAGCCAGCAGATTAGTTAGTCAGTTCATGACGACTGGGAGATCGGGGTCACGGGGTAGCACTCCCATCGATTGCAGAGCCACTTGGCACGCCACCGCCTTGCCTTCCTTCTTCTGTCGAGAGCCGCACATTGGCCGGTATTCGACATTGTTGACAACGACGGTCCACACGAACATCTTCAGATGATCCTGGCCCGAATCTTCGCACGAAAACGCAGGGGCGGGCCAACGACGTTTGGCGCACAATTCCATGAGGAGGGAAACTGGGTTTTTGGCTGAAACATGTCACTATTTGATCAGAAACCTGGGTCACTAGTTACATGATAAATCAACGGGCACATTGTTCTGAGTGTTTAGCTTGTTTCGCTGTTTGATTGTCATCTCCTCCTCGGCAATCAGACCCTTCCGGTCGCTTTTCACATCCAGCACCAGTGGTTCGACGTTTCCAGTGGCGTCCTTTCCGAGACCCTCTCCGGGTCGCCATCCCATCTTCTCCATCATAAGCCTACCTATCCCACCGGTAGCAGGTGCAGCATTCCGGAATTGGTCCTGGAAAGGGATGGGTTGTTTGATTCACACTTGAGCGATGGAGGAGGGATGAGAAATCTGTTAGGAATGGGAAAAAAACGTCGTCTCAAAGCTGATCTCTTCTTTTCTCAGTGAGAAGGAGAAGAGATTTGATTTGAGAGCGACTTACAGACGGCTACGAGAGAAAGACATCTTCGGGAGGCTAGAAGACCGCGATACATCGATCGAGTTGTCGTTGGAAGGAGACGAAGTGGGCGTGGCGGAGAAGGGGAGCCGGCACATTCTGCATGAAAGAGAGGTCCCTCGCGAGGAAACGGACAAGCTGATCGTCCGGCTCTTCGCGAGAGTCACGCAGAATGTGCCGACTGGCAGTACTAACAATGATCTCCCCCGGGAACTCACCTTTCTGACCCACGCGTGGTACTTTGGATTATGCGGCTGCAGCTCGTCGGCTGTCAGCAATTTGAGGCCAGTCGTGCCCGTGTACTCGCCCGGGAGGCTTTTCAAAGCCGCCCACAACTCGATCTTTTCGTTTGCCTCACGAAGATCGCGATGTGCATCGAAGTCGTTCGGAGTCGTGTAGAGCTTCTTCTGCGCTTCGCTTCGCTGCTTCAGCACCTGTCCGATGTCACTCGGGGCGGGCATCGAAATATCTTTCGGCTCTTTGATGATCATTCTGTCTTTTTGAGGAACATAGAGAACTGATGGAAGTGGCGGAGGCGTCGGAGGCCGGTACGCTGGAAAAAGGTTGAGAGGGTGAGCTGACAAGAACAAAAGAATCAGAAGCTTACGGTCTTTGGGATTCGGCATGAATTGTGGCGGCGGTGGTGGTGGCGGAAGGATCGAGTCGAGAAACTTCGGAACGGCGACAGGAGCGACCGGCTGAAACGATTGAAATTGTTAAATATGCGAAAACAGGACTCACGATTCCCTGTTGTCTGCATCGATTTATTTCTAGACTCGTGAGTGCCACATGCTTCTTCTGTTCCAATGTGCAACTCTTCGGCACGTCGTTCTTCTCCACCGGAATCCACTCTGCGTTCTCTTTGTGAACAGCTCCCGATGACACTGGAAACACTATTCGGAGTTGCGAGGCGTCCAACTGCGTCGCTTCGTCGGGAGCCATCAGCGCCTTCTGGGCCATGCTCGCCGATGCGGCGGTGACGATGTTGATACGGATGGGTTCCTTCGGAAGTGCGTACGGATGTTTGTACCGGACTGTCTCTCCGTCGCTGTCATGGTCAGAAACAGCCTGTCCGGACTCTCTCATCTTCTCTCGCTCTTGCCGCTTCTGCAGCTTTTTGCAGTAGGTGACGAAATCGTCGATGGACGCGTTATCCCTGTCTCCGCTCGACATCATCTCCGCTCGCTTCGTTTTCGCGATCGCCAAAAGCTTTTCTTTGTCAATATGCTCGCGACTTCGTGATCTGCGTCTCCGGTATTCGTCGTACTCTCTCCGCTCTCTCGATCTATCACGACGTCTTCCTGCATCCCGGCTGAGAGCTCGCCGATCTCGAGAAGAACTTCTCCGGTTCAGACGACTCTCGCCTCTTCCCCGCATCGTGATAGAAGCACGACGACGTCGAATTGTCGGAGAACGACTTCTTTTGCGCTCCTTCGACCGGGACCGAGAACGACGACGACTTCTTTCGCTGCTGAAACGATTGAAGTTCGGAAAAAGGGCCGAATTCTGCGAAGTACCTGTGTCTTCTCTTTTTCAAATTTTCGCCGCTCGAAGTGCTCAATTTCTTCTTTCTCTCCTTCTTCTTCTTCTTCTCTTTCTCCACTGCCGTCCATTCCGTCGTTACTTGATCTACTTCCTCCCCGACCATCATTGATCCATACACAATGTCAGCGATTTCGCCGTCTTCGATCACTGCCTCCTCTTTTCTTTCCTCGACTTTTGGCAACACTGTAGTAATGCTGATCTCCATTTTTGTTTCTTTTTTTACAATCTGCGCCTGGAAATCGGCATTCAGAGGCAAGTCATCGTCGTCTTGTTTGGGGCGGAACGGCTTGAAATCTTCTTCAGGTTTTTGGATGGGCAGAGTTTCAGCCAGTTTTCTGGAAGAACATTTGCTGCTTTCAATTAATTTCACTGATTTTCGTATATCTAGTAACTCACTCTATTTTCGTCTCTTTCTCGGATTCTTTGTTTTTTCTCTCTGTTTTTCTCGAAGGGCTCCTACTTCTGCTTCTTTTTCTGCTTCTACTTCTACGTCTTCTATTTCTTGTCCTGTCACGGTCACGGCTCCAGCTCCGGCTCCGACTTCTGCTCCGCGATTCCTCGGATCGACTCCTTCTCCGGTCTTTCCTACTCTTTTTCGACTTGTGACTCTTGTGCTTGTGGCTCTTCTTTTTCTTTCCTTCCAGTACATCCGTCTCATCACATCCAGCCAGCTTTTCAACAGAAAATGGCTAAAAATGGCTATAAATCAATGGGCTAATCCTCAATGGCTGTCAGGTCTCACCTGTTCGGAAGCTTTCACATCGTTCAGAAGATCCGCAATTATGGCCTCACTGTTCTTGATCGTAACCGCTGATTCCTCGGCCATTTCCGGGCCGGGGAGCTTTACAGCGCTGTTGTCGGCGGGGTGGTAAACAAGCGTCTCAGTACGACACTCCGACCGGACGACTCGTAATCGTACATTAGCGGCGGGGGCACGCAGGTCTCTCTGCCTCGTCGTCCCAAGACCTCTCTCTCTCGCCCCTTCTCCTCTGTTTTCCGCTCGCCGGCTGCTGACCCGCACACGCATTCTTTGCTTCTGGAGCATCTCTTTCCCGTTCAATCGCTCAAATTGATTTCCGAATGTTGCGAAATCTGCCACTCCAGAAACTTCGTCGTTTCCGTTCGCGTCTGGTCGAGCGAGAGAAGGAGAGAGATATCGTGAGGAATCACTAATTACTCGCTCTTTTTCTCTCGCTCACATGACCTTCCTATCGACTATTTCTGCAAACAGCACACGAAACAGATGTCGGCTCGAATTCCAAAAGTTTGTAGAGCTGTTCGTTGTGTGTGCTCGCACATGCCCATTCATTTCTCGGGGTCACTCGCACTGTCTTTCGGAAAGCGATTTCTCCTCAGACGGCGCTGACTCATATCGTCTTCTCTTTCTTCTCTTTGCTGTGAATACAAACCATTACTCATCGCACTCTCACACTTTCAGAGTTTCACTCTCACTGCATCACCGGCAGAATGGCGAAAACTTACGACTACTTGTTCAAGGTAAGAAACATAAGACACTAGTGACTTTCAAAGTGAGATCAATTTGCAGCTGCTGCTGATCGGAGACAGTGGAGTCGGAAAGACGTGTGTGCTGTTCCGATTCTCGGACGACTCTTTCAACAACTCGTTCATCTCGACGATCGGAATCGACTTCAAGATCCGCACTATCGAACTCGACGGAAAGAAGATCAAATTGCAGATCTGGTACGATTCTTCCAAATGAAGAAAATCAATAAAGCAGTTCTGAATTTCAGGGATACGGCTGGACAGGAGAGATTCAGAACCATCACTACCGCCTACTACCGAGGTGCCATGGTAATCGATTCATTTCCTTTTTCTTTCAATCTATCATCATGTACAGGGTATCATCCTCGTGTATGACATCACGAACGAGCGATCCTTCGAGAACATCAAGAACTGGATCCGCAACATTGAGGAGCACGCCGCTTCGGACGTCGAGCGGATGATCATCGGCAACAAGTGCGACATCGAGGAGCGCCGAGAGGTGTCGCGAGAGCGCGGAGAGCAGCTCGCCATTGAATACGGCACCAAGTTCCTCGAGACGTCCGCCAAGGCGAATCTGAACATTGACGAGGCGTTTTTCACTCTGGCGCGGGACATCAAGAGCAAGATGGAGCAGAATGAGATGCGCGCCGGTGCCTTGGTGTCCAACGCGGGACGTGTGAACGTGGGCGGCCAGGGATCCCACAAGAAGGGCTTCTTCAGCAACTGGAGCTGCTCCCTCCTCTAAATCAACCCGCTCTCTTCCCCGCCACTAGTGTATCATATCTCCCCTCCCCCCTTCATCCGTTTGTCCATTCGCTCTCTTTTCCTTCCTTTCTCTCCCCACATTTTTGTATTCAGTACGGTTAATTGACGATATAATTCGAAAGTAACCCATTTATTTTCTCGCCGAAATCATGGTTCCACCATAATAACCGACACTTGCTTTGTGGATTTTCGCATCTTTCTCGTCCCAACCCCACCCCATTCTCGATTTCTTTCCCCATATTCTGTGCTGTTCTTTGCGTTTTCGCTCCGCATCGCCGCATATTTACCGCATTCTGATGAGATTTCACAGAGTTCTTTGCGAATGTATGAATGAAATTGCATGTTTTATTCGTTTACCCATCTGTTTTATTCCAAATGTGTGGTTTCGTCAGCCCTTCCTTTACATTGAAGATCCTCCAGTTTTTCAGCGTTTTATAGTCGATTTCAGACTAATCAACTGACCCAATGGCCGAAATGCCTCATACCCCTTTCCGTCGCTACGATACCATCGATCCGACGCTGATTGTCGAAGGAAAACGAATCCGAAAGACAGTCGAGCGCTTCGGTGATACCACTCCGTCCAGCTCTTCTCGAAGAACTCCCGCAAGACACTTCAACGGCGTCGGTGTCCCGTTGGGTGACATCGAAAAGAGTATGTTTCCTCGAAATGTATCCATCTTATCGCTCACTAGTCAACCAGGAAATCGACGAATCGAGCTACTCCGAGCTCCGATCCCTCCACAAGATCCTCTTCGGAACCGTTGGACGAGCGGCCACTGCAAAGACGGAAATCAAACAGTTCAACGGGTAAGGATTGGGCGGTTTGGAGGGTAACGGGAAGGAGAAGTGGGAGATAAGAAAACGAGTGAGCGGTTAAGAATGATAAGCTGGCATAACGACTCGAAACGTTGAGGCTCTTGATTGGAAATGGCGACGAAACGAGGGTGTGATCTTTCAGGTTCACTTTCAACGAGGATAGCGTCTCGTACGCTCGGAAATTGACTGAGCTCGCGAAGATTTCGCCACAAGAGGTGCAACTGATGAAGAAGGTGCTCGGATTGAATGTCACCGAAGTCAAGGGCATTCTCGACTTCTTGATGGCTCCGAAGAGACCGGGAACCCCGGCAAAGCGTCGATCGAATGAAGGGGCGAGAGTCGAAGAGGCGCCGAAGAGAGCTCGCATCTCGGACACTATGGCCGGGTTGCTGCTCTCCGAATCGTCGACCGACGAGGAGATGGAGGAGGAAGAGCCAGAGAAAGAGGTAAGAGGGAGGGAAGCAGAAAGTGCTAACTGGACACTTTCATGATGCAAACTCTGAACTTTGTGTTACAGAAGAAGCCGGCCGTTAAGCCAAAGAAGCGAGTCTCGTTTGAAGAGGACCACCGACTCGTGCAAGAGATGCCCGGTCTGAGCGCCGACCAGATTGAAGACGACTCGGTGTCGGAGAACGTGAGACAGACGATCGCCGAGCTGATCGATTCCGTCGACGACGTTTCCTCGGTAACTTGGAAGCTTCAGATCATTTCGAACTGATCGAGGGGAGTTCAGATCACGATCGGTTGGCTGCTCGAAGAGGTCATCAAGCTCCATCCAGAGCACATCGCCGACAGAGAAGCCGTCAAGGAGTATGCTATCAAGGAGCTCCGCGAAGCGAACAATTAACTAACTCGTGTCAAGTAGATTGAATACACCGTAGCTCATACTAACTAGCCCTTTTTGCCCAAAGATCCTATAATTGCCTCCAAATTATTGCCTCGAAATGTACTGTGTAAATGAAGATAGGCTATGCTGCCCACAGATTGATTGTAACCGAGTTAGACGGCTGATGACATCGTCTCCTCTTGTGTCTTTGAGACAAACAGCGCACGTAGTCACTGATAAGACTCGCACGTATTGCGGCGTCTTTCCGATTAACGGTCGGAATTAGCGGGCATCGACAAACTTCATGTTGGCGGTGCTCACGTGATCTCGGTCATTTGTCATCTTTGGAAGCGTAATCGTCGGAAGAAGGAGAAGAAGATGTCGTTGAAAGAGACGAATGGGTCAGGGACGCCCTGGGTATCACCAGAAGACCCGACCTAGTTTGGAGAAGACCGCCTGAATTGTCAACACTTCTCACGCAATCATCATTCATTTATTGCGCCGCCCGTCTCCCGATCACATTTCATTTCTTTTTCCTCGCTTCGAAAATGAACTCGATCAGAATTCTCGTCTCCGCGAAACTCATCAAATCGACGACGATCACTCGGAAATTCCTCGGATTCTCTCGGTCCGTGTCGAATTTCCAATGCATTGAGCCGCTAGGCAGCGCAATTCCACCGAGATCAAATCGAAAATTTGCGCGCGAAAAACGAAAACTCGCTGTTTTTGTGATGCGAGCGAGCGCGCGCACGCGCACAAAAACACGTCATTCTCGAGAATTCTTCTATTTCTGCTGTCCTTTTCGATTCGTCTCTCTCCTCGTTGAGTTCTTTCGAATAGTACACCCATCCTCTTCTCGCTCTACCCCTCCTCTTCTTCTTTCTTCTAATTCGATTTGTTATTGACGCTGATCACTGCCGCCTCGAGCCGTTTCGTTATCAGCGGGAGCCCCGCCCCTTTCCATCTTTCGCCCGTCAGACTCCGCCCCTCTCGTTCTCCCGTTTATAAACCCGATCGATCGGCTCATTGTGCTCATTGCAGTGTCACCAACAACAGCAAACCAGCGCTACTAACGGCAAGCATGTCTCTCGCCCGCCAAAACTACCACGCCGAAGTCGAGGCTGCCGTCAACAAGCAGGTAATCAGATGGATTCCCCCACTTCCTCTCCAACGTCCCCCATTTCCAGATCAACATCGAGCTGTACGCTTCGTACGTCTACCTGTCGATGTCGTTCTACTTCGACCGCGACGACGTCGCCCTGCCGAACATCGCCAAGTTCTTCAAGCACCAATCCGACGAGGAGCGTGAGCACGCCACCGAGCTGATGCGTGTGCAGAACCTGCGTGGAGGACGCGTCGTCCTGAACGACATCCAGAAGCCGGAGAAGGACGAGTGGGGAACCGCTCTGAAGGCGTTCGAGGCGGCGCTCGCTCTCGAGCGATTCAACAACGAGTCGCTGCTCAAGCTGCACACCGTCGCCGGCGGACACAACGACGCCCACCTCACCGACTTCATCGAGGAGAAGTACCTCGACGAGCAGGTCAAGTCGATCAACGAGTTCGCTCGCATCGTCGCCAACCTGAAGAGAGTCGGCCCGGGCGTCGGAGAGTACGTCTTCGACAAGGAGCACTTCTCCGACTAATCGTCTCATCATTCCACTTCCCATCATCGCGCATCTTCTTCTGTTTCTTGTACATAATAATTTGCGACGAATTTGACAATAAAGCTATTGCATGCTGACTTATTACTTATCAGTACAACATCAAATATGCCACGACTCGCCGGAAAACTGATAAAAAAGAGGGAAACCAATTAGCGAGAAGTGTTTGCTTCTTCCCGAGAATCGAAAAAGAAAGCGACGGCCTTGGTTTCTTCTCGCCACACGGATCGAAGAGGGAAAATGAGTTATGCGAGAAGGGGCGCAGCTGGCCGTTTTGTTTGATTTGAAACAGAATGGGTCACTCTGATGAGAGGGCTGCTCGAAAGAGAGGAAACCTAGTCCCTCCTGGAATCTTTGCATGTTTCATTGTTCCTTCATCGTTTCATTCTTCTCACTCACTCACTCAATGATTCGAATACAATCCAATTCGTTTATGAATCTCTCCCTCTTTGTGTGTGAATACACGAGTGGCCGACGACACTTTCTTCCTCTTCTTCTGGCTTCTTCCCAAGTTTGCCAATGATTCATCGACTTACTAAAGCCACGAGAGAGAGAGTTGTAAACAAAGAAGGAACCCTCCAGCAGTCAACAGAGACCGTGACCCGGCCAGAAAATCATCCCGAACGCGCGAGTTTTTGCCTCGGAAACGCGATTAGCCTTGTCAAATCTTGTCATACTTCTTCTCGCGAACTTCTTTTTCATCTTCCACTTGTCCCGAAAGTACTTGACAAGGAGGGGTCATAAACCTTGTTTCCCTCCTCCTTCCCAATCCCGAATGTTGTTGTTGCCACGTCACGCCCGAACACTGTCAGAAAGAGGGAGAGAGAGAGAGAGAAAACCATCAACTTTTAATTGTTTTGTCTTTGCCTCCGCCTTCCCTGCACGCCTTTTCGGATTCCGAAGATATCATCCAATGTTGTTGTATTACCCTTTCCCCGCGTCCAAGTACTTTCTGGGTTATCCTCCTCAGACGACGACGACGACTTCCAATTCGTTTCTTCGAGGATTTCAGGATTCGTCCGATGAAGCAGTCACCGATCAATGCTTAACTCTGATTCTTCTGATCTTTCCGATCCTTCTTCGAATCTCGGAGAGTTCCCACCGGATCTCTCCGTTGTTTCCTGGCCACCAGGTCGACATTCAGGGAATCGTATGCTCGAGTTTAACTCGAAATGTTGTCCTCTGAATCGGTTCAAGCGTACTTCCTCGAGCAACTTCTCTCCCCCTTCCGACCCGTCTGATTGATTTGCCTGCTCCTCCGGTGGCTCTCGTTTCCCTTTCTCTCCCTCTTTTCCGATCCGTCTTCTTCTCTCCGAAAGACACCAAAAGGTATAATTATAAGTGTGTGGTGGTCGTTTTTTGAGAGAGAAAGAGTGCCCCACCAACTGCCGCTCCTCTCTCTTTTCGCCTCGTGAGCATGTGCCACTGCGGGTGCTCCCTGTGTGCACATTGTAACACTTTGACACAGAGAGAAAGAGTTGCTCCGCGAGCCCATGATGAACATCATCAATTAGAGACGCGGGAAGACGCCAGAAGATCCGTCTCCGCATCGTTTTTTGAAAAGAATCTTTCTGCTTCTTCTGTGTCCGCTGATTTCGATACGGTAGGCCCCAATATGTTTTTTGTCGAATTGTTGTCGGGTGCGAGATAATCCCGGAGCGAGAAAACAATACACGCACTCTCTGTTTCTCTCTCTCTCTCTTTCCCCCTTTTTTTCAATTTTGAATCGATTTCAACGGTGATTTCTCAAAATAGGACGTCAGTCTGGAAAGCCACGTTTTGACGGCTTCTAACTTGAAAACTGGAAAAGGTACGGAAAAGTTGTCAACTGACAGAATGTTGCCAACACTGTAAGGAGCTCAATTTCAGTTGACAGTTTTCTCCCATCTCTTCCAGTTTTCGAGCTATGAGCTCTGAAAGTGGGAGCTCCGATCGGCGGCTCGAACAGTTCGATCTGCCACGTTTCACTCCGTTTATTTAGTCGTTCCTCACAAAATTTGTCGTCGTCGTCGTTTTCTCTTTTCTCGAATCTCGACGATAAAATCTGACAAATGTTTGAGGGAGGAAATGTGGAACATCTCGCATCCGCATCTAATCCCCCCCCCCCTTTCCACCAACATCCAACTTCTTCTTCTTATTCTTATTCTTATTATTCCTCCCCTAATCCTTCACCACCCGAATTCTGAATTCTGAATTCAGAAGACGTTGATTCCACGTGGCAGGTAGTTCGGGAGTGAAACGCACTCTTGCATGTCCCTCGCAATGTTGCGTGACCAACAACATTGAGAAGAAGAATCGCGACGGCTTCACCTCTTCTATCACCTCTCGGAGAAGAAGAAGAAGAAGAAGAAGAAGAAGAAGAAGAAGACGTCGAAGATTGACCGCCGGGTGACGTCTTCTTCTGGAGTCGTCGTGACGTCTTCTTCCGGACGGCCATAACTCTTAGCGCCCGATCGACGGATCGTTCACCACACCCACTAAACGCCTTCTCTCTCTCTTTATTCATTTTTGTGGAAAACTGCCGATTTCTCTCGATAAACACTCTATTTTCTCGTGGTGGTGGTAGTGGTGGTGTGGACGAGTGTCGAAATTAATGGTTTTTGAGAGATTTTATCGCTTCTTCTTCTCCTTCTTCTTCCTTTTCGTCCTGCAGTCCACGAATCCGAGGGCAAATAAACGTTTTTCTTTGCGAGACGAGTCGTCTCCTCCGCGAGTCTCTCAAAGAGTTCGCTGGCTCGTAATTGATAAGCCGCCGTCAACTGATATCAGTCGCTTTTTGAATAGAACCGAAAAGAAGAGACGGCCGTTGCCCTTCGCAGGAAGAGTGACGTTGAGCGCCTTCTCCGCCCCCAAAACGCAGTTATTTTCCGGTTTCCGTCGAACCCCTATACTTTTGTTTACTTGTCCCGGACGACCTCAAAAGTTGTTTGTTCGAAATGCGACACCTCTGAGAGGGAGAGAGTTCGCACCTTTTGGCCCGCTGCCAAGAAGATTCCCTTTGTCTCTCCGCAGATTCCATTGCGCTTATTGGCTTCCAATCATCTATCATCCCCCCTTTCTCCTCGATTTCCGAATCTATCAATGTCTTCGCTCTCCTCCAAATTCGCCCGTCGCCGCATGATAAATGATCTGCCTCTTGCCGACTAATCAGGTGTTTCAAACGACCGCTTCCAGAAGAATGTACTACTCGTAATGCTCCCGCTCGCCCTTCTTCTGGCTCTCGTGGCTCCGCGCGGCGGCTCCGCGACCAGCTCGTTCTTCACCCCCGACACCAACGTCTCGAGGTTCGACGTCTCGCATCGTGAGTTCTTCCCCGTGGTAGAGGACGAGACAAACAACTCGTTATCGCAACAGTTTCTCCAAAAAGAGGGGGTCGAAGACCGGATTACTGTAGTGCCAAACGACACTGAACTTTCTTCGCGTGCAGTTTAATGACGAACACAAAAAACCAACGGTCCTCGGCGCCGTTGGAAGGAGGCCAGAACTGGTTCCTCCAATTCCGAAGTGTGTCATTCGGCTGATCTGATAGTCCAAAACGGGTTACGGTATCTTGTTACAGTAACCCAGACGGTGTCGTTCGGAGCGAATGAGAAGCTCGTCGTCCTGCACCGCTTCTCCGACGACTACATCCTGCTCGGTGGCCGCAACCACGTCTACAACGTCTCGGTGCGGACGATGTCCGAGACGGACCGGTACGAGTGGACGGCGAGCGACGAGGCACGCACCAACTGTGCCGCCATCAGCCAGGTACGGTCTCCCGACGTCTTCTGCACGTCTTCAGAATCCACGTGGCTTCCAGAACTCTGTTTCGTGCGAAAACTACATTAGGACGTACTTCGAACTGCCCAACAACACGTTCATTCTCTGCGGAACGCACGGATTGCAGCCGACGTGCGCTGAATTCAGAAGGGGAAGTCAACGTGAGCTCAGATGACGTCGGAATCAGAAGACGTCGCTCCTTCTTCTTCCAGAACCACTTCGTCTGATTGCGGCCGTCGGAATGTCTCCGATCGACGCCGACTCGACGGCGCCGTTCATCCGCTCCAACGAGAACATCATCACGGTGAACGTGGCAGAGCTCTCCTCTTCCGAACCTCTTCTCGTCCGCCGCAACGTCATCAAAATGTGGAAGGGCATCGAGAATGACGTCATTCTGCGTACGCCGCGTGGATTGAGCTCGTTCGAGCAGGCCAACTTCTTGTCGATGCACAAAGTGAACAAGGTATTCAGAAGACGTCGTTGGTGGCTTTCAGAAGACGTCGCCCATTTGCAGGAGGTGTTGTTCTTCTTCTCGGAATCGCCGATGGAGACCGAAGGATGCGGTCTGCATAAAGTGGCGCGCGTGGGACGAGTTTGCGAGGACGATCCCGGCGGCAGGTATCACTTTTTCTCCCTCTCGCACTGTTTCGGAAGAGGAAGCAAACGCGCTCCACTGACAACGCATGGCGGCGGCAATTCAAATGTTGCAGACTGTCCTACTCGAAAGAGTGGAGTTCGTACGCGAAAGCGAGAATCGAGTGTTCGATCGAGGAGCACGACACCGACACCTTCTACTTCAATCAGTTCTCCGGCGTCTCCGAGTCCGGCTCCTCGTTCTACGGCGCTTTTCGCTCACAATTGGCTGGAATCGGCGCGTCGGCCATCTGTAAATACGACAAAAAGTACGTGTCCAAGAGCATTTCGAGCGGATTCAAAGACGCTCCGGACGCCAAAAACACGTGCGCGCGAGCCAATGACATCGAGGAATTGAGCAGATTGCGGCTGAAACCACTCGTCAGACAGAGTGAGTTCCGTAGAGCGCACTTCCTCCCATTCGATCGTTCCCGCAGAGATCACGGCGAACCCGATCTACATCTTCCACGGAAAAGATCGATTCGTGAGCGTGCTGGCACAAGAAGACGTGCGCGATCTCCAGAATCGGCAGTTCGACGTTCTGTACATAGCCACGAATCTCGGCAACATTCTGAAAGTAGTCGTGCAGCGCAATTCGGAATCTCATCTGAATTCCAATGGAACTGGACGTCACGCACTGACGCTGAAAGTGCTTCCCGTCAACTCGAAGATCGTCGAGATGAGCCTCTTCTCCGACGAGTCTCTTGTAGTCGTCACCGATCAGAACGTCGGTTCCCCCTGACGTCTTCCGATTCTCAACGTCTTCAGATTTCAGATTCTGAAGATTCCGACGTCGACGTGTCGGATGGCGGCGAGCTGTGCCGAGTGTCTGGCGACGGGGGACCCGCATTGCGCGTGGGCCGACTCTTCGGAGTGCGTCGACGTCAGGCATTCAGAATACAAGACTGCGAGTCAGGACAGCGGCACGTGTGACGTCACCGCCTTCGAGAACAACAAGCCCGTCGTCTTGGCGCCGCTCAAAAACAGTCAGTTCTCATTGTTCGGGTCCTTTTTTCGGTGCATCGATCCGTGTTTTCAGAAGAGCCGCCTCCGCGAATCACGCCGGTTTGCCTCTGCGAACTGGAGAAAACGAAGAAGCCGTGCGCGACGGAAGTGATTCAGAAGGAGATAATCATCGGATCTGGACAAGGCACGTCTTCCGATCGAATTGCTTCTGAGTCTGGAATTGTTTCAGACTTCTGGAAGTACCTGCTCACCTTCGGTCTCGGTCTCGTCGTCGGCTCGTTCTTCAACTGCTGCTACTATCGGTACCACAGGTAATCTCTCCATTCCGGCCGCCTCCTTCCCACTAACACCCTCACCCAGACGCACGTCTTCTGCACTACTAACGTCTTCTTCCGATGAGCAACTCCTTCCGTGAGCCTCTTCGCCCCGCCCCCTTTTCCATCTTCTCGTTTCAGCCGCGTCAGCCAGAAGACCGCTCCCTCTTCGTCGCGTTCCTCTTCTTCCATGACTCGACCCATCAGCACGCCGACACGTCTTCCGATCGACGCCTTCACGACGTCTTCCATCGCCGACGAGATGTTCTCCTCGACGCTTTCTTCCAACCGATTCAACAGCGTCTCCATGCATTCCTCCATCCGCACTTATTGCTGACTTTCCCTTCTTTCCCCTTTGTTCCCCACGGGTCCTTTCTTCAATTCCTTCGGGTTTTCAAGTTTCTTTTTTGGTTCTTCCTCTCGTCGTTTCATCTTTTCTGCCATTCTTTGAACGTTGAAATACGCAATAAATGAATTCTTGATCTGACGGGAAACATGAGAAACCGAACTCTTCCGTTGTTTGTGAACAACTTTCTGGTCTCTCTTCCTCGTTTTTTTTCGAGTGCAACGACAAACACGGGTTTCTTTTTGCCACCGGATTTCGGTGTTGGAACAATCTTTATAGAAAACCTAGCATGGGTGGGGAGTGGAGGGCCGGGGAAAGAAGAGAATAGACTATATAATGTCAGTCGAGCTACAAGACAGGAGGCGTCCATTCGCTAGCTGACATGCTAAATAGCACTTTCGGGAGGGCTGGGCTGCAACAATCTATATTAGAGTGTTTGGGTGAGAACCCAGAGCGACTAGCGTACATGGGGACTATGGATGGTGGGGGTAAAGGATAAAAAAACGGGAGGGATTAGAAATCTGGTAAAGATAAACCTCTAGTTTGCTATTTGGGGCGGGGAGAACATTTGAAGGAAAGAGTAAAAAAGGCACAAGAATGTTGGGTAAAAATGATAATGAAAACTGAGACCTGATTACTTTCAATTAGTAGAGGTTTTGGTGATTTTTGATTAGAAATCTATGTTGGTGGTGGGGTCAAAGTTTCTTTTGTGGGGTTGGAAAGAAATGAGAAGAGAAGTGTATGTACAATCAAAGATACACAAGGAGAGAGGCGGGGCATGGAGACCTAATAGTGACCATGGTGGCCAAGGTTCTCCTCTGAAGTCCATTTCGTAGTCAGCGATGTCCGGCGCTTCTGCATTGGCGGGTGGACCTTGCGGTTCATCATCACGTTCCTGAAACAGAGATTTGCTACTCCTCGACTCGATGGTGCAACTAACCGTCTCAGATGAGGCGGCAGATTCTCCTGGCTGTTGTTCTGCTTGTTGAAGTCTCCTCCACCAGACATGGCATCCCGGCCGGTCTGCGACAGGCACATCATTGAGCTGCAAAAAAAGTTGAAGTGCGAGGAAGAAAAAATCTAAACTGACCCAGCAACGTTACGATGTTTCAAAAGAACCTTCGTTGGAGTGGTGGATCTTCCACTGTTACGACCGAAACGGGGCTGATGTCTGGCCACGACGTAATCTTCCGGAGTGAGGTCCTGATCGTAGCCTTTCTCGTCAACCATCATGCGCTGCTTAAAATTTTGTATTTGACAGAAAAGAGGGTCACGATCATACGTATGGTGGGATGCTTTGGAATTCCTTATCCGTCGGATGAACGAATTCGCAACGAAGACCGTAGGGACAGAAGCCAGTTCCCCCACGAGCGAAGTTCTTGCAGAGCTTCGTCTTGTATTTGTTGTTCGGGTACCGGACTGGCTGGAAGTGGCATTCATCAGAGATGGGATTCTAGTCATAATCAATTACCACTTCAGCAGTGCGCAATTCCTTGAGTCCGTGAGCGAATTTGCAACGAGATCCCATCTCGCATGGCTTCGTTCCAGACGCATGCATCATGCATAGACGAGTCTTGTAGTTGGATGGTTGATGTGCTTCTCCTTCGTATCCACGACGGTTGTACTTGTCACCGCGCTTAAATTAACGCTTTGAAACTATCAAATCGTACAGAAACAAACTTCGTGGCCATGATGCTCCTTTTCTCCACCGTTGTGATCATCATTGTGATTATCCATGGTGATATTGGAGATCTCTGTGATCGGCACATCATCGTGTTCCATTGCACTGAAATGATGTTATTAGGTGAGAAAGAAGATGGATTATCCGTACCGGTGGTATCTGAATTGAATATGTCTGTTGCGATTCTCGCGCTGCATCGTCTCATACTCAAGGCCCGTCGGCAATGGAGTCGAAGAAGTCAACGGAGCAGCTCGAGGGGCGAGCAATTCCATGGCTTGTGCTTGTCGTTGCTGGGCATTCATTGGAGGAGGCATCTGCGCCATACCGCCCATCTGCTCTGGCATCATCGGGGCACCATTTGGAGGCATCGGGTGGAAGTACACTGGTGCCGCTTGTGGAGCCATCGGACCCATTGCCTGCTGATAGTAGATGAGTGGTGGCTGTCCACCTTGCATCACTGGCTGCTGTTGGGAGCCTTGTTGTGGGGGAGCCATGTAGATGTACGGCTGACCTGAAACTCGTTATTAGAAAAGCAGGAAGCAGAATCCCTACCTGGCATCATCATAGACTGTTGAGGATTAACTGGGCCGTTCGGACCGACAGGAACGTACTGACCACTGGCATCCTGATAGAATGCCTGTGGGCCAGGGTACTGCCCGCCTCCATTTTGCGGAACAAACTGCGGCATCGGTTGCCCACCGGCTGGCATCGGAGCCGCGTAGTAGTACTGCATCTGGGGATCGTAGGAGATCGGTTGTTGCGCATGTTGGGGTTGGCTCGTCGGTGGCTGCGTTTTGGTTTGAGCCGCCGGAGAAGCGACGCTCCCAGATGAAACACTGCTGGACGCTGCTTGCATTCTCTGTCTGGAAGCGAGGAGATAGGGAACGACCAGCAATGGATAAGAAGAAATGGAAAATCAACGACATTATTTGAAAACCAACACTACGGGGAAAAACAGGGCCCAAAAATTTGAGAAAACCGTTCGGAACAAAACGATCGAGGCAACGCGAAAGAATGACAAATGCCGAAAAAAATCGAGAAGAAACGACGGGTTCGATTGCTTTTCGCGGGGAAAAATTGCCGCCGGCGCACGCTAAAAGGTCAAAATTAGGTGAAGTCCATCTACCTGCTACCGTAATCGAGCGTGTCGAGACCCGCGGAACGAAGAAGTTCCTGCGCCTTTGAAGTATCAAAATACTTGAAATTTTTTTTCAAATTTTCGATAAATTTCAGTTTTTCGTGTTTTTTTTCGAACAGGAATTAGTTTTTATAATTTAAACGAAAAAAATTCCTTTGACTTCACAGTAGTGTTTCTACTGTATAAATTTTAGGCAGATTATAATGGCATATTGTGTTTTTAGGCCCCGAGATGGTCGTTTCCGCAGAAGTGATCAGAAGTCAGCAAGTATTCCACGTGGCATGGGTGCTCGGCACAGGAGATATGCACAGGAAACTAACTCGAAAAGAAATTCTTGGCCAAAATCTATCTGACATTTGGTTCGTTTCTTTTTCGCGAAGAGGCTTTCAACACAGTTTTACAGCGATTCCATCATCGAACTTGTTCCCGAGAAAGGCGTCGGATCCTCAAAAAAAGCCGGATTATACATTCTAGCAATGCTCACCCACGGAACAGTTCTGATCCACCGGGTTCAAGTGGACTTCCTGCAAAGTAAGAGAGAATGAAAAGATCAGAAGATCAGTGATTGTTTTCAGAAGACGTGGAGAAACTGAAAGAGATCGTGAGAAGAAAGAGTTTCGTCATTTTGATGGCCGAGAAGTTCGATCGAGAGCTCGAACTGAAAAGCCAGCAGACACATGGAAGAGACGGAAAAATGCGCTCGGAACCAATTCTTTCCATTGAGGATATCGACGACTTGGTGGATTTAGAGAACTTGCAAATGATCAGTGATCAACTTGGAGTCAGTTTCAAATTTGAAAGACATAGTCGGACTGTCACTTTTAGATAAACGTGGACCCGAAGGAAATCACAATGCTCGACGCCCTTCCGAACTTCCAGAGCGACTGGTATCAAAGCGGAGACTTTGCGGCACTCTACGGGTCGGTGGGACAGTTCAGCAGGTGCGGAAAGTGAAAAAAATAGACGGATCACAGATTTTATTTTCCAGTGAGAAAGAGAACCGAGCCATGTATTCCACTTTCGTCGAGGGCCATGCTTCAGATGATCGAAGAGGAGACATCGTGCCGTTCGTTGAAGATATTCAGACAAGGCCTAAGGATTTGTCTGGATCGAAATCTTTGAAAAGACGTTCCTCCTTCGTGGCTGCAGAAGAAGCATCGTTACGAACCGATTTCGAGAAGTCAACAGTTCAAGACAAGCAGGTCGTCGAGGAGGTTCCGAAGGAGAGAGAACCTGAAGAAAGCTTCCAACAGGAAGAAAATTTCCAGTTTGCTCAGTGTCCTCTCATTACTACACTGGCTCAGGAGACGCAGGAAGCTCGCCCCGCTTTCCGATTCGAAGACCTCGATTTCGAGAACACTCCAGTCCATCAGAAAGATAAAGTGTCTGCCCTCCAGGATAATGTGACCCCTCTTTTACCCGAACAGGACGTCACCATCCCTCTCTTCCCTCCTGTTTCCGATGTCGTCAATCTTACGGATCTTGAACCTCCTGCGAAAAAACAAAGATTAGAAAATGGAGAGGAAAACGAGGATTCTGAGGTGGAGAGAGCTCGCAGAAGAGGTTCTTCTCGACCAGTGACTCCAGTGAACCAAACGAATCTCACTAACCTCACGAATCTCAACGCGACGGGGCTTCCTGCCGAGAGCCTGGTTCTCGACATCGATTCTCAAATTCACCAAGCGCCGCCACAGAGGAAAAGATTCAGAAGAAACCTTCCTCCGATCTATGGTGACGATCTGGAGATCGACGTCGCTGTTCAGAAGACGTTGCTCGCTGATTGGTCGTCGTTGGTTAGAAAGAAAGAAGATGTCATGCCGAAGATCCTATCGAAGAACGAACAGATCATTGCTGAAATGCTTGATCCGGCTCCACTGTTCACCTTTCGACGAAGTAAGTGAAAAGAGAAGATTGTATGTATGAGCATGAGCAATGTGTTTTTTTTCAGAAATGGGAGCTGAGTTCCGAGAGATGTTCCGATCGGCAAGATACAATCCCGAAGTGGGTACCGGTGTGAGTTCTGACGAAGACGAATCGGACGAGGAGGAAGAGCAGAGGACGATGGAGCAAGAAAAGTTCGCTCAGAAGTGTCTTCTCTCCTCGCCGGCCCGCATCCCTGAAGAGCAACGTCCGCTCCAAATCGAGGAGATCGAGTTCGAAATGCCGTTCCGACCCCAGGAACGCGAACTAGAACCACTTAAATACGCGGTGAAGTGTCTTTTAGCTACACCCGAAAAACGTCTGCAAGAGGAAATTGCTAAGGAACTGGACCTTGAACCGCTGCCGATGAACAACATCGAATTGATGGACTTTTCGCATCAACAGCAGACTATGCCGCACAACGAGAACATTGGAATGACTGCGGCAACTAACGAAACCCCACTGGAAGCCTTAAGAAGACGTCAGAAGAGTAGCTTGGGCGTGAGAGGAGTCACAAGTGAGTTTTGGTACAGGACTCTAGGGGAGGGATCTACGCGGCGCGCGTAGATCTTGCAGGTAATTTATTCCCGCCAATTCTCCGCATAACCTCATCACTATCTACTCTCATATGGTCTTAATAAACCCATAAACAAGATCATAACCGGTTATTTTCAGCCGACGAGCTGGAAGAAGGCGACGGATACAGAGAAAAAGCGTTGGAAAGGGAGAGACAGATGCGTATCGCGATGGACGCTCCCGAAGACGAAGAGCTGTTTGTCTTCTCGTCAGGACCGCTTCTGCTCCACAATCGTCGTCAGATCCATCGTGATCTTCTCGCAAAAGCAGAAGAAGCTTATCCGGAGTGGATGGACTTCAATAAGTTCACTGCCAAGTACTCGAGAAAGGAGGCAACGACGTCTTTCGAAGGACTTCTGCTCGGTCTGAAAAATCTGAAAGTGCGCGTCAAGCAGGAAGAGCCGTTCGGAACAATTCTCGTGCAGCACGTCATCCGAGAAGAAGAATGAGAAGATCTTAGAATATCACTGTAATATACAATCCTTTTGTTTCTTTTTGTTTTCCCTTTGTTGTTACGCCCCTAAGGGCAATTTTTTCTGTTGCATTCACCCCGGACTCTACCATTACCCCTGTATTATTTATTGCTTCACAATCCGGACTAGTGAAATCGATTTATTAATTTGTTTCAACAACAAAAACAACAAAGAAAAATCACAAATTTTTACAATATTTCAGAATCCCGTAACAAGAAAATGGATTGACTGGTGCAGACGTCTAGAGCTCATCGGCGCGCGGGATGAGCTTCTCGAGAGTGATGTCGAAGTAGAGGCGGGCCTTTCCGGGGATCGCCGGGGCCCTTCCGTTGTCTCCGTATCCGTAGTCGGACGGAATGACGACCTGACGACGTTCTCCCTCGCACATGCCGGTCATGGCGATGTCCATTCCCTTGATGACCTCGTTGTTGGCGAGTCGGAAGATGAACGGCGCGTTGCGCGAGAACGACGAGTCGACGAAGGTGCCGTCCTCGAGGTGCAGCACGTACTGCTGGTGGATCGTGTCGCCGGCCTTCGACTTCTTGCACTTGTCCTCGTCGATCTTGTGCGTCTGCTCGATCTGGATGCCCTCTTCGGTCGTCCACTTCTCGCCGGGCACCGCGCGGAACAGGTCGACGAGCTGCACGGTGTAGTAGAGCGTCTGGTCCTCCTTGATGCTGTCACGCTCGCGTCCCTTCGCTCCGAAGCCCAGGTTGCCCGGGATGACGACCTTTCGCTTCTCGCCGACGCACATTCCGGTCATCGCGCGCTCCATTCCCGGGATGACTTGTCCCTTGCCGAGCGTGAACGTGTATCTGAAAAGACGTCGTTGCTCTCAGGGGAGAAGACGTCTCCGGAACTCACGGCTTCTTGTTGAAGTTGGAGCCGATCTCCTTGCCGTCCTTGTCGCTCAACTTGTACCACTGGTCGAGCACGTCTCCTTCCTGCGACTTCTTCGTGCACTTCTCCGCCTTGATCGGCCGGATGATCTTGATCTCGAGACCGTCGTCGTCCTTCCACTGCAGCTTCTGCTCTTCAGCCGAGCACGGGACGGCGACGAGTGCCACGAGGCAGACAAGAATGACGTGCATTCTGTAATATTCTGAAGTACAAGAAGGGAGGGAAGGAGAAAGAAGAGCGAATGTTTATGAAAAGGAAGGAAGAGCATCTGGCGAGTAGTAATGTAAAGAAAGGGCGGCTGTGGAGTGTGTAACAGCTGCCACGTCATCCTTTCTCACACACACACACACACACACACAAACATTCGTACGACGAATGCCACGTGGATCGCCAATAACCTAGTTCCTTCTGAAGACGTAGCACTTCCTGAATGAGTGGGAACGAGAAGAAGAATAACGATGGAACAGGATCTTCCACTCCCGCACGAAGAAAAAGAGGAAGAAGAAGAAGAAGTGGTGTCCTCCACAGGCGGCGGTCATTAGTGGCCAGCAGCAGCAGCAGCAGCCGCTTCCTCCGATCCGCCGATGCGCTGTAACTTTCTCCGTCGGGCGTCTCCGCGTTTCGCGCGCTCTCTCGCTTTGCAGTCCGGACACTTGTGGTCATCGGACGACGGATCTCGAGACGCGAGACGGCGAAGAAAAGGATATAACTGGGTTAGGAACACGCGAGGCCTCGCCCCGCCGAATCGATTACTTTATGCATTAATACAACGGATCGAGTTAACAGCAGTCAAGTGGAGGCGTAGGCGGTGTACGGTACGTTGTTGCCGGGACGTCGTCGCTGGCAGAAGAACTTGACGACGAAGACGGCGATTCCGATGATGAGGAAGGCGACGACGAGGCCGACTGGAAGGATCAGAGGATCAGAACAGTGAGAGAGAGAGGAAGAACTCACTGAAGAAGGACCATCCGGCGAAGGACGGAGCACGTGGCTTCCCTCTCGGAGTCGTCGTCGTCGGAGCTCGCGGAGCCACGGAGCTGCTCACGGGAGCCACGGACGACCCGCTTCTGGTGGTCTTCGTCGAGTTGTCCTCGTCGTACTGCTCCTCGATCGTCACTTTTCCGTCTGAAGCATCCGTATTGTTGCCGACGCCATCGTCGGAAAGAAGCCGTTCGGCCGAGTTTGTCTGAAACACCTTTCCGTGCTGAAACAGAAGACGTTCCCAGGAATCCTCACGTCATCTGCTTCTGAACTGACGAGAAAGAGTGCGAAAATGAAGAGAAACGGGAGAGAAACGGGCCACATGGCGGGATGTTTTGTGTTGAAATGGCTCGAAAAAGAGCATCGGATCTCACGGAAACAAGGTGTGCAAACATTGGAAAATGAGCTGGCAAAGTCATACTTTCTCTTCTTTATTTGGTGGAAAGGCGGGGGGAGATCGACTGGGGATATGGGAGAGAGAGACAGTGGCGAACGGAGAGACGCAGAGACGTGGGAGGTAGATCGGATTCTGACGGCGAGGCTAGCACATCCAGCTGTGTGGCACCCATTGCGTCTCGTACCGAAGTGTCTCCAGGGCGTCCACTAGTCTGAAAATGAAATATTTCAGAGGAGCGGTGAAGGAAGAAGACGTACCTCTTGAAAGTGACGTCAATGTTTCTGTTGACCAGTGTCAGATGGATCTTCGCCTTGCACTCCTTCCCGATCTTCGCACTTTCGTCGCAGATCGACTGCAGCTGCAGATCTGTCCGGTGTGTCCTCCGGACCGCCTCGAGCTGCTGGAACTCCTCGATCGGCGGCGGCACGATGTGCACGACGAACGGCATGAACTCGGCGTTGTAGAGGTAGTTGACGCTCTGCGGAGCCGCGTCGAGCACGCACATCCGTCCGCTGCGGATCTCGGTGCGGACGGCGTCGGCCGACGTTCCGTAGAGCTGGTGGTCGAGCTCTCCCCACTCGACCATGCCGCCGTCTCGGATGCGTTGGTACATGTCCTCTTTGCGCACGAACTGGTACTCGCGACCCTCGATCTCTCCGGGACGTTGGGCACGAGAAGTCACTGAAGAAGGGGGAGGAATTGAGAATGAAAGAACAGAAGAAGGGGGGACTAACATGGGACGACAGTTGAGAAGTAGTGCGGAGCGAGTCGGAGGAGCATCGACTTGATGTCCCTTCGGCCGGTTCCCACGGCACCCAGCAAAACGAGCGTCCGCCTTCCGAACGGACACAGCATCGACACCTTCTCCATGGTCAACGACGTCGGAAGATAGCCGACCTGGCTCAGATCGCCCAGTTTCCTCGCCTGCATCCACTTGTCGTCCTTGCTCAACACTTGCACCACGTCTCCTTCCGACACTTCCAAATCGAGCCACAGACACGGACGGTCGACGTCTTCGCGCGAGCTGTAGCCGTCCTGAACGCGGAAGAAGTTGGGCGGAGCACAGTAAATGGCGGCCGGTTCGAGAGTCAGCTCGACGCGACCCTTTAGATTCTCGATGTCGGCTCGGAAGAAGACGTCCTTGCCGTCGACGTGCGTGATGACGTCGCCCGGCTTCAGATCGTAGTTCGCCTTCTCGTTGATCTTCGTCACGACGAGATGTCCTCCGTGCTTCTCCACCTCCACCTGCGACAGTTGTCCGGCGTCAATGGTGGCCTGTCTCGACTGGTACTGCGGCAGCAGAATCGCCGACTGGTGGATCGGCGCGTACGAATGGTTCCGGTTTGCCGACGATCGGAGGATCGGGGTCATCGTCGGAGACGGTCCGTCGAGTGCGAGCGCGTGGAACGTCTTCGTGGTGAGCACGCGTTCGGTGACGATCGTCCGCTTCTTGATGCCCGTCTTCGCGTCCACCTCGACCTTCTCCTCGATCTCCACTTGCTCGAACTTTTCCTTGCCGTCCTTTGAATTCGAGGAGTTGCTCTGGAAATTGGCTCCGTTTGGGGGCTCTCTCTCTTCTCACGTACCTTATTACTCTCCTCGTCCGGCTCCTTTTCCTTTCCATTCTTCCTCTCGATATTCTCGATTTTCTCGAGCAGCACGTGAAGACAACGCGACAAATTGTCGGCATTCGACCTCAATTGAGCCAATTCGTCCTCTTCGCTCATATTTCTCTCTCGCTCTGAAAGTTTCGGGGAATTCTTGCTGAAAAGAAGTGAGACGCGGGAAACGGTGTGAAAACGAGGCATGGAACAAGGTGGGCACAGGGAGCGAATCGCGTTGAAAAGCATACAAAAAGAGCGCAAACAAGCGAAAAGAACAACTCGACGACTACGCAATTCGAGGCTTAGAGCATTACCACCCGAGCATACAACGAACTATTGCCAGACGGATGGCCGAGAAAACCGAAGAGGCTGGTTTCTAGTCCCTCCTTTTCGAGAAACAATTGCATTTCCAGCAGAAATGCACACTCTTTCGTCCAGTTCCCATGAAGGGAAGTCTCGCCGTCTCTTTTTTTCTCCAGTAAGATGACCCCTGAGAGATCGGATTAGCCGCCGCGTGTTTCGAAGGAAAGAAACTGAAGAGAAACGGGAGCCCACATACACTCACAAACATGCGAATTCATGTGCTGCTCGCCGAGCAACGACTACTGAATTGGAGAGCTCGAAGAGGGAGAGAGAGAGAGGGAGAGTGAGTGAGCCGACGGAGAATCGATGCGGAGTCGTGCGGAGAGGGAGAGAAACGGGCGAAGAAGCCGTGAATATGTGCAGTGGAGATGGCTTATTACGGGTTGAACCACCTGGGTTACGGTAGACACTAGGAACCTCTTGGATGTTCCTTTAAGAGGGAAAAGGTGTCATTAGCGAGGGTTTCGAGGCAAATGAAGTCTTCCTCCGCTTTCCGAATTCGCCGGAACACAGACAATGACAGGTGACCGTGAAGGTCTCGTCCCGAATTGTTTATAAACACGACCTCGAAGTGGAGGCAGAGTGCATGTGTAATCCGAGGGACCGCCCGTCCCGGAGAGAGAGAGAGACAATGATTAATTGTTCGTTGCGGCTAGAGCCACTTCTCCGCCTCCTTCTTATTCTTATTCTCCGGAACAACGACATCTGCATTGAAAACGAGTGCGGAAAGGGGTTGGACGAATTCGAAGAAGAACGGAGAGCAGATGGTGTGCTCGTTTATACGATGGGAGACCGATAATGGGTCGCCGATTATCGAGGAAATCCTTGAATCGAAATGGGACGGCTGCAAATAAGGGGGCCGTTCTTGGTTGATAATTACCCACATTTGTTGACTCAAACACTTGATAATCGTTCTCTCACCCCTCTTTTTTACACTTTCACACCAACAGATAATGGGATCTCATGGGAATGACTTGGGTTTTGACGAGCCTATGAATCTGGAATGGACATCATTGGACTGGAACTCCTTCTTCGGTAGATGACAGCTTCCGTTGAGAAGATGTGGAGCTTCTCGTCGCGTTTTTGAGGGAACTGGTGCTTGTTATGGGCCTAGAAGGCTTGGTGAAGTTTCAGATTCCGTTGCTGATTTTCCTGCATTCTTTTGTCATTTTCTCATTATTCTTGGGCTCAGCGCTTCTACAGACTGTTTTTCTGAATTGTCGTAAAGTCGCACGCATCGTAGGTGCACACATCGAAATTGACGACAGGGCGCAGAAAGTCATCATTTTTGAAGCAGCCCCAGTGCTTTCCATTTTTCACCTTCTTTTTCGTTTTCAAGGCTTTCTTGTTTTACAATTTCTTTTATTGAGTTAAATTCAGAAGCAAGATGGCTGGTATGCACTTCTTGGTCGGAATCTCTACAGACAACTATGTCATTCTGGCCGCCGACAAGGCCACTTTCGCGTATGGAGCCATTTTGGCTGATACTGGTTAGTTTTCAGATTCATTTGAGCTTCTGAAAAAACGCCTACTATTTCAGAAAACGATAAGGAGTACCGACTCGGCAAGAAGTTGACGATGATGTGCATCGGAGAAGAAGGAGATGTCGCGCAATTCGGTGACTGGACCAAGAGAAACCTTGCTCTCTATTCGGTCCGAAACGGTTACGAGGTCTCGCCAGCGTGCGCCTATCACTTCGTGCGTCGCAGCATCGCTGACGGACTGCGTTCTCAGGATCACTACACCGTCGACACACTCATCGGAGGATACGATGACAAGGAAGAGAAGGCGTTCCTCGGATCCGTCGACTTCTACGCCAATGGACTGGCCCGGCAGCCGTATCTGTTCCGTGGCTTCTGCGGACGCTTCTGCTATGCCATCATGGATCGCGAGTACAAGAAGACGATGACAGAGGCCGAGGGACTCGCCCTCATGAACAAGTGCATCGGAGAGGCGAAGAAGCGTTTCGTGGCCAACATTCCTGGCTACAAGGTCGTCGTCATTGACAAGAACGGCTACCGCAAACTCGACGACGTCATCTTCTAAACTATTATTTTTCTCGTCGGCCCGATTCCAGAATAATCTCGGTTATTACTCTCCCCTCCCACCATCTGAATTTCCCCCCATCCGTTCATCTTTTACACCCTTTTTCTTGATCGGTTTTAATTTATTGACATATTCGAATGTATTTTCAAGATCAATTCGTTTATTCTAGCGTTTCTACAATCGCTTATCATTCAGACGACTTGTTTGAGCAATTGCTTTCGACGATCCTCAATGAGCAGCACGCCTCGTTGCTCTGCCGCATGCTTCATAGACAAAAGAGCTTCTCTTGTTTTCTTGGCGTCATCGGGTCTTGACGCAAATTCCGACGACGATTTCTTGTCTCCTTTCGAGTAGATCTCATTCAGCGCCTTTTTGTATTCGTTAAGAATGCGTCCTTTCGCATCGCTGGCCATCTTCTCTCGTCGTTCTTTGCTCATTGGAGGCACATTCACATACAGAACAGCTCCCTCCTGCTGAGGAGTCACGTTGAGGGTCGACTTCTGAGAAGAAGGCGTCACGGAAGTGGAAGGAGTTCAATCTGACCTGAATGGCCAGTTTGGCCGCTTTGATGGCGGTTGGATTGTCCTGGAAGTTGATCATGACCATCAATGGCGATTTGAGAGTGACTCGGGCCACCAGAGACAACGGCTTCTCCTTCCCATTCTCCAGCTTCACCATCACATCTTCATACTGACGGATGTCGACCTGAAAAAAAGACTATTCGATTCGAATATCGATCGGTTCCGCTCACTTTGAGGGAAAAATGTCGGGTGAGCTCCTCTACGAGAAGTCCTTCGACCCTTTGGATCTCCTTCAACGTCTCCGTCACGACTACATTGTCTTCCAGATTCGAGAACACTGCTGGAGCTCCCTGAATAGCGGGGTAAGACGTCTCTGTCGTCGAGTTTCGAACCTTTTTCTTGTTATCCGCCTTCTTCTTCGCGTGTACAAGTGTCGACGTCGAGAGCTGATGTCGATTCTGGAGCAAAAATGCTCGCGGAGCCTTCTGAACCAACTGTACGACTGCTAGACGAAGCATCTGACCGAGTTTGAGCGTTTATTTCTATTTTGAAACAGATAAAATTGAAAAAAATGGGGGAAGGACTAGAAAAAGAGTGGCAAAGGAAAGTTAGGCCGCCGAGCAGAAAAATCAAGAGTGACGGAGCAGATAGACGGTAGAATCGCCGTCGTCGTCGCTGAAATCTCTGCGATGCGTGCTAGAAGACGTTGCGACGTATCTTCTGATCGTCTCGCTGAAAAAAGAGGAAGGAACTGCAAGTGATTGACATGATCAGTGATAAGAGAGAAAACGAGTTCCCGGGCAGATCCCCTTTGACGAAACCGCGCTCCATTGCAAAAACAAACCTGGAGAATCCGGTCGGCATCACAAGCTGATCGTGTCTGAAACAAACGGAAGCGGTAAGTGGACGGAAAGTGGCGGAAAGATTGACGTACTTGACGGCCAGATCGAACGATTCGGCGTACTCTTCAGCTGAGAATTCTTCGGCGGAAAACGATGTAATGTTGAGAATGACAGGGGATTCAAAGTGCTAAAAGTGGAAAAGTTCGTTATCTACGCACCCACTTCTCACCTGAACAAACGCCTTCTTCGGGTGGGAGGTGTTGATGGAGACGAGGAAGTAGATGAGTGACGGCAGAATCAGAAGCAGCGAAATGTAGACCTTCGTCTTCGTCTCCATGTTCTCCGAGCAGTATTTGTTGCAGAAGGCGTCGACACGGCCGGCTCTCGGCTCGGGAATCTCGATGGAAAGAGGCTCGAGAGCTCGCGGCACGGGCTCCGCGGCTGTCGGTTGCACACTTTCAGTCATCATTTCGCGCGTGCACCAATCGAAACGAGACGGGAAAAATAAGAAAAATAAGAAGAAGAAGAAGAAAAGGACGACGGCGACGATGAAGAAGAGAAATTCGTCGTTTCGATTGCATTCTTTGTGGGAATCGGAAAGAAAAAAGTTCGGAGACGGAATGGGGTAGTTTGCGAATTTCGATTCGCAAGTTATTCGACTGGAATTCGGCGGTTTTCATTTTATTTGACTTGAAACGCTAGCGACGACGAGGGTCCGTTTACACAAATGACGTGGAAGGAAAAGGACAGAGGAAGGAAGAGGTGGGATTCTAGGTATTAAATGAATTCAGATGAGATTTGTTTTCGAAGGTTTCGGAAGGCAGGAAACTGTTGGAAGAGAGACGGCGACACGAGAGAAAAGAAGACGTTTCAGAGAGGTTGCGACTGCAGCCACGTGGATCTCTGCGTGATTTTCGGAGACGTACTCGGTCTGAAATTCGGCGAAAACGGAGCTTCGTAGGCTTGATGTTGGATTTCGTACCTCACAGAGATGGGTTTCGCGGCGAAGACGGTTTTCGAGTTCAATTTGGGAGAGCGTATTTTGCACGGCTGCGCGTAGTGCTGACTCTGTTTCACTTCGATCGGAAGCGCCCTCCGGACGGGCGGCGAGCGAGCCGGCGAGAACCGAACCGGCGCTGCTCTCTGCTGCTCCGAAGGGGAGACGTAGACGACGTTGGCACGGAACATCGCGTCCGCCTTCTCTTTGTTCCTCCGCACCACCTCCGCCTTCAGAGGAGTCTTGTACTCTTCGTTGATGCTCAGTTGACTGAGACTGCTCGGAAGGTGGTGCTGGAATGACGGCTCGATACTCGAGTGACGCTTCGACGATTGATTTATGACGGTGAACGCTGAGCGGCGCTGCAAGATCGGAACGTTCCCGAGGATCGGAGGAGGCACGGAACTCACGTCTTTGCTCAAATCAATCGGGGGTCTCGGCGGCTTTTCGAATCTGAAATTGAAGTTCAGCAGTTGGAACTCGGCATTCGAGACTCACAGATATTCAGTGGTGGATGTAGTCGTGTCGAACATGCTCTTCGGACGAATTCTTTGCGGCGACGTCTTCCAGGCGCCTCGGTGACAGCTTCTGGAAGTGATGACGGGCGGCGCGAACGGAGCCGACGTCTTCTCGGGCATGACGTGCGAGACGCTGTGCGTGGACTCGAGCGACAGCTTCCGAAACGTCGAATAATTCATGGTCGACGACGAGTTTCTGCAACAATTTTCAGCTCATCCCTTTCACTTTCGTCTCGAGCGTCGTACTCGTAAATGTTCGAGTGTCGACTCGATTTGAAGTCTTCTGGAGTGGAACTTCGCGTCGAACTAAGCGTATTCTGGGAAGACACTCCAGAATCGACGGACTGAAGCGAGAATCTGTCGAGGAACACGTCGCGCGTCTTCTTCTCGCGCGTCTGCACATCGTCCAAACTGCCGGGAATCACCGGGAGTCTCGAGCGGAGGTTCTGCAATTCAGAAGACGTGCTTCCCGGCATTCAGCGACGAGCTCACCTGAATCAGAAGCGTGTGCTTTGCTCGAAGCGCGTCCAGCTCCTGCATTCCACTGCGACACGCCTCGTATCGATTGCGAAGACGATCGTCGGGCTTCATCGTCGGTTTCGAGGGTCCGGAAAAGCGGTAGTCCTTCTCCGGAGGCGGCGGCGGCGGCGGCGGTGAAGGACCACCACCGATCGGAGCGGTGTCGGACGAGAATCTAACGGGCAGATTCTGAAGAGAACGGTTCTGTAGAAGAAGGAGAGGGGCGGAAGTGTGTACAAGTAGTTAGTCACAAGAACGGAACGACGCCACTTGAGAGAGTGTTTATTCGATCGAAACGGTTGCAATGGGGGCAGATAAGTCGACATTAGCGGAATGAGCAAACTGACATGCTCCGATGAGCACCAGCAGCAGAAGGGGGAGGAGAAGGAGGGGCGGAAAGTGCGAACAGCGGAGACTGTATTGGTACATCCGGAAGAGGGTTCCGTCCCACTGCCTCCCAAGAAATGATCTCATTCGGAAGAGTGAGAACGAGGTCAGACGAATAAAAAACAGAGGTTCCGAAGATACCCGAAAGAGAGAGAGAGAACTGGTAAAGATTTTATGAAGACACGAACAAACGGAAAGAAAATATCGAGAAACGAGGCGGTTTGTAATAAAATAAAGCGCGCGGGGAGGGAGGGAAGAAATACGGGAATATGGAGAATAAAGGCATTTGTGATGATGATAATGGAAACGAGATGATTTCGGGAAGGGGGCCAGCAGCTGATCGGCAACGAAAGGAGAGGAGACGCGCGGCGGCAAGTGAAAGCGACGCCCGCGCGAATACAGGAAGAAGAAGGAGAAGGATCTCTTCAGAGACATTATTCATATTTCGATAATGTTGCCTGATTGTTGCAGGAATGTTGAATGACGACCAGAAATTCGCACATACCAGAAGAGACCCGCCATTTGGCAGATTCCGCGGCCGTCGAAGCCGGTTTCGAAGAATCGAAAAAAACGAGGAAGGATCAACTCGAACACTCCGTTTCGAGGACGGAGGGACTAGAAAACGCAAGAGAGGGGGAACAAGAACGCCTTCATTAGATTTAATTTTATGGGGAAAATAGAGAAAGGCAAAGTAAGTCGACTTGGCTGCTCAGACGCCGGTGCCGCATCCGGACGGGAACAAGGATTGTACCTCAAATCTTGAATAGGAAGGTTGATTCCGGAGACTCAATCCCAGTGACTCACTTTCTTCTCCGACGCCTTCTTCTCGAGAAGCACAGGAGTCGACAGGACGACGGGAGGCGCGGCCGGAGAAGTCGCGCTCTTCGGCTGAAGGGAGACATGAACGGGAACGGACGAGAGCAGGTCTCGCAGTACCTGAGTGATATCCTTGGCCGTCGTCACGTCGTCTGCTCTCTCCGACGGCTTCTGCACCGCCTCCGGTGGCGCGCTGAGCACCGACGAACCGGAGAGCGTGGTGGCGGTCGGAGTGGTCGCCAGCGAGTCCTTCGACGCCGACGAAGCCGACGTGCTGTTCTTCGTCTTCGAAGCGCCGCTCTCTTCGGGAACCGTGAACGAGGCCATCGAATCGGAAGATTCGCTGGTCTTGGGAGGAGCCGACGGAGCAACGGGGGCAGTCAAAGAGACCACCGGAGCTGCGGCAGGTGGAGCAGAAGGCGTTGCAGAAGACGTAGCAGAAGGGGCAGCATTCGGGGGAGGAGCCGAGTGAACCAACTGAGAGGCCGGAGGCAGAGGAGCCGGCGGATGCGTGGAGCCGGAGTGCGGAGCAGTCGACGGTTCGACCGAAGTCTCGTCGTGCTTTTTCGTAGAAGTGTCCGACTTGTGCGAGTGCTCCGACTTGGTCGGCACCTGGCTCTCCTCGGATGTCGAGTCCTTCGAACGTCTCTTCTTCGTCTTCGAAGCGCTTGGCGAGATCGACAGCTTCATCTTCATCGACTTCGAGGGCAGCACGTCCTGATCGTAGCCGGACGAAATCTCGTGTCTCGAGGATCGGTCGTTCCGTTTGCTCGATTTCGAGTTGTTCGGCTGGATGACGATCGATTGGGGCACCGAGTTGTTCTGGAAGACGTCGTCGCTTCTGGGTGTCAGAAGACGTCGCCCACCTGTTTCTTGCGACGTCTCTCGCAGAGGGCGAGACACAGGTTCAGGAGTGCGAACAGGATGACGAACGTCAGCACGATGATGAAGAGAACCTCTCGGGCGCTGATCGAGGCGAGCTTCTCGTTCATTTCCTCCCTGCAACCTCGATTCACTGGATCTTCTCCCGAGGAAAGGCATTCCATCGCTTCCCTTGTCGGAACCATCGCATTCAATTCCACTCACAGCTTCTTTTCGATTTTGTCAGAATCTGTCAGATTCATTGTAGCGGTCATTTCTGAAGGTGAATTCTCCGCACGACTACTATTCACCAACGATTCCGGGGAATAGTCAGCGGTCAGTGATGAGTCGACAAGAAGCATCACTGACATCCATGTGGCAAAGACGACCACGTCGAAATATGATTTGCGTGAAGGTGTTTATTCACATACGGTGGACGCAGTTATTTGACAAATTGTATTAGCAATTACGAGAACTGTAGATACGGGGCACGCGGGATGCAATAGGGATGCAATATTATATGTGTTGGGGTTAGATATGCAATAAGAGTAATTAGAAAAGATCTGGAATCACTTGGAGTTGGCGGGCATCTATGTGCAATCGAATGGCCGGGGGAGGGATGAGTAAGGGGTGAGAAGGGGCCAGGGGGGAAAAGAGAGCGGGAGAGAAAGAAAAAAGAGTTCAGTTGAACGACTCAGTCGGCGGTTTGTTGTGGATCGGAGAGAGCAGAGACGAGGGCGAACGGAGGGCCTCCAGGATCTTCTTTCCGGAGGAGAAACGCTCGAGACGGTTTGAGTTGCGGAAGACGCGCTCCTTGATGCGCTCGAGCCACGAAGAGTACAAGTCCAACTCTCGTTGTTCCAGATGACGCTCACTGAAACAAAACCCGGCTTAGTTGAAAAGAAAACTTGGGGATACAACTAACGTCTGTCCCAGAATGGCAGAGCAGCAGATGTGGATCATCTGCTGGATGACGTAGTTGCCGTACTGATGGAAAAGGAGGATGTCCAGAGCATCGCGGTTCGTCTCTGGGTGAGGGATGTACCCCTCGAAAATCTCCTCCATCATCTCGAACAGCAGACGGTGCGGAGCGAACAAGAACGCCACCTCGACGACGTGCGACGCGTACTTCTCTTGCGACATCGAAAGGAGATTGCGTCTGAAAGCGAACAGTTTTTAAATAAAGAAGGGGGAGAATGACGTACAGGAGGCACTTCTCGATGATGTTGTCGCGGTAGGCCTCCATCGAACCTCCGCACTTGACGACATGCTGGACGACGTAGTTGGCGAACTCGTTGGAGGCGAGCTGTGCGCAGTTACGAGTGATTCCGGCCATTAGCTGCTGGAGAAGCGCGACGCGCTGCTTGTAGCAGTCACCGTTCGGATTCTCCGAAAGCTTCTCGATCGTCGACTGGACCACACGGCATCCGTACTTGTCCTGGCACACAGCAATCAGATTCTCGTCGTTCGAGAAGAAGTCGACGACAAAGTCCCACGAAGAGACAGGAAGAGTCTTGATGATCTTCTGGATGACGTGGTTGCCGTTCTGATCGATGCTGAGGCGGACGAGGTCAGTGTCACGGAGCTCCGCAGCGAGTCGCGAAGCCAGGTGGACGTCCAGCTTCTGAATGGCAAGCTGAATGACGCGGCAGGCGCTTTTGTCGAGACAGAGGGTGTACATGTCGGTAACGAGGTGCTCCATGACGACTTCTTGCTCCTCAGTGTGCGAGCACTCTACAATGCGCTGAACGAAAAAGTTTCCGAACATGTTGCGACACATCGAGAGGAACACCGGACGCTCCTCGACCATCTTCCGGAAAATCTCGTCGTGCACTCCACCGTCCGATTCGGTAGGATACTGCTCTTGGAGGAAACGGCATCCGTTCTTGTCGGCGGCGAATTCGAAGAGAGCCTCATTGGCGAGCACGTCCTGAAGGGTCACCGACTCGGCGACTCCTCCTTGAGCATCAGTTGCCCAAACCGGGAGAGTGCTCTTCATCGACGAGTTGCGCCCGCTCGAGTTGAAAGAATTCGAGAAGCCAGTGTTCGACGAGGCGAACGTGTCATCAAGATCGACGAGACGAAGACGGACGTTGTCGATATGAAATGGATCGCGAGCCGATCGACGAGAGGCCGAGTGAGGAGTCGAAGTGCGCCAGTTGCCGAACTGGAACGATATGTGAAGCTCAAACAGGGGATGACTCAAAACTAACTCTGTAGGATGTCGAAGAGGGCTTCGGAGGAGCCGACGGGCAGTTAGGGTTGATCGGCTGTCCCCCATTCTTCGCTGGAGTCCAGGAGGAATAACTGTTGAAGCATCCTCCGTAGGTGACAGTCGCCGAGTCGTTAAGAGCCTGGGCAGTCGCCGGACTCTCGTAGAAGCGCCCGTTGATCATGTTATTCGGCGCCGGCGAGGCAGTTTTATCGTGGAACTGCTGGCTCATTTTTCTTTCTGAAAAGGCGAGAAGAATGAAAGAAGAGAAAAATGGAGAACAGCCCCATTCTTAATGAGCAAAATGAATGAATGAATGGAATCGAGGAGAGCAGATGCCTGCCGATTGTTTCGGTGCTCTCGTCAAACTAGAAACGATTCTCACCTTTTACAGAGACGGGACTACTAACCGCTGCGGCGAAGAACAACCATACTGTTCAAGAAATCAGGTTCAAACTAGAGCGAAAACAATTGAAAAAATTGGCGCCCGCGCCGGTAGATCTTGAAGGCGCGTGCACTTTTTCTTAGCCGGGTCTTTCAACGATTACGGTTTATGGTAGTTTTTTTTTCGTTTAGAATTCCGATTGTGTTCCGACTTTGAAAAAAAACCTGAAAAGGACAAGAGCACAGAGGTTTGAAAATAGAATTCTTCATTCAATAAATAAGTGCAGCGTGGATTTCGGAGAAAGAGACAAAGTTATTTGGGTTATGAGTAAGTAGGAGGAGTGTGGGTTGAGTTCAAAATAAAGCGGAAAAATCGGAACGGACAAACGTAGGAGATTCGAAAAAGAAGCGTTTCCCAAGGGGGAGAATTAAAGACGTTATGACAGTTTGAGAGACGAGACGCGGGAAGAAGAAGCGAAGCCAGGGGAGTAGAGGTTAGTACGGCGGCGTGTTGTTGATGAAAGTCGATTGGATGTGGTTGTTGAGGGGAGCAGTCGGGTAGTCTGGAAATGTTCTCTCTCTCTCTTCGATCGGCGTTGGCGGATGAACTCACAATCAGCGACTGCTCCGGTTCCGTAGCGCGCCGCTTGTGTCACCTCCTCCCATGGTCGCTGCTTCTTGCCGAATCCGCCGTCTCCGTAAGGGGACCTCATCATGTCTCTGTTCGTCTGCTCTAAAAAATCAAGTGACATGAAGCTCGTCGATGGCTGGGAGACGAGAGGCGGCGACGAGCTTTGAGAGAGCGGCGGCGGACTGGGGCCCTGTCCGTCCCCCGGCTGGCCGCCGACGCCCGAAGAAGAACCGCTAACACTCACAGCTACGCTGCCGCCGTTGTGGCTGTATCTGTTTCCCGTCAGCTCGTTGAATATTTCGTCGACAGATCGAATCTCGGCGGCTCGTTGCGGCTGCTCGACAGCCAGCGGCGACTGGGATTGCTGCGATAGCTGCGATTGTCTCGACTGAGTGTCGCGATCGTCGTCGAACGAGTTCGACTGCTCGATGTGGTCGGTCGCGTCTCCGTCGAAGACGTCCGACGGCTCATCTTCGTCCGAGTCGTCGTCCATCTGATGCATCTGATGCGGCTGGTGGATTGGCTGCTGCACGAGAGCCGCAGGCGTGGATCCGGCTTGGCGCGGCACTCCGGACGTTCCGCGTCTTCCGCGACCTCGTCCGCGTCGTTTTCCGCGCGTACCTCTCTTTGCCACGGTCACCGCTCTCGGAGGCGTGATCTGTTGATGTTGATGAAGGATCGGATCGATCATGTTGGGATCCAAGTGGTAGGGACTGAGGTCCCGATGCTCGTGGCCGTTGCTCATTCCGTTGTCCTGGTGGTGCATGTGGACGTCGCTCTTCCGCGGCCTTCCGCCCTTCCGCTTCGGTGGCGCCTCCAGTTCCGCCTGCTCCAACTCGTCATCGATCGCGTAGTTCTTCTTCGCGTTCGGTCTTCTCGGTCTCTCGTAGTCCTCTTCGACGAAGAACGTGCTGCTCGAGAGCAGCGAATTGTGCTGTCTCTTGCGGGAAACTGGCAACTCCGGCATCGACGCCATTGTCTCCATTGGAGCCATTGGAGCCATCGATGCCATTGACGGAGCCATTGAGGGAGCCATCGAGGGAGCCATCGGCATCTGTGGAGGCGGCTGCATCGATTGCATTGCTCTCGCAGGCACTTGGAGTGCTTCGGCCGGTTGCAGTATTGGGGCTAGATCTTGGAGCATCTGCACCGGCTGCTCCTCTTGTGCCGTCTCCTCCGGCTCTGGCGATTCAGCGTCCATCTCGGCTGCGGCGGCGGCGATCGGAAGCGCCGCTTGCATGTCTTTCACGTTCCTCCTCACCAACGCTTTCATGTCTTCGTACTCGCGTTCTTCGGAAGACTCGCGGGACGGCGGCTCCCATCTACCGTTGAAACTCTTTTGTGGAGTGTCTCTTACGTGTACGACAAGCGTCTCAAAGTAACTTAAAAGTGTTTTCGCGTCTTCCGCCGACTTCTGAATGCCCAGATTCCAATTGCGGATTTGGTACGAGATGATGTCGACGGCCTTCGTGATGTGGATGATCGAGTCGAGCGGGAACTGGCCCGTCGAGATCTTTTTCTTCAGCTCGTCAAGATTCTGTAACTTGGTGTGAAAGAGTGGAGAAGCGGGAACAGGAAACGATTACATCGCTGAACTGGTCCGTTAGTTGGTTTATCTGAGTGATAGCTCCGCCGCGGAGCAGGTCGAGCAGCTTCTCGGCGGTTCCCAGACGCGTCTCGATGTACTCGGTGGCGATGGGCGTGTCCCAGAGACGCTGGAACAAGAGAGATTAGGAGCGAGCGGGAGGTGGGCGTGCTCACGTGGACGATGTCTATGCTCATAATGTTGTGCTGCACATGATCTCGCTGGGAGCACGGTATACACATGAGCTCGCCGATCGGACGTCTAATGAAGTCGGTGGCCTCCTCGAACTGTGTTCCTTCCGACCATCCACTGCACGTTCTACAGATCGTCATGCTGAAAATGGAAGGAAGTGGTGCTGCCTGGAGAGCAATGGTCTCTCTCACTCGTTTTCCTTGCACAATCCCCGGCATATACAGCATCGGTATTTGAGCGGCACGCGCTTCATCGCCTGCTCCTTGCCGAAGACGATTCCGAGCAAGTCGTGACTCACTGGCGCCGTGCTGTCGTTCTTGTTCTGGTTGCAAACCATGCAGCACTGTGGGCCCGTCGAGAGCCGCGTGGAGCACATGCACTGCTCGCAGACATTGTGGCCGCACGTGAGCACGTGCGGTTTAAGATTGTCGGTGTCTGGAAGGATGTGGTCGTTGTTGAAGACGTTTCGAATGTCTTCCACTCACCGAACGGTCTTCCGCATTCTCCGCAATGCAGAAACTTCCGCGAGATGCGGATGAAAGTCGAGTGCTCTGTGTTCATGTATGCTCTTCTTCTTCTGGAAAGAATTCGTATTCGGTGGCGGACGGAAAAGTGGCGACGGAGGGAACGAAGAAGAGAATGAGAGAATGGGAGAAGGGGAGAGAGAGACGCGTCCGCCTCGGAAGGAAGGAGGCGAATGGATTGACCGAGATGTGCGAAGTCTCGGGAGGTGAGCGCGGAGAAGACAGGCAGAGAGCACGAAAAGGGAAGATGCGTAGGCGGGGAGAGCGGTCGGAGGGGCGAGAGAAGCGAGGGGGGAAACGACGCGGACACGGACTGGGAGGTGGTGGTCGGGCGAGGAGATGCGCCCCGCTCTCTTTCTCTTTCGATACGCACAGAGGGGTCACCCGGCCGCGCGACGCAGACCGTCAGACACTCACACTCGCACACAACCGAGTCGAGGAGGCAAGGACAGAAGAAGGCTGCTGCTGCTGCTGCTGCACGCTGACTGACTGACTCACGCTCGCGCGCGCACTCTCGCTCTCTCGTTCGTCTCCAGAAGAGAAAGAAAAACGAACGGCGGTCGTCGTCGTCGTCGTCGGGGCAGGCACTTCAGGGAAAACAAACTACTCAAGAAGAGCGAGGAAACCGATTACTGTAGACGCTTTCGTTCAGTTGTTTTCTGCGGAAACGAATCGAAAAACGAAAACGAGAAGAACGCGCGGAGAGAAGCAGATGTGTTGCCATGGGGGGCGACCTTGAAGGCGTAAGACAAGGGACGACGAGCGAGCGGACGGAGAGACTAATTACACAATGGAGAAGGGAAAGACACACTCGGCGGTCAGGAGGCGAAGAAGTCGTCTCCACGACGGGGTTACGAGTCCGGAAGTGTCCTTTTCCACTCCGCGACGCAATTATAATATCTCCCCCCCCCACATCCGACCACATTCAAGCACACTTAGCACAGCCTTCACTCAGAAGCGAAAAGTGCGACTGGAAATAATGAGACCAGTGGAGAAGAGCGATGAGATCACATTTCTTCAAATGGGTGACGTGGCAGCAGAAGCCGCTTTCCGAAAAGGTTCCGAAGAGAAGAACTTCTTCTGTGAGGCGGAAAAAAATGCATCTCGAGAGGAGAGGCCGGGCGAAAAAAGAGCTAGACGCGTGACGTCATCTGACGACTACTTCTTCTTCTTCTCCTTCTTCTCCTCGCACTATTAATCGGGGGGTCTTCTTCTTCTTTTTCTTCTCCTCAGCCATCCCTCGTACTACTTCCCGAGATGTGATTTATCCTCCGACGACGTCTCCTTCTTCCCTTTCTTTTTCTTCACTCGCCGGCAAACAACACACCAATTGGTGCGACGAAGGGAGCCGTCGGAGAAGAGAAAAGATAACGAACGAGCGAGCGAGAGAGTGGGAGGAGTGAAGAGACGCAGAGAACGGCGAGATAAGAACAAGAGTTGTCATGGAGAAGTGGATTATAGCTGTCTGGTCGGGAGACGAGAACGTCGCCAACCATCGGAGCCATCAGAAGACGTCAAAAGCGAGAGAACATGTTTGCGACATTGATAGTAGAAGAGAAAACTTTGGAAACGAGGACAATTCGAAAGGGAAAACAGAGCGAAGAAGAGATGGAATGCGATGAAAAACGGAGAAGAAGGAAGATGGGGGGATGTCCCGGTGCCCCTCCTCTTCCCCCGCCCTAATCGATAAGGCGAGGACCTAGACGAAGAGGGGGGAGAAGAAGCCGTGCGCGCCAAGAGCAGCTCGCATGCACCCGTCATCAACGGGAGGCAGCAGGAAGAGGAGAGACGCGGAAGGGGCGTGGTTTTTATAATGAGACAGGAAGAGCAGACGATTTGTCATTTCATCTTTTATTAAACGAAAATCTTTTGATGTTGGAGGAACTGGTACACAAGCGATTTTAATACTTGAATAAAACAAATGTAAAACTTCGAAATTTATGGAACTTCATGTTTTTAACGCCGTTGGCGGCGTCTGCCCGGCGGTCGTCCTCTCCCCCTGCGAACCACGGCCGGCGCGGCGTTGTCTTCGTTGTTGTTATCGCGGTTCCTCAAAGGATACTCTCTCCGTATGGCTCCTCCACCTTCCTGCCGAGCTCTTAGACGTCGCGCCACGGGCTCTTCATTGAGTTGTACAGCCGGATCGGGGGCGGCTCGTGCTTGTTCCGCTACGTTATCGACCCCAACAACATCAATTTCTTCTTCTGGCTCCGCAACCAAAGGTCCCATTTGCATTTCAATTCCATCGACTCGGAGGAAGCCGTCATCTCCAACTGCTTCCGGAGCTACGCCGGCAAATAGATTGCGGATTCTGCGAACATCTTCGAGTATAGCGCCTCCCAGTTCATTAATATTTTCAATTATTGGACCTTCTTCTTCCCTGGCTGGTTGCTCAGCCTCCGCCCTGGCGGCAGGTCTTTCTACAATGCGAACTTCGATTCCTTGCGCATTCCACACGTTGTTGAGCCCGTTCCGAATGATCGGTACGATTTCGTCGAAGCGTCTTTGAGCAGCCAACTCGATGTTCCGTTGACGAGCCTCCTCATCGTTTCCGGCGACGTCCTCAATTCTCAGATGCAAACGGAAATTTCCGTTTCGTCCAATGCGGAGCACGTCGTCTGCGTCGTTTCCGCCGGCAGCTTCGCCAGTAGTGCGCACGTTGGGAATAATGGGGGTACGTGCTGAGGCAACTATGCCGTAGTCTTTTATGTAGGCTGTTTGCTTCTGAATGTCGAAACAAATTGAAATCGAGAGAATCGGCGTTGATTACCGCAAAATTAGTGTTAACTTTGTGGTAGTAGCCGGAGGCGTCAAGAACTGTTTTCAGAACATCGTCAAGTTTCTTGTTTAAATTCGAGACCATGCTGAACCCGCTTTGAGACACCGGTCGTGAGCTCAACCTCACGACAGTTCGGTCTAACTTCTGCAACAAATTACTTTTCAAATAGACACCGAAACGCTCCCCCTTACGGCTGTGAGCTCCTTCAACTGCTCTTGTGTGTTTTGGAGCGCGAGATGCGCGAACTCTGCCTTCCTCTTTATCAATTTTGTTACGTTCATCATATTGATTATCGTGACCCGCGTATCCCATGCAAGCTGCACAGAGGCGATCGGCTTAACATCGTGATCTGCGTGGTTCGCATCGACACAACCCAAACAGAACAGTTGGTTTTTAGGTCGACCCTTCAAAAAGGAGGTGATACGGTTTCAGCGAAAACGAAGAAGATAGAAGCACCAACCATGAAATCCAAGAGATGGCTGCGATCATCGGTACAGTTGCATTGAGTAAGCCTGAGAAAAAAGTTGGCGTTTTCGTTAAAATGGGATTTTTACTCATTCTCCGGTATTTCCTGGGTACAATCTCTGCATTTGATCATCGAAGGAATGGGTACCTCTTCCACACCGGCTTCCCGATTTTGCAGATTCTCCGTCATTCTCTCGAATAACGATGCCATCTGATATGCCTTAGGGAAGTTGAGCCGGTCTCTTCCCCGCCGACAGCTATGCAGTGATCTGCACACTGGACACATCATGCTTTGTGGTAGGCGTGGCCCGATAACGCCCGTCAAGCACCGATGGCAAATTGCGTGTCCACAGGGAGTTATCATCGGACATCTGTCGGTAGAATCTGCAAAAGACTTCATTCTGCTGCCACGAGAGAAATCAGGCCCGATTCAACATAGTTCCTAGGCGACTGGCGGTTTAGTCTGAAAGCATCAAAACGTACTGTATATTTCCCGGCAAACTGGGCAAGAGGCCAAGTCTCCAATGTCGAGATTCCCAAATGCTAAATCGAAATCTGCCATTTGGGGCCTGGAACAGTACATTATTCTTGCAGCTCGACAGAAACGAATTAATTCTCAATGTTCGAGGGAGATATTGATGAAAGCGAAAATCAATAATTGAACATAAAAAAATCTCTCGAAATCCCGATTGCCAAATTTTATGATTGTTTTAACAAAAAAGTCGATAAAGAACTCGCTGAAGCAGCGAATGTAATAGAAAAAGTGGAATGTCGACCGATGGCGGGAAATGAAGGATGTTACCAAAAAAGATGGGAGAAGAAACGTACAGAAAACTACCAGGAACCAAGAAGGAGTTACGGGGTACAGTTTAAAACGGTGATAATTAATATTATTATATGGGTTCAACGAAAGTGTTCGTGTGGCAAACAAATGGACGGAACAGAAGTACATAGTTGGGAGAATGTCGGACATGTTTAGATAAACAGCTGTTTGAATGAATATTTTGGTTTGAGAACCGTAGAAGGAGAGTACATGAAGAATAAAGAAGTGGAGATCACTCGAGGCGGCCTCGCTTGACGGCTGGCTCGTCCGGAACTGGCGATTGGTTGCGACGATTAACTGCTCAAATTAGAAAATAATGATTAGACTAGAGACCTTCTTGCATACCTCTCAGAACTGGCCCAGGTTCTTCTGGTGCTTCCTCTTGTTCCATTACCACTGGCTGCGGAACTACAGGCTCTTCGCGAGCTTCTTCCGCTGCTGGAACCTCCGCGAGTTGCGCTGGTTGCGCTGGTTCTGCTTGTTCGATTGGTTCGGCCTGCTGTTGTTCAATCGGAGCTTCCGCGACATCAACGGGATTCTCATTCACTGCGGGAACTTCCGGAACAACCGGAACTTCCGGAACAACCGGAGCTTCCGGAACAACCGGAGCTTCCGGAACAACCGGAGCTTCCGGAACAACTGCTTGACCTGCAGCATCCGGCGGTCCTTGCAACATTCGATTTCGTCTCTCGTTGTGTCTTTGAATCCATTCCTGTTCCAGAACAAGAAGCGCAGCATGGAAGTCTTCGACTTGTTGCGGCAAAATTTCGTTGAAGTCTGGTACGAAGGGAGGAACAAGTCCCATGAGAAGAGGCGGCATCGCAATCGGTTCCAGTACTGGTCGGCCGGCTAGTGCGGCTTCTGCATGAGCCTCGTTTCTGACGATTTCCACCAGCCTATCAGCTCGTACGACGATATCGTCGCGCAAATGAACCAAGGGATCAGCTCCTTCAGGCACTGGAAGAAGTGGCAGCGGCCCGTCGAACTGCTGGTCGACCCATACGGCACGAGCGGCACGACGGCGGCGACGAACCATTCTGGCGGCCTGTTGATAAAATAAACGATGATTTCGTCGAAGATCTATATTTACCTCTCTATGCAGATCATTTCCATTTCCAAGAAAGCCAACTATCTGATCTCTGCGACGACGGAAGCCGCCCAGTTCGAAACCAATGTCTCTACCGAAAGCAATATCGATGAAGGGGTCCTCAAGTCCCATTCCGAAAGGATCATCGTTCTCTCTCATTCCTTGCAGCGCATCAATCGCGTTTTGAATCGCTGGTATATCGGCCAGAGCAGGATTGGCCATCATCGCTTCTTGAAGATCGGCGCGGATTCTGCGTACTTCTCTTCCTTCAGCCCCTCTTCGACGACGAAGGAAACCAAAGTCGCGTTGTGGCGGAGGCGGTAAGGCATCCCGTGGTCGAGCTGCCGCGGCAGGACGTCCGGCTCTCCATCGAAGGCCCTCAGCACCTGCGGGTGGTACAGGATTTCCAGCCAACACCACATTGATTGCTTCAGCATTTTGAACAAGGTCTTCCAGTGGTGCGAGTATGGCGCCGACCGGATTTTGCAATGGGAACGCCTCCGGGAAGGCATCACGTGCACGCCATGGAGCATCAACGGCAGGTGCAACGGGTGCGGCAGGAGGTGCTGCCGCGCCTCCTCTTCTTGCCTCAACAGCGGCAAGAAGAGCGCGAGCCACTTGATCATGTTGACCGAAAGCACGACGAGCAACCGCAGGAACAAATGCACCACCAACGGCTGCAGGGGGAGCTGGAACGGCAGGCGGGACGTTGACAGCAACCGGGACGTTGATAGCGATCGGCGGAACCTCCGCTTCCGGTGCGTTTTCAGCAGGCACAACAGCAGCGGGAGCATTGTCGATAGCAGGAACAGCGGGAGCATTCTCGATGGCAGGAACAGCAGGAGCAGCTACAAGAGCATTCTCAGCAGCATCATTAAAAGCTCCCGCCATATCGGCGCCAGCTTGAAGAGCAGCAACAGCAGCATCCACAGCCGCAAGCCCGGCCCGAACATTATCAGGAGCATTGGCATTGAGGGCTATTGGTACAGCTGGTGGACGAGGACGGCGTCGGAAACGAGGAAGTTCGTTCGCAGGTGCTGGGTACGGTTCTCCAAGGGCAGCGAGCTCGGCGTGACGTTCAGGTGCCATAATGTCTTGTTGCAGGCGAACAGCTTCGTTCAGAGCTCGACTATAAGCTTTGAGACAGTCTTGAAGCGTTGTGGTCTCGTCTGATGGCTCCCGTTTGATCTCCTTGACGACACCGTTGTTATCAGTTGCCGAGACGATCGGACGGAGACAGTCAGTCCCGAATGTCCGATAGTAACGCGCCTGAAATTGTTCAGTTTGTACGGACAAGTACACTTGGGTTTACATACTTTCGACATGATACTAAAATGATTGAGAACTGATCCGAGCTTTGTGAATACTTTGCTTGAACTCATAGCAGTGGTGTTGAAGCGACTAAGATACTCATAAATGTCTGGATGTCCGGCTTCTTGACGGATGTTGTGCATGGCATTCACCATTCTCTGAAACGAAATGCTCGAATATGAGTAAGCGATCAAGTAATCCAACTTTTCGGTGATCAAGAATCTCGGTCCTTGTGAGATCCATCAAGAGAAGCAGATCGTCCGCGTGTTTCAGAGACTTCTTCAGCACTTTTTCGGAATCTATAACCTTCGAATTGGCTTCATACATTGCAGCGACCTTCTCGAATGAAATGTAGTTGTCACGAGAGTGATTGGTATCAATACATTCACGGCAGATCAGCTTAGCTTTGTTGCGCTTCTGGAATACAATGTGAGGTGAAGAAAACATTGAGTCAACATACAATCTTATCAACGTTTCCTATCGAACGGATAGCATAGCCAGATTCCATTAGTAATGTCAACTGCGTGCCAAAATGGACGGTCTTGCACTCGCTACAAGGCGACATGTCGTGCTCTGGAGTAGACATTTTGGTTTCTTCCATTCGTTGCTCCAGCATCGCAAGAAGACCGAAGTTCGTTGAAACCTTTGCCGGGTCAGTGGAAGCGCACTTTGTCGTCCCGCGACATGTCGGACAAGAGATACTGCCGTTCGAATAGATGGTACGGTTTTTGAAAAGACCGCCGACGCAAGCAAGACAGAACGTATGCCCGCAGAGGAAGATTTTCGGAAGGCGAGTTTTCGTATCTGAAAGAGCAACTTTGAATAGAAAATCAGCAAGACCAACTAACTGTACGGATCGTAGCAGATCATGCAAGTGACTCCTCTCATTTCGGCTCCGCTCGCTGTGAGTGGCACTTCGTCAGCTTCGTCCTTCGGAGGAGCCGCTGCCGCAATTCTTTCCAGCCTCTCGCACACTTCCGCTGCTCTCTGTTCCATTTCTTGAGCGAGCTGGTTGGCTGCCTCCGGAATGACAATCTGGTTCGGCACCGGTTCCTCACGGGCTGCCGGTAGTGGACCAACCGGATTTACAAGAATTTCGCCGACTGGACCATCTATTTCCATCAGATTAGCAGCCGGATCATCAGCGTTCGCAGCAACTGCACCAACTCTCTCGACTTCCATTCCTGGATCGCCTTCCACTTCTGCCAATATAGCTTCTATATTGTCACCAACACCGCCAACAATTTCGTCGAGTTCTCGAATCATCTGCTCTTCCATTTCGGCCATATTTCTTCCCCACAGAGGCTCCTGATCCTCTTCTGCCACTAAAAAAAGAACGAGGTGAGATTTCGGAAAATGAAACAAAAGGTGAGGAGGAAGTGAGGAGCGCGCAACGGAGAAAACTCGAAGAAATAGAAAACGAGCGCTCGCCCGCCACAGCGAACAGGGAGCGTGCGCCCGTTGCAATAGAAACCGCGCGCCACTTGCAAAAGTGGGCGGAGCCTCCTGCGCCACGGCGCCATCCGTCGTGAAAGTGCGAGTGCGATGGGGGGAGATCGACAGAGTGCGGAAAGAACAGAAGTGCACTCACTCGCACGCATAATTTCTTGCCATCTGTCCAATTCTGCTCGAAACTCACCATCCAAGTCCATCGGATCCATGATTATCCGTTGAACGAGAGGTGTTGGTTCTGGAAACTGATTGAAAACAGCTGCAGTGGATAAAGAAAACATTGGAGTGAGAGAGTGAAAAGAATGCATGGATCCGAACCAAATTATAAGAATAATTGAAAAACAACTGATCAAGATAATGTGTTCATTAGGGTAAAACGTCTGTGAGAGAAAAGTGGATAGGCAATATGAATTCCTCTCGAAAATGGGTGAAATCAGTATAAAATGAAAGCAATAAGTAAAAATTAGATCGAGAATGCTGAAAATATAACATTTACTAAGACTTTTAAAAGGAAACAAATAAAATCGGGAGGAGGTGATCGGAAAAACGGCAATCATGAAATCAGTAAGTATTAATATAGATACGGATACAAAAAAAAAACAATTTTCTAATCAACGACATATTGGGAACTACGCTCCTCCCCGGGAACGCTTCGATGTGGTTTGCGGAGACGCTGTTCTTTCAGCCGGACGCCTTTTACCTTGGCGGCGGACTGGTTCCTCTTCATCATCGTCCGATTCCAGTTGAGAAGCATAAGAAAAGTTTAGAGCACGCGCAGCTCGTGGGGCCGGCTCACGAGCTGGAATCGCCTCTCTCGCATTACTGGCAGCACGGGAAGCAGTCGAACCTCGCGGGCGGCCACGTCCTCTGACGGGCGGCGCAGCCGATTCCTGTGGGCTTCTTTGTCCGACGCGGCGAGCACTGAGAGCAACTCGGCCGGGAGGACGTCCTCGTCCACGGCGCGGAGGCTCTTCTACTTCCTCATCTTGAGACGAATAGTTGGGCGTTGTAGTAAGACGCCGAACATGAGCCCGAGGAGAAGAGCGTCGTCGTCGTCTAGGGCGCGGCGGGTCTTCTTCCTCCTCATCTTCAGACGAAGGGTTGGGTGTTGTAGTAAGAAGACGAACATGTCGTCGTCTTCGTCGTCCACGGCGCCTCGGCCTTCCTCCTTCGTCCTCATTTTCAGAAGTAGTAAGAAGCCGAACAGGAGCCGGAGAAGGAGATCCATTGGCTCTAGCACGATCCTGTTGTTGAAGTCTAGCCAGGTCTTGCTCGTCCCGATCCTCTTGATTAGCTGCGACTCGATCAACATGTTCAGCCACGGCAGCCACAGCGTTCTCAGCGTCGTTGCCGACGTCCACTTCTTCATCTTCATCTTCGCGCTCTTCTACCGGAGGGAAAGCAGGTAGAGGAGGAGGAGGTGCACCATCTTCCATGTTATCAACGAGACGCTCAGGCTCCTCAACAGCGACCGCATCAAGTTCCGCATTGTTGTCGGCGTTCTCTTCAAGATTGACAAGAGGGTCGCCTCCAAACATCACCTCGAATACATCAATTTCAAAATCGTCGTCGTCACTCTCCTCTCCGCTGAGCAGGTTCACTTCCTCCCGGCCCTCGGCCTGTTGTCCGCCTTCATCGATCGCGACGATATCATTTACCTCTTCCTGGCGGTCACCACCGTTATCTATGGGTTGAGCTGCATCTTCACCATGAAGTATTCTGTGTAAGTCTTCTTCTGCCTCGTTCATATCTACATCCAAAAGTCGATTTACTCGAGCTCTCCAGTTTTCGATCACCGCTCTTCCACGCTCTGGTAGTGCTCGAAAAGGGTCGTTCTCTGCCTCGCGGGCTAATTGTCTACGATGTAAGAAGCCTTCGGCAACAAGTCTGAGGTTCATCAGGCGTCTCTCTACTTCGCGGTGGTCGTGGATGTCAAAAGGAGCCAGAAGATTGTTATCAACGTTGTCCGCCGGCAGAACTGGCCGCTGATCTTGCTGTGGTGCGTCCACGTTGGCATTCCCATTCGCGTCTTGGCGGCGCATGTTGATTCCGTCCAGGTTGAGACGATTGACAGCATTCGGTTCAGGTACCGGGTTCGCGTTTTGATCCGGCACAACGACCTCGTTTCTAACGACGACGCGCAGAACTTCGATATCGTCGTCGTCTCCCCGAATGGCGGGATTCAGCCGTCTGTCTATTGCCACCTTGTGCTGCAGGAGCATCGCGTGCAGGAAGACACCCGGCGTGATAAGAGTCAGAACCCCTTCCAGCACCGTCCTCACTCTTTGATACTGCTCGTCTCGAAACACACCCGTCTCGTACGGCCATTCGAAGAAGTACGGTTTGATGTCCATTTGATCGCCGATGAACTGGAGAATGATGTTGCCGGTGGTCTCGTGCATCTCCGGAATGGTCCCGTTGAAGATGTGGAACGGCAGAGAGAAGAAGAGCTGTATTCTGCCCACCATCGGCGGCCTCCGCTCCATGGTCTGGAATGCACTCGCGGCAAACTGGACGGCTTGAAGACGAGCAGCGGCAAACTGCTCGAATGTCTGACGACGTTCGTGGAAGCGGAGCAAGTATTGGAACCTTTCCTTCTCTTCTACGGTCGATCGCAAACAGAACTGGTTCACTTTTTCTAGGTCCCAGGCGGATATTGGCGGTAGAAGTCGTCCAAAGCGCACGTTTTGAGAAGGTGCTCGATGGCCGCCGACCGCGTTGTTAGCTTGTCCGAGCGGCGCGATCGCTTGCCTTCGTGTAGGGTTGCCTCCACAGTGAATCGCGAAGAGCTCCGCTAATACCTCCCGATAGTTGTCGTTTTCGTCGGGCACCACTCCAGAAGGTCCCTCTCTGAACAGGCGTTCGCCGAGCATCGCGAATTGCGGTGCTTCCGGTCGGAACATCTTTTCCGCGTTGTCCTTGATCATCTCCACGTACTTCTTCGAGTCTTCAGCAGCCATGATGAAGTTCTGCATCACGCTTCTGATGTTGGAACTACCGGCGTTCAATCCAGCTTGACGAACCGTCTCAAAAAGACGCTGTAAAGGACGCACGTTAGCTGAGGTTTGCCGGGTTCGGAGGTGTGGACGTACCCATTTGAACGATTTCACTTGGTTGGACAATTGCACGAACGTTACTTCGAGTTTATCGTATCGCTTCCCTTCTTCGTTCGCGCAAGCCATGAACTTTGCAAACTGGGCCCGGTATTTCCATCGTCCGTTGACATTTTCCTGTGAATCCCATTGGTGACTTCTGTCCGCCGGATGATGCTCTCTAGCGCATTCGAAGCAGATCAGACGACTGACCAGTCTATTCTGAAACAATGAGTGGTAAGGCTCGTCGGAGAAATGCCTAGAGATGCTTACCATGAAGTCTCTGGCCTCACCATCAGTCTCAGTGGCCACCAGATGACAACTATTGCAGAGGGTTAGCTCCTGCTCGCGTGAGATCGTTCTGCATTGGGAACAGTGGTACAAGTTCCCGCTCGATTTCAGAGCCTCCAACGCTTCTAGCATGCGTCGGAGCTCGAAATTGGTTCTGAACGTGTCCTGCGGGCGTTGCGTATGGAGTGGACTTTGGACTCGACACGTCGGACAACTAACGCATCCGGCCTCCAAAACGAGAGGATTGAGAAGTTGCAAGCAGCACTCTTCGCAGAAGCTGTGGCCACACGGGAACAGCTTCGGAACGCGCATGGTGGAGTCTGCAAACGGCGTCGAGGATGAATTGGGAAGGCTGCGGAGGGACACCTACGGAAAGTTTCTAAGCACACAGTGCAAAAGGGGAAAGACTCTTCGGTAATCACAGTAGGAGGAGCTGGCGCGGGATCCCCGTCTTCGCCGATAACGTCCGTGTTCTCGGCCATGGTTACCTGGAAAATGAGAGAATGCGGAAGCGAATACGATAGAAATCGATAGGGAGTGAGAGCGAATTTGAGAGAGAGAGAGTCGCGGCCCCCAGCTCTCCTTCTAATCTATCTCTGTTCCTCCTCACTTCTCTCAAATGGCTGTACACGTCTGTGTGTTTGTGAGTGAGTGAGTGCGTGAGCGGTGTGAGCGAGTCAGCCACACTTGGCTTGACGAAACATTATCGATTCACAGTAAAATGCGCAAGAGAAGGCGTACGAAGCTGGGCGCCGGTGTCCGCCCAGAGCGGGCAGAGGAGCGCACTACGCCCGAAAACAACGGCGAGAAGAACGAGCAGAGGGACTGGGCGATGGCGAGGCCAGCGAGATGGGAGAGGGTGACGCGCGAGACGGAGGAAGAGAGAGAGAGTGATGCTGACGGAGACGAAGCGGTTGCAGGTCATGAGAAGGGGCGGGGCCAACGGGCGGATTTTGGTGGAGAGAGGGCGATCAATGTTCGGAGTGCTCTGTTCTTGCAGACTCCGTCGATGGACACGGCAAGCGGGGAAACTGAGAATGCGCCCGATACTACTGGTTACCATACGAGCGAGAGTGCTCGATAGCGTGGATTCCGAGGAGGGGGCTCGGGTCTCGCAACGATCTCCCACTTCTACGAGACATAATCGATAAGGGCCGGTGAGCGGCCAGAAATGGGCGGGGCTGCAGTGGACACTTCCAGACCCTTTTTTGTTTGATCTTCACCGCCTATGGGCCGAGATTATTTGTTCGCGATCTTTCTCTCAGGAAGAGGTTTCGATCGAGATAACAGAACCGTAACTACGATTTTCTCAGATGTGTTCGTCACAGACGAAACATATAAAACCATTCATTGAAAAGAATATTCAACAAGGTGAATTGCTTAGGCGAAAAATAAGGTTTGAGGGGGGGGGGGGAATGAGATTTTGCAGGTCGAGAATCGAAACGATGTAGGGAAAACACGATAAGGAATGGATTGGATGGTAAAACGAAAGGAGAATCAAGTCAACAATCTGCTGCCATTCAAGAAAGTTGTAAGAGTTTTCGTATAATAATAGGTAGCTGAACACAAATAGTACATTAAAAATTGGTAAAATCTGAGTTTTTACAAGTACAAGTATAGGTTTTATTAGTTTGTTCCGTTTGTCGGAAGGTGTTAATCTTCTCGAGTTATGTGCTACTTGGCATTGCGCCCACGACGAGTTCTCTTCGAGACCGGGCCCTCGGGAGCAGCTGGAGCGGAAGAAGAAGACGCCGCCGAAGAAGTGCTCGGCTCGCACTCTTCGTTCTTCTTCAGCGTGCGCTTCACAGTGGGTTTCGCCATCGTTCCTCCGAACACTTCGGTTCCGTCGGCTTTCTCGCCGGTTCTTCTCAGCTGCAGACTGACCTTCCCGTCGACTTCAGCGGCTTGCAGCTCGAAAGTGTCCGCAATATCTGCCTCCTCGACCTTCGACGGCGGTCCCGACAGCTTCAGACCCGATTGTCCGGCTGGAACCTCCGTGACCTTCGTGAACTTGCTTCCCTTACTCCTTCCGGTGTCCTGCACGATCCGAGTGCCGATGTTGCCTGTTTCGATGCCGATGGCGTTATCGTTGATGAACTTGACCACTTCAGACGGGGATCCCGTCTTCCCCATGAAGACTATCTGTGTATCGCCGTTTGCCTCCTTGCGAACGAACATTTCCGGGCCCTTCAGTCCTTTCTTCGACCCGACGTGAATTTTCACTTTGTTAGTGCGTGTCATGCGAAACTGGAGACGCTGATCCGGCTTCTTCGACTGCTTCTTTGCTTCGGCCGCCTCCTGCTTTTCCTGCCTTTCCTTCTCTTCCACCATCGCCAGAACTTGGAAGTTTGTGGGGTAAGGACGGTTGGGACCAGAACGAATGGTGTGCTCGCGGCATGTCGGACAACGGATGGCGCACAGTCTGAAAAGCGAGGGAGGTGATTGAAGAGAATCTAACGACTTCTTACAGCGGATCGTCTCCGACTCTCTGAGTGCAATCCTCGCATACTGTGTGTCCGCAGTGCAGCACCTTCGGCTTGCGCGTGTTTGTGTCGAATTGCCGAAGACAGATCCAGCAATTGACGGCGTCACCCAAGGAGAAGTCGAGGATCGTGCTCATGACGTCTACAAGATGAGAATAAGAGAAAGAGGGAGCAAGAGGGCTGCATTGAAAAGAAGAGCGAGAGACGCGAACAGACGTATAATTTACGGGTCTCAGAGCCAGCTTAGTACCATGCGGTGGCGGGCGCTGCGCTGAGTATTCAACGCTTCTTTGTGAGCGAGACGATTATTCTGATTTCTAATGGCGGGGACGAGAGAGTGTCAGGCGGTTGGAGGGGACGGCGAGCGAGAGGACGACTGGTGGCAATTGGGAGCCGAGGGTGTGTTCGCCGTCCACTTGTTTGTTGCGCTATCGATTGGCAGTTGAGATTGTATTATCTAGAGACGAAGAGAGCAGAGACACGTGGGAAGATGCGCTGTGGCGTGCTCGGTCGAACACCACGGGCCACTGTTATTCGATAAAAAACCGCCTGGTTGGGACGAGGTAGAGGCGACCGCTGACCTCTGATGTAATCTGATCGGGGGTCCCCTTTCGCTCTCTCTCTCGTCTTCTGCTGTACAGTTTCTCTCACAACTTCAGGCGATCAATCGCTTGACTGATTTTCTCGAAAGTTCAAAACAGATTACTCGAAAATGTTTGATCTACCACAGAGTTTGGTTTTTTTCGTCTCCTGTAAAACCCTCCCCGGGTCATAGTTTTACTGAACGACCAGCGAAACTGGGACGGAAAAACACAGAAACGTGGATTTCAGTGGTTGGAAATGTTCCGAGTTTTGTTTGCTTGTAGAAACTGTTCAAAACAGTTCCTAAGAGAAGAAAGTGAATGATCGAAGGAACGAAAACAGTCAACACATCTGGAACTATCGGGTGTTGGCAAAGAGTGCAATGGGGCGCGTTTGCAGCAGGTCAGGGGGAAGAGGAGAAAACAAGAAAGAGGAGAAAGTGAACGCCCTGGACGGGATGGTTAGAGCGTCGGCCTCGCTAAGTTGATAACATGCTGGTTGCGAAATACGTGGCTGTTAAGCGAATTTTTTATATTATTCATAGCAGAATTATTTCTGGCAATCGTGAAATAGATGTCGACAATTCTGGCAGTGATACTCATTTCGTTTCTATGGACAGGTTACCTGGTTTCGTGTTCGAGCAAGAGCGAGAAGCCGAAGTCGAAGGAGCGAATCCCTAAACGGACTGCTGAAGTGCCGCCAGCAACTGCGTCAGAATAGCAAAATTGTTCATTTGAAGCAAAACGCGGATTTCAGAACAACGACGACTCCTGAGAAGAAGACGACGACCACAGTGACAGTTTCGGCTACTGTTTCAGCAACACATGAGGAGGAGGCGACCAAAGGGAAAGAAATTAAGGAGAAGGAGGGCACTTCTAAGGAGACGAAAGCGTCCCCGCGAAAGCTACCGTCACCGGAACGTCTGAAGACGTCCGAAACAGTGAAACAGAAGGGGGAAAACGACAAAAACGAGAAGGATGCGAAGAGATTTGCTGAGCTGCAGGAGCTTAAAAATGCGGCGAAACAAAAAGAGGACAACGATTTGAATGGAGAAACGGTGGAGAAGAAAAAGAAGACGTCTGCGGAAAAACAGGAACATTCTCAGAATGCCAAGTGTGATGAGGAGCATTCGCCGAGGGAACCTGATGAGGTCGGTCTTTCGAGGAGGAAAGGAGAAAACAAGTATTTCAGGATCGAGTACTTCGTTTTTCGGGAAGAGACAAAAAGAAAAAGTCGATAGAGACGGATTCGACGCAGATGTCGTGAATTGATCTGAAAATGAAGTTTTCTCTGTCACTTTTATTTTTTCAAGAAGTACGGTACGCGAGCCCGCAAACACCACGAATGCAGGCAGCCTACCGTAATCTCAAAACCGCGCAATTTTAAAATCGTTTTGTCATTCTCGAAGGCCGAAAGATTCGCGCGAATTTGCGCATTCTTCGCGCGAAAATCAACAAAACAACTGTTTCTTGAGTTCAAACTAAACGGAAAAAGCTTTTCTCTTCTATTTTCTTGCTGCACGCGCTGGTTCTCTCACACTTAGCTTCAACAACGTTTTTCAGCCATGGCGATGAACAGTGAAGTCATGTTTCGAGAGCAGATAAATGCTATGGTACTCCCTGTGAATCGAGATTTTCAAAAATATACTTATTTTCAGCGCTCCCAGGCGGGAAGGAAACGTGCCACTTCACTGCAAAGCTTCTGCTCTGGAAACAATGGTGACTCGTCGACGGAGAGCATCGATGACTTGTGATACAAAAAACAAAGTGATAAAATTGAAAAATCCATTTTCAGGGAGCTGATGGTGGACTATCCACAGCAGAAAGGAGTCAGTCGTATGCGAACTCGGTTCAACAGCGACACGCACCTCAGCGCGAGCTTCCGCAAGAAAGTGAAGAAACTTGCACAGAAGGACAAAAGATCAAAGCAGCGCATAAACGACGATATTTCATGCGAAGATGAAATCGAAGTGGCTCGTGGAGCTCCGACAACGTATGCGGCTCCGTCGAAACTCCGCAAGTCGAAGGCTCTCGATTGTCTTGTTTCGGAGAAAGTGCAAAAAGAAAGCGCTGACGTTGGCGGAACCGCTGAAATCGATGCGGCAAAAGGGCATTTCAATAATGTTCGCATGAAGGTTTTCGCTGCAAGAACGGCTATGCAAGTCGAGCCTGCGTTAGTCGCGAAGACTAGGAAAGCTCTCGAAACGAAGAACGCTGTCTTGGTATTTCGATCGATCAAACTATTTCACAATTTATGTTGCAGGGAACCCATCAGTCGCCAGGAGCTTTCTCACTGCATGCTGCTTACAAGATTGCTTCAACTCCAGACTCTCGCGTCGGGTCGGTAACGCAGAGCAACAAGAAAGTGACCAAAGAAGCGATGGCAAATCTTATTCGTACCAGTTACGACGACACCGAAATCACTCAAGAGCTTTTGTTTTCGTCGAAGTTCGACACAAAATGGAAAGGCCGCTACACTGACATCTACATTCGTCGTGACGAGAACGGAAAGAAACCTAAGCGCCCGATCAACGGGCAAGGATGGGTGATGCCACTCAAGAGCATCTGCGACAAGTTTGGAATCAATCCGTCCTTCTTCACTGATCATCGTGTCGATCTGCAGTCCGCGAGAGATCAAGTTCTTCTGATGCGTCTTTTGTCCAAAGATCAGACGAGTACCTGGATTTCTGAAATCCACCCGGAAGCTGTTAAGAATACGGCAATGGCTCAGTACTTGCTTCACGATTTGGATTCGTCGACGATGCAGAAAAGAGTGCAAGCGTTCAAAGCAAATGTTTTGGCCGACCGGGATCGTGTTCGTGTCGCCGGGCAGTGTAACCGTTCTCCTATTTCAGTGCTCCAATGGCTCTTCTTTTTCAGTTTACAACAACATTCGCATTGGCAAACGCATGTTCGGAGCAGCTCGGAAAGCCAAGTACATTTCGACGATTATCGGAGGTATGGAACGACGCTTCGAAATCCTCGAGAACTCTGTCAATCACATCCCGTTCACTCATTCCGCATCGGACGCCAATCGAGACAAGTGTCGTAACATGCGCGTCCACTGCAAGGACTCTACTCGAATCTGCCTGGAGTTCCCCAGGCATCAGCACCTTGGCGACTTCATTCATGCGAATCGCATCTCCGGAAAACCGCTCTTCAATGAATTCATCTTGACGCAAGCACCAATGCAGAACACCGTCGATGATTTCTGGCGCATGGTGTGGCAAGAAGAGGTGCCCTACATTGTGATGCTGACTAGTCGCAAGGAGCCCGAAAGATGTGCTCACTACTGGCCGAAAACTCCTTCTGAGCCCGCAATCACCGTCTCGGGCGGGATCCGCGTCGAAAATTACGGCGTGTATCAAGCTCCCGATCCACTTTTCCGCGTCACCCACCTCCGCCTGATCGGCCCGGATCGCGAGGAACGCCATGTGGAGCATTGGCAAGGAGACGTGAATAACTCGTCGAACATGTACTCCCCGCTCAACATCCTTCGTCTTATGCGAAACACTTCGAAACCAGTCGTGATCCATGATCATCTCGGAGTTTCGCGCGCCGCCTGTCTCGTCGCGGCCGAAATCGCAATCTGTAGTCTTCTTCGAGGCCCTACTTACAAGTATCCCGTGCAAAGAGCTGTCCAGTTTCTACGTCAGCGTCGTGCGTTCAGCATCGAGACACCGATGCAGTACATTTTTGTTCATCGACTTGTCGCTTTCTTTTTCCGTGACGTGATCGGAGGAGCGAAGGATCTCGACATGGACTATGACCGTTGGCTACAAGAGCGCTCCGACCGCATGTTCCTCGACGACATCAGCGGCCCAATTCCAGGGTACCGTCTGCTCTCCCCGAAAGCTGATCCCGACCTGGTTCGAATGGTCGGAAGACCTGAGAGACCCAACTATAGACGGTTAGTTGAAAAATGTGGAGCCTTCTTTCTAATTTTTCTAATTCAGCGAGGCCCCGGATTGTGTCGGAGAGATGCCAATCAAAGTGAGCAGCGTTGACGGAATTCTATCGCCTGCAAGGAGCATCTTCGACTTCTAACCTTCACATTCCATTACCACTAACCCTCACTAACCCACTGATTCCTGTGATATTCCCCCTATCCTTCACACTGCCTGCTCGTGATCATTTGTATGTATAGTCGTTTAGAGCATGTCAAATAATGAACAATACTGTGAGTAGACCATTAACCATCAGAAGAAACGGTTTAGTAAACAAATAAAAGCTGCGAAGATACCAGTTAAAACGAAATTCTTCGTTGTAGGTAAAGTAGGAAAAGTACAACGTTTTGAGAGGAGGGACAGTGAATGATTTTGAAAAAAGAAAGTGATAAACAGAAAACAACAAAAGCACAAAGAACCCTGTGAAACGGGTGAGCATATTAGTATAATCAGTGGGGGTTTTTTGAATCGGAAAAGGAATTCAGATGGGATGGCAAGTGAAGAAAAAAAAAGAATCAGAATGGTTATTGACTGCTGTTGGGCAGCAACTCGTGATTCTCGACCGTGTCATTGTAGATTGGAACCATTTCCTGCTCGAACACCGGATTGTTAAACGAGTTTCTCTGAAACGGAAGAGAAGAAGGCGTCAGACTGCGGAGAGCGGTCGCTTACATCCTGAGATCCCACGAGACTAGTTGTTTGGGTCACCATTTCGATGCCGCCTTCATCGATCAGATACGCCGGATTCGAGAAATTATCGGTAGGCGTGCCGTGATTCTGGAGCGGATTGTGACGGAATTGACGGAAAACGGCGAATCTGAAGACGAAGAAGACGTTGAGAGTAAACTGGTTCAGAAGAGGTACCTGCTGGATCGGTTCGCCAGAATGCCGACGACGATGACGACGGTGATGATGACGATGGCGATGACGATGAAGTTCTCTGGAAGCAACGAATTGAGGATAGAAGACGTCGACGGTAAGACTCACTCATCAAGCCGCCGCCTTCTATCCGGTTCAGCTCCTCCCTCGGCACTCGGTACTGGCACTGAATGCCGAAGAAAGCCCTCGTGCACTGGCACCGCGGCACAAATCGGTCATCCAGCGAGCATTTTCCGTCGTGATGGCAGTAGTTGTCGCAGGAGTGTCTCGCGCAGAGGCTGCCTCCGTAGCCGGGCGGACACAGACACATCGGGTGCATCGCGTCGATCGTCTGCGGTTCGATGCACGAGCCGCCGTTCTGGCAGGTAATCGCACGGCAAGACTTGGCAGTGATCTCTCCGCACGTCTCGCCGCCGAGACCCACCGGACACTCGCAGTACACTTGTCCCGAGGGCCGCTTGACACACTTGGAGCCGTTCTCGCACTCGCTGCACTTGACGTCCTGCTCGCAGCGGGCGCCGCGGAAGCCGCGTCTGCACTCGCACTCGTAGTGGGTGCCGTTGATCGTCGTGCACTTGGAGTCGTTCATACAGTACACGTCGCAACCCAACGGCACATCGCACCGCGGGCCCTGGAACCTCGGAGGACACTGGCACGTGCCGGGCCATCCGGGCTTGTCGAGACACGTGCCTCCGTTGTGGCACCAGTCGGGATGCTTGTGACAGATCGGCGCGCAGTCCGCGTTGTAGGCCATCGCATTCTTTCGGCAGTAACACGTGATGGGGTCGAGGAAGGGGCGGACCCCTTCCTCGCACCTGGATCCGTAGGGACACGCGTCCTTGCACGCAAAGTTCTCGCAGTGCAATCCGTTGAATCCCTTCGGGCAGAAGCACGCCGACGTGTTCGTGTAGCGATTTCTGTGACAGAAGCCGCCGTTGAGGCACTGATGATCCGGACAGTTCTCGCATCGGTCGCCGACGTACCCCTCGGGACACTGGCATCGCAGCGCTATTCCGGCCTTTCCCCCGCTGCACGCGCCATTGTTGAAGCAGTGAGAAATGCACGGCAGCGCGTCGATTCGGTGTCGACACTGCGGTCCTTCCCAGCCTTCGTCGCAGACGCACGTGGCATGAGGACGGCAGCTCGGGTGGCCAGAAGGACACGGTGTGATCTCGCATCTGCCACGTGGGCCGCAGACGCCGTCGCAGACATGCGTCGCACAGTCGGTGTTGGTGTAGTTGCCCGCGCAGCGGCACTCGACCTTTTCGAAGAGGCCCTGAATTTTGATGCCACATGTCTCTCCGTTCCAGCATCGTTCCGCGCATTCGTCGATCTGGAAGTGGAATGGGATCTTTGGAAGGGGAAAGGAAAGAAGGAAGAGACTCACTTCACACTGTTGACCGTAGAACCCGCTTTTGCAGATGCACGTCTTCAGCTGCGGATGACAGTGAGCGTTGTTGTAGCAGAAGTAGTCGCCGCATTCTGAAAATGGGAACGGGGGTTTGAAAGGAGCCGTCTGGAGGTGTCACTTACGGATAGCTTCCTGATCTTTCTCTCTGACTGGAAGACACTTTTTCGACGACACTTCGAAGAACCGTCCGGGTCCACAGAGACACTTCGGACGCAGCTCTCCCTTCCTCTCCTTGTCCTCCTCGGGAACACAAACCGTCTCGAGGGGGCAGTAGTTGGAGAGACACGGATTCTTGTCGTGCGTCAACTGGGACACCGTGTGCTTCGCCGGATGGGCGATGCGAAGCGAGATGAAGGGTGAGATCTCCCTCACTCTCTGCCGGTACTTGTTCAACTTTCCGGAGAACTTGTGCATTCTGTACATGTCTCCGCGGTCGTTGATCAGATAAATGAAGCCTCCGAGCAGGTCCATCGCAACGGGCGCTTCTCCCATCTCGAACTTCCGGACGATCCTCCGATCTCTTCCGTCGAACGACACCGTCTCGATTGTCCTTCGGAAGCCGTCGATCCAGTAGACTCTCTCATTCGGTCCGTCCAGCGTCAGTGACTTTGCCTCGAAGATGTTCCGCTCGACGAGCGCCTTGTGTGGCTGGGTGTTCGCCTTGAATGCGCGATCAAGAGGAGATCCGTCGAGACGAGCCGAGAGAATCCGAACGACCGGCGCGGCAGTGCCCCAGAAGATGAGACGTTCCAACGGATCGACTACCAACGAAGTTATGACTCCCGTCGAGTTGACGATCAGAGTCCGCGTCCGCAGGTCATGAGAGCGTGCCACGTAGATGTTCTCTTGCGCATCGAACACCACTCCCGGCACCGGATTGGCCACTTCTGTGAAGTAGAAGTTGCTGTGCATGAAGTCGTAGGCGACGAGCGCCCCCGTGCTCTCGTCCGCTTCCTCTCCCCACGCCTTCTTCACGTCTCCGTCTGACCACTTCTTGATGCGGATGTCGGGTCGCTGATTGTCTCCCGTCACAGTGTACATCAGAGTCGTTCGGAACTTGCCGTACCCAAAGTCGATTCCTCCTGGAACGACTCCGAGTTGGACGTCGAACACCGGCTTCAGTTCGGTCTCCTCCGCAAGCATCATGTGCATCGCTTTTCCGTTCGAAATGAACATCTCGATGGTCCTTGAGCTGGGCTCGCACGCGTTCGCATCGCTTCTCGAGCGGGTGTATCCGGGCGCGCAATGGCAACGGGCGGTCTGATTGTATGCGATCCAGCACTTCTGGGCACACAGTCCGAAGTGGTGGCACTGTCCGCCGCAAGTGTCCTCGTCGGATCCGTCGCCACAGTCGTCCCTTCCGTCGCAACGCAGATCTTCGGACACGCACCGTCCGTTCGTGCATCGGTACTTTCCTCGACACATCGTACCGCAGTGCTCGATCGACTCGTCACTTCCGTCGTTGCAGTCCTTGATTCCGTCGCAGAAGGCGCTCGACAAGTCCACACACTGCCTTCTGTTGTCGCAGCTTCCGATCCGGAAGCAGCTCGCTCGGTGCGTGGCACACATTTCCGGCGACTCGTCCAGTCCGTCCGCGCAATCCCATCGCCCATCGCACACTTTCCACTCTCGGACGCCTTGCGAGCCGCACTGGAACAGCGGGTTGTTCTGGTCTCCGAAGGCGTTGCAGTTGTACTCGTCCCTTCCGCTCTGGCAGTCCACTTTTCCGTCGCAAATCAGCGACTGGTTCAGGTTCAGATGGCAAGTGAGGTCGGGACACTCTTGCTCATCGGATCCGTCAGCACAATCGATGATTCCGTCGCAAGCGAGTCCGCCGCACTTCCGGAAAACCGGTTTGTCCATCATCTGCTTCACAGCACACGCGCGCTCGTCCTCGTCGGAGCCGTCCTTGCACTTGTTGTTCCCGTTGCAAAGATCCTCCGCGTGCACGCAACTGCCGTCGCAGACGATCGCGCACTCTCTCCGACAGCCTCGCTCGTCCGAAGAATCTCGACAGTCGAGCTCTCCGTCGCACTGGTTTTTCTTTGCAATGCACTTGCCGCTGTCGCACCGGAACTCCTCGTGAGTGCACTCTCCCCGTCTGCACGTCTCCGGCTCGTCCTCACCGCCCGGACAGTCCTTCTCGCCGTCGCAGTAGAATTCCTTCGGTACACACATGCTGATCTTTGAGGTGGTCGCGTTGACGCAAGCGTAGGAGATCTTCTCATCGCAGTAGTTGATGTCACAGTCACGCTCGTCGGATCCGTCGCCACAGTCGTCCGTGTGATCGCAGACGGAAGTGAGCGAGATGCACATCTTCTTGTTCTCGCACTTGAACTGCGCTTCGGAGCACTCGAAGTTTTCGCAGAACGTCGGCTCTTCATCGTCGCCGGCAGGACAATCTTTGACGCCGTCGCAAAGTTTCGAAGCGTACAGGCAATGAGCCGTCGCATTCAAAGAGTCGGAAGACGTCGGAGAAGCGGAAGCGCACACGTACTGCCCGGGGTCACAGGGAAACGGCGGACAGACTGCCTTCACGAAGTAGGCCTCGTCCTCTCCGTCGCCACAGTCGTCTTGTCCGTCACACCTCCACCACGGAGCAATGCACTTGTACGTCTTCGAGCAGACAAAGTCATTCGGCTTGCACTCGGAGACACACGATCTTCCTTCCGCCCGAAACCCTTGCGCACACATGCAAGTGAAGTCTTCGGGACCACTGGCGGGGATGCACAGATTGTCGCATCTGGCAGGCTGCGAGCACGGATGTCTCGCCGTCTTGAGGCTTCCCATGCTCTGCAGCGACGGGTGCACGATCTTGAATCCCATCGGCCGGGACAGTTTGTCGTGGAACAACACCTTCCGCTGATCGCCGGTGATCTTGTGAACACGCTCGATCGTGTGATTGTGCCAGTCGCTCCAGTAGACGTAGTCCTCGAAGACGTCCAGCGCGAAGATGTGTCTGACGGCGTTCCGAAGCACCATCCGTCGGTTAGTTCCATCGTATTTGCACGAAGCGATGTAGTCTCGGTTGGCGTCTCCGAAGAAGAGCCGCTGAGCCGGCGCGTCGACCGCCAACGCGTTCGGCCATCGGATGGTTCTGTCCTGCAGGATGACCTGCACTCCAGTTCCGTCCATGTTCATTCGGCCGATATGTGCGTCGGCTCCCCAGTCGGTCCAGAAAAGAAGTGTCTTCAGCGGATCGAGAACGATGGCTCGCGGATCGTTGAGAGGAGATCCCTTGACGAGGATCCGATTGAAGCGGCCTCTCATGTCGCAGACGGCGATCGCATCGTGGCTTCTGTCGGTGTAGTAGATGTTTCTGCCGAGCCAGTCCACAGCGACGCCGTCGATTCCTCTTGTCGGCAGCGACGAGATCACTTTGAACGTGTTCGGCTGGTTGCTCATCGAAGAAACGCCCGGCCGGACGCCCTTCTTTGTGAGATCCGTCCAATAGATCAGATCACTCTTGACGTCGTAATCCACGTACACACCGTTCGTCAGATTCGAAACGAGAGTCGCTTGGGCGTGTCCGTCGATGGTGAAGAGCTTGATGCGATGTCCGTAGACGATGAGAAGCTCCGGATTGATGTTGTCTTCTCGGCGACAGTCCCGTTTGTTCTCCGCCAGAATGTAACCGGGCGCACAGAAGCACTGGTGTCCGATGTCCTGCCGATCGATGCACATGTGGGAGCAGTTGGCTTTCGGACACGACGGCGAGCGCAGACAAGTGACCTGGTCGTACGGGGAGAGGTGGAACCCTTCGTCGCACGAACACGTCTCGAAGCCGGCGCGACGGTGGCAGTTCCACGGCTGTTCGCACGAGTTCCGTGTGGAGGAGCAGTTGCCTTGATTCAGATAACACTGCTCGTCGATGCCCGACATGCAGTCGGTCCGTCCGTCGCACAGCTGCTTCTCTTGCAGACACCCGATCGTTCCGTTCTTCAGCACGCACTGCCATCCGTTCGGACATCCTCTTTTCGGCAGCTCCGACAGGGAGCAGAACTCCACCCACTCGTCGGATCCGTCGATGCAATCGACTCCGTTGTCGCATAGTTTGCTCGAATCGATGCACTGTCCACTGTTGCACATCCACTCGTTCGGCTTGCACTGTCTGTCCAGAGAGGCGCAGTTCTCTTCGTCGAATCCGTCGCTGCAGTCCTTGATGCCGTCGCAGAGGACGGCGGTCAGTTCGCACGCAACCACACATGTCTCGTTGACGCAGTCGGCCGGCACGCTCAGACTCGTCTTCCCGTCGCCGCAGTCCAGCTCGTCCGATCCCAACGACTTGGCGTTATCCATGCAGTCGTCGGTGCCGTCGCACCGCCACACCATCGGAATGCACCTGTGGTTCGTGCACCGGAACGTCGTGTTTCGTTTCGAATCGCACTCCGTCTCGCAGTCCAACTCGTCTTCGCCTGCCGCGCAGTCGTTCGTGCCGTCGCACTGCTGCTCCAACGGAATGCACTTTTTGTTCGAGGTGCAGGTGAACTCGAACGCGTTGCACAGTTTCGCCAAACAGTTGCGCTCGTCGGATCCGTCGGCACAGTCGGGTTGTCCGTCGCACTGCCAGTGCTTCGGCATGCAAGTTCTCGTGGCGAGACACGCGAACTGAGTGGCCGCATTGCACTTCTTCGGAGGCGAGACACTGGCTCCGGCCGCATCGAAGTCGACGAAGCAATCCTTCTCGTCCCAACCGTCGAAGCAGTCGTTCCGTCCGTCGCACTTCCACGAGGGATGGATGCACTGGGAGGTCGTCTCACAGTTGATCAGACCCTTCATTCCGAACTCGTTCAGTTCCGAACAGTTGCGGAACGGACATCCGATCTCGTCGCTCGCATCGTTACAGTCCTGCAAGCGGTCGCAGTGTGCCTTCAGCGGGACACACGCCCCGGAATTGCACCGGAACTCGTTTGCATTGCAAGTGCAGTTGAGCTCATCCGCGTAGTTGGTGCAGTCGTTGACTCGGTTGCACCGCTTCGCCTCCGGAATGCAGAGGCCGTTTCCACAGCTGAAGTAGCCGGGTCGGCAGACTCGATTCGAACAGTAGTTGACGTCTTCGTCGTCGTGGATCTCGCAGTCTGCGTAGCCGTCGCACGTCTCCTCGTACGAGATGCACCTCTCCGAATGCATGCACTTGAACTCGTTCTCCGCGCACTTCTTCCCATCGATGTCTGAAAGCTCTTCTGAGTTATTGAGAAGACTCTGAAACTACAGTACCTCCTGTGCAAGTTCTGTTGTCGGCGTTGAGTCGTCGTTCTCCGTTGCAGGCGCAAGTCGGCTGTCCGTCGGCCCTCAACCTACAGTAATCCTCGCATTTCAGATCGTTCTGGGCGCACGGATCGGAAGTGCAATACTCTCGGTTCTGATCGACGACCACTATTCCGACGGGCACTTCAGTCGCTCTGTTGATCGTTCGGTTCTCGGTTCCGGTGATCTTGTTGATTCCGATCACCGCCCGTCTCACCCAGTCGGTGAAGATGATCTGATCGTCGTAGATGGCCAATTCGAACGGATGAATCGAAGAGATTTCCGAGTTGGAGGTGACCAATTCTCGATGAGATCCATCGAAGTCGCATCGAGACAGCTTGAAGTCCTTTGCGTCCGAAAAGTACAGTTTCTCGTTGTCGAGGTCGATTGCCAATCCCCGAAGATCATGAAGATCCTCTTGGAGGATCAGCTCGCGTCCGAAACCCGAATAGTAGACTCGTTCGATGACAGAACCCGTGATGGCGTTGTTCGTGAAGTAGATGAGCATGCGACAAGGATGCACGACGAGCTGTCTCGGCCGATCTCGGACCGTCAGTGTCAGCACCACCCTCGGCTCGGTGGGATAGGCTTCCAGATTGTTGTCGGCGACGTCGATTCGCCAGATGCTCGACGGATTCGCTCGGATGAAGTAGAGCTCGCGATGCACCTCGTCATATGTGATGCTGGTGACTATTCCGACATCTTCTGCGACCACAACGCATCCAGTTCCGTCGAAGTTGACGGCCGAGATTCGGTATTTGTCGTAGTCGGCAAAGTAGATTCTTCCGCGACCCGCGTCCGCAGCCACTGCTCCGATCTTCGACATGACACAGCTCTCCGAAGTGATGCGACGGCTCGGCGGCGACAGGTCTCCAGGGCGCGGAGAGGCGAATTCAATGGAAAGGAAGCGAGTGAAGGCGATGAAAGAGCGACTTGGAACACAATGTCCGTCGTCTCCGCGCACAGAATGCACGCAGACGCACTGCTTCTGCACTGTTTTCGAATCTTCGGAGGCAGTTGTGATGCACAGATGCTCGCATCCGCCGTTGTTGTTGGAGCACGCGGTGAAGAGGATCGACTTCTTCGCGTCCATCACGTCGAAGTCGCTCACTCTCAGCTTCTGGCGAGGAGAGTTCTTCAAGACGGCGTCCACGACCGAGAAGGTGTCGTCTTTCTGTCGGACACTCCGCACGATGCTGCCTGACATGTTGAACTTGTCGAAGAAGAACAGTTCGTCTCCGTTGATTGCGAACGAAACCTGCTCTCCGAGTCCTTGCGGCTTGAACATGACGACGTTCCTTATCTCGTTCTTCCCTTCGTAATCCACACAATCCACAGCGGATCGATCCGAATCCACGTAGCAGAGACGAGAAGCATCCTCGTCGACAGCGATCGTCGCAATATTCGTCTTCGGAACAATGCATCGAACTGCCGATCCGTCGTAGTTGGAGGCCTTGATGCAGTTTGCACTTGCCCAGAAAAGCATTCCTTTCGGCGGATCGACGGCAATCTCGTAGGGAACCTTCTCCTCATCTTCCACAATCACCGCGTACATCCCTTCCTCGCGTCTGTCCGGATCGATCAGCACGATGACTCCCTTCGAAGACATCGATTCTCTCGCAGACACGAGAAGGTATCCGGTGACTCGGTCCAGCGTCATCGCAGCGATGCGATGCGCGTTCGCGGAGTAGACGAGTCGGGCGAAGGATCCGTTCGTCGCGCACTGCCACACTTCGTTCGAGCGAGTCGCAAGATAAACGAGATCGTTCTTCGCATCCGTCGCGACCCGAACGATCCTCTTCTTGGCCATTGCGTTGTGCAGACTGTGGGCTCGCACCAACTGGTTTGTTCTTCCGCTCTTTGGATCTTTGTACCATCCCACTGATTGCAGACTTCCGTCCTCTGTCACGTAAAAGACTCTCTTGTCCGGAGACCTGCACTGTCCGTTTTCCATGAACGATCCCTGAGTACAGACGCACTCGAAGACGTCAAGAGAACGACTCAGACAGAGTGCTCCGTGGCACTTCTCACACTGCTCGGGCAGCTTTCTCGTCGCCGTCGGGCCGGATTCCACTGTCGCCAGAAAGTACTTCTCCGAGTTGTGCATCGGCAACATTTTGACGGCTCCTCTCTGAATCGCCTTCGTGTCCTTCATCTTCAACCGTCGGACAGTCGTCTGATTCGCGATTCGGATGTACTCTCCGATGAGAATGTCTCCGTTCTTCATGTCCACTGCAATCGCACTCACATTGCCGTCTCCGCCGGGAATCACAATCTCTTGGGCTTTCAGCGTGGTCGGGTTGAACTGAACGACTCTTCCTCGCGAGACCCAGTAGACCTTGGAAGACGTCTGATCGACGACCGGATTGTAAGCCTTATCGAGAAGCGAGACGTCAACCTTCACGGATCTCGGTCTCTCACCGTCGGCACTCATCAGAAACACCGACGCGGGTTTCTCGTCGTCGTCGAACCAGACGAGGTTCTTTGTCGAATTCACGAAGACGATGTCTCTCGGATGTTTCAGCTGGTCAAACATATTCGAATCCAGCAGCACCCTCTTCGCTCTTCCGTCCGCACTGAACACCTCGATCCTTCTGACGCCGTCGTTCGATATCGTCACATAAGTGTTTCCGAGCACCGGATCCACTGCCATTCCACTGATTCCGAAGAAGTCGGTTCCGAACGACATGATCTGATCGTCGGCGGGTCCGGTCAAGTTGACCATCATAATGTAGGCGTTCTTCGCGTCGAGAATCTGCAGTCGGTTGTTGAAGATTCCGACGGCGCGGATGTACTCGAGTTGCTTTCCGGACACGAGTGGGAATGCGTGTGGCTGCGGCGGTTCCGTCGAATAACCCCTGACGACGGTCTTCGTGGCGATGAGAAGTGTCTGGCCGATGTCCTCGCAGACGCCGTCGTCGGTCATCGTCTGCATGTTCGTGCAATGACAGCTCGCCTTCTTCTTCCCGTCCACCAGACACATTCCGTTACACTTGAAGCCGTCGCACGGATTCGTCAACTGCATTTTCTGCTTCGATCGATGCACAATCTTCATCGAGAACGGCTGCGTGGGGACTCGCTCGACGACGGAGACGTTGCCGCCGGTCCACTTGTCCACCTTGCTGATCGTGTTCGTGCGCCAGTCCGAGAAGTAGACGTGTCCTTCGTAGACGTCGACTCCGAAGGCGTGCCCTAGTCGGTCAGAGTCCCGGAACACGATCTGATGATCGCGTCCGTCGTAGGTGATCGTGTGCAGAGAGTCGGATTTCGCGTCGACCCAGTAGACTCGTTTCATGATCGTGTCGAGGGTGATTCCGTTCGGCCAGCCTGCCATCGCGACGTCGGATATCCTCCAGACGGTCATTCGGTTGTTGCCGGCCAGCGTCGACCTCTCGACACGTGGCTTCGAGTCCTGCCAGTCAGTCCAGAACATCAGTCCGTCTTCAACATCGATGGCCAGCGATCTCGGATTGCCCATGTTCTCGTTGATCACAGTGGCTCTCTTCGATCCGTCTTCCGAAACGACCTGAATGGTTCGGAGCGAGCTGTCGATCCAATAGATGTTTCCGGTGATCCAGTCCACAGAGATGCCCTCCGCATTCAAGACTCCGTAAGTGACGACAGCTCTCGGGAACAGGACCGACCTCTGATCGATGAGTCCCGTGTAGATCTTGTCGGAGGAGAGATCCGTCCAGTAGATGACGAACGATCCGTTGCGAAGGTAGCGGTAGTCGACTGCGATTGCGTTGGCGAGCCCCGAAATCAGCGGAGTGCTTCCCGGGAACTTGGACTGAATCATTCGGATCGAGTGCCGATTCGAGTAGATCAGGTACGGCTTCTGCGGGTCTTGGGTGACGCATGAGAATCTGTCGTTTGCCAGTTTGTACCCATCTGCACAGTAGCAGAAGCGGTGTGAACCGTGAGGAGAGCAGTACTGGGAGCACTGACCGTACCGGCACGGATCCTTCTTGGAGCACGTGACGCCGTCATCTTCCAAGTAGTGACTGTCCGGACAAGTGCAAAGGGGTCCGGCGGGCGTCTCGAGGCACTTGTGCGAGCAGCCGGGATCGGAAGTGGTGCAGTTGAGCGAGCACCAAAGTCCCTCGTCGTCGCCTTCCTCGCAGTCCTCTTTCCCGTCGCATACCTGCTTGTCCGTGATGCACATCGCCATCGGACCTTCGCACCTGAACATGTGACTGTTCGCGCAGCGCTGATCGGTCGCGTCGAATCGGATGTTCAGGCAGTGCTTCTCGTCGGAGCCGTCCCCGCAGTCGTCGATTCCATCGCACTCCAGCTGTCGCGAAATGCACTTGTTGCCATTCATGCAGCTCAGATGAGTGGTGCTGTTGCACATCGAGGGCGGACAAGACAGTTCGTCCTCTCCGGTGAAGCAGTCGGGAACGCCGTCGCACAGCTGGAAACTTCGCAGACACTTGCCGTCGGCACACGCGAACTGGTGCATCTTGCTGCACGTGTCCGGCTGATCCTCTTTGCAGAACTCTTCCGACTCGTCGCTTCCGTCCTCGCAATCGGCCACTCCGTCGCATCGGAAGATCATGTCGATGCACGGCGAATCGCCGTCGGAGCATCGGAACTGCCGTCCCTTGAGACAATCTTCGTGCTCGCAATGCGCCTCGTCCAGTCCGTCCAGACACTGTTTCACTCCGTCGCACACTTGGTTCACCTTGATGCACAGCCCGGTTCCGCACCTGAACTCGTTCGGATCGCACATCCTTTCTTTCGGGCAATCCTTCTCGTCGGACCCGTCGTCGCAGTCAATGGCTCCATTGCACCTCTTGAAAAAGTCGACGCACTTCGAGTTCGCGCATTTGAAGTCTCTGAGCCCGCATTTGACGACCGGAGGCGTCTTGCACGTCTCCTTCGACTCATCGGCTCCGTCGGCACAGTCGATATTGCCGTCGCACAGGAGTGACAGGGGAACGCAAGTGGTGCCGTCGCACTGGAACTTGTTGCCGACGCACTTGAAGTCTTCTGAAAGCAGAATGCGTTGAAAAGAGAAGCAGGAGGACGTCGCTTACTGCAGATTCCTTTCGGATCCTCGTCGCTTTCATCGCCACAGTCGTCGTCTCCGTCGCAAAGACTCGTTTTGGGAATGCACTTTTTCGTGATGAGACATCTGAACTCTACGTCGGGTTTGCAGGCGGTGGGATCCTCCCAGGTGTCGTCAACCACGCACTTCCCGTCGGCAGACAGCTTCATTCCGTCGGTGCAGTCGCATTTCACGGGCTCACACCCGACAGTTCCTTTGCAAGAGCTGGCGAAGCAAAAGTGTTCGCAATTGTTCGAAGACGTCGAGCAAGGAGACGTCGTGTTCGGAAGTGATGACGTGAAGACGGCCAGTTCGAAGACAGCCGACGAGATGTGGAACACCTCGTGCACGTCTTTCGGATTCTCCGGGTCGACTCTCTTCACCGTTCCGTTCTTGAACTCCGAGTAGAAGATGTGATTGTTGAAGAAGGCGAGACCGTACGGATGCGAGATCTTGCCGACTCCCTCCACGATCACTTCCCGATCAGCGCCATTCCATCGAATTCTCTCGATGACGTTGCGGTAGGCGTCGCACCAGTACAGATAGTCGTTTTTCACGTCAAGCGTCAGTCCGTTGATCCACATCGCGTTCTTCGAGACGAGCACCTTCCGCTCGCTTCCGTCCAACTTCGAGCGCTCGATCATCGCCGGCAGCCGATCCTTGGCCTTCTGATCGTGCCACGTGCCCCAGAACAGGTAGCTCTTCGTGATGTGAACGGCGATGGATCTCGGATTGGTCAGGTTTCCGCGGACGATCACCTTATGGATGGCGAGGTTCGAGAGTCGCCTGACAGTGATCTGCTTCCTCGTCTGATCCGTCATGTACAGATTGTCGGCGGTGTGATCGTAGGCCATTCCCTCGCAGTTCACCGCTTCGTCCAGACCGTGAACGGTGAAGTTCGAAGAGTCCATCTTCTGAATGACGAGCGCGTTTCTCCTCAGATCGAACATCAGAATGCGTCGTCCCTTCGGATCGAATGTGAGTGCAGTGGGTCGCTTCGTTCCGATGACCGCCGGAACGCCGATCTCTTCCGTTCTCAAGTCGTTCGTCAGCCCCAGCACTCGCACTCTGGACGGCCTCAGCTGGGCCAACATCAGAAGGTCGCGGTCTTTCAGATCGTCACTCTTCGCCTCGATACACTTGTTGTTGTCCTTCTTCTGAAGACCGTCCCTGCACAAACAAATCGACGTCTTCTCGATATGTCCGATGCAGATGTCGTCGCATTCGGCCATCTTGCAGACGTTCTTGCCCTTGTTCTTCCACGCGTTCTCGTTCTTTCGGAAGTGCATCACTCCGAGCACCTCTTTGTTGGTGGATCCGCCCGCAGACGGCGGCGTCACTTCCTGCCACGCCTTCCACGTCTTCTCCAGAATGTCCACGAGAAAGACGCGGTTGTCTTTGAGCACCACCATCAGCTTTCCCTCCGCGTAATCCATCATTTTTATCCGGTTCGCGATCTGCTCTCCGACTGCGACTCTCGAATTGTTGCCGTTGTAGTCGATGACTCGGATGACGTTGGCGCTTCCGTCCACGTAGTAGAGGCTCTCGGTGAACGGATCCACTGTCAACGTCGGCGCGCTCATCTTCTGCTCCGTCAGCAGGTGTCGTTTTCCAGATGCCACGTCAACTCTCCAGATGCCTTCGTGGTACAAGTCGTTGTCCGTGTAGAAGAACTGACCGTTCAAAGAGTCGTACGCAATGTCCTGAATTGTGGCGAAGTCGCCCGCATAGAAAGTGTGGCACTTCGAGATTCGGACGACGTCGTGTTTGCAGATGAAGGCGTAATAGGAGGCGTCGGTGAAGATCCAGTTGTTTCCGACGTTGTCGAATCGGATCATGTTGATCGAGGGAATATCAAAATCGATGACGTAGGACTTTGTGTTCGGCTCTTCTCCTTCCACGTTTCCACACGTGATGTAGCTGTCGTTGCGAGTTGGCGACTCGGTGAGACAAAGAACGGGCGCTTTGGCTTCCGGAAAGTCCGGGTGCTGGAAGACGAGCGTCATTGCTCCGGGCTTTCCGAGAGGGCGGGTCATGCTCGTGAAATTGATCATCGTGTTGTTCTGGACGACGTAGAGAGCCTGTTGCGTAAGAATTGCGACGTTCGGCGAGGGAGCTGAAAGTCGAGATGGAAGGAGGTAGAGGATGGATTACGGTACCTTCCGGGTTTTCTACGCAACGCGTTCCGTTGAACAGTTTGAGACGTGGATCGAAGCAAGAGCACTCGAAGGATCCGTTCCGATTGTCGGTGCATCTTTGAGTGCACACTGGCGAGAGTCCTTTCGAGGCGCGCTCGCACTCGTTGATGTACTCGCACTTGCCGTCCGCATTCAGGAACTTCTTCGTCGGACAGTAGCACTTGATTCCGTCCATCGTCATCGCCGCTCCGTACTCGCACTTGTCCGCCTCGGTGCGATCTTCCACGTGGCACATCGAATGCTCGTCCGAACTGTCGGAACAGTCGGCCTTGCCGTCGCAGAACTTGAACAGCGGCACGCACTGCGGCGTCTTGGCACACGCGTATTCGTTGTACTCGCATTTGATGGTGTGGTTACCTGCAGGGATCGGATAGGATCAGAGAGTCAAAAAGAGCACTCACAGATGTCGGTGGATTCGTCGGAGTAGTCCTTCTGGCCGTTCGGAAGGGTGCCGCAGTCGTTGTGTCCGTCGCAAAGATAGCCTCTCGGAAGACATTTTCCGGTCTTGCAGACAAACTCGCTCTGGAGACACGTTCGAGTGCACGTCGCCGGCTCGTCGGTGTGGTCGGTGCAATCCGGGTAGCCGTCGCAGAACCACTGCTCCGGATAACACTTGGCACCTGTTCGGGTCTTAACATCGCAGACCCGCATCGGCGGGATACAGAGTGGAAGGGGTCCATGTGGGAAGGCTGGAAGAGATCGGACATCAGAAGATCACGCGGGAAAACGAATCTTACCGGCGGCGTCGGCGAGCGTCACAGAATGTGTGCCTAGTGAGCGGAAAGAGAGAGGAAGAAAGAAGAGAGTAACTAAATAATGGGTGGGGAGCATCCTGAAGTGTGCCGCACCTTCATGGAGAGCCGATGGAAACAGGGTTTCGACTGAAAATGGTTGGAATAATGAGATAGAACGACGAAAGGGAGAGAACGGGAAACGGCGAGGAGAGGGACTAATTCGATGCGAGACGAATCTGGTGGTACACTAATTGCCATTTCATTTCTCTTTTCTCGTCCCGTCCCGTCTCGTGTGTGTGTGTTTGGAATGGAAACATTGGCGACGGGAAGACGAACGAGGGAAAAGAAAAGGAGGGGATGGATGAGAAGAAGGAGGAGAAGGACGAATGCAATAAACAAAATTATATCGACGAGATCGAGCATCCTCCGGCGGCACTCTTTCAGATTGAACGTCACAATCTGAGTGTGTAAGAAAGATGGTCGCAATTGTTGCAAATGGAATCATGGACATGGCGGGGAGAGAGATGGAAGGGGAGAGTCAACAAAAAGAGACACCTTTTGAATACGGAGAGGAGCCGGAATAAAAAGGAGTGAAAGGGCAGTGCCAGGTCATGCCATGTCCCTCTTATGATTCATACATAAGAGCGGTGACCAGGCATCGAATCTTCTAGAGAAGATACGGTAGAGAGAGAGAGAGAGAGAGAGAGAGAGAGAGAGAGAGAGAGAGATAGAAGGCGCGGACTAGAATTCCGACTGGCATTCGCTCTTCCAGCAGGAACGAATGACCTCGATTGAGACCTTCTTCTCCGCCACAGAAATCCATTTTTCTTCTTTTGCGAGGTGCCACACACACACTCACATCTAGACCACATGGAAGCACGGGAGGGTGACAAAAAAGAGTAAGTACCGCCATAAAACTGGAGACATTCCACCCGTCTTGACGTCGCCGCGTCGACGCCGCCAGAGAAGAGAAAAATGAACGGAAGTGGGAGGGGCGGCCGAGCGTGACTGGGGGGGGGGGACGACGGAAATGGCACGAGAGAAGAAGGACACATTCCAGCGCGAGCCGGAGAGACAAACGCACTTTATCTCTATTTCTTTCTCTGCCCGCCCGCCGATTGTAGAGATTAGATAGCCGGATTGGGGTGGGAAAACGCTGGTGGCGGAAAAAGGGGGAGGTTCAGTGTGGCGCGGGGCTGAACCAGCAAGAAGAGAGGAGGGAATGGCGACACGGAAGTACGCAGACACGACGACTTGCAGGGCGAGAGAATGGCGCGAGAGAGCGAAAGAAACACCGTCTAGAAGGGAAGTTCTCCTTCGAAGTTGTTGAATAGGTTGTCCCGAGAAGTCTCTCTCGATTCGTCTCGTCGTCTATCTCTCTTCTTGATTCTATCTCTCTCTCTCACTCACTCACTTGAATATCATTCCAAAGGAAGTTTCCTGTGTCCGTTGCAAAAAGTTGGTGGGAGATGAAAAAACGAGAAAGAGAGAGAGAAAGAACACTGAACCGGCCGAGAATCGATAGCCGGAGGGGGTCGTCTGATTACACCTTGAGGACGGGGGCCTCTGGGAGAAGACACCGGGGTCATGTGAGACCACCAACATTACTATCATCAAAAAGCGAAGAAGAGCGAGAGACAGACGAAGTCCTCGACAGCACTTAATTCCGGCCGGCTCCCCGGAAAGTTTTCCGAAAGAGACCTCCCGTAAACAAGCGGTTTCCCACCCAAATCCTCAAAACGGCGCCCCCTTTTCCCTTCCTGCGCCGTCGGATACAAGTGTGAATCTTTTGGAAACAAATGTTGCATCTTTTCGTTTCTCTCTCTCGCTCAGTTTCTCACTCTGGAGCTCCCCCCCCCCCCCCCCCCCCCCACATAATCCGACAAGAGCCCGGCACTCGAGAAGGACGGGCGAAAGAGAATGGGTCCATAATTGGGTGAGCGCGTCTCGGCGAGAAGAGGCGAGCCAAGGATTAGACTCTTCGACGACGACAAATCGAATCGAAGATGATGATTGCGAAGGGGCTCGAGAGGGCAACGAGACGCAAAAAAGAAGAAGAATGGGCGGCTCGTTTGCGAGATTACGAAGCGAACATTCGGTGGGAGAGAGATGGATGCCACCTGGTTGAGTGATCGAAAGTGACGACTCTTCTTCTCACTCGCACGAAATTTATGAAACGCACTTTGATTGATCTAAAAATAGCGTCTTCTCTCTCGAATTGTAGGTGTGAATGTAGGCGTGTGTACGACTCCTTCCAACGAATTACGGCGAATTCGTTTCAAATGGAAGAGGTGTCTGTGTGTGTCGGATAAACGAATTACTCGAAGACTTTCGCGGAATAAACAAAGAAAGTGGGCAAACAGAAAGAGAAGAGGTGGCAACAGTTTTTCGATGGATGTATGTAGACGTCGTCGTCGTCGAGAACGAGAACGAGAAGACAGATGGTACGAGAGAGACGCAGAGACGCGCGGAACGCCGGACGGAAGGACGGGGCTCTTCCGCGCGGACCCACCCACCCCACCTTTCCGGTCAACAACAAACAACAACAACAACACGCTGGGGCAAACGAGCGCTTGTTTTCCGTCGTGGTCCCCGTGTTCTTCTCTGTTTGACGGAAAACTGGAGGCCCCGCCCCCTTTCGACCGTTGAAATCGGAGATTCGAAAACGGAAAGAATAATTGGCGAGGACAGGTGAAATTGAGGGACATACAGAGAGACGAAAAGAGAGAGAGAGAGAGAGAGAGAGAGAGAGAGAGAGAGAGAGAGAGAGAGAGAGAGAGAGAGAGAGAGAGTGACCTCGAAACATGTGGCACTTGCAACGTATGTCGTCATAATCGAGTGGACGACGCAACAGCAGCAGCAGGAGACGGCCGGCGAGATGAATTAATCCGTCACTTGTGGCGTGACAAAGAGTGGACCGTGACGCAACACGAACACCAGAAGTCTCCTCTCCTCGATATTAATTGTCGTCAGCGCGCAACAATCGGAACAATCAGAAGAAGCGGAGACGATTCATTCATTTAGCAGATCGCGCGGAATAAGTACATTCAGAGAGACAACTACTCATTCTGATCATGATGCGATTTGTAGTTGAGCCACAGCGGCTTCAGAAATTCCGAAGCTTCGAAGATTGTCGCGTTGGCGTAGACGAGGTGGACCAGATTGATGCCGTCGATTTTGAGCACTTTGCGGTTGAACTCGCCCACTTCGGTCTTGGTGACCGTGACGTCGCCGGTGCATGTGAGGATTCTGGAGATGAACGACACTTGGTGGTGGATGGTGAAGCGGAAGAGGAAGAGGAAGATGTCGAGCACCGAGAGCATCGCCAGAACGATGTACCACCACCAGAGGGCGATGAACAGCTTCTCGTTGAACATGTTAACCTAGAAGCAGAATGAGAAGGGGGCTCTTCGCAAGGTTCTAACCATGAGCACGCATTGAAGAGACCAGTTGTTGACGTATCCGAGCTCCCTGACCTGGAAATCGCAGAACGTGACTCTCGGGAACGTGCCGCTCTCCTGCCACTGCCGTCCCGCCAGAACGTCACGCGTGACGGTCCATCCGTAGAGAGGTCCCAGTCCCATAAAGTAGTCCAGGAAGATCATCGACATCAGAATCACCGTCGTCGCCAACACCTTCGTCGTCAGAATGCACGCCGTCAGACGGGATCCCCAGAATTCGCCGTAGACCTGTTTGTTCTGGAACTTCTTCTTCTTGTTCTCAACCTGCAGCAGCTTCTTCTCGACGTCCTTGTCCTCGTCAGTCTGTCTTCCTTTTGCCTTGTTCCTCAGATGCGCCGTCACTATCGACAGATCGACGCCGACGACCGACTGCAGACCTTTCCACGCGAGTCTCGGCAGGTAGAGGACGAATGCCAATCCGAGCAGGATGAACGGAACCCACTGAACACAGTCCACTCATTCAGAAGACGTCCCCTCTGCAGCTCACCTGATAGTACCGCAGCTCCTTGTTCTCGCGGAGTCCACCCGAAACCGCCGGCAGATTCGTCTCGTTCATGTTCACGTAGTAGGTGTTCTCGATGAGGCAGTACGTCTCCGCGTACGACTCCCAACCTCCTTTGAACTGGCGCGGAGCCCAACACTGGATGCTCTGTCCCACGTACTGCTTGGTCATTATGAAGAAGGAGCATGCGACGAGCACGCACACACTACCAAAGTAGCGAAGTCTGAAAAACGCGCTGAATTGGGAGCCCCTCTCATAACACTCACCGATCAATGGCACTTGAGTCGTAAGTTGGATTGATCTGTGTAGTTGCGAATCCCGCGATGATATTAATAATCATCTGAACCAGAAGATGTTTCATAATTAGTGAGTGAAGAAAGAAGAAAGATATCGGAACATGGAGTAGATCCAAGTGGAGCAGAAGGCAATTGAGAACATTATGAAGCAAGAGAGAAGTTTTATAAGTTAGTACAATTGAGCTATTGGAGCGGAAGAAGAAAAAGAAGAAGAAGAAGACGTTATTCAAGATTCAGATGAGAGGAGAGTCGACGGATGCGTGAGGTGCGCGAGCTGAAAACGAGAGTTCATTGGGGAAGACGTGACACTGCCGCATTACTCGGATAGTTCTCCATGAACTCCTCGAGCACCATGTTCTCATACAGTTCAGAAGACGTTCCGCCTGAACGCCTTCTCTCTCCGTCTCTTCCCCCTCTCCCTATCCACTCAAGACTTCTTCCCTTCCCCCCTTTGACTCACCGTCTTCTAATGCTCTTCGGTCGGCGAGTTCGGGTTGGAGCCGTCTGAAATGGAAACATTAGGGAGGGGAAGGGAGTCTGGCGGGGGAGCAGGAGAAGAGACGGAGACTCACATCCGGCCGCGATGTTGTAGATCTTCTTCATCAGATCCTCGGCGTTCAGACGACCGCTGTTCGAGTCGAGAAGACGAAGGAAGAGGACGCCGTCGTCGTGAAGCACGTTGCTGTACAGTTGTTTCGCCGCCTCCGGCGAGTGATCGATGCCCTCCTGGTTCAGAAGATCGAGAATGAAGCCGACGCGCGAGTCCTTATCGAACCGTCTCCACACCCAGACGATGAAGTCGGCGACAGTCGCGACGAGCAGGAAGGCGAACCAGAACCAGAGGAAGATGAAGATCTTCTCGTTGAACATGTTGACCATCAGCACGCACTGCAGACTCCAGTGGTGCACGTTGCCGAGCTCGCGCACGTTGATGTCGCAGAAGGAGACGCGCGGGAAGTGGCCGCTCTCCTGCCAATGCCGTCCGTGGATCATGTCCCAGAAGATGCCCCATCCCCAGAACGTGTAGGCAGTGTTGAGGAACGAGTTGAGCACGAAGAACTGGAGAACGACGTTGATGAGGACCAGGAGCTTCATGACGAGGTAGCAGTTGAAGATTCGAGATCCGCCGTGTCCTTTGTGTCCGCTCGGCTGCTCCACTTTCCAGTTCACGAGCGCCACCTGTTCGAGCTCCTTGTCCGAACTCTCGAGCTTCTTACTGTTCGCTCTCGCCGCACTCATCATATCGGCGATGGTGAGGCCGCTGTAGGAGGGCACGATGACCCAGTAGGCGCGAGGAATGCAGAAGAAGAGCGCCTGGAGGACGAGAATGAACGGCACCCACTGGTAGTAGATCATCTCGCGGTCCTCTCGCGTGTCGGCGGCCGGCAGATTCGAGTCCTGCATCGGCACGAAGTACGTGTTCTCGATGAAGCAGTACTGCTCGGCGAAGAACTCCCAGCCGTCGTTGAACTGACTCGGCGTCCAGCACTGCATCGGCTCTCCCACATAGTTCTTCGCGAACAGAAGAAGCGAGAAGCCGAGCAGGATGGAGGTGGTGATGACGTAGTTCAATCTGAAGCACGTCTTCTTGAGACGACGTCGGAAAGGGAAACGGTACCTGTCGATGGACGTGTCATCGTGGTTGGAGAGATGTTTGATGGTCTCTGCATAACTTTTGATATTGCTTAACATCCTCCTGGACTCTGGAAACGTGGAATGATCATCTTTCGGAGGGGGGCGAAGACGAGCAAAACAAGTCAAATGGAGATAAGAAGAGGATGGCACCGCGCGGCACTAATTGGGACGGAGATAGGGACTGATAAGTGATGATTGGCAAATAAGATGGTACAATAGCATCATAACAAGAGTGTGAAACGAGCGAACTGATCGCGATGCTTCCAAATTTAGAACTAGAAGTAACAGAAGAGGAGGCGGAAAGGGGGATGAATCACGGTTACTGTTATCGGAAGAAAGGGAACATGGCTCTTATCGTATTCTGATACCTTGGGGGAAACATCGGAACGTGGAGCTATTTCTCGAGGATTCGGAGCAACCGATGGAATCAAACGGAGCACGCGACTGTACTGTTTCACTTCTCCTCCTCCTTCGCCTTCTTCTTCTTCTTCGTCTTGTTCTCGCGGCGACATGCCGTACCAACTCTTCGCTGATAACCCGATGCCAACTCCGCGCTCTGTGGTCTGCGTCTCCTCCTCCCACACACTCTCTCGCTGATTCATGGCTCTAAAACGCTGATAATGAGGAGGGGGAAAGACTATTATTGAGTGTAGGAGTGTGTGTACTGCACCACTCGCCCCCTCCGCCATTCCATTCCTGCGATACAGTTTGAAGTTTCCAGGTGATGGATCCGATCATCGGACTCGTGTCCTCGTACACGAAGAAGCGGCACGACGATGATTTCATCGATCGGCTCAACTTCCAGTACACCTCGTACGTCTTCGGGCTTTCGGCGCTGATCATTGGATACAACGTGAGTCACCCTCTGTGCCCCCCCCCATACGACCTCTTCGCTTTTCAGACCTACTTCGGAACGGCCATAACTTGCTGGACGCCGGCCGAGTTCAAGAAAGGCTGGGTCGAGTACACACGCGACTACTGCCTCATCGAGAACACCTACTACGTGCCGATCGAGGATCCGAACATGCCGCCGGAGTTTCACCGAGAGGAGCGCGAGCTGACCTACTACCAGTGGGTGCAGTTCATCCTCGTCTTTCTCGCCTTACTCTTCTACCTTCCCTACCTGTACTGGACGACCGTCAGCTGGTGGTCGGGACTCCAGGTGAAGGCCGTCGTCCGTCAGGCATGTCTCCTCGACAAGACGGACGTGGCTAAACGCGCGGCGCAGGTGGAGAAGATCGCGAGCCACTTGAAAAAGTTCATCGATCGACACGGACGGAAGAGCCCGATCCCCTTCGTGCCGAACTTCATCGGACGCAACTGGGTGGCCATCAACTACGTCTTCACGAAATCGCTCTTTGTGCTCAATCTGGTCGTTCAGATGTTCCTGATCCACTTCTTCCTCGGATTCGACTTCTTCGACTTCCTTTGTAAATCTTCCCGAATGTCCTCGCAACTTCTACAATGACCCCCTTCTTTCAGATCTGCGCGTCGGCTTCGGAAGCAATTGGATCGCGAACGGCATCTTCCCGAGACAGACGATGTGCGACTTCGAAGTGCGCAAGAAGGGAAGCATTCAGAAGTACAGTGTGCAGTGTGTGCTCGCCATGAACATGCTCAACGAGAAGATCTTCTTGGCCCTCTTCTACTGGATCCTGGCGTTGTTGGTGCTCACCTTCTGGAACTTTGTAACCTCGCTCGACCACTTCTTCCGCGCCTCGTCCCGCCACGACTTTGTGAGCCGCATGCTGAGTGCCGGAGGACACGGAGCTCCCGACAACGAGGAGCACGGGGACGAGAAGATTCCGCTCATCGACAGACCCACCAGCTACACGGTAACGTCTCCGGAAACCTTCGACAGTGAGCGAAGAAGAGTCTTTCAGAATGACTACAACCGCTTGATGTCCATCAGTCCCGACATCGTCGTCGTTCTTCATCTGATCGCCAAGAACGCCGGCGACAACGTCTGCCAGAACGTCGTCAACGTGTTGTTCAAGAAGCTCTCCGAGAAATCTCAATAGACCGAATTTGTATTCATTTCTCAACCGAATAAATTATGTAACTTTTTGACTGATGTCCGATCCGCCCCCCCCCCCCCCCTTTTAGAGCCGACTTTGTTGGCTCAGCCGTTGCTCGTCCATCCGCGGCTCTCTCTATTTGACCGTTTTGGGTCATTCGCACGCTCCAAATGCTGCTGTTTCTCCTTTTTGTACTACTCGAAACAACGCTGATTCCAGTCACTTCGGACTCTCAAATAGGTACCCCCATCTCGTTCTGTTTTCTGTTCACTTCCCATTCAGACTACCGAGTCTGCTGTCTCGTCGGCACCAAATCCGAGAACTGCACCTCGTTCGCGGATCCGCGAGATCTGATCGGCGTCGCGTGCTGTGGAAGCCACGTGTACAACACCTCGAGCCAGCTCTGCTGCGAAGCCAACGTGCACAATCGGGACAGAGGTGCGCGTTTGAGTATCCAATTCGTTATCGGAGCATAAATAAATAATCGCCTCTTTCAGGCGGTGTCATGGCTCATTCGTGCTGCGGCACACAACCGCTCCGACTCGACCAAACGTGTTGTGGAGGGGTGGTGAGTGAGGGAGGGAATGGTCCCTCGAAGAACGGAACACGACCGTCTGATCTTTGAGTCGACATCCTCTGGGAGAGAGAGATGGAGGCTAGAGTGTATTGCGTAAGGGATCAAGCTAGAGAGATCACACTCGTTATGTCACGGCGGCGGGTTTCGCCCGATGAAGAAGTTCACAAGATTACGGCAGCAGAGATAACATCTGATTTTCGGTTTTCTCTTCCAATCCGCCAAGGCAACAAGCTGATTTCAGATCCACAACATGATTGGCGGCGACTGTTGCGGCACGGAAGTCTACTTCAAACGGGACACCTCCTTCGTGTGTTGTGATCAAGTGCTATCAGTGTAAGAAGAGAAGAAGATGCCATTCGGATCGAGGGGAAACGGCCACGGGTGGCCTCGAATCCGATCTTCCCAAGCTCGTTTAACGGTCGTTTAAACGTTGTGGTGATCTCGCGCCGTTTCGAGGTTGCTGCCTCAAAACACAGAAGAACGGGCCAGAGGATACGGTTGTAATGGTGTGTAAAGCGGGAGACGAAAGGACACCTCCTTCTCCTCAATGAGTAATCTGGTTGTGTAATGCCACGTCACTGGACTGGTTAAGCCGCTTGGAGATAGAAGATCGGAACTTGTGAACTTGGCAGATGCGAATCTAGAAGATCAAACTCCAATTCCAGAAAGACGACTCCAGACGACGTGTGCTGCGGCACGTCCACATTCGACGGCGGCGTCCAACAGCAGTGTTGCGGCGGCGCCGTCTTCGAGTCGGCGCAGTTCGACTCGTGCTGCCGAGCCAACAACGGCTCTTCTCGGCCGTTCCGCTCGTCGTCGCACGTCTGCTGCGACGGGCCGCTCGAGAAGACCTCGACCGCCCGGGCGTGCTGTTATCTCCGGAATGCCGATGGCAAGTTTGTCGAGACGGTGAGATAAGAGAAATGTGTACACACAATCCAATTGAGCGCATCTTGTTTGCAGCAATACGACAAGACGAAACAGTGCTGCAAGTACCCGTATGATAAGATTTACTCGATGGCCAAGAATAAAAGTTGTTAATGAGACGTGTAAACAAGGGGTGTTGCCACCCAAACACACACATCCGGCCTTGACAGATTTCCGCTTGCGTCACACACACACACACACACACACATATCAATTTCACGTCATCTGCGGGGTGTCAAACCAATTACCAGAATGGGATCCGGACGACGGCTTCTTGTTGCAACATTCCACGCCGAAAGCATCCCTCACACGCAAATTTGCATAGAATTAGACGGTCGCACCGTCCGTCGCCCAAAAGTGCCTCTCCGTTTTTCAATGAGGCTTCTCCGTTTTTCGCTGTTGTCATTCAAGTGTCGGCTTCCCGCCTGCCAATGTCTTTTCGCCTTCTTCTTTTTCTTTCATTTGAATACGCACGACAGGTAACGAGATCAAGATGAGAGGGACTGGAAGCGAGTGGGAGGAAGGGAAAGTAGAAGGCCATCTGCAGGTGGGCCTCGTCCCGCCTCCCGCCCAAGACTATAAAACGGCACCGACGGATCAGATCGGCATGCCATCTCTCTGGTAGCACACACAATCCGATCATCATGAGATTCTCCGCCGTCGCCTTCTTCGCCGCCCTCGTCGCCTCGGGATCCGCCTGCCTCGGAGGATCCGGCGGTGGTGGCTGCTGCCCACCAGCTCAGCCAAGCTGCGGAAACCCATGGTAAGCGCCCCATCGTCGCCTCCCAGCCAACCGTTTCCATTTTCAGCGGAGGAGGAGTCGGACCAGCGCCAGGCGGTCCGGTTGGAGGATACGCCGTCGCCCCGCAGGCATACGCCGCCCCGCCACCACCGCCACCGGCCTACGCCGCCCCGGCCGGAGGAGCCTACGCCGTCGGAAAGTAAACGGTCCCCAGAAGCAACTCGATCGATGCCATGAGCTCTCAAGTTCTCTCCTCTTTCTGTATATTTCGGAACAATTTCCAATGTCACAATAAATTCATTCATTTCGGCAACGTCTTCTTCTTCTTATTCTTCGTGTCAATTTGAATGTGGGATTAAAACACACATGAAAAACGGTCGGAATCTTGTTTGATTCCGTCACGTTAAGAGTTTTTCTCTCCCACCCTCAAGGGGATTTCACGGCGCGAAGCTTGACGACGGCAAATCGGGGGGCCGAATGATCGGAAGATGGCAGATGACGACGGATTCCGACGACGACGGGGAGAAGGCGTTTGACCATGAAACTGTCAATTACGGTGGAACAAGCATTTGCGGAGAAGAAGGAGGCGGCGTGAAAAGCAAAAAAAGGGATCATGAGTCACACTTCAAAACGGATCAGCCAACCAACAGGGAACATTCTTTAGTTTCCACAATTTACCGTAAAAACTGTATTAGAGCGCACCTCTAGTATTTGAACGGCACCTCTAATAGACCGGCACCCAAAATCCCGAAATCGTAAGGGTCCCCCTGTTGATTTTCGAAATTTCATTAAAAAATTAGAGGGTTGAAAATTGGACCTGGATGCCGTTCTAATACAGGTGTTACGGTATCTCAAAGAAGGCTCTAGGTCAGGGCGACAGTGGATTTTGAGAGTCCGGAAGTCGGAAGTCGGAAGTCGAAAATCAATATTTTCTGCTGGAAGTCGGAAGGCGAAAGACGGAGTCATTTTCTTTTTGACGGAAGTCGGAATTCCACCCATCTCAGCTCTAGGTGCTCCCGGATGATCCAGTTGAATGATCGAATCGAAGTCAGAAGATCAGAAGATATTTTCCGCCGCATTGAGCGACACATAACGGTGGCCTTGTTCCGTAACAGCTTTCATCGCCGCCGATTTCAACAGGTTGCTTCATTCTTGCGTAAACGTTACAATTCTCGCCCCGTTTCCAAGTAGTTTCGCTGAAAAGGTAAACAACAACTATCAAGATGGGCTTCTGTTTTTCACATTTCAGATTTTCAGATGCTTATACAGTCTCGCTGAATTTTCATGAATCTTGAGAATCGCATGGTTTTTCGGATCGGATCGAGTCGGAAAAGTCCATAAGATCAGCCATTACGCAACGAAAACGGCAATCCAGACGTCTTCTTCATCTTCTTTCTCTTCGCCGTCGACGCAATCTTCGGTCAGAAGTGATACCAAACTAGAAGCAGAATCGCTCGTGCTTTCTGCTTTGATCGTCCGTCTTCCAGAAAGGAAACCGTCTTCGGGAAAGTGGGAGATCTGAAAAAAAAGAGCGAAATGATTTGGAATTGAATCCCTATCGGTATAAATGCAAATGTGTCGCTTCCGCCTGAAAAAAGCGCTTCTAATTGAGGATTCCACTCGAACACTGACACACCTCTGCAGTGATGGCTTCTTTGCATACAGTTTGATCCCTTCGCAAACTTGCTTCCCACACTGTTGGCAAGACCAAAAAGTGCCGTCGTTTGGGAATGCCGCTTGTCTTGTGACCGTCCCTTCCCTCCGGTTTAGCAGGTAACGCCGCCCCTTTCCCCCTGAATACAGATGAGGTATAAAAGCGAGCGACGACGTCGGGAAGGCATCAACCCGATCACGTCTTCAACCATGCGCTTCTCCGTCTTCGTCTTCTTCTTCGCCGCCCTCGTCGCCCTCGGCTCCGCCTGCTTCGGAGGATCCGGCGGTGGCCAGTGCTGCCCGCCAGCTCAGCCCTCCTGCGGCAACCCATGGTTCGTTCCCATTCAACCCCTTGTCATCACCTGATCCATTTCATCTTTATTACAGCGGAGGAGGAGTCGGACCCGCTGCCGTCGGACCCGCCGCCTACGTGGCTCCGCCCCCAGCCTACGCCGCTCCAGCTGGAAACGCTTATGCGGTTGGAAAGTAGAAGTCTCGCGCAGGCACTGCCGTGCGTCCTTTTCGCCATCTTCATCTTTCTGTACATTTGGGACATTCTGTTTAATTTTCGGTGAATAAACCTTTGTTTCTGGTCAAAAGTTCTGCATTACGGCTCTACACTGTCTCTTGCGAGATCTTCGGAATCCAACTGATCGTCCCCGATCATGCTCGTCTCTCTGTCGGTCTCAAGCTATTATTTCGTCGAAAAAATGCAACTCCATCGATTGAGAATCACTTTCCGACTGCTCAGAATGCGTATTGTATATAAGGAAGTACGGAAAGACGAAGAATCTCATGATGGACAGACCAGAAAGTGTCATTTCAGTCCCCACCCAACCAATTTTACAAATGGCAGGTGAACCTGTCTGAATCAGTTGGAACACGATAGAAAACGGATCAAGATGTAATCTTTATTTAAGTGAGCGGCAATTTATATATATGAAACCGGTAAATGGAACATGAATAATGTATCTGGAAGATTTAGAGATCCAGTTCATCTTTTTCGACGAGCTCGAACGAATCGATCGTCTCTTGGGGCACCTCCACGTCCTCCGGTTTCTCCTCTTCTTCTAAGACGAATTCGTTCTCATCCGGCACGTTCCTGAGCTCAAGAATGCGCTTGATGATGTCGAGCGCCTGCCTCGGCTTCCGACATTCCACCTCGGTGATCGCCAGCAAATACTCTTTCCTCAGCTCGAGCTGAAGAGCTTTGTACAGCTCCGTCACTTCTTGTTCCGTCTTCTCAACGAACTTCTCGAGCCATTCGATGGTTGCGTTGATGGCAGCTTTCTTGTCAAGAGCAGAGGACATCGTCGGGAGCGAGGAATCGGAGTTGCGACCTGGAAATCGGGAGAGATGGAACAAGACAGCGTGAGGAACGGAAGACAAATGAGCAGAGTGAGAAGATGAGGGTCTCCTCCTTCTGACCTCGTTGCCAACGGATGAAACCATCTGTTCCTCGTGTGACCCCATTCTCTCCCATCGACGGGCCATCAGATAACGCGGACGGACCCTCAGAGAGACACTAATTGCTGCTGCTAATCTCTTCGTGTTGCATCTTGCTGCCGGTGTTCTCAGATACCAGGAACACGGAATGCAGGAATAATTTATTTGTACAATGGAGCCAAGTTGAGCAGTGAAAAGAGGAACGAAATAAATAAGGATCTCTGTCGATCGGGGATCACTTTCCGACGGCGTACGCGTTTCCGGCCGGAGCAGCGTACTGTGGCGGCGGGGCGGCGTACTGTGGTGGTGGGGCTCCTCCTCCTCCGCTGAAAGAAGACGTTCTTTTTCGGAAGACTGTCGGAAGAAAGGTTACCAAGGGTTGGTGCATCCGGCCTCCGCAGCTGGGCAGCACTGTCCTCCTCCGGATCCTCCGAAGCACGCCGAGCTGAGGGCGACGAGGGCGGCGAAGAAGAAGAAGACGAAGAATCTCATGGTGTACCGATCAGGGCATGCCATTCCAGCCCTCTTCCCTTCTTTTATACTCGAAATCTGTTGCAGAACGTGGGCGGTGCTTCACTTCTTTATCAGATTCTCGATCCACAACTGGATGTTTCCGCACGTGTTGCGTCACAGAGGATCGAATATTCAATGGCCGGAACTGGAAGACGATGGAGAGATCACCCCGTGGAAAACTGGGTGTAGTTTGTGATTGTCTCAGTTTGATCAAGTTTCAAGTTTATTAGCATGTACGGCCCTAGGTCGGAGGATAAACATCACTAGACATTGGCAGGACTGTCTTCTACTCTTCCAGATTTTTTAGCGTAGGTTCTGAAGAAGAAGAAAAAAGAGAAGGATGTGTCACAAGTGACTTGAGAGAATCAAAAAATGTATTGTGGGGTAGATTAGTGGTGGATCAACTCCCGCGGTAACGCGGTGCGCGAATGAGTGGACCTGTCGATACCTCTTCGGGTCTTTCCAATTCAGTTTTTCTTTCCAGGTCTGATTTACTAGATTTTTTGTCTGCTTTATGATCTGCGATACTAATCCGAACGGATCGTACGTTTGTGCCATGTCGGAACCGGACATTTCAGAACCAGACGTTCCAGAACCGGACTGGAATTCTACAGGATTCCAGTCGGCGTCAACACCGCGAGCACCACGGCTCGCCGTTCTTTTTCCGACGTCTTCGCGAATCCGGGAATCGGCGCATCAGGGGTCATGTACCTCGCGAGCTCCGCCAGCTGCGGGTTCTTCGGAGTCCGGATTCGACACTCCGCGAAACACCCACGTTTCGTCGAAGAACGACACGGAGGCTCCCCACTGACGGAGGGACACCACCTTCGGAATGTATCAGGCGCGCCACTTCAGTAAGTCGGCTCGTTCCTCGCATAGCGGACTTCGTGTCTTGACCTTGTGGGGGAGTTCCAGATCATGCAGAATCTGGCGAAGATCGGTGGGCCCTGGCCCTGGCCCTGGCCCTGGCCCTGGTTCTGGCCCTGGCCCTGGCCCTGGCCCTGACCCTGGCCCTGGCCCTGGCCCTGGCCCTGGCCCTGGCCCTGGCCCTGGCCCTGGCCCTGGCCCTGGCCCTGGCCCTGGCCCTGGCCCTGGCCCTGGCCCTGGCCCTGGCCCTGGCCCTGGCCCTGGCCCTGGCCCTGGCCCTGGCCCTGGCCCTGGCCCTGGCCCTGGCCCTGGCCCTGGCCCTGGCCCTGGCCCTGGCCCTGGCCCTGCACTAATTGCTTCTAATCTCTTCGTGTTGCATCTTGCTGCCGGAATTCTCAGATACCAGGAACACGGAATGCAGGAATAATTTATTTGTACAATGGAGCCAAGTTGAGCAGTGAAAAGAGGAACGAAATAAATAAGGATCTCTGTCGATCGGGGATCACTTTCCGACGGCGTACGCGTTTCCGGCCGGAGCAGCGTACTGTGGCGGCGGGGCGGCGTACTGTGGTGGTGGGGCTCCTCCTCCTCCGCTGAAAGAAGACGTTCTTCTTCGGAAGACTTTCGGAAGAAGGCTTACCAAGGGTTGGTGCATCCGGCCTCCGCAGCTGGGCAGCACTGTCCTCCTCCGGATCCTCCGAAGCACGCCGAGCTGAGGGCGACGAGGGCGGCGAAGAAGAAGAAGACGAAGAATCTCATGGTGAACTTGAGACCAATCAGGACATGCCACATTGAGTTTCTTTTCGTCTTTTATACTCCAATCCGGGGTGGATCCGAGGCAGTTTTTATCCGATTTCCCGTTACGCCATCAGCTTCAGAAACCGGGAATCGCCGTTTACTACGGCTTCACGTGTAACGGCGCGAATACGCAACATTCAAGATTATGCAGGTTTTTGCAGAAAGAAAAATTCGATCTTCAAAAGAATCTGATAAGATGGCAGAACATCTTCACGAAGTGTATCTATGTTGATGCCGAAACGTCATTGCGCAACAGATGTTGCGTCCCGGTTTAGGTGATACGACGAAAACGAAAGGGAGGGCGGAGAAGCTGGAGATCGGAGTATAAAAGGGAAGGATCGGAGGGGAATGGCATGCCCTGATCGGTATCTGCTTCATCATGAGAGTCTCCGCCATCGCCTTCTTCGCCGCCCTCGTCGCCTCGGGATCCGCCTGCTTCGGAGGATCCGGAGGAGGTGGCTGCTGCCCGCCAGCTCAGCCAGGATGCTCCAACCCATGGTTCGTGCTCCCCGAGCAACACTCCCACTAGTCCCTTGTTTTCAGCCAAGGAGCCGGACCACAGTACGCCGCCGCCCCGCCACCACCGCCACCGCAATACGCTGCTGCTCCAGCCGGAGGAAACGCCTACGCCGTCGGAAAGTAACCAGGAAGACGTCGTCCGATCCTCCAGTTTCTGTATATTCGAATTCGTTCTCTCCTGCAGTTCAAATAAATTATTCGCTATCCAAAGTTTTCGATCATGTTCGTCTTGAAACGAGCCAGTTTTCTTTCTTGAGAATCCGTTCAAGTATTAGGAAAGATCGGAAAGTAAAAAAGGTTGCCAAGCGGCAATTTGAAACGATCTTTCAAGATATTCGAGTTTACAGTAAAATCATTCATTAGAGAGTTCTGAAGCGAGGAAACCTAATTGCTTTGCTTCTGGACTGCTTCAAATGGGATCTTTGAGATATTCCACATCGTGACATCCGCCTCGATCCCCGATTATCGCTTAGTCGCTTCCACAGTGATGTTAAGATTTCAATCAGAAACGAATCAGAGATTTCAAACTCAAAAGTCTTTTTCCTTCAGCTCTTTCCTTTCAATTTGTTCTATATGAAGATAAAGAAAACATTGAATTGAGAATAATTTATTTGAACTGCAGGAGAGAACGAATTCAAATATACAGAAACTGGAGGATCGGACGACGTCTTCCTGGTTACTTTCCGACGGCGTAGGCGTTTCCTCCGGCTGGAGCAGCAGCGTATTGCGGTGGCGGTGGTGGCGGGGCGGCGGCGTACTGTGGTCCGGCTCCTTGGCTGAAAACAAGGGACTAGTGGGAGTGTTGCTCGGGGAGCACGAACCATGGGTTGGAGCATCCTGGCTGAGCTGGCGGGCAGCAGCCACCTCCTCCGGATCCTCCGAAGCAGGCGGATCCCGAGGCGACGAGGGCGGCGAAAAAGGCTATGGCGGAGACTCTCATGATGAAGCAGATACCGATCAGGGCATGCCATTCCCCTCCGATCCTTCCCTTTTATACTCGCAACCAATGGCATCTCCAAAGGGGCGGATCGTACTAGCTTTCGGTTTTTTTTTCTATTATTTTTGTTGCCGTCGTCGAAACCGGCGGTTTACGTTATCGCGCGGAAACCATGCGGCAACGTGTTGCGTAATGAGAAGACTATAGACGCGCGGAGAGAAGGTTCAGGTTCTTTCGTACGAAATATGTGTGTGTGTCGAAAGGTACACAAATGTGTTACGCCATCTGTGAGAACATAAAAAAACGACGCGACCGACGGAATATCGGAAAAGTGTACGCAACGATCGGATGGCACGAAAATGGGATTGGAGACGGAAAAATGGGGGGAAATCGAATTAAACTGAGAGCCAAATAGGGATGATTAGCGTGTATCTTGTGTCGGACCGACTCTTCCTGAACTTTTATCGTCCGATTTTCTGACTCCAGTGGACCTTTTTCGATCATCATCCGCCCATTTGTAATCGGAAATACGGGTATAAATGGTCGAGAAACACGTGCGCCGATCATCAATTCTTCTACTTGTTTACCGATTGACCACATTGTGTCCGTTCTCTTATCACCCGCTTCCCTTCTGTTTTTGCAGCGAAACGATGGTCTCGAAGGTGGTGCTGGCGGTTCTGCTCGCTTTCGTCGTCCAGTACGTCTTCAAGACGCTGTGAGTCGATTCTGAAGTTGTCTCCAGATGTTCACTGAGATAGACGATTTCAGACTGATGTTCGACGTGAACAAACGGACCTACAACCACAGACCAGGCGTGTGTCGGAAGGTGGAAGGTCCGGTGCACGGATCGGAGGACATCGCCGTCGTGGAGGGCAAGAACCTCGCATTCATCACTTCTGGCATCGTCTACCTGAATGCGGATCCTTCGCATGCCACGTGGAAGGGACAGATCTTCCTCTACGATCTCTCGAAACGAACGTACAAGTCAGAGTCGCTTCCGATTCTGAACCTCGAGGATGCCGACTCGTTCCATCCGCACGGTATCTCCCATTGGGTTATGAAGGACGGAACCGTCCGTCTCTTCATTGTGAATCACTCGAAAACATTCGAACATTCCATTGTGATTCTTGATTTCGACGAGGAAAAGAAACAATTGAAGTGGGTGAAGACGGTGTACGACGACAAATTCGTGCGTCCCAATGACGTCGTCGCGACCGGAGAGACCTCTTTTCTGCTCTCGAACGACGGCGGAGCACAGACGATTCTCGGCAACGCGTGGGAGATGTTCAGCGGATTCCATAAGGGAGGACTCGTCTACTTCGATGGAAAGAAGTCGACGTACCTTCTGGAGAACACGGTTGCGAACGGCATCATTCTGTCACGTGACGGGAAGACTCTGTTCGTGTCGCACATCAACCAGGAGACGATCGGAGTCTTCGCGTGGGACCAGAAGAAGGTGGCGATCCGGAAGATCTCGGAAGTCGAAACGCTCACCGGATGCGACAACTTCTACATTGACGAGAAGAACCATTTGTGGTCGGTGAGTGACTTCTGAATCTCCACACCCGTCACGTCTTCTTCTCATCCGTTTCCAGGGATGCCACCCAGTGCTGAAAGATGCCGTCGCGCACATCGGAGACTACACGAACAAGGCGCTCGTCTCGCAGTCGCAGGTGCTCCGATTCTCGTTCTCGTCGGACTTCAAGACGGCCGAGATGGTCGAGGTGTTCTCCGATGACGGCAGATTCACATGCGCCAGCGCCGTCGCCACCAGCTTCGACGACGGAAAACAACTTTTGATCGGCACCGTTTTCCGTGATCTAACCCATTGTGACATTGATGTGCCGCTCGACTTCCAATGAATCCGTCCTCTCTGATCTTTGTCTCCTTCTTCTCCTTCAATCAATCAGAAAGAGAGCGAGAGATGGCAGTTGATGATAGTTTGGGGGGAGTTGGCTGTTGTTTCGATGATACAATCTCCTTTAAAATGGGAATGAGAGAGCCCGATCGGTGGGTGATAAGAAGAGAAGGAAGGGCGAGAAACAGTAGCCTTGTTTACCCTCCACAACCCTTCTCTTATTGTTTTCCGAGGCGAATTTTGCAATCAACACGTTTTGTGACTTGTAGTCTCTGACCTAATCTTTCAAATTCATTTCAACTTTACGCCTACTTTCCAGAAGACGTCGCGACGTTCTTCTCTTTTTTCTCTGTTTCTCATTCTAGCCTAGACTTGAACTTTCTGACACGATTCGCCTTGAACACAGTTTTTGGTCATGCCAAGACACACTTTCTTCCAGGAAGTGTCACAATGGAATGAGCCGTTAACTCTCTATCATTTCCAATTTCAGACACTTCTTCAACGCCTTCTGACTGCGAACCTACTGGTTTTTCGCTGCCTTCTTGGCTATAGTGTACCGTTTTTTTCTGATTTGATTCGATTCCAATCATCTTCTCATTTCCTTCTTCTTTTCTTCACTTCGCCTCGTTGCATTCTCGTTTTTCAGATGTTTTTGAAAGTTCTCCTCGTCGTTTTTCTCGGAGTCGCCATCCAGTTCGCATTCAAAACATTGTGAGTCGCAGCGAACTTTCAGACACGCTTCCGACGTGTTTCAGACTGATGTTCGACGTGAACAAGCGGATCTACAACCACAGACCGGGCGAGTGTCGGAAGGTCGAGGGACCGTGGCACGGATCGGAGGACATTGCGATGGTCGACGAGAAGCAGCTGGCGTTCATCTCTTCTGGAGTCGTCTACCTGCCCGAACGGCCTGAAGACGTCACGTGGAAGGGTCAGATGTTCGTATACGATCTGACGAAACGGAACTATCAGGCGGAAGAGGTGCCTGTTCGGAATCTGGAAGACGTGGAGGGATTCCATCCGCACGGACTCTCGTACCGAATTCTGAAGGACGGCACTGTCCGGCTCTTCGTGATTGTTCACTCGAAACGGTTCGAGCACTCAGTTGTGCTTCTCGATTTCGACGAGAAGAAGAGAGAGCTGAACCACGTGAAGACGTTCCGAGACGAAAAATTCGTGCGTCCGAATGACATCGTCGCGACGGGAGAAACTTCTTTCCTTCTTTCGAACGACGGCGGAGCACAGACGAGTGCAGGCAACGCTTTCGAGGCCGTCTCCGGACTGTTCAAGGGAGGACTCGTCTACTTCGACGGAAAGAAGTCGTCGTACCTTCTGGAGAACACGGTGGCTAACGGCATCATTCTGTCACGTGACGGGAAGACTCTTTTCGTGTCGCACATCAACCAGGAGACGATCGGAGTCTTCGCGTGGGACCAGAAGAACGTGGCGATCCGGAAGATCTCGGAAGTCGAGACGCTCACCGGGTGCGACAACTTCTACATTGACGAGAAGAACCATTTGTGGTCGGTGAGTGACTCCTGAATTCTGAAACCCCGCCCGTCACGTCTTCTTCTCATCCGTTTCCAGGGCTGCCATCCGATCGTGAAGGACGCCCTTGTTCACTTGGGAAATCACTCGGACACCGTCGCCTATGCACCTTCGCAAGTGCTCCGTTTCACTTTCTCGCCCGATTTCAAGTCCGCCGAGATGGTCGAGGTGCTCGCCGACGATGGGCGATTCGTTTCCGCTAGCACCATCGGATGCCCGTTCGACTCAGGCCGACAGCTTCTCATCGGCACCGTCCTTCGCGATCTCGTCCACTGCGACATTGTGGTTCCGTTGGATTTCTGAGTCTTAATTCTAGTGTTCTGAATGGCTTATAAATAATTATTCAATTTTCACTAGAATATTTAAGGAGATATCACAAGAAAGGGAATTATAAACGGTCATAATATTTGGGTTAGGGGACCGGGAAGAAGAAAAAATGGCGTGGGAAATGCAGGGTTGTCAACGGGCCGATTCCGGGCCGGCGCGGGCCGGCAAATATCTCCCTTGTTTCTTGGAATTTTTGGACAAGTCACCTATGGGAAATGTGGATCTCGGCGCCCTCTACAAAATGGCGTTGAGTTTGTGAATTTTTATCGAGTGCCAACAAAGTTAGAAGCCAAAAAGTGTCCGGGCCGGGCCGGGCCGATTGGTCGGCCCGGCCACTTTTTGGCTTCTAACTTTGTTGGCACTCGATAAAAATTCACAAACTCAACGCCATTTTGTAGAGGGCGCCGAGATCCACATTTCCCATAGGTAACTTGTCCAAAAATTCCAAGAAACAAGGGAGATATTTGCCGGCCCGCGCAGGCCCGGAATCGGCCCGTTGACAACCCTGGGGAAATGGGGAAATCAGGTCATGAGTCACTCTTGTTTTCGGATGAATTGCACAATGTATCCCTTGGAAGTCATGATGGAGCGCTTGCGAACCCAGACGGAATAGCGAGAGAGCCAGGTTGTCTCGAAGAGCGGATTGCAGACGGCGTTCGGACACGCGGAGCTGATCTGTAAGCGTCGGATCTATCATATGGAAACTTCGGAAGCATCCACTCACATCACAAAAAGTCTTGAAGATATTGTTCGTCGGGAAAGGCGTCGGGTCGTTGTGGACTAGCAGTTGGACGTCGTGGTCGTTGGCCAGAGCCTGCAGCTCCGGAGGCACTTGGCAACAGCCGTCGAGACGCACGTGGTTGATGCTCGGCTTCACGTCGAAGTGGTCGAGCACCTCCTTCAGTTGCCGAGCCGAAAAGTCGGACACTCCGATTGAAGCGATCTCCGACGTCTCGACGAGCTTCACCATGTACTCGTAGAGCGGCTTCACCTTCTCGAACCAACGGCGGTGCTCGTCGTCCTCCGACTCGCCGTCGATCAAGTCCAGCTCCGGGAACGAGAGAATCAGAACCTGCGAGATGCCAATGTCAGGAATGCAATTTCCCCGCCGCCAACCTCAATATCCTTCGTCTTCAGCTGCTCCTTCAGACTCTTGACAGCCTGATCGATCTGGTCGACATCCCACGCGGAGAGGAAAGCCTGCAAATCGGATTAATCGTAATTGGATTCCCGGAATCCCACGCACTTTCATCGTAATCTTGATTTCGTCGCGCTCATAGTTGTCCATGTGATCGTTGTCGCATAGCAACAGACAGCTGTTCTCCTGAATTGGTCAGTCTCTCAAAGACGTTGTACGTCCAGAATACCTTGAAGTCTGCGGCTATCGGATTCGAGTTCAGCTGGAGATCCAGACATGCCGACAGCTCTTCCGCCGACGTTTCGAAGCGGCGAATCTGAAAGATTCCAGTTTTCCCGTCGGATTCGTGGCGAGACCCGATCGATACGGTCTGCTATTCTCTCCCGAAAACCCCCCGTCTCTCCCCTTCCCATTCGTTCGCAAATAAGCCCTCGTTTTTGTCGGACGACGCCTCTTCTCCTCTCATTCTCGTCGTCCAGACCCTGTTCTCTGACAGGTTTTTATCACATACGCTTTCGTACTGGAAGGTCAGCCCTTCCTTCTCTTCCTCTTCACCCGACGCTTCGCCCACTTCGTATCTTCCTTCCTTTCCTCCCTTTCCTTCCCCTCTCACCTTCAGCTGCGTATATCCATTCACGTTGCCAGTGTGCAGTCGGAATCGACTCAACGAGGTCAGGTTATTGAGGAATGTGTGGCAGTACGTCATGCGGAATTGCTGGACTGAAAATGCACTTTCAAGGGCAAAAGAGAAGGAGTAGAGAGAACGGGGCAAAGAAAGCGAATGGTGGCAAACAGAGAGCTCCGCGAGCCACACTGAGCTTTGTTGATCGAGCGCGAGTGCCGGTGCCTGGCCGAATGGCGAAAGAGGCAAGGAAATGACGGAAAAACATGACAAAATGGAATTGTCATCATTTTCCCTCCACTTCCCTTTCGCTCCCTCGACGTCTCCAATTTCTCCTCTCTCGCCTCCTTCCCCTCTAGAAACGAAGCGCGCGCGCGCGCCGTCGGGGACTTGCTTCTCGAGAATATGACGATTGCGATCTCGATTACATCACTCGTCTCGAGAATCGAGTGCTGCTGCGACGGACGGGGAAGATGGATATAGAGCGCGCTGAGGGGCGGCTATTAGTCGTAAACGGGCCGGCCATAAACTTACAGTAGACATCTCCTTCTCTCTCTCAGACACTAATTAGCCATCGTTTCTCTCCTTTTCTCGTCGCGAATTTTCGAAAAAAATTACAGTGGGAATTGTTCATTACACAGCAAAAAACGCGAGGGAGAGGAGAGAAGATAGCGGCGGGCAGTCATGAAAATTGATAACTTTCTATTTTAACTATACGAAACTTCTTTCTCATTCGCTCAATTTCAAGTCTATTCTGCGCCTAGTGTATTAAGGAAAATTTCATTGAAAAATCGATTGGCGAACTAAAACCAGTTTTAGGCCTGTCTAGTCCTGTTGCGTTGCTTTTTCTCTGTCGTTTTTAATCCAACTAATCGGTTTTTTTCGCACTTTTCGCAGCTAATATTTTTGTTTCGAAACTCTCGTTGATTTCCCTACGTAAGCTCCAAGTAATCCGTCGCATTTCGAACACACAAAATGAATGAGGAAAACGGAAGAGGGGCGGGGCTCTGATGTTTGAACTGGCGGGCGCAGTTTGATTCGCAGGTCTCCGCTACAGTATGCCGGGCCGCCGCAGCGGCGAGTGTTTGTGTTCGAACCATCGATTTTCGCATTTCGTATCTCTTCGCCCGTCTCCGATCGGATAAGAACCGTCCGATAAGGCCGACCAGAATCAGTTTTAGGCCCAGAAGACGTGCGGGGCGGACTCCACTCGGCACACACGCGCACAATGCGGCTGCCCGCCGTCTCCGGCTCGCATGCGCTCTCTCTTCCACATCGATTTTCGGGTCGATAAGGCTTTGTGTGGCTGCCCAGCCCGTCACATTACACTGCCCCTGCAGGGCCAGCTCATTTAATGCAGTCGGTCGTGTGTCTTGGGCCGTTTCCTCCCACGTTTCTCTAGGTTTCTAGCCACGATTTTCCGACATGTAACGTGTCGAAACGTAGCAATTTTGTTCGCGGATTCACGTGAATTTCGTCGTTTTTCGAAAATTTCCGCTCATTTTCTATAGCATTCGATTCGAAACCGGACTTTTATTCAAAGCAAACCCCTCGAATATGTCTTCGCCCTCGTTCTCGTATTATCGAAAAATTTCGTCAGACTGACTCAATTATTGATCTTTACAGAAGTGAAATGGCTTGCGGACTCGCACTCAAAAGACCTCTTCAACACGAATACGAGTCGTTCCTCAACGACGAATCTTACAATGGAGAGGCGAAGCGCGCTCGCACCCAGTGCCCCCCGTTCCGTGCTCAGATGGGAACAATCGCTGCTACTCTGCCGTCGACGAGCACTTTCGCTCAAAAATACAAAGAGCAGGTTAGCCGTTGTTTTCAATATTAAAAATTCTATTGTGCCATTTATTCCTCGATTAGCGATAATAATTCATCTTCGAGCTCATACTGGCACGAGATCAATGGCAGATTTGCAACTAGTCCTGATCCTGTTGATCCCGACTTCACTTTCCTCTGACTACATGCATTTTGAAGTAGGGGGTCGAAATTCAATAATCGTCATTTTCAATTTCTCAAAGATGTTTTTTAGGAGGACAGTGTGTTCCACAATGCCACTCTGATGAACCGACTTTCCAAGAACCAACTCAAAACGTACCTCTTCTCGGAAGTCAAAAATCTCCGAAAGCGGAAAGCTATCCCACGCTCTACCGACAACGACGAGGACAAAGAACAGAAGGGAGACATGTTCGGCTACTCGAAAGCGTACAGAGCTCCTTCCTCTCCAAAGGTAACTAACACGAACTATTTTTTCGTGTCTATTATTCCTCCACATGGTTACTGATACCTTGTGGAGCTCAATCCGACACAATAGCAATGGCAGACAGCAACTAGTTTGACCCTTTCTTGTCGGGCAGGCTTTACTATTTTTCTGACTACAATACTCTTTTACAGTCTGGCTCCGACTCGGAAGGTGAGCACCCGTCGACCTCGGTTAGCGACCGTCTCAACACAAGACGCGAGTTCACGATGGCTAACGTCCAAGTGATTTGCGAACGCCTGCTCAAGGAACAGGAAATCCGTCTGAGAAACGAGTTCGAGCTGGTTCTGGCTAAGAAGTTGGATGGTAATTTATATTCTTATGCACTTTTCGGAAGTTTCAATTTCAGAGCAACACCAGCAATACGTGCAATTCGCCCAGGAACAACTCGGTCAGAAGTGTGTCACTACTGGGGACGATTACTCGTACTCGTACCTCTCCTAATGTGCATCTCTTGGTCTACTTCAACTACTCCTCAATACTCCCTCTCTTCTCCCCATAGAATTCAACAACCACCCAACCAAATGAAGTCCCTTTCGCTTTTTTTCCAGCCTTTTCTTTCTCCTTTCACAACTCATACCCTTCACAGTTTCTCGCTCACTGGTACTATTTTTGCTAATGCGGTTATTCCTGATGGTTTCATCGCAAAAAACCCCCCTCCGAAACCGTCTCCACTTCGCCTTTGACCCCCTATTACCTCTCATAGGCATTGACTGTCAAGGTTTTGAAAATTAGAAAGAGAATAGATTTTCTTAGCGTTCGCCTCTCCCCTATCTTTAAATTTCCTCAAAAGGCAACCTTTCGCCTCCATCGCCGCCTACAACGCCTTCTTTCATTCAATAATGTGATAATCGTAGTGAGCATAATTGTGCTCACTTCTAAATCATACTCAAATTAATTGTCTCTTGTCCTTCCGCCACTCTCCACCTCTTCTGTTTTTGCTATGTTCGCTTTTGAATCAAATAAATATGTTCCCACACTTCCAAATTTTAAAAGTTTCAAAATGTTTGCAGCGCATTGAACGCATTCTTCTAGCTCATTTCTCGACCGATTTTCATCCCAAACCTCAATAGTTTCAGAAGCGCAAGAAATGGAAGTGGTCGGACTGGTATCGGGCGGAAAAGATAGCTGCTACAATCTGATGTGCGCCGTCAAAGAGGGCCATCGGATTGTGGCGCTGGCCAATTTGTACCCACCGAAACAGTCGGAAGAGCTCGACTCGTACATGTATCAGAGCGTCGGAGCCGACGGCGTCGAGGTAGAATCGTCTGGAAACAGATGAGACTCGTTTGTTTCAGGTGTACGGAGAGGCGATGGGAGTGCCGCTGTACCGGCGAGAGATCCGCGGCGAGCCGAAGAATCAGAAGGGCGAGTACGAGGAGACAGAGGGCGACGAGGTGGAGGATCTGTTCGAGCTGCTCCGGGAGGTGCAGCGGAAGCACCCCGCAGTGCGGGGCGTCTCGGCCGGCGCCATCCTGTCGAGCTATCAGAAAGTGCGCGTCGAGGACGTCTGCAGACGGCTCGGCCTCGTCCCGCTCTGTTTTCTCTGGGAGCGCGAGCAGAATGTGAGTTGCGCGGGCGAATCTTGCCACGTTTTCTAATGACTAGAAAAAGAAACAGCTCAAAGAAGCCGTCCCGAAATGAGTCACCAAAACACATTTGTTTTCGTGCTCTCCTTCCTCTTATAAGTGCTCTGCGCGAGCACAGAATTTTCTGACGACGGAGCACAACAAAAAGAGCACAAAATATTGTGTGGAAACGAGCAAAATCTCGTTTTTCGATTCATTCTTTTTTCTGTTTTTCGGTCATGTGCGCATCAAAATGTTTGATGTACAGTTGTCATGGAAACCGATTTTCAGCCACCGAAAAATAGACGAACGAATATATTCTTTAAAAAAAGAGAAAGGAAAGTGACAAAAAGCGAGCAAACTTCAAAACGAAAACTCGAGCTTCCGAATTGTCGGAACTCGTCGTGAATGAATATCAAATTTCGTTGACGTTTTTCAGTCGTTGCTCACCGATATGGTCGATTCGGGTCTCGAAGCGATTCTGATAAAAGTGGCGGCGATCGGATTGGGACGAGAGCATTTGGGCAAAAAACTGGACGAAATGGCTCCGATAATGCGGAAACTGCAAGAGAAATACGGAGTGCACCCGTGCGGCGAAGGCGGCGAATTCGAGAGCTTCGTCACGGACTGTCCGCTCTTCAAGAAGCGCATCGTCATCGATCGGACCGAGGTGCGCTTCTGGAGTCTTCCGGAGAGACTTTGCGCTCTTTTCAGGTCGTCACCCATCAGGACGATCCGATCGCTCCCGTTTTCTACTTGCGGCTGTGCCAGCTGCATCTCGAGGACAAGTGAATATCACATTCCATTTTTCTTGTTGAAACTCATTTTGTTATTACGTTTTTATTCGAGTTGACTTACTTTATTGTTAGCAGCAATACAACTACATGCTCTCCCTCTTTGAAAAAATAAATAAGAAGACAGTCTGATTTCACAATCAAGAATGGTGGAATAAAACACGGAATAGTGGGAAGAAGAAAAGAACACATAGATAAAGAGAGAATATGGTGAACATTGAGAACAGATGAATCGGTAGAGTAAAATATTATAAAAACAACAGGTTAGCACAGTGGAGAGACGAGATTACGGGATTTCTTCTGGAGCATCCAGGTCTCGGTAAGAGACCGGCTGACGACGAGGCTGCTCGTCGAAGTACCGTGGCCCACTGCGCCCTCCCAGGCTGTTTCTCGGCGGAGGTGGGCGACGATCGTATCCGTTGCCGCCGAACGAGGACCCTGAAGTTGAGGAGATTTTGATAACGGAGTGACTCTTTCTCAATTACGGTGGCCCATGGATCCTCTATCGTCGTCTCCGCGGTCTCTCAAGTAGCCGCCACGATCTCCCCCGCGATCGTCACGATTGGTCGTCGGAGGTTTGACTTCAAGCTCGACGGGTCTCGCACCGTCGGCGATGTAGTTGTTGAAGAAGTCGGCCTCCATCCTGGCCTCCTCCAGCTTGTCTTCGTGTTTCGACTGCAAGTGCTTGCGAATGAACTCGGGCCCCTTGAACTTCTTGCCGGAGAGCGGGCACAGCCACTTGTCCTTTGCCAGCTCAACCGTGTTCTTCAGGATGAACGCCTCCACTTCTCTGCAAAGTCAATCATGAGATTCCATCCGAACGAATCTAAAAACTCACTTTTCTCCATCCTTCTTGCCCATCTTCTCTAGTTCTTCCGGGCTCACATACTGTTTTTCTATGAGCCCCTTGTCGATGCGGCTGTTGAATCCGGCGATGAAGTCATGTACAAACTTGGTCGGCACGATCAGAGTTCCATCGTCATCCTTGACGATGCTGGCTCCGGAAGGCGGCTGCCCGCGAACATGGATCAGACCGCAGCGGTTGGGCATCGAGTCTTCCTGCGAGTACAGTCCGTGGTTGTAGAAATCGATGGAGTGCACGATGCGAAGGTAGATTATCAAAATATCGAGAGCCTTCAGAACGTCGAGATCCCGCTCGAAACGGACTTTGTCGGCCTGAGCCTCGCCTCCGTTGCTCATGCCGAGCATTTCGGCCTCCTCCTCGTCGATTTCGTTCGGGATCAGGGAACGGGCATCCTTGAGAAGCGGATTCGTCGACGCGGTAACCAGATCGACGCCAAGTCGTATGTCAGATTCACGGTCGGCCTCCGACTCTTCCGCCGCATTGTAAAGTCCCAGTCTCTTGTCGTAGAGAGCAACGAGCTTGATAGCGAGTTTCAGATCATTTATAGCGACCTGCTTGTGAGCGGCGATTCCGTTGGTGGTGCGAACGCGACGAGTGATGTCTCTGTTGATGATGGCGTTCAGATCCGTGTCACGGAGTCGATGCGAGTTGAGGGTCCAGCAGATCTCCTTGATGTTAACATCACGCTTGAAAGTGGCCCATCCTCGACGGAAGAATCTTCTCTCCGCGATTCCATCGGTGAGCGCGAGTCGCAAGAAGCCAGGGCTTCTCTTACAGAGCCCCTCGAGTTCCTCGTACGTGAGTCCTGGAGCAATGTTTCGAAGGAACACGGAGCACGTCTTGTGGATGTTCACTTTGCTAGAAGCTTTCTCCGATCCATCGTCAATGGCTCCTTCCTCAGCGTCTTCCTTCAGCTCTTCCTTTACTTCTTCTTTCACTACCTCCTTTTTCTCCTCTCCATTATTATTCTCTTTTTTCACATCGGCCAACGATTCGTCATCGAGTTTCGAAGCGAGAACAGCTTTCAGCTCTTCTTCACTTCCGTTCTCCAACTTGACGACAACTGAAATAAGGTGCATTTACACATGAACTTCTGTCTCCCTTCCTACCGGAATCGAGCATACGTATGATTGGCTCGGCGTTCTCGAAATCGAGGCTGAATCCATCGAGTTGTCCCTGCTCCTTGAGCTCATTGAACACTTCCAATCGTTTCTTCACATTCTCCAACTGCGCTTCTTTTACTTTTTGAGCGTCGTCTGGCTTATATTTAAGCCGGAACCTGCAAAACATTTTAAAGAAACGCAAGCAGAAAAATACGACGAATATGTTGGGAAAGGGAGGAAAGGGCATCCGTGCCGAGAACAAAACGAAACAAATATCAAGTGAATCCGTTCGCTTTGACCGCGGCATAATGCGCCTCTGGCCTTCGTCAGTCTTCTGAAATATTACCATTCTTCTTCTTTGTGGTTGCGGAAGAATCGTTCAAGTTGATGCTTCTTGTGCTCATTCTTGTACTCGTTGTACTTTATGATCGCGTCTTCCTGTGAAATTTCGTCTTCTTGCTTAATGAGGAAATTTCTGAAACTCAGAAGCGGTCCAGAGTACAACTCATCGCCAGCTGGCTCGTCGGCCGTGCGGTCAGAGCGAGGAGCGTCCGATCCTTCGTCTCCGTCCCTGAAATTGAGAACACAAGCTTCACTAAAATTCAAATCACGTCACTTACTCGGCACGACTTCTTTTCGCCGCGAAATCATCTCTCCGACCTCCGGGTCTCTTGTTCCCGTCGTAACGATTGTACCCTCCAGGCCCTCCGCGACGATGGCTAGAAGAAAAAAAAACCGAAATTGACAGATACTGTTCGAAAAATCAATATTTACCTTTCGTCGTCACGTCTTTCTCTCGCGAATTTGTCGCGACGGCGATCTCCATCCTCATCCGAATCGAGCATTCTTCCTGAAAAGACGAGGAAGATCCGATTATTCGCAGCAGAACAGATAGAAGAGGTCGATTTATCGATGAAAATTGTTAAATGGTGTTAAAATAAGACGGATTCACAGTACCCACTTGCGCAGATTCCCTGAACGAGCCTTTCTTGGTGTCGTCTCTCGTGTCTTTGCGACGTCGCACGAATTTGAGTTGCTTAGCGAGTGCGGCATGGTTTTGTGGGCGGGGCCACTGTTTTGCAACACTGCGGCATGGACGTCGCTCGGCCTTATTTCAAAAGCGAGCACAGAATTTGCTGAAAACGTCTGTTTCGAGGAGTTTCTGAACAATTGTTCGTGTCGAAAATGAGTGATATTTCACTTGATTATGAAGGCAGCTCGCACAGTTCTCGCTCGTCTTCTAGAGAGGTTCGTTAAGACGTTCTTTTGATTTTCGAAACTGCAAGTTTTTAGAATCGACGAAGAAGTCGGAGTTTGAGTGAAAGTGGAGAAGACCGTCCGATGTGGAAATCAAGAAAGTAAGCGAATTCCTGTTCTGTTCGTGAATAGACGTTTTTTTGTGCTTCAGATCGTCTTCAAGCAGCAGAAGCCGTTCCACCTCGAGCTCCCGTTCTTCGAGTCCACTGGCCAGAAGCCCGTCTCCGAAGAAAAAGAGAGAGCCTATTCGTGCACCGACCGCATCACCGCCCAGAAGACGTGGCGATTCAATAGAGAGACGTCGCCGTTCACCTCCGCAACGACGACGCAGAAGTCCCTCTCCGAATCGTCAGAGACGTCGTTCCGGCACAAGGTCACCGCCGGCTCGAAGACCCTCGCGAACCAGATCTCCATTGGCTAGAAGACGTCCTCGTAGTCCATCCTCGCCGGCCAGAAGACGTTCTCGAACTCGCTCTCCTCCGAATAATCGGGACAGAAGGGAAAGAAGTCCGCCTCCGGCCAGAAGGCGTGAGAGAAGTCGCGACAGAAGCCGTTCGCCAGTCAAGAGACGAGATGGAAGTCGCGAGACAAAAAGGAACTATAGAAGACAGAGATCCGCTTCACACTCTCCGGTGAACTGGAGAGATGCGGAAGAAAGGAGGAAAGACGAGATGTGGCTGAAGTGAGTTTAAACGAAGCGTAGGATTTTCTATTATTTTACTTTCAGAAGAAGAGACGAACGAGTTAACATACAGGCGGATGGCTTGGAGAAGGTGTGGGGATACTCGCCGACCCAAGAGGAGATCCAGGATACGTACAGACTGAGAGAAGAAGCCATTGAAATCGAAGCAGAGAATGAGAAGAAGGGCGAGGAGCTGAAGGAAGACAGACGAAAGGCAAGAAAAAGAGAGATGAGGGCAGTGCGTAACGTCTCCGAAGACGACTCGTCGACGTCTTCTGAGTCTGAAGAAAGTGAGAAAGAAGAAGAGCGGAAGAAGAAGTCGGTGAAAAAGTCGAAGAAGAATAAGAAAGAGAAGAAAAAGGAAAAGAAGAAAAGTAAGAAGGCGAAGAGGGAGAAAGAAGAACGGAGAGAGCGTCGGGAGAAGAGAAAGAAGGAGAGAGCCGAGATCAAGAGAAAGATCAACAACCGGACGGACTCTGAGGACGAGTGGGAGGAGAAGACCACCGAGAAAACTGACGGAACCTGGATCGAAGGAAGTGTTTCGCCGGGTCCGATGCTCCCTGATCATATAAAACAAAGAGAGCAGACCGGACTATTCGACGTTGAGAAGCCGGGCAACTACGGAAAAGATCTTCTGAAGGGCGAGGGAGCCGGAATGGCAGCGTACGCGGCTCGTGGAGAACGTATTCCGAGAAGAGGAGAGATCGGATTGTCGTCGGGAGAGATTGCCGAGTACGAGAAAGTCGGCTACGTCATGTCAGGTTCAAGACACAAGGCGATGGAGGCGACGAGACTCCGAAAGGAGAACCAAGTAAGGAAACAATAAGACAACAGAGAGATCATGTCTGAAATTACAGATTCTGACGGCCGAAGAGAAACGTCTTCTGAGCGGAGTGTCGGTGGAGGCGAAGAAGAAGAAGGAAGAAGCCGTACTCGAACAATTCCGCAGTCTGATCCGCAACAAGAACATGAGAAACTGATAGATTTTTCTGTATTATTTATTCTGCAGTACAATGTTTTCTCGTTGTTTCTAATACATTTCCCCTTGATCCCCTGGGAATGTATGTGGAAGTGTGTGCTTTTCGAAAAGTTGACACACGTGTTGCCGAATGGAGATTGATTCGCTCCGTTGTTCCTCATCCCTCAGGCAGCGACACCCGAATGGCTTCCGTTTCGTGTCACCTTGAGACCTTCGGACGCCAGCTTGTCCCCGGAATTCAAACATACTCTGACCTAGAGAACTGTGTTCGGAAAGGGAAAACGGTTGGAAAAAGGACAAACATGTAGATTCATTCCCAAAAGTACAGTATACCCCAGTGTTTTCTAGTCATTTTCTACAACATCATTTCTACAGTAACCCTCTCATCCACGTCATAAATAAGTTTCCACGTTTCAAGAACGCAATTGGCCTACTTTCGTTTAAACCGACGATTCGAATCCCCTCCCCGCGAGTCGAATGTATCAAAAAGACATCTGTTTCCATCGCAAAAAGTCGCATTTCCGCCGGCGATCGCTCGGCGAAAAAGAAAGAAAAGAAGACCGTTTTGTCGCCCCTGACGGGCGGGGAAAAGTGATTGAAATGAAACGAATCAAATAAATTAGCATATTTATTGGAGGGGAAGGGCGCCAGAGAAAAGTAATTAGAAAACGACGAGAGGAAAGGACACACACACAACACAGTTGTACAGGAGGAACCCGCATCGGAGGAAAAAGGAGAGAGAGAAGGAAACTGAGAAGGAGAAGAAGAAGACGTGCCGCTTCAGAAGATGAGCGACTTCGGCGGCGTCCCGTTGCACGTCGAGATCCAGCGGTGCTGCAGGCAGTCCTTGCACACCAGATTGCAGCACCACACGAACTCGCAGTCGCACTTCACGCGCACCACTTCGTGCCGGATCTGAAAGAACGTCTTCTGTTTTGGGTTCCCAAGGTTCACGACGTACGCTGAAGCCGTTTCCGCAGCACAGACGGTCGCAGTCTCCTTGTGTGTGCGTTTCGTTTCGCCACGCGCACACCCTTCCCGCCACTGTTTTCGCCTGCAAAAAACCAAGATATGTGGAGAAAATTTCAGAGGGATTTCTCACTTTGCAGACATCTGGAGACGCCTCCAGGTAGATCAAATCGGTCGTTTTGACGGCGGCGTCGTCGGTGTAAAGTTTGGCGCGCGCGTACTTTTCGACGAGGTAGTCGGTGATGTGCTCGAGAGTCGCCGTGCGCTTCCAGCACGTCTTCTGCTGGCAAGAGCCGCTGACGCCGTGACACTTGCACGACGAGATGAGCGTCTTTTTGATGGCGAGTCGGCCCGCTTTCAAGTTGTGCTTCTCCACTTTCCGCAACAAACTGGTCGCCGCGCCGACCTTTGTGAGCAGTTTGCGGCTGGCCGTGATGCCGTGCTGCACGCCGTGAGTGCATCTGAAGAACCAGTTGGGGGGAGGAGAAGCAGTTCTCTTTGACGTACCCGCCGAACTCGTACTCGTTCTGACCCATGTGATTGTTGCACGCGCAGTCGTCGATCCAGCCTTGAGCGCACGCGGTGGCCACTCCCCAGGCGGCCGACGCGGAAGACAGCGCCCAAATTAACGACGACTCACGGAAACCTTCAAACGGATGTTGAAGCGAGGAATGGAAACGGAAGAGAGACGAACCTGAACGGAGCAACGGCGGATCGTGCATGATGTTGCCGGCCTCCGAACAGTCCCACTGCTGGAATCGGAGACGGTTCGCGCAGTTGGCGAGTCCTTCCTGAATGCCCTCGAAGGCCGAGATCACTGTGGAAGGATGCGTTCGACACGCGAGTTGGATGGACCGAAGCGCGCGCGAATGAAGAAGATCCGAAGGGCATCCCTGGAAAAGAGAAGAGAAGGATCCCTGGGAAGGAGGGAGAGCTACCTGTTTGAGGATGTTCGGTTTCGGCGGTTGCACTGGAACCGTGCTGCTGATCCGGGAGGCGATGTCATTGATCGAAGAGGCTCGAAGCGAGCACAACGCGGAGAGGAAGACGAGAGCCGTCCGCTCTGCTCCTCGCATCATGCTGTGTCACTCCTCCTCCCAAAGTGCGTGTCTCGCGGGCCTTCCGATCCTTCGCCGGCCCTCTTTTCGTCCCTGCGTCTCTGTCTTCTCAACACTCTCCCACCTCTCCTACCGTAATCCGTTCGCCCACCCACTATGCTGCCTGAGGAAACCTGAGAGACGATGAACAAAGTGGGCGGAGTCACGAGAGGAAGGGGGCGGCGTCGACTTTACGACTCGAAAATCGGGTCCCCTCCGCCGCACCAAAGACAGATTTTTATGGCTCCCCGGCGCGCGTCGCCTCTCTTTTCGCCTCTTTTGGACCAATTATGCCATAAAACATAAGTGCGTCCCCCCGTGTGTTTTTAATTGGCGGCGGGCATCACAAAAAGGGGTCTCACGGGCGGGGGGGATCATCCGATTCTCGACTCTTTTTGATTGCTCAACTCTCGTGTGACGTGGCATGACTGGACAGCGACGATCCACGACGTTCCGATCATTCCTCCCCTCCATGACTAATCAAAACGAAATCGGAGGTGAAATGCTGTGTGTGTCGGAGTGTCTCGCATCGTAAAACGGACACAAGATTGCCAATATAAACGGGCGGTCTACTGTAGCGACGACCTCGAATCGAATTGGAATCTGCAATTCTGACTGCCGCCTGATCATGTTTGTTTGGTGAAAGAATCGAAGATTTCATTCATTTCGTCACTCACAATGACACATTCAATTACACAAGACACTCTTAAATACTAAACTGAGAACCGAGAAAGCGCGTCACTTTCCAGACGTCGGGTACTTTGGAGCCGCCGGTTGAGCATACTGTGGCGGCGGAGGAGGCGGAGGAGGTGGCTGAGCGTACGAGGGAGGCGCCTGGGCGTACGAAGGCGGCGGAACGGCGTAGCTGGCGGGACCGGCCGCCGGGGGAGACACGTAGCTGCCACCGCTGGAAGGAGGCCATTTCGGAACGGATCCCAAGAGTTCCGAACTCACCATGGAACTGGCTGGTGACACGTGGGTCCTGGAGGACAGCAACCACCGCCGCCACCTCCTGAAAGGTTCGGAAGGCACGCGAGCGTCGTGCCGAAGAGGACGGAACACACGACGAGAATCGCAGAAGCTGTCGACGTCTTCATGATTGTGACGATGATGATGATGATGACGGGACGGACCCAGATGGCACGCTTTTATACCGAAACACAGTGGGTCGAGAGAGCGCGGATTACGGAGAGACGCCGACGAGGACGAACGGGGAGAAGCCGCAGAATGTACTCGTCTCGGTCCGCTTTTTCGCATTGATAATAATGAGGCGTGAAGGAATCCGGTCGGATTCTAGAATCGGTGGTCTGAGAAACGGAATCGTTCATTCACATAATATGCAGTGTTTACCCGCAGAAAAAGGACGAATCGGATGGACCAGTAGAGGGAGGAAACAGTGAAAAATGAAAGAAGTCAGTATTTGGAAGTGTTGCCCCGAGAACGAGCGATGTCGGTGCGGATGTAGGCAGAGTCGGAGTTGTACTGTTCCGCCAGATCCTGCAGATTGATCCGGAACTGCACGTTCTCGTTCTGGTCCGGATCTTTGAGATTGGCGCCGCTCGTGATGCGGGCGAGGTGTCTGGAAGAGGAGGAAGTAGAAGGCGTCGGGAGAGAGTGGAGAACTCACTTGAGATTGGCTTCCGATCCGATCACCTTCATCTTTTCGACGGTCTCGTTCACTTCTCGCGAGTGTGTCTGGAAATAGGAACATTCGAGATCGGAAAGGGGCGAAGTGCCTTGCTACCTTCTCGCTGATCTTCTTCGAGTACATGTAGTCTCTGCGTCGCTTCGAGAGTCCGATCCAGAAGACCTTGGAGAAGAAGAGGCAGATCTCTGTGATCGTGATCACCGACATTCCGAGGAACATACCCATGTTGCCGCCGATGTCCGAGAGCAGCTGCGTTATGGAGGCGTCCTGCACTTGGTTGTACTCGGTGTACGACATGTCTCGGTAGAAGACGTTGATCATTTGGAAGTTGGCTCTGAAAGAACGTCTTCTATTTGCACGTCTTCTTCTTCTCTCACTTCATGTGGTTCAACGTCCAGTTGGAGTTTTTGGCACGGAGCCAATTGAGAGCTCCCGCCGAGAACTTGCTGCCGTAGGAGTTGTAGGCGCGGAAGACGAGACTGTTGCACTGCTGAGCACACTCAGTGCACGACGGATGGACGTACTCGAGTTTGCCAGTCGCTGAAACAGTTTAAGTTTGGAACTTCAAGGATCCGAGAGGCAATACCTTTGTTGTGGGTGCTGAGTTTGGTGTCGATGCAAGTGTAGGTCTCGAAGGGAGTGCACTCGCGAGTGCGATTCTCGATGTTGTAGAGAGCCGGCGAGCAGCCGCAATTGTCGACAAAGTACTTGGCCTTGCAGAGGGACAAACAGTTGCCGGAGGAGTACGGTAGATCCGAGTGAATGCCCGCGGGAAAGTCCTCCGTGCAGTTGCCCCATTGTTGCGAGGGGAGCAGAACGTAGCGATCTCCCGAGATGGCCGAGTAGGCGACAGAGTTGGGAGACACGGTGAACTCGTCGGACGCCAGATGCGGAATGGTGTTCGGAGGATGGACGAAGTAGCGGAAACCGTCGACGAACGAGTTCGTGAAGAGCGCCGGCATCGAGTTGCTCTCGCCGTCGAACTGCTCCTCGATGTGCGCGTCGAGGGTTATTTGGAGGCCCGCCTGGATGCCCGGCTCCGTCTGCTTGTGCATGTTCACTTTGTCGCTCTTCGACAGATCCAGAGTGTAGCACTTTCCCAACGGAGTCAGAATCGGTTTCGCCAGGGAGCAACAGTCGAATCTGGAAGATCGGAACGTTCGGAAGCTTCTCCCCCCGTCTCGGTTTCTCACAGTTCTCCCTGAAAAGAGCACAGTTTGACGACCTCCGAGCAGTCGAAGCCTGCGTCGAGGAAGAATGAGTCGGCCGTGAATCCGGGATGGTTCTGCTGGTACTTCTCGAGATCCTGGTTGCCCTGGTGCAACATCTGACGGTCTCCGCCGCCCATCAACGTCGGAATTTCGGTGAACCACTGCATCAGATAGTTGATCATCTCGGGCGTCACGTCTCCTGTCACGTTCATCGCATTCACATAACTCTTGCGAACTGGGTTCAGATTGCACACCGTGACGAGCGGAAAGTCCATTCCGTCGTCGTTGATCAGGAAAGAGACCTGGAAATCGGGATTCGGATGGATCGGATCGAAGAAGAGACTCACGTCGGAGACGGTGGGCTTCGAGAGGTACTGCGAGACGAGAATGACGACCTGCGTGACGAGGAGACCGAGCGAGAACGAGACCATGATCGCCCAGAACAGCGTCGCCCATCGTTTGCCCTTGAATATCCGCTTCGGACCGTGCATCGTCGTCGTCTCGCAAAAGTGCTGCGTTTCCCGTTTCACCGACACCGTCCCCTCGGCATTCTGGACCTTTTTGAGCTGCGCGACGGGCACCTCGATGATCATGTGGGACCGCGACTCGTTGTAGCGCAGATTGCATTCTGGAGACGTCGAAGACGAGGGACTGAAAGAGACGTTTCGAGGGAAGGATTCAGAAGACGTGCTCACGGAGTGGGCGAGTCTCCAGAAGAGCCGGCTGTGAAGTTGACGAGGTACGTGTCATCGTGCTCGTAGGCGTCGTTCTTGTAGTCGGAGGGACGCATCACACTGCTGATCGACTTCCTGCAAAAAAGAAGAGGGAATTCGGAAGTGGATACTGTAAATGAAACTGAAATTTCTTCTCCTGCTCCGCCGCCGCCGAAACGGTCGACAGATAACAAATGGGGGGAAGGAGGAAAAAGAGAGGCAAAAGTTTAAAAACATAAAAAAGGTTTGAGTGAGTCGATAAGAGAAATGAATGGAAGGCAAATGTCGGGGGGTACAAACACCGAATTGCTATCATCATTGGAATGGAAAGGCTCATCGAAACACTCGAAACGAAGAGCCAGAGCAGTTCTGAAGGCTCCTCGAGTGAACGAGGGAATGAGTCAGAGGTGATTCAGAGCTCTCTTGATATCAGAGAAGAGCCCTCTTCTTCCCGATTGACAGCCAGAAAAGGAGGGGGAGAGACCGATCGGATGGTCGGGAGATAAAATCATAAATCAAAGAGACCCTCTTCTTCTTCTGATAAGAGCCGTTTCACGTGAACACTCAACTCCTCCCTCCATCTACAGTACTCGCCCCTTTTCGGCAACTTTCTTATCGCCGAGGGAGAAAAAGGCTCAATTGCGGATCAAAAAGAGCGTTAGAGCCTTTAAATTGATAAGGAGAGTGTGGGAAACTATAAAACGGAGACGCACCTCGAGCCGTTTTCCATTTTCGTTTCCTCGAATCGCCTATTGTTTTCCGTCTGAAAATTGTCGTTTATTTGACTTTTTTACGCCCAGAAAGGGGGGGGGGGGAAAGGGAGAAGTCGGAGAAGTGTGGATCGGACGAAGAAGAGGTCAACGGCTCCTTTTATGCGCGACGACGTCTTCTCTGCTGACAGACAAACAGGGCACTCTCCGCTTCTCGCACACTCTCTCGCTGCCTCACTATTATAGTTTTACTCGTAATATTTGAATACCCGCCATCACTTTCCCTCCTTCTCCGTTTTTGATCTATCAGAATTCCGGTCATAGAGCTCAAAGTTGAGGATTCGTCAAGAATGAATGGAGAAGATCGGAAAATCAGAGAGCAAAGGCACTCGGTCATGCTGGGAATGTGGCGGTTATGGTAGGAGAGAGTCACTATCAGAAAGGGGGGGGGGGGCACGATACGGCTCTTATGTAGCTCTGCCTTCCAAACCACGTGAAACTGAGAGAGAGGGAGAATGAGAAAGAGAGATCACTGATCATCTCGATCGTCAAAGGGACTAGGAATGAGTTAGGCCAGCAGTCGAGAATGCGTCACAACCAGAACCGGTTGACAAAAAAAGAAACGGTCTCTGCCAAATCCGCTCAATCCGGCGCCATATTTTGGAAGCGGAACACAGAAGGAGCGAGTCGTGTTCGAGTCGCCGCATTTCGTATTCTTCCTTCCAACTGCTGCTTCTGCTGTCGATTCTTTTTGCGAACGGAAACGAAACATTCAGCGCCTGTTCCTTATTCTTCTCCTTCTTTCCGTTTCGAATTCGAATTTGTCATTGAGGCGCGAGAGGGAGAGCGAGAGGAACTGACCACTGCCCGGCACCACCGTCTCGACGACACAAACACTTTTACGAGAGAGGCGTGTCTCGATTCTTGGCCCGAAGGCCCGAAGGCTCGGGCCTATCTGCTCTTGTTCCAGGCCTGTTTGAGAAATGAGTCATTTGGACCGCCGCTTTTCATTTCTCTCGCTTTTTTTCGCGCGCTTTCTTCTTCTTCTTCTGGCATCAAAGTCTAGTTACGAAAAGCGAAACGATAAGAAGAAGAAGGAGATAGAGAGAGATGGTGATAATAAGGGAGAGGGAAAGAGCACCGGAAAAGGAGTCTTCGGAAGGTGCGACCGGTCACCGAGCGGTCGCCTTCTCGAACTGTCGTGTGTGTGTGCGTTTCCGGTCGTCATAAAACGCGAAATCGGAGAAGAAGAAGAAGAAGCAGCGGAATTTGCTGGTGCTGGAAATGCAAAGAAGACAGAACACACTGGGAAACCTCTCCCAATGGGAACTGGAACCGATGCTTCTCGATTTGCAGATCCCCCCGAAGAACGATGCTCCATAGGGAAGGTCTGATCCTTCTTTTCTTCACATCATTCGATCAGATGGACGGATGGATGCCAGATTGGAACGTTGAAGTTTAACCGGAGGGAGATTCTCGTTCGAAAACCAACACTTCCTTTCAGCGTCGTCTGATGAAACTTGACTGAAATCATCATTTTGCCCGCTTTATGCCGACTTTTACCACCGACGCGGTACGCTTTGATCTGAAAAACGGAGGGGAAGAAGCGGCAGAAAACACACATTTGAAAAGGGCGCCAAAAAACAAACAGATGCATTTTGAAATGGAAGAAGATTCAATGACTCGTCGTCGGGATTCGCGAAGAAAAGTAGTCGGGGAGCGAGAAGGGCAGAGAGAAGGCAAAACGGTACCCATAGAACAATGGAACTATTACGCGGAATGGGAGAGTTGAGAATGTACAGAAAGAAGAGCACGTCTTCAGGAGGACGACGTCTTCGGGGGCGGCGTCTGCTCGTCGGACGGCTTCCGAGACGGCGACGGCGGCTCGATTGTGAAGATGGGCGGCGAGTTCGAGGGATTCTCGACGGTTCGCGGCTGACTCGGCAATCGGATACGGGCGATTCCGTCGAACGACGGCTGATTCAGCTGACGACGAAGCTCGGCGACGTCGAATTTCAGTTCGATCTGGAAATGGAAAAGTGATGGAATCGGATCGATAGAAGTCTTGATTACCACGCTGTCAAGACTCGACGTCGAATTGTTGGTGTCGGAATTCTGATAAGCGAACTTCTTCGGAGAGTCGTCGAGGGGAACGATGCGGTTACTGTAGTTGCTGAGCGACGAGATGTTCTCTCTCGAGTTGCGACGGGAGCGCCTCTCCTGGAACTCCTTGACCGCCTCGTCCAGTTGTTGCTCCCGCTCCTTCTCGATCTTCTTCTTCGAGTACATGTACTGCCTCCTGCGCTTCGAGACCATGATCCAGAAGATCTTCGAGAAGTAGAGCGTCAACTCGGTGATCGTGATCACCGACATTCCGAGGAACATGCCCATGTTGCCGCCGATGTCCGAGAGAATTTCGGTGAGCGAGGTGGACTGCACTTGCGAGTAGGAGGTGTAGAACATCTCGAGGAAGAAGATGTTGATGACGGCGACGTTGTTCCGGATGTGGCTCTCCGTGCGGTTCGTGAGCCTCTTCAGCCAGTCCAGAGAGCCCCGATTGAAGCCGTCACCGTAGGAGTTGTAGGAAGTGAACGTGGTGCTCTGGCACTCCATGTGGCACTCCGTGCAGTCGGGCAACTCGAGGTAATCGGTTCCGTTCAGTTTCCGGAGCATGTGCTCATCCATGCAGGTCACCGATTCGTACGGAGCACATATCTTTTTCTCTGCAACGTCTTCTTTTCGCATTCAGCCCTCCGTCTTCGAACAACTCACTTCCGTCGACGTTGTAGGTGAACGGAGCACATCCGCACGTGTCATTGAAGTACTGCGCAATGCAGAGAGCTCTGCAGGCCGAGGAGGAGTAGGCGAGGAACGTGTCGTAGTGCTCCGGCCACTTTTCCGAGCAATTTCCCCAGTTGCGACGGTTCAGAAGGTTGTGCTGAAACGAGAAACAATCTCTCTCTCTCGCCCGCCCTTTCTTCTCACCGAGATGGTCTTGATAGCAGAGTAAACAGTGCGAGACGGCGAGACACTGATGCCCTCCGAGGTGAGCTCCGCGTTGGCTCCGGGCGGGTGGATGTAGTACCGGAAGCCGTTCTCGTAGATGTCCGAGAAGATGGCGTTCGCGTCGCCGTTCTCGCCCTTCAGCTCCTCCTCGAGCCGCGCGTCGGCTATTATCTGGAGTCCCGCCTCGACGCCGGGCGAGATCTGTTTTCTCATCCACTCGGGAGCCAGGTTCTGAAGGTCCAGTTCCCAGCATTTCCCGAGCGATGTGATCTTTTGCTTCATGTACTTGCAGCAGTCGAATCTGAAATCGGATCGACTGTCTTCGATTCGGTCCGATCGCCTACCGTCTCCCTCCGAAGTAGCACGTCAGGAACATCTCACTACAGTCGTAGCCAGCCGTCCTCAAGAACTTTATGATCTGGAAGTCCGAGTGGTTCGCAAAGTAGGTCTCCGAGTCGTCGTGAACTGAAAGAAGGCACCCAGATGAGTCACGCCTTCTTCTTCTCTCTGCTCACTTCTTCTCAAGTTCTGTCTGTCCAGATTGCTGAACACGAACATCGTGTCCATGTTCGTCTGCAGAAGATACTCCAGCGTCTCTCCCGATAGATCGCCGGACGCATTCAGCTCGCGCACGTACGACTTCTTGATCGGATTGAAGTTGCAGACGGTGACCGCCGGAAAATCCATTCCGCCCTCGTTGACGATGAAGGAGACCTGCGAGAGCGTGGGCTTCGAGAAGTACATCTGGAGGAGGACGAAGATCTGGAAGACGAGCATTCCGAGCGACAGCGCCACGATGATGATCCAGAAGAGTCGGGCGAGTCCCTTTCCGTTGAATATTCGCTTCGGACCGTGCATTGTAGTCGTGCCTGAAAAGGGAGACCCGTGCAAATATCGGAAGATCGTTAACTGCTGCTATCACTTGGTATTTGCTATTCTTGGACTGTCATCGGACGAAAGTTCACCGATTTTGGAAAGTTACGAACCAAAAACAAGTCTGACAACAGAAGGGACTAGGATTTGCACGGCCGCCGCCGTTTCCAGACTCACTTGTGAAATGTTTCGTCTCGCGATGAACCGATCCGACGCCTTCATACTTTTTGATGTATTTGTAGGACTTGACGGGCACCTCGATGACGAGCTGATTCGCAAAATTCTTGCTCGAAGACGCCCTGAACGGAACTCCATCAGAATCAGAGACGCGGTGCAAAACGGTACCTCATCGGAAAGAATACTAGAATCTTCAGTGACACTTTCAGACTTTGAGACTTTCAGAAAACGGCAACAAAGTGCGAAGAAGAACGTGTTTGCCGTCAGAAGGCGGAGGGAATTCGAATTCGTGAAAGGAGGCTAGATATTTGCCTTCCTCTCTCGTTTTTTCCAGAGAACCACACACTCACCACTCGCGCAAAGAACGCATCGTCCGCACCGTGGCGCTGTTGTCAAAGTCCGCATCGGAAGACGTCGTCGTCGTCTTCTCGCATTCAGGAGACGTTACAGGAGGCCGCATGTCGAGGTGCATCTGAAATTGACCGGTCAAACACAACTAATCAAGCGGGAGAAGAAGACCCCATGAGAAGGAGGTGTTTGTTTCAGAATGGCGGGAAAACAAAACGTGAGACCGGAAGGAAAGGGGGGGGGGTACACACTGAAACTGAGAGTCGTCTGAAAGTGGATCTGGAAAACAGAAGAGAAGAGAAGACTCTGTGTGTGTGTGCTCGCTAATCAGTGTGTTTTTGAGACGCCTGAAACTGGTAGAACAAACAGACAAGTAGGTCAAAAGTCGTCGCAATGATCTGTCTCTTCCAAAACAGTTCTTTGTTCTTTATTTTGGAGGTCACTTTCAGCATCGAACTTTTCCCGCTTCTTCTATTTTTAGACGTTAGTCACGGCACAAAACACGAGAAACCGAGTTCGATTTCTTATCGCAAACGAGGTCAAAGTGCCACGAACGACGGAAAGAAGTTGGAAGCGAGAAGTCACGTGACAGTCACGGGCTGACCTAGTTATAACCCCGATTCTAGGCCATTGAAAGAGGCTCGAATGATTGGAATTTTGGGTTGTCAGGTGGGGGAATAGAACGCGCATTCTCTGGTTGGGAAGAAGCTTCCTTATAAACACGACGGTTTCTCTATTTACCGCCGTCGGATCAGACGCTCAAACTCTCGAAATAGGTGCTGAAAGTGACGTCGTCCGATTCAGAATTTGAAAATGACATCAATGTTTCGGTGATCTCGCAGAAAGTCAACAACACTAGATGCGTCTGGAAAACGCCGACTGCGTGCACTCGGAAACCAGAAAGTTCGAGTAAATTGGAGTGAGCGAGTGAGTCAGCAGTGAAAGGACAAAGTGGATAAGCGGGGGACAATGACCCGACGGAGGATGATCATCGGAATCGAGAGAAAGAGATGAGGGGGATGCATGTAAATATCAACCGTTCACTGATAGTATCGATCTGCTGATTTTCGAGGAGAATTGAAAGGGGACAAGAAGATGGTACTCTTCGAATCAGAAGACACATTTCTCCTTCTTCTTCTTCTGTCACTCCTCATCTATTTCCATCTCTGCGTCTCTGCGGAACAACACTCTCTCCTCTCTCGGCGACTGGTTTGAAAGTGACTTATTAGGGGGGAATCTAAGTTCAACAAAAGTGTTGGGATGATCTTCGAAAACAGAGATCAGAGGAAACAGATTGTTGGAAAGCCCCGCCCCTTTTTTGGTTGTTTCACGCGAACTCGAAGAAACGGGTGGTAACGTGGGAATCAGACGGCTTCGGTTTCCCGTTTCGAAACGCACTCATTCTCAAGTCTGAAACGTCAAAGAGTCGATGGATTTGATCAAGAAAAAGTTCGAAAAGAAGAAGAAAAAAGCGCGTGGGGAGAAGAAGAAGCAGTCGAAGACGTCGAAGACCAAGGCGAAGAAGAAGCAGAAGCAGAAGCGACGCACCACTTCCAAACACAGCTCGTCGAGCTCCGAGAGCTCAGAGGACTCGGACGAAAGTGCACGGAAACGGCTGCGCGCGGTCGCCTCGAAGCTCGCCGTCGACGCGGCGAATATCGACAAAAGGTTCCGGATGGCGGGCAGTTTGGTCAAGAAGCCCGAGAATCCGCCCGACTTCAACCGACGCCTCTTCGAGGCCGAGTGGAAGGAGATGCGATTCGATGAGAGTTTGCCCATTGAGAACATGAAAAGCTTTGACAATTATCTGAAATCGCGCGCCGAACTGAAATCGACGGATCACGTGGTGCTGAACGAGCGTCTCGACGTCGAGTCGAAGAAGTCGAGTCGTCTGAAGATCCTGACAAAGTACGACGAGGGACGTTTCGCTGCCATCTACATGGTCCAAAACGAGTCGGCGGTCAAGTGGGTTCTGTCTGAAAATGAGACGCTGAAACGGATTTTCAGCAACGACGTCGTCGCAATCCAGAACAATCGATTCATGATGAAAACGGCGCTCCGTCAGTTGTCTTCTAATCAAATCTACCTGCGTCTCACTCGCGAAATCAACACTTTGAAGTGTTTGTGGCTGAAGAAAGACGAGATTCCGCCCAGAATTCCGCAACTGTTCTTCGAGGGACGCATGCTCGGATTGCCGTTCTACGGTCGGTGGGGAAAGGAGAGGAAAGTGCGCTCCACCGCTCTCTTCTGTTTTCAGTCACCGCCGTCTACGATGTGAACCTCGAGAAGTGCCGTGAAGAGATGGGCGGCGGCTGTTTCTCGAGTCGATCCGCATTCCACGTGGCACGCGAAGTGCTCTCCGCCCTCGCCTTCCTCCACATCCGACAGATCGTGCATCGCGACGTGAAACCGACGAACGTCGTCCTCAACCTTCAGAATCGAGATCAGTGGTACCTCATCGACTACGGCGACGCCATCGCCACCGGGAAAACGGTGCCGACACTGAGTCCGCCGGACGGAATCACGCTTCCGTTTCTCTCGCGCGAGGCTCACGATCAGCTCCTCGTGCCGGCTCCGACCACCTTCCAACAGGACCTCGAGTCGTGGTTCCTGCTGCTCATCGACATGTTCGTCGTTCTTCCAATGGAAGCATGACGTTGGCTTCTTCTTTCAGGATGAAGCCGCTTTCGTGGCGAGAGAACAAGAAGATCGAGGCGGTCGGAGTGGAGAAGCAGCAGTTCTTCAAGAACCTTCCCAAGTTCCTTGCCTACTATCCGAAGCAGGCTCTCGACATCGGATTGCTTCTCAAAACTGATCAGGCGCCGTACAGAGAGATCACGAAACGAGTCGGCGAGTGTCTGCGAGAGCCCGGATGGGTGCCCGAATGGTACGATCGAGCTGCGACGAAGGCTGCGCGCGCTCTCGAGTCGAGACGCAAGAAGCAGCTGCAGAAGGCCAGGAAGGCCGACAACACGACGACAACGACGACGACGACGTTCGACGAGGAAGAGAAGCGGACGACGCCCGACAAACGGGATCGTTCCGTCTATTTGGCCACGCCCACCGAGTCGCCGATGAACGTGCGCAAGGTGGGCAAGAAGATGTCGAGGGAGGCGTCGGATGTGAAGCCGGAAAGTGGTTAGTTTCTGGGTATCCATTGGCATGCAGCGATGCGGTCGCGTCGCGGTCTCTTCCCTTCCCTCTCAAGGAATCAGCTCTTTCTTTTCTTTCCTCGTTGCAGCCGGCGGCACCAACAAAGTGGCGACGTTTGTCGATGAGCCTGCCGTGGCGGTTAACAACGAGCGTTCGGTTTACATGAACGATTTACCGACGAAAGGTAGAGACCGCGACGCGACCGCAACGCAGCCGATTCCAAACTTCTTTCTCAAATTAACGCGTTTTCAGCCAACAAAACGGCGACGTACGTGGAAGAGAACGCGGCGCCGACGCCTCAGAAACAGGACCGATCGGTTTATTTCAACGAGTTTCCGATGGCGTCGCCGATGAACGGTAGTGCCGAGGTGTTTCAGACGAAAATGAGCATTTTCTCTTTCAGACCCCAAGAGAAAGTACCGATACAAGGCGAAGAAGTGAGCTGCCACGTCACGCCACGCGCCGATCTGAAGCGAATAAATAAATTGAGATTTGTATTCAAATGAACCAATTTTAGTGCCATTTCATCAAAAATACATACATTTATTTCGTTTCAATAAGTTTCGTACAATTAGTTGAACAATAAGAAAGAAAGAATTAAAACCAGAAAATATAGAAAAAAAATGTCGACTAAAATCTAATTACATTTATAAAAAACGGGAAGCGGAACGGATCGTTGCATATTTAAATAAAAAAAATATTTTTCTCAATTTTCGCGGATCTCTTTGGGCACTAGAGAAACGGAAAACAGTGAAAAGAAATGGGAGAAGAAAGCACAAAAAAGGCAAATCTCGGGTTTATCTAGGGGAAATCTACTCGTAAAAACGATAAAAAGAATTGCACGAGAACGTCTTCTTCATCTGAAAATCCACGGGGCACACGGGAATCCGAGAATCGGACGGTCTCGACGACATCTTTACATGGAAGAAGTTTAGTGGCCGTACGAGGATTCGAGTTGCTCGCTGAGCGGGCTCTCGAACTGCGGCTGACGGATCATGGCGGCCAGTTTGCGGAGTCGCGACGCCGAGTATCTGGAAGCGGAATTACAGGATGGGAGAGTTAGGCCACGAGCTCACTTGATCGACTCTCTTCGTCGGACCATCGACGGATCCGAGGAGAGGAATTTGTGCGAGAGCGCCTCGTCAGTGCGCATTCTGCGAACCGGCGACTTCTTGAGCGCCCACGTGGCAAACGAGAGCGACTCTTGCGAAGCGTTGACGGGAATCAGATTCGGATCGCACTTCACGTTGATGACGTTCTCCTTGATCTCCTCCTCGCGGTCGTACTCGGAAGTGAACGGATGGAAGCCGGCGAGTCTGGAAGCATCGGAGAGTTGGGCAAGAGCCGCTGTAAAGGGAGCACTTACAGACAGAAGGTGACCACTCCCATGCCCCACATGTCACTTTGGACGGTGACTGGGGTCTCCGGAATGTGGAATTCTGGCGACGCCCACTTCGTGTCGAATTCGACCGGCTTCACCGCTGACGAAACCTTCTGCGCTCTTCCGAAGTCGACGAGCTTCACAATCCAGCTGCGTTTCGACTGGAACATGATGTTGTGCGGATTGACGTCGAGGTGGGCGATTCTGAATAGAAGATGTTGGGGGAGAGGACGTGTATGAATGAGGATACCCTCTGAAGTGCAAGAAGTGAAGCGCCGAAGTGACTTGTCGCATTGTTAGCGACACTTGCTCTTCGGTGTAGTAGTCGTTGAAGACGAATCGAGAGAAGACGTCCTCGTAGAGGCGCTCCGAGAAGAGGAACAAGAAGTCGTTGTGGCTGAAGGCGGCGATGAGACGTTGCACGTTCTCGTGCTGTCCGTCCCGCAGTGCCTCGTACTCTGCGACGGCTTCTGACGCCGGATGACGGATCTTGACGGCGCAGTGAGCGTGGCCTTCTGCTGTCGAGTCGACGGCGTCGCGAATCACAGAGAAACGACCCTTGAACTTCAGACCCGCGATCTGGAAAACAGGTGTTCAAAACTTCAGAAGGCGTCAAATGGGATGCTCACCTGGAATCTTCCGCTCGGGTCGGCCGTCTGCAACTGCAAATTGGTTTTCAAGTCTTCGTTCGTCGTTCTCGCTTCCGAGTCCTCCTCGCTTTCCTCGGAAATGCCTCCCAACTGATTCGACGACTTCTGCGGCAGCGAGACGACGTTCAGCCGGATCTCGGCCTTCAGAACGTCGATCTGCAGTTTCGGGGCGCCTCTTCCGTGCGTTTGCACGATTCTGCTGCTCAACGAGGGCAGTCCGAGTCCGAATCCGTTCTGAGCGGTCACGCGGAACTGGTAGATTCCGAGCGGCGACAGATGTTTCACGACCACCGACTCGTCATCGATTCGCTCGGAGATGGTGATCCACGGAGCACCGTGGTCGTTGGGTCCGGCGACGCGGTACTCGAGACGATACGTGATGCCTTCCAGGTAGGTCGGTCCTTCCGGAGCCTCCCACTGAATGAAGATCTCCGTGTCGGAGGAGAGCTCGGCCTCCGGTCTTCCGGGACGCGACGGAGTCTCTCCACTGATCATTCGGCAGCTCGACTTGTCTGTTCCGAACTCATTCGTCGCCGTGCACACGTACTCTCCCAGATCGTACGGAGCGGCGTTGTTGATCGTCAGACGGGCGATGTTGTGGTCCTGCTCAATCTTGATCCGGTCGTTCGACTCTAGGATCTTGCCCTGGAAGTCCCAAATGACCTTCGGAGCAGGGCTAGCCGCAACGGAACACTCGAAGACAGCAGATTGATTCTTGCGAAGATAGACGTCGCGGAGACGTGAAGTGAAGATCGGAGCGAATGTGCCGTCCGCGTTTCTCTTCGTGGCACTCGGCGTCACTTTCTCGATGTCCGCCTTGATTCTCTCTATGGCACTCGAGGAGGGCGCCTTCTGAAGAAGAGCCGTCGACTGCTCGTGCGATCTCGGTTCGAGTCCTTGCGTCGACTCTCTCAGGATGTCCGTGTAGCGGCGTCGTTCGCGAACAGTGATGTCTCTGTTGCGGACTCCCAGGAAGCCTTGCTTCACAGTCGGAGCTCCCACTCCGAACAGCTCCTCGCGGTAATTTCGGACGCGGGAGTTGAAGGCGGCTCCGCGAGCAGCCATCAGGTAGGTGTCCGGTCCGATCTGGTAGTGGGAATCCCACGGCGAGTCGTCGACGTCGTATCCCGGATGTCCGAAGTCGTCGTCCTCCTTGTAGAACGCCTTCGGACGGTACTTGTCGAGGTCGTTCAGATCGACGGCTCTTCTGTTCTTGTCCTTCTCCAACCGATCCTTCTCGTCCTTGAAGTCGTCCTTTCCATCGTGATCCTTCGCCTTCGCCTGCTTCTTTCTGTCGTCCATGAAGGCGTCCTCGTCGTCGATCTCTCCGGCGAGCTCACCGGGCGGAATGAATCCTGGCTTTCCTCGTTTCGTCGCGATCAACACTTCCATAGAATGCTCCTGACGCGGACTGAGCATCACCGGACTCTTCGTTCCGGGCGTCGATCTGCGTGGAGACTTCGGATTCGGACTGAGAGTGACGGCCGGCGAGGTGACTTTGATGAGTCCCGAGGCGGAAGTGGTGTCGATGGTAAGATCGGCTCCGTGAAGGCCTTCGAGGAACAACGGAGCTCCCACAGGAATCGACGGATCGTTCTCCGCGTCTTCGAGAATCTGCAACAAGAACAATCAGACGTGGAGTTCCCAGTGCTCTTCGGTGCAAGTGCTCCCTTTCCCGTCCCCGAGTGCAGTGCATCCGGGGGTACCTCGTCTATTCTCAATGCTTCAGGCCGTTCCACTTCAGCCACGACGGCCTCTGATTTCTTTTTGCGCGCCAGTTTGCCGGGCGCCTTGCAAACCTTATCGGTGTGGAGCAACTTTTGCTCTATCTTCCGGTCAATGCACGAGATTTTGACGCCACCAGCGGAGCCGCCTCCATTGGCGACTGCTCCGTTCACGCGTAGCGACGGTGAAATGATCATGGTTGTCGGTCGAGCCGCCGGGCTCACCGGACGAACGACGGGCTCCGTTGAGCTCATTCTGGAGACTGAGAGTGAGAGAGACGCAGAGAGAAAGAGGTTTCAGAACGAGTAAAAAAAAGCGAACGAATCGATACAGGCGGTAATGTAAAGTCTGTTTCCACCTACGCATTTGAAGAGGGGCAAAAAGTAACTGACTGCCCCCCTCTCTTTCTCTCCCACTCCCACCCAGTTAGTTTCGCAGAGCGCGGATTTTCAAGAGCTCCGCTCCGTTTGCTCACTGGCAATGTTGACCCGGATATACCAGTCATACTACTGCTTTCCCCCTCCCCGATGGCACGAGTCGTTTCAATCGGTGCCAAGAGTCTCACCTTCTTATCAGCGTCGGGAAGTCCGGAGAGAACGGTGTCCGAATAGGTGACCTTCGGCGGAACGATCGTTCCCTCTTGCGGAGGGATCGGCGATCTCTGGGGGCTGGAGGGCGACGGCGTCGGCTTTGGAACAGTCTCTCGGATGGTGACTTCTGGAGTGAGCGTCGGGGTGGAAGGCTCCGAGGCTTCCACTTGGAAGTCCTGAAAGAAACAAGAAATTCGAAGCATTACACCCTCTTCCCGGATGGAAAACACATTGTCCCATTCGGGTGTGCTGCGCTGAAAAACCCGAGACGTCGCCCTGAATAGTCCATTCTCACAGTCGGAGAAACCCTCAATCCCTTCTGCTTCGGTATCCGCAAGTGCGCAAGCACTTGACTGACACGCCCGCCGCGCGCCTTGGCGCACGGCGCGCACCTCGGTTTTCGAAATCCAGTTTAGTTTTAGACTTTGTTTTTCTGACTGCTGCACGGTTTTGGAGCTGCATCTCCCGCCGTTTTCAGCATTTTGTATCCCTTTTGTGTTGTAATTACGCAGGTTGCTCAATAAAGTGATTGTTGAGTGAACCAGAGTGTATTTGTGTGTATTGTGTGAGAAAAAGACAGTTCTCGCCGCTCAGCTGGCCCTTGGCACTGCCTCGCGTCAGTTAGGGTGCGCGTGACTTGGGGGCCGAACAAAATTAAACGGACTTTTCCCTCGACTTGTCGAGCGAATAGTGCCGCAGAAAAAGTGAGAATCGTCGAAAAAAGGCTGAGGGAAACCGAAGCAAAAATATCGATTATTGCCTCTAGACAATCGGTGAATTTTCGAAGAAAAAGAGAAAAAAGTGGTGAAAGAGCCACTCAGTGAGGAAAAGCGCGTGCTCGTAAAAGGAAAAAGTCATAATCCGTCGGAAAAAAGAAAAGAAAAGAGACAAAGTGACAAATTTCCAGAAATGGCGCTCGAACACGAACACGAACGCGAGCACGAGCACGAACAGGAGAGAATCGCCGAGGAAGAGCGAAAAGAAAGGAGAAAAGAAGCGGAAAGACCGGAAGAAGAGGAAGGAGACGTCGGGAAGGACGCTGCGATGGAAATGTCGACAAGCTCGACAGAAGAAATCAATAAAGCGCGGAAAGAGCAAGAAAAGGAAAGGATGCGGAAGGAAGAGAAGAAGAAGGCGCAGGTGAGAGCCGAAAAAAGAGTGCTAGAAGTAATAGAGCACACAAAAAGGCTGGCGAACGTGTCCGATGCGCAGGCGAGATTTATGCTAGAGCCGCTGACAAGAACATTGGAAGAAAGTAGGAAGAGGGAAGAGGAAATGGAGAGCGAGATGAAATGGAAGGAAGAGGAGATGGAGGAAATGGCCGGACTAGTACGGTCCATGCAGAGGAGTAGAGAGGAGAAGGAAAAAAGGGAGAGAGAGATGTCAGCAACTGCGTATGCACACAATTGCGACACGGCGGAAGAGTTAGAGCAGAGGCTACAACTCGTGTACGAGCTGGCAGAAGAGAAAGAAAAGATGAAAATGGAATTGCAGGCGGAACGACTGAGTCAGGAGGAAAAGAAGAGAATGAAGATGGAAATCCTGCACCTGCGCAAAGAGATTGAGAAGGAAAGGGCGAAGGCGGCCAAGGAAGAGATGGAGAAAGAGAAGCTCCAGAACGAGCTGCGGCACGTCCGAGGATTGTTGACGGACAACAAGATAATGAGGCCAGGTGAGGAAAAGGAGAAGAGAGAAGAAAAAAGAGGAACGAGAATGGTCTTCCAGACACTGGAAGAACGATATCGTGGAGCGAAGCGAGTCGGCAAGCCGGGGACACTCGGAGACGACACGAACTCGGTGCAAGGTGAGCAAAGAGAGAGGGCACGAGCGTGGCACGAGGAGACAGAAGAAATGACGGCTGGAGAATCAGAGGGAGAAACGGAGTTGATGGAAGAGGAGAGAGACAGAAGTAGAAGAGGTTGGGGAGAGATGGAAAGAAGGAGGGAGTGCACGCCGTGGCAGCAAATGATGATGGCAACTGTCGCGCCAGAGCCAACACCGTTTTCGGGGGAAGAAGGAAAAGAAGAGCTGTCCACCTTCGCGAAACTTTTCTCGATCAAATTCAGCTGCTTCACCACGGAACAGAAGCTCACATTGCTCGAATCGAAATACCTGAGGGGTAAAGCGTTGCGGGTATACAGGGGCATTCCGGAGTATAAGAAGGAGACGTGGGAGGAGATGGTGAAGACGCTCGCCGCGAGGCTAAGAGTGTCGAGAGAAGATGAATCGCGAAAAGCGAAGACACAGTGGGAGATACTCCGGAAAGCAGAAAACCAAACTTTCGCAGAGTATTGTATGCAAATCGATGAGATAGCGAGGCGCGCGTTCAGAAGAACACCGCCAGACGAGCTATCGTCCGCAAAGACAGCGAAATTAATGCTCGCGCTTCGAGGAGACAAACACCTCATGTACATTGTGGAAAGTAGTCTGTTGGGAGTTCCGGAAGAAAAGCACTATGAGCAAGTGAAGTTGTTGATGAGTCGGTTAGAGGTGGGAGAGAATGACGAGAAAAAGAGGAAAAGAGACAAGGAGAAGGAAAGTGAACGTGGGAAGGACAGAGCCGAGGAGAAAAGAAAAGAAGAAGGTGCGTGGAAAGAGAAGGAAGTGAGACAGTATGGGCAGGCACAGGGAAGAGGGGCAAGCAGGTGGAATGCCAATCCGCAGACGAATGAGCCGAGAGAGAGAGCAGAAGAGCAAAGCCGACAGTATCTGAGTGACGACGTGAGAAGAAGGCAGACAAATTGTGAATTCCCGTGCACAGAGTGCCGTGGGCGAGAGTATCATCTGGCGAACTGCTCGAAGATTCGGTGCTATAACTGCAACGAGAACGGACACATCGCGCCAAGGTGCCCGCAACCAAGGAGAATGTGGAGAACAGAAGAGCCAGTACAGCAAGAAAGAGACGCAGTGCTAGTTATCGAGCTGAAAGAGGGAGAGGAATCGGGTATGAAAGAAAAAGGACAGTTTGGTAGAGCTAATGTAGAATTCTTGATTGACTCAGGATCATTCATTTCGGTGATCGGAGAGAGCGCATGGAAGCGAATTCTAGAAGAGAACTCAGCAGAATGGCGCAGGAAAGTGACAGTGAAAAAGCCGGAAAGAAAGACATTCGAAACGGCAAATGGACAGGCGGTAGAAATAGTCAATGTGGTGAAGCTGAAGACGGCACTGGGAACGCGCACGAGAGAAGTGGTGTTCCACATTGCGAAAATCTCCAGAAAATCCATCATACTTGGTAGAAACGGCTTCGCAGCTCTGGGAATCGTTATGAAATTCGAAGAGGAGCCGAGAGAAGTCACTTTGTTGCGAGACATCTACCTGACGCCAAAGGCGAGTGTCATGATCGAGGCGCAGGTGGAAGGGTTGATAGAAGAGAAGGAGGAGGCAGTATTGATAAGTCCTAAAGTAGAGGAGGTGATATCAGCTATCTGTCGGATGGACGAAGAAGGAAAAGTGGTAATGAAGGTGACAAACCACAAAAAAGAGACGGTGTGCCTGAAGAAAGGAACGGTAGTAGCCACCGCTGAGTGGGATGACGTCGTCATTAGAGAATTGAAGGTGAAGGAAAGTAAAGTGAAAGAAGAGAGGACGGAGACTGAACTGAGAGAAAGAAGTGACGAGAAACCGCTCCAGAAAAGAGATGCTCAGGAAGTGGAGGCAGCATGGAAAGAAAGAGAAAAAGAGGAAAAAGTGAAAGATTGGGGGAGTCAGTTGAGAAGAGAAGATGTTGCCGAAGATGAACGAAGGAAAAAGGTGAATGAGCAGCAGGAAGAGGAGATGCCCGGTGGGGAGCTCGAGGTGAGACAGACCGGCGAAGCAGAATGCGAAAGAAAAAGCAAACTTGCAGAAGCTGAAAATCTCGGAGAGAAGAAGCGACAGGTGAGCCCGAGCTTCGTGAAAGAAAGAGTTCCGAGAATGAGAATGCCGGACACGACAGTGCAAGTGAAGAAAGGAAGAAAACCAGAAGGCCCACTACAAAAGGAGGGGGATGGGCATAGCAGAAGTTTCGGCTATGCTGTGGCAAATGAAGAAGAGGAGATGAAAGAGCCGGTGGCCGACGAGCAGACGCCGGAAGAATCGATCGGAATGGAACGACGACGTGATGCGGTGGTGGACGAAGAAAGGAAGCTGATAGAAAAGTCGGGATGCGACGAGCAGAAGCAGGGAGAATGGAATAGGACGAGAAGAAGAAGAGATGCAAGAAGACGGAACTCGATCAACGGCCGTTTTGTCACACTGCCGGAGACCACCACTCGAGCCCGAGGAGGAGGAGGAGGAAGAAGCGTGCCGCGAACTGTACATCTGGCACAGGTGGAAAAATTCGACCCGAGCACCAGGGGTGTGGCAGAGTTGCAAAGGAAGGAGGAAGACACCGAGCAAGCAGAGGAGCAGTCGATTGGAAACGAGATCGTGGGAACTGGTGTGCTGAAGAGGAGACGCCCACGGATGGAGGAAGCGCTGGACTCGAACGCGTTAGTTTAAGTAATTCATCGAGCTGTTTGCATTTTTATTGTTATTGTTCCACTCACCCCAAGTGCCATAGTTATTATAAGTACTTGAGACTCCCAATCGCTAGTGTAAGATCCGTGTAGAATTTTGTTTAAGACGTAGTAAGAATACCCGTTTAGAGTAGATGTTTCTAATTATGTTCTGTTGTGATTATTAACTGAGAATTCCGAGTGTGCTAAGGTTCAGTTGGAGGATGGTCAGAATGTGGGAGGGCGGACTGGAAGAGGACGGGGATGTCCCATTCGGGTGTGCTGCGCTGAAAAACCCGAGACGTCGCCCTGAATAGTCCATTCTCACAGTCGGAGAAACCCTCAATCCCTTCTGCTTCGGTATCCGCAAGTGCGCAAGCACTTGACTGACACGCCCGCCGCGCGCCTTGGCGCACGGCGCGCACCTCGGTTTTCGAAATCCAGTTTAGTTTTAGACTTTGTTTTTCTGACTGCTGCACGGTTTTGGAGCTGCATCTCCCGCCGTTTTCAGCATTTTGTATCCCTTTTGTGTTGTAATTACGCAGGTTGCTCAATAAAGTGATTGTTGAGTGAACCAGAGTGTATTTGTGTGTATTGTGTGAGAAAAAGACAGTTCTCGCCGCTCAGCTGGCCCTTGGCACTGCCTCGCGTCAGTTAGGGTGCGCGTGACTACATCAATTTTATGTGCCGGCCGCACATGTTGCTATCCCTCGTCACCTTGGGAATGTCAAAGTCTTCGAGACTGGCGAGCGATCCGGCGATCGAGCCCTCCTCCGAGATGTCCGACAGGATCCGATTCGCGATCTCTTCTTCGATCTCGCGACGTTCGCCTCGGATCATTCGGATCGGGATCTTCGGCTGCTGCTGTTGCTGCTGTTGTTGGTCGTCCCCACTGCTCTGATCGAGAATCGGCGTCGACTTCTGATCCGATGGCTTCTCCTTCTTCGAGTGCGACGGCGTCTCTCCCTTGTCCTGCGGGATCAACTTTCTCTTTTCGAGCACTTGTTGCGGAGCCATCGGCCTTCCGAACTCGTCCAAGTACACCGGACGACCGTACTTGTCCACGTAGAAAGGAGCGTCGTCCAGAGAGATCGGACGGTTCGACGGATCGTTCAGATAGCGCGGATCCACGAGAGGACGTCCGTACTGATCAACGGGAACACGTTGTGGATGCTGCGGCTGCTCGAACCGTCTCGAGTCGTGTGCCGGCTGATCCGGTCGTTGCGGTTGAGGTGGAATCGGAGGAATTTGTCTGAAACTGATCCCATTTCTCTTGGAGCATCCTCTAGACACAGTTACCTCGGAGTTCCTTCGAAACCGGTTCCTTCGGGTCCGTCGAACGCGTTTCCGTCGTGCAGCTGTCCGAACTCGTCGATGTACGGCGGGTGCTCCTTGCGAACTCGCGGCACGTACTCGACAGTCGGCGGCGGCTTCCTCGGCTGCACGCGAAGGTAGTCGTAGATCTCGGCGGGCCTCCGACCTTCGGGCGCTACTGGCGCATTCTGTTGCGCGCGCGCAGTCGCCGGTCCGAGAATCGCTTCGAGAATCTGCTCGGACGGCGTCTGTTGCACGAACACGCGACGTTCCTGCAACGATGCGATGGATGGAAGGGGGGATGGATTGCGCGGCGAAAAAAGGGGGCAGCAGCTGAGTGAGGAGGGCACAGAAAGTGAAGTTGGTGGTGTGTTGTGTGCTCTGTCGGGACTTGAGCACACACAATCCGAATGATCGGACGGACCCGACTCACCAGCCATTTGTGCTGATATTTGAATTCGCGCAGTGTGTCAGCCGACAGCGGCTCCATCTTCAGCTTCTCATCGTCGATCCACGGATGCGCGAGGGCCTCGTCTACAGTAAGACGGTGGGCCGGGATCTCCATGAGCAGCTTCTGCACAAAGTCGCCAGCGTCGTATGAGAAGTTTCCGAGGGGGGAAGAGTCGAATTGGCAACGATCGACGTTCGAGAGCGTCTCGTTGTCGTTGTCTCCGTGGAACGGCGAGAGTCCGGTGAGTCTGAAAGTGGCGAAAGTTCAAAAGGAAGGTCTCGAATAGAGACTGCTTACAGAACGTAGGTGAGGACTCCGGTGCTCCACATGTCGGTGGCCAACGTCAACGGATAACTTCTGACGATTTCCGGACTCACGAACTCGGGTGATCCCTTGATTTCGCCGGTGATCAGACCGCGAAGAAGACGTCGCGCCTGTCCGAAGTCTGCCAGTTTCAGCTTGTCGTCTTGAAGAAGGATCGTCTCGGGACGCAGATCCAGATGGGCGATCCGCAAATCGTGCATGTGTTTGAGGGCGAGCAGAAGCTGTCGGACGAAGACACGCACGCATGTCTCCCGATTGACGCCCTTCGGTTCGGCAAGAGTGACTCCTGGATGCGTGAGACTCGAGAGTCCGTCGATCGAAGAGTTCGCACTGTAACACGTCGGATTCGTTTCTTTCCTTTCTCTCACTCACCCAGAAATCGAGATCCTGACCATTATATTACGAAACCATGGAACCTTGACGAGTGGCTGAAGCGCCCGTCTCGTCCATCCATTTCACATGCGCCCGTGTGTCCCGCGTCTGCGTCTCCACCGCGCCCTTTATCTCTCGTCTCCTATCATATCTTCTCATCTATCCGTCCGTTGGAAACCCATTGGCGAGCAAGTTTCCTAGGGCTCCCTCCGAGTAGAGAGTGCGCGGATCGCAGAGACGCAGACAACTGATAGCGAGAAGGGAAAACATCTTCTCATTGTAACAGGTGCCAGAGAGCACGGCAAGTCGAGAGACGCAGAGAGACGGGAGCAACATGTTTCGAGCCCTTCTTCCGTTCGTATAGGTCACACAGGTGTCAGGATGCCACGTCATCGTACTCACCAGTCTTCGACAAGATGAAACATGCTCCCGAGAGAGAGAGACGCGGAATAGGTTCAGTAGAGTCGTACAACGACGGCCTTCGACGAGTCATAAAACGCGCCGGATCAAGCACATATTGAAATGATCTCGAATCCGGAAAGCCAACAGAAGAGAGGGGGGCCCCGACGGCGATAAAAGTGGCAGCGACTGCGCACACACACATCTGTTTTTATTCCCATTCGTTACACACTCTCATTTTGAAATGATTCGTCTTCTTCTTCTTCTTCTTCTTCGGCTCCTGCTTCTTCTGCTGCTGCGACGTTCCGCCCTCCTCCGAATACACAAAACTGATCCTCCTCTGCCACTCCACGCCATTTCATATTTCACATTGATTTCCAATGGCAGCACAACCCCGCCACACCAGTTTTTCCTCGTCAGTTGCTCTTCGTTCCGGTTCCCATTACAATTCTCTCTCTCTCACTTCTATTTACTTCTAGTCCCTACTTCCCTTTAAACCCGACGAGAATGTCTCGAAAAAGACAAAAGAAACCCACTTCTCGAAGACCACCAGCGCGAGTTTCTCGTCGCGGAGCACACGGTGCATCTGCACCACTCCCGGATGGTCGAGTGAGTTGTGAATGTCCACGTGGCGGAGCAACGCGTCATCGATGGGCCTCAGTTGGGCGAGGAACTCGCGTCCCGTCGCCTTCTCGCTGACTCGGAACGGTGCTCCCTCGGCCGCCAATCTGCAAATTACCACCAGCGTGTGTGTCATTACAGGGGGAAAACGTCTACTCTTTTTCCTATCGATATTGTTTTGAATGCCACTTGCGTGACCTACATCTCTGACCTAGTTTCTCCTAAACTCGAGAAGGGAGCTCCGAAAACGGAACTCGATCTCTTTCTATTTTTTTTTAATCTCAGTGACTGGGACACGGGACGCTGGTGGTAATTGCAGTTGGCGAGCCCCCGGAAGGCCTCGGTGGAGCCGACGCTCGGCTCGTTTCTCCCACCCCCGACCGCCCCCTCTTCTTCCGGTGCCAGATCTCTTCTGTTTGTTTCTCGGAAGTGCTCTCTCATGATTTTTCCAGAATTCTTCTCTCAGTTTCAGCCTGTTTCAGACGCTTCGAGACGACTTCAGCAGTGGCGGCGGCGGATGATTCCAGAAGAAGATGTAAAAGAGGAGGAGAAGTTCTGTAATTCAGGTCTGATTTTTGAATACTGAAAACGTCATTCAAGAGCACTTCCAAGAAAAAAACGCTGAAAAATAGCAAATCAGAAGAGAAATGACACAGAAAAGTGGGCGGAGTCTATGCGGGGCGGAAACAAGCGAGATGTCGTCCGCCGAGAGTGAGAGAGCCCGCCGCGAGACAACGATCACCGACACAAGACGCGAGGGACAATCGGAAGGCGAGGCGACGACGACGACGTCTTCTGGCATCCAGAAGACGTCGCCGTTCCTCCTCCTCCTCCGACAAAAGGCGGTTCTGTTAGTGCTTTCTTGACGTGGACATGACGTGGACACAGGGGTGGGAGAGGCAGTTAGTCAATCTTTATTTGTGTCGGATTGAGGGGTTGGGAGAAGAGAAAGTGATATGATCGCTGAAAACATATAGAACATATAGAAAATGAAGAAGAAGTAGACAAGAGCGAACGAGGATAGATTGGTCATTGGGCACGGAAGCGAAGGGCGGTGTCGCGTGACAATTTGGGCACTTTGTCACGCGACAAGGACACCTCTCGTCCCTGAATGAGATGTCTCGCTACACGGAAACGACTACCGGATAGGGCTAAATGAGCATTACTGGGGGGCGGGGGAATTGGGCGAAGTTTCGAATCGGTTTCGTAAGGGGGTGTGAACAGCATGGGATTTCACTACGGGGCGAACAAAATAATCAAAGCGGGGGGTCTCAATTAACCGGTATAAGTGACAGAGAATCGCGATTTTCAGACTTTTCAACTCGAAAACGGAGCTGAAAATGAACTGATTGGGCACTTCAGCTCATTTTCAGACGATTTCGCTAGACTCGCTGGAATTTCAGACGAAAAGCCATGAGAATCACGGAGTTAAACAATCGAAGTTTAGAAAAAGAAAATAGAGAAAATTGGCGAAAACAACACTTGATACATATAGTTTTTTTGGAGTTTGGGAGAAACTTTTTGTTTGGTTGGATTTTGAAAGAGTTTTGGGAGTTGTTTGTGGGGCGGCAAACGACGATTACTTTTCGTCTTTCTCGGAGATTTCGTAGAGCTCGCGGACGCGCTTCGATTCGATCGTCACGCGGCGACGTGGCAGCTCGACGTCGTTGTAGTCGCCTTCGGCTGAAATTTCAGATGACGTGCGGGGGCTGAAGACGAAGAAGAAGACGTGACTACCTTCAACAGTGACAGTGCACGAGGTGGTGGCCTGTCCGGCGTCGTTGAGGGCGACGCATGAGTAGATGCCCGAGTCTCTCCATAGGGGATCGTTGATGATGAGCGAGCAGAGGTACGGACCGTCCTGGACGAATTTGATGCGCGACGATTCGACGATCGGACGCCATTCCTGGAAGCGAGGATGAGATTAGCTGGAGATGAGGAGATGGGATTAGAGGAAGCCGCACCTTCATCCACTTGAGTTCCGGGAACGGCTCTCCTTCCACTCTCACGTCCAATCGCATTGGCTGAGCCGACGAGAACGTCTTGTTGACGAGTGGCTGGATGAAGTTGGGTCGCGCTGAAATAGGTCACATTCACTCTCTTCTAACCTCTCTCTTTATCTCATTTTTTTCTTACTGGCAAGATCGACGAGGATGTTCTGCTGTGCCTCTCCGTACTCGTTCTTCGCAAAGCACTGATACTGTCCGACGTTCTCCTTGCTGAATCCGGTGATGGCGAGCGTCGTCTCGGTGCCTCCGTAAGTGTACACTTTGCATTTGGAGGTCGGCGACGACGTGTCGATGTCCCATCCGCGGAACTTCCACTGAATGTCTGGATCCGGGAATCCGGACACGTTCAGGATGATCGTGAGCGTGTCGTTCTCGGCGCAGTAGCGCTTCTCGACGACTCCCGGCGCGAACCACGGAGCACACGCGTACTGCTCGGCGTACTTCAGGTCGAGAGCTCGCTCTGCGTACGGGTCGAGCAGCGGAATGACCTTGTTGGTTCGACGATCGAAGACTGGTTGTGGCGGAGCCATGAGTCGCGATGGTGGAGATGCCGGCGAGGGATCCGAGATTCCGTAGATGTTCTCAGCACGGACACGGAACTGATAGGACTTGCCGAGCTCCAGATTGCGCACTTTGCACACTGGCTCCGGGATATTGTAGTCCAGAAGAGCCCATTCCTTCTCGGGCAGTTCTCGGATCTCGATGACGTAGGTGACTTGTGGATAGCGTGGCGGGGCTCTCTTCGTCGGAATCCACGAGAGAGTAAGGTAGTGTCCCGTGACTTCCTTGATGAACGGTCCACGATCCGGAGGCGTCGGCAGACTGGCAGTGTTGAGCTTCTTGAAGCCGTACTCCTCGGTGAGGTACGGCGTGACGTCGATCTCTCCGTTGAACTTGATGTTGTCGAGGAACGGCACGGTGACGTCGAGAATGGCAGAAGAGCTGGCTGTTCCGTGCGAGTTTTTCGCGACGGCAACGTACTCTCCGGCGTCCTCGAGGGTCGTGTCGAGGATGATCAGAGCGTGCGAACCTCCTCCGCACGACTGGATCTTGACGCGACCGCCAGGAACAATCTTCTTTCCGTTGTGGAACCACTCGACTTCCGGCGCCGGATGTCCGACGACGAGGCAGTCGAAAATGGTGGGCATGTGGTTGAAGACGTGCTTGTTCTTGAGCTGTCGCACAAATCCTGGCGGGAACGGCATTCCTCCTCGGTCATCGCGCTCAGCGACGTGTCTCGGTCGGATGATGTTCAGCGATCCTTCGGTCTTCGCCGATCCGAGCTTGTTGGTGGCCTCGAGCGAGTACTCTCCCTCGTCTTCGGGGCTTGCGTTCACGATCACAAGATGATGGATGCCACGTTCGTCGGTGAAGATGACTCGCTTGCCGTCGGGTCCGTCGCCGACGATCTCGACGCCGTCCTTGTACCACTTGACAGTCGGAGTCGGCACTCCCGTCGCGCACACAATCATCTCGACGACGTTGCCCTGCAAACAACCGGAAGCTTATTTCCATCGTGTTTATTTCGTCATCGCCTCCGCCGCCGCCGCCTGCGGCCCATTTTGGGGCGAAAAGGTAAATTTGGATTGCATTGTGCTCCATTGAGCAGCCACTCTCTAAGTGATTCATCCTTTTTTCCACACGCAAGATTTCACACCTTTCCGCCCCCTTTTCTCTCTCGCCACCTCGAATTTTTGTTTGTTGATGAGGTCAAGTTTTGAGAGACGCGATGGCCGCCGCCGCCTATGAATCATTTGATGTGTCAGTGTGTACTTTGTGGGGAGGGGTTCTCCCGCGCAATAAAAGAGCCGCTGCTGGTATTTTGATTCCGTGCTCTTTTCGCTGGAACTCGCGAACAACGTTCTCTAGACTACGGACACAGTGTGTTCCTCTCTCTTTTTTCTCTTCTTTCTGAGCAAACATGTCTGTTTTTGCTCGCGCGTGAATTGGATTATTACTGTGTCGGTAAGCGAGTGAGCATTCGTAAGCGTCGCGACAAACATCATGACGTACGTGTGCACTTCGCATGCTTCTACTCGCACAACTTGTAGTTCCAGCTCAGATTCTTATCATCAGGTCATCATCAACAGTTAGATCAGGTTCACTAGCGTTCTAGGCATTCTCTGAATTCTAGCTGTTTTCATTTTGAACTCTCTCTCTTAGTCTCTCTTTCAATCCTCTCGGCAAAGTACAAAAATCAGCTTCTTGTTGCTCCCGTAATGCTCACACGTGACTTGTGTGTTCTCTCAAACAGACACACTCTCGCCGATTTTCGCTTCAAACGTGCAAACTGCTCGCCGTCCTTGTGCTCTTTCCGGGGGGAAGACGAAGAAGAAGATAGGAGAGCACAAAACTAGACTTCGTCTTCCTCAAAACAATCGGGCGCCCCCCGTATCAGTCTCCTCTCGTTCTATTCGTCTCTTTTTTGTGTGTGTTTGGCGACTCGATAAGAGGATTATCTCATGTGTGCATGGTCAGTTGGCGACAGTTTGGCGCGGGGCTCGCTCGATTCGCCGATTCCCATTCCCTCGCTCTCACCGCAAGAGCGCCCCTGATTACCTCGTGAATGCTCATGTTGTACAGTCCTCTTCTGATGCGCGGCTTGCACTCCTCCGGCTCTCCGCGGACTTCCGGCAGTGGTCGCGATCCGATCGAGCGGTCTCCTGAAAGAAGGCGTTTTGCAGAGGCAGTCTATGGTACGGTGACATGCTCGTTTCGCTTCTCCTAATATCTCTGCTGCCGACGCTCGCTCTCCTCGTGCCCGCCACTCTCCCCAATTGTCCCAAAGTGAGTTTTTGACCTTTTCTATTATTCATGTCTGACCTTCTCCTCGCTCGTTCTAGGGATGGCATCACGACGAGCCCGGCCGGACGTGCTATCATCTGGCACGTCGGCGGATGCGTCTTCCCGAAGCGCACGCCTACTGCCACAAGATGTTGCCAGATGGCTCCGCCCACGTGTTGAGGGTCGAGTGCGGTGGCGAGAATGACTATATAAGCGATTTGGTGAAAGGGCACTCGGCCAAAGTTTGGATAGACGCCCGTGCCCGTTTCGACATTGTGGACGGGGCGGCCGGACTGTTCGGACCGGGATTTGTCTACAGATGGCCCAACGGGAAGATAGTCCGCTACACGAACTGGGCCGTCGGGAACGGACTAGAGGAGGTCGGCACTTCGAACAAGTGCGTGACCATCAAGAACGACGGTCACTGGGTGAACGCGAACTGCTCGACGACGGCTGCAGTGATTTGCGAAAAGAAGCTGCACAGACCGTATTCAAAGTTCTGTCCCAAGCACTGGGTGTACAATAAAGAGACGCAGGCCTGCTACCGGACCATCTCCAAGACCAACATGACTATTCTAGAAGCGGATAACAAGTGTTTCGATTACGGTAGGCGTCCATTCGCAGATGGAATTCGACTTCTAATTATTCGACTGCAGGGTTCGAGCACCGTCAAGACGCGATGTTGACCAGTATCAGTAACGAGAGTGAGAATCAATTTGTGATGAACTTGGCGAAAGATAAGGACGCGAACTTTGAATTCATCTATCTCGGAGGCTACGGTAGATCTAACAATGGGAACAAGTGGCATTGGATGGATGGTAACGAATCGTGTTATTGATATCTACCTCAGACAGATAGACGTCTTCCAGGTTCCGATTTCACCTACATGAACTGGGACCGAGGGATGCCTTTCGGGAGGAGAGCCCTTGCTGTTTTGGTCATGAACAAGCGCGGCAAGTGGATAAATCACTACGCGGACAAGATCCTCTCACAGTACAACGCAGTCGCCGTGTGCAAGTTCAAGTCCTGACGTCTCCTTCTACTTCTCGAGTTCTCGTTGATGTTTCTAGTTTCTCTGTTGTCTAGCCACTTCGCCCAGTCTCACTTTCCCGCAGAAATCTCTCGATTTGACCCCCAGATCTCTCGTTTCTTCACACATAAAAACGTTTCTTTTTCTTTCGCTCTCTCTTTCTGTTTCTGTGCCTTACCTTCGATGACGAGTTCCGCCTTCGTGGAGGCAGTTCCGTGCTCGTTGGTGGCCACACATCTAAAGTATCCCTCGCTAAGGAACGTCACATCGGATAGGATCAGGCGCTGCGTGCCGTCGGCCGCCGACTCCATCTTGATCTTGTCGTCGGCGAACAGCTCGAGTCCGTCCTTGAGCCATTTGATCGATGGGAATGGGTTTCCGAAAGGAAGGCACTCGAAAGTGACCGACTCTCCCGGCTTGGCGCGACGGATTGTCAACGGGATAGTGAAACCTGGCGCCTTTCCTTCTCGAATCGACGAGTCGATGTCACGTGGTTTACGGTCACCGCCTGGAATTATCGAATTGCTGAATATGGAATGATCACTGAAGAACTTACGGATGATGTTGACGTCGCAAGAGGTTCTGGCAGTTCCGTAGGTGTTCTCGGCGACGCATCTGTAGCCGCCGGCGTCCTGACGGATCGAAGAATCAATGACGAGTTCACAGACGCCGTCTGGAGACTCGATGAGTTGAAGACGTCCGTACGGGAACACGCGCTCTCCGTCCTTGAACCACTTGATCGACGGCTTCGGGTCGCCGCTGAACTTGCATCGGAGGCGGAAATCTTGCTTCTCGGGGATTCTGACGTTCTCCAGTGGCTCCACGAGCTTTGGCGCCTTGTTTGCATCGAAGACGTCTCTCTCGACGGATCTTCTCGCTCCGGCGTCTCTTGGCAACTTCTTCACAGTGGCGGTTCCCTTGTCCTGAGCAGTTCCGGATGGATTCGTTGCGATCACACGGTAGATTCCGTCGTCGTCGTAGACGCACGATGGAATGAGAAGAGTGGCGACACCATCTGGAGACAGGCTGATCTGGATTCTGTCGGAAGGCGTCACAATGGCTCCATCCTTGTACCAGACCATCTCGGGCAGTGGACTGGCGTCAACCTTGCACTCGAGCTTCAGCGGCTGTCCCTCCGTCGTTCGGACGTCTCCCATCTTGAGAGTGAACCTCGGCGGCTGGCTGGCGGTCAGGGCTCCTGATCCGAGGCCGTCATCGATGCGGATGAACGACTTCGTGGTGGCACTTCCGTTCTCGTTGGTGGCCACGCAGCGGTAGGTTCCCTCGTCGTGCACCGTGGCATTCTTGATTCTCAGCTGATAGACGCCGCGGCTCTCCTCGTTCGACCACTCGAATCTCGAGTCTTCGATCAGAGGACCGCCGTCCTTTGACCACTTCACCGACGGATTCGGGAGTCCGGTCACCTTGCACTCCAAATCAATGACGCTTCCAATGGATACGGTCATATCGGACAGCTCCAGAATGAACTTGGGCGGCTTTCCTTCGTCCACCTTCGGCTTCTCGGTCTTTCCGAGTGCCATTTGAACGTGAGCGGTCGCCTGAGTCTTCGCCTTTCCGTGGGCATTCTCGGCTTCGCAGCGGTAGATTCCCTCGTCGCTCATCGTGGATTCCTTGACAGTCAAAGAGCACGAACCATCCGGAGCAGTCTCAATGACGGTTCTCGGGCCGTTGCGGACGAGCTGTCCGTTTCTATACCACTTGATTTCCGGGAACGGATCGCCGGTGACAGCGCACTTGAGAGTGAACGAGTCGCCACGATCGGCCCACAAATCGACGAGTCCCTTGGTGAAGAAGGGCTCTTCTCCCTCCTTCTTCACCTCCTGCTTCGGAACCTTCACGTTGACACTGCAGCTGGTGTTGATGGTTCCGTGACAGTTGGTCGCCACGCATCGGTACGCTCCGATGTCGGCCTCAGTGCTGTCGTTGATGGCAAGAGTGGCGGTTCCGTCGTCCTCGTACTGAACCGAGATTCTCGAGTCGGCACGGATCGGAAGTCCGTCCTTGTACCAGACGACAGAGGCTCTCGGCACGGCGTCGACCTTGCACGAGAGTCTGATAGGTTGTCCTCCGTTCACAGTCTTGTCTTCAAGCGGCGGGTTGATTCTCGGAGCATATTCCTTCTTCTTCTCCGTCTCGACGTGCTCCGTGACTTCCACCTGGTACGTGGCTTGAGTTTCGGCCTGTCCGAGCTCGTTGACGGCCACGCACATGTAGACTCCACAGTCGGACTCCTCGAACGGCACGATCTTGATGCGGCACGCTCCGTCGACGGTGTTTCTGATCTCCATGTGTGCAGAGTGCTCGATCTTCTTGCCGTCCTTGAACCATTCGACCTCGGCTGTCGGGTTGGCGTCCACGTGGCACTCGATGAACATCGGATCTCCGACCGGAATGCGCCGATCCCAGAGGGGAACGTTGAAGCGGGGCGGGTAGCGGAGATCGTCTCTCTTTCCGTCGTCGTGGTCGATTCCCTTCTGGAACTCGCACACAGTCTCATCGCTTCCATTCTCGTTCTTGGCGATGCACTTCAAAGTTCCGAAGTCCTCTTCACGGACGTCCTTGATCGTCAGACAGAAGTTGCCGTCAGCCATGTCTTCCAGAGTGACTCGGTCGTCGAAAGTCAACGGGACACCGTTCAGGAACCACTGAAGCGTGGGCTTCGGTAGTCCGCGGACCTTCACGTTGAACTCCTTTTTGTCTCCAGGTAGGGCGGATCCCGTCTTCAATGGGATCACGAACTTCGGCTTCGACGGCTGCTCTCCCTGCTCCTTGACGGCCACCTTGCACTCGCTGCTCGCACTGCCCGCCTCGTTCTTGGCAGTCACTCGGTACTGTCCGATGTCGCTCTTTTTGGCAGAACGGATTCTCAGAGTGCATGTTCCGTCGAGGGCGACTCTCATCGTGATTCGGTCGTCCTTCTGAAGCACGACGCCGTCCTTCTCCCAGATGATTTCAGGGAACGGCTCTCCGGCGACGGTGCACTGAAGAGTGAGCATATCTCCCTCCTCCACTTCGGTGTCCTTGAGTGGCGAAAGGAAGTTGGCTCCGGAGGTAGGCACAGCGGTTTTCGGGGCTTTCACGTGCACCACCGATCCACTGTACACCTCTCCCTTATCGTTTCCGAGGATCACACGGTAGGCTCCTCCATCCGATTTCTTCGAGCTCGGAATCAGAAGAGAGAACTCTCCCGACTCGGGCTTCTCATCGAACTTGAATCCATCGGCATCCGGCTTGATCTCCTGACCGTTCTTGTACCACTTCACAGTCTTCGGCACGCCTTCCACCTTGACCTTCAGAGCGACTGGCTGCGGCTCTTCCACGTCGACATCCTTCAGTCCCTCGACGATCTTGAGCACGTTAGGCTTGCTGACAGTGAGAGCAGCGGAAGAGTCGCACTCGCCGGCGGCGTTCGAAAGAACCACCTTGTAGTCGGCTCCATCGTCCAGCTGAGCTCTGTTGATGGCCAGCTCGTACTTCTTCGGCCCGAGCTTCTTCGCCTCCAGATGGCTGTTCGGCTTGATCTCTTGTCCGTTCTTGTACCACTTGACTTGTCTCACCGGAGCACTCACTTCCACCTTGAAGACGTCGTCGTCGCCCTCCGGAATCTCGATGTTCTCGAGTCCGCGAACGATCTCCGGCTTCTCGTCGACCTCTCCCTTTGCGTCGCTCTTCGCCTTTCCGCTCTCGTTGATCACTTCCACCGTATACTCACCGGCATCCTTCAGGTCAGCCGACGGGATCGTTAGTCTGTACGTGGTATCGTCGATCTTCTCGATGACAGCGTTGGCTCCCGCACTAATGACGTTGGCGTCTCTGAGCCATCTGACCTCTTCCGGCTCTCCCTGGATCTTCACCTCGAACACCATCTTGGCGCCCTTGGCGACAACCTGATCCTCGAGTCCCTTCACGATCTTGCACAGTCCGGCCTTGGCCTTCTTCACAGTCAGCTGCGCCGACGACTCGGCCTCTCCGGCGGTGTTCTCCAGAACGACCTTGTAGGTGGCGGCGTCGTCGCGGACGGCGTTCTTGATCACCAACTGGTACTTCGTGTCGGTCTTCTGTTCGACAACGAACCGCGCGTCCGGCTTGATCTCCTGTCCGTTCTTGTACCACTTCACAGTTCTCGGCTTCGTGTTCGTCTCGACGACGAACTCGGCGTTCTCGCCCTCGGTGATCGTCTGATCCTTCAGCGGTTTCAAGAACGTGATCTTCGGCTCTACAGTGATCTTTCCGCTGCTGTTCGCCGATCCTGCCTCGTTGGCCACCTCGACCTTGTAGTCTCCGGTGTCCTCGACGGCGCTCGCGGGAATCTCAAGCACGTACTTGTTGTCGTCGATCTTCTGGATCTTGATGTTCTTCGCGGCGGCACCAGAAAGCTCTTTTCCGTTTTTGTACCACTTGACGGTCTTCGGAGATCCAGAAGTCTCGATTTCCAGTCTGATCGGGGATCCGACAGGAACCGTCTGATCTTCGAGTCCTTTCACGATCTTCGGCTCCTCGGCTGGCAGTTTGACCGTCAGCGCGCAGAAAGAGTCGGCAGTGTTGCCGTCCTCATCAGTCAGCACAACCTTGTAATCAGCGGCATCGTCGTCTCCGGCATCCGGAATCACCAGCTGCGGTTTCGTGTCTCCGTCGCTTCCCGGCTGCGCCTTGTCGTCCGGCTTGATTTCCTTGCCGTTTTTGTACCACTTTACCTCCTTCGGCTTCTTGTTCGTCTCCACTTGCAGCACGACCTTCTTACCCTTCGGCACTTCCGTGTCTTCTAGTCCCTTCACAATGGCGATTCCAGGAAGTTTGACGGTAAGAGCGGCCGAAGAGTCAGCGTCTCCGGCGTCGTTCGAAACCACCACCTTGTAGTCGGCGGTGTCGTCCAACTGGGCGTTCGGAATCTCCAGAGAGTAGGATCCGTCTCCGTTGTCCTTAGCCTTCGCATCAGAAATCTCTTTTCCGTTCTTGTACCACTTCACCTGCTTCACTGGTCCCTTGACCTTCACGTTGAAGGTGGCAGTGTCTCCCTGCTTGACGGTTGTCGGCACAAGCCCGGAAACGATCTCCGGCTTCACCTTGTCTTTTCCGTCGTCAGCCAGTTTGACGGTCAGAGCGGCAGAAGAGTCGGCGTCGCCGGCGTCGTTCGAGACGACAACCTTGTAGTCGGCTCCATCGTCGACCTGAGCATTCGGAATCTCGAGCGAGTAGGATCCGTCTCCGTTATCCTTGGTCTTCGCATCAGGAATCTCTTTTCCGTTCTTGTACCACTTGACTCCCTTCACCGGTCCCTTGACCTTCACACTGAAGGTGGCAGTTTCACCTTGCTTGACAGTGGTCGGCACGAGTCCAGAGACAATCTCCGGTTTCACCTTGTCTTTTCCGTCGTCAGCCACGTTCACCTTGGCCTTCGATTCGATTTCACCGGCCTCGTTGGCGGCAGTCACACTGTACTCTCCGACATCTTTTTCATCAAAGTCAGGGATCGTGAGTCGGTACTTTCCGTTGCCGAGATCCTCGACCTTGGCCTTCTTGTCCTTGATCTCGTCTCCATTCTTGTACCACTTCACATCCTTCGGCTTTCCTTCGATCTCGACTTCGAGAACGAGGGCGCTTCCCTTCGGAACCGACTGATCAGCCAGTCCCTTCTTGAACGACGGCAGCGAGATCTTCTCAGCAGCCTTCGTGACGGTGACGGTGGCCGAAGACTCAACGGAGAGCGAGTCGGTGGAGAGAACAACACGGTAGGATCCCGTGTCGGAGAGCTCTCCACTCTCGATCTCCAGCTTGTACTCGGACTCGGTGACTTGCACGATCTTGGTGGTTTGGGTGCTGCTGACAGTCTCGGATCCCTTGTACCACTTGACAGTCTTCGGTTTTCCTTCCACCTCGACGGACAGAAGGATCTTGGTTCCCTGGGTGACGGAGACGTCGGTGAGACCCTTCTTGATCTTCAGGGTCTCGGCCGGAACAACTGTCAACGGAGCCTTGCTGTTGGCGACTCCGGCGTCGTTCGACACCTCGACACGGTAGTTTCCTTGATCCTCGGTTCTCGATTCTTCGATGACGAGTCTCTGAGTGCCGTCCTCTGTCGATTCAAAGTGCACTCTCTTGTCTTCTTTCAGTTCGGATCCATCCTTGAACCACTTCACGTCCGGTTTCGTTCCCGAAACCTTGCACTCGAATTTGGCAGTCTCAGTCTCCTTGACTTGAATTGCAGAGAGCTCTTTGAAGAATCCAGGAGCAACTTGAGCCGGCTCCTTGACGGTGAGCGTGACGTCACTCCAGACGTCTCCGAACTCGTTTGACGCTTCGCATCGGTACTCGTCCATATCCGACATCTCAGCCTTGGAAACGGTGAGTCTCTGTGTGCCATCGTCCAGATTCTCGATCTTGACTCTGTCGGACGGCTTCAGCTCCTCGCCGTTCTTGTACCACTTCACAGTCGGCTTCGGCTTTCCGGAGATCTTTCCTTCGAGCACGGCAGTCTCACCGACCGTCACAACAGCTGGTTTGACTGGCTGCAAGAAGTCCGGAGCCTCTCCGTCGATCTTCGGAGCTCCCTCCAGAGTGACGATGATCGGTCCTTCGGTCCATGCACTGCCGTACTCGTTCTCCGCCTCGCATCGGTATTCGCCGGCGTCGGCCTGCGTGACGTTGTCGAAAGTGAGCGTCAGAGTGCCGTCCTCCTTGTGCTCGGCGCGTACGCGAGTCGACATTTCGACCTCTTTTCCTTCTTTCGTCCATCTGATCTTCGGTCGTGGTTCTCCCTTCACCTTGCACTTGAGCACAGCTTGTTGCTTCTCGGTGACAGTGCACGAACGGAGGAGCTCCACGAACTCGGGAGCTCCTCTTCCGGTGTCGGTTTTGGAAGAGGCGGTCTCTGAAACGAATGTTGATTGATGGAGGATAATGAATGTCAAAATAAGAGGGGAGGTGCTACACTACATGCGATCTGTTACCTTCGACAGTCTCCAACTGTCCGATCTCTTCCAGTTGTTGGCTCTCGTCGACCACATGTTCTTCCACTTTCGCGGCATATTGCAGCTTCAGATCGGCCTTCGTGTCTGCCTTGCCAGCCACGTTCACGGCCTCGCAGCGGTACGCACCGACGTCTTCTTTCTTGGCGTTCTGGATGGTGAGACGGATCTTGCCGTCGTCGAGCACCTCCAGCTGCATATGTTGTCCGATCTCGACCGGTACGTCGTTCTTGAAGAACTTCACCTCCGGATGCGATTGCTTGTTCACCTTGCATTCGAGAACGACAGTGTCTCCCTCGGAAGCGACCGTCTCCTTGAGCGGCTCGATGAACAACGGCGCCACCTCTTCGGCAGGCTGCTTCTCGAACGAGTATTTCGGCACCTTCAGCTCTCCGATCGTCTCGTCCTTGCCGGCCTTGTTCGTCGCCTGGCACGTGTATTTGCCGAAGTCGGCTGCGTTGGTGTCCTTGATGACGAGAGTGTGAGAGCCGTTCTCGCCCTTCTTCTCGATGACGTGCACGTTGTCGATGGCCACAGGCGCGCCGTCCTTGAACCATTTCACCTCCGGCTCTGGCTTTCCTTCGACACGCACTTCCAACTCGACCGGCTTTCCTTGCTCAACTTCGTACGGCTTCAATCCCTGCACGAACAACGGGGCCTCGATCTCCTCCTGCACCGCCATGTTGGCTGTCGTTTTGGCCTCTCCGGCCTCGTTGGTCGCCTTGCACGTGTACACTCCGACGTCTTCTCCTCTCGCTTGCTTGATCGTGAGTGTGTGATGTCCGGATCCTTCGTCCTTCGCAAAGATGTGCGAGTTGTCGATGTTGATCGGTTTGTCGTCCTTGAACCACTCGACCTTCGGGCTCGGCGTTCCGATGACGGTCACCTTCAGATCGAGAGTCTCCTGCTCTCTCACCTCCAGGGGTCGTAGCTTCTGAGTGAACTCTGGTGGAATCGAGTTTCTGATGATTCCGAAATTGGCAGTGGTGAGTGCTTCTCCCGCTTCGTTGCGAGCACGGCACGAATAGATTCCGACGTCTTCTTGTCTGGCGTCGTTGATCGTCAATGTGAAGCTTCCAACGGCGGTCTGCTTCTGAACCACGTGCACATTGTCGATGTTGATCGGAGTGTCGTCCTTGAACCATTCCACAGCAGGTTCCGGCTTTCCGACGACCTTCACCGACAAATTGATCGACTCCTTTTCCTTGACCTCCACTGGAGACAGTTTCTCGACAAACTCTGGCGGAATCAAGTCCTTGACGACTGCGAAATTGGCCTCAGTCTTGGCATCTCCGGCCGGGTTGGTCGCCTTGCAGGCGTACTTTCCAGAGTCTTCGAGTCGCGCGTCCTTGATCGTGATCGAGTAGTTTCCAGATCCCTCTGCCTTTGCGATCACGTGACTCGAGTCAGTCTGCACTGGCTGACCGTCCTTGAGCCACTCGACACTCGGCTCCGGAACTCCCTTGACAGTCACCGAGAGCGTCGCTGACTCGTTGATCTTCACCTCGGTGGCCACAAGTTCCTTGACGAACGTCGGTTTTTCGAGTGCCTTGGTCACTTCAGCCTCGGCCGTTGACTCGGCCGATCCGGCAGGATTCGTCGCCTTGGCCGTATACTTTCCGGCATCGGAGGTCTCGGCCTGCTTGACGACGAGCGTGAACACTCCCGTCTCCGGATTCTTCTTGATTTCGTGGTTGCCGTCTTCACTGACCGGCTTGTCGTCCTTGAACCACTCGACGTCCGGAGCACTTCCGCCCACCTTCACCTCCATCTTGATCTCCTCCTTCTCTTTGACGCTCGTCTTCTTGAGTCCCTGCTCAAACACGGGCGCCTCCGTCTTCGTCGTCACCTTCGAAGTGGTGGTGGCGGTGCCGACGGAGTTGGTCGCGACTGCCTTGTACGAGACAATATCTTCTCTCGTCACCTGACTGATCACCATTCGCCAGTGCGTGTTCGTCTGGTCGTGCTCGATGGCGACGCGACTAGAAGACGTGATCTTCGTCTCGGTCTTCGTCGTCTCCGAATAGGAGAAGAAGTCGACGTGTGGCTGCGGAGCTCCCTTGACGGAGCACGACAGAATGAGCTTCTCTCCGATGGTGAGCTCCTTGTCCTGCAGCTCCTTTGTGAATACTGGTGCCTCGCCTGGAATAGAGTGGGAGAGGTGCGGTGCAAAGTGAAGGGAAAAAGAAAGCACAGAAGAGCAAGCGGTGGGCTCACACGTGACACGAGTAGGGGAAACAACGCACCTTGGACAGTCAAGAAGGCCTCGGTCTTTGAGGTGCCTTCTGAATTCTCGGCGACGCACGAGTACTTTCCTTGGTGGCTCATTTCAGTGGAGGTGATCGTCACTCTCTCGACGCCTTCAATCGATTCCACGGTGATGGTTTCTTGAGAGATCGACTTCTGAAAATTGAAACCATAACCCAAGTGACTTTATTTGAAAACTCACATTGTCGTGGAGCCAAGTGACCTTGGGTTTCGGCTCTCCGACCACTTTGCACTCGAGGACCACTTTCTCGGAAGTCTTCGTCGTCTTGTCTTGGAGAGCCACAATGAACTCCGGCGCCTTGTTGGCCGGCTTCTCGAGTGTCTCGATGACAGTCAACGAAGCCTCGCAGGTGTCTTTTCCGGCCGTGTTCTCCACAATGCACGTGTACTTTCCGGCGTCTTCGGGCGTGACGTTGTCGATGACGAGCTCCTGTGTGATGTGTCCCTCCGGTCCGGTTCTGGTCTGCACGCGGATTCGGGCGATGAGCTCGATCTCTCTTCCGTCCTTCAGCCACTTACAGCACACTCCCTTCGTGTCCGGAACGACGCATTCGAAGACGGCGGCGTGTCCCTTCTTTGCCTTCGTGTCCTTGATCTTTGTGATGAACTTCGGCGCCATGACGGGCGTCGGAGTGCGGTGCATCTCCTCGCGAAGGCTCTCGTCCTCGGTCAGATCGTCGCCGACGAACTCTTCGGCCTGCGCCTCGCTCTCCGACTCGCTGAACATGTCGGAGGTGTAGGTGATCATGTTGGCAGTGCACGACACTTCTCCGGCGTCGTTCTCCGCCTTGCAGATGATCTCTCCGACGTGCAAGTCCGAGTTGAAGCTGTTGATCGTCAGCGTTGACGTCTTGTCGTCGGTGACGATGGTATAGAGATCCGAATTGAGGATCTCCTTGTTGTTGATGTACCAAGTGAGGCTCGGCTTCGGATCTCCGGTGAACACCACCTTGTGCACGACCTTCGTTCCAGCGCGGGCGCGCACGTTGCTGAGCCATTCGAGGAAATCTGGCGGCTCACCACGTGGCAGAACGAGCAACGTGGCCTCCGAAGTGGCCTTTCCGTACTCGTTAACGGCTTCACAGACGACCTGACCGGAGTAGTCGCAGGTGATGTCCTTGATGGTGACCGTATAGGTTCCCTTCTCGGAATGAATCTTGATGTTCTGCGACTCCTCGAGCTTCTTTCCGTTCACATACCACGAGACGACTGGCTCCGGCTCTCCGAGCAACACAGCCTTCAGTTTGAGTGTGTCTCCCTCGCGACACGTCGCATCGCACAGAGAGGTCTCGAATTCGACTGGGATCGGAGCAACAACCTTCAGCGGTCCTTCAGTGCTCACTTCTCCCGCCTTGTTGTAAGCGACGCACTTGATCTTTCCGGTCATATCGGCGGTCACGCCGTGGATCTTCATCGTGTAGACACCGTTGGCGTTTGAGATCTCTGTGTCCTCGGTGGCGCACACGAGTTGTCCGTTGATGTACCACTTGACAAACGGCGTCGGGTCTCCCGTGATGAGTAGTTTCACTTCGAGAGTCTCGCCCTCGGTCAGGTTGATCGCTGGAATGTCGCTCTGGAAGGCCGGCTTAGCCATCGGACGTCCCTTGACGACTCCGAGGGAAGCGGAGCACTCGGCCACTCCGAACTCGCTCTCCGCCTTGATCGTGATCCTTCCCTTGTCTTCCAACTTGGTCGTCACGATTCTCAACTGAAGTGATCCGTCTTCCTCTTCGATCAGCTTGAAGTGCTCATCCGTCTTGATCTCAACACCGTCCTTCAACCAAGTGATCGTCGGCTTCGGCTTCACAACGTTCAACTTCGCATTCATAAGAGTCATTTCTCCCTCGGTTATCAGCCGATCCTCGAGGTTCTTGGCGAACGTGGGAGCATCTCCGACCTTTTTCACCGCCAGCTGCACATCTCTCTTCTTCGTTCCGACGGCGTTCGTCGCCTCGCAAGACAGCTCTCCGGCTTGTTCCGGAGTGACGGCGGCGATTTCGATGGTGTGCTCGCCGTCTTTGTCGGTGACGGTAATGTTCGCGTGCTTCGCGACGGGCTCTCCGTTGAGTGTCCATGCGACACTCGGCTCCGGGTAGCCTTCGACGTTGGCGGTGAACTTGACGTTGTCCCCCTCCTTCACCTGCCGATCGTCCATGTTCGTCGTGAACTTCGGCACCTCGGTCTTCTTGTCGACCTTCAGCTGAGCAGTCGCTTCGACCTTTCCGGCCACATTGACCGCCTCAACTCGGATCGTTCCGTTGTGCTCCATGAGTGGCTTGTGGATGCGGATCGACGTCTTTCCGGTCTCGTGGACGTACTTGACCTTCACCTCCTCACTCTGGATCAACTTCTTCTCGTTCAGGTACCACGTTACATTCGGCATCGGTTTTCCAGTAACGATGGCACTGAACTTGACGCTCTCCTCGAGAGTCGTCTCATGATTCTGGGGAGCTTGCACGAACTCCGGCTTTTTGTTGGCGCCGTTCACTTGCACTTTGGCCGACGTCTCACACTCTCCCGCCGCGTTCTTCGCCTTCGCGGTGAGCGTTCCACTCATCTCCGGCTTCGCCTCGGCTATCGTGACATGGTAGGTTCCGTCTCCATGGTCGACCACTTGGACGGTGTCACTCTTCGTGAGCGGCTGTCCGTTGAGGAGCCACGAAACCTCGGTTCCCTGGAACGGTCCGTCCAATTCGAGATTCCAGCGAAGCGGTTCTCCCTCGTCGACAGTCTTGTCGGTGAGTTGAGACTTGAACTTCGGAGCAACGACGTTCGGCTCCACCTTCAGCTCGGCCTGCTTCGAATCCTGGCCGGCAGAATTGTGGGCGGTCACCTTCACAGTGCCGGTTTGCTCGACCTTGGCACTGCTGATCTTGAGCGTGTAGACGTCTTCAGTCTTGATGGTCGTGACAGTCGTCGACTCCTCGACGACCTTTTCGTTTATGGTCCACTTGACGGTGGGCGCCGGGAATCCGGTGATGGTCGCCTTGAACTCGGCAGTCTCCGTCTCCTTGATCGTTACAGACTTCGGTCCGTCGACAACGATCGGTGTGGTAGCAGGTGGATTGACAGTCAGCTGGGCAGACGAATCCGCAGTTCCAACCTCGTTCGACGCTTCCACAGTCACCTTTCCAGAGTCCTGGGCGTTTGGAATGGTCAACGAGGACTTGTTCTCCTCGTTTCGGATCGTGACTCCGTTCTTTCCGTCCTCCAGAAGGTTTCCGTTCAGGAACCATTTGTACTGAGGAGAGTGCAGCGCGATGACGTCCATCTGCACGGTGTCTCCCTTCGTCACTTCGAGATCGCGCAGTTTGTCCGTGAATTCGGGCTTCTTCGTCTCCTTCGGAGTCTCCAAAACCTTCAACTCGGTTTTCGTCTCCACAGATCCCGAGGCGTTCGAAGCGACGATCGAAACGGTGCCGCTTCCGAAGAGGGTTGTGTCGATGGAGCATCGGAACTCGAACTGATCGTCCTTCGAGACAGTCACTCCTTGCGCCGAGGTGATCTCCTTTCCATCGAGGAACCATTTGATTTCCGTCGCGTTCTCGACGACCACTTCGAAGTGCGCCAAGTCGGTCTTGTTTACTGTCTGCGACTTGAGGTCACGAGTCAGTTTGGGTGCTGGCGGCTGTAAAAGGAACACAATAAAAATGTGCACGAAATGGGGAAAATATAGTTTTTTCATATATTTAAAGGAATTTTTTATAGTTGTTGTTCAAATATGTCCGCAATCACCGCGCAACGCTGCTTACCGTACTTTTATGTGTGACCAGTACGGTAAGCAACATTGCGCGCGTGTTTGCGGACACACGGCGCCCTGCGGCTGCAATCCGCAACGCGAAAACGGGACCACGGTGCGGGGGAGCGCGTTTGCATCGCTCGGTTCATTTACCGTTGGAGAGGCGATTTTTTAGCGGAAAACTCGCGCGCGTCGGAATATTTCAGATTTTTGTCGAAAATGCTCAGCTAACTTTTGTAGAGGAGGGTATTGCGAACATTTTGACACCAAATATTCGCCGGTTCGTCGCGGAACCAGGAAGTTATAAGAGTTTTAGTGTCGACGTTTCGACACTTTTTCCAGAATATCGAGTTTGGCAAAGTTGTATGAAATGGAGAAGGATATACAGGTAAGTCCTAGCTGTAAAACAACTTTGTGCACCTTTTTGGTCATTTTGGGTTGATAAGAGGCGGGCAGCGTTGATGGAAACCGCTGGACAGCGCCGAAATAGCACTGTGACATCTGACGCTTGCACTTTGGCAACCGTAAGAGATATCGAAAAATGATCAACTACAACCTGGTAGAGCATGAAAAGACAAACAGAATGAGCTTAAGCGCGCCGCTCAGTTTTGAGTTTTAGCTTTTTTATGACCCCTCAAAGTATGGTTATTTTGGCATATCCTATCTTTACTCCTAGGCAAGATATTGACACGCTCTTTTGACCAAATTGTAGATTTAAATGTCCTTAACAACTTTCTAGTTGATCACTTTCTTCTACCTTGCTTGCCCGAGGCGCGGGAGCTAGTTTTCTCCTGCGTACTTTTTTCGTTCCCCCGAAAAATTGCTTTGCTTGAAATGCTTCCCGCGCCTCGGGCAAGCAAGGTAGAAGAAAGTGATCAACTAGAAAGTTGTTAAGGACATTTAAATCTACAATTTAGTCAAAAGAGCGTGTCAATATCTTGCCTAGGAGTAAAGATAGGATATGCCAAAATAACCATACTTTGAGGGGTCATAAAAAAGCTAAAACTCAAAACTGAGCGGCGCGCCTAAGCTCATTCTGTTTGTCTTTTCATGCTCTACCAGGTTGTAGTTGATCATTTTTCGATATCTCTTACGGTTGCCAAAGTGCAAGCGTCAGATGTCACAGTGCTATTTCGGCGCTGTCCAGCGGTTTCCATCAACGCTGCCCGCCTCTTATCAACCCAAAATGACCAAAAAGGTGCACAAAGTTGTTTTACAGCTAGGACTTACCTGTATATCCTTCTCCATTTCATACAACTTTGCCAAACTCGATATTCTGGAAAAAGTGTCGAAACGTCGACACTAAAACTCTTATAACTTCCTGGTTCCGCGACGAACCGGCGAATATTTGGTGTCAAAATGTTCGCAATACCCTCCTCTACAAAAGTTAGCTGAGCATTTTCGACAAAAATCTGAAATATTCCGACGCGCGCGAGTTTTCCGCTAAAAAATCGCCTCTCCAACGGTAAATGAACCGAGCGATGCAAACGCGCTCCCCCGCACCGTGGTCCCGTTTTCGCGTTGCGGATTGCAGCCGCAGGGCGCCGTGGGACATACAATAACAAAAAATTCTGCAATAATTTTCCGCCTATGCCCAGTGAGAACCTATGATTCAGAAGTTAAGCTGAAGTGAGCACCGATTGAGCCGAAACGTGGCGAAGCCAAGTCTGGTCATAATCGGCCTTCTCCGGTCAAAAAAAGAATCCCTGGGTACTCAGGCTATGGCGTTCTTTTCATTGGGACGTCTCCGGAAAAACAAATCAATCTTCACTTCAGAAATTCGGTAGAAAATCGCAATTCGTGGATAGAACGCAAACTGTTTACTTTCATCGAAAATCGGTTCTATTTCACAGATTACGGTTTTCAAACAGAAAATCCTTGAAATCTTCTCATAATCTCTTCTTTCAAATTTTCTGATTTCCTACATCCCTAGCACGATCTTTTCCTTTCTCTACTTCTCTCTCTCTCACTCTCTCGTTTTTTTTTCATATTTTTACTCTAAATACTCAGTCACAGTTATTCACTTCCTATTCCGATCCTACCAAACATTACCTTCTCCACGGCTTCCGGAGACTTGGACTTCTTCTTCTTCTTCGGCGATCCAGGTGGCGACTTCTTCTTCGGAGACGTCACCTCAGATGTCGACGTCGACGTGACTTCATTCTTCTCGAACGTCGTTTCAGCGGACACTTCGACGACGTTCTTCGACTCGTCCGTCTTCTCGGGGCTCTTCTCCTTCTTGGTTGGCGATTTCACGGCTTCCGTCTTAGCAGGAGACGACTCCTTCTTCGTCGGGGACTTGACGTCGTCTGTCTTGACCGGAGACGGTTCCTTTTTGACTGGGCTCTTCGGTTTCTCCTCGACTTTCTCCGGAGATTTCTCCTTCTTTGTTGGAGACTTCAATGCGCTCTCCTCTTCTGATTTCTTGACTGGAGACGTCGGTTTCTCGGGAGACTTCTCTTTCTTCGTCGGAGATTTCGGCTTCTCTTCTTCAGTCTTCTCCGGCGATTTCTCCTTCTTCGTCGGCGACTTCACCTCTTCGGCCGCAGACTTTTCAGGCGACTTCTCCTTCTTTGTCGGACTCTTCGGCTTGTCGACGTCTTCAGTCTTCTCAGGAGACTTCGCTTTCTTTGGAGAACCTGGCGGAGACTTTGTTTTCGGTGACTCCGCCTTCTTCTCGGGCGACTTCTCCTTCTCGGTGTCAACCTTCTTCACTGGAGACTTCGGAACTTCTTCTGGAGCCTTCTCGGGACTCTTCTCTTTCTTCGGAGAGCCTGGCGGAGATTTCTTCGTTGACGTCGCTTCAGAAGTCGTAGTCACTTCAGATGTGACTTCGGTCTTCTCGATCGTCGTTTCTGACGAGACTTCGACTACATTCTTCGAGTCCACGACTTCTGGGCTCTTGTCCTTCTTCGTCGGAGACTTGACGTCTTCTGTCTTCTCGGGGCTCTTCTCCTTCTTGGTTGGCGATTTCACGTCTTCCGTCTTAGCAGGAGACGACTCCTTCTTCGTCGGAGACTTGACGTCTTCTGTCTTGACCGGAGACGGTTCCTTCTTGACTGGGCTCTTCGGTTTCTCCTCGACCTTCTCCGGAGATTTCTCCTTCTTTGTTGGAGACTTCAATGCGCTCTCCTCTTCTGATTTCTTGACTGGAGACGTCGGTTTCTCGGGAGACTTCTCTTTCTTTGTCGGAGATTTTGGCTTCTCCTCGATCTTCTCAGGAGATTTCTCCTTCTTGGTCGGAGACTTTAGAGCTCCCTCCTCCGACGACTTTTTGGTTGGAGACGTCGGTTTCTCAGGAGACATCTCCTTCTTCGTCGGAGACTTGACACCTTCTGGTGTCTTCTCCTTCGGGCTCTTCGGAGCCTCCTCGTCCTCTTTCTTCTCGGGACTCGGACTCTTCTTCTTCGCTTTCCGATCCGCATCGATCACCTCCTTCGGCAGCTCTTCCTCGGCGAACGAGACCCGTCTCTTCGGGGTGCCCGCTCTCACATCCGTCTGATATTCCGTCTTCGAGACCACCTCGATCTTGCTCACACTGATGCTTCCGTCTGCGGTCGCCGCCTCGGATCCCGCCGACTCGACAGTCACGCCTCCGATTGAAGACGTGACCTCTGTCGTCGACATCTCCGTCGTCGTCTTCGTTGAGGTCAACGACGTCTCCATGGTTATTGTAGCCGTCGCTTCCGGCGAAGCCTCTTTCACCTTGAATTTCAGTTTGGTATGCTTAGTTCCTAACAGTGTTTTGCGGTTAGAAAACTATATCTGAATGAGTCGCTAAATCTACAGTTGTTAGTTGTAAGAATTAGACGAGAGAAAGAAGTGGTTGGATCGGATCGTGCTAAGATTATTATCGTTCGGAAGCTTAGAGGAAATTTGGAAGAGTCTTTTCTATGAGAAGTTTTCAAGGTTTTCGTCTGGAAACGCAGGAAGCAAGAACAGAAAAGGGCACGGCAAGCAAAGAAGAGCGCATACATCCATCTGAAAGCCTACCTGTTCGGCGGAAGAAGAAGAAGAAGACGTCGTCTTCTCTTCTGAAGTGACGACGTTGGTCGACGACGACAACGTCTTCGAAGCGGAATCTTCCGATAGCTCGATGACGTCCTTCTGAATTCACGCACAACAGAAATACGAACAGCAGAGCAAAACAAGTGATTCTGGCCGATTGGAATGGGGAAAAAGAAGCGAACAATGGAATTCTGACGGACAATTCGTCGATTCAAAAATCAAGTACGGTACCGATTTTCAGCACTTTCAACATAGAGCTTCTTTTTGTCCCTTTCCAATCAAGTCACAATCACCACAGCAGAAAGAAAAGAGTTCATCACTCGACCTAATTTCTCAATTCGTGTCGACTACTACAGTAACCTGAATATGACGTGACGTCATCCATCCTAGCCCCTTCTACTACTCCTCCTAATCGTTTCCCGACACTAACCTTCTTCGGTTCGATCGTCAACTGGGCGCCCGTCTCTTCAGCTCCGAGTGTGTTTTCTGCGACAACAGAAATCGTGAGATGGTTCACTTCGGAATAGTATGTCGCCGTGTCGATCGTCAGGATCGATGCGCCGTCGACGGTGCTCTCGTCTCGCGACACGCGCGCCCCTTCCTGTCCATCGCGCACCTGCAACCCAGAAGGTCAGAAGACGTGCCATTCAGAAGACGTGCTCTCACCTTTCTTCCGTTGATGGACCACTCGTAAGTCGGCAACGGGATGCCGAATGCGTGCGCGGTGAACACCGCCTCGGTGCCCTTCTCGACAGTCAGACTCTTCGGACGCAAATCGAATTCCGGAGCGAACGGCTTCTTCTGGACTGTCAGCGTGGCCCTCGTCTCGTCGGTGCCCTCGGAATTGGTGGCGACGGCTCTGATCTCGCCGGCCTCCTCGAGCTTGATGTTCTTGATCTGCAGCTTGATGGATCCGTCGAACTCGCGGATCTCGACGCGCTCCGACTGCTTCAGCTCTTCTCCTCGCAGGAACCAGGTGACCGTCGGTTTCGGTTCGCCCTCGACGCGCACCTCGAACACTACCGTGCTGTCGACGGTCTCCGACTTGTCGACCAGAATCTCGACGAACCTTGGTGGCTTCTTCTGTTTCTCCGGCGCCAGCACCACCAGCCGCGCCTTTGTTTCGAATCTTCCCACAACATTTTCGGCTCTGAAAAGTTGAGTTTTCAGTTGTTGCAACTTGTGGAGAGAACGGAAGAACCAGTGGGAGCGGAAAGAATGGGAAGAAAAGAAGTACCTGCAGAGTACGGTGCCCGCGTACTGCGCCGAGTCGATGGTGAGCTTGTGATCGTGGTTGTGCGCCTCGATCTTGACGCCCGGACTGCCCTGATCCATCTTGTGCCCGTTGATGAACCAAGTGACCTCCGGGTTCGGATTTCCGCGAACGGTGGTCTCGAAGACGGCGAACTCGCCGGTTTTTACGGTCTGCAAAACGAATAGAAGAGGTTCAAATATGGATCCGTGAGATTTCAGATGACAGATCGATAAGTGTCTTTCTTTCTTTCTCTCTCTCTCTTTATTTCGGGAAAAATAAGTTTGCGGGGGAGAGCTCGGCGAGCAGCCGGGCAGATGCAAAGAAAAGAAGAGCTCGCCGGAGCAACTGTTTCGCGAGTAAAAAACGAAAAGTTTCTAGCGATTCTGACGAACTCTTTCAGAACAATGACTGCTCTAGAATGAGAGCTGATCCTTCTGGGATCGTCGATGGAAACAACCACGGGGATTTCGAAATTGCGGTTGAAATCGGAGCCCCGGTGAGTTTGCGAAAGAAACAGATGATGCTCGCCCGGAAGGCAGGGGGGAGACCACCAGATGAGAGGTGTTTTTGAAAGAGATGATGCATCAAACGAAAACACAGAGAAAAGAGCGTGAGAATCACAGTCTCGCTGCCTTCCTCTTCTTCTCCTTGCCCGATGATAGGATGATGATGATATGTGTCGGCGTCTCTCTCTTCGCGGCGGCACCCTCGGTTCATGATGTTACACTGATCAAGAAGACGAAGAAGCCAGAGTGGGGGTCCCGGGGCGAAGAGAGCACGCACTAATCAGAGGAGACGCCCGAGAGCCGAGAGAGGGAGGCAGCAGAAGGTGGCATGGATCGGGATGCCATCCACCTCCACAGCGAGAAGATCTCTTGTTTACCAGACGACGGAGAGACAAAAGAAGAGAGAGAGAGGCCGCCATCAAAAACGGGACGGGATCCGATTGTTTGGGGATCCGAAGGAAGGGGGACCCGTTCCGCTTCCGCTCACCTGGTCTTCGATGTCCTTGAGGAACGTCGGCGCGCTGCGAGAGAGCTCCTCCTCTTGCTCCACGGTGAGCCGTGCCCTGCTCTCCGCGGTGCCGTGCTCGTTCTGAGCCCGAGCCACAATCTCGCCGTCGTGCTTTTCGATCGAAGTGTTGGCGATCGAGACGCGATAGAAACCGTCGTGCCCTACGATTTCGACGCCCTCCTCGCCGTGTTTCAACTGGAAAAGTACGGCTCACAGAGGAATTCAAAGATCATTAAAAACAAAAACTCACTTCTTTTCCAGCCAACGTAAAAGTGACTGTTGGCTCTGGCCATCCGCTCACATCAACTTCAAATACAACCTGGAAAATGAAGACGTGACAAACTGCTTCAGAAGTTTCAGAAGCTCTTACAGTGCTCTTCTCCTGGACCGTCTTGTCCTCGAGCGGTTTGTTGAATGCCGGTGGTGCTGGCGGAACGCGAACTTTGAGCCGCGCGTCGCAGGAAGTGGAGCCGAGTCGGTTGGATCCTTGACACGTGACCATTCCGTCAAAGTGTCTCGTGACGTCCTTGATCGTCAGAATGCAGATGCCGTCCTCCGAGATGAACTTCACTTTCTCCGACTCGCTGAGCGGTTTTCCGTTGATGAACCAAGTGATCTCGGGGTTCGGATCTCCCGTGATCACCGACTTGAATCGCACTTCCTCGCCTTCGTCGCACTCGACGTCTTCAATCATCGCCTGGAACTCTGGCGCCACGTGGTTCTTGTCCGGATCCGCCTGAACGAACAGCTCGGCCTTCGATTCGGTGGCTCCGAACTCGTTCTGGATCTTGACCGTGTAGACACCGGTATCGTCGGGTTGTGCGTCTCGGATCTCGAGCTTCGCCGTCTGACCGTCGTACTGAAGTCGGAAGTCGTGCGAGGGTCTCAGTGGCTGATCGTCGACGAGCCACACGAGCTCCGGCTCCGGCCATCCTTCAACTTCGCACTCGAAGTCGATGACGTCTCCCTCCTTGCACTCTTTGTCGCGGAGTTTCGTGACGAATGCGGGCGGAGCCGCCTCCTTCTCGACTTTCAGCACTCGGAAGAAGGCAGAAGTGGACGCCTGACCGTACTCGTTCGTAGCCATGCAAGTGTATCGTCCAGTGTCGGTGACCTAGAAAATGAAGGGGTTCAGAAGATGTGCGTTCGACGATTCAAAAGACTCACCTGAACGGGGTCGATGGTCATCGCGAAGAAGCCGTCCTCGTCGGAGTAGAAGGTGTGTCTCTCGTCTTCGTGCAACTGCACGTCGTCTTTGTACCAGGTGATGTCGGGAAGCGGGTAACCGGTCACTTTCAGACACATCTTCGCCGAAGACTCTTGCAGCGTTCGGAAGCCGTACTGTGTCCGAGTGACACGTGTTCCTTGCATTTCCAACGTCGTTCCAGTGGTGGCTGAAGCGGAAAGTTGGTTTGGCTGAAACTGACGACGTGACTCACTCCAATCGATACTGCTACTGCCTCCCGAATAGATACTGGTCGAGGAGCCAGTCGGTGAGATCACCGGCGGCGATTTGACCTTCTTCCGGGGAGGACCCCCTTCTTCTGGACCTGAAACCCGAACGGTTCTCATTCCGATACAATTTCAGACTTTCAGCACTTCATTCAACACTTATTCTGGAACTCTTTTCGATGACGTGGCACTTTACACTTTCTTTCGACAAATAACAATGAGGACATTTTTATGACGTGGCATGAAAGACACCTGTTTCTAGGCAAGGGTTTAATAAAACCAGACACGAATCGTTAGAGAGCACTTTCGACACAACAAAACGTGTGTGTGTGTGTGTGGTTAGAAGAGAGACACAAAGGAAACGACGCATCCAAACCGGGGAAAAGGCTGCTCTTCCGCGAGCCGGACCATTCCGAGAACTCGGACTGCTGGTCCGAGACGTTCACGTCGAAGTCGACCGACGAGGCGGTCATCTCGGACGTGGCCGTCTGCGAGACCGCTTCCCGTGCCGCAGCTACAACAGTTCCAATCATTTTCGGCCCTCAAAACTTACACCATGACGGATCGACGAGCTCGAGACCTCCCTCCTCGGTTTCGGTGAGCTCGATGATGTAGAGCGTCTTGAGCACCATCCTGATGATGCCCAAGCAGCACTGTTTTCAGCACTTTCTCTGGCAGATCGCGCGGGGGGTCGGAGGGTAGTAGAGCGAATTTCGGTAATGCAGAAAGAGAAAGAAAGAGAATAAGGAAAAGTAGAAGAAGATTTCTCTTCTTGTGTGTGTGTGTGTGTATCTGTCTCTCTCTCTATGTGTGTGTGCGTCGTCGAGTATGTGGTGTATAGCCGGCAACCGCTTGGGCGAAAGCCTTGCTTCTTCCACTGATAGCAAGGCTGCTGCCGACTGCCCAGAGGAGCGAGATCTCAAAAGAGCACACCGATCGGAGAGACGCAGCACGCACCGGTGGGCGATTACACACGGTGAGGAGGGCTCGGCGAGCAGTGAGTGTGGCAGATGATGCAGCAGCAGCAGCAGCAGCAGCGACTCTCGCTTCCTTCGCTCCTCGCGGGATCCCCCCTCCAACCAGGACGACGAGGAGCACATTTTTGCGCTTTTCGTCCGTCTGCGTGTCCCATCGGACGACGACACGGAGAAAACGGGTCCCGATTGATTGTGAGGCGGGCAAGGAAGAGATAAGGGGGCACCGAGAGCCGCGCTGAGAGGGTCAGTTGGTGGGTCGATGATGTTCGTTTGACGGGTACAACAAGACAACAACAACAAGCAATCTGCTCTTGATCTAGGTCATCATCGCAAAGTGGAAATCATGATCTGATTCAAATCTGCTCCACATTCGAAGTGGGCAACTGTTTTGCTTCGCGCCTGTGCCTCTTCGCCCACACTCTCTCTCTCGTCGAGAGTGTTGTGCAGCATGTTTGGCATGTAACACCCATATTCCTTTCATATATGGGTTACTGTAACCCTCTCGGTTGTAGTGTACTTCTTCCTGTTTCTGTGTCGCGTGGGGGCTCACTCCCGCGTTTTGAAACATTTGTTTGAATTGCTCGCCCCCCCCCCCCCCCCCCCCCACCCCCATCTCACAAGTGTTTTATCATCTCTCTTGCCTCCGAAATGCCAAAGTGCTCTATCTCTCTCTCTCTTCGTCGGAGGAGCCCCCGAACAGCTCTCGGTGAGCTCGTCGAATCCGATCCACTGGGGGGAGTGAACTTACCGTAGTTCTCCTGCTCTTCGGCGATGTCCTTCAGCCACGCCTTCCGCACGTATTCTGCCGTCTCGAGATCCTTCGGTTTGATGCGGAAGCTCGGCAGTCCCGGCTCCTGCGGTTGGAGCACGATGGTGTCCTCGTCGGTGGTGTGCTGCCGCACGTTGTACTTGTCGAGTCGGATCGACGAGTAGTGTGTGTAGCTCGGCGGGCTCGTCGACGCGTCCTGCTCCGTGAACATCATCTTGTTCCGGAACAGGAAGACGTACCGCATCTTCGGCGCCTCGTCGCCCTCCCAGACCTGGAACGCGTCGTGGCGGATGATGCGACCCAGTTTTCCGGTGTCTCCTGGATGCTGTTTCAAGTTGTTTGTGTACTCGAGATCATGGACTCTAGAATAGGAAGAGGGAAAATGAGGAGACGATCGAAATGTACCTCTGTGGGATGGTAGTCACCAGTTCCAGAGCCTTCTGAATGCTCTTCGAAGAGCCCTGAGCTCGCGCCGAGTACTTGACGAACTCTTTGAAGTAGTTCTGATACTGGACCATCCGGTCCGCAATTTCTTTGACATGATCCAAGAACGACGAGGATCCCGCATCGTTTTTGGCGGATAGACCCTAAAAGAAGAGCGATTGGAATAGTGATAACTGTGAAAATTGGCGAGAATGGAAATGGGAATTCGAAAAGAGAGAAGGATGAAATAAATAGCTCGACAAGAAAAACAGTGGAGATTCCAAGGAAGACTCAATCGAGTAAAACGTTTTCAAAGTCGGAACGGAAAGACAGTCTGTCTCGATTTACGAGCACAATCTTCTGACTCAATATGAATTGACACGAGCTGTCTCTTCTTTCCGAGGACCCATCTCGATCAATATTCATTTTTTCAGATCATAATTTTAATTTAGAAACGAGGTGTTGAAATCATTCAATATCAGCCCAAGAAGAGAGAAAATAGGAAGTTAGACAAATATTACCGTATTTGTTGAATCGAAATGACATGCTGTTCAATTTTAAATACTCAATACTCTAGACCAGAAAGCCTGAAGACAGTGAATGGCGCCTATTTCATACTCTTGGCATTTAGCACAAGTGCAAAGGCCCACATAGGTCAGGAATACTAAATATGATCACTTGGGCCCCCCGAGAAGAGTTCTGGGAAATGGAATTTGGATAGTATTGGAACAAGCTTCAAACTTGTGGGGAAGACCTGTGAGAGTCTGAAACAATTGGATAGGGGTCTCGTTTGGCGAGAGTTTCAGACGCGGCTGTAGCCCCACCTGTAGGTTATAACCAGTGTGTGCCCTCGAGCGAGCGCTGCTCGAGCAAAACGAGTTTTGAGCGCTCACGCTCAAAAACGAGCGCGCACATTTTCAAGCGAAGCTCGAAAATGAGCAAGCGGTCGCTCATGAGCGTTCAGATGGAGTGAAATCGCAGGTATTAATGGGGGGGGGGGGGGTCCATAATGGAATGGTTATACACCCCCACAGATATAGTTCCAGGTGGGGGTATATAATGGAATGGTTATACACCCCCGTTGACTGAGTATCAAACTTTTTTGCAACCAAATTTAGGCCACAGTAATTTGATATTGAATTAATTAAGATCATTTTTGTTCGTTTTTGCACGGTTTTTTTTTGTCTTTCTGTTATGTTTTTATTGTAATGTGGGTTTTTTTTTTGCAGGAAACACGGGAATGAAAGTGCAAGTGTCGAAAAGTGCATCGGACGTCGCGAACGCGGTTTCCGACGAAAAAAGTGCCGTGGATATGTTAAATAGGAGAAGGCGGATATCTCAAGATGGAGAGAAATTGCAAGAAGTGCGGTAAACTGATGAGCTTAAGAAAGCGGAAGGAGACGTACGAGGTGGGTATTTTGAAAAAAGACAAGAAAAGGTTGGATTTTTTTTATTTTCGTTGCCGATTGAACAAAAATAAGGACTGTTCGACTGAAGGGATTCGACTCTACTCGTGGTTCAAGAACACTCGCATTCCGCTCAAGGAGTGCAAAATGGTGATCACATTGTGGGTGCGGAACTACAACTCGAGACAGATCGTCGCCGAAATTGGACTCTCGCCAACAACTGTTGTCGACTTCCGCAATTTCCTAAGGAATGCGTGTACAGAGTGAGTGGAGCTGTCAACTTCCAAGGGAGCATGAGTGTTGCAAAATCTCGGGCTCGTACCCGAAGATCGGAGGTCCCGGAGTAACAGTGCAAGGGTAAAATGAATGATTTCCGGGTTATTACAATGAACACCCCCAAAACCGTTGTGGGGGTGTCTAAGCAATATAATGGAATTTTCCCGATTTCGACGCATATCTTGTATTGCAATCGGTTTAGGACGTTCGGTTCGGAGTCCGATCCGTGAGCAGAAGTACAACAAGCCATACAATACTACAGAGAGCCAGTGAAAGGTTCGCGTGAGCTATCCTCTATAGCTGCAAAATTTCGTTGGATAACAACGGAAAACCACATCACGAAGACGCGAGAAGTCGAGAAAGAAGGGTCGCGATACATAGAATCGCTACGAAATCTTCTTAAAATTCTCTCCGATCGACTTTTCCACGACGTCACTGAGAGAATCGAAAAAAGGCTGTTTGTGCGTGGAGGAGGGGAAAAGTAAGTTTATGAATAGGACTATAAGAATTACCACGAGTTAGTTGCCCACTGTGGACTTGAGACGCTCGAACTCAGGAGGCTCATAGCGGATCTCATGTTTACCTACCGACTCTTGGTCTCAAGGGAAGTCTTCTGTAGTGAAGCGATTTTCAACACTATCCAACTGCCGAAGTCCTTAAGACGCCACAAATACTATAAAAAATCATCTCTTCCGGACATCCTTCCCCGCAATCTAAATCAATCCTTATCATCTCGTATAATCAAATTCTGGAATTCTATGTTGATCTATCTCGGTTTCTCAAACTTACCCCTCATAACTTCTAAGACCCGATGATTATCTTATCTTACTATTGTTTTCATGTATCTCTCAACTATCCTCACTAACTAACTGTATACATATCAATTTTTACCACCTTACTATTGTATATGTTTGTATAAGTGGCCCTCCGCCCTTCAAGCAAATAAACAAAATACAAATTAGGGGTTATTGTTGATGATAGCGATATTCAACAAAATAGCTCGACATTCAAAGGAAAAAGGCGCATGTGGAATGTATCCAAATGACATTGCCCTGGGTAAAGAGATGGCGCCGCAGTCATCGTATAACTAGCCGAAAGATTACAAATTTTACAACTAGACGGTGCCTCGCGGACAAAGAAGGGATCCAAAATAATAGCCGACGAGTGAGAATAACATCAACTTTTCCGACTATTACTTCCGGAAGTAAAAATTTGAAAGACTGAAGTCGGAAGTCGGAAGTAATTTTTGAAAAACGGAAGTCGGAAGTCGGATTGAAAAACCAGAAACTCGGAAGTCGGAATTCCGGACATCTCTGCTAGGGAGGTCCAAGGGGTAGACGAGAACGCTCAAAACAGTTTACGTGGATGACCCGGAAAGTGTGACGTCATCACTCTAATTTCAGACCGGAATATCTCGGCCCTACGACCTGTTCTGCATATTTGGAAAACTGATTTTTCATCCCCGCGATGTAGGCTTTCGATTGAGCCAGGTATCTACCAAAAAAGACGCTACCCTAGTAAATCACGGTAAAAAAAGCGTGGAAAACATCCGTAAGCAGACCTGTTACGGCCCGGGCCGATGAGCCAATTTCCACCGGCCCGGCGTGAGTACGCAAAAGTTCGTGGCCTAACTTTCGCAGCACCAGGGTGTGCAGACAGAAAAACTGACAGTAAAAATACAGATCTTATGAATTTTCAGTTTTTCAGAAAAACCTGTTTTTTTCAAACAGGCCTAGTTTTTAGCTATTACGTAACTATTTTTAGGGATTATGCTTCGGCTTTAGTTTGAGAAATTCGAAACTATTTGAAGACAGATATATCGCTTCGGACATGCTCAGATCACAAAAAAACCGAAGGTGATAACCTTTTGAGGGGTACTGTAGGTTAGGAGTATTCAAGTCATTGTGGCCTTCAGCTCAATTGGAAAGGACCAGGTACGTCAGGAATACTAGAATAGAAGGAAGCTCAATTTTTTTTGGATCACAATCGTTTCCGATGGGGCCAGAGAACTTGATTTCAGACCAATTACAGTAGTATGGTGATATCAAAGAAAAAATTGGTGTTTGATCGGAAAAAGGAAGAAAAGAGAGATATCATTTCGGGAAGAGAGAGAAGAAGGAGAAGCGGAGAGAATGTTCGAGAGAAAGGAAAGACTGGTTATTACAACCCAATGGATCAGGTGCTCGATCGGGGAAAACGCGACGAAAACACGGATAGAAATTGGCTGAATGAAGACGGAAAACATCGATTTTAGGTGGAAAGCAGCGAGAAAGGGAACGGTAAGAAGAGCGAAGAATCGGATTTGCAAAGCTTCGAAAAATTCTATTTACAAACGGAAAATTAACTAGGCTCGAGAGTAACCATTTTTTGAAAAATCAATGTCAAAGATGGAGGAGCGAAAAATGAGAGAATGAACAGACAGAGATTTCGGTTAGAAGAGTTAGAAGCAATTTCAGAGATTTCAGAAGGAGAAAGAAGTTAATTTCATCGTTAGTCGTGTTTTTTTCAAACATTGAATTGAATAATAGTTTGAATACTTATAGTGCAGCGAATAATAGTGAATATATTTGAAAGTACAGTACTCTATTGATTCGGAATTTGAAAAAAAAACGGAATTACGTGTCGTCAAGACTCAATTATAGCGAAAAAAAAAAGTTGAATAATAGCGAATAAATAGAAGCTTCAGGAATTGGAAGAGAGAGAGGAAAAGAGAAAAAATGATTGAGAGAGGGAGTCTTGACTTTTGAGTGAGTACTGTACTTTTGAGGGTTAGTGACTCAGAAATCAATCAATGATCGATAGGAAGAATGAAGAAAACGAGAATGAAACATTTGAGGATCAGAAACGGTCGAGGGAGTCGTTACCTCGAAAAATCTCTTGATTTCGGGCTCCTCGAGCAATTTCAGAGTGTCCGCATACTGTTTGTAGAATTCCACGTGGCTCTCGAAGTCCTTCTCGAGCCGCACGAACGTCTGTCCGACTTTGCCCGGATCGTCCGAGTAGTAGTTGAGGCCTTTGAGCATGACACTGAAAACAGATGATGTTGTGACGTGCCGCACTCCTTCGAGCTTCTACTTGGCGTGGAAGTTGTAGAGCTCCGGGATGTTGAGTGCCAGCTGCTCACGGTGTGCCTTGACGACGTCGGGAACTCCGACGTCATCGAGCACCTTGATGTAGTCGTCGACGCACGTGCGCAAAGACGAGACGAACTCCTCCTCAGAACGAAGCAGTTCGTGGTACACTTGGCTGGAAACACGTCTTCTTCTTCTTCTTCTTCTGTTTCTGCTTCTGCTTCTATTTTCTTATCATTGGCTCCGTTTGATCATCGGCTGTTTACTGCCCTCTCTTTCTTTCGCACCCTCTCGCTTTGCCGCACTCTCTCGTGTCGTTTCGTAGCACAAAGCGGCTGTTCACTCATTTTTCTACATCATACAAAATCGCTTCTTCTCCCTCTCTTCTCCTTCTTCCCCAAACGTTTGTTTCGACGAAAAAGAGAGCTAGAGAAAGAGAAAGAGGGAGCTAAAGGGGGGCGAGAGTTTGTCGTCATTGATCGGACATCTGGTCGGAACATCAGTCCGGAATGTGCCGATTTGAGATGATAATGGACTCTCAGGGGGCGAGGGCAGCTCACACAAAACTATTATGCGTTTTGTGGTTCTACTGGCGGTGAGGGTTTTTCATCTCAGAAGGCCTTCAGAAGACGTCGGAATACTCACTCTCGCTTCACGAGAGCTGCCTGTTCGTCAGACAGACTGACGTTCTCGATCTCTCTCGTACGTCTTCTCTGCTTGTAGAACTCGGTCGGCGTCTCAAAGTACGAACCGGGAACCCAGCCGGATCGCGGTGGACGAGCCTGAAATCTCTTCTTCTTCTTCAACGCCTTCTTATTGCGGTGCAACCTTAGTTCTGACGAGCCATCGAACCGAGTTCTTCTTGTCGAGCACCTCGACGATCTGTCCCTGCTCGAGCGGAATTCCCTCGACGTCTTCTTTGTCGGGCGTGTAGTCCTGGATGGCGATGAAGACCGGATAGGAGCGTGTCTCGGAGCCGGCGATGATCTCCGAAGACGTGGATCGACCACGTCCGTCGGCTCGCGAAGTCACCGATTCGGAACGGTAGGAGGAGCGCGACGAGTGGGTACTGTAGTTGACATCTTCAGTAGTCGTGAACTTTCTGCAACCCTCGTTCGTTGTTTCTCTCTCTATATCTTCAGATCCAGAGGAGCCCGGGATGCTAAGCGGCTCTTTTTCTTCTTCCGAGCAAACATTCGGTTTCAACTCAAGTGCCTGCTCCTCCGAGGCGAAAGAACTGATAGACGTCTTACCGATAGGAACTGTATTTCCTGTCGAACTGCTTCTGGCGTCGACTGGCCATGATGCGTATCTAGACGCCGTCCAACGTCTTCTTGCTTCCGTGACGGCTTCTGGATTCAGGTGATGAGAAGAAATGAGAGAGAGAGAAAGAGAACGACACAAAAACTGCCCAATAATGATGTTGGCACACCGATTCTTCTCTCTTCCCGCCCAACCAGCCGTCGGCTCTGCTGCTGATTTGTGTGCTCGTCTGCGTGTCTTCTCTCCACGGGCGCCCCGCACACTCGGATCCGCCAGGGAAGATCCCGCGGGCGAGATAGAGCCAGTCAGTCCACTTCCCACGCACATACACACACACAAACGCATATATACACTCACACAATATCTCATAAAACTCTGCTCGTGTCTGCGTCGTCTTTTCGGCGCCCTGGTGCCCAATCGGATAGGTGAGAAGAGCATGAAGGAAGGAGGAAACCTGCAACAAAAAACACAGGAGGAGGAGGCGAGAGCCTGTTTCGAAATTCGTCGCCGAAACACAACACTTCTTGTTTTTGACGGCTGTGAATAGGTTTTTTGTGACAGGGGTTCCGATGATGAAATCGCAAAGTGCGAACAGGGAATTCCAAATGGATGAAACGGAAGGGGTACTGTAGTTGAGAAGAATGAGATGGCAGCCACCGATGGATCTGATCTAATCTATGGATCTGATCTAATCTATGGATCTGATCTAATCTATGGATCTGATCTAATCTATGGATCTGATCTAATCTATGGATCTGATCTAATCTATGGATCTGATCTAATCTATGGATCTGATCTAATCTATGGATCTGATCTAATCTATAGATCTGATCTAATCTATGGATCTGATCTAATCTATGGATCTGATCTAATCTATGGATCTGATCTAATCTATGGATCTGATCTAATCTATAGATCTGATCTAATCTATGGATCTGATCTAATCTATGGATCTGATGAGATCTGATCTATAGATCTGATCTTATCTATGGATCTGATCTAATCTATAGATCTGATCTTATCTATGGATCTGATCTAATCTATAGATCTGATCTAATCTATAGATCTGATCTAATCTATGGATCTGATCTAATCTATAGATCTGATCTAATCTATGGATCTGATCTAATCTATGGATCTGATGAGATCTGATCTATAGATCTGATCTTATCTATGGATCTGATCTAATCTATAGATCTGATCTTATCTATGGATCTGATCTAATCTATAGATCTGATCTAATCTATAGATCTGATCTAATCTATAGATCTGATCTAATCTATGGATCTGATCTTATCTATGGATCTGATGAGATCTGATCTATAGATCTGATCTAATCTATGGATCTGATCTAATCTATAGATCTGATCTAATCTATGGATCTGATCTAATCTATAGATCTGATCTTATCTATGGATCTGATCTAATCTATAGATCTGATCTAATCTATAGATCTGATCTAATCTATAGATCTGATCTAATCTATGGATCTGATCTTATCTATGGATCTGATGAGATCTGATCTATAGATCTGATCTTATCTATGGATCTGATGAGATCTGATCTATAGATCTGATCTAATCTATGGATCTGATCTAATCTATAGATCTGATCTAATCTATGGATCTGATCTAATCTATAGATCTGATCTAATCTATGGATCTGATCTAATCTATGGATCTGATCTAATCTATAGATCTGATCTAATCTATGGATCTGATCTAATCTATGGATCTGATCTAATCTATGGATCTGATCTAATCTATGGATCTGATCTAATCTATGGATCTGATCTAATCTATAGATCTGATCTAATCTATAGATCTGATCTAATCTATAGATCTGATCTAATCTATAGATCTGATCTAATCTATGGATCTGATCTAATCTATGGATCTGATCTAATCTATAGATCTGATCTAATCTATAGATCTGATCTAATCTATAGATCTGATCTAATCTATGGATCTGATCTAATCTATGGATCTGATCTAATCTATGGATCTGATCTAATCTATGGATCTGATCTAATCTATGGATCTGATCTAATCTATGGATCTGATCTAATCTATGGATCTGATCTAATCTATAGATCTGATCTAATCTATAGATCTGATCTAATCTATAGATCTGATCTAATCTATGGATCTGATCTAATCTATGGATCTGATCTAATCTATGGATCTGATCTAATCTATGGATCTGATCTAATCTATGGATCTGATCTAATCTATGGATCTGATCTAATCTATGGATCTGATCTAATCTATAGATCTGATCTAATCTATGGATCTGATCTAATCTATGGATCTGATCTAATCTATGGATCTGATCTAATCTATAGATCTGATCTAATCTATGGATCTGATCTAATCTATGGATCTGATCTAATCTATAGATCTGATCTAATCTATGGATCTGATCTAATCTATAGATCTGATCTAATCTATAGATCTGATCTAATCTATGGATCTGATCTAATCTATAGATCTGATCTAATCTATAGATCTGATCTAATCTATGGATCTGATCTAATCTATGGATCTGATCTAATCTATAGATCTGATCTAATCTATGGATCTGATCTAATCTATGGATCTGATCTAATCTATAGATCTGATCTAATCTATGGATCTGATCTAATCTATAGATCTGATCTTATCTATGGATCTGATCTAATCTATGGATCTGATCTAATCTATGGATCTGATCTAATCTATAGATCTGATCTAATCTATGGATCTGATCTAATCTATAGATCTGATCTAATCTATAGATCTGATCTAATCTATGGATCTGATCTAATCTATGGATCTGATCTAATCTATAGATCTGATCTTATCTATGGATCTGATCTAATCTATGGATCTGATCTAATCTATAGATCTGATCTTATCTATGGATCTGATCTAATCTATGGATCTGATCTAATCTATAGATCTGATCTTATCTATGGATCTGATGAGATCTGATCTATAGATCTGATCTTATCTATGGATCTGATGAGATCTGATCTATAGATCTGATCTAATCTATAGATCTGATCTAATCTATAGATCTGATCTATTCTCCATCAATCGTCACTGCGGCGGCGTCGTCCATCATCCGATTCGCGTCGTTCGGGCGCTGTCGGATCTTTCCTGGGTTAATGTTGGCCGGCGCGAACACGTTGCCGTAGAGAGTCATCCGGTCGGCGGCTCCATTTAAGAATGCGATGATTCTCGGAAGCCTCGAGCAGCACACGGTCTGACAATTGTGAATGTACTTGAACATGTGCTTGCTTGAGGGTTCTAATCGAGTTGACGATCTCGATGTTGCTGTGGCACGCGAACGTCATCAGAAGCTCTCTGTTGTGTGACACAGCGTACTCGCTGCCGGCTCGGATCGGCCTCTTGTCACTTCTGCGGTACGCTTGTAGCGTGTGTACTCGTTGTCGTTGAGCGCAGTGTGGTCCGCCAACGGCTTAGGGAAGTCCTTCGTGCACTTCTCCCAGTTTGGCTTCTTGTCCTTGTTGCAATAAGCGTCAAGGTAACCTTCGCACGGGGTGTGTGTCATCAGATCCTTGATAAGGTTGTAATACCTCATCTTGTCCGCGAACAGCCGATCGGAGTGGACGGGAAGGTCGGGAACTTCGGCTGTCACAATGTCGTCGACTTGTTGCGTCGTGACAATGGGATCTTGAAGAGCGATGAGCATGTGCACGTGCGGCATTCCCCGCTGTTGGAATTCAACGGAGAAGTTGTACCACTTGACGTCTCCGAACATTCCTGGCTGCCGGATGTACTTTCCGTTCATCGCGCGGCACTTCTTCTTCTCGCCGACGACGTCCTTGAGGAACTCGTCGAATTTGTACTTGAACTCAGCGCACACGAACTCCGGGATGTCGCCCCAATTGCACTTTCGCCGATTGCACTCGTTTTGGATCTCTTCCCAACGCGGACTTCCGGTGAACGTGATGAAGAGGTCCGGATTGCCGAGCATGTTCGCCACGGTGACGGCACTCATCACCAGTTCGCGCTGGTACTTCGACGATCCGGGAACGGTCGACGGCATCGTCACCAGCATGCCGAGTTGTTTCCGCGGTCCGAACTCTTTCTGCAGCTGCTTCCGAAGTAATCGAAAGCTTTCGAGGTCGTCGTCGATCGGGCGAACTCTGCTCTGTGATGCTGAAGCCATCATCCGTTGCTCCATTACTTGAGTGACCCTGTTGATGACTTTGAGCTGCCCGAGGGGGCCAGCCTCTCCCTGGAATCGAGACGGCGTTCCTCCGCGTTCGCGCATGACGAAGCTGGCGTACTCCGTGAGAGACACGAACTGACGTCTTCCGAAGTTCCGGACAAACTTTCCTCCGTTAGTCTTTGCGAGAGCTGTCCGTTCGGCACTATACTCATCTCCGTGGAGCACTTGTTTGAACGCTTCGTCCGTCATGCTCCTTTTTCTGGCGAAAATCAACAGAAACTCGTTGTTCCCGTTCAACTGATCGCACTCGCAAATGTGTGGAACTTCTGGAATATGTCGTTATAAGAAGACAGTTTTGTGCGCAAATATAAACTTACCTACCACCAGAAAATGTTTTCATGCGAACGATCCTCCGCCAGCTCGCTACGATCATTTTGAGCCGAGCTACAGTCTTTATCCGGAACCTGAGTAGATCCCCTTGACCAGGAAACCATCATCCATTTGAAACGGAGCGAAGGGGTGACGTGGCGACGATGGTGAGACGTGGTGATAATGGTCCGCCATCGTGGCGAAACCCTGCCACTAAGTTGGCATACGCTCCTTTGAATACCGTAATTTTAGTGTATCGTGGCGAAACTCACTTTCATTTTATCGCATGCTCGTTTAAAGTTATGGTAATTTCGCGACGTGCCTGCATTGTAAAACTACAAACGACAATTTTTTTGAATGCATTATGGCCATTACTCCACCTGAATAGGTTCATAAATTAAGTTTACGTTTTCAGACTCAATTGCGAATCGAGTAGGAAAATACTTCAAAAGCTTCGCCAGCGATCGGAAAGCTTTTTGATACCGGAATGGAGAAAATCGGCGCCCAAACATTTTTCGTAAATATAGATGGGTTTTTGAACCTTTTTTTTTTCTTTCTCTTTTTTTCCATATGGTCCGTTCGAATATCTCCCCGGGGACACCCGATCCTTGTGGCAGATGACTACTGTTTGACGAGTCGAACGGTCTCTTCGCTTCCTCCTCTTCTGTCTTTCCGTCTGCCTTCTCCGATTGCGAGGTGCCGATAATCCGATTATCAGTGTCTTTCCGGTCAAGGGTGTCCTTTCTTCTCTCCCCTTATCATTTTCTCTCTCTTTCTCTCCCTCGCTTCCTTGACTTTTTGTTTACGACGACGACGACACCCGTTTGAAACACTTGAAAGAGAGAAAGAGGAGCCTTTCCTTGATCCATTTACCGAAATGAGATTTGTTGAGTGATGAGCGAAGGCGAGAATTTGAATCTGCGGCGATTCGAGTGTCTGTCCCCAAGTTGGTCAGTCATCTGTCGTCGCCCTCCCTCCCTCCCGACCAGCAGCAGCAGCACCTGCCGTCCTATTCATGTCCCCTGCTGACCGGCCGGCCGGTCCGTCGTCTGTCCTGTCACCCCCGTTGACCCCGCGTGTTCGTCCATCGCGCTGTCTGCGTCTCTCCGCCCCGACAGCTCTTCATCTGCTCCGACGACCGCCGTTGGCCTCCCATAACAATTCGGTCGCCTCCCGCTTTCGTGCACTATTCGTCCCGCTCCATTTAAACACGCGCGCCGAAGGAGCCCTCCCCGGTCTCAAGAGTTTTGGAACGTTTTCGCTTTTCTTATCTTTCTCTCTCCCTCTCTTGCGCGACTCTTCTTCTCTTTTTTCACACTATTTCCGAGAATTTGCACACGGGCGCGCGTATTGCTCGGCGACTAATTATGAGAGAATATTCGGGATTACTGGGCCCGGCGGCGCTGTTTGCGTATTCAGACGGCGAATTATTCATTATTCTGTGCCAGAAGGGAGGAGCCAAGGAGCCGCACCGGCGGGTATCATTTCGTAATCCTTTGTTTTCTCTCTTCTATTTTCGGAACGCCTCTTTTTTTGCTTTGTTACAAAGTTGGCGCCAACTTTGAATTCTGCAAGATGCCGACGCGGTGTTCACACAACCGCACTGCGGACTAGTTTTTCTCCACCTATTTTCTCTTCCGTTTTGATTTTTTCAAAATCCGGTAATTTGAAATCTCAATTTCTCTGCAATTCCAGATCGCAACGGGTCTTTTTCTGACGTCACATGGTGATATCAAATGCAGCGATCGCATGCCAATAAATCGTCCGCCGATCACATTGGAAAAGTGAGTTTTGAAAGACATAAAAGAAGTGAACACTACTCCTGTCGGCGACGTCGTTGCCGCCGGGTGGCGCCGTAATCCAGCGAAGCGATTAATGCGAAAACGAGTGCAAACTGTGGAAACGAAATGGAGAGGACGGGGGGATGGAATTGATTGATAAAAAGTGGAGGAAAACAGAGAGTGGGAACTGGTCGCCGCATTCTGCCTGCTCCCCCCGTCGAGTGAAATGTAAAAGTGCGTCTGTTATCAAATTGCGTTATGAGTCAATTGTTTTGTGTCACTCATTCCGGAGAGCACCCAGTGCTTCTTCTCCTTTCTTCTTTCTCACCCATTAATTCCCACGTCAGGCAGAGAGAGAGAGAGAGAGAGAGAGAAAGCGCGAGTGACCGGTTGTAAAGTTGTGGAAGAAGCCTACGAGAGGGAGAGGGAATCCGAAACAGATGGTCCTTCTCTCGGAGAAGACAGGCCCCCTTTTGTTGTCGTTTCTCGTGGTACTGGTGACGATTAGCACCACTTTGGCGTGTCAAGACGGGATTATGACCTCGAATGGGGGTAGAAGACGAAGAAAGAAGAAGAAAAGAAAAAGAACAAAAAAGGTTGGAATGCTGCCGGTCGGCGAACGAAACGGAGGCGCGGGAGAGCGTGTAATGGCGGCAGTTTATGGCAACGAGACGGGGCGACGGAAGTGGAAATCTCTCTTTCCCTCCAGACTTTTGGCTTTTTCTCCTTCTTCGCCAGAACTACAACCTTTTTCTTTTCTTTCAACTCTTCTTTCGGCGGACTGATTTCCCTGATCCCTTTCCGTCGTTTTTCTCTTTTTTCGTCGATTCTCCCACAACGCACACACACAATCGGGAATCGAGGAGAGATAGGGAGAGGGAGAGACACTCACAAAAAGTCGATTAGCAGATTGAACTTGGTGATAAAGTGTCCCTCTCCACAACCACCCAGTTTCTTGCTTCCATTCGCCCATTCTTCGTTTCGTTTCTCCCGCTCTCTGCGTCTCGCACTCTCTTGCCCTCGAATACACACTGGAGGGACGAATTGAATTCCGGAGGAGAGGACCCCTTTCCGCCCCGCCGCCAGCTCTTTTCTCTGCAACAAACAGATATTCTTCGTCGTCTTCTTCTTTTGCTTCTTTCTTGTTTGGCTCCTCTTACGATTCCTCAAGTTTCAGATGACGATGAAGGCGGAAGACATCGTCCACGTGCTCCGCGACGGCATCGCCCTGCTGCCCGGCGGCAGGAGTCGGTCCGGACAGGCGGTGATATTGTGTCCGCAGAGAGAGCAACCAGTCAATCAGGACCATCTCAGGAATGTACTCGTCTACCTCTTTGAAGTCACTGCGTGAGTTTTTTCGGTTTATAAAAGAAGAGCTCGAGCTCGTCGTCGGTAGTCGTTGTTCCTTACGAAATATGACTGAAAACACATTCGAACGGCTCGACGCCTACGCTGTGGTCGTATTTCATAACATTTCTTCCCATTTACATCCTAACGAAAGAAAAAAAACAACCGAAAAGAGAAGATTGGATTTGCAGGAAGGTGGCGAGCGAAAAAGGATTCCTCGTGGTAATTGATATGCGTGGAAAACAGACGTGGACCAATGTGAAACACATTCTGAAGGCGTTGAGTGTACGTTCCTTCTTCTGAATCCGAAGACGTCCTTTTGTTTTTTTTTCAGAGCATTGAATCCACATCGAGCCTCCAGGTGTTCATCATCAAACCAGACAAGATCTTCGCGAAACCAATGGCTCACTTTTCGCTAGGCACCTGGGACTTCGACGTCAAAATGGACTCGTTCGACGCGCTCGGAAAGTTCGTTGATCCGGCGAACTTGCCGAAATGCGTTGGAGGATCGTATCAGTTCGACCATGACGAGTGGCTCGAGACGCGGTTAGAGCTGGAGAACTGGATCTGGACAGTGATGGAGATTATGGGAAAGCTCGAGACAGTGCGGAGGGACGTGTGTGAAGGGGAGCAGCCAGTGGATGTGAAGACGGCCAGCGAGGCGTTGAAGAGAAGCGAGGTGGCCAAGGCGAACATATTCAATATTCCAGTCGACGAAATAGGAAAAGAAGCAGAGCGAGTAAGTCTTTTCTAAGAAAATCAGAAGCATACGAAAAAGGCCGTGAAATCATGTTCTTCGTTCAGATAATAGTTCGAATATCACAGCCAGCTAAAGGAATTCTGAATCCGGATCTCCATGCAACCATTCCATACGTCTCCAATCTTATTGACTCTCTTCGGTTACTCAAGTGAGTTTTCGCTCCTTCTTTTGAAGTAGAACTTCTCTTTCCAGAGGCGACGTCTACAAACTGTGGGAGAATCGTCAGAAGGAACTGGATCGGGTGTATCAGCAGAAGCTTGTCGAGGAGGACGCCGAACGGATGATGGAGAAGCTTCGCTCTTACAACATCATCATCGAGCGCGGCATGGGAGACGTCGGCGTGTGTGTGAATGACGTCACGCGGCTCACCGCCGATTTCGAGCAGTTCCAAACGACTGTCAAGGTTTTCCGCCTTGTCTTCCTGTCGTGAATAAGTCGTTGTTTTGCAGAATATGGCAGTTACAGTGGAGCAGATCTTGAAGCAAATTAATCGGTTGAGGTCACTCGGAGCCCGAACCCAACTCGTAAGATTCTTTTCCCCAGTCTTCTGACACTCGATTCAAGTTTAAGATCGATCACGCGGCCACCCGATTGGAAGACGAATGGCGAGTGCTGACCGAGTTGACCGAAAGACGGAAAGCCATTCTCCATCACGCGAGATCCTTCTTCATCTCCGCCCAAAAGTACTTTGCGGAAGTGCCCACGTGGACCGCAAAGCCAGGAGTCAATCCGGCCGACGTGCTCTTCCATCAAGACGATCTGGAGGCTGCGATCAAGGTGCACGACGCGTTCTGGGCGCAAGTGGAGGAGGTTTACGCGCAAGCCTACGATGACGCGTCGAAAGTGACGAGAGCGTTGCGGGAGGCGGAAGCAGAAGACAACGTCGCGAGAGAACACTCGAACCGTCTGCAGAGGGCTCACAAGCAGCTGATGGAGAAGTGGAAGGAACGCCAGAAGTTGCTGCATCACATGCTCGCTCAAATCGCATTCGAGACTGACGTGAAACTCGTCGTTGACTGGCTCGAGCAACACGGAGAGCCCTATCTTCGGAAGAACATCAACATCGGCGAGAATCGAGATCAGGCGCGTGGGTTCGAGCAGAACCATCTGAAGTTCCAGAAGGTAGCTGCGAACACCTATGGAAACGTTCAGAAGCTCAAAGAAGTTCTCAGGGATGTCACCGAGTCTAGGAACAGTAAGTATTAATTACCTTTCCCTCTCAGCTCCTTTCCTGTTTCAGATGTCTGTGACGTTGACAAAATGCATTCACTGATGATCGATTTGTGTGCGAAGATAGAAAAGTTCACAGCGACTGAAAAGTTCCGAGAACGGCTTCTCAAACAGTCCCTTCTGTTCCACACGCATCATAGAGAGCTGACGAATTGGTACGCTCAAGTTCGCGAGAAGTACGAGGATCGGAGGATCGATCTGGGAATGGCGGAATGCGACCAGAACAAAGAGCGCTTCATGCTGGAAACAGACGAGACGGCCAGCGCCTACGCTACCACGATGGGCGAAGGAAACGCACTGATTTCCGACATGCAGAAGGCTATGAAGACGTTCAATATCGACTACTCGGTCAGCATCGCCCACATCCACAGCCTGATCGCCGACATCGAGGACAAGAACACGGCGATCGCTGCACAATGGTCGCCGCGACGAATCCTTCTACAAATCGCTTCGAAATTCGCACTTCTAGAACAGAATAACTATGATGTGCTAGATCAGATCAGAAGTTGGGAAGACGATATGCGCGAGATGGTCGAGTCGGAGTCCTTCTACGATAAAGCGGACACTGTGATGCCGTATCACAAAGACAATCAGGCGCAAGTCCGGAAAGCAATCGGAGACATTCGGAAGCTCGCCGACGAACTGACGCAAGTGCTCGAAAATCAGGGACTCTCGGATCTCATCGACAAGAACAATCGGAATGTTCTCGCAGCGGTTGCCGAGCACGTTCGGGAGCTCTATTTGGCTGAGACACGGGTGATGGCCTACGCCGACGAGACGTCGTACAAGATAAGAGCGGCTTGCGATGCGGGTGTTGTCCGGCAAATGTCGCGAAACATCTACAAGATCATCGACGATGGAGAACACAGACTCTTCAAGATCTCAGTCATTCCCAGCGATCTCAACGAAACCATCAAGGGCCAGGACGAGCTGCGCAAGTTTCAGGGAGAAGTGATGGCGAAATTGAAGATACCTTACGATGACTTTGTGACCAAGTTCCGCGAGCTAATCGATAACAGATATACGCAGCGTGACAAGATCGTCGTCTACAGTGAGATGATCCAGTCGAAGTACCGCCGTCTTATGAACCTCTGCGAAGAGCGGAACAAGCTTCTCAAGGCGGCACACGGGTGCTACAAGACGTACGAGACGGCAGTGCTTCCGATCCTGAATCAACTGGAGACCGAGTATCACTCGCCGACGACTACCGACTGGTGTGCCGGATGTTCGTCTCAGGTGGCCGCCGATAGAGCCGAATATGTGCTGGATCTGCTCGAAAAGCACATGAACTACAAGGAGCGCTTCGGAAAAGGGTGCACGTATGCGCTCAGGAACGGAGACTTTCTCCTCCGATACATCCGGAGGACGACTGCGGACGAATCAGCAAAGTAGGTATTCGAGAAAGAAGAAGGGAATTTTCACGCAACGCCTTTCAAATGTGCGAAATATTGCGCGCGCGCGCGCGACTATTTTATGAGTCCATTTGATATTCAGAAGCGGTTAAATGAGAGAGATTACGGTTTCAGGATGCGGCACGAGAAGAAGATTGCGATGATGAAATCCAATATTCGCGATCGGCAATCCAACATTCTCGAGTTGTGGATGCAGAAGAAGACGCAGCTGGAACAGTGAGTCTTTTTTGTTTTCACGTGACCTTTTGCCTCTTGACCCGACTCGCGATCCAGCGGCCAGCTCGAAACGTGGGTTGGCTGAAACGAGTCTAAAACTATGGGTACTGTAATTATAGAAGCTCAAGTGTCAGTTATGAACCCTTGCTCTTCGATTTCTACAAACGTTCGTTTCTTCCAGATGTCATTCATGGATTCTGATCGAAGCGAGTGCCAAAGGTTTTCTCGCTTGGATGAGTGGAGAAGGCGAACAAACTCTCCGGAAGTTCGAGAAGAGCGGAAAAACCGACGACGATGAGTTCGCCTCGTTCAAATTGGACGTGAAAGAACAAAAAACAAAGATCCAAACGTTCCTGATCGTCGCTGAAGAGCAAAAGAAGGGCATTCATGAGGAGGACATCACCAAGTACATCAAACAAGTTCGGAATAGCTTCGAAGAGTTCTCCAAGCGCGTCGGAAACTGCGAAGTGGTCCTTCGCGGTGAGAATGGAGGAGCAGCGGGCGCTAAGGACGAGTATTCGCTGGATCGACACTCGGATACCGCCATCTTCAATGAGAAGAAAATCTACGAGCAGAGGGAGGAGAACCGGAAGATGCTTGAGCCGATGCGCGAGTTGATCAAGTCCGAGAGAGACTATATCAAGGATCTCGAACGATGCGTCAACATGTAAGTCATTTGAATATCAACTAGATTCTATTGCTGCGTCTCTTCAGATATGTTCGCGATTTCGATTTGGCTGTCAAAAACGGAACTCTGCCACCGCCACTCAAGTCAATGAAGAACTTGAGAACGGAGATTTTTGGAAACGTCGAGAAAATATTCGAGTTCCACAATGACAAGCTTCTCAACGAGTTTGTCAAGTACGAGCATCAGCCTGAAGCCGTCGGTGCGTCGTTCACCGTCTGGATCGACCTTCTCAATGAACTGTACACCGAGTACTGTGTGAACAAGGAGCAGAGCAATCACGCGATGGACAACGTGGACGTGAAGGAGTTCTTCAACGGCATCAGAGAGCGGAACAAACTGGAGCCGCACGATTCGGTGATGAGTCTGTCGATAAAGCCAGTTCAAAGGATCACACGGTATCAGCTGCTCATCGATCAGCTTCTGAAGGCGTGCACTGACAAGGCGGACGATCTGAAGGAGGCGTACGAAGTGGTAATTAGTGTCCCACGGAAAGTCAACGATCTCATTCACTTCAACTGTCTCGATCTGAAAGACTGCAAGTTGGATGAGCTCGGACCATTCGTCACGCAGGACACTTTGAGCGTCTGGGAGCCCAGATCGTACTTCAGAGCACGAGGCAAAGAACGACAGGTGTTTCTGTTCGACCTCTCCATCGTCTTTGCAAAGAAGGTGATCGACGTGATGAATCCGAAGCAGATGAAGTACGTCATCAAGGGAAAGCCGCTTCCGCTCAGTGAGGTGTCTATCGTGGAGCACGTCGAGGGAGACTCGTGTCGGTTCGGACTTCGCGTTGGCACTGTCGCCTCGAACGACAACCGGACTGATCTGAAGGCTGCGAACGAGAACACCAAAGTGAAGTGGGTGCTGAAGATCCGCGAACTGACGAGCGGAATGCTTCCGCTCGGACTCGGAGTCTCGCCGGCTCTCTCAGTGACCACTCTCTCCACCGCCCGTACTGTCTCGATTCGCTCCGGAGCGTCGACCACGTCGTCCGGTGGAGCCGGTGATGGACATCGTCAGTCGCAGGACGTCGATTCTCTTCTCCATCACAGATACAGTGCACACAGCTGTGACAGCGAGGTAAGCGAGTTCTGAAAGAAAGAAGAAGAAGAAAGTCTCTCTCCTCCATCTTCTTCTTCTTTTTATTGCCGGGTAGGTCGTGTCCCGTGTGAACAGGTGCTATCCTTCTCGCGTTTTCTCTCGAGCCTGGAATGTGGCACACGCATTTTTTGCATTTTTTCGTCATCGGAAAAAAAAACAACGTGCAAACACAACAGATGCCACGTCATAAGAAAAGTGGGCGGAGCTCAAGAAAAGAAGCTCATTTGACGCCATTAAAGTCGTTAGGCTGCTCGTTTCTCCGCTGTATAGTTTGAAAGGTCACAGCTACCGTATTCCTCATTTCGTCGGAAAATTAGGTCGTTTCGGGGGTGTGAAGGGTTGAAGTAATGGTCCCCGAGCACTTTCTTGCTCTTCGAATGATTGCATCACAAGCACACTTGCACACTCACTCGGCGCAGCAAGGCGAAGAAGAAGAAGCAGCAGCACAAGCCTCGTAGAGACTCCTCTGCTGCGTTTCTCACACACACACGCACACACACAACAAACTTCGGTCGGTGGCTCCTCGTCCCGTCCGGGAAGACGGCTGTCGTCTGCGACCTCGTGATCGCGGATTCTCTCTCCGCGTCGATTCTTCTTCCCGCAGCACTTCATCTTCTTCTTTTTCTTCTATTCGTCCTGCCCACCGACCGACACCTGAATCGATATCAACTCTGATATGCGAGGAGGAGTCGAGTGATTCGCGCCCTCTCCATACCATCGATTGATTGATCGCGGGCGTTCCCGTTCCCACGGTCCCGCGCCGCAATCGCTCGTCATCGCTCTCTTCGTCTGTCACTACTCCTCCGTCTTCTGTCGCTCTATTATTCTTCCACCTCGTGATGGTCTCGAACGGTTGCTCCTTCTTCGCCTGCTTGAGCAAGGTAAGCGTGTGTTTGGGTGTTGTGATGCATATTCAGAAGAAATCAGCTGGCTCCGAAAACCGGAAGCCGAGTGACGTGTTTCATCAATTTCCGGCTCCCGAAACACGTCCGTTGACACTGATTAAGTTTGATCCGAGGGAAAACATAATATGTTGATTGGATTTGTGAGCGCTCCGCCCACTTCTTCTTCTTCTTTTTCGCATCCTTCCTTCTTCGTCGTCTCCCTTCGTTCCTTTCCAGACGAGTCCTCTGTCCCATTCCGATGTTTGTTTTTTAAGCGAGAAGGCTTCATAAACAATTTCGGTGGCCCGTCTCTTTTTGTTCGCTGTAGCCCTCCTCCTCCTTCTCCTCGTTCATCTTCTTTTCCTCCTCGTCCGCTAAAGGTTGGAATAACAATGTGGAGGCATGGAGTAATCTGTGCAGGGAGCACGGAAGGAAAGAAAAATGAATTAATCATGACACTGCGCCAGGAGCGGGCTTCGTTTCCTTCTGAAAACACGCTGGTCTCCAGCAGCCAACTGCCACGTCATTTCAGATGGTTTGGCTGCCGATGACAGGCGACACGTCATATCGCTGGCATTCCAAAGTTCATCTATTTTTAACTCTCGCTTTGATACTCTTGTTGCGCTTGGATGCACTCTGCTATTCACACGCAAAAGATCATTGCCGATTATGAGAGAAGCTATTCATCACTCGGTTTGGTCTCGTCCGCTCATCTAATCCACCCTCACCTCATCTGAATTCGGAGGACACCCCCGACTTCCGTCGCCGCTTCCTTCCTGTCATTCCATCGTCTCCCCCCTCCTCCTTCCTTCGTGTTGATGTTGTGTTGAAATGTGAGGAGTCCAGACGGGGGCGCCTCCCTCATTCCGCTTCTTCCTTCTCCTCTTCGTCGTGTCTTCGGATGCTCTCCGTCTCGGAATTACCGCCCATATATGTTTAATATTGGAGGCCATCTCTCCCTCTCTGCCCCCTAGACGCCCATGTCTTCTCAGTTTTCGAAACCCGCCGAGGCTCCGCCCCTCGCCAGATTGGCTCAATGCATACATTCGGCCTCCCTCCGGCTCCCGTTTCTTTCTCCCTCCCTTCCAATTGGCTCAGATTAAAGGCGAACAAAAGAAGGGAGAATAGGGGAGAAACATTCTCTCCTCCTCCTCATAATGTATACTAAACCGTCTTCATTTATTTCTGTTTTCTTCAGCTCCGCGAGCCGTCCTAATCCGATGCTGCTCTCGAGGTTTAGGTCGTCAGCTTTGCTTTCTTCCCCTCCTCATCTGACTCGATTGTCTTCTTCTTGCCTTTTCATCGTCGTTTTTTTCCCGCCGTCCCTAATTGGTTCGGTGCTCTCTCGTTTCGTCCAGTCGACACGCCCACTTCATCATCATCTGAGACTGGCTGCCGGGCTCTGCGGTCTCCTCCCGCATTCGACACGACAAACAATCGAATTTAGTTTCTCTCGGATCCCTCCCCTCCCCCACTTGATATTTACCCTAGTACATTGGTATCCATTTCATTGGTTGGTTTTTTGTGTCTCCTCTCCCTCACTCTCATCAGATCGGATGTCATTTTTTTCTCACCTGTGTGGTTCTTCCTTCCATTCGCTTCCCCACTCTTCCTCCCGGCACGTTTCGATCGATCATCAGTATGCTCTCAGCTGATTCAGAATGATTCACACCCTCGGTTTTCTTGGTGTGAGGAGAGGAAAGAAAGCTCGCGCGCAAACAGAAAATGGCTATGACAAGTCGCCGACCCGCTTCTTCTTCTCCTTCTGCGACACTCTTTTCTTCTTCGTTTCCTCTGTTTGGAAGGGACCGGCACGTATAATTGACGGGGAGGACAGCACTTTTTGATTGAATAGACCTCCCTCTCTTCGTTTTCTCCTTCGTCTTCTTCTCTTTCTTCGCCTTCGTCTTCTCCTCTCTTCATTCCTGGACGTCAATTCTTTTGGTCTCCAGTTTTCGGTGTTGGTCACCCGCCAGGTGCACGGAGCGTGCCAAATTAGATCTAAAGCCTGATGCGGTGCATGCTTCTCCTCTCCTCAAAGTTCGACGGACTTTGTGCCTCACCCTCCTCTCTCTTTAGTATTTGGGGAACTGAAACCACCGACAGGAAGAGCTTCCCGTTCCGCTTCTGAAGGATCTGAAAATAAAAGGCCCAAATGGCTTGAGGCACTTCTTTCTCCCTCTTCTTCTTCTTCTTCATTTTTCTCTTGAGTAATTCTCTCGGCTCACATACATCAGGGAACACAGCAGCAGCCGCAGCGGCAGCAGCAGCAACTGAGATTCGAAAAAAAAAACGCATTTCTCTGCTCTTCCATCTGACGATGCATATGATCCAGTCAGTTGGAGAGGCACTTCCTCTCTCGTATCGGCCACATCTTTTGCTCAGCGGAGAAGACATTCTTCATTTCGGAAAAATATAATTACTCGCCAGTTGTTTCGGATCTTCCTCTCGCCCTTCCCACTCTCCCCTATCATCGCATTTCCATCTTCCTTTCGTTTCTGCTTAGTCGTACTTCATCCTCTTCTACTTCTCCATCTCGTTCATTCCGACTAGTCCCACTGTCTCCAGGAATGCTCACCTATTCCAAGTCTTGGCGATCGATCCGATCACGGACGGGAAGCCTTTATACGCGGGCTCGCAATCGGCTGACAAGCTCGTTTCGCGGTGGCACGAAACCCGACAAACTCTCTGTTGACGGAGTCGAGTTCGATGATTCGGCGGTGAGAGAAACGGAAACAAACCGAAACGGAGCCATGTGTTTTTCTCCGCCGCAAAACCGAACGAATTCATTAATATTTGAGGAAAAGTAGAGAAAACCGAGAGACACTTGGCACGAGGTTCTTTTTTGTTCGGCGGGAAAAAGAAGACATAGTTCTCGAGAGTCGTCTGAGTTGTCACTGATTTTGAGATCCTCCTGAGTGACAGGAGGGCGACCCCGAGGGAAACGCGGGGAGAACCTTTTTATTCAGTTTGTTGTGTTGCAGCAGTCTTCCGAAGTGTGGATCGTGACGGCCGATTTTGATGGACAGGCGGCCGGACATCTCAAAGTGCACAAGGGAGATCGCGTCGAGGTGAGTTGAGTTGAGGAAAACTGACCGAGGGTCGAAGCGTCAGTTCGGTTTACCAGTAAAAGATACTGTTGTTTCTTTCTAATCAATAAGCCGCTTTTCACTGATAAAATAACTACTGTAATGAGATGTAGGAATCTGAAATCACGAGGAAGAAGAGAAGAGTCTAGGAATAGATTGCTCTTGTTTTGACCCCTCTGCCGTGGTAATGGCAGTCAATCAGGCGAACACTTCTCCCAATGAGCCCAATCTTCCATTTCTTCTTCAGATCGTCGAGGACCAAGCGATGGACGGCGCCGACTACGTACAAGTGGTGTTATGCGAGCAGCCGACGAAGCACGGGCTCGTCCCCGCCTCCATTATCGCACCACGTTAGTTTCTTTTCCCACGTTTCGCTTTCGACTTTTTCGGTTGGTGTTGTGCCGACGAAAAGCAAGAAAAAGAGCAACAAAAAAACGCAGGTTTCTGTGAGCCAACGGTCAGAGTTTTGAATAATTCAGAAAGCACCGAGTGAGGAGTGTGTGGTTGTGTTGAGCAGTGCAGTGATTGATTCGATGTGTGCATGCTCCTATCATCGTCATCCCGTCTCTCATTTTATCAATTTTTTCTCGTTCTCCTCATTTATCCATTTCATTTGTTTTTTCGTTTCGGACCCATCCGTTTTCCTTCTCCCCCACTGCCCCTGGGCCTAATGAGAAGAGCACTCTTGCCCCTCGGTTTCTCTCTCTCTTTCTGCCTTCTCCCTCCCTTCTCTCTCTCCTTCATTTTCTCTTGATTTTTGTCGTCTTTCAATTGGAAGACGACGAAGAAGAAGCAAAGAAGGAGGAGGAGGAGGAGATGTAAGCAAACAATCGCCCCTCCTTCTCCTCCGGCTTCTGCTTCTTCTTCCAGTTCCAATTTTGTCTCCTCCTGTCCCCCGGCGAGTCTCCCCGGCAATGTTTAAGCGAGCCAGAGTTGCTCGGGAGACTCGTCACTCTCCTCCACCCAATTCTGAATTCATCCATTTCCTAACACTCCCCCTTCTCCCGACCCCTCAAATCATTCATTCATCCCCTCTCATCACCATTTCTAGCACGTTGCTCTCCTCCCTTCTTTTGTTCCTTCATCCCGGGTTTTTGTACAAAACGATTGACATCATGTATGTGTATAAACGAAAGATTCATCTCTCTCTCCCCGTTTTTTTCCAGTCTTCTTCCGGACCACTGACTCCAATTAGAGCCGGGAGCTGAAGCCAACAGCACACAATAAACGGCTCTTGTTTACCTATAATCCATCGTGAGATGGCCGCACAAAAAGGAGCGAAAAAAGGTTCCGAATTATGAGAGTTCCCTGGAGCTCTGAGGCCCAAAGGGTACGGAGCAAAGCTCTTCGGAGCCGGCAATCTTGTGGGGCACACATCTGGTGGTCGAATGTTTTATAGACGGGGGTCGGATCCGCTCGACGGCGCTTTCCTGCTCCGCTCCGGAGGTTCACACGGCTATTTAGTGTGTTTTTGTCAACAGTGGAGTTGCATTCCGAATGGATTCGCCAGCCAACGAAAGTCGCGCTCATCTCGAGCCCGCGGGCGATCGTTCTTCGTTTTCTCACGTCTTCTTCTTCCTCCTTCTCTCCTCGTCGTGCTTCTGCCGGAAACGTGTAATTCCGGAGCAGAAGGGCGGGCCCTTTCCTCTTCTTGCTCTTCTCGCCCCCCCGAAACGTGCCCATTAGTCTGTGCTCTTTGCCTCATTTTGGAAGATTATTCCGTCGGGAACCTCCTTCGCTCCATCGAATCGCGCGCGAGTTATCAAAAAATAACTGCAGCTTGGCTCTTCTCTTCTTTTGCTCCAACTGCTCTCGTTTCGTTTCGCTTTTTCTTCGTTTTTGTTTGCTCAGACTCTTCACCGAAAAAAGTGATAAAAGATAGGATGGGGGCTCCTCTTGCCCCCGTGTGGGAGAGACAGAGCTCGAAGGAATTGCGAGAGAGAGAGAGACGCAGACGGATCGACAGTGTTTATTTGATATGGCGACGGACCCTGTGGGAGGTTTCGATTTTCTCGGGAAGAGTCAGTCCACGCGAGTTGATGACAGAAACTTTGGCTCGTTCCTTCTTCCTGCCTCTACCGAGAGAGAGAGAGAACGAGAGAACGAGGGAGAGAGAGAGAGAGAGAGAGAGAGAGAGAGAGAGAGAGAGAGAGAGAGAGAGAGAGAGAGAGAGAGAGAGAAGGAGAGAGAGAAAGGGAAAGAACGCCACGTAGATTGGGTTTGGTAGTACTCGCGTAGGAAGAAGAGAGGGAGAGCCGAACGGAAAGTTCATTTGGATCAACGGGAGCGCGTATTTATACACCTCCTCCAAGATCTGAACGATCATCGCTTTTTTCTGCAGTGCAGAAGCGGTCGGATTGTCTGAAAGTCTCCTAATCTGCTCTTCAATTCGAATAACGATCATACCAGAAGGCGAAAGTTCTCAATGACGACGACTTCATTGTTTTCACACTGTCAGCCAGTTGGACGAATGTCGTCGCCTTTCCATTCGTCGTTTTGTTTTCTGATTCCTTGGCTGCCATTCTGAAAATAACATGATAGGTCACGCCCTTCTTCTTCTTCTTCTGTTTTCATATTCCAATCGGAAGAACGTCTCGTTCGCTTTTCGGGGCGGATTCCCGTCCAGATTAATTGGCTGAAGCTTCTCCTCTGTTTTCCTCTGGCTCTCTGATCATATATTTGCCCCGAATTGTTGTGTTCGGGTGCTTCCTTCCCCCCTAGGCCACGCCCCCTTTTCCCCCGACAACCGACCCAAGAGAGAGAGAGAGAGAATGAGGAAGACAAATTATTTTCGAGTGTCTCTCTTCTTCTTCTTTCTCTTCCATCTCGTAATCAAGAAGAAGAGGTCTATCTCTCTTTCTGTCAGATATAGACACCTCTCCGTCGCTCCCCTGAATAATTCATGAAGAAGACGGTGTTCTCTCTCTCTCGACGCTTCGAATCTGTGGCGCTTCTCCCTGTCCACCTGTCTGTCGTCTCTCCGATCTGCACACTCTCTCGCTTGCCTCCTCCCGATCGGATCTCTCGACAAACAGCCGGCGGCGGCGGTGGCACGGGGCTCCTCTCCGCGATTCGAGCACTGTCTCGGCACCCAGTGATTTTTTGGTTGGCTATGTATATATTTATATACATATCTGTATTGTAGGAAACTGAGAGAAAACGAAAGACAGACCAAGAGAGAGAGAGAGAGAGAGAGAGAGAGAGAGAGAGAGAGAGTTTTCTGCGTGTGTGTGTGTGTGTGTGTGCTCATCAAAATGAGCCCCTAGGCGCCCGCGCGCCTCCATCGCCCCTCCGTCGACTCCCGGCGGGCAACAGCAGCAGCCAACTGTTTTTTTACCCCGCTCCCTCTCTTCCCACACCGGGAAGTAATGAGAGTGGAAAGAGGGGGAAACAGTTTGATTTCTTGGTATCAAAGGGGAGCCACTGATCTCCCACAAGAGGCGCGCGCCCTGGCGACTAAACCATCCTACAGACGTCTTGGAGAGCCTCATTTCTGAAAGAGAGAGAGAGCTCGTTGTCGCTGGTACTTCGGAGCCGATTCGAACTGAAACTGTATCGAGATCCACGTGGCGGGAGCGAGTAGTAGAGCAACCCGATTTGGCTGAAAACGTCTGGCTGCTCGCCTCTTCTTTTTCTTCTCATTCTTTTGCTTATTAGTGTGAGATCCTTGGCGCTTCCTTCCTGTTTGACTCACACAATTCCTTTCATTTCGCTCGCTTTTTCTTCTTTAATTAGAGCCCGGTCTGTGAGGACTGAAAATAATGGGAGAAGAGCGAGACCTCATTTCCTCCAATTTCTCGCTTTTCTCGCACTTTTCATTCGCATTTCCAATTTCCCTTCCTTCTCTTGGTATTCGGAATTAGGAGAAGAAGAAGAAGAAGACGTCACGCATTCTCGACGTCTTCTTCTTCTTCTTCATTTCCCAGTTTCAGTCATAAATCAACGGGGGTTTTCCTGCCGCCTGGTGGTTTGCTCTCTCTCTTTCTCTCCTAGCGCCGACTCTTCCCGTGCCCCCCATTCTCATTGAAATTGGATTTTTATTGTTGACCCACACGGCCACCGAGAAGTGAGCAAGCAGTGCGAGCAAAGGCATCATCTGTCACGCGGTTCCCTCCGCCTGTACTGTTCTCACTTCATGCCACGTCACTCTCTGATTTCCTTGCAGAAGCTGTCTGTATTTTGATCTCACGCGAGAGAGAGTGTTTTTTTCGTGGGGAGACGCAGAGAAAGAGAAGTGAGGTTACTGTATCTTTGATTGGATTCACCTTCTGATTTCAATCTTCGCATCGAACCGTTTGGTTTTATAGAAACAAGCTTCTTCTCCTTCTTGTTCTTTTCGGTTTTTTGCGGCCTCTTGAGAGTTAATCATTCTTTGAGAGGTCAAAGAATGGAACCAATATTGACAGGTTTCAATGTACGTACAGTGTCTTTCTTCTCTCTTCTTTTCGGGTCAAGAGAGCCTTCTTTCCCATCCTCTCTCTCGTTTTCCCCCCTCTTTTGCCTTCCGTGAACACCGTCTGAAAAGGTGAATGTGTTCAGTCCGGTCGACGACATGATGCGACGGTCTCAGACTGTGGAGGGCGGCAGCACAGACTCGACGCCTTCAGAAGGCGGACAGACGCCGACGAAGTCGTCGAAGAAGGAGCGATGGTCGTTCGCGTTGAAACGGCGCTGGTTCTCGTCGTCGACGAGTCGACACAGTCACGATCAGCACGACGTCGCCATCGTTCAGCCGGCGAAGACGACGCTCGGAGGAGGAGCCGCCGGAAACGGACACGGTAGACAGAAAACGACCGGCTCACAGAAACCTTATTGCATGCTTTTCAATCAAAAACAAAATGCCTGATCTGATCCTCTCAACTGATCCGTTCAATTTTCAGCGGAATCTGGAAGCGTTCCCGACCGACCCGACGACTCGACATCCGGATCGGCCGTCTCGAAACGGAAATCGTTGCGGTGAGTCGATTCGCTCTCTTTTTTCATTCGTCTCGCTTTATTTTCTGATGCCCTCGAAAGGAAAGAAGGGGGGAGGGAAGTGGCACTTGAATCGGCGCCGGGAGCGAAAGAATGGGTCTTTCTGTGTCCGTCGCCGTCGTCGTTTCCAAGTTCCGCCCACCAAAACGAACCGACGCTGGAAAAGAAAAGAGAAAGAATAAGAAGAAGAATAAGAAGAAGAAGACGTTGAAAAGAAGGGCGCATTCCGTCGTTATTCGATTCGAAAATGTGCGCGCCTGGCCGATGCAAAATCAACGCCTTCTCCTTCTTCTCCCCCTTCTTCTCCTTCTCCTTCCCCTTCGTCGTCGTCGTCGTTTTCTCGCTCCTCGTTTCCTCGTTTTCTTACTTATTTTCCAACCCATTCTTCGTTTCGAAACGTCTCGCTTCGCTCTGCACGGAGTCGTTTTCAGTTGTCGAATTTTGAATTGCCGCCCCATTTCGGATATCGCTGGGGGATACGGAGTGAACTAAGAATGCTCAATGAGCACGCAATTGAGAAGCAGAGGAGGAAGATCTCGAATTTCATCGCTTCCTCTTCTGAGGGGAACGAGTCCTTTTTGTGTTCTCCTTGGCGACTTTCCGTTTCGAGACCCCTTTGGATGAAAGGAAGAGGCAACTTTTTGTGCGCCGTCTTTCATTCGTTTTTCTTCCTCCTTCTCTTCCTAATCAACTCGGCTTCTCCCCCGCTTTCGCCGTCGTCGCCGCTCCTAATTTTATTTACCGCCCCTTCTTCTTCTCCTTCCCCTTCTTCTTCTTCATCGGTTTTCATTGGATTCGCCTTCATCGAGAAAAGAAGACGTCGTCGTCATCAACGAAGAATTGGTTTCTTTCTTTCCTGCTTCCCCTTCTGACGGTGATTCATAGTTCTCTGCAATTTGCGAAGAAGAAGAAGAAGCAGCTGCTGCCCGTCACGGTGTAATAGAATTATGAGAGGAATGTGTCTCGAAAGTCTCGCGAACTTTGTGTGCCAGATTCGTTTTCCTCTCTGAAAATCATCTGGAAATCGAATTATGACGGGGCGCCTTGCTCCACACACACACACAAACACAATCGAATCAACCCGCCCTCCTCTTCCGATGTGTTTTCGATTCTCTCGCCCATTCCAGGCCGCCTCCTTCTTGTATTATAAACATTTGTCGCATTTCACCGACTGTCGTCGTCTTTTTGTCAAACATCAAAACATTCGCCTCTGTGGTTTCTGTCCCATTCACTACTCCAAGGAAGCGAAACTTTCAAAGTTTCTCCGGAAGTGTCTCTTCTGGAGAAGAAGAAGAAGAAGAAGAAGGAGCGAATTAATCTGTGCCCACGCACTCGTCCTCCTCCTTCTCCTCACCCCAATCTTCTTCTCGTCCTTCTGAAGAAGGAAGGAAGGAGAAGTAGGCGGCAGAACATTCTTCACTCGGTTTTTCATCGTCGCCGCCCTCTCCTCCTCTACCATTCGACGTCTTCACAACAAAAACGAAGTGAAGAACAAGAAACGAGTTCGCCCCCTCTCTGTTTCTTCTTCGTCACGTCTGCGTCTCGCCACGAATTCGATCCCTCGTTGATCGTCGTCGTTGGCCGAATCGTCCGAAACACTCGTTGTCCCCCGCCAGCCCAATCCCCACTCGATATTCCCCCTGTATATTCTGCAACGTCGTCATGCCGTGTGCAAATCTGATGCCACGATGCAAGCAAGAGTTCCGGTAAGTCTTCGCCTATTTGACCCCACGTCACTGCTCTCTCTCTCTCTCGGGCGCCCCCTCTACAGTCAACAATCGGAGGAGTTGCTCCGCGTGGCAGTGCATTCCGATCGCATCTGTGGAGATTCTAGAAGAGAGAGCACGTCCTCGACTTCCTTCCTGCAGTGCAATTTTCGTGTCTTTTGAGACTCTAACGTGTTCCGACAAGTGCACAATATTCCTTCGACCCTCGTGTGTTCCGAGCTCAATTTGTCGCTCTTTCCCTCCCCCTCTTCTCCTATTCCGAATGTTTTCTTTTTTGCGAGAAGAGAGGCTTCTTCTTCTTCTTCTTCGTCACTTCTTCTTCTTCTTCGCCGCCGCCGCCGTGAAAAAGCACAGAGGAGGAGCTTCGTGTGCTCCATCTCTGGAGCTCGCTCCTCCTCTCTTCTTCTTCTTCTTCTTCTTCTTCGTGAGCAGCAGCGGCACCACACAACTCTCTTCTTCTTTCCAGGAAGGGACCCTTTTCACTCGTTTCTCGGCCCGAGGAAGAGGCTCCACCACTTCGGTGCCCCCCGTCGTCGTCGTTTTTTTTTCTCTCTTTTTCGGAAGCATTTAATGAAGTGGAGCGGCGGCGGCGGCTCCTTCTCTCTTCCCAAAAAAGAGTCGTAAAACTGAAGAAGAAGAAGACCGCCGAATGTCTTCCACTTCTTCCTCTTCTCATATCCACACATTAGTCTTATGTTCGATGCTCATTTATAATCCGCTTCTTCTTCTTCTCTCTCGCATCTCTCTCGCATCTTCCGAGTCTTGATCCTCTCCTGCTTCTTCTCGATGCACTTTCAAGGCTCAATACCAAAAATTGGTTGAAGCGTCAGAAGCAATGCGCCGGGATTCATTAGTATATTAGAGCTGCGCACTCGGTGATGCCAATTTCCGGTCTCTGCTGCTGCTCCGGGAGCCCCGCCGTTGCTCCGCGAGCAATCTCGAAGAGCCGCAGGTTTCATCTTCGTGTGTCAGTGTCAGGAAACGAGATTCTGTCCCGAGATTCCTTCGCTTTGTTTTTTCTTCTTCGCTCTCCCTTTCCATTTTCCGTTCCTCCTCCTCCACCCAATCGCTCTTTTCCTTCCCTTCTTCGACGGGAAAAACGAAAGAGAGTTGGACCTCCACTGCACGAGAGTCGATCGAAATGGGCATAAATGATGGACCATAAAATATTTATGCTCCCTTCCCTTTTCCCCTCCTTTTTTTCGCTTTTTCATCGGTTTTCGAGAAAAAGGCTCCCTCTTTTTTCTTCTTCTCCGAGAGGAAATTGGTTCGGCGCGGGTGCCGCGCCGTCAGTTGAAGAAGAAGAAGAAAAAAGGAGAAGAGGAGGAGGAGGAGGAAAAATGACGAATTGGCTCTTCTTCTTCTCCGTTTTCTGCTCCGTTTGGCTTCTGAGTTGAGATGACACACATGTGAAAGTTCAAGCGGATCGCAACCGCGCTCCACCGAACTATCGAGGCCATTCCGGAAACTGTCAGACTCCAAAAACCACGCACTCCTTCTTCTTGTCGACGTCTTCTCGAAATAATTGGGGTCGCCTCCCACGTAATCTGTCTTCTCTGCCGGCGTCTCGATGCCGACGGGTCGAGGGGGCTCACTTCTGCTTGGCTGAACTTTGAAGTTGTTTTGCTGTTTTCTTTTTTCGAAACTCGCTTCTGTTTCTTCTTCCTCGTCGTCGTCGTCTTCGTCGTTGCCGACGTCTTCTGTTCGTTCCACCACCCGATGACACGAAGAATCAGAAGACGAACGGACGGCGGAACGTCTTCCTGAGACGAGAAGAACAAGAACGCAAAAAGAAGAGGTCGGTTCCAGAGCCGAGTTTCTTTCTTTCTTTCTCATTCTCCGCTCTCTCTCTCTCTTCTTTTTATTCTCTGGATGTGTTGTTTTTGTTGTCGTGGCCGCGCTGCTCCTCGCCGGCCCGCCCGCCGGGAAGCGTCGCTTCCAGTGGGGAGAAGAGGTGGCTGAGAAGCTCGAGAGACCCTCGGCTGCAAAGTTGTTGCCCTGCGGCGGCGGCTCCTCCTCCTCCTCCTTCTCCCCTTCGTCGTCGTCGTCGTCGATGGGCCTGGCCTGGAGGGAGATGAGGCTGTGAATGATGCGCGCGCGCTCGGCGGTAGCGCCCCGAGAAGAGGGAGTAGAGAAGAAGGGGGGCGAGCCTATGAAGGGCTACCATATATGTATATATATTCATCTGAAGAGCTTTGGGCTCCTGCGTCTCATCACTTTGTCGCCCCGCAGCCACCGACGACGACGACACAACCGCCGCCGCCGCCGCGACGTCTTCTTTGGCGGCCGGGCTCTGCGTGCCTTCAGCTTCTTCTTCTTCAGGGCTTCCGCGCGCTTCTCCGCATCGATCTCTCTGCGCGTCTCTCGTTTCTCTTCTCCTTCCTCCCCTTCCCATTCGTCGTCGGTTTTTTGCATTCCTAATTCGTAGTATCGTGTTTCTCTCTTCTTCTTCTTCTTATTCGTCGTCGTCGCTCTCGACTGCTTCGCCTCCTCATCGTCATCTCTCCAATTTGAGAAAGAGAGAAAGAGAAAGAGCCGTCCCTTCCGCTGCTCTTTTTCTTTCGTTTTCGCTGCGCCCTCACCCCGCTAATTGGCCAGAAGACGCGCACTTGATTGAATGGGGGAATTGGATGAAAACGAGGAGCACTTCTTCTTTTTTTTTCCTCTGATCTTCCGATCTTGTTGATCCTTTCGGCTCTCCGAAACTACAATCGACAGGGAAAAAAGGCGGCCATTGAAATCTGCAAATGAAAGGCCATAAACGGTCACAATCGCCTCTTGAAAAAGAGGGGAAAAAAGGCGAGCCAGCCAAAAGTGATTTTCGATTCGATTCGGAGGCGAACATTTGCATATGTTTATCGTCGCCCTCGCCCGTTTTGCAGTCCCCTTCGCATCCGAAAACGAGCGAGAGAGAAGCGAGAAGTTGGGGCGGGACCCGCTGACTGACTGCCGACGAGAGGGTTTTCGAAAAAGCGCTGGGGGCTGCTTTCAAAAGGAGAAGAAGATGGAGAAGAAGAAGGGCTCATTCCAATTTGCTGCTCCTTATTCTCCACGCCTTCTTCTTCTTCTTCTTCTCCCCGCTTCCCTCGCATCCCTTCCATTCGCTTCGTCGAAAATAGTTTTTCCCTTCCCTGCACTTTGTCCCTCTTCCTCCTCCTCCTTCTTCTCCAACAGTCTCTCAAATCGAGGATTTTCAGACGAATCTTCGCCAACTCGAGCAAAGAGCGCGCCTCGTCGTCCTCCGCCAACAACAGCCCGGCAGCCAGACAGTCGACCTCGTCGTCTGCGGTCCCCACTGCCAACGGACACGTGAGTCTCTCTGATCCGGCCGGCGGCTCATCCCTCTCCTTTTCAGACGGCTGAATCGTCGGCTCCCGCTGCGCTCGGAGTGCTCTCCTCCGGCGAACCGTCCACTGCCAACGCCTCCGCGTCGACACCGCAGCGTCACTCGATTCCGAGCGCGTCGACGACTCCGACGACAGCCGCCGGAGCAGCAGCATCAGCATCAGCATCAGAAGAAGAGAAGAACGAGGATTGCTTGCCGCCGCCGATGCAGAACATCACGATCAACAACAGCAGCAGCATGGACGAGAAGGACGTGAACAATCAGGACGACTCGGCGGCCGTCTCGGAGCCCGTCGAAGAAGCGGCGATACCCGAGAAAATCGAGAAGACGCCCGAAGAGACGGCACGGTTGAAGCGCTCCTACGTGCTGATGGAGCTCGTCGAAACGGAACGTGACTACGTCAGAGACCTTACGTCAGTCGTCGAAGGCTACATCGGCAACCTCGAGAAGATGGATCTTCCGGCGGATCTCGTCGGCAAAGACAAGATCATATTCGCCAACATCGCGCAGATTCTCGACTTCCACAAGACGTACTTCCTGAAAGAGATCGAAAAGTGCACGGAGAACTACGAAGCGGCCGGACACGCGTTCGTCAAGTACGAGAAGCGGCTGCACGCGCTCTACGTCAAGTACTGCCAGAACAAGCCGAAGTCGGATTATCTGGTGTCGCAGGACGATTTCGAGGGCTTCTTCGCCGAGACGAAAGCGAAACTGGGACACAAAGTGGCGCTGTGCGACTTGCTCATCAAGCCGGTGCAACGAATCATGAAGTACACGCTGCTGCTCAAGGACATCCTCAAGTTCACCGAGAGAGCCAAGGACAGCCCGGTGGCGCTGAAGAAGGCGTTGGAGGTGAGTGACGACGGGGACGCTTCTCGAATTGTAACGCTCTCTCTCGTTTACAGGTGATGCACGTCGTTCCGAAGGCGTGCGACGACATGATGCAGGTCGGACGGCTTCAGAATTTCGACGGAAATCTCAACGCGCAAGGCAAACTCTTGTATCAGGGAACACTGCAGATCAGCGAATCGGTCGCCGGAAACGTGCAGAAACCGAAAGATCGACGCATTTTCCTTTTCGAGCAGTCGGCCATCATTGCGGATCACATTCCGCCGAAGAAGGAGTTCGCGAATCCGACGTACATCTTCAAGAACCAGATTATGGTGAGTCAGAAGACGTGTCCTCGATTCTCGACTCGATGATGTTGTTTGCAGACGAACAAGATGGTCTACGAGGCACACCAGCCGGACGATCCGCTCCGATTCGTGATCAAGAGCTCCGACTCGACGCAACAGACGAGCTTCATCGCGAATTGTCAGACGCAGGAGGAGAAAGACGAGTGGCACCGACGGTTCGGCGACCTGCTCGACCAACAGAAGCGCTTCCTCGCCGCCCTCGTCGACCCGAAACGGTACATGGGCGGCGGCGACGATCTGTCGAGCGGCCTCGGCAGCATGAACATGGGCGGCTCGTCGAGCGGCGGCCCCAAAGCCGGACCATCGACGACGGCGGCAAAGTCAGCGGCGGCAACGGCGTCGAAGAAGCCGGCCGAGTCGCCGAAGAAGGAGAGCAAGTCGAAGTCGCTGTTCTCGTTCGGCAAGAAGCCGGCCAAGTCGCCGACGTCTCCGCCACCGGTTGGAAATTCGAAATGAGTGTGGCTCTTCCTTCTTGTTTCCGACTACTAACCCTCTAACCACCACCCCCAACCTCTGCCGTTCCGTGTCTCTCTTGTAGAGAGATCCTTCCTCGCTCTCCTCTTTTCTCTCTCTCGTGTGAAGTCCCATGTGCTAGTCAATCTCTCCTCCGAGCTTTTCTGCAGGTTTCTCTCTCTAGACCCTCTCTCTCTGTCTGTCCTCTCGTTTATGTCTGTCTTCTGTACGGGTTCCAATCTCCTCCTCGCTAACTTACTAGGTCCCCTTCCGTTCTGTATATCCCCCTTTCCAGCCCCCTCCGTTCCAACCTTCGGACCCATTCTCCCTTTCTCGAGCCCAGTGATGTATATGCAAATTATATCTGAGAATTCGTTTTCCTTCTCCAATTTCCGAGGCTTCTCCACTCCCGATTCATCCGTCCGTCCGTCCCCCCACCCAACTCTGCTATTTGTTTCTCTCGCGCGCATTTCTCCGATTCTCTCTCTCTCGCCTGTCCATAATATTTTTGTCTCTCTCTTTTTCTTCTTCCATTCTTTGGTTCGTTCTTCCCATTCTTCTTCGTTTCATTTTTGCTCTTTTCTCTTCTCATCACAAAAACAAACACACACACACAGTATGTTTTGTGTAATTTTGGAATAAATTTCTTCTGCTTGAAGTGGCTCTTTTTTTTTGAATTGGCATACCATAAACACGAGGGTGCAGTGGAGAGTGGCCCTTCTGGAAACGAAACAAACACGTGTCTCTTCTGAACGTCTTCTGAATGTCTTCTCCAAACGTGAATTGGGTGTTGCAGTTGGAAGCGGCCGCCGTCGGCGCCTTTCGCAAAATCACCGCGGAGCAGGTCGACCTCGACGCCGATGAGAAGGTATTCAGAAGGACGGAAGCTGTCGTCAGAGTCTCACTTCCGATTTTCTGTTTCAGGTGCTCGTCTACGACGTGAAGAACGGCTATGCGAACGTGCAGAAGGCGGACGGGACGATGGGAAAGTGTCCGAACTACATGCTGACGATGTCCGACATTCCGGGAGACAACTTTGCCGAGCAGATACAGTAACCTCGTCGTCCCTCCTCCGCCCCCGTTATCTTCCCATCTCTCAGGTATCGTCGCGAGTGGCATCGGCGCGTCGATGAGGCCGATATCGCGTCGTTCGGAACGATTCCCAGCGCGTTCAACGTCGCCACGTCGTCGTCGGCGGAGAACTTCAATGTGATTCTGGAGCTGTCGACGTGCGATCGACCGGTCGTCGTCGAGGAGCTGAAGGATTTGGAAGCCGTCGCCGGCAACGACGTGGAAATGTGCCCGTTGATCTCGTCGAGTGAGAAGGGAATCGGGAAGAGCCACGGAAACTGGATCATGTTTCAGACACCGACTTCACAGTGATCTGGCACGGACCGGCGGTCGAGTCGAAGAGAGCCCGGATACAGGTGAGCGAAGATCCGATGGATCGGAAGGATCGGAGAGTGAGAAAGAGAGGTTTCAGTCGAACGGAACGAACAGTCGCCTCCTGATCAAGAATGTGAAGAAGTGCGACGCCGGTGCGTACTCGGTGATCGCGAGGAACTCGTTCGGTGTCACCTCCACAGTCGCCTTCCTCACCGTCATCACGACTCCAGGTATTCAGAAGACACGAAGTCTTCTGACAACCGCCAACGTCTTCTTTTCCAGATCCGCCGACCGAGTTCACGGTGAAAGTGAGCGGAGATCACGAGGTTCGTCTGAAGTGGAAGCAAGAGGCAGGTCTCAAGTATTGCATCGAGTACAGGGCGTTCGGTTCGTCTTCCAAAGATTCCGAAAAAAAGGTCTGAAAAGACCCTTTCCAGACGCGCCTTCGTCCGAATCGTGGCAAATCGCGTCGACGAACATCGAGAAGACGCACGTTTCGCTGCGAAACTTCGCGCGGAGCAGCTACTCATTCCGCGTTTTCGCCTACAATCAACGGGTCCGCAGCGATCCGTCCGCGTGCATTTGTGTGCTTTTCGATCGCTCCAATCAACAATGAATCTTTATTCTTTCTACTTGATGTTCAATGTATCACATACAAAACAGAGAGAGATGGAGAGACAAAAGAGCCCAGAACAGAGTGTAAGATGACGTGGAAAGAGCACACGTAAAGCAGTGATGATGATGATGATGGGGGGTAAGGCGAAAAGACAAGAAGTGGAGGAGTTGGGAGAGACCGATTCACTTGAAGGGAAAGCGGGAAACAACCGTAGCGAAGTTTGTATCACTATTTGAGAAGGGGGCCAGAAGACGTGACGTCCCGTAGTTCATCAAATGTTGCTTTTCGGAAACGTTCTTAGCTTACATATCATCAGTTGGGCAGAACCGTTTCCGAGAAACAACATTTGATAAACTACCGATCCGAAAGAAGCTGCGACTGGAAACGCCGTTCTGTCTTCTCTGCGTCTCCCTCCCTCACACACTGTCTCGCGGGAGACGAGAGTGTGTGGAAGCGAGAGAGACGCAGAGATTTCAAGGTTTCCAGACCGCCGCTTCTGACGAAGTGACGACGACGATTCTGACGAGAAGAACAGGAGAAAGAAGGGAACATTTAACTGGGAAACAGACGGAAAAAAACATAGAAAAACATTGCATCGAGCACACCCGGTAATGCGGCGTTTTTTTGGGATTAGAATAGACAAGTCGGGAAGGAGGAATGAGGTGGTTTCGAAACGGGAATGAGCAAAAAGCAGTCGATAGTTAAATATTACATCACAGGCCAATAGTTTTCGGTTTTTTTTTGGTTGATTTTGTTCGTTTTTGTTGGTATGTTCACAGGAGAAACACTAGCGAAAAGAGAGTATTTGAAAATGAAACTAGGGGGGAGTCCGGTGGAAGTGCGCTCTGTTGCGAAAGTGATCGGATCGTACTAGATACAGAATGATGTTATCAGTAGGGCGCACTTCCACCGAGAAGGAAGAAGAAGGAGGAGGCCCGTTGTATTGTTGCGAAATTGGGCGCGAAGGACGCAGCATTGACGGATACCGTAACCCTGGCCTTGCCCCTTTCTGTACACATTATGATGTCGTCACCCATAATTTGATTATTGCGTCACAGATCGGAAGGAGAGAGAGAGCGAGAGAGAAATGGAGGAAGGGACCAGAATGCAGGGAGTGGAAAGTCGAGACTCGGGTATGCGAAGTGAGATTTGAGGGGGCGGAGAGAAAAGCTACTTCGTTGTGAGGGGACTACAAGAGAAAGGGCGTGACCCGGAAGGAGCCCGTGAGAAGGCACGGGTGGTTGGATGCGTGCGCGATGCGAGACGGTTACCTTCGTGTTCAAATCAAGTGAGAGAGAGATCGAGGGAGAGAGAGAGAGTTAGGGCAAGTTTGAGAGCCAGTGTCCGATCGGCGGGCTCTTCGTTCCGTCGGTGGTGGCGATCGATGGCGAGCGGCTCGGCTTCTGGTTGAGCAGCATGTCGAACGACTTCCACGTGTTCGCCTCTTCCGGCTGCTCCGAGGACAGGAACGAGTGCGGCGACACCGATTCGACGGACGAGGCGCGTCCAGAGCCGGAGATCGGCAGCGCCGGAAACGTCGGCGGCGGAGTCGGGGCGAGCAGATCGATCGACATGACCGAGCCGGGCTTGCTCGGCGGCTTCCACTGCAGTTGCTGCTGTTCTTGCTGCTTCTGCTCCTGCAGTCTCAGAAACTCGCGGTCGTCCCACATGGCGACGTTGCTGAAGACGTCCGTGTTGGGCGTTTCGGGGCCATCAATCGGCGGCTGAATTTGATTCTGATGCTGCTGCTGCTGCGGCGACTGACGACGTTCCCACGGCTGCTGCTCGCGGCGCTGGCTCCGTTGACTGTTGGACTGACGTCCCTCGGTCACTCCGTTCCAGTAGCCGATGTTCGAGAACATGTCTGGCTCATCGGGACGCGCGGGCGGCGCCACCGGCTCCTGCTGGTAGATGCTCCACGACTCGGGCTGCTTCCACACCGTCGCTTCCGGATTCCACTGCTGCATCAGCGTCGGCGGCACCGGACGAGCGCTCGGATGAGTCGCCTCGCGACCGACGTCGGCCCACGATGGCGGCTGTGGAGCGTTGCGGATGCTGAAGGCGGTGGTGGTGTCGTGATGATACTGATCCATCCGGAGGCGAGAAGCCATTGCGATACGTTCGGACAACAACCCTGCAAAACGCGAGACGTGAGATGGAAGAGGAGAGGAGAGAGGACGCAAAACGGACGGTTGGACGTGGGGCGAATGGGAATGCAAATGATTATGCAACCAGTGACTGAATGGGGGAGACTGTATGCACGAGAGACAAAGAAACGAGAGAGAGAGAGCGGGGGATTCTGGACCCGCCTCGTCCGTTTGTTTGCCCTTCGAGAAGACGAGAAGACAAGGAGGCGGGGGCGAGAGAGTGTGCGAATCGGGGAGACGCGGGCACGATGGTCCCCACAGGGAAGGTCGCGACGACGTACATCACGGGATTAGATTCCGGCCAACGACAGCGGTAGCAGCAGCAGCAGAGGTGAATGAATGAATGAATGGAGAGAGAGAGAGAGAGAGAGTGGAAGATAACCGGTGCGGGAGGGCCAGAAGGTGCGTCTCTTCTGCCGACGAGGGAATGCGAAACGGAGGGAGAGTGTGAGAGCAGCCACTCGATAATTAGTGTGTTGCTTCGAATATGGAGTGGGTGAGAGCGAGAGAGAGAGAAAGAGAGAGAAAGAAGAGCTGCTGCTGCTCTGACAAATATGATGAATAGGTAAGAGCGACGGGTGGTCGCCGCCTCGTCGGCAGGCCGCCGCTGGGTATTAGGAGAAGGAGCACTCATGGATGAACAAGATGCGAAAGAAGAAGATCAACGGCGTCTGCTGACCCGGCGGGCTGTGTTTATGACGTGGCCGACGGAGACGGGCGGTCTGCCACATTTACGATCATACTACGACGACCATCTACACTAAATCATGTTCGTGACGTGGCACCAACAGAGATAGGCCCTTTTTCTTCGATGGTCAACGTTTCGAAACGTGATTGGTTTATGTGTGTCAGAGTGATAGCGAGCGAGCGAGCGAGAGCGCGTGTTTACGGGAAAGTGGGTGAAAAGAGCGCGTCTCGTTTGTGCAAAACACATACACACACACACAGAAACAAGTGATAAACGGAGGAAAAAGACACGGTGAGCGAGAGTCGAAACGGGCGGCCCGTTTGGCCGAATCGCGACTGGAAAAGGGCGAGAAATGGGAGGGGGAAGGGAAAAGAGGAGCGAGGAGGAAGAGGGGCGGTCGTCGTCGCGGTGAGGAAGAAGACGAGGAAGGGGAAGAGAGAGAGAGACGACGAGAGTGAGAGAGGAGGACGATTGGACAGTGGCTCCCCTCTCTCTCTCCCTCTCTCTCTCTCTCTCTCTCTTTCTCTCTCTCTCTCTCTCTCTCTCTCTCTCTCTTTCTCGCGTTGTTGTTAGTTTGTGTGTGTGTTCGCACTTTCATAATAATATGCGAATCGCGGGGAAAGAGGGGGAACATTTCGAAATGTGTGTTGCTAATGTCGTCGATCGAAGGAGAGAGAGAGGAAGATGGAAAAGGCGAATAGAGCGAGATAATCCCTGCTTTCAGATCGAATCGCCCGCCGCCGCCGCCGTCAAAGAAGAGCCGTGTGTGTGTGTTCTCTCGGGACACATCAAAGAGACGCCCTCCCCTCTCAAGGACTGTCTGCGTCATCGGCCCCCCGCGGCGCGTCGTCTTTCGACCCCTCAGCAACAAATCGTTCATTCGAGTTTATTATACAAGAAAAAGCGCCCTACAAAGTACATAGGGCGGTAGTGCATTCAAATCTTTGTCGTGTCCTTGTCTCGGCGACCGTTCGAGTATGGGAATCATTTCGTGTTGGTGACCATCTGATAGTCTTCACCCCACTTTTGGTACTTGGCAACGTACTCGCCGGTGAGCAGCTCGCCGTACTGCTCCTTATGACGCTCGAGGAAGTACGAGAGAAGCACGCGGTGCAGGTACAAGTACTGCAACTCGTTCTGGATCGACCACGGACGCTGCGAACGGAGCTCCTTGAGCAGCTCGTTCATCGCCATGCAGTTCTCGCCGGCCATCATCTTGTCCTGCACGTAGGCGATCGCAACAATGGTACCGGTGCGTCCGATTCCAGCAGAGCAGTGGACAAGGATCGGATTCTGATTGCCGCGGGTAGCCGAGAGCAAGTTCTGAAAGGAGAGATTCTGATTGCGAGTGCCGAAGAAGGAGGCTCACAATGGCTGTCAAGTTCGTCGTCGGGACACCGCGATCCGGCCAATTCTCCCACTGCAGGTGCTGCAGAGTGCGGTTGCCGTCGGCCCACTCGAGTTTCAGAGTCGTCACGTTGATCGTCGGCTCGTCGACGCTCATCTTTTTGGCGCCCATGTTGGTGACGTGGATCTGGTTGGGAGCCTCGCCGAACGTCAGCTTCTGATCCTTCTCGTTGGGCCAGTACTGGTGGCACTTGAACTTCATCTGCTCGATGCAGTTGCACAACATGATGATGCACTCGACCTTTTCTTGGATTGCCATCGCCCAGAAGGCGACGAGCGTGCCCTCGAGAGGTCCCTGGGCGCAGATGAAGCGTTTCGGGTTATGGGCGGTGCCGAGATAGTTGGCGTGAATGTAGTCGGAGGCGAGTCCCGGGAACTTGACGATGATGCGTCCCTTATCCTGGCACGGAACGTCTTGGTATCTGAAAGAATCGCCTCGGAAAGGGGGAGAAGGAGCGGTTACGGTACCTGTTCTTATCTTTGTTGGCGGCAAAAGCTTCAGTCGTCATTCCCTCCGGCGTCCATTTGGCCAGAGTGCGGAACTCTTCGACGAGCGCCGCGACGCCCTGGTCGAGCGTTCTCTGCACCCACGGCTTCACAACCACCATCGCCTTGTTCGGAGCCGCGTTCTTCGCCGGAGCAGCAGCAGCGGCAGCGGCAGGGGCGGCAGGGGCGGCGGGAGGTGGCGCTGGAGCAGTTGCACGCGAGACGGCGGTCTTGCCGGCTTTCGACGGCAATTCTGAGATATTCTTGTTTGATCCTTTCGAAGCATCCTTCGAACTCTCGATGCTCTCCCCCTGGTGACTTTTCGACGCAGCCGCTCGTTTCGTCGTGTCTGTCGCGAGTGTGTCCTTCTTGTTTCTGTCAATGGATCCGAACGAATTTCAGACGGAACGCACAGCGACGGGCTTTCAACTCACTTCTTGGAAAAACACATGGTCGTTTATTGACAGACGCGCTCCGAGAATGATGCCACGTGAAAACTGTGATCACCAACAGCGGCTCTCTCTCTTATGTTCCTGTAATGACTGACTCTTCCCTTCGAGACCGGCCGATTAGTGCTCGTATTGATAGCGACACGTGGCATGAGTGCCACGTCGCTCTTCCTTCTTTTTCGCGTCGATTCCGATCTTCAGGTCACGTCCACGGGAATCCGAAAACTCGGGTTTTGTGGGAGGAAAAGATTGACCCCTCCCACGCGCTGAAAACACGAGAGAGAGACAGAGAAGAACAAAGATCAGAAGATCACACATCGGCAGAGGATCTTCGGGGATCTGAAAGAAGGAAGTCCCCCAGGTTTCGAAGACTGCTCCTGCTCTTTCTCCGTTGTGCTCGGCGAGTGCTCACGGCAAGAAACCCATCCATCTGCCGCTGCCAACTTCTTGCTCTTCTTCTTCTTCTTCTTCTTCTTCTTGCTCCGTTGCGTGCCATTCGCCCCCAAATTAATGTTTTCCGAGTCCCGGGAGCTCATCGAGAGAAAGCGAGAGAGCACGGGCGGCACGAGAGACGCAGACTGCATTACAACGCGCGAACAGCTGTCGTCGTCGTTGTGCTCCTGCGGCAGCGGCGGGCAGGAGCAAGAGAACTTTGCCGAGAGGACCAAACAACGCGGGAGTGAAGGCCAGGTTTGTGTGTTTATTCAAAACAACAACAACATCCGACAGTCAATATTATTAGAATATGAGAAGATATTGCATACACAAAAGGAGCGGGGGAAGAAGAAAAGGCTTGGCCGGTGCGGGGGGAATTCTGAGAGACGGTGTTGAGAAGAGACGGGACTTAGGCGAACGGGTTCGACTTTCCGGCCTTTTGGAGCTGAAAATGAAGACGTTGAGGGGGGAAGTGATGGCTGGAAAGGGGGCACTTACAATTCTGCCGAGCGAGAGAAGAGTGACGCAGACGGAGAAGAGATCGCGTCCCTCGACGAGCTCGACGGACTGGAACGTCTCCTCGTTGGGCACTCCCTGCTTCTTGGCGAACTCGACGAACGCGTTGATGTTCTCCATGCAGGCGAACGTCGAGATCGGCTTCTGGATCTTCTTCACCGATCCTGCCTCGATGCCGTTGGCGACCCTGAAGAATGAGGAGTTAGAAGACGTTCCGCGAGGGATGTCCTACTTGCAGAGAAGAGTTCCGTCCTTGAGCAGATTGTGGAAGGTGTCGCGGTCTCCGGCGGTCGAGATGTTCTCTCCGGACGTCTTCTTGATCCACTCGAGGAGGAGGGATCCCTCCTTCTCGTTGAACTTGGAGTCTTGCTGAAACACTCAAGTGCACGTCCGTTCGGATTATTCCGAGACTCACCTTCTGACGGACGGCGAATCCGATTCCTCCAGCAGTGGTGCGGTTGGCCATGGCGAAAAGAGTTGGGGGGACGAGTTGTTTCCGATGCGGCGGAGACAATGAGCCTTCCCTCGGTGAGTCCCTAGCTTTTATCAGATGCTCTGGCTCCGCCCCTTTTCTGAGCCAACTGGTCGTTGGGCTCTTTCTCTTCCTCCGTGGGCTCCCGTGCGAGAGATCGCAGATGCGGCGGAGACGGAAGGACGAAGGACGGAGAAATCGATGACGTCGTGTTTTGGGGGGAGGAAAGTGAGTGGGTGGCGGGATCCGAACGGATGAGTCACAAAGTGTAAAAGAGAAGAGCACCTTCGGATTTCGAGACTCGATTTCGTCATCTTTCGAAACTCTGACACGTGGCACTTGTTGTTCCCTTCAGTTTCTCGTTCCGAGCAAACCGAGCTCAAGTGAAGCCACGTGGCAACTGATTCCGAGTCTTTATCCAGATTGGCTGATTTCAATGCATTTCGTCATTCGGTGAAATGCGCTCCACTGAAGCAAGCATTTTGGAAACATCTGCAAAAGTGTTCGTACAGCCCATTCGAAAGAGCATTCTTATTCAGAAGCCATCTGGATCCCATCGTCGCTATTTTCTTTCCGTTCCACCAATTCAGTGTGTAATGTGCTTCGTGAGCCCACAAATGAGAGCACTCGGCCCAGTCTTTTGTGTAATGACGTGGCAGTTCGCTTCTGTTTCTTCGAGACGTTTCGAAACTGGTTGAGAAGTGGGGGAGAGGAGAAGAGGTGTCGAGAGGTGATCAGCGGGCAGCAAACAGCTGCCAAGGCCCGACCAACCCACTCAAAATTGTTGTTTTCGATGAAAGTTTTGCCGCGTCGAAACAAAAAATGCTCAGGATTCCTCTATTTACTGGGGATAAAGATATTCAAAAAACACACACATACACCAACAAAAAGAAACCGAAAATGACGGGGGGTTAAAGCGATGAAGCTAGAATGCAACAGACAACAATAAATAGAGGGGAAAAGGAGGATACAAACTGTGATATAAATTATCGAAGTATAACGGTCAGACTAGTTGATGGATGCGAGCGCGAATTTGCGGGCGAGCTCGACGGCGGCGTCAAGTTGTTCCACGTTCTCTCCGGTCAGCTGAGCATTTGCGTCCTTTCCTCCTCCCTTGCCGCCGAGAACAGTGCACACTTCATTCACCCATTCATTGGCTTTCAGTCCACCACTGACAAGAGTCTGAAACGGAGTTGTCTTGAGCTACATTCCAATGTTTCCGAAAACTCACCTTGTCCACCTTAGCCATGCAGAGCACCTTTCCGGAATCCTCGTTAACCGAGAATGCCATCACTGCCTTCGTGTCCTTGAGCAGCTTCAGAGCATTATCGATGGCCTTGCTGTTGGCGTTGGAGGAGAAAACGTGGACAAGCACGTTCGGCTGCTCGGCGACAGAGGCAAGTTCCTTGGCTTCTCCGAGGATCTTCTCGGCGACAGCAGCCTGCTCAGCCTTCGCGTATCCGTCCAAAGTCTTCTGGAGACCTTTAGCAGTCTCCCGAATAGCGTCCTTCCGCCAATATGGAAGCTGAGCTCCGTTGGCCTCGTCGACGATCTCCTGGATCTTCTTCTGAAGAGCCTTGAACTTCTCCTTGTTGGCAACAAGTTCCTTGTTTTGCACGGCCTTCGACTCATCAGCAAGGCGAGCTTCCAGACGATCGGCTCTGGCGATGGCTCTTTCGGCTTCAGGTCCAGTCAGAGCAACAATTCTCCGGATTCCCTTGGCGATGGCTTCTTCCGAAGAAATCACGATCTTTCCGATGTGAGAGACGTTCTGGAGGTGAGTTCCTCCGCAGAACTCGACAGTCGTGTTCTGACCCTCTTCGGCGTCCGGATTTTGAAGCAGTTGCTCGACAGGGGTTCCAACCGCGACGACACGAACTGGATCCGGATAGGTTTCGTCGAACATGGCGCGAAGTCCCTTGATCTTCTTGGCGTCTCCCAGCGGAGAGTTCTTTGCGTAGACTTGTCCGGCGGTGTTGACGAGCTCCTGAGCGTACTGCTCGGCTTCCTTCACCTGCTTCACAGTCATGGCGGCTTTGTTGGTGAAATCGAACCGCATGCGATCAGGAGCGACGAGCGATCCCTTCTGGTCCGAGTCCGAGAGAACTTTGCGGAGAGCATAGTTGAGCACGTGGGTTCCGGTGTGATTCTTCATAATCAATTGCTTGCGATCCTCATCAAATCGCTGATTGACCTGGTCCCCGACGGAGAAGGTTCCTTCGGCAGAACCGACCAGAACGATGTATCCTCCGCGAACTTGACAGTTGCTCACGTTGAATTCATTCGACTCGTCGTTAACTTTCGTCAAAACTCCGACATCGTATATCTGACCTCCTTGCTCGGCGTAGAAATTGGTACGATCAAGAAGAATGGCTCCCTCTTCACCGGCGACGAGCTGATCGACGAACTTTCCATCACGACGAATAGCGAGGACCTTTCCGACGCACGGCTCAAACTTATAGACGGCGTTAGCTCCTTCTCCAGTGAAAGAGTAGGCGTACTTTGGAGAGTCGTCAGTCGTCGGGACTCCCTTCTGTTGCAGCTCTGCGAGAGCGTGCACGTCCAGGTCAAGGGTGTCACGGAACTTTCCGGCTCCAGCCGACGAGATCTCGATAGCCTTCTTGCGAGCATCCTCGAAAGCGGAGTTGTCAACCGTCAATCCCTTCTCCTCAGCCATGAGCTGCGTCAAATCGGCCGGGAATCCGTAGGTGTCGTAGAGTCTCCAGGCAACATCTCCCGGGAACGTTTTCGTTCCTTCTGGAAGAGAGGCGACGGCGCGTTGAAAGAGAACTCGGCCACGAGACAATGTCTTCAAGAACTGCTTCTCCTCGTCGTTGATGATGTCCATAACGGTCTCCGGGTCTCTGCTCAGCTCTGGGAAAGTCTCCCCGAGGATCGAGATGACTACCGGCACGAGAGAAGCGAAGAATCCGGGCTGGGCATTCAACTTTTCAGTGGCATAACGAACTCCACGTCGAAGAATACGACGGAGGACATATCCTCTTCCGGCGTTGTCGGGTCTTCCTCCGTCAGACAGAGCGATCGTAAGAGTCCTGATGTGATCGGCGACGACGCGGTAAGCCATGTCAACTCCGTCCTTGTCTTCGTCTCCGATCAGACCGGTATAGGCACGAATGCCACTTCCCTCGTTGATAGCCTTGAAGATCGGCTGGAAGATGTCCGTATCGTAGTTACTCGTCTTATCCTGCATCACTGCGATCAAACGTTCCAGGCCAAGACCGCAATCAATGTGCTTGGCTGGAAGAGACTTCAAAGCTCCTCCCTCCTCGCGATTGAATTGGATGAACACGAGGTTCCAGATCTCGACGACCATCGGATCGTCAGCGTTAACGAGGTGAGAGGCGTCGCGTCCTCCGATGCGATCGTAGTGAATCTCGGAGCACGGTCCGCACGGTCCGACGTCTCCCATTTCCCAGAAGTTGTCCTTCATTCCGAAGTTCAGAATGCGCTCATCTGGAACTCCGACGGATCTCCAGATCTCGCGAGCCTCCGAATCAGCGGGCACGCCGTTGGCCTCGTCTCCTCCGAACACTGACACGTAAAGTCGTTCGGCAGGGATTCCGTAGACTTGAGTAAGAAGTTCCCAAGCCCAAGTAATGATCTCTTTCTTGAAGTAGTCACCGAACGACCAATTTCCGAGCATCTCGAAGTAAGTGTGATGGTAGACGTCCTTTCCGACATCGTCAAGATCGTTGTGCTTTCCTCCAGCTCGGATACACTTCTGAGTGTTCACGGCACGCTTCAGCTTCGCCAGATCACTGTTCGGGTCAGCGATTCCGAGGAAAAGCGGTTTGAACTGAAAACAGGAAACATTTCAGCGAAATTCACTCAAATTGTACCTGGTTCATGCCAGCATTGGCGAAAAGAAGAGTAGGATCGTCATGAGGAATCACAGACGACGAATGGACGTAGGTATGCTCCTTCTTCTCGCGGAAAAAGTTGATGAAAGTTGAGCGAACCTGAAAAACATAAATTGGTCCTCTGAATACTCGTTATTCGAAGAAAACATACCTCCGAGGAAGTAAGATGCTTCATGGTAACCCAAAAGAGATGTGAATCTGAAAAAAGACTGAACGATTATGACGAAAACTCGATTAGAAAAACAAGGAAGAAGAAGAAGCGAGATTGCGGGTGATTTCGCAACATGAAACAGAGACTATCGGGTGTGAAATGGGTGCGTGGCAGGAAGCTGAACAAATTGAAAGCGGAATACCGCGCGGAACGATGCGGAATCGCCAAGAAAAACAGGAAATCGGCGCGCGGAAAGTTTGTTTTGGGTCAGAAAAGTACGAGAGTGGGGGCGTGGTTTAAATTGCAACTGCCGCACGTTTTCAATAGCCAAAGCCGCGAAGAGACCAAAGTTCGAAGGAAAACGGCAGAAAGCGTCAAGAAAAAGAGAATTTCAACGTGAAATTGGGAAGGGAGAGCGAAAACAGAAGGTTTTCCGAGTTGTCCAGGTTATTCTCGTCAATGGAGCCCGGACGAGTCTTCACAACGCGGCCCAGATGGGGTTCGCCGTTCTTTATGGCCGACCCGCTTCCCGGGGAGCCCGCACTCGAGGCGCAAACTTGCATTGATGTGGGGCATGTCATGGAGAAGATCCGTCGCGACAAATACGTTGTACGTCTTCTGAATTCCATAATTCCCGACGAACAAGGTTTTCAGCGTCAGCAGAAAGTGGCGAAGCAGTCGGACACCATCTCGAGCGATCTTTCCACGTGGAAGAAGTCGAACGACGCGAACATGAAAGAGCTGAAGAAGCAGATGGCAGTACTCGAGAAGCGGAAGGAGCAGATCCGTCAGAGCTCGATGGAAATGAACTTCCTGGCCGATCAGCTGAGACAGCGCATCGCGAACTTGCAGACAGAGAAACCGACCGAGGAGGCGATGCAGACCTGAAAACGAGCAAATCCAATCGAAACCATAAAGCACCTTTTTTCCCCAGTTCTTTTTTTTTATTACATGTTCAAACAGGTTTCGGTAACTTTTTCCGACATCGCCGCCGCCGCCGCCGAACCGCGCGGCCCCAATGATTCCTCCGTTGTCTGTTTTCCGTCCGTTTCTCCAATTTCGGCCGATGCTCCCTTCCTCGTTAATGTGCTCAAATCCTATTGTGTTTCTCGTTCGGGCCGCCCTATCGTATTTCGGTAAAAAAGAACACATGTTTGTGATGGAAACGAAGAGGACATGGGCGGCACCGTCTACGGAGCGGAGCATCCATGAGCATTCAGGCGGCTCATTTGGAGCTGCTCCTTCCAGTCCCCTCCGTTCAAGCGTCAATTCCAGTTGCTCCATAAAAGTCTCCTTTTTCGAACTGTCAAGTATTGTGGACGAATCCAGTTGCTCGCTGCCTCGTCACCCCCGTTCCCACTTGACTCTTTCCCTTTCTTTCCCACAGTTTTCCCCCAATTTCCAATCTCTTTTTTTCTGAAGCGAACGAAAACGAAACAAAACATAAAACAGAAGAAGAAGAAGAAGAAGAAGAAGAAGAAGTCGGCGAGCAAACACGGACAAAACACGGACAAAGGAGGAGCCGCGAAGCAGCGAAAGAAAGTTTGTATTTTCGACTCGGGCCGCGAGCAGACACATTTCGGAGGCTGCCAGGCATGACGAACGGTAGGCGAGCGGCCACTTTTCGGACCCACCGACCTCGCGTTCCTCTCGTTTTGCAGGCGACAACGTGTCGATTGTGACACTGGATCCGGAGCGGACGACGACGTCGGTCCAGGTGCATCCGGAAGCCGTCGGCGATGACGTCGAAGAGGACGAGTCGAGGGAGGAGAGCTCGCCGCCGCCGCCGTTGCCGCCGATGATTCAGAAGTTGGACCCGTCGAGTATTTTTCCGGTGAGTCACACCCGAACATCTTTTCGTCGCTTCGGAGCCGAGAAATACAAAGTAGCTTCTTTTATGACCCCATTCTGCCGCTTTCTTTCTTCCCAAAGTACCCCCCCTGATGCCACGTCATTCGATTGTCTTTCGTCTCTTCTGCTATTGTTGTTGTTGTGGTTCCCCTCACAATTTCAACATCTCCCCCCTCTCCTGCGTCGTTTCGTGTTTTCTTCCCGTGCTCTCCGTGATCACCACCGCGTCTGCGTCTCCACTGATCAGCACTCTCTCGCGTGCCTTCTCGCTGTAAAATGTCTCGCGAGAAGAAGCCGAGAGGGGGCGGCTCGAGAGTCGGAAAGAGAGGAAGAAGCCTATCTTCTTCTTCTTCTTCTTCTTTTTCCTCCTTTGTTTCGTTATTGTTTTCTTTCTCTTCTCACTTCTCCATTTTGAGGAGGAAGAAATCGAGATCAACAACGAGAAGACGATGTCGTCGTACGATTCGCCGCGTTACCAGACGACGACTACTGTCGTCGAGACGACCGAATACATCCGAAACGACGGTCCGGCGGTCAGAGTGAGTAGCCGTCCCGTCCATTCCAACTCTCTCTTCCTGGTTTCAGATCGAGTTCCCTCGACTCGACTGCGAGTATGTGCGGACGCTCGGCGGAATCATGAAGATCCTGTGCATCGTCCTCTGCCTTCTCACCTTTCTGTTCGTCATGATGGGTCCCGCCTACTACACAGGTGAGCGCTACCTCCCGAAGTGAGAACGTCTTCTGAATCTGAAGGCGTCGGCTGGGCGACGTTCGTCTCTTCGGTGGGAATCTTCGTGACGACGTCGCTGCTGACGTTGTACCTCTTCCGCGTCGTCGACACTCTTCCGCAAGTCAACTGGATCGTCTGTGTGAGTCGAGGGCCTTCCCCGGACGTTTCTAAGCCAACCTTTCCCACCGTCTACAGGAAATGGTCTACTGTTTCGCGTGGACCGTCTTCTTCTTCATCGCCGCCTGTGTGCTCGCCGTCGCGTCGGCTCAATTCCGCGGAACTTTCGCCTGGGCCATCGCAGCCGTGAGTCGTTCCCCTCTGCAAATGCGCCCCACCGCACTCTCTTCCAGTTCTTCGCTTTCGCCGCCATGTGCGCCTACGGATTCGACTGCTATCTCAAATTCCTGTCGTGGAAGAACGACGAACGCGCGACGGGCGGTCCGAATCCGACGGTCGTTCAGCAGACTCGCCGCAACTTCGTTTGAATGTTTCCTATTCGGCTCATTTCTATTTTTCCGCTTTTTGCTCACATTCCGATCAGTATTTTTGGTGCTTTTTCATTGTACTCATTCACTACATTTGAAATAAAATCTTTGAAAGAAGAGAGCAACAGAGAAATGATATGCAAACTGCGAAACAGAAAAGAGTGAAGTATCACAAACAAAAGACTGAAAGTGGATGATATAATCAACAAGAAAACGGGTAAAAATTGAAAAGTGAAAAAGAAGAAAACATGAGAAAATGATATAAGCTGGGGGGAACCGACACACACAAAACACAAAGAACAACAGAAAAAGACGAAACGGGTTACGAAACACCCGATAAACGCCCTTTTTCGTCTGTATTCTGTGTCTGTTCTTTGTGTTTCTGAGCGTCGGATAACAAGGATATTTATTGGGTTCACACGGATGGACACACAAAATGAAAGGATGAAAGTAACAACAGGGGGAAGAGAGAAAGTGATTAGAACGGCTTGGCGAGGTGCGCAATGATCTCGTGCTTTCGCTCGGTCGTCATCTCGTTCTTGCCGATGAGTCCGTCGAGGATGCCCTCCATGGTCAGGAAGCTGAAAACGTTCGGATTCTGAATCTTCTGAAATGTATGTACGAGCGGTTCCTACCTGAGAAAGTTCAGATTGTCCTCAGCGAGATTGGCGACCGCACCCTGCTGTCTGTCGAGCACGGCGATGGCGTCAGTCACTTTCAAGTCCTCCTTGCGGATTGCTTCGGCCGTCTCACGAATAGATTCTCCCGAAGTGACGACGTCTTCGACGAGAAGGACGGTGCCTCCCGTCTGGAAGACGCCTTCTATGAGCTGCTTCGTTCCGTACGCCTTCGCCTCCTTTCTCTTCATCAACATTGGCACGTTCAGAATGTCCGAAACCAGCTGAAAAGACACGTATGATTCAGAGTTTTCCGGGAAACCGTACCGTGGCCAGAGGGAGAGCAGCGTACGGTACTCCGACGACGTAGTCGAACTTCAGGTTTTTAGCGACAATCTTGTCGCACATCGCCTGAGCGGCCATTCGGAGCACTCGAGGAGAGCTCATGATTCGGCGCAGATCTATGTAGATGGGAGTCATCTGCCCCGACTTGAGGAAGAACTCTCCGGTACGGAAGCACTCCATCTGATAAAGCTCCTCGAAGAGGTCGCTCTCCTGGATAGCGGCCGGAACTTGGGACTTCTGGACGACAGAGTCCTCGATTCCATGGCTTCCGTTGGCGGTGGCGGCGGTCATTTTCAGAGTTCTGAAACAAAAAAAAAGTGAATTGATGAAGATCACGTCACCCGGAAACAGGTTTTCGATAAGAGAGATCACATGGTAAGAACCAAATAAATGAGTTTCTAATCGATAAAGGCAAGTAAATCAAAGATGGTATTTTATGCATAAACAATTAAAAAATCAACGAAAAAAGAACTATCCTACTACCTAAGAAAGGAAGAAAACTGTACAGAAATGTGTCGAAACAGAAAAGTGCGGTCTTCGTCAGATAACATTATCAATGGGCGTGGTCGAAAGTGCACTGCTGTCGATCTGTCGACCGCCGACCCGTAGTGGGAGAGTGCATGTCAACGACGTCTAAGGCCTTGGCGGCGCGATTGGATAACTTTTCGGAATGCTTTTCCATTCCTTTTCAGTACGCTTGTAGATCATCTGCCGAGTGAAGTGACCCATTTTCTGATTCTCTCGGAGCGCTTTCACGGCTTCTCGTTCGGCTGGCGCCTTCAGAATCTCCTCCAGATTACACTCGACCTTCGGCGCCGGAGTTGTGTTCATTTGAATCAGATCTACTTGCACCTGAGAAGGAGAGAATACAGTGGGGATAAATAGAAGGACTTCGTCGCTTACAGTATCCAAATCGTGCGTCAGGATCGACTTCGTCTTCTGTCTTGCCTCCCTAGACATATGTGCTTTGAAGAGGAAGAAGCTGAAAACCATGCGGATCCTCTCAACAATCGAGCGATCGAGTCTCACTTTGAAGCGTAAACCGGCTCGTTCGTCTGTTTGGCCAGCCGCTTGTAGGGCAAATCGCGATGTCCGAGTGACTCGACTTTCTCGATGACGGCTCCGTGATCCAGTAGTGTGTTGCCGGCACGTGTCAGGGCTTTCACGAGGTCTGCCTGCAAATACGATCAAGGGTCTCCTGACTGCTTCCGTTTTTAGATACCTTGGACAATGATCGCGTGATTATGCTCACTTCATAGAATGGCATGATTGGTTGTTCCCTTGTCCTTTTACTACTGAAATTTCCATATTAAACCAGATTACACCAGATATTTTTGCAAGTGAAGAATGACGAAATATCCTAAAGCCTTTCAGATTGCATGACTACTTAATAATTATTGATGCTTTTGTAGTCAATCAGAAGAGAAAAAATTCCTTTTCAAACTGATGTCAGAATTAGTAACTCAGGATTTTTTCCAATGCGAAAAAATCAGGTTTACTTCGAAAAACAGTGAAAAATGAAGTCGAAATACGCAGCGGTCTCGCCACGATTGTGTCGATTTACGGCGGAAAATAGCATGCGCCTTTAAAACGATGATATTTCTTTTTCAAACAAACCGCGAAATTTCACATTTTTTAGTTTTCCCTGTCGATTTTTGCGTTTTTTTTTTCGAATTGGCGTTTTCTACGAACTTTTTTGTAGTCTCATAGTATTTGCTACACATTCCTTCGATAACTCTGCGGTGGAATCGCGTTTTTCAGTTTTTTCTTTCTTTCAAACCTTTCTTCTCATCTCTGATCGTAGCACTTTTGTAGTGTGATGGCTCCAGCTAACAAGGACGGAGGTGTGGCTGTTGCGAAGAATGTCGACGTTCTCAAAAAGGCCGGAGCTCATCACTGCCTCGGAAATGTTCACGTCAATCTCCCTGTTAGCAAGGTTGGTGTTTCGATGGAACTTGAAAAATTATAATATTCTTCATCAGGTGACTGTGCATCCTCTGGTGCTCCTCAGCGTCGTCGACCATTTCAATCGGGTCAGCAAGACTCAGAGCGTGAAGCGCGTCGTCGGAGTCCTCCTCGGGTCCATGAAGAAAGACAAGACTCTCGACATTGGAAACAGTTTTGCAGGTAAGAAAAGATACATTGCTAATGCAAAGACATTTTCATTCTATTACAGTACCGTTCGACGAGGATGACAAGGACAAGAACACCTGGTTCCTCGACATGGACTACTTGGAGAGCATGTACGGAATGTTCTACAAGGTTTGTTGTTTGCCAAATCTATCCAAAACCGTTCTCGTTGTTTTCTGCACACTTAAAAACCTATTTCAGGTTGCCGCCAAGGAAAAGATCGTCGGATGGTACCACACTGGCCCAAAACTGCACAAGGTATGTAAACAGCATGCGAGGGAGAGACGGCGACGCACCCTGCGGCCTTGTGGCAAAGCGCGCGACTGCGGCGCCCCAAGTCGCTGGTTCGCCCTCCCGCTCGGGTTTGTGATGACTACTTACGGATCACTGGGCTCTGAATCTCCATGAATCGATAATATCCGTTCTGACACCCGTTTTTGAACAATTTTTCCAGAATGACATCGCCATCAACGAGCAACTCAAGAGATTCTGCCCGAATCCGGTCCTCGTGATCATTGATGCCGTGCCGACTTCCATCGGACTGCCCACCGAGGCCTACATCGAGGTCCAGGAGGTGCATGACGACGGAACTCCGCCAATCAAGACCTTCGAACACGTTCCGTCGGAGATCGGCGCCGAAGAAGCCGAGGAAGTCGGAGTCGAGCACTTGCTCAGAGACATCAAGGACCAGACTGCCGGAACTCTGTCCCAGCGCATCACCGATCAGCTGATGGGACTCCGTGGGCTCCAGTCGCAGCTCGAGTCGATCGAGAACTACCTGCAAGAAGTCGTGAAGCACCAGCTTCCAGTCAACCACCACGTCATCTACTACGTGCAGGAAGTGATCAACCTCCTTCCGGATGTCACTCATCCGGACTACGTCGTCTCACAGAATGTGCAAACTAATGATCAGCTCATGTGCGTCTACATGGGTTCGCTGGTGCGATCCGTGGTCGCGCTGCACAACTTGATTGATAACAAGGTAGGATTTGAGTTGAATTTCGATGAAAGCAAAAACTGAGATCTGTCTCAGATTGTTCTGCAAAAGGCGGAGAAGGAATTGGTTACCGACGCGGAGAAATCGAAGGAGGAGAAGGAAAAAAAAGAGAAGAAGGATGACAAGAAGGAAGAGAAGAAAGACAGCAAGCCATCGACGCCGAGCACTCCGAAGAAGAAGTGAGCATCCGATGGAACACTCGCCCGATTCACCCCGATCCCGGACCATCTATTACCGTTTTCTTTTTATTCGACGCATCTTAAGCCCCCTAATTTATTCGGCCTTTTCTTTTCTGTGCATCAATGTAGCATTATTCCCACTTTTTCTTTCGTCACTTTCCTTCCGAGGTCGTCAGTGTTTTCCGTCGGATTTATTACAGCACGAAAAGAGCCCCGTAAAGCAACAGTATCACTAAGAAAGGCGCAAATAATTGAATACATTAGAGTATCCTAAACGAGATTACAAGTCCTTCGGCTGATGTTTGATGTATATGCCTTCGGCAACCTTCCAAGCGCTGCCTCCAGTAATCGAGTCGGTGCCGACCACTTCGCGCTGTCCGTGAATCGGCCGCCCGAATTGTTGACCGGAAAGCGATAGATATGAGCCAGTGACCACGTGACGCAGTTTGAATTGCTGAAAGGCGAACAATAGAGAGTGGAAGCCATTGAAACGGACAAACCTCGGATTCCACCCACTCATCTCCGTTACAAAGCACCGTCCAATCGTCTCCAGTGTCGCTTTCCGCCTCGCTTCCGAATGCTGACACTTCCTGCAAGTCCCAACGTTTTCCGCCCGCCTCACTTGTTGTTTTCTCGAACCTGATGGTTTTTGGAGAGCGGTGCGGTGAAGTGGTGCGAATGGAGGAAGGTGCCCGTCGTGAGGTGCTTCAGCCGGATCTTGTCTCCGCATTTGATCACATCTCCCCGATTGCATGCGCCGTTCAAAGCTGCAAAACCAAAAAGTCCGGTTCTCTTGTTCCCGAGGAATTTCGTTTCGCTTGCGCGCGCGTGCGCACGAACCTGGAAATATCTGCCAGTGTGAGTTGATGTCGTCCGAGTTTTTGACCGCCGTCACAGATTGTTGTCCGGAGCCGCTGCCGTATTTCACGTCGTGCGAGTGTAATCTGAAATTCAAGAATCTAATTTTGAACGCAAATCCGCTCTGTAGCACCCAGCGCTTCGAAAAAGCAAACTTTTTTTTAGACTTTTAAAGGGTTTTGTTCATTTTTGTTGTTTTTTGCACAAAAAAACTGCCAATCTAGTTCTCTCCTTCTCCGAAAACTTCAATCATGTTTACTTGACAGCTTAAGAATCTTCCTTATTAATAAAAACCGTCCGGGGTATATCTGTGTGTCTGTGTGTCTGTGTGTCTGTGTGTCTGTGTGTCTGTTTATTTGTCCGCATTCCAAGGGCAAGAAGAAACAAGAATGACCCCACAAAAGACCGAACCAGGGACCCTCACCCAACAGACGAACACACGAGCCACTCGGCCACCGGACCCATGACAACGCAACCACCTACAGGCGGTGAAATGCGCGCTGTTGGCGGCGGAGCCGCTTGGTTCATTCTGGTCTATTATAGAGTTCCCTGATTTCTTTGCATTTCTCTATTGAATTTCTATCGTTTTTACCTGGATCCATCGTTGACGTTCATAAGCTTCAGCACGCTGAAACAGGTCACAAACTCGTCATCGGCGTATGCAAATGTGACGGCGACGAGTAGGAAACTGAATAAAACTGGCAATTTCGGCATTTTTGGCTACCTGAAAACAGATTCAGTTCAGCATTTTAATAGAGTGTTTCGCAATTTTAGGAGCGCTTGCGGAGCTGAAAATTCTGTTTGTTCAGGTGGAAATTTGTAATTTCGGGAGTGCCAAATCAACGTTGCATTGCACCGGAAATGCGCCAGCAACAGCAGTTGTCGAGAATGACGCCAACGCGGGCTTGGCGCGTTTCTCGATTTTTCCTCGGTTCCGACGTCGATTTTTTTAGCGGCTGCTGCCCGATTGACGCGGCGCTTTATCACGAGACCATTCGAATTTTGCGTTGCGAATGTTTGTTTGAAGTCATACGATTGTTATCGCCTTTCGCTTTCGATTCGATTCTGACCTCTAAAACCCCGTCAAATGAACGATTTTCAGCCACGAGCAGATACGCATGGCCGAGCTGGAAAGGTGGTGCGGGCGATGAAGTTGAACCGACTTTTGATAGTTGCGTGAGTTCTTTGTCTGATTTTCGTTCAGTTTTCAGTCTGACATCGGTTTCAGAGTACTGTTTGTACTGCCGAATGTCGGTGTTAATCAAGAAGTCTCCGCTGTGAAACACTGGAAAGAAGTACTTCTCAGAGAACCGGAAAGCGGGTGAGCAATGGAAAAGTTCTGGAAATGGAGCCCGAATGATTGATGTTTAGCCTAATTTGCTCTCCGTCTCTGGAAGGATGTGCCCGCACGACGCCCTACAACACAACTAAAAAAGTTGCGAAGGCAGCGGCCAGTGGTGAGAAAAAATGCCGAAAGATGAGTGTAAATGTAAAATTGAGACTTTCAGTTAATGCGTCTGAGAAAGAGAGTATTTCGCCGGAAAAGAGCATAGAAAACTTTGACGAATGGACCAAAAAAAGGCGAGATGCAGCAGTGGCGGTAGGCTTCCACTTTTCCGGATGAAATTGGTAATCTCGACGCTTCAGATTCAAAACGGACAACAGAAAACGGTCGATCCAGCTCCCGGCGCCGTTCCTCGGCACGATGAAATCGTTATTCCTCCGATTCCACGTCCCACGAGAAACTTCGCTAGTCGGGAGTGCGGAGCCAAGATCATAGCGGCCAATCCGGAAGCTGAAAACGCAAAGGCAGTAGTGAACGAGAAGGATGTCGACGACTACATGCGGAACCCGTGTCAATCAGCCAAGGAGAAGTTCATCGTGATCGAGTTGTGCGAAGCGATTCAAGTCAAAAAGATAGCCATCGGCAACTTTGAGCTGTTCGCATCGAGACCCAAAACGATAGACGTCTTCATTTCGGAGCGATACCCGCCACTTGCCAACTGGATCTCTCTCGGATCCTTCCAACTCCAGGACCATCACAAAAATTTGCAGACGTTTGAGGTGCCCAACACAAACGTATACGCGAAATACGTGCGGATCAACCTGGAAGATCACTACGGAAAAGAGCACTATTGTATTGTTTCGGTGGTTAATGTGATGGGGAGCACGTTGGCAGACGAATACGACAAGGAAGAAGCGGCGGCGCATTTGCTGAATGTGATTGAAGAGAAGAAAGGAGACAGAGAGAAGCTCGAAGAGGAGCCCGTTACGACTCCGCCACCTTCGGAGCAAAAGATGCAAACGCAGTTGCCAGTGCCACCGAGGGCTCCCAACCATACTGTTTCCAACATCAGTGAGAAGGGATTCAGTTTCCAGCTTCTTCCTTCAATTTGCGATCAGTGTTCCGCCCGAAAAGTGTCTCATTACTTCTGTCACATTCTTCCGAGAGCAATTCCGAAAAAGAAGACGGCTCCCTCGCCTCCTACCACGTCGACGATCAAGCCGGCAGTCTCCGAGAACAGAACGCTTCGAAAAGAGTTCGGTATATGGGCGGAGCGAAGTCGTCACCTTGTCTTCGAGCAATCGAGACGACGCAATCTGGCGAGCATTCAGAGGTTCTTGCCAAAAGATCAGAAGCAAATAGAGCAGCCGGAAGAGCAACCTCCGATTCCACACACAACAGTAGTAACTCCGAAAATCGAAAAGCCTGCCGATCCTTCACCGTCACCGCCTCAGTCGCCGACGCCCACACAGCCGAAGGCAACGTCGGAAGAAGCGAAGCAGCCTCCTCCAGATCAAGTGCAAAAAGCGCCAAAACAGAAGACTGAGCCGATTTTGCCAGCCGGCGGCTCGACGAGTCAACGCGAAATGGTTCTGATGAAGCTGAGCAAGAGGATTGCCGCCGTTGAAATGAATCTGACGCTGAGCACCGAGTACCTTTCAGAACTCAGCAAACAGTGAGTCCATTTTTCTTAACGAGGCTTTTCTCTAATTCGTTTCTTCCCAGGTACGTGTCCCAAATGAGCGGCTATCAGCAGGAACTCAGAGAGACTCGCAAGGCCTCACGACAGTCGGCTCAGACGGTCGAAACAGTGATGAGGACGAAGATGAACAGTGTGAAGCGGGAGTTGCGTGATCTGCGGCAGTCTGTATATCTCCTTCAACAGCTGGAGAACAGCCGTTACAAGCAGGCGCAGAACGAGATGAGTCGCAACGTATTCTTGTCCTCCTGCCACATCAGCTCCAATGTTCCGCCTCGTAAGTTCTTACCACTACGTTTCTCCGCATTTAACTGGAACTGTTACAGATCCCACTCTCGCGCGTTTACCGTTCGTTGGCACATCTATTCACTCACGGATGGACAACTTCACGAACCTGGAGGAGCAGATCAAGAAGATCTACGAAACTGCCAAGTCGGTGATGTTCGGATCGCTCTCCTGGAACACAGATCATCTGATTGCCGTCCTCATCCTTTTCAACGCGACCTTCCTCACCTGCGTCCTCATGACCGTATTCTGTGTAAATCGGTGGAACAAGAGGCGGTGTGAGGAAACACAAATTGTGATGCAAAACGAGTTGAGATCTCGGATCGCAAAAGTCGGAGTTGAGAATCGGAAGCTGATTGCAAAAGGAATGAGACGCGCGGAGCTCGCCGTCACCGCCGCCGTTTCTTCAGCTCTGAAAGTTGAGAAGACGTCGAGCAATCGGAAAGCGATGAATGAGCTGGAGGCGGCTCTCGGCAACTTGTTCGCTGCTCAACAAACTCGAATCGAGGAGCAGTTCGAGCAGAACCAGAAGCTTCTGAGAGACGCGTTGAACGACGGGCGACGGTCTCGAGCTGACGACACGATGAGTGTGGAGGACAGTGAAAGCTCGTCAGAAACGGAGCACTCGAAAGAGGACACGCCTACTTTCGAGGCGGAAGAAGAAGAGTAGAATACTTATTTAGCAGTGTGTAGAATCGATTAGAAGCAGCATCTCTTTACGGGTTTCTCTCATTTTCTTTCTTTCTGTCTCTCTCTCTCTTTCCTTTCCTTCTACAATCCAATTGCCCTTCTCTTCCCCTTACACAAACCAATCGATTTCTTCCTCGCGAACGTGTCTTCGACATCCAATGTCATCACCTCCTTTCCCTGTTTTATCAGCTTGCTGTGCATGCTTTCTTCTCTATATTTCTAACCAGGGTGCCAATGAGAAACACGCCATCCGGTGAATCATCCCGATCTTCTCCTTTGTCGAATGTTCTGTGCTTGGTGTCTGTAACCTCTTTCTCTTCTTCAAGAAATGAACTTGTTTTATTTTGGGCTCCTTCAGGAATCTTTTTGTGAAAGAGTAAAGAACACACTCGCTTCCGAGCGTATCTTGCCATCGATTTAACGGGGATTTCAGCTCCCAACCCTGTTTTCAGCATGAAAGAATGCCGTCCGAAAAGTGCGGAATCCACGAGCCGCCCGTCGACTTCGCACGATCCGGAGGGCATTTTCGACGTGAAGAAGAGTCAGAACAAGTACAAAGTGAGTCGGGGAAGGAGAAAGTGCACTCGATTAAGGATCCTCTTCCAGAATAACCACTTCGGCAACGCGGTGCTCCAGCAGCTTGCAGGGCTCAAGAATCGGGAAGTGCTCTGTGACGTCACTCTCGTAAGTTTTTCTGGAAGATTCGACTATCATTCTAAATCGTTGCGCCTGTATTATCGCGGCGGAAAAGCAAGCGAATCATGAGATTTTATGATTTCGCCGGGAGAAAAAGAAACATAAACAGGCAATCTCTGTTTTTAGGTTTGCGGCTGGACCCGAATCAATGCGCACAGAGTGGTTCTCTCGGCGTGCTCCGGCTACTTCCTCTCCATGTTCACGTCCCAAATGTCCGAGTGCTACATGAGTGAGAAGCTCTCTTTCGATTCTGTGGAACTTCAGTTTTCAGAAGAAGTCAACATCGAGAACTTCGAGCCGCCGACGCTGGAGGCGCTCGTCGAGTTCTGCTACACGGGCACCATCGAGATCGACGACGCGAATGTGCAGGACATTCTGCCGGCGGCGTGTCTCCTGCAGCTGCAAGATGTGCAGAACGCCTGTTGCGAGTACCTCAAGAAGCAGTTGGATCCGTCGAATTGTCTCGGAATTCGCGCGTTCGCTGACACGCACGCCTGCAAAGAGCTGCTCAGCACGGCCGACGAATTCGCGTTGCGGAACTTCTCGAGCGTCGTCGGAAAGGAGGAATTCTTGCTGCTGACGGTGGAGAGTCTCACGCAAATCATCGGAAGCGATCGATTGAACGCCGTCTCCGAAGAAGTTGTTTTCTCGGCCGTCATTCAGTGGGTCCGTCATGACATCGCCTCCAGGAAACCGCATCTTTCGATGGTATCCCTTTGCCCGGCTGTTCCGATGCATTCTCTCTTCTTTCAGCTTCTCTCTCACGTCCGTCTACCTCTCTGCACCGCCAAGTTCCTTGTTAGCGTCGTCGGCGAGGAGATCCTTATCAAATCGGATCCGGCGAGTCGGGATCTCGTCGACGAGGCGAAGAACTACCTGCTTCTGCCAGTGGAGCGGGTCAACATGCAAGGACCGCGGACGAAACCGCGACGGCCTCTTCAGCTGAACGAGGTGCTGTACGCAGTCGGCGGATGGTGCAGCGGAGACGCGATCGCTTCTATTGAACGCATTGATCCGATGCGCGGAAGTACAAGTTGGAAGTGCGTGGCTCCGATGGGAAAGCGGCGATGTGGAGTGGGAGTGGCCGTGCTCGAGAATCTTCTCTACGCGGTCGGAGGCCACGACGGACAGTCCTACTTGAACAGTATCGAGAGATACGATCCGATGACGAACCAGTGGAGCGGCGAAGTGGCTCCGACTTCCACGTGTCGGACGAGCGTTGGAGTGGCGACGTTCAACGGATTCTTGTACGCAGTCGGCGGACAGGACGGGGAGAGCTGTCTGGACGTGGTGGAAAAGTATGATCCGAGGAAGAACGAGTGGACGAAGGTGGCGAGTATGGGGACGCGGAGACTCGGAGTTTCGGTTTCCGTCCTCAACGGATGCTTGTACGCAGTAGGAGGTTCCAACGGACCAGCACCTCTGAACACAGTGGAAAGATTCGATCCGAGAGAGGGCAAATGGACGGAAGTTCGACCGATGCTCACTCGGAGAAAGCATCTCGGAACGGCAGTATACGACGGGCACATCTACGCCGTCGGCGGCAGAGACACGTCTACCGAACTGAACACCGTCGAGAGATACAACGTGGAAAGGGACGAGTGGCAGCCGGTCGTCGCGATGAGCCATCGGAGGAGCGGCGTCGGCGTGGCGGTCGTCGGCGACAAGATGTACGCTGTCGGCGGCTTCGACGGTCTAACGTACCTCGATTCGGTGGAGGTGTTCGATCGGGAGACGAACCGGTGGAAGATGCACTCGTTCATGTCCTACCGGCGACTCGGCGGCGGCGTCGGAGTCGTCAAGATGGGCGACATGCCCGAAGTGACGTCGGACATTGTGAAGACGACGACGGGTTTGGTGGCGAAACGACGGGACTGGATCGACAAGTGCTGATCTTCGAATTCGTGTGCTATTTTCAACTCTGTATCTAATATGTAAATACAAGTTATCGCTTATCACACTCTAGTCTGGAGATTCGGTCAGATCCGTTTTATTGCGGTCCCATCCTTTTTTCTATCAAATCGGATTCCAGAGAAGATCAGGAGATTCGAATTGAACCTTAAGTATCCTTATCGTCGTTTTTGATCTTCTCGCGGCCACTCGAACCCGACAAATTTTCGCTTTGAAGCTTGCAACACTCTAGTGACGAAACGGCCTCCAAATCAGCAGACGAGACGGACAACAACACATGTTCTCCGTCTCGTGTCTTTATACACTCTCTCTCTCGCTCCTCGGCCTCGCGATACTTCTATCTTCTCCTTTCTTCTTGGCCCGGCTTAATCCTATCGATTTCCACCTCGTTACATCTGTGCTCCTACTAAATCAACTGCCGCTTCGACGCAGAGTCTCGTGTCCCGCTCGGTTGCGAAAGCTGCGTTGTTGGCAGCAGCAGCCACCTGCATTCCCACAACCGCCGGACGGCCACACCTGCGTATGACACCCGGCATGGCACGACCTCTCCATCCAGGCCACATCCGATAACGAGGCATTGTGTGTATGACCCGGCCGTCGCAGGTCGCACATTACACATACGCGTACGTATGCATACGCCCTCTTCGTGCAGAAAAGTCTCTTCCTGCAGAAAAGAGATATTTATTACATTCGAGCGGGCGTTTGCGATTCGACCATTGGTGGTCGATCGCTATCACGACGCGGTGGTTATCGTTTCATCGATAAGAACGAGGCCTATTGCCGAGCGCTCTATACTCCTTCTATTTCAATACATTTGCCACTTTGTGCATAATACTGTGCACGAGAAGCGAATTTCGAAATTATCGCGAGAAAAAAGGGAACCGTCGTCTCTGTTCCCATCGAATTTCAAATCGACGATGGTCTTCGATCGTTGTGAATCATGTGTGTCAACATGCATTACTGCATGGCGCCACTCAAACTAAGGAGTAGCAATGAATATTTGCCCGTTCTCTCCTCTAAGCACCGATGTTTCTGACGAGGGAATTGATTCCGACGAGAAGCCCGCTATAGTCTGAAACATCATCTCGAGCTATATTGTCGCCCGATTTTTTCTGAGCGCGGCTTTTGGTTCCGTGTTTTTCTTTCAAAATTTCACTTTTTGGCTCGAGCGCGATGTATGGAAATTTACTTATTTTCCGTTGGAATTCGACATGCGGACCTTGAAAGTTTCGAAACGAGGTCAAATATTTTTGAAATCTGTTTTTGACCTTCCGAAGGCCCGCGAACTTTTGGTTTCCCCCGCGAAAGTCGCGGCTTGCCCACAGCAGGGGGCGGAGCCTTCCGCTGTGTCAGGCGTCATTCGACGATCTGTCCTCGCTCCGAGCGGCGGTTTTCCTCTGCCCTCCTTTTTCCTCCCTTCCCCTCCGCCCTCCGCTCTCCGTCCGGCTCTGCGTCCCGCTAATTCACGTGTCTGATATCGATCAGAATAACGAAGCTTGACAAATGTTTCTGCCAACAAATTTGTTTTCACATGCGCTACAGTAACCATTTGGCCGCGTTTGCGTACTGACGATTGCGTACTGTTTTTAGGCCAATGTTGTTTTTTGTGACTCGCATTCTATTTAACGATGAGCAAGGCGGATGAATAATTTTTTAACATGAGCAATCGGACGAAATTCCTTCTTAGCTGAGTTTCTGTGGCCGAAAGGGCTGGAAGCGAAGTGAAACACATTTAAACGCATTGCCTGATTGCCGTTTTTCTAAAAATCGTTTTCCCCTGCAGAATTCACATATTTCTTGCTTCCAGGTGCAAACTAACCCGCTCGAGCTAGCAATGGCCACTGTGAGTGACGTCACCAAAAAAATGCAACATGTCTCTGTGGGAGACAAATCGGACACCAAAGAGAAGTTCGGAAACGAGCCTCTCAAGGAAAAGATGCCGCGAAACACCTGCGGAACCAAGGCCGTCGTGGATACGAACATCCGCAAAATCGGTGAGTTAGCTGCTGCAAGTTTTAGGTAGTGAGGGAAATAATATTTCAGCCATCAAACCCAATACTCCTATCTACAAGTATGCCGTCGAAATCAACTTCTATTTCAAGAAGTTGGACGGCACTCTTGCTAAGGTCGAGATGTCGAAGTCGGACAGCAAGTCTAAAACTGATCATGACAATGACAAGGGCCGATGCCAGAAGGTGTACCAGAAGGCTATCGAAAAGTTCCCAGAGCTCAGAAAGGGAGGTCCCTTCTTCTACGATCGACAAGCGTCTCTTTACTCGTTGTCGCTGATCCCGACGGAGAAGCTCTCCTTCACAATTACCGAAGGAATCTCTGCTCGCCGAAACTTCGTCCGTGCCGAGTTCAGTCTGTCGAAAGTGGAGGAGTCCTTCCAGTCAACCTCCAATGACATCTCGAAAACGGTCAACATCACTCCTGGAAAAGTCGACCGCACTCTCATCGAAGCTTTGAATGTTATTGTGAGCGCTCCGGCTTACGCCAACAGCAACGTCATTACGTTGGGACCTTGCGTCCACTACCTGATCGATCCAACCGGAATTGATGTGCCATACAAGGAGTACCACGAAGGAGGCATGTACTCCGGAGTTGGAGCATCGAAGGCTGTCAAGACGCTCCAGGGAACGGACCCGAAGATGGCTTCTCTTTTCATGACGACCGAAATGAAAACCACCCTCTTCCATCCGGACTACACCAATCTCTTCGATCTTCTCTCGTCATACCGTGGATTCACGAAGGACCTCCAGGCGAACTCCGCCGTTGGCAAGCGCATCGCCAAGGCGTTCATCGGACTCGATGTGCTCTGCGACTACGGAGATAACAAGGGACTGAGGGAGGACGGCTTGGTCAAGACGATCCGTGGCTTTGGCGAATGCGCGGACAAGCACTTTTTCAAACATGGCGACATCGAAACAAACGTCACCAAGTACTTCAAGTCGAAATACAACATCACCCTGAAGTATCCGCGTCTCTTCACCATCCAAACCAAGGGAAAGGGAGGTGAAAAGATCTTTCTTCCCGCCGAGCTCCTGCTCCTTTGCCCCAATCAAACTGTTACGAATGATCAGATGATCAACAACGAGCAGGCCGACATGATCAAGATCTCCGCGGCGCCTCCACATCTTCGCAAGAAGACCACGGAGAACGTCGTCAAGAGCGTCGGACTCGCTTCTAACAACGTTGGAGGATTCATCAAAGTCGATGAACCAATCAAGGTCGAAGGAATCGTCCTCGAAAAGCCGAAGATTGTTTTCAAAGACAACCGTGTTGCGGACCTCAACAACCCGAAGGCGAAGTTCCCAACCGACTTCAGCAAGGCGGGCGCCTACTTCATCCCGAAGAGTCTTCAGAACTGGGAGATCGCTTTTATTCAAGGGGAGGAGATCCGGTACGTAATTTAGTTTACAGCGCATGCAACTAAACTTCAAATTACAGGGGCTTCGGTGAGCAGCTTTGCACTGAGATGCGCAACAATGGAATGAACATCAAGCCACCGACGGTCTCCTACATTGTTCAAGGTGATCTTGAGACAGTGTTCAAGAAGGCCAAGGCGGCTCAGAGAGAGATCGTCTTTTTCGTCGTGAAGGCACGATACAACTGGCATCAGGAGATCAAGGCCCTCGAGCAGAAACATGATCTCCTCACTCAGGAAATCAAGTTTGAAACTGCCGAGAAGGTGTTCCGTCAGCCACAAACGAGATTGAACATCATCAACAAAGTTTGTCATTTGATTGGTAAAAGCATCCAAACCACGCATTTTTAGACCAACATGAAGCTTGGTGGATTGAACTATCTCATCGATACTATGGCGTTCAAAAATCCGCGTCGCATCATCGTTGGCTTCGAGACGTCGAGCAGAGGAGGAGCTTCTTCGGGAGATGTAATTGCCATCCAAGTAGCAGATAACCTTGGACTTATTTTCAGATCGTTTCCGTCGGATTCGCTGCGAACATGCTCGACCATCATCAGAAATTCGCCGGTGGATACAAATTCGTCAACCGTGACAAGGACGTATGTTTTATAAGCACCACATGACTGTTGTTTTAATTCGCTCTTTAGATCTATGGTCCAATCATCATGGATGTCATGGTCAAGGTTCTTGAAACCTACAAGAATGCCCGCACGGTTCCTCCGACTGACATCATCGTCTACTTCAACGGAGTGACGGAGGGGCAGTTTGGAATGGTAGGAGGGATTCAACGTGATTCGAGTATTATTAATCTTTTCATTCAGATCAACGAGAAGTACTACGCTTTGATCATGGATGCTTGCAAAAAAATGAATGAAAGTTTCAAACCTCCCGTCACCATCATCGCTTCTTCCAAGACCCACAACGAGAGACTCTACAAATCTGATCAAGTGAGTTGCTGGGATAGCAGTTCTCTTCACTATTACTTTTCGTAGGGACGCATCGCCAATCTCGAGCCCGGCACGATCATCGACCACACGATCGTGTCGCCGGTGTACAACGAGTGGTATCACGCGTCGGCTGCCGCTCGTCAAGGCACAACCAAGACTACCAAGTTCACCTTGATCAAATCAACTGACGTTAACATCACGATGCCCAGAATCGAGGTAAATTAGCCTAGCTTGTATTATTCACGGTGTATTACTTTTCTTTTCAGCAACTGACGAATGATCTGTGCTACGACCACCAAATTGTGTTCCATCCGGTTGGACTGCCGGTTCCGCTGTTCATCGCGGGACGTTACTCGCAGCGTGGAGCCATGGTGCTCAATTACCACGGGTAAACATTTCAGTAACAGTGTTAGGTTTAGATAACATTCATTCTTTCAGAGCGATCCATAAGAACACTGGAGTTGTCGACTTGGATGCAACCAACGCAGCCTACGGGTATTGGAACAAACAACTCTTTGGGTCGCGTTTCAATGCCTGATTCGCTTCACTTCGGCCTCAATAGTTCAGTACTCAAAGGCTAACCCGACTTCACACCACTAGTTCTGAGTTCCTGTGCTGATTATTTTTTAAATAGTTTTAAAACCATATTTGTATGTCTATATCGTTTTGACTTTTTCAAACGTATGATTCCCCCACAACCCACTTATATTGTCACCATTCGTGTCCATGCGTACTTATTCACCGCTCTGGGACTCCCAGTTAACATCTACAGAATAAAATGGTGTGAAGTAGTACTTGTACTGTTTTTGCGCGGTTTTGAAATGGGTTCTAACCGGACAATATATGCAATTTCATCGTATTTAGCTAGTTATCTCAGAAACTGGCTGTTTAAGATGGATGCTATTCTCGTTTCTCGACTGGAAAATGTGGCGAACCGCATGGAGAGCATCCTGCTCAAGTACGACTCGTCTTCGACCGTGCCGTCTCTCGCGAACACTGGCCCGTCGGATCCAGCCGCGATTTCCAATCTGGATGAAGAACTTTTTGAAAAAATTGATCTTCTTTGCAAGTTGTCCAACGAAATCGGCGGTGATGTCGGTACTCTTGGAAACATGGTTGGTTCCGAGTATCCACAATATGAATTCTAGTGAAAATTGTTCTCAGATCAGGGAAATGTTCTCGGTGCATCGCAGTTTCGTGTGGCTGGCTTCTGGCCGTCAGCGTCCGGATGCTGCTGGATTCCAAAACCTTTCCAAGCACCTTTCCGACAAGATCAGCGCATTCGCGTTGTTCAAGGACCAAAAACGTACTTCGAAGTTCTCCGATCACATTTCTGCTGTCGAAGGCGCTGCCGGGGCTCTTGGATGGGTGGCAGTCGAAAAGACACCCGTGCCATACATTTCGGATTCTATCGAAATGGCCATGTTCTACATCAATCGAATCCTCAAGAACTACAAGGACAGTGACTCGAAACACGTTGACTGGGCAAACGCGCTCAAGGATTTGTGGAAAGGTCTGCAGACCTATGTGAAGAAGCACCATACCACCGGACTGGTTTGGAATTCCAAGCCGGGCGCTGCGCCGCCAGCCAAAGAAACTGCTGGTCACGGATGTGCTCCTCCTCCACCTCCACCGCCGCCGCCAGCATTGTTGTCATTCCCGCCGTCGGTCTCTGTAGCCCGTTCGTCAGACGCACAAGAGCAGATTCTGAAAGATCTGAACAGCAGTGATCCCACCAGTAGACTGAAGAAAGTGACTGCCGACATGCAAACTCACAAAAACCCGGGCCTGCGTGCCGACAATCGCGATTTCGTTGCCGTAAAGGCCAACACTGTCGCTCCAAAGCAGAAAGCCAGCATCTTCTGGGACGGAAAGGTTTGGAGAGTCGACTACATCGTCGGAAACCAGGACGCCGTCGTGGAAGTGACCGATAAAAAGGAATCGATCTACATATACAAGTGCGCGAACGCCGTCGTCAAGGTGAAAGGAAAGGCCAATGCTATCACTTTGGACGGATGCTTGGAGACTGCCGTTGTCTTCGACGGACTCGTCGCGCAGTGCGAGATTATCAACTCGCAGAAAGTCCAGATCCAGACTCTCGGAGAGCTTCCGACGGTTTCGATCCAGAAGACGGATGGCTGTCAGGTTTTCTTGTCGAGAGCTGCTCTCAACGCGCACATCGTCGCTTCGAAGTCGAGCGAGATGAATGTGTCGGCGCAGTTGAACGATGGAGACGACCATTATACCGAACTCGCTATTCCGGAGCAGTTTGTGACTAGAATCGAAGGCAACAAGTTGGTGACTTCTGTCTCGGAGATCATCTGATTCTCCTCACTGGATACGAACTAGGTGGCTTTGTCTCGTACTCGGATCTCCTTATTTATTTATTTATTTATTCTTCCGCATTATGTCATCTGTAGATAAAGATTGAGTGCCCCGTGTTTTTGTTCGGAGTGACTGAAAAACGGCTAATTAGACGGATGCCAGTGGATACCGCCGAGGGAAAATCTAGACACATACTCAAAAAGAAGCAGTTCAGATGATGAGCGTTGCGAATCGTCAGATAGCCTCAGTGCACGAAATGCATCCGCAGAATTTGAGAAGAACTTCAAATTTGATGGTCAGCTCGGTCTTCTGCATGATTTCTCAATAATCTTCTTTTTACAGGCGCCGACAATGATTCTTCAAGGACACTGCGGCGAGGTTTACACGACGCTCTTCAGTTCGGACGGCTCTTTCCTCGCCTCGGCAGGCTTCGACATGCAGATCTTCCTGTGGAATGTGTTCGGAGAGTGCGACAACTTTGCAGTGCTCAAGGGACACAAGGGGGCCGTGATGGATCTGAAGTTCAATGCCGATTCCACGTAGGTGTTGTTCGATGCTACCACTTCAGAAAGTCCCTCCTCTCGGTTCGGCAAGACCATTTCGCATTCGCCCTCTGTGTGACTCAATTGGAGTCCTCTCCCTCCCTTTTCGTTTCCATTTTTATGCAAATCAGACGGAGTCCTCTCCCCTGCGGCACATGACCCCGATGAAAAAAGGGAAAAAAGAAAGAAGGAGAAAGTGGTGGTGGTGGCAGTGGGCGATAAAAAACGAGAAGAGGGCGGATGGGGACAGATGGGGGCGCCGAAACGAGGAAGAACGAGAACATCTGTCAAACGTGCCCTTTTCGGGATACAAAAGAGCCGGAACCGAACAAAAAACCATCCTTTTTCCAGACATCTGGTGTCTGCTGGAACAGACAAGACCGTCCGAGTCTGGGACATGGAGACGGGCACGTGTCTCCGCAACTTCAAGACGCACACGGACTTCGTGAACGCCGTGGATGTGAACCGTCGGGGACCGGAGATCGTCTGCTCGGCGTCCGATGATGGCATCGCACTGGTGATTATGCTCGCCTGGAAGTTCGATACTGATTCCCCACTTTGAAGGTCCACGATCTGAGAAGCAAAGAGCCGGTGCACAAGTTCACCAATCGTTATCAACAGACTGCCGTCGCGTTCAACGATCCGTCGGACCAGCTCATCTGCGGAGGAATCGATAATCAGATTAGGGTGGGGCCCCAATGCCAAATTCCAATTTGCCGCCTAATCGAAAATTCGCGCACCAAAAGTCGCATATAATAGATGCATTAATGTGTCCCTTGTGAGTCCGTTTTGTGCTCATTGATACCTCGCGAAACACAAAAAGACGGGCGAAAACAATCTATGCACCGGAAATGCGTCGCTTCGTATTAATTGGATACACAACCAGTCGCTCTGAAAACCAAAGGCAGAATAATAAGAAGAAGAAGGAAAAGACGAAGGAAAAAAGACGAAAAAGAGGTCGTTCGAGCCCTCGTTCTCATTTCTTCCATCCGTCCTGACATGAAAATGAATGGCTATTCGCATGAAAAACGAAGGATAGCGGGCCCAAATTGAGGGGTTCCGAAGCAACGAAAATTGTCTTTTGTAGGTGTACGACATGCGACGAAACGACCTGAAGTACGTGCTCACTGGCCATCGGGACACCGTGACCTCCCTCGCAGTCAGTCACAACGGCAATTTCCTACTCTCGAATGCCATGGACTGCTCGCTGATGACGTGGGACATTCGTCCGTTTGTGCCCGGCCAACGCGACATCGCCAAGTACCAGGGACACGTGCACAACTTCGAGAAGAACCTTCTCAAGTGCCGCTGGTCGCCCACCGACACCTACATCACCTCCGGATCGGCGGACCGCTGCGCCTACGTGTGGGAGGTGAAGTCGCGTCGGCTCACCTACAAACTGCCCGGACATCTCGGCTCCGTCAACGCCACAGACTTTCATCCGTCTCAACCCATTCGTGAGCGCTTTCTTTTTCTTTTTCTTCTTGCTCCGTGTATCATTAACTCGCGTCCCTTCCCAATTTCCGATTACCCGGGAAAGGCGTGCGCCCGCTCGTCGAGATGAAAAACGAACAGCTGTCACGAGAGATAGACAGAAAGATAGAGCCGGTTGTTTCGAAATCGAGTAATCCGGGTGTCATAGAACAAAAGATCCCCCCTTTTTTCCGGTTCGTCTCTTCTGGTCCGACCCCTTCGTTTCCTCCCCACGAAAGAAATTTTCCATTCCCCGAATCCGACTTGATGCTCGTAAAAAAGAGCAGAAGACGACGTCATGTGCCTCGTCGACGTCCAAATCAGAAATACTTAGCCAAGTCGTAAAATCAGAAGTATTTATTGCTACGATTTGTCGACTTTCACCGCACACACCAATTTTCGAGAATTCCGCGCTCCCTTCTCGTTTACGAGGCAAGGGAAATAATGGGAAAAACGGTCGTTTTCTTCTTTTTGGATGTGATGAAAACAATAAACTGCTTCCCCTCGATGCCCCTCTGCCTTGTTGGCAGATGTATATTTGCCTTCCGACCTTTCCTCCCATTCTCTTTTTATCAGGAGCATCGCGTTGTTGGTGGTGACCGGCAGTTAAAGGACGCTCTCCGGCTCAATGGACACATTAGTCAGATTGGTTACTTTACTTGCTCCCTGCATTCAATTTCAACCTCTTCTTCTCCGCCGGCAGCTGATTTGTTCGTCGTCCTTCGCTTCACTCTTCCTCCCTCTCTCTCTGACTCACTCTCTCCTGCAGATGTTTATATGTCCTTCTGCACACGGGTACCAGCCATTCGCCCTCCACTTTTGTCTTCCCGCCCGCTTCCTGTCCAATCAGACTTCTCCACCGGGACTGCTCGTCTCGCTCCACCCCTTTCTCCTCACTCCATTCGTTTCGTGTGCGTCGCCGGTGTCGCTGCCTCCGGGGGCCCGCTGCCTTTTCTGTCGTCGCCCTCTCGGGCGCTTCGCCTTCTGCTATGTTCGAGCGCTCCTTCTCTCCTCCTTCTTGTGCACTCCTCCAAAGCGGCGCCCCCAGTCTTTATTTCAACCCCGGGTGGCTCGCTTGTCCGCAGCCGCCCGCCTGCTTCGTTTTTTTTCCTTGCGCTCTTCTTCCCCGCGTTCTTCTCCTTCCTCTTCTCCTATCTGACGTGTACTTGTCGCGGCGGCTCCAAAACGCAGCTCTCGAAGCAGCAGACATGCTCCTCTCCCGGGCGCCTCGAAGCAACACTCCAAGAGCCGATTGCCTCTAATCTCCTCACACACACCCTCTACTCCTTTTCTCTTTTTCTCATTCTAAAGCTTTCAATACAAATTTCCATCTGTCGTGCTCATGCCACGTCACCAAAGTGGGAAATGGCAAGCCTGGAAACGAAATCCGGAGACATTCTGACGGGTCCCATTTGAATTCCCGTCTTCTTCCTGCTTCCTCTCGTCCCTCCTACCGTACACCACATAATCCTCCAAACTGAAGCGTACCCTCTTCCTCAAAAAAATAGAATAAGGGAGCCGTCGCGAGCGCGCTGCGCAAGTGTTCAATAATCGGCGTCCCATCATCGCAGTCAGGTGCATTTACGGAAGATGTAATGTCGATTCGAATGACCCTGGCTGTGTTTGATGAGGAGAACGGAGCGACGGAGCCACTCCACCCACGTCAGCGAGAACAATTTCGTCTGCTCTTCCAGTCGCTTCGCTCAAAGTGAGTCATCAGGGCGACGGTCCCCCACCCGGGCAGTCGGAAGCAGCGCGAGGGCCCCCCGAACCGTCGGTCGCCCTCTCTCTATCTTTCCCATCTCTGTTTCTTTTGTTTTCTCGCAACTTCCCACACTATCTCTATCTCTCTCATTTCAAGTCGCTGTAATATCGAATTTTTTCGGTTTATTCCCATCCTTTCTCCTTCTCCTTTCTCTCGAATCTTCGCTTGTTCTTCTTCTTTCGTTCCATATCATCGAAACGGCACCTGTCGCCGCTCCTTTCTCGCAGTACGCCACCCATTGTCCTTTCTCTCTCTTCGTTTCGATGGCACCTGTCGTCGCTTTTCGTCTCCTCGCCGAACGACCGCCGCAATACTCAATTAGGTACGCTTAAGCGCCGAACGGACGAATGAGATGGGATCAGGGATCTGCCGTTACGAAATTTTCTCGGCTCGCCGCCGACTATTAAAGGATCAGCGAGCAGCCAGTATCCACAACGTCTATTTTTGAATCCACCGTATTCTATGTCAATCGGTTATCGCGGTCATGTAGATGTCAGCTGGCTATTGAAACGAGGACGCCTACGCCACGAACGGCAGACGCTGCACTCACAGTCAATAAAGTCCCGCGTCCTTCTATTCTTCCTCTCATCTTCTTCACTGTAAATAAGTCAATTACCCCCCGGCCTCCACAGTCACATGGATAATACTGCGTCTCGTCCCCAGAGACTACGGTAGCCGGCAAAACAAGGCGGCTCATCGCGTGTGTGTCTGTGAGTATGTATGTGTGTATATCTGTTATCATGCGGTTCCTTCTCTCCATATTGTGCTCGGTGGGACCCGGAGTGTTAAATGGAGTAAACACGCGCGCACGCGCACACACCTATCTCTTACCATCGCCGCCCACGCTTTTTCGCGGACAGGCGGTCCTCGCTGCCGCAACAGAGTCCATCACAGCAACGACGACACCGCATCGCCTGGGTGTTTATTGCGCGAGCAACTTGCATAAGTGCAACGAGGGCGATCATTTGTTGCTCAACGGGTATACCGCACGTTGCGGGAGATATCGATCCCTGCGACGACGAAGAGACGTCGCCTCGTACCGACGACCAAAGCTGTGCATGCCACTCATTCGTATAGTAACAATGTGCCTGCCCTCTCTTCCCTGTTTTCTTGATAATTGGTAATGGTTTAATCGGCAAAAATGGCTCGTGTACTGATAAGCAACTCCCAGACGAGGTCTTCCGATTCGCGTTGCCCGCCATCGAATATGCAATTCGGCCTCCTCGTCGAAATGTCGGGGGGCCAGCTTAATGTCAGCTGCTTGAGCCCCCTAATGAACCCCGTGAGGGTAGGGCTTTTCATAGGCCTCCCGCTTACCTTCCAATCTCTAATCCACGCCTCTTTTGCAGTTCTCTCGGCCGGCAGCGACAAGACTCTGTTCCTCGGGGAACTTGATCTCGACGACTTCTGAATCTCCTAACGTCTCCTCTTTATCTTTTTCCATATTTCTTTACTCTTCTTCTACATCATCTGTTGTCATTGTTGCTCTTGTTTCTTCATAAATCCTCTCGCCTTTCTCCTCTCTTCTCGTAACACTGACATCGTCTACGCTCCGCGGTGGCGGTGCGCGGCTCGCTCTCTTCGTCGTCTAGCCCTACCTGCCCTCTCGCTAGCCTCGCCCTGCTTTCCTCTTCTTCTCCTTCTTCTCCCCCTCACTCAAGCTCCGCCCCTTATTCGTGCCTCTCTCCGACACACAGACAGTTGTTTTTATTGTGCGCGCGCATCGGACGACGATCAGTTTCTACTTCATTGTTCTCCTATTCAGCTTCATCTACAAATGTCGTCTGCTTCTTCTACTTCCGTGGCTCCGATCTCTATCCCGGGATTTGGCGACGAGTTCGAGATGGTAGAGAACGGATCACCAGCGGCCAATTTGTAATCTCATTTTCAGCTTCTCGGAAGCTCTGCGACTGAACTTTTCAGTTCAGTCTTCAAATACGAGGCTGAAGCCGTCGAGGAGGCGGCGGCCTTTTTCGCGAGAATGAAACAAGTTACGGAGGAGATCGACGAGATGTGAGTCCAGTTATAATAATAAAAAATCGTCGGTGTGGAGGTGCAGCTGGGAGGCGGAAGAGACAGGTCATGCCTCCCTCTGTTGGTTGCGTGAGCATGTGCGAGCAGTTGTGTGGTGTGTTTCTTGCGGCGGCGGGTCACTGCGACGGAGAGGAGAGAGCAGAAAGAAGAACTATCCTTCACTTTTCTGATAAGTATAAGAAACCAACTGTCGCATCTCCTGATGCTGCTGCTGCTTCGTTGCTTATCAGTCGCAGTGGAGCGAGAGTTCGTGGCGACTGAGGGATCAAAGTGCAGTTTAGACTGCCTTCATTACATTCGTGACACCCGAGAGAGCACCGATCTGACCGTTCCCACGAAGTCGCGCCGTGCTCATTCACCAATAGATCATCGGACCAATTATGTTTTCAGGATGAGGGAGGAGACGAAAAAGGGAGCGGTGGAGTTTTTGAGAGGAGTGTCGAGGAAACTCTGTTCGGGAGTGTTCCCACACGAATGGGTTCGTTGTCGTTCGGACTTTTCGTACCCAAACAGTCAATGTCTACATTACAGGACTTTGCGAGGATAGATGTTATGGAGAAGAAGGACGAGAAGAGGATTGTTGTTATTTTTAATATTTTCCAAGTATCAAGTGAGTCAAAAATCCCCGCAGCACATGTCCATTTCGCGTTTTTCAGTTTTAAAACGGGTTCAAACGGGTACATCGTCGGTTGTGGAACAATTCTTGTTATCGAGTGCACTGGAGTGTTGTCGGCACTCGCCGATCCATGGAGCAGCGGAGTTTTATAAAAAAATACTGGATGTTGCGATATGGTGAGCTCATCTCTCGTTTCTTCATAAACCGTCTTTGTTGCGTTTCAGGAAGAAGAGCAAGGGGCAGTGGAAGTTGAAATGGGTGTCCGGACCGGAATATGATGTGAAGCAGAAGGACACCGAACAAGAGCAGAGGATGGCCAACAACTTCGTGCCCTCTCCGACAGAAAGGGCGTTGTTGGTGAGGATTCAAGAGGAGGAGGATGGATGGAACAGGACGCGCCGGATCACGAAGAAGAAGCGAAGAGAGCCGATGCCTCAGATGGAAGGGAGCACGAAGATTGTGCCGCTCGAGCGGATGGTCAAAGATCTGCATGACCCGCGAAAGGATCCGAAGCTGACTCGGAGCCGTTCAATTTATCAATTTCTGCATGCTGCCGAGCAGGGAGTTGCCGGAACGATCAGCGTGGTTGCGAGAAAAAGAAGGAAGCCGATGGAGATCGCGAAACAAATCAAGGCCCGGTTCTTATTGAATCGTCCGGAACAACAGCGCCCGGCATTCGCGTCGCCAAGTTCCCGATCCACGTCGCCAGTGTTCCGGCCGTCTTCGCCGATGTCCGAAGAGATCTCGTCACCACCTCGTGCGGTCAAGAGGAGAGAGCCGGGCCCCTCTCGATTCGGAAAGCCGAAGGAGAAAAAAAGTCGGTATCCATCGACATCGCTGTCGATGGATTTCGGCGTCGATTATTCGCAATGTACAGACGACCAAGAGCGCCCGTCGTCTACTGGCACTGCGACAACGTCGACGTCGGTCGACGAAGAGCTGCGCGACGAGGTCAGCAGGGTTGTTGAGGCGCCGGAACCCGAAGGAGAGGACGAATACGATGAGGAGTTCAAAGCCCCTTCTACTGCTCCTCCTTCCGCTCCGGAAGCAAGCGGAGCAGAAACTGCTCCTTCTCCGGCAGGGATCGAAGAAGAAACTGCTCCTGCTCCGGCTGGGATCGAAGAAGAAATTCCACCCGCCCAGGCAGAAATCGAACAAGCAGCTCCTCCTGCTCCTGCAGGAATCGAACAAGCAGCTCCTCCTGCTCCTGCAGGAATCGAACAAGCGGCTCCTCCTGCTCTTGCAGGAATCGAAGAAGCGGCTCCTCCTGCTTCGGCAGGAATCGAACAAGAAGATGAAGAAAACTATAAAGTCGGCCCCGATGAATCGTTTATTCGCCGCAAGCTCAGTTTCCACATATACTCCAACGAGCCACTGCCGTGCGATAAGACGGATGACATCATCCGCCAGCTCACCGGTGCCGTCGAATGATCCGCGGCGCCACTAATCACATTTCGTTTTTTTTTTGGTTAGAAACCTTAGTGCACACTTCCCTTCTTGTCGATTGATTCGAATCAATATTCCCTTTTCCCAATAACTTTTCATTTACGATTTCATATTAATTCACTCAAAGTGACCTTCTAACAATGTTTTTTTGTGCCATGAACCCAGTTCCCCTCATCGATTCTCTCTCCTCTATTCCTTATCCACGTTGTGCCCGTTTTTCCAGTGTGATTGTGTCTTTCTCCATCCCTAGTCAGTATTACCCGTTCGTTCATTTAATTATAATCCGAAATATATCAATGAGTGATGAGCATAATGAAGCAGATGACGATTAGCAGAATTTAAAACATGATGAGTCCGGTGGTGAGCACATCGGTGAACGGCATCAGAGCGATGTGCGACGAGAAGTAGAAGAGGGCGGCGCACGCCAGCGGGAACGGGAGCGCCGGAATGGGCGTCTGCGAAAGAGTGACCATCGGAAGTGTGATTGTGAGACCGCTGAGGTTCGAGATGAAGCACGCGATCGAGGTGAGAAGCGGGGAAGTCTGTAAAGAAGAAGATAGCCGGAACGGGGGACGTCGGCTTCCACCTCTATCGTGTTTCCGAGCATCACTGAGTAGAAGACGAAATCGCCCAGTCCGAGGCGTAACGTGCCTTCCTCTTCGCGAACTTCTCTTACTCTTCTCGGATTCAACGGAGACGTGACTAGAGAAGGTGGCGCCAATGACGCAGAAGTGCTCTGGAAGGTGGTCATTTCGGTGTTGTTCGACCGAACCGAATTGGGCGTTCCGGGATAAGAACTGGCTGAAACAAGAAAATGATTCAATTCGCAAAAAAAAGCTGAGCGGGCTTACAAGAATAGAGAGTGGCGGGGAAGTTTTCGTCGCCCCTTCGCGTCGCAGTCTCGACGAGCATCTTCAACGGACCGCACGGCGTCAGGACAGCCACGATGTCCCAGATAGAGAGACCAGTGATGCCGATCCAAACGGTCCAGTCGGGCAGGTTGTTGATGAGAAAAATGGCCGTGAGAGCGGAGAGCATGATCAGATAGAACTGATGGGTACGCTTAGGAGTCTTCCAGTGGAGACTGATCACACCGAAACTTCCGAAATTGAGGATGAGAAAGAAAATGGTCGGAAGGGAGAACGGAATCGATTGGACGCGAGCCAGATTTCGGAAATGGAACGTGGCGTAGACAATCAAGACAGCCACGCTGTTCGCCAGTATGTAGAACTTTATCATCTGAAAACACAGGAATTCGAGTCGAACTTTTTAATTTTTCCACCTTGTACATCCTTTTCTTGTAGCAAATGACGCCGCCAATCGTAGCCAGAACCATCAATCCCAGCAGAATCAGTGCGATCAGACCGTCGTCGTTTGAATCGTACGAGTGGAACAGTCCATACAGCCTGAGAACCGAATAAAACGTAACATTTTCGGCAGGAACTCTTTCTGAACTGTACACTGTGGCTGTGTCGAATCCCCGGTGCTCGTGACACAATTTGACGTTGGTTGCGACGAAGAGCATGCAGATTCCGACGGGGAATAGCACACGCACCAGTGTGTGACCCGAATAAACTCTTATTATACGAGGATTTGCCATCTAAAGAAAGCCACAATTTATTTGAAAAACAAATCAATTTGCTCACCTTCAGAATCACCGTCGTCGCATCAGTTTTGCAGCTGAAAACGCAGAGAAAATGGCGTTTGCAAGCAATACTGTAGATTAAAGGGACAGTAAAGAAAAAGTACAACTGGTCTCGCCTCGATTGTAATTTTCGTTTAAAGGCTCATGTTTTCAAAACTTAACTTTCCGCACTTCAATATTTTTATTTAATTGAAAATATACATAAAATAAAAGTCGTTTTCGGTTATATTGTTGTAAACAAAACCCTCCAACTACATCCAATTTCCTCTTTTTCTCTGTTTTCGCCCAGTAATGACAAGGTGGCCACTGGCCAATGATAATTCACCGTCGTCAACATCATCAAATTCTTCATCTGAAGTCGTTCTCTTTTTGAATGGCCTCCCTTCGTCTTCGCATTATTTTTGCTGACGCACTCTTAGACCCTTTGCGCGTTTCTCAGCGGTGCATATGTTCGTGGCGGTGTCTTCACATTTTCGAATTTTGCAACGATGCTAGTTATGCCCTCTTCTCTGCCCTTTCCTTCTCAAGCATCTCGAGTATTGTTTTTTATCTTAAATTTTCAGTGCTCAAAATTGGAAAATCGATAGCGTAATGTCGGACGAGGAAGTGATGGTGGACGGGCGACCGTTGTCGTCATTGAAAGTGGCGGAGCTGAAGGAAGAGCTCGAGAACCGCCGGCTCTCAACGAAAGGAGTCAAGGCTGTCTTGCAGGACAGACTCAGAGATGTATTGAATATATCGATTTTTACAAAATTCAAAAAATAATAACTTTCAGTCGCTTTCGGGCGCAGTCGACGAGGAAAATCCAGTGGTTCAGAAGTACAGAGCCGCTCAAAACGCAGCTTTGGCCGAGGCCGAGCGGAAGAGAACCGAGAGCGAGGCTTCTGGAACCGAGGCATCGGTTTGTGTCTGAAAATTAGAAAATCCAGTCATTTCTTGTTTCAGACGGACGCTTCTCCGACTAAAAAGGTTGAGACCAGTTCTCCGACTAAGAGGAACACTCCGAGAAAAGGGTATGTGAAAGTAGTTTAATCTTGCCTCTAATTCGATTCTTTCAGACAGAAAACGAGTGAGACAGTTCCGGAGCCGGAACCTGAGCCGGAGCCGGAATTGAAAGAAGAAGAGGAGAAGGTGGTTGAGCCAGAGGCAGTGAAAAAGGAGCTCAATGGATCTACGGACCACTCACCAGCGTAAGAATCAACTCTCTTTCACTTTTTTCATGTTTTCGACTTTCAGAAAGGAAGAGGAGAAAGTTGAGAAGAAAGAAGAACTAGAGAACCCAACTGCTGTTAAGGCCGAGTGAGTCTGAATGAATTATTGTCCGATAAATTGAGTTTTGAATCTATACAGGGAGCCAGAGTCTTCACAGGTGGTGAACGATACGGCGAATAATAGCGTAAAGGACAAGGAACGAGGTAGGACTTTGTGAATGACTTGCTTTGAGTATGTCGATCGTTTCAGCCAACGAGTTGGTTGGGCAGAAGGACGAGGAAGCCGACGAGCTGGACTACGGAGACGACGAGGAGCCGAAGGAAACGAAGGACGAGGGTGAGCCGGAGCCGGAGCCGGAGGAGCCCGCGAAGGGAGTGAAGAAAGCGGAGAAGAAAGATGTCAAGAGGGAGGAAAAGGTGCGCGGAGCGGTGGATCACCGACGTGCATCTTCTCCTTCGTCTAGGTGAGCTTCCCTCCACCGAATCCGTGTACTCGTCGATTTTTCTAGACATCCAGTCTCGAGCATCGTTCACATCCGCGGTCTGACGCGTCCATTCACTGAGCGAATGCTCCGTGAGATCATTGAGAAACATGGCGGTGAAATCGCTGATTTCTGGATCGACAAAGTGAAGAGCCATTGCTTTGCAAAGGTAATTGTTAACTTTTAAACTTTCAAACTCGTTTTTACTCCTGAATTGTAGCTCGCCACACAAGCCGGTGCCGAGAAAGTTCGCGAAAATCTTCACGACAAAGTGTGGCCGGAAGGAAATCCGAAGCGTCTTGCCATCGTTTTCGACACCGAGGAGAACGTAAGTTCCTTTGATTCATGTGGAAATTCAATAGAGTCACCTCTTTTCAGATGACTCGCTACAAGGACGGAAGAGGAGAAGTGAAGATCCCGGAAGTGATTACGATTGGAACTCTGACCGGAGCTTCTCGTGCCGAGCGGCTCTCGACCGCTTCGCACACTTCGGTCACCGGGAAGGAGAGTTTGCATCAAACGGTGAGTTTTCTTTTTTTTTAGAGAATGGAAAGTTATATACCGATTTCAGCTTCAAAACGCTCTTCGCGACAACGACAAAATGGAGACGGAAAGAAAGGAGAAGCGGGGAAGCCTCGCTTCGCGACTCACTCGCATCGAGGATCACAAAGAGAAACAGAAGGAGGAGAAGCCGGCGGAAAGAAAGAGAAATCGTTCCGAGACCCCGCCGTTCTCGAAAGGGGCCGGATTCATGGACGAGAAGAAGGTGAAGCGCGAGGAGAAGAACGCCAGAGAGAGCGGCAAAAAGGAGGAGCCACGTCGTGTCGTCGTCGAGGAGGAACCCCCGACGAAGACTCTCGAGCAGATGTTCAAGAAGACCGTCGCCCTTCCTGCGATTTACTACCTTCCGTTGACTGACAAACAGGTACGAAGAGTAGCAGAAAGTCTAGAAGGATCATTAGGTTCCTGTTCAGATCGCTGACAAAGAGAAACGGAAGAAGACTGCAAGCGAGAGCGACAAGGCTCCGGAGCGCGAGAAGGACCGATCGGAGAAATCGGAGCGTCGCGAAGATCGTGCCGAAAGATCGGATCGCGGCGAGCATCGGGAGGAACGTCGCGGAGGGGATCGCGGAGATCGAGGAGACCGAGGAGACCGTCGGGAGGATCGTGACCGTCCGAGACGTCGCGACTAATTCACTTTTTATCTGTCTCTCTCTGTACCCCACTCCCATTCCATTGTCTCTCTCTCTAGGTCCCAATCGATCTTCTCCATATTACCCCTTCCCTATTATTTTTTTCATCGTTGTCATCCTCCCAACAACTCCTCTCTTGTTTCCCCCTTTTTATTTATTTCAATCTATCTATTGACTGTCTGTCTTTTGCATACTGTAAAAAAAGAAAATGTGTTCTTCTTCGCCCCCCCCCCCCCCCCCCCCAATCATGAACTTCTGGAACCTTCTCCCTCTTGTATCGCGAATAAATGAAAATATACAATAAAACGATGAAAACGGGTTTATTATGAATGTTTTTTGAAACGAATTTTCAGTTAGAATTGAATTGGTCAAGGGAGGCGAAAGTGTTGATTATTTTGTAGATTGTGAGGAAGTGTCAGAGAAATATCACATTTTTGGTGCTGCTTTGAGGGTGTTTCGAGGCGATTTCAATAAATATTTGGGTAGATGAAAAGGGGGCGGAGCTTAATCTAATGGAAAGAAAACGGCGGCGAAACTGAAAAAGAAACGAGACTGGAAACCCATGGAGTGGCGCGACGGAAATTGAAACAAACAACCTTGAGACGGGGGGAAGGATCAGGGAGGAATAAAGGAAGTGCGCTCTGTGGAGAACGATGGAGCGCACTTGCTGCTGCGAGAGAGAGAACATCACATCGGAATCGTGTGAGCGATGACTCTCGTGCGGCTCTCGCGCTCCAACTGTTTCCGTTCTCGCTCGATCTTGTTCTTCATTCCCTTCACTTTCTTCTTGATCAACGATCGATCCGAGTGATTCTGGATGCCCATCGTCTGCAAATTGTGTGCATTGGAGCGCACTTTCTCCCCCTCTCTCTCTTTCTTTACCTTCAGTTTGCTGCCGTCGAGCTCCAGAAATTTGGCGCCGTCGATCTTGTTGATCGTGAACTCCGGCACGTACTTGTCGAGTCCCATCGAGACGAGCAGCTGGCACACGTCGTCGACGGTCCAGTGGAGAGCCTGAAGGCCGACGGGCTGACACGTGGCACGCCAGAACTCGTTCTCCGCGTACTTCTTGCGCAACGGGAACAGCAGCTTCCGATGCGTCAACTTGTGCGGGAGCGCCGGCGAGGCGGGCTCCGAGATGCGCGGAACGGGCGACTCGCACGGCGACGAGTACTCCTCGGTCCAGCTGGAGCCGACGGACACCTCGGCGTCCTTCTTGTTCGTGTTGTTGTTGATCGGCGTCTCGAGGTTCGCCATGACCGCCTTGTCCTCGTGCGGCAACTCGCCGCCCGGCTTGTAGGCGAGTCCCTCGTCGCGCTTCTCGATCTTCTCCTTCAGTTTCTCGCGCAGCTCGATCAGCTCGAGGTTCTGGATCGAGTGCCGTCGCTCTTCGGCCTCTTCGAGCTTTCCCTCGAGCTCCTCGATCCTCTCCTTCAGCTGTCTGACGAGAGAAGCGTAGTGGATGTCCTTGTCCCGCAGCTGTTCCACGTGGTTCTCCTCTCTGTTCAACAGCTCCTTCTCGCGCTCCTGGTAGCTCTTGATCATGTGATTCGCGTGCTCGTTCTGCTTCTCCAGCTGCTCGCAGTGCGTCTTCGTCGAGCTGAGCACCTCGTGGTACTGCTGCGCCTTCTTGTGGGTCACGTCGAGTTCCACTTCGAGAGCGGCGATCTTCGACCGAATCTCGGCCTCCTCCTTCGAGATCATCGACGTGACCGTCGGCGGTCGATGATCGGAGGACGACATCGGAGGTTCGGACGACATCGGAGGCGGCAACCTTTGCGACGGCGGCGGCGGCGGCTCCTCGATCTCGTCCTCCTCCTCGCCCATTATCCGTGCGCGGTCCTGATCGAGACTCTGCTGAATCAACTGTGCCACTTCCGATTCCTCCAGGTTCTGCTCTCTTCCGATCGTGAACGAGACGCAGTTGCTCGTCGATCGGAGCGTGTTGGCGGCGTACAACTGAGACACGCCGACCAGCGATTTTCCGTCGACCGACACGATCTGATCGCACACTCGGATGCGGCCGTCGCGATGCACAGCTCCGCCGGGAGTGATGCTCTTCACGAAGATGCCGAGCTTCTCGAGTCCCGAGTCGGCGCCGACGCCCATGCCGATGATCGAGACGCCGAGCCCCTCGGCGCCCTTCTCCAGATCCACCTCGAACAGGTCCATTCGCTCGAGCCGTCTCTCGAGCTCATACTCGGCACAGCTCGCCACCGGATCGATGTCCTCGTTCTTGCGGTCGTAGTCCTCGACGGAGAAGGCGGAGAACACCTGAACACATGGAGAGTGAGTCTTTTCTCCCGAAAACTTTCCCTTTTCTCCCTCTCCCCCTCTCTCTCCGTTCTTATCATATCTATTCAAAAGTGATATGACCTAATTCCGGATATTGTACTCTTTGTATCATCCACAACAACAACAACAACAAATAGTGTTAGGAAAGAGGGGGAGACGGAAGGGTTACTGTATACCAGTGCCAGTGTCAGTGTCTTACCGGAATGGGTGCGGTGCTGAACGAGACCTTTCGATTCGCGAGATCCACGTCTCCGGGCCTCTCGGGACTCAGACCTCGCCTCGTCTCCATCAGTCCACGCGCGCCTTCTGAAGACGTCGCCGCTTCTGCTTCCGACTCTCGCGGCGTCTTCACGACGGCGTACGTCGTGTGCTTCATGCCATTCGACGAGCCATTGCTCCCGTCGCTGTCCTCGCCGAAACTGAAACAATCCGTCGATCATATAACCAGAAATGACGTGGCATTTCAGAGTTAGTCGGAAACTCAACAACGGAAAACCGAAAAGAAGCGCATGCGAAGCAGAAGAGGAATAGAAAGAAGACGTACGGTGGTTTGTCGTCGAACTGTCGTCGGTAGATGGATCCGTTCCTCCAGTACGGCTCGAACGAGTTCATGTTGCTGTTGTTATTGTTGTTGTTGTTGTTGATGTTGGTGTGGCCGATGACGTGGCTGCTCGCGTGTCCATATTGCGACGTGGCGACCGTATTCTCGAACGAATACGGCGACTCGGAATAGGCGGACGGTCTGAGAAGAAGAACGAACCATGCAAAAGAAAACGGAGAAGGAGAAGCAGAATAAGAAGGTGTTAGTGGAAATGGAAACGCGCGAGAAAGAGACAAAGTGGACTCACTTTTGCTGAATGAATCTGGAAGTGGCCGGTGACGACTGGATGCGGTCCAGATCGGCGGCCAGTTCGGAGAAGTTTCGTTCGACCTGCAGAATGAGAAATGAAAGTGTTACTGTCGCTGTTTCAGCGGAATTCTATTATCGATGAGCGGATTAGGCGGAACAGAAACATTGTGTTGTTGTGAGAAGAGGGCGGGGAGGAGACAGAAAGAGGTGTAAACGAAAAGGAGAGAGCGAGGGAGCGAGTCATGTGTCCCTCTTTGATTCATTGTCTCGTCCTACCTGCGACATGGGGCTCGGCGGACACTGCGACGGCGGTTTCGGCGGCAGAGGTGGCGGCGGTTGGCGTTGCAGACGCGGCGAGTAGAACGACGGCACCTGAGAGCGATTCGGATGAGACGGACGGAGAGTTCAGCGAAAGATCATGTGCAAAGTCGACAGATCAGTGATGACACCTCTTCGTCACTTCTGGACTCGCAAACATCACAAACGTTCTTCGCTTGCGTTTCGCGCGACTATAAACTCACATCCTGCTGCCGCTCGAGCTGCTCGAAAAGCGCCTTCGTGTGCGAGAATCGGGCTCGCGCGTCGTCGGACAACAGCTCGGAAGCCGTCGTCATTTCGGAAGGCTGCTGCAAAATTGGAGACGATACGATCTGATGATATGTGAAACGAGCGGGTGGAGGGGAGGGGGCAGAGTATCATTGCATAACCGCAACAATAAGAGGGTGTTTCCGCGCGGCGCCGTCCGGACGGACGCGCGGAAAAGGGGGTCGGGTGACCTGAAATGCGATCTGCCGCCCGCCCCCCCCCCCCCCCCCCCCCGCGCGCGCGGAGAACGAAACGCTGAAGACGTCGTTCTTCCTGTCCTCCACGTCTTTTTCTTTCGGCGACTCACCGTCTCGCACACTATCTTGTTATCAGCGGCGTGCGCGAATGCACCGCCCACTTGTTGTTGGCCGGGCGACGTCTTCTTTTCTGAATTCAGGATTGATTAGGATTGAGGACGACGTGCGAAAAGAAGAAGGCGAAGGAACGGGCGGGGATTTGGAGAAGAAGGCGGGAAAGTGAAAATTTTCGCCGCTCGCTGATAATAATTGTATTATCAGCAGACGAAGAAACGAAAAGGGGGCCAAAAGTGTGTGTTAAACGAAGACAGGTTTCGGTGGCACGGAAGACAACTAATTGGATTCCAAATTGAAGAGCGCGCTTTGCGAAAAGCTGCCGGTACGGGGGACTAGAAAAGAGTACTGTAGTACGGTGGAGCGCAGATGCTTACACTTCATCGTCTTCTTCTTCTTCGAGAAAACAAGTGTTTTTGGGGGGAGAAAATGGGCGGCCGGACAAGTCATCAATCATCTTCAACAACGAACACCCCACTTTGCCATCATCCGCGAAAGCGGCGGATTTCTGAGAAAAGCGGGAGCTCAGAAGAAGCTGAAGATATTTCTGGAAGTGAGAAGAGGAAGACGGAAGTGTGAATGAATGAATGAATGAAAAATGGATGGAAAAGGGAAAAAGAAGGAGAAGAAGATATGAAAACAAGAGGAATGTGTGCTGCAAGCGCGAGAGAGAGAGAGAGAGAGAGAGAGAGAGAGAGAGAGAGAGAGAGAGAGAGAGAGAGAGTTGACGATGTAAACATGACGATATGGAGCCGTTGTTGCGAGTGCTCACAAAATGGAAGAGAAGAATGAAGACGTGTACGAATTCAGACTCACCCGATTCGACTCTCAAACAAGAGGAAGAAGACGACGAATCGACCGCTGCGACCTTCCCTGCTACCCCCTTTCCGGCCGTCCCTGTCCAACTGACTCGTCCCCGAATCGACCGGGTCGCCCCAGTTTCGAGCCCTTAAATAGCCGCCGTTTCGACAGTGGACTCCACATCGACTGTCGACGCTTCCGCTTTCGGAACCAGCGCCCAAACACTCTCGACGACGCCCACCACACCATGATGGACCAGATTCCGCCGTACGACTTCCACAAGTACACGTTTGGAGCCCGGGTGGCCGTGCTCACGTGCGCCTCGTTCGAGCTGCTCTGCGTGCTGTTCGGCTCGCTCGACGACTCGCACTTCCTCTCCAAACTCGTCTACTTCTTGTTCATCGCCGCCGCCGTCGCCGCCTCGGGGCACAATTTGGCGTTGAATGTGGACGGACGCGAGGAGATCAAGAAGGCGTTGCAGTCGACGGAGAACGAGGTTCGCGGACGTTCGGCGGCCCGTGAGTTTGCGTGAAGACGTCACGTCTTCTGACTCGTCCTCCCGGTGTTTTCAGTGGTGCTCGCTCCGGCCGCCTCGGGCGTCTTTGTGTTCTTGTGCGTCTCCGGCCACGCCTTCTTCTCGCTCTTCGTGCTCGTCCACGTGCTCGCCGCCATCGGACAACTCTCGATTGAGGCCTACGAAGTGAGCAACTCCCAAGGCCCCAACGCCGTGGCTCCGGGCCCGATCCCCGATGCCGTGGTGCCTCCTCCGGCGACTCCCGAGGGCCCGGTTGTCACCACCAACTAGACTACTGACCTGGGCTCCTGGGTCCGAACTGATCGCTTATTAATAATGCTAATAATAATAATGAATGTTGTAAAGTGATAGTGGTTCGAGTGTTTTCAGGTGCGCATGGGCTCCGCCCCCGCAGTCCCGATCACGGCGCCCGCCGACAAAAGAGCCGTCGCCGAGAGCCACGATCCGAACTATCAGACGCTGGCCAACGTGCAGGACGACGTCTTCGAGAAGAAGAAGTGATCAGAAGACGTCGAACGACGAATCGAACCCTTCACTCGAAAGAAACCACTCGCCTAACTATTTTCGGTGCCAGTGAAGAGTTAATGAAGCTTATTTTTGTAATGGGGCGGAAAGAATCGGGCAAGGGCTCAATGAGCTGGAAGTCGATTTTCAGCATCGAAACGGAGAAGTGGGGGGAATGTTTGTGGAGGGGGAAAAAGAAGAAGTAAAGAAAAGAAAAGAGTTGGTGGTTTGTGAAAAAATGAGTCAGAACGCGAGAAAAGGGGGGCGAGGAGCGCCCCGAAAGGAAGGGCAAACACGCGTCCGGCCGGCAGAGGCATCGTCTCGAATCTCGGATTCCAAAGACGCGCGAGCGAGGAGAACGGTTATCAACTCGCGAAATCGGGGAAGAAGGACAATAATAACACGCGAACGAAGACAGAAGGTGAACGAGTGAATGAACACGGAGGGGGAGAAGGGAAGCACGTCTTCTTCTTCTTCTTCTTCTTCGGGACGAATGGAGAGAGGTGCACTTGAACAATATGGCGGACGACAGATGGAAACGGCTTACTCGAAATGATGAAGAAGAGGATCCCTTCCAAAAGCTAAACAAAGACGGAGAGATGCTCCAGATGAAGACGTGGAAAGTCGGTCAATTTCAGATACCGTAGCCACTCGATTAGCACCGTATACCATTCTATTCTCAAGGTACCCTAACGATATTGCGTTCGAGACGTTAAGTTGAAGTGAATACGGTAACTGGCTAGATTTTAACATGTTTTCTAGACGGTATGGGGCGATTCAACAGGCCAGCCTGGACCAAGTATCCTCATAAGCCCAAAGGGTCGAATCCAACCAGGAGAGAAATGAGAGAGAGATACAGTTTCATATATGGGAGAGAATAATAGGTGAGACGACGAAATCGCGGCTTTTGGTGGGCTCTCAAGAGTGGTCAAGGGGCGGCTGGAGGACGAGCGGAAGAGCAAGAAGAAGAGAACACAAACACGAGTAAACTGCTACCACCAAATACAACAATCCTCTTCTCTTTCCTTTTCTCCCCGTTTCCAATTGCCAACAACTGTTTCTTTTATGGATTCAAAGGTCGACGCAATGTCAAACACTCACTCTCTCTCTCTCGTTTTGGTGTCATTTTTGGACGCGCTTTGGACTGGTTAATTGAGTTGTAAAACAGACTGAAATGCGTCTCGTTTCGTTCGCCGGAGATCTGAGTTCGTCTCGGAAAAGAACAGGGGGAGATAATCCGTAGAGAGAGAGAGAGGGGCGCCTTTTGACTTATTCATTGGATTAGGCACGGCTCGCCGAACGAACGAGGAAGTCTGCTTGAAAGGAAGAACGGGCTTCCCGTGTCTGGAATCGGGCCGAATGCCAACGTGTCAGAAATGAGTCAAGAAGGGGATTGTGAAACTGTGGGGAAAAGAGAAAAAAGCAACGAGAGGGGAGGAGTCCTGAGTCATTCGGGCCGGGGGGGTTTTCGATTTTCGAGGACTGGGCGGGCTGTTTCGGTTACAAATATCGCCCGAAAAATGGGCATCAAAACGAGAAAAGAGAGACGAGGGGGGATTACACGGACGGCGACGACGACCATCCCCATCACATAATGCATTAGAAGAAGAAGAACCGAGAGCGGCGGGATTTAGAAGAGGAAGAAGCCCGGGAGAGAGAGAGAAAGGGGTCCCGTCGAGGAGGAGGAGAGGGGAGGAGCCCCTTTGGAACAAGAGAGAGAGAGAGAGTTGTAATAATCTGAAAGACACGCAGAGAGCGCGAAATATGCGAGGAAGAGAGCCAACGGCTCGCCCCGCGAGCACCAGCGGCAGCAGCAGGAGCATAGCAGAAGGCACGAACGAACGGACGGAGAGAGGGCGGACGGGTGACGAACCAGAATGGAAGGGGGGGGGGGGGGTGGGGGAGAGCAACCAGAAACGGGTTCGGAGAGCAGATTGCACGCAGTCAATGGACGCAGAGAGAGAGAGAGAGAGACGGAGAGAAAGAGCACAATCCAATCATGCTCCAATACACTTCTCGTTTTCGCGCCCTCTGGACACTGAGAATTGGGAGAGAGAGAGAGAGACGCAGACAGACAGAAGGGACGTTTCGAGTGGCGAGCGGGTGGTGCAGTAGTAGTAGTAGCACAGAAGGAAGGACTTGGAAAGAAGTGGTGCAGCACCGAATGTCTTCAGTGTGCCACGTCATACCACTCCCCCCTTTCATCATCTTCTTCTTCTCGTTCCCAAATCCATTAGACATCGCTCCCCCGTTTAAACACAACAAAACGATGTGCCAAGAGAGTGGGAAGCCGAGCAAAACGAAGAGAAAAGTGCACTGACAGCTGTTCTCCGTGACTCCGAACTTTTCGGGGATGAAGTGTTTGGACTCTTCTTGATGGGATGATGATACTAGAAGACGTCCTTCTCTCTTTTGCTTCCAAATTCGATTTGTCTCGGTCCGGCATGCAAAGAAATCGCCAGATGGGCGGTCCCTCCCCTTCGTCCCTTTTTCCGCCGGACAAGAAAAGAATACAAATTATACCCGTGCACACGTCCACTCTCGCTCTCTCCTTCAGAAGACGTCAAAGAAGACGTCGGAGGAAAAGAGGACGAAAAACGGGCGGTGAATAAAATATGTGTGACAAGAATCGAAGAGATGAACAACGTCTTCGCGCGCCTTTTTTCCATCGGCTCTCGCCGCCGATATTCCAATTGACTGCGTAGCGACGATACAGAGTTTTGGCGCGGTGCCAAGAAGAGAATGTATCGTCAGAAAGCGACGAAGGGAAGAGAATCCGGGATGGTGTGGCACAAAGAGGAGGGAGGGGGCGAGCAGTTATTTGTGAAGTGGCCATATCCGCGCATTCGTCGTCGAAAAAAGGACAACAAACAGGCACGAGATCCGAAAAAAAGAGACAGCCAGAGAGAGAGAGAGAGAGAGAGAGACAACAAAACGGTTTCCGGAACCGGGTAGCAGGGAGGGAGGGAGGGGACTTGGAATCTCTAGTCCCTCAACTAATTAGTCTTCTTCTTCTTGCTTTCTTGGCTGGTTGCCAACGTTTATGACGTGTCAAGGGCAAGAATGACGTGTGAAGGACGGAATGGAAGTGCGCTCCAATGAGAAAACGGAGGAACGGTTCGGAGACTCGAAGAAGGAAAGAACGGATCGAAACTGGTTACCACGACTGGAAGAGACAAGTGTACAACGGACTGGATTGCTGCCATCCGTCGGTCCGTCCGTCAGGTCTCTCTGCACTTCATCCACCCCCCACGAGATATCAGTTGTTGTTTTTTTTCTCCGCGGGCGCGCGCGCGGACACTGCGCGGAAGGCGCCGCGCCGCAGAGAGAGAAGGGACAGGCGAAACGGTTGCGCAAACCGGGTGCGAACACTCGAGTGGGCCTGCTGCAGGCGGCGGGACGTCATAATAATACAAGGAGAAGGGGGGCTGTACGAGGAGGTGCAAAAAGTGAAGGAAGACGGGCAAGAGGATCCTCTTGATTTATTTATGAATTTGCAATGAATTGAAACTGAAGAGTGGAGGGGAGGCTGGTTTCTATTTCACACAAAAGGAGATCCGAGAGGGACTAGGAAACTGATGGTGGTGGCCTAGGAATCCCTCTTCTCGTGGAGTCAGGAATACGGTACCCTCCGTTGGGTAAACTTTGGAGCATCGAGAGCCCCGAGAAACCGATACCTTTCGGTTGTCACATGTCACCGCGGCTCGGCGAGCCCGCCCCAATGTTTGTATTCATCCTTCCAGAAGCCGAAAAAAAGTAGGGAAACAACGTCTTCTGGTGCTCCTCTTCTGGTTCTCGTCGTGGTAAAATGATCCATTTTCGGGAGGAGGAAGAGCCCAACGGGTCGAGAGAGTGTGCGAGACGAGGAGACGCAGACGGCGAGAGACGCGCCCTCCAATATTTCATTTTTGTTTCGAGTGCTGACAGAAGACGCCTTCTTCAGAAGACGTTGAACAATGAAACGGCTGTGGGAGGGAGAGAAGGAGGGGAAGAAAAAGAAAAGGACAGACACAGATTCATATATAATAATTGGATGTGGTAGAAAGAAAGAAGAAGAAGAAGTGGACAGGTCCGTGTCTAATTGCGGGAAAAGAAGAAGAAGAAGCGATTTCTTCGGATATATATTAAAATGAGGCGCGGAAAGGGCGCGGATGCGCGCGCGGACGATCCGCACCGAAAACGACTGGGAAAGACTGGAAAATCGGGAGAGAACGAGTCGATTTCCGATGGACTAGAACGTGCAAAACAATCACGGGGAAGGAGTCGAAACAGTCTTAGCTCGACAAGAAGAGAGAGAAAGAGAAGAGAAGAAGGCGTGGAAAGGTCTGTAGATTCTAGAAGAACGCGTTTTGTATGCATTGGATCGAGAGAAGAGGACATCCAGAAAGTAATGCGCGGGTTGAAAAGTGGTATCTCTCTGTCTCTGTCTCTCTGTCTCTCTGTCTCTCTCTCTTTAAATGAGATCCGATAAAATGCAATCGGCGGTGAGGCTGCTGCTGCTGCGTCGTCGGGATGACGACGGCGGAATCGGCGGTTCAGGTACAAATGCGAATCGAGAGGAACGGAGAGAAGCGGAGACAGCGAGGATACCAATAATAACAATAATAATAATGAAGGGGAGGAGGGAGAGAGAGTGCTTGTGACTAATTGACTGAATACCGTTTCGATTAGCGGGCCATTCGCTTTTCTTCTCTCTCTCTCTTCTCCCGGATGAACGAATCAGAAAGTGAGAGAGAGAACGTTAAATCGAGAAGAAGAAGAAGAAGCAAACGATGGCCGATTTTCGATGTGTTCAGCAGAGAAGTATTAGGTACTGAAGACGAATGGCCCCCTCTCTACGCCTGTGTCCCAGCGGACTTCTCGTGCTCACTAGGAAATGAGCATTTCCGATATTCAGAGTTCTGCGTAATTGGCTCGTTCCGTTTTCGGCTTCAAGTGGCTGGCGAGCCGAAGACCACTGTATTATTGCTCCGTGGGGGAAACTTGAAGTCATTGGAGATTACTTACGTTGGAATTATTGTGCTGTTTTCAGATACTAGCGGTTTATTTCGCTGAAAGATCATTAATTTATCTGTGCGTGTTTCCTCATTCCGATCGTCTGGGAGATGATCGTATATTCACCTCTCTTTGAAACCCTTGCAAACGACTTCTAAACACCTTTACAAACACTTGCAAACTGCGCGCCGCGGCAGTGCAAAATCGCGCGCCCACATTGCATTTATCGTTTCACTTAAGCCCCGCCCCCACCAACAGCCGTGCGCTGTTGTCGATTTTAAAAATTTTACAAGCGCCTCTAAACACTTCTTCGCATGTGAGCGGCAACTTTTAATCGATTTTCAATACAATCCATACAGATGAACTACAATGGCCCCAATTGGTACTCGACAAGTGAGACAAATTACGGTTTGCTTCCAACGAAAAGATAGACAATTCAGACAGCCTTCGAAAGTATCAAAACAACAAAAAATACGCACAGTACCGTCAGCCTGAGCAATACTCAGATGAAGGAAGAGTCCCACTAGGAAGCACAGATGACGCCGAAGCTGTCCAAATGAGGGAAAAGATTCTGGAATCGGTGAGCGAAGAGACTCTGAAACTGTGGCAAGAGTTTCGGAAGGATTGGTCAGACAAGTGCCTTCTGGGGAAAGTGAGCAGTTCGGAGAGAAGAACTATTCGGTATCTAATAGTTTCTAGCCTCAGATCGGAAACAACGAAGAGACGGAGGCCAAGTACCGCAACTATCCAGACAAACCGAGACACGATTTCGAGTCGACGCAGAACGGAGATCCCCGAGAAGGACTATTTTCTCAGTGGGAGGATCGCAGCAAATACGTGATCAATCGCAAGGTCAATCGAGTGAACCCAATGCCTTCTGCCTCTTCGGAGCCCGCAGAATTGTCTACACGCGAGACGACGACGCCTTCCACCGATGATCAGGACGATCGGATTTTCATTGACGGTTCGTCTCATTTTCAAGTTCAATTGAGCAATCTGAAATGTGCAGATCGTGTGCCATCAGCCAGTAAGATTGTCCGTTTGGTCATGAATGGCGACGAGGAAGCATCTTCCAGCTCGCTGTCAAATTTCAGCCATCCGCGCATTACTGCTCCAGATAAACCTTTGGTAACTCATTAATTCTCAGGACCGAAATAAAATATCATATTTCAGAAAACCGCGCAGCAATCCGTCCGCAAACAGCAAGACCATTCTCTGATCGTGAAAACGACGAGTACGGTGGAAAAAACGCCCTCTCTGACTGTAACTGTGCCATCAAATATTCCCGAGTGTCTTCTCGGAAAATACTGTCTTGATCCTTTGACTTGTCCGAATCTTCACGACGGAGTGCTCACGAAAATTCCCGGAAAGGCGTTCACTCGTCTCACTTGGCCCACCAAACTTCCGGGAGTTCCGATATGCCCGGTAGGTCTATGGGACAAATTTCACGACAAAATTTTCGTTTGCAGGGCTATGTGGACCTCTCTTGCTGGGATTTCAAATGCGAGAAGCGACACGTGGCGTACCCGTCTGATGACCTGTAATCTGAATCTGTTCCCATGATCTCCTTATTTAACATTTCAATTGTATCCTAACTTCTTTTCCGGGCCGTACAAGTTTTGTACATATCAGTGTACACTTTTAGTAGAAAAAAACGAGTAGGGACATTCTTCCTTTTTATTTGCAAGATTGCAGAACGCTTCGAGCACGTCAAAACTGCTCGTCGTTCCGCTGCCACATCAGGCTCACTTCCTCAGCGACAATACTTTTGATTTCTGAAACCGTGAAATAAAACGAGTCTTCTCAAGCTAACACCTACTTCTCGACGTCTTCGTTTCCACGACGGCTTCAGGAGGTTGGTGCCACGTGGCAGACTGCTCTAGATACACTCGCTTCACAATCTGCGGATCCTCCCTCTCGACAGTGGACAACTTCAGTTCGTTCGGCGAGAAGGCGTTCCAGAGGAACGTCTTCTGCACGGGCTCCGTGCGGTAGAGTGTGCTCGTCGACACCCTCTTCACCCGATGCACCTGCACTTTCACGTGCTGCACCGCCTGTTTGCGCGTTTCAATGATGCGGTACTTGACAGCCACGTGTTTTCCGAACGCTAGTGTGAAAGTGACAGTTTGCCACTTGGGAAGCATCTTCTGGGCGACGTGCGCCTCTTCTGGAGGCATCAGAAGACGGACGTCTTGCGACTCGTCCTCGAACTTCGATTGCTGCAGAAAGCGCGCTCTATCGCACACACACACACGCCTTTCCTCGAGCACTCACGTGACTTCTCTGCGCATCGGGACGGGCGACGAAGCGGACGAAGTGCATCGGCGACGCGTAGACGAGCACGTTCTTCGCCTTCACCTTCGCATTGGCGGCCATGTAGCGGACGCAGAAAGTGGGCGTGTCCAGGGAAACGAGCAGCGCCGAGTGACCCGAAAGTTTCTGGAAAAACGCGCGGTCGCCGAAACGACGGACACGCTCACTTTGAAGGCGTACATCGTATGGGTCTTTTGAATCGGGAAGACGTTCGGCGGCGCCGTTCCTTGCCGCACGCGCTGCACCTCGCACTTTCTCAGGAACAGCGGTTCGAGCACTTTCTGGTTGCTCAAACAGAGGTCTTTGTGCTCGGCGAGCCGCACTCTGGAGCGGTCCAAGTGCTGGGTGGGCGACGACGAGGCGCGTTTCGTTCTAGAAGAATGAGAAGTCACGGGGAGGGAAAAGAACGCACAGAATGGTGATGTCGCTGCTGGCGTCCTCGAAGACGTCGTCCTGGAGCACCTGCGTCCTGCTCACCGAGTCGCGCACCGAGACGGTCGTCTCCGTCCTTGAAGTCACCGTCAAACTAGAATACGAAGAAAGAATCTCTTCATCGGAATCCATTCGAATCTCTTTTCCCGATCCGCAATGCACATAAATATCTCGTTCTCGAGAAGCCCACTGCTCCCTTATCAACCCGTCCACGTTCCACCGACCGCGTGGCTTTGTGCGACAGGTCACGATTAATTGACATTGAATTCGTTTATAATTTGGCCCGCGCAACTTTTACATAATACCTTGTGATGAATATACCGTATTAAACATGATAAATTATAAAGTTAGGATTGTAAAAAAAACAAGTATAAAGGACGGGACAAGGGAGAAGGAGACCGCATTCGAACTGCAATTATGAAAAGAGAGAGGCGAGAAGAGGGAGGAATCAGTTGTGACGGACGCCGAGAGTCTGCTCCAACTCGAGCTTCTTGCCCAGCACTTTCCCGTACATGTACCTGAAAACATCGAATTCCTGACTGGAACGTCATCGTGCCACTCACCTGTGAACGCTTTCTTCCATGTCCTGACCATGATACTCTTCTGCATGCCGTTCCGTCTCGGCATCGCCTACAAGCTCGTTCAACAGCTTCAAATCCCTATTCTGACTCTTCGTCAAGGATTCGATAAAACCCGGCGGATCCAGAGAAAAGCGTGTGAAAAAGTCGCGGCGAATCTTGACCTCGTTGATCTGATCAACCAATTCGTAGATCTTGTTGTCATAGGCTTGCAAGTCGTTGACCAGTTGCGGGTTGTGCAGGAAGTTCCACTGCAGCTGCTTCACCGGGTCGTCCACCTCCACGTCGATATCGTAGCAAGTGGAGACCGTCGTCTCGGAAGTCCTCCGGATGACATGATGGAACACTAAAGGCTCTATCTGCTGGAGCAGCCCTTGAAGTCTTCCCGGCAATTCGTTGAACTTCATGTTATCAACTCCGAAGCACTGCTTGAGCCAGTGATCCATGTTGATCTGATAGTGATCATGCTTATCCTGGAGACCGTTTTTGCGAATGTAATGCCAGAGCGCTTCGACGATCTTCGGACGCGTCTCGATGGCAATTCCGAGAACTTTGGCGAGTCGCGGATGCAGTTTGAACTTGGTCGGGTTGTGCTCGAGCAGAAGAAGGATGCGACACGTCACGGGACGGTCTCCCATGCGCTTCACCTGGAACCCGTCGGTCTCGTTCGTGTTCGGTCTGCGATGCCACTCGACGAGATGGTTATCGGGACCGTAGAGATCTCTGTCGAGCTCGATCACGAGACTCTTGAAAAACGAGCTGAACTTCTTTCTAGGTCGTCCCGGAGCTGGCGGCGTTTCGTCGAGAAGACGTCCCTCGACACGCAGCTCCCACATCGGAATGCGCGGCTCGTCGGTTTCTTGCACTGGAAGCTTGTCATTCAACCACGTGTGCGATATGTAGATGCGAAGACGTCGCTTCACTTTGACACTCTTCTTCAAAGCCTCCGTCATATCGATCTTCTTCCTCGCAAGTGTCACGTCGAGCTTCTCCTCAGTCGCGAGCAACACCTGATAGTTCATGATGCTCGGCTCCAGCTCGCGAATCTTCGGATGGATGCACTTGTCGGCGATCCTCCTCTTTCCTTTCGAAGCAGCCGGCTGCCGCGGCACTGGAACCTGGACAGATGCATGTCCATACTGTGAGCGACGTGCGGGATTCGGAGCTCCTCCAGGGGCCTGGAAGAAGAAAATCGTTCCTTTGTTCAATTGGAAACTTCTTTCACTAACGGGATGCTGGAATCTGCCTGGTGGAGCGTTCGGATTCTGCTGCTGTTGCTGCTGTTGAGGATGCATCCTCGAACCGTTCCTGGTGAGGCGTCGGCTCCGAAAGTTGTTGGAAACTGGTGCTGAAATGAACTTCAGTGAGGAGTTGAAGATGAATTAAAAAGAAAAAAAGAGACAATTGGTTTATTTTACCAAAATTCCGCTGCAGGCGCCATGGCGCGGCGCTTGAAAATTGAAATACCGGGTTGTGCGGTGGAGCGCATTTGCATAGTCAACAGTACCCCTTTTTGGTTGGTGGAAAGTTTTTTGCGTGCATTCCAAAAGTTCTCAACATGGTTCCACGCCATCTGAATTGCTGAGAAAGTTGAGAAAATAAGGAGATTGCTTAGGAAAGTTTATTATGATTACAAAATATACACCAGCAGAAGAGAGAAACCTAACGATAACCCGATTTCTATTCGCAATCACTTCAACAACTCCTTTGAGTGTGTTTCAAATTGATGGAACGCGGCGACGTCGGCCGGCTTCTGAAGGTGTTGGTAGAGACGGCACCGCGCGTACATCGGCTTCGTGTGATAGGTGGCACGATGCGTCGGAAGATCCGCGGAGACGGCAGCTCGGTCGGAGGACAACTGCCGAAGTGGCTGGTTGAAGCTGTTCTCTTCTGAATTCAGAATTCGGATACAGTCACGACGTCTCAATTCTTCTCACCGAGATACAGATGATCGCCGGGAAAACAGTTTGAAATCACGTCTTCACCGATCGTTTTGATCGGCTGCGGACACAGGATCTTCTTCACATTTCCGTACTTTTCGCAACTCTCCCAGTCCTGAATTTGGGAAAGACGCGTCAATTCGTACACTTGCGGCGGCGGCAGCGCGTATTTTCCGGCGAACGCCTCGTCGACGCACACTTTCGGATCGATCCAATTGTACTCGGACATCTCCGAAGTGCAAAGATCGATGGCCGGCTCTTCTGGAATTCGCGGAAAGTTTCATTTCATTTCAGTGGCACCCCGCACGAACCTTCAGTGAGAACAATGTAAAATTTGGTCAGAAAGCGTCGCGGATTCGTCGCCGGCGTCAGGAAGGTGTCCCATTCGATGAGGCGCTCCGAACAGATCGATCCGGCCAGTTTTTGAAATCTCGCCGAATCGCCGACGATTTCCGTCTTCAAATCTGTCATTTCCTGATTGTTCGCCGACGTTTTCCATCCGTTCTTAGTCAGCAGAACTCCGGATTCTTCGAAAAGTTCCTTCAAAACTCGGATCTCATGAGGGAATCACGGCGCAATCTCGTACTCGGACTGCCGCAATGCGGTACTCGTCGCCCAGTTTCGAGTCGGTTTTATCGACGACTCCGCCCGGAAAAACCATCGAATTCGGCATGAACTTTGCCGTCTCGCCTCTTTTCAGCATCAGAATGCGTCGAGTCGAGGTGCACGCGAGGATGATCGAGGCTGCCGATCGCCAGTTGGAAGTCACTTGTCCCAGACACATTCTGAACCGCTCTGTTTCTGAATGACGCGAAAAAAGGACGCAAAGAGATTTCAGCCGTTTCGAAAAGGCTTCAAACGATTGTTCCTTCAAGCAGTAAAGCACATAAATTATGAGAGAATACAAAAAAGAAAACGTATCACAGACTATTAAAATGAGGCAATTCGAGTCGAAATCAGTTGATTCTAGCCGACGAGAACAGATTCCGGATGGCCATTTCGAACGTGTTCTCGGTGTATTTGATGCCCTGCGGGAAGACGTGCAATCGTTGACAAGCGTCGAGAAGCTGTGAGTAGTTCTTCCAGATGCGCGCCTTCACTTGCGACTGCACGTTCGCCGAGATGTTCGGATCGGAGATGCAATAGTCGGTCTGCTGGGCGAGCACTTGATCGAAGTCGCGCACGAATGTCTGGAAGGAAGTATTCTGAATACATCGGAGGCTCTCCTGCTCACATTCATAATTGACTTCGCCATCTGCCGATCCTCCCCGATGCGATCGGCAGACTTGAGGATCGCCGCGATTCCATTCCAGCTTTTCAGGTATTCGTTCGTACACGTGGCAATCTCCTCGTGGTAGAACGAGAGAATGTTCGTGTTCATCTCGGTGATTGCTGGCAGAAGGCCGTCTTGCTCGTCGGCCAACGTCTTCGCGATGTAGTTGTAGTTGTTGAGGAGGAAGATCGTGGCTAGTGTCGGGTCGTCGTACAGGTTCGCCTTCTTCTTCAGCATACTTCCCAGCGCCGACAGTATTCTGGCTAGAAATGGAATAACTTTTGAGAAGATGTGGGTCAGAAGTCGTTACCAAAAAGCTTCGGGAGCAACAGATTCGTGTTGGTTCCTTGAGGAGCAGTCAAAGCAAGCACTTGTTGGGTCACGGTGACTCGATGAGCCGTGAGACTGGAGAGGAAGTTGAGGGTCTGGAAAAGAGAAGAATTGGGATGAGAATGGAAGTGGAAGGCACTGACAGCGGCGGTCGTCGGATGCACATTGCCATCTGGAGGCACGTATTTCGTCGTGTCCTCGTTCAGATTCTCGATCGCTTCATTCACGTAGGAAGAGCATTTCACTTGAAGTTGACGCATCAACGAATCAAATTGGACGTCACCGATGCTGTTCTGGACAAAGCAAATGTTCGTGGTCGCAGTTGAAACAATGAGCGTACCGTGGCCAAGTTATGGAATCGGGCGTAGTTCTGGGAGAGAAGATGGAGCAGCGGGAGCAGTGGAATGATTCCGATGTCTCTCTCGTTGGCGATCTTCTGCGCCTGGAGGACGGTGTACGCGAGAGGCTGCGCGACGAGTTCCCGGAACACTTGGGCTCTTCGCGACGTGTCCGGAATCGCCTTCATCATGAGCCTTTCTTCCAACTCGAGCAGTGTGAGCAGAGAGGAGCACATGACGTGGCATGCGTCTACATCGATCAGAGAATCCACTTTTTCGGAACGTTGGACCGGTTTCCGAACAGTTGAGCTGAAACCTTGCAGTTAACAAAATCAGTTGAAACGTCAAAAAGTACATTTTACTCCGAGACGCCAACTGGAACGTCTTCTGTGCTTCTCCGATGGATTTGATGTTCTTCAGAAGCTGAGCTCCCCGTATTTCTGAGTAATGACTCAGGAAGTGAACCCGGTGTTGCTTCAGAAGCCACACTCCGATCTTGACGATCGGCTCTTCGTCGGCGATGATTTTGATTTCGCTGAGCCGCGGGGACATCGGCTCCTGATCGTTGGCCTTCACAAAAAGCTTCGGATCCACAACAACGCTGTTTTTGAGCAGAATCGTCTTGTAGGCTTTTTCAAGGATCGTGAATCCGGTGTCTAACGTCATCTTCATGTTCTCCGTTTGACTCGCGTAGTTCGGATGCGTCTCGAAAAAGTTGATCGCTTGTTGGAGGCACTCCATGTTTTCCAGGTAGGCGTCGAGATCCGAAAGAGGGCTTCCGTCTCGAATGGATTGCTCCACAGTGCTCGTTTTTCCGTAAAATTGGAGCGTTGCGTCTATTGTATTAATCAGACGCTGGATATCTGGAACCGATCAGATCCACAGCGGGTTCGCTCGTTTTTCACTCACTATGCTGTTTCTTCTGCAATTGACCGTTCGAAACGTGCATCGGAAGCACATTTTCCTCTAGAGAACTCAATCTTTTGTCGAATTTGTTGACGACTTCCTCGATTCCTTGCCGAATTTGAGCACTTTTTGCGATGTTTTTCTGGAAACTTTGCAACCACTCTTCCTCCTGTAAAAATTGGTTCTTCTTGTTCTTTTTAGTTTTTTTTCACCTGTGCCAACTTTTTGGATATCGATTCTGCTGCATTTGAGTCGTTGGCCATTGAAAAACTCACTGAAAATCAGAGTTTTCCGACAGTCTTCTCTGCGTCTCGCACTCTCTCGTGCCGGATTTCTAGGCCACACAGCCGTGTAGTCCACTCGGACAAGCCCGATTTGCCACGCAAATCTGCATTTTTCAAGGCTTTTACGATGAATTGAAGACAATTCGGGCGGATTTTTAATTGTCTTCAACATGTTTTCTAGTATTCGTACTCTACAATCAAAAATAGTCATTGTACTTGTTTTATACATATGTTTGTTTTCAGGCGAAATGAACCCCGTTGCCCTGTCAGCGTTTACACGATCTCTCCTCTTCAACCGATGCTCACCGAGCTCCCTGTTCCATCCAGCAGTCCGTCATTCTATCGCATTCTTTGCAACTGCTGCAGCGACTCCGAAAGTCAATGTAAACGTGGGCACAATCGGGCATATCGATCACGGAAAGACGACGTTGACTTCGGCGATCACCAGAGTTCAGGCCAAGAAAGGTAGAATTTTTCATCAAACACATGACTCACTAATCAATTCAGGATTTGCAAAACATATCAAGTTCGACGAAATAGATAAAGGAAAAGAAGAAAAGAAGCGAGGAATTACTATCAATGTGGCCCACATCGGATACGAGAGTAAAGCGCGTCGGTATTCACACACGGATTGTCCGGGCCACTCGGATTTCATCAAGAACATGATTTGCGGAACTTCCCAAATGGACGTCGCTGTCTTGGTGATTGCTGCAACGGACGGAGTCATGGAGCAGACGAAGGAGCATCTGATCCTGGCGAAGCAGGTCGGCGTGAAGAACATGGTGATTTTCATCAACAAAGCGGATTTGGTGGAGGAAGACGTGCTGGATCTGGTGGAGATCGAGGCCAGAGAGCTTCTCAGTTTGCACGGCTTCAATGGGGATGGAACGCCGGTCATCAGAGGATCCGCCCTTTCTGCTCTCGAGGGAGAGGACATCTCTTGCATCGATCGACTTCTGGAGGCACTGGACTCTCTTCCAGAGCCGGATAGAAACGAAAAAGACACATTTGTGATGCCAATTGGATCGAAGACGGCGATCACGGGAAGAGGAACTGTTATCGTTGGAACTCTGGAAAGAGGCGTTCTGAAGAAGGGAGACAAGGTGGAGATCAAAGGAGACGGACAGACACTCCTGACAACGGCTTCTGACATTCACGTCTTCGGAAAGAGTGTCAAGGAAGTAAGAGCCGGAGATCATTGTGGAGTGCTTTGCAGAGGAGTCAAAGCCGACACAGTGAAGAGAGGAATGTGGGCAGGCCATCCGGGAGCCGTCACGATCACGAATCGCGTGAAAGTGGAACTCTACCTGCTGTCGGAGACTGAAAACGGACGGAAGATCGGAATTCGCACGGGATTCACCGACAAAATGTACTGCAGCACTTGGGACCAAGTGGGTCGTTTCGACATGACCAACGAACTTCTGATGCCGGGAGAGCACACATCGGCGACGGTTCTCTTGATGAAGGACATGCCTCTGCGGAAAGGAATGCCGTTCACTCTGAGAGAAGGCTCCAGCAAGACGACGATCGCGAGAGGCATCATCTCGGACCTCGAGGAGCACGTCTCCGTCGAGAAGCACAATCTGAAGAAGTCCGCCGAGAAGATCTGAGCGAATCGAATCGAAATTAGGATAGAATCAACGTTTACTTATTAGATCTTGTTACTTTTTCTTGTTTTGTTCAATGATTTCCTTTTGTTTTCGTAATAATAAGAAGATTTTTTAACTTTTTCTGTTTGTCATATATCCTGTCAGTTTCTTCAGAATCTGCTTTATATCTCCGGTTCATCTGCTTCTTTTTAATAATGCTTGGGTTTTGAGTGTCATTATTTAGAGTTTCAGAAGATGTCGGGAAGAGTCGACGAGCAGCTCGACGACTTTCTCTGGGGGAAGACCGACGTCAATGATTACTTGAAAAAGTAAACTTATTATTGTTCTCTGTTTTCATCTGAAATTCCATTTTTCAGAGTGGCAGAATGCGACTCCTCTGTAGCCGATTCTCTGAATCGAAAAGTGGCCGGACTTCACGAAACTCTCGATAGACAGCTTCGAAAGGGCGTCGAAACGAACCTCCCGCGCCTTCTGGAGCAAGTCCCGGCCCTTCAGGCCCTTGAAGACACACTCCACTCGGTACAGATGCGGATGACATCCGTGACGACCGAGTCGAACCGTCTGTCGACAGTTTGCGACGATCTGACGACGAAACTTCGCGAGCAGACAAGACAGCTCGAGGCGACGATGATCAAACGAAACATGGCGGCGGATGCGCAGAGATGCGAGGAGCTCTTCGATTCTCTAGAAAAAAGAAGTGATCTGGTGAAAAAGGCAGAAATCACTGCGGAGATCAAAGAAATTCTGAACGATAATAAGAACCTTCGAAAGATCGGATGGCTCAAAAACATGGTAGACACGAAGCTGAAGGTGGCTGAGAACGAGGTGAGAAGGAGCGGAGCAGAGGAGTTGAAGAGAGGGCTGGCTTCTCTGAACAGCTCCATGGTGGCTTCTGCTCAAAGAGCCCTCCGCACTCTCAACTATTTGGACTCGGAACTCGAGGTGCTGCTCTCCTCTTCCGTTGTGGATCTGGACAAAAAACTGATGGAATTGTCGAACAGCTCCCCGGAAGCCGCCAAAAAAAGCCTCCCGGTTGTCGCAGCAACTATTCAATCTCATCTGGAGCAGGCCTCGATGCTCGGCGACACCTACAAGAAGAAGTTCTCAGAGAAGCTGGCTCGCATGATCCGGAGCCGAGTTCCACTGGACACTCCGTACGCTTTGAGATTTGTGCAGCAACTGGGAAGAGTGTTCAACTCGAAAGGAGACAGCTCGCCGGCTCTCAACGACTCGCTCCGTCCCCTCAAGAACTCTCTTCTCACGCACTCCCTCGGACGTCTTCACCGTCTCGTTGAAGAGCACGACTTCTCCACTGCGCACGCCAACGCCTTCGTCGACCTCATCAACTCGGCGATGGAAGAGGAACTTCGCAAAGTCGACTGGGACCCCGAATTGAGTCAGAAGATGAGCGCAAACATCGAGAAATGCATAGAAATGATCGCCAAAAAGTTGGAGTCAAATCTGCACTTGCAAAGAGATGACTTGCTTCTGGGAGACCGCCTGACTGCGAATCAGATGACCAACTACCGTCTTATCCAGACGGCTGACGGCATCGTGAAGAGGTGGCCGACGGAGGCGAAGAGCGTTTCGATTGTGCAGAAAGAGACGCTCGATGCGATCGTCGCCGAAGTGAAGAGCTCTATTCGAGCCATCGTGGCGAGAATGCACGTGGAAACACGTGGGATGACCAAGTCGGTAGCTCCGTACATGCAGGAGCTTCTCACTTACATCCAACACATTGACATGCACATGGCGCACGTATCTCGCGCCGTTTGCCACTCGCACATCCTCTCGCAGATCGCCGAATACGTTATAGACTCGTTCGTTCTGAATGCAACACTCGTCAGATCTGCGGATTCCGACGAACGGCAACTCATCGTCATCGACTTCTCCCGCCTTCTGGAGGCAGTCCGATCGATGGAGTGGCCCTCTAAATATGGAGACACGTCACGTCTTCTGGACTTGTTCGGCGCAGACATCGACGGAATTCTACGAGTTGAAGGCGTCAAGAAGTCCATCCTAGTGCAACTGCTCGTCTCGGACAGCCCTCCAGAACTCCCACTTCCCAACGAGTCGGTTGAATGGACGGTAAGAGAAATTCGTCCGCTTCCGAGAACGTAATACTTTTTTCAGCAAGAGGAATACGTGAAATGGTACGAAGAGCACACAGAGCAAGAGGCGCTGGCTCTCCTGAACGGTCTTATCACTTCGTACAACACGAGTGTCATCTCCAGAGGACAACAGCACTACGTGAAGCACTATCCACAGATTGTGAAGCTCCTTCAGGACGCCTTCTGATTGAGGAGGCGGACGATACTAACAGAAAATGGGTTGTATTTATGAAGAATGTGATAGTATTTATTGAATAAACCGCTTTTTGGGGCTCTTTCATTTCTCTTCTCCTCGTTTGGTTCCAGAGCCATGTCTGTATTTTTGCCCCGTATTCAAACTATTTACCAGGTTTTGTGTTCAGATCTCAAAATGCCGGAAGCGGATGTGAAAACAGAAGTCGTAGAAGAGAAGCCGGTGGAGGACGAAGAGAAACAGGATGAAGTTGTGGAAGAGAATTCTGACGACGACGATCCGGAAGAGTGGGAGGAGATGACGATGGTCGTGACGGTCAACGGGATCCTCGACGCCGACATTGTTCGTGATGCCGTCAGAAAGGACCTCATCAAGTTGCGATACGCGGAGACTGATGCGCCGGTCCTTCAGGTATTCGAGAGTCGGCTCCAAGTTTTCAATCGGTTCTCATTCTCAGGTCAACAATTCACTGTACACTGGCACGTGGAATCAGGATCTTGGCACCAACGTGATCCTCCAATCGACAGGCAAGGAACTGGAAGTGATCTCGTGCACATCGACGATGCTGACCGCTGAAAAAGCGCTTCTCACCTCGATCAGTTCGATGGAGCCCTCGATTGCAGCGAAAGCTGACTCGGCGCCGAAAAATGCGCTGACTCGAACGCAGCAACGTGGAAAATGAAAAAGACTTGATGAAGAATGTTCGATGTTTCTGTGTCTCTGTGTCCATTCCCTCCGAACAATAAAGCCATCGACACAGCGGTCTCTGTTGGCAGAGACAGTAGTTCTCTGCGTCTCGTGCGCAAGAATTCGTCCGGGCGGCGAGGGCCTCCCGGGGGGTGGCATGTGCAGCGCGTGCCGTCATCAGCCCCGTTCTCTGACTTGTTTGCGTCTCTTCGCCGGTCTTACCATCTCTCGATTCGCTCTGCTCGCTTCCTCCGCCACTCTAGTCGTTTCTTTGCCTCCTCTCTGCCAGTAACAGCTCTACGAGAGAGAGAGAGGGAAAGAGGAGAGAAAGAGGGAAAGAGGGAAAGCAGCAGTCCGCCTCGAGACACATTCTCAATTCGATATAGGCCTTCTCCTCCTCCGCCGACTCTTGTGCGTGTCTACTTCATTGCTCTGTGAAGCCGTCCCGACGACGTTCACTTCCCCACGCAGCCGGCACAACACGAGGGAGAGAAACGAGGAAAAAGCGACGAAGACGAAGGAGAAAAGAGAAGAAGAAGAAGAAGGTACGACATTTTTCATTCTTTTCGCTCCTCTCGCCCCGCTTCGATCGATATTCACTGCGGCGCCGACACGCACCTCGAATGCTGCAACATCAGCTCGAGTCGGGAAAGCGGTGAGGTTTCTCTTCCCAGGACGGGAAAACGAGACGAAACGTTCTGAAAGTGCCGACGAAACAACAGGAATTCGAAACGACGACAGCGAAGGGGGTTTTCGTGTTGTCGAAGGTCGGAAATTTGAAACGCAGCCCGCAAAAAAATTCCATCAGCCCAAAAACCAGTTCTGTTGAAAGAAGTCTTCGATTTTCTGCCGTCGGTTCAAGCCTTCCATCGAACTTTTACATTAATTTTAGCCAAAAACCAACAGGACCAAGTAGTTCTGAAAATATTCTGTAATTTTTTTCCGATTTTCCTGAATAAAAAATCTCTCCAGAAATTAAAGGCGCATGACGCGAAAGAGGCGGTCGGGTCCTACAAAGAACATCTGTCGAACGGCGTGTACTCTGCTCGGAGTCCAATATTTGAATAGCCCACCCGGTTTGGCGCCCAAACTAGGCACTTTTCGCGCCGATTTTCGAATTTCTTGGCGCGAATCGATAATATGGTCGTTCTTCAGGTCGGAGACCATGGTACAAACAAGACGCAAAAAGGCAGCAGCTGCGCAGGACGGTGGTGCTGTGAAAGAGAATAAAGCAGAGCCACCTGTCCCACAGACGATGTCGACGCCGACGAAACGAGCGCGACGAGGTCGCCCGCCGAAAATAAGGCCTGGTGAGTGGAAAAGCCCGCCTATTGATTTGTTTTCAAGCGTTCTGTTTTCCAGAGTCAAATATTCCGAGCACTTCCGGGCCCACAGACGTGTCAAATTTGGAGCCAAACGCTGAAGGAAAACGTTTGAAGGTGAATATCGAATTCGATAGCCAGGTACTGAAATATTCATTGAAAAATAGACTTCCAAAGCCGTTTTTGTAGGACTCCAGCGAATCAATGCGCACGAATGAAGCGGCGGCTTTTCCAGAAAAAGAAGAGGATCTTCCTACTTCGTCTCTCCAGAAAACGATAAAAAAGGAAATTGAGTGCGGGGAGGCGCCCAAGGCTCCTCCAATTCCCCCGCCGCCACCGCAATCGAGGAAGCGTGCCATTAACGATATTAAAGTGAAGCAGGAGCCGCTGGATGTCGATCCGGAGCCCGATCCCCGAGTTAACGACGAGCACGAAGCCTCAAAGGCTCCTCAAGCGTCTCCGCAACTTCCCGACACCCCTCATGTTTGTTTATTCGCATTTTCTCTAGTTGAGCCGTAAACAACTTTCAGCCGGAGCGCAAGAAAACTAAAGATAATCCGAAGAATCGCAGAATCAAACAAGAAGATCCAGAAGTTATCCGGAATATCAAAAAAGAGCCGGAAACCGCACCGGAGCCAGAAACGAAAGAAGTTCATATGCCAGCGGACGATTCAGTCTCTCCACCGGATGCCGAAGAGCCGGTTGCCTCGATACCAGATTCTGAATCGATGGACATAGATGATTCTGGGAGTGAAAACGGAGTGGAGGCCATTGAAGAAGTGGCACCGCCACAAGAGGAGATACACGTGGAAGTTGACCAGGGCTATCAACCGGGAATGGCTTCCTGGCCACCGAGGTATTCATTTTTTCGTCTAGCCCCTTAGTATGTACATAATGAGCTCAGAAACCCCCAGCCCCCCGTGGAGAATCATCTTCTGTCGTCGCCAACCGTGCCGCGGCCAAAAATACACTTCTTGCACCCTGCCTACAATAGTTTTGCCAGCGAACAGTCTCTTGTCTCGCCACAACCCGCTGCTCCTGCTGCATCGACGGAGCCCAAAGGATCTGCCGCCGAGAACGGATTCTCGATGGGATTCAAGCCGATGGCGTTCAAGTCGGGAAAAGTGGGACTGAAAAACAATCCGCTAGCGCGTCTCTCGACCCCCACCGATGCATCCGCAAGTTCTTCTATTTCTGGCAGCTCTTCGGATGCTCCCGAACCTTCTGCCGTTCCACCTCCATCCACCTCACTTCCAATGCTTGGATCTCCGTCGGCCAAAAGAAACAGTCAGTTCGGAGCCGCTCCAGCTAACGCTCTGCCGCCGCCGCAAATGGTCGAGCTTCCGAGACTATCCTACTTCCCGCCGCCGCCGATTGCCAACGCATCGACAGTTTTCCAAGAAGTGAGTGCTCTTTGTTGTCTTTCGAAGAAATGTCCTTCGTTTGGGATCCTTCGCTTCCTCTTTTCCTAACCGCAATGGTTCTTTGGCTAACCCCATCCTCCTCTTCATTCAGGATGACTCTTCGCCCGAAGAGCACCATCAAACTCAATCCAAGTCGCGCCGATCTACGACTCCTACTCCAGTACCACCGAAATTGACTGAAGCGGCGATGGAAACAGCGGTGAGCAGACAGAAACTCGATGTTGTGCTGGAGTCGTCGCCATTCTCCTTCTTCTTCAACTACTCTTTTTCCACTTGCACATTCTACCCAATTTTGTTGTCGTTACTCTAATAAGTGTGAATGGCTTTTTGTGATCCAAATCCCTTTTCACATTTCAATTCACTGAATTTCAGAAATTGAAAGCTGAGAAGGTGGCTAGAGAGATAGCTCGTCGCCACGACGAGGCTCGGGAGCGAGAGCAGCAGGAAGAAGTAGAAAGACGTCGTGAGGAACGTGAGCGACGGCATCAGAAGAAGGCTGAAGAGGAACGAGAACGACAGGAGCAGCTTCGAAAACGGGACGACGACGATCGGAGAGCTCGGGAAAAAGAGCGCGAGATAACGAAGAGACACGAACGGGAAGAACGGGAGAGACAAAGAGAGGAAGAAAGACAACGAGAAGCGGAACGACGTCAAAGAGAAGAAGAGTGCAGACAGAAAGAGGAGGAGAAAAAGAAGGAGAAAGTGATGAAAGAGGAAGACATGAAGATTCCCGAATACGAACTCATCTCGGAATCGAAATACTTCACGAAAAATGCGAACAAGAAGAAGACGGAGTCGCTGTACTGCGAGTGCTACGCCACCGGCGATAATTGCTCAAACAGCGATTGTGTCAACCGGGCGATGCTCACGGAGTGTCCATCCTCATGTCAGGCCAAGTGTAAAAATCAAAGATTCGCAAAGAAGAAGTATGCTAGTGTGGAGGCCTTCCACACCGGAACTGCGAAGGGATGCGGTCTTCGTGCACTCAAGGACATCAAGAAGGGTCGCTTCATTATTGAATACGTTGGAGAGGTCGTCGAGCGAGATGATTACGAGAAGCGGAAACTCAAGTACGCTGCTGACAAGAAGCACAAGCATCACTATCTGTGTGACACTGGAATTTACACGATTGACGCCACTATCTACGGAAATCCGTCTAGATTCGTTAATCACAGTTGTGATCCGAATGCGATTTGCGAGAAATGGTCGGTTCCACGGACACCGGGAGACGTGAATCGAGTGGGTTTCTTCGCGAAGAAAAACATCAGCGCAGGAGAGGAGATCACTTTTGATTACCAATTCGTAAACTACGGGTACGTTATTGTGTCTCTTGTCTTCTGATCTAACCGATTGAAGTTGTTACAGACGAGATGCTCAACAGTGCTTCTGCGGTGCATCCAACTGCACTGGATGGATCGGACAGAAGCCGGAAGGATTGTCATCGGACGAGGAAGAGGACGAAGATCTGATCACCACCCGCTACATCGATATGGACGAAGAGGAAGAGAAGAAGCTCGAAGAGCTTGAGGAGTTGGAACCATGCGATCGCATTGATTTGATTGACGGGATGCTTGGCGACCTGGTTATTCGGAACAAGAAGCACGCGAAGAAAGTCATCACCATAGCCGTAAGTTTATGGCCTCGCGCGTTCTGGATCGAATTGACTCATTGCAGGCAAAAATGACGGATCACGATCAACGGGAAAGACTGGTGCAGGAGATATTCTGCACAGACACTTCCATGGGAACTCAGGCGCACTACGCGAGAGAAGGAATGGCGACTCTGATGGGAGAGTGGCTTGAGGCGGACGACTATTCGCTCGCCAACCTGCGGCTCGTCCAGACAACTCTCCAGGCTCTTCACGGCGATGCCTTCCTCTCCGTCGCTAAAGCCGACCGCTTCTTGTTAGACGTCGTGACACGGTGGCAACAAGCTGCTCCGCCCGAGGAGTGCATAGACCTTCACATTGTCGCGGACTCTCTGGTCACATGTGTTGTCGAACCAAAGCGAAAGTATTCTGAAGTTAGCGAGGCTACGAAGAACGAGATAATGATAAACTTCACGAGATGCAAAGGAATGGCCGTCATTCTGAACAGCTTCTGGTTCAATCGCTCTGTCAGTTTCAAGATCCCCAAGAAGATTCGCGAGCCGGAGTCGAAAGATCAATCGAAAGAACAGCAGTCGAGCAGCAATTCTGGTCCTTCGTCGTTCTTGCGAGACTCGTCTCATTCTCATGATACATCTCGGAACGGAGGAGGAAACTTCTCGCCCCGTCACGGAGGAAGTGCATCACCGCGTTATGGAGGGAATGCATCGCCTCGTTACGGAGGGAATGCATCGCCACCGTACCAGAGACAACATCACAACAACTCTTACTATGATCAACGAGAGGGTCCGCACGTTCCGCGTTTCTTCAACAATGGCAACGACGTGCATCAGTATCGATTCACTGGATATCACGGGAACAACTACAAAGCCAACTACAATCGTCCTCCGTATCATCGGAATTCCCACCATCGCGAACGCCGTCGGTTCGCCCGCCGATCTCGTTCTCCTCGATCCAGAAGCCCGTCCCCTCAGCTTTACAAGAGAAGGAAACTCGAAGAACGCGAGAATCGCAACCGCTCTCCCCCGTACGAACGTCGTCCAGTGACTCCTCCGACTCCGATGTCAGAGCGTTCATCACGGGAAAGATCGTGCGGCAGATCAGACAGCAAGGCGCCTTCTGCCGCTCCCGAAAACGCTCGTCGGCCGACGACTCCGTCCGCTGCGTATCCGGCTGCCGATGCTACTGTTGCCACTCCAGCAGTTGCCGCAGTTCCCGCAAGTGGTGGTTCTTATCCGCTTCCACCAGGATACGAGGCATATGGGGTTTACGATCCGGCGACTGGACTGTACATGTACCATCCTCCAACGGGCTACTATCCTCCGTACCCCCACGCTCACGTTCTGACTATGGAGATGCTGCCGCCGAACGAACGGCTTGATGAACTCTACGGAAGAGCCACTCTCGAGCAACTCACCGATCGCCTACTCAAAGCGCAACAGGACGTCGAGTGCATCCAAAACCACATTGTACGAAAGCGCGAAGAAATGGCAGCCATAGAGGCTGCTCGAGTTCGTGCCGCAGAGATTTGTCGACAGGAAGCCGAAAAAGAGAAATACGTTTGGGCCATCGCGAAGGCGGAGAATGGAGATGTGTACTACTACAACAAGGAGACCAAGGAGACGCAGTGGTCGCCTCCACGAGCAGAACAGGGACTTCTAGATCCGGGATCTGGCACTTCTCCGGACACAACCACTTCCAATGCCGCCGCCATTGCTGCTGTGGCCGCTGCCGCCGCCGCTGCTGCCACAGTTGCTATTGAGGAGAATCATCAGAAGCAGAAAGTTGTCGAATACGAGAAGCAGCAAAAAGAAGAACAACAGCAGCAGCACCAACAGTCGGAGAGTTATCACAGATCATCGCATCACAGAAGTGACGCTCGTGGAAGAGATCGCGATCGTCGAGACGACCATCGGGATCACCATCACAGATCCAATGATCGTTCGCGAGGAGATCGAGGAGACGATCGCGTTCGTGATTTCAAAAAAGAGCTCGAGCGCATCGTCACTCCCGTCATCAAGTCGTTCCTTCGTAACGTCAGGGACGCGACTCACGACAAGGCCGCGTGGCTGACCAAAATGATCGTCAAAGAGTTGTACAAGAGAGAAAGCGCTCAAAGTGGCTTCGATCATCGGGTCACCGAACACACCGAGAAGAAGGTGGGTTTTTATGAAGTCTTCCCAATTATCATAAAACACTATTTTCCAGGTCAGAAACTACACAAAATCGCTGATTGATCGCAAAATAAAGAACGACGATCTCTGGAAAGGATACACGGACCGCTGATCTACCTCATCTGTTACCTCTCCATCTCCCATATCCTTGTTATTGTTGCCTCCCTTACTCTTTTTGTTTGCTTTTTGTCTGTTTAAATCGATCTCCGCACCCACCAAACCGAGTCCCTTCGTTCTAATCGCCTTCTCCAATTTTCCCCTGAACGGCTCCGACCGTTGACCCCCACTTGCATACAATCGATTTTCCACGGATTTCACTCCCCTTCACTGCTTTCCGAAGTCTGCCAAACAAATTTGCTTCGTTTCTTAATTTTCCCTCCATTCTCCCATTTTTTGTGACTCGCATCTCGCTCACATTCTTGTCAAACCCATTCTATGGGCATTTTTTTGTTTTCTCTCGAACAGTTGATAATGAATCGCAAGAACTGATCAGCATCTTCGACTCTCTTTTCCAGAAGTCTCCCAGTCTCAGGATCTCTATTTTCGGTGGAATTTGCTGAAAATCACTTGAATTTCTCGTTTTCAGAAGATGACGAAACGGGTCACAGTTCGGATAGAGCACTCGAAAAACACGTTTTTCGAAAAGTAAAACGAGCAAAAAAACACTTGAAAAGGGAAAAAATTGCAGACTTTTGAGAGTGCAACATCAAGATCAAGAAGACCGGAAACTGAAATTCGTTCTGCACAAAGCGCTCGAAAATCTGAAAAAATGCCCGTTTGAGATCAAGAACATTGTCGATTTGAAGAACGTTCAAGGTGAATTCAGAGGGTTTTCAATTGAGCACACTTGCTCGTTTCCAGGAATCGGAGAGAACATCGCGTTGAAGCTCGAGGAGACGTGGAATGTAGTCGTGCAGGAGAATGAGGGAGAAGAGCCGACGTTGCGAGAAATAAAAAAGTTCACGACAGAAGACTTTCGACGTCTTCAGAACGCCCGCAAATCCACGTCGGAGAAGGCGAAGGACGGGAAAAAAGCGGCCAAGGAACTGAAAAAGAAGACGTCCGGAGCGTCGAAAGTGGACGAATTCTTGTCGAGCGAGGAGGATGAAGACGTCCGTCCGACGACGTCTCTTAAGAAGACAAAGAGCTTCCAGTTGGCTCCCACGACGTCTTCCTTTCCGCTTCTTGCGAGATCGCAGAGTGGAGACGTTGGTTGTTCGGAGCCTCCGTCGTCTTCAGCCGATTCTTTCCGAATTCTGACTTGCAGACCGATCGATCAGCCGACAGTAAGCATCGTTTTGAGGTAAACGTTCAGAACCCCCTATTGCTATTCAGGTCTACATAATCGCCGATCAACGGGAGCATCGGAACAATCCGCGATTCAAGTCGGTCATCGAGCATCTCGTGATGAAAGACGGCATCAGAGTCGACATCCGATCTCTGTCCGTCGGAGACTACATCTGGATCTGCCGCAAGATCGACGGATCCGAAATCGTGATGGACTGGGTCGTGGAGCGAAAGACGTGGGACGATCTGCAGTCGAGCATCCGGGGAGGACGGTACGACGAGCAGAAGGCGCGCCTCGGAATGGCGCCGATGAAGAACCGAATATACTTGATCGAAGCGGGCAGCAAGGGAGACGTCGCTTGCGAACAGGTGGGGACTAGAAACCGCACGACCGCCCACTCCGATCCTTGCAGGCCGTCGCGTCGACGCTCTCGAACGGCGGATACCTGATTCAACGGTGCTCCGACACGCGGGACACTGCCGCCTTCCTGAAGGAAGTCACTCTCCGTCTGCAGAACAAGGCCTCTTGCGAGGAGATTTCCGGAGTGCCCTTCTCGCAGCTCCAGAATCTGCTGCAGAAGAAGAAGGCGGAGACTGTGAAGGACGCGTGGATCCGGCAGCTGATGGTCTGTCCCGGAATGTCGTTCTCTCGAGCCGAGGCCATCGCCGAGAAGTTCCCTTCGATGCCGGCGCTTCTCGTCTACTTCCGCGACAATGGCGACGATTCGCCGATACGACTTCTTCAGATTCTACCTCAATTGACTCGTCCTATTACTCGGAATCTGTTCAAATTCTTTGTACAATAGAGTTTTTAAAGAATGAATGGTTTGTTGGGAGTCGAAATATAATGCGAAACAGTGGACAAAGAAAACAAAAAATCAACAAGAGATAACAAGTAAAAAAAGGAATCAGATATCAGTTGAGATGGCTTTCGTTTCTGAGGTACTCTCCGAGATCACACTGATGCAGAACGACGAGCGCCGTCGGGTCGGCCCGTTTGCTGTCTCCGGTTCCCTTGGCGGCGACTCCGAATCCGATCGGAACGTCGGTCATCGAGAAGACGACGATGCCGGCGTGCGTCGGTGTGCCTTCTGTCATGCGAGCGATTCCCGACTTCAGAATGTTGTTTCCGTAGAGGAACTGCTGCTCGGCGTTCGGCTTCAGCCACACCTTGTACTTGGCGTACGGAGCAAGATAGTCGAGAGCGGTGATTTGGAGATGGAACTTCTTCGACTTGGTGAACTTGCCGAGGCACGTTCCGAACGAGAGAAGAGGCTCGCGGGCGATGCAGGCGGCCTGACGCATCAGGTTCTCCGAACAGTAGTAAACGCGTTCCTGGAAAACAGCGAGTACGGTTAAAAAGGAAGAGTATTTTGGAATACCTTGTGATTTCTGAAGCAGTAGTCTCCGTCGTTTCTGTCGATGAGCATCGAAACGTTATCTCCGATGAAAGAGGCCAGTTTGGCGAACACGAGGGAAGTCTCTTCTTCGGTAAGCGGACGCATCTGTAACAGTTTTTCTGGATAAAATTAATCGAGAGAAAGAAAAAAGATACGAATGTGGTAACGAGACCGATTCGAAGAAAATGAATCAAAAAGAAAATGAGAATTTTTATATGTTACAAGTGAGAAAGGGAACCCGGTGCAGGGAAAAGTGAGCAAATCTTGCGAACGGAATCGAGAAGAAGGTGAGAGGAATGAAAGTGAAAATGTTTAAAAGCATCGAAAACAATGAACGTGTTCAGAATCTGACAAGTGCGATCTGATCGAGCATCGCGTTGTCGCTGATCGCCGACCTCGCTGTCGGGGCGTCCACTTGGAGAACAAGTTTACCGCCGTTCAGCTGACGGACGAACGACTGAGACTGTAGGGTGTGGAAGGCCGAATGCAGCTCGTCGTCGTCGAGAGCAGGAACTTTGATAGCCGTGCACGCCTTGTAATAGGCACGATAAAGCGAATTCAAATCGAACGAGCTCGACTTGTTGGAAGAAATCGCCAGGGAGACGGCGAGGAGAATGCGAGGTTGGAGAGGAAGACGAGCACGGGCTAACGGGGAAGAGTAGACGTTGTTGATGATTCCGAGGACTTCCCGACATCCGTTCGCTGGAGTTCCTGGAGCTTCAGTGTCTGATGAAAAGATACGGCTCTTTTGCTGCTTGAAGATGTGCAGCGCCGTTCGGAGATCTCCACTCATCGCCGCCACCTTCCGGGCCGTCAGTTCGATAGCCTTCGTGTCAACAGCGGCTTCCTCTTTCTTCATTTTATCGTTCAGAATCTCAACGATCTCGTCCTTCGTGTACGGCTCGAAAACCAATCTTTTGGGCGGCTTCGCGAGCATCAGCTTCGGCAGAAGACGTTCCGTCAAGTCGATCGAGTTGGCGATCCCGAGAATGATGATCTTGTGGGAAAGAGTGTCGGGCCATTGGAATGCTGCATAAAGCGTCGCGTTTTTCCTGCTCGCCAGATGGTCAATCTCATCGAGAACCAGCACCAAAGGGTTCTTAAACCGCTTTACGTGCTCTTCGAAAGTCTCAATGTTTGGTTTTCCGTCGAGGTTCAAAGAGCCGAAGATAGACTTGAATAGGGCCGCTTTTGTGTTCGTCGATGCGCAATTGATGATACAGCTCGAGACTGATGAACCAAGAGACTTCAGAACTCGCAGAGTCGTCGCCGTTTTGCCGGTCCCCGGTTGGCCACTGATGTAAATCGAGAGAGGCGTCCTTTTCGCTTTGCTTTCCAGAATCCAAGACCGCACAGAGTCGTATTCTTCGGTTCTTCCTTTCAAGGCACAGCTGTCACCCGCAGGCTGTTGCTCACTCGTTTCTGGTGCTTCCGAATCCTCAGAATCAGATTTCAACGCCTTCTTCAGAGTTTTCTTCGACTTTTTCTCCGGTGTCGAACTTTGTGGGGAGGGAGTTCTCACTTTCTTCTCGGGAGTTCTTTTTTGAACTGCACTCATCTTCAGGTCTTTCTTTGCTCTGCTTCGACGTCCGGAAAGCGACATTTCTTCGATTGTTTCGGCGAGAGCCGTTCGCGGACTCATCAACCCCATTTCTTTGGAGCTCAATGCTTTCGGCGGAGTTTTCAGCACTTCCTCTTCAGAATCTGATGAATTCGTCTCACTGAACACCTTTTCGGCGACTGGTCTCCGACGACTCGCATATTTCGGCGTCGATACCTTCTGAAACCACAAAAATGGTAAAATTTCAATAACAAAAATGCCTACTTTCTGCTCATTCAGTTTCGCCGATAACCTTGTTGAACTTCTCCGATTTAATGTGCTTTGTTCACTCTCCTGCAATCGAAATTAATCGATTCGGCCGTAGAAAAAGTATTCACTTACTTCTTCTACTGGAGTTTCCTGTTCTGCCGCTTTTTTCGGCGGTCTTCCTCTGGGTCTTGGTGTTTTTGGAGCGCCGCTCATCTAGAATTAAATAGATTTACAGTAAAACAAAAATTATTCGAATTTCAAGCAAGACAACGAAAAAATAGGTCAATGCGGTTCGATTTCCGAGTGATTCGCAATGGAGCGCGTTTGCAACGCTCTTTTGTTCGTTTGAATTTCATTGCGAAAACGGGGATATTGAATGAAATTGGTGCGGCAGATGGCCATGAATAATGACATACACAGACAAATATCTCTTTATTTCCACGGTATTCGATTTTTCGATTTGTAGTTAACAAAAGTATACTTAAGCAGTAATTTAACCGACGAATGGCTGGATATGGATGTGTTTTATAAATTGTATAAAGAGAAGAAGAATGTGGACTGAGACAATCTCTTAGGTGATACTTGTTCATTCACAAATCGAACACAAAATAAACAATAAAAATAAATGGAAGAGGGAGTCATCAACAATTAGGCTTTAGAGCTGTGCAGTCGGAGACTGTGGTCATTCTTGAGTTTCGCCAGCTTCTCGAGCGTGTTCTCTGTAACATGTTTGATTCAAATTTCACTTCCTCATGGATAGTTATTAATTCCGATCACTCACCGTGCTGGGAAGAGAGATCCATGAGCTTTTGCAGCTGCTTCTTCAGAACCAGCTCCGTCTTCTCCAACGGAGTGTTCTGCTTTCCGCCGAGCGTGCTCGTCTGCATCGACTTCAGCGATTGTGTGATCTGGTCCAAGTCGTAGTCGGCCGATTTCATCTGAGAATCCACATTCAGCATCATCTGTGCGCTGAAATGTACGAAATAAACTCTGAAAACCAAAAAGAGTTTTCTTACATTTGAACTCTCTGGATGTCATGTCTACTGGCAAATCGAGTGTCGACGGGGAACTTGTAGTCAAGATCCGTCCATTCGGGGAGATTCAGCTTCTTCTCGAGCTCCGCAACCGTCTCCTCCACGTCATTGAGCACAGAAGTCATCGATCCGATGTTGAAGTTGAGCTTCTTGCAGTTGCTGCTCAGCTCGTCCATCTCGTTGTACAAGCCAAGCACTTTCGGTTCCAGTGCGATCAGATCTCGATCGTAGCTGTTAAGTTCGATCATTTTGTTGTGGAAGACACGCTCCTGCTTGGCTATCTCCGAAAAGTAGCTGTTAGTGACTTCTTGGAGAGCTTGGAAGAAGGCCTTCGATTCCGATCCAGCGAGACCCGCTTTGATCTCCTCCTCGGAAAGATTCTCACTTCCACTTGCTCCGATCTTGAGACTCGACGGAGTAGCAGCCGCTCCCTTCAGACCTCCTCCACCAAGAGTTCCGGAAGTCCATCCGGATCCCTTCGCCAATGGAGTAGCAGTGAGGCCAAGGCTCAGAGACGGAGCTGCTTCGGCAGCTTTTGGAGTGGAAGTCGCAGCGGTGGTAAGGGTGGTCGGAAGAGCCGATGCGGTAGCAGTCGTGCTGGCAGATGGAGACTTGGCGAGGTTCAGAGAGAGACCGGCAGCTGGAGTGGCAGCGGCAGGAGCGGTTCCGAAGAGAGCTCCAGTCGGAGCAGCGGCAGCAGCAACTGGGGCTGCAGTCGTTGTTGCCGGAGCAGTGGTTCCGAAGAGCGGGGCTCCAGAAACAGCTGGAGCAGCGGCGGCAGGCTTGCTGGCTGCTGCAGTTGTCGTTCCAAAGAGTGGGGCAGCTGGAGTTGGAGCAGCAGAAGTTGTCGCTGGAACAGAACTTCCGAATAGTCCAGCGGATGGCGCGGCAGTTGTGGCAGCAGCACTTGGGGTCGTTCCGAAAAGGGCTCCAGCAGGGGCTGGAGCATTAGTGGTAGACGCGGCTCCAAAGAGACCTCCAGTGGCCGGGGCGGGGGCCGTCGCCGCTGGCGCGGTTCCGAAAAGACCTCCGGAAGCGGGCAGAGCAGCGGCAGCAGTGACTGGAGCAGCAGTCGTTGTTGCGGGAGCAGTGGTTCCGAAGAGTGGGGCTGCAGGCTTACTGGCTGCTGCAGCTGTTGCTCCGAAGAGAGGAGCAGCAGAAGCTGCCGCAGGAACTGAACTTCCGAACAGTCCAGCGGATGGCGCAGCAGATGTGGTAGTAGCGGCTGGAGCTGTTCCGAAGAGACCTCCAGAAGCCGGAGCATTAGTGGTAGCACCCGAAGGGGCTCCAAAGAGACCTCCAGTGGCCGGAGCTGGAGTCGCCGCAGCTGGCGCGGCTCCGAAAATACCTCCAAAGGCAGGTGTAGCAGCTGCAGGCGTCGATCCGAACAGTCCTGTTCCGGCTGAGGCTGTAGTGGCTGGAGCATTCGACGTCGTCGAGCCGAAAAGCCCGGTGGATGCGGGAGCGGGAGCCGGGAGAGTACTAGCGGTTGAACCGAAGAGCCCAGCAGAAGGAGCGGTCGTGGATCCAGCAGAGAAGATTGAAGTATTGGTAGCAGGCGCAGCTGTAGCAGGGGCCGGATTTCCGAACAATCCGGTGGCAGCTGGGGCAGCGGCCGTAGTTCCGAACATGGACGGTGTTGCAGTGGTGGCCGCTGGAGCTCCGAAAAGTCCGGAAGTAGCAGGAGCAGCTGTAGAAGTAGCCGGTGCACCTCCGAAAAGTCCTCCGGGGGCAGCAGGGGCCGATGTCGTCGAACCGAAGCTTGACCCGAAAAGACCGCCGGACGGAGCAGCGGCTGGGGCGGCCGAACTGCCGAACATTCCAGTCGACGGAGCAGCAGCAGGAGCGGCCGAACTGCCGAACATTCCAGTCGACGGAGCAGCAGCAGGAGCGGCCGAACTGCCGAACATTCCAGTCGACGGAGCAGCAGCACTGGTTCCTCCGAACAAGCTGCTTCCTGTGGCTGCTGGCTGTGTCGATCCAAAAGTGAATCCACCGGCGTTGGGAGCCGCTGTGCTTCCGCCGAACATGTTGCTGCCTGAAAATTAAATGGTAAACTTCAAATGATATTTTGCTTTTTTCCTACCTTGGTTAGTGTTCGTGTTTGTATTGCTGCCAAACGAAAATCCAGTGGATGCTGTCGAAGTGGGAGCGCCACCGAAAATCGACGGTTTCGGTGCAGAATTTCCGAACATTCTGAAAAACCAAATAAGAATAGATAAAGTTCTATTGAGAAATCAAGAAATCGGCTAAAAAATAGAACGGAAAGTCAATAATGCACCCGATAAAATTCGAATTTGAACGTCGAATGAGAGAAAAAAAAGCGCAAGCAAAATCGAGAAACGCGCAAAGCCGGCGCCCTCCACTCTCTCGCGCGTAGCCGTAGAGCGCGCTTGCATTATCCGTCACTGACTGTTTTGTGAACTGTCTCAACACTGTGGACTGGGAAAGTGAAGAGATTTTTAGAGTTTCGTTAAACTTCGAAAGTTAAAAAACATAAAACATGTAAAAAGTTTGGATGTAGTTCTCAGATAACAAGGAATCGGCCTATTCGCGAAAATTTCGGTTCTGCGAACAAGTTGTTCGCAGAACCGTTTTTGAGGAAGAAATGCAACAAAACGTCTCAAAGCTGACCTCAAACATTTAAAAAAGAACTATGTTCAGAATAGAGATATCATTAAACCGCAGTTGAATAAAGCGAAACTAAAAACGTGACATAATGAGGAACGAAGGCACGGGGTTAACGATGAGTTGCCGTTGAACCGACAACAGAAGCGGTGTCAGTCCACTCGATTCGGTTTCCCGTCAGCTGTTCTGAGGCTTGTCTATGGAAAATGACTAAGGAGGAAACCACTGGCGAAGGATCCTCGAACCAGGACGATCCGGAGGAGCTGAGCTCCAAAACGAAGCTCTACGTGCCGTTTCTTGAGCGCGAGCACAAACTGAAGATCGACAAGATCCTCGGCAGCGGCTCCTATTCGCGCGTCGCCCGTGCCACGTACGGCGACCGGAAGCTCGACGTCGCGGCCAAGATCATCAACATCGCGCCGACTCGCGAGAAAGAGGACTACATCAAGAAGTTCCTTCCGCGCGAAAAGGAGATCGTTCGGATGCTGAAGCACGAGAACATCTGCCGCCTCTACGACATGATCTCGTTTCCGGATCACATCATTTTCGTCACCGAGTTCTGCGAGGGCGGCGATCTGTTGCGCAAGATGAAGGAGGTCCGTCAGATGCCCGAAGAAGACGCCAAGTTCACTTTCCGCCAGTTCATTGCAGCTCTCTCGGTAAATTGGAGATTCCCAAACAGTGTGCGATAGAGCGCGTTTTCTTTGCAGCACCTCCAAACGTTCAACATTGTGCATCGCGATCTCAAGTGCGAGAACATCTTTCTGGACAAGTACGACAACGTGAAGCTCGGCGACTTCGGATTCTCGCGCGTTCTGAATCCCGGCGAGATTTCCGGAACCTTCTGTGGGTCACGCGCCTACGTGGCTCCGGAGATCCTGCGCGGCCGCGAGTACTCTGGAAATGCGGCGGACGTCTGGAGCACCGGAGTCATTCTGTACATCATGATCACCGGATCGATGCCGTTCGACGATCGCAATCCGACGAAGATGATCGAGAGACAGCTCGCCCATCGCATCAAGTCAGCTCTTCTCCTCCCACTCCCCATGAATACTTCACTTTTCTAGATTCCCCAAGAATTTCCTCTCGTCGACTGGAGTGAAGGCGTTGATACTCGACATTCTGCAACCGCACGCGCCGAACCGTCCGACCTACAGAGGCATTTGCGAGTCGGACTGGCTCAAGGATCAGCCCTACTACATGAAGCCCGACGATCCGCCACCAGCGAGGGTGCGATCGCTGCTTCTGCCGAAACAGCGTCAGCACGGTTGAGAAGGCGTCCAACCCGATGACCATGATGGCGAATAAAGTCCGGAAACAAACTGAAGATGTCGTTTTAAAGTCGAGAATAAACGTGTGTTTTTTAAAACGAGCTTTGAATGCCGGAGAAAGAGCCACGATATGACCTCAAATCATAAGCAAAGGTTGAGTGTTCATTTTAGCTCAACCGGTAGAACTGCAGACTGGCGATCGAGAGGTCGCAGGTTCGATTCCGGGCGCCCACTCTTCTCGTTTCAAGGATCCCCTCTTCGAATTAGCTCTTCTCTCTCTCTCTCCTTTCCTTTCTCGATAACAAGTTGGTCGCCCATATTTGCCATTTTCGTCTTCTTCTTCTTCTTGTTTTCCGCCTATTTTTTGTGTCGTGCATGTGTATGTGTGTATAGATTGCATTTTCTGCCCGTGTTTCCCTCGTTCTCTCTTTTCCGTTGTTGCTTCACTGCGAGAGAGAGAGAGGGAAAAGAAGCGAGCGGGAGGAGGAAGGGGGAGAATGTTGGCGGCGTGCCAACAAACACGCGCTATCGCTGCGAGGAGAGGGACGAGACGGCGAGGCACTGTCTCTCTCCGTCTCCTCGTGTTTGCCCCCCTCACTAACTATTGATCACACCTCCTCGTCTCCCCCAGGGCCCCCTCTCTCACCCACAGCCCTCCGCTCGACTCCTCCCCCGGCCACTCCGTTTCCTTCTTCTTTTCCTTCTTTCCGACCACCCACCACTGCTGCTGCTGCCGTCGCTCCTACTGCAGCAACAACACAACACAGCACATTTCTCTGTTTCCCTCCTCCCTCTTCCCGCTCGACGGACTTCATCTGCTGCTCGCTCCTTCTCTTCCTCCGCTCACTCACCCGTTTCGAGAGAAAACGAGAGAGGTGGAGCGAGTTTCAAGTCGCCCAGTCGTCGGTTCCGTGCCCTTAACGGCTCCACACATCCGACACGCTGATTCGACGACGTTCGCCCAGGCAGAATCAGAAGACGAAGAAGTCGACCGCTGCTTCGTCTTCTGCTGCTGCTGCACGTCAGTCTCAACGGCTGAAACAACAGAAGAAGGTCAACAAGAAGACGTCGACGACGACTGTAGTCGTTGCTCCTCTGAAGCCGAAGCCGAGGAGGCGCGTCGTGAAGATCGTCCAAAGGATCGTCGTACCGCCCGTCGTCTCGCCGCTCCGACGCCGCAATCGACTGAAAATGACGGTGGCTCCGAAGTTGGTGTGGCCAGAAGACGAGTTCGTCGATGAAACGCTGCTCGACGAGCATCACGGACCGCCGCGTCTCGACTACGATACGTACGTTTCAAATTTCCCGCCTTGTCGGCCACTTATCAGTAGAGCGCGCTTGCCTTCCCTTTTTTCTCCCTCTTTTTTTGACGCATTGATAGTGGACGGCTATTCTGGTTTCGAGGCCTTTTTATCAGAAAAAAAGGAGAAGAAACCGAAAAAAGGGTCTCTTTTGTTCGTTTCTCCGTCTGCGTCTCGTCGCTCTTTCTCGGATCGCACGTGACAAGTTCGTTTTGTTTACCGGGTGGTTCAAAAGAAAACGTTTCTTTTTCATTCGAGAGAGGGAGAGATAGGATCGATCAATCAATCGGCAACACTCGACGAACACCCGTCCGTGGTGGTCCTCTTTTCCTCGTGCGTTTTTTTTTCCGAGCATGACGTCACTCCGATCGATCCGATTCTCTCCCATGCATATGACCTTGGAAGGGCGAGAGCGCGACGCAGACACAGAATCCGATTGCGCAATACAGAGAAAGACCTTGGAAGCCGCGACAAAGAGAAGCTTTTTGGCCGCTTGCCAACAGTCAGAGGACGGCGAAAGTCGACGGTTTTTCATGGAAAAGGGACGCTTGTGTCAACAAATGTTTCTGTTTCTGCTTCTGGCTCGTCACGCCATCGCGAAACTGATAACGAAGAAATGTTGCAAAAAGAGGGGGAAGGAGAGAATGTTCGCAATGGAGCGCGTTTTCTCGGAAACCCGAACGTCTTCTTTCTTCAGACTCGTGATGCTCGCCAATCTGCCGCCGCTCACCGAAGACATGCTCACCCGGAATCCGGCGCTCCCTGTGAAAACGAGGTCGGCGCCCGAGTACACGTTGGTGCTGGATCTGGACGAGACGCTGGTGCACTGCAGTCTGACGCCGCTCGAAAACGCGACGATGATCTTCCCGGTGATGTTCCAGAACATCAACTATCAGGTGTACGTGCGTCTCCGACCCCACCTCCGATCTTTCCTGGATCGGATGGCCAAGACGTTCGAGATCATCATCTTCACGGCCAGCAAGAAGGTGTACGCGAACAAGCTGTGCGACATCCTCGATCCTCAAAAGAACCTCATCCGACACCGTCTGTTCCGAGAGCACTGCGTCTGTGTCTACGGGAACTACGTGAAGGATCTGACGATTCTGGGAAGGGATCCGTCGAAAACGATGATTCTCGACAACGCGATACAGTCGTTCGCCTATCAGATCGACAACGGAATCCCCATCGAGAGCTGGTTCTTCGACAGGAACGACAAGGAATTGCTCAAACTGTGCTCCTTCCTCGAAGCGATACCGCCGACGGTTCGTTCTTCAAAACCACGTCATCTGACCTGAATTCCCGCATTTGCAGGGCCGTGACGTCCGCGAGATCATCCGGAACAAGTACCGTCTGCGGGACCACGTGCCCTTCTACAGCATCGTTCATCTGCAAGAGACGCCCGCGCAGCTGCCCATTTTCATCGCACCGCCCGCCGCGCCGCCGACTCCGGCGCCCGCAGAAGACGTTCCCAATGACGATCAGCTCATCACGCAGGTCGCCCCGAAGCTTCCGCAGCTCGTCCAAGGATGAGGAGACCGTCGGAATTGCCACGTCGTTGTTTGTAAATACTGTCGTTGCGCCCTCCCAAAGCGAGCCTTTTCAACTTTCCGAACCGTTGTGTAATATCACTCCCCCCTCCGAAATACCTCAAACCTCTCCACTTTTTGCCTTTATTCCCTTACCACACTGACCGAAAGATCTGCATATTTTCCCTCCCAACTCAGATACTCCTGTCACCCTGAAATTCGGAAAAAACAAGCCATTTTCCACACAAAAACCCCAAAAAACATACTCAGTTTTCGGTGTTCGTACAATCCGCATGGTGCCCCATTTAAAACATCCCAGTGAAAATATTGTAGTCTTTTCTTTTAGCATTTTGTTGTCTAGTGCACCCGAATAAATCAATCTAATGATGAATTTTCAAACTCAGCTCGCGACAGATTTTCAGTTCTTCTCTCGAATATTTCGTGAAAACTCGGAAAAAAACTTGCTTCAAAACAGAAATTTAAATTTCGAGCGAGAATGAAGCGCGATCGCCGCGAGACCGGCGGCCCGAACAATTGCTTGCGCCTTTAAAATGATACGTTGCACTCGGGCAAACAACACGTTTCGGCTCGCGATCTTCGCCGTTTGCACTATTTTTTGTCTTGTTTTCACATTTTCTGTCGAAATTAGCCTTGAATTCAATATTCGAAAGAGACGCAGAACGGAGAGTTTTCGGAATTGCGTCATGCGACTAGGATTTGTGATCAGAAGATCCACGCGGGCTACTGTAGGTCACCAGAGGCTAGAACATCAGGATCCAACCGCATTCTTGTTGTTCTTGTCTCCCTTTCATGTAGTCGTCGAAAATTCACGTTTCCATGCCGACATTGTGTCGCCAGACACGCAAAAAACCGCTTCACACTTCCACACACCTCGTTTAGTCTGTGGTTATTCTCCTTTTCTTCCACTGTCTTCAACTTTTTAACAGGTCTTAAGTAACAGTGATGACATATCACTAACACTTGAACGCTAATAAGAAATATTGAAAATTTAATCAGTGCACCCACTTACGCTTCAGTCCGAAAATTGGCACTTCAAATAACGGTCCCCTTATTTTATTGAATCTATTCGATTAAAAATTCTTCCGAAGTCATGCGCACCTTTCATCTAGCCTCTGTTTAATTGAAAAGAAGGATTCATCCATCTTGATCGTGTTCTTCTTCTTCCTCTTCCTCTTCTACCAAAAAAAAGTTATGCCGTCGATAAAATCTGGAGGTCGAATTAGGCTAGAGAAGACGTCTTCTGCTGTAGGCTAGACGAATAGCTTGATCTTTTCATCCGAATAAGCTTCTTGAAAGAAAAGGAACAAGCTTAGCGGGGATAACGCGGTACAAACTATAAAGAAGCACAGAATTCGAACTGGATCAGCGGTAAAGACCGCACACGATGGAAAGGTTCAATAAATTAGTACCTCCCCCTCTTTGAGGACCGCCCCTGGAAGAGGCAAAAGCCCCCCGTTTTCATTTCATTCCTCCCCGCCGCATCACCCGAATATCGACTCCTCTGGCCGCAACGTCTCCTTCGATCCAGTTGTCAATCCTTCTCTTTTCTTGCAGTTTCTTCCGCCGCGGCAAGCAGTGACCCGGTTCCATCCGACGAAACGCGTCTTCTTCGTCTTCCTCCCTTCTCTCCGCCAAAATGTCCTTCAAAGCGGTCGTTCTAGTCGGAGGCCCACAAAAAGGTGAGGAGGAGAGGCGAGCGAGTGTCTGAACGCGCGCGCCCGCCCCCTTACGCCCCCAGTCAGCAAGATCAAAGAGAAGAAGAAGAAGGCCTATTCTGCATACATTCTCTCCCCAAAGAAGAAATGATTCTCGCCGCCGGAGCTCTGCTTTCCCTCTACGCCTTCTTCCTGGTGCTGCCACTGGTCATCATGGCCTACGTCGCCCAGCATCACCCTCTTCGACTCTAAACTTTCTACACTGATTGTAGAGCAAGCTTTAAACTTTGATCCCCCCGTAGAACCCTTTTCTAGTACCTGTTTTCTATTCCAAATTCTCAGTAATCTCCCCTACAATGTAAGTTCAAATACCAAATGATTGGGGCTAGAAGTGGACTTTCTGGGTACTTGACAGGACAGGTTTCAGCGTCGTATGACACCATAAAGGGCACTGATCTCTGACTCTTCCAGGCACTCGTTTCCGTCCACTCTCCCTGCAAGTCCCCAAACCACTCTTCCCCATCGCCGGCGTCCCTCTCATTGAGCATCACATCGACCAGCTCTGCCAGGTATTCCTTAGTTTCTTTTCACCATCGAAAATCACCCTGTTCCAGCTTTCGGGGCTCTCTGAAATTCTGCTCCTTGGCTTCTTTCCCACGGACATTTTCACCGAATTCATCGATCGTTGCCAAAAGACATATCGCGTCAGCATCAAATACCTACAGGAACCTTCGCCGCTCGGTTCGTCGGGTCTTTTCTTTATTTTTCGTGTCATTCCGAACCGGTTCCATTCATTTTCTCGAGAAGAACTAAATGAGGTGGAACAAAAACTACCAAAAAAACGACTGGTTTTGCTTTTGAGTGGACCAGGTTCTGGGAGAAGAAGTTGTTTTGAGTGAGCAGCCACACAAAGGAACTTGAAACGACCTTTTTATCGAAAAAAATATGAGAAGAAAACAGACAAGTTGATTTAGGAACTGCTGGTGGCCTCGTCTCGTTCAAATCGACAATCCTTTCGGGCGATCCGGATGCCGTCTTTGTCATCAATTCCGACGTTTGCGGCGACCTGCCAATCGAGGACATGGGCGCCAAACTTGATTCTCTCTGTGGAACCCGGATGCTCATGCTCACCACGGAAGCCACCCAGGAACAATCGATCAACTTCGGATCGGTGAGTTTTCGCCGAAGAATCTCGCCTTCAATCCAGGATGTCAGTTGTTCAGGTAGTCACTGATTCCGATGGCAAAGTTGTCCACTACGTCGACAAACCGACGACCTTCGTCTCGACGAACATCTCGTGTGGAGTGTATCTGATGAAGTCGGAGGTCATCCGACAACTGGATCTTCCGCTGAATGGCGATGGAATCTGGCTCGAGAAGGACGTGCTTCCGCAGCTCGCCGCTTCCGGAGACCTCTACGCCCTTCACACGAAGAGATGGTGGAGCCAGACGAAGACTGCCGCGTAAGTCACTTCTTCCACTCGGATGCTTCATAATTTCCTGCTTTTCAGAGCAGTTCTGTATGCGAATCGCCACTACCTCCGTTTGTACAAAAAGAGATACGCAGCTCGTCTTTGCAAAAACGGCGCTCAAATCATCGGCGACGTCTTCATCGATCCGAGCGCACAAGTGGATCCGACGGCGAAGATTGGGCCGAACGTGAGCATCGGACCGAACACCATCATCGGAAAGGGAGTCCGCATCAAGGAGTCGATCATTCTTCCTGAAGCGGAGATCATGGAGAACGCGTGCGTCCTCCAGTCCGTCATCGGATGGCGATCGGTCGTCGGAAAGTGGGCGCGCATCGAGGGAATCCCGATTGAGCCGAATCCGAATCTGCCGTTCGCCAAGATGGACAACAAGCCGACCTTCCTTCCCGACGGCCGTCTGACTCCTTCGCTCACCATCCTCGGATCCGATGTGACCGTCGCTCCCGAGACGATAATCCTCAACTGCGTCGTGCTTCCGTACAAAGAGCTTCAGTGCAGCTACAAGAATCAAATCATTCTGTGATCCATTTCGATGCATTTCCACCATTCGCTTTCCTTTTCCGACCTTCTGTGATATGTATTTTCTGCCGGGGACGTGCCAATTTCTTCCAAAAACTCGACATTGCTGGCCTTGATTGTGATGACTCTATTTTCCTTTATTCTCTCGCCGCCAAACTCACTGGGACCCTTTTCTTCTTTTCTTCCTGTACCGTCATTAATTTATTGCACTTCTACACTCGACATGTACATTTTATTTCATAAAGCATTTCCGGGGAAGCAGCTCGCATTCCGCCACATCTGGTTGCCGTTACTTGCAGTGACCCGAGAAGCGGCGAGAGAGCGGGCGTGACGGAGAGACGCAGACGCGCGGGATGGCCTCCTCGCCCGCGCGGCACTCTCCCGACGTCTCTTTGTGCTCCGCTTCTTTTGTCTCCTCGCCTTCTTTTCACAGTTACCACTGCCCTCATTCGCATTTTTACTGACTTTTCTCTCATTCGAAAGCCACCCAAAACCCCCTCAAAACCTACAGTAACCCTTCTCACTTTGTCGCTTCCAATTTACTTCGTGGTGGGCGGAATTTCAGCGTTTTCAGTGTGTAAAGAGTTTGCGTGTATACTCGGGCGGGTGTGTTTGTTTGCCGACTTGCCCGTGTTCTCCCCCCTTTAATCGCATTTTCTGGGTCAACAATGAGCCCAAATCAGCAAACGTGCTCCTCTGAAACAGTTGCCAATGGAGCGCGTTTCCGTTTCGTCTCAAAAACTCCCACCCACCCTCTAAATAACGAGGAGGGCCCGGTTTGCAACAAACACGGCAATAAAGACTGGCGGCTGCCGCACCTCGAATTTATATGTGCGGGGGGAAGAATTCGAATGAATTCAAATAATGTGGCCTTCGTTTCCACCAACTTTTCTCGTTTTTTTCTCTCGATTCGTCGGAAAGACGGCGTTCGTTTTGTCTTGAAATAATTGTTTGATTTGATTAGCGACTTGCTTTTCTCTCTTTCTCGCAAAAAAACGTCGAATTTTCGAATGGATTCACACCTAAAAACGGCGAGATTTCGAGGCAAGATAAGCGGGAAGTGGCCTAAAAAGAGGCGAATTTGTTGTGACAACTTGACACAGGCGAAAGTCTTTTCGTCGCTTTTTGGGGCGCCGCCGTCGGATTGTTTGAAATCTGCCTCTTTTCGCGAACAAAAAGTACGTTGAAATGAGTCATTGTGGCATCTGCCACGTCATGCCATGCCGCCAATTGATACCCTTTTGTACAAGTCTGGCAAAAAAGAAGAAAATCGCATTTCTTCACCTTTTTGGAACAAGTCAAGTATCCTTGTTGGATCTTATTTAGAGAGAAAGACGACTTGTTGCAGCTGTTTATTTGCTCTCACTCTTTCTCTGCGTCTCCTCTCCCTTCCCACTCTCTCTCTCTCTCTGTCGCCGCGTATTCAAATGTTGTTTGTTGGCGCCGGCGGTCGTCTGCAAATGCGCCCCTCTGTGACCCGTGCGCCGCCCCCTTCTCTCCAGTCTTTTTTTCATCTTGTCCTCGCACTCATCAAAAGAAGAAGAAGGTGAAATGTTGCGGTGGAAACGAAACTGAAAGTTTTTCCCATCGTTTTCTCGCCCCAAAGTGCGATTCGAGACGAGCGAGCAGGTGCCGAACAGGTGCCCAAATTCGCGCGAAAAAACGGCGGACTCCTCGTTCATTCGTTCGAATCGACGATTCAACCTTGTGTGAAGAGAGCGGAAAAGAGAATTCACCCGATTTGACCTACTTCCCGCCTAATTAATGGTTGCAAATTTGTTGCAACCAAGTTCGAAGTGTGTTCGATTTCTAGGTTCTCTGGTCCGGATTCTAATCAGAAATGAATCATAACGAGCTTGCCTTCTCATTTCTCTATTCCTCTCCCCCCGTTATTCCTTCGCCATTCGTGGTCCGTGTTGTCTATTTGTGTGTATGTGTGGCAACATTTCGTCTCACTGTCTGCGTCTCTCTCTCTCTTCTCGCGCAGTGCTCAATGAGCCGAGCTTCTCCTTCTTCTTCTTCTTCCTCTTCTTTCCGCCTATTTATGGGCCTGTTTGCTGGTTTTCAGCTGTGGAAGAGGAACTTCTCTTCCCTCGTGTCTGCGTCTCCTCGCATCCCTCTCTCTCTCTCTCAACACACAGAAAAGGGCGTTGCTGGCACCTGGGGCACAAACCGTCCGTCCCTCATTCAGAAACAGCAGGGCTCTCTCTTATCACTTTGCGCGCATTCATTCACTCCACAAAAAAAGTCACCAGTATGGTCTCTCTTTCTGCAGTGTTTTCGATTAAAAAGGCAAAAAAGAGGAGGGTGGTCTTGTTGTGTCGTGACTCCGACTGCCACAAAAACAGCCACTTTTCGTTCCCTCTTCTCTTTTTGCCTCTCCACGTTCCAGGAGGGACTAGAAACCTCCTCTTCCCCCTCCCCCGTCCGTGTTCGTTCGCACCCCTTTATCACCTCCGGACCGCCCATCTGGTCACTTTTTCTTATCATTTATCGCCTCTCTCTCTCTCTCTTATCAGAGAGGAAAGAAAAGCAAACGGAAAAAAGGAAGAAGAAAGACTCGTTCTTCTCGAGGTTATTCATTCATCTTTCTGCAGAAACAGAAGAAACACAGCTGCGATCGACGTCTTCTTCTTCTTCTTCTTCTGCGAAAAAGAAGAAGAAGAAGAAGAACAAACGTCAAAACACAAAAAACTTTGGTCCCCCAGACTTTATCGGAGAGGACTAGTGAAACAAGAACAAAGCCCGATTGCTGAATACTTTTTCGAATCGGCAAGGTCGGAACGTCCGTTTCTCTCCCTCTCTTTTTCCAATTTTGCCACCGTTTTTTCGAATTTCGTGGCGAGACACACAAAAAGAGAGAGAAAAACTAATCCTTTGCCGTGTCTAAACGGAGGAGAGTTTGTGTTCTTTTCCTCTCTGTTTGGTCGAAAGAGGGAAGGTGACTCTGAATCAGAAAGGGCCCCCTTCTTCTTCTTTAGCTCCCACAAGCTCCGCCCCTTTCTTTGAGGAGCGGTGCCACGTCATCTCTCTCCCGCTTTGTTTCGTCTCGCGCGTCTCGTTTACATAGTGGCTGTCACCTCGAATCTTCTCAAAATTCTCGCTTCTCCGTTTTTTCTTCTTCTTCTTCGGTCTCGCCTGGTGGCGGTCACTTTGCTATCATCATTACAAAAACCATTGTTATTTGTGTGTAAATGTTGATTCAACCTCCCTCTCTCTTTTTCAATCCCATATCATCTGCATTCCTCTTCATCCCCTTTTTGAATTACGATTTCGACAACACAGAAAGCCATAAAAGTCTTCCCCCCTTTCCGACGCCTTCTTCGCTTTTCTCCCCCCATGATGACAGTTAGAAGGGGGATAAAGGAGGAGAAGAAGGAAGGACGTCTTCAGTCAGAAGACGTGACGAGACGACGACGACTTTATTATAGCCTGTAGAGTGGAGATGTGGACTCGAAAATGGCTTGTTTTCACTTCGGCGGAGCCTCGGAGCCTCGGAGCATCTCTACTGCACCCCGAAAAGAAGTTTGTCACTCTCGCCGTGATTCGTGTGTTTCAAACTCGCTCCGTTGAACGCAATCCAAATTTCCAGAAGGCGGAAGCGAATTTTTTTCCCGTTTCCGCCCGTTTTTCTCGATTTTCACCCGATTTTCTTCATTTTTTCGACGGAAACAGTTGAAATTTGGATTTTAAGAGAGCTTCTCAACATTTCCATTCAATTTTTCCCAAAAAAAAATGAAGGAGATTGGTCGAAAATTGACGAAAAACGACGAAATCTCAAAAAGTTTTACAAGCGAGGCGAAGTAATGAGTTCAGCGGAGCGCGTTTGCAACACGACTCACGGCGATAGTATGGGGGGTTTTCTAGTCCCTCCAATTTCCCTCCAACTTCAGAGTGTCGCACTTCTAGCGCCTCACCGTTTTCCCAGAATCTCATTTCCTTCCCACCACCCGTGAATGAACGATGGAAAATCGCTTCTGCTGATCGTCACGCGAACAATGTCCAGAAGAATGTCCTCCATTATCATCACCTCCTCCTCCTTCTTCTTCTTCCTCTTCTTCTTTTGCAGCATTCCCAGATCTCTCTCTCTCTCTTTTCATCTCACTTGCTCCTCTCCCAACACCCCCCTTTCCATTCATCAGTTTCATTTGATAAATGTTCCCGTCGCTGGCCGCCTGATATCTGAATCATGGCTCACTCAAAACACATCCTCCTTCTGCTCCTACATCATCACACATTCAAAGTACTCTCTCTCTTTCTCAAATTGGCAACATTTCTCCTTCTTCTCGGCTCCCCAGCCTTTATCAGTGACACACTCCACCTATTTTCATCGTCTCTCTTTTTCCGGAGAGAAGGCGCATCCTTGCCCCTTATCATCATCGTCGCTATGTATTTGTGTTACGCCGCCGTCTCCTTTTGCATTAATTGCATTTTTCGGTCCTGTACCTGACGGGGCATGGCGTGGCATGACGATTGGGTGAGGGTATTTCGTGTTCTTCCTCTTCTTCATAGCAACAAGTGCCACGTCACAAACAGTGTCGAAACCCTCCCTCCTCCTCCTACTCAAATGTTCACAACAGTCACTGTGTCAACTTGTTTCTTTCCCCTCCTGCCCACTCTCTGTCCCACTTTATCACTGCTCATCATCCCCTCCGCTTGATCGCCGTTCGATTTCTCTTCTGCAATTCGGACACGATTTCCAGCCAAGAACGAAACCAACTCGCTGAAAGTCGGACGGTACACGACGCTTCTCAATTTGCGCGCCGACAACATCTGAAAGACGCCGCGTGGATCGAGAGAAGAAGACGTGCACACACAGACGAAACGGAACGAAAGGAACACGAAGACGATGCCGCTTTTCGGGCTCAGATTCACTCATTTCGGTGAGTTCTCTCTGTTTTTTGATTTCGACGATGGAAGAGCTGTCGGTTCCTAGGCCACCGTGTTTCTCTTCCAGCCACCGTAACCCAGTATCCGCCCGGTGGCTTTCAAATTTCTCTCATTTTAATGGCATTTTCATCGAATTGCGCGGCGCATCGTCGAAGATTCCAGATGTTTGCTCCGTTCCCATCTTGAATCACTTCAATTTCTCTCTCTCTCTCTCTCTCAAACATCTCCAATTTCACACTTAAACCGTTTTCTATTTTCTCTTCTTTCTTTCTTTTCTCGTTCCCTTCCAAACTTCTTCACGGAAACGAAATCCATAATTGGCCGAAATTTTGGAGCGGAAGAAAAGGAGAAGGAGAAGAAGACGTCGCCGCTTTTTGAAGTCGGTCCCCAAAGGGTCCCGGTTCTTATCATCGTCATCCGACGATATCTACGTTGGCAGGCATCATCATCATCATCATCGTCATCTTCGTTACGCAACACTGATTTGCCACGTGTCATCACGTCTTCTGAACCTTCTTCTGATTCTTCCGGAAATCCACTTGAAGCATTCTCTCTCTCTCTCCAATCTGCCTCCAATTCCATTCATTCGCCCCCCGCGTATAATAATCTTGGTTTCTTGTGTCTCTCCGTCTGCGTCTCGTCCTCTCTCGGTCTCTCGAATCGTCGCCTCCAAATCGGCACTCTCTCTCTCTCTCTTTCTCGACTAGTTGCTGTGGTGGCGAGTGAGTGTGCTGCCCTCTCTCTCTCTTCTTTCCTCCATTATTTATATTTGTTGCATTCTGTTTTGTCTGTTGGTAGGAGAGACTGGGAGGTCTCCAACACTGGAAACACTTCTCTCTTCCTCTCTGAAACACTGAAAATCCTACGGTAGCTGCTGAAATGTCGAGCTCTCCGCCGGCGCGACCGTGTTGCGTCTGCTTCCGATTTAGACCTCGTGAGTTCCTTTTCCACGTCTTCTTCCTTCTTCTAATAGTGATGGCTGAGCCCTGCCACGTGGCACCCGTCCAAACAGACGCCAAATGTCTCCAAAGGGGGACCAAAAGCAAAGAGCGGGTACAGGCGGCCCCTTCATCTGTCTCCCAATTAGGAAGGGGGGACAATATTTGCATTACCATACACTTGAGCATCGAGTTTATCTTGCAGATGAGGACGAGAAGGCGCAGAAGAACACATTCACCAGATGGATCAACTTCCATCTTGAAGAGGTGACGTCTTCTTCTTCTTCTGGAAACTCAACGTCTCCTTTTCCATTTTCAGCACAGCTCGTCGGGACGCATCGAGGACCTCTTCGAAGACATCCGAGATGGCGTCCTTCTGTGCCATCTCATCGAGGTTCTCACCGGAGAGGCCCTGGTGAGTCGTCTTCTACCGAAAAAAACAACATTTCTCATTTCTTCTGTTTGCTCTCTATGCTTCTATCGCAAGCAATACCATCAAGAAACCACGTTGTAGTACTATGGGGTGTCTTGCAGAAAAAAGCGGAGAGTTTTTTATTGATAAAACAGCTTATCGGAGACATGAGGGGGAAGGGCGCGCGCGCGCAAGCGAAGATGCTCGATTGCCACGTGGCAACATTTTTGGGGTGGATATTGTTTTATGAGAGCTCGGCAAACAAAAACCGACGGAGGATAACACGGATCCTCGTCGCGTTTTCTTCTCGTTTTGAGGTGAAACACAATTAGCAGTGACACGCTTCCGCCCCTGTTTGTTTTGTATCGGAATCAAAATCGAGGGAGGTATTGAAGGAGAGAGAGAGAGAGTGTGTGTGCGAGATGAAGAGACGCAGACACTGTCTCTCTCGATGATGATGATCGGAAGAGAAGGGAGATGATGCTTATCGGAAGGGCTCATCTCGTCTTCCATCGCGATCCGCTGGTACTACTGGTTACCATAAAGACGGCGAATGAAAGGGAATAAGAAGAATGGGGACTCATCTGAAACGACGTTGCAGGCGGTTCACAAGGGACGAGTCTCGAAGCGAGTCCACCACATCGCCAATCTGACGACCGCGTTGACAGTGCTGCGTCGACGCGGGCTCGAGCTCATCAACAACAACGCGGCCGACATCGCGGACGGCAATCCGCGCATCGTGCTCGGCCTCGTCTGGCAGATCATTCTCCACTTCCAGGTATTGCCCAATCTTTTTCGAATTCCTACGCAACATCAAAGAGCGGGGGGCTTTATCTGGCCCTCAAACGCACAAATCAATCCGTCCGTCGTCCCAAGGCCGGCGAGGGCCCGCCGGTGCGAAGACGATGATTTATTGGCGCCCCTCGCCCCACCTTCTCTCTTTTTCCGCCGTTTTTGCAATAGTGTACGACAAGTATGGGAGATGAGAGAAGCGAGAAAAAAGGAAACGAAAAGAAAACTGTTATTTGAACGATCACACTTCGTCGCAAAATCGGAAGATAGGGGTCATTTGTGAATGTGTCGTTTGTGAATGAAAGCGGGAAAGGGCCTTGGGAGAACGCAATGGACCATTCTTGATTGCAGATCGAAACGAATATGATTCTGCTCCGCGAGTGGGGATGGGCGGCCACCGTGCCCGATGACGTGCCGTCCACCTCGCAGCCGGAAGTCGTCGTGACGTCGCCGTCGCCGACGCCTTCCAAGAAGTCCAAAGGCTCTTCGTCGCTGTCCGGCTCGAAGACGTCGCTCGCCTCCGGGGAAAAGGCGCCGGCGTCTCCGCTCCGACAGCGCATCGCCTCTTTTCTGACGCCGTCGAAGAAGGCGCCGAAACTGACGACGCAGCCGGTGAAGCAGTCCGTCGAACAAGTCTTCCTCCGCTGGATCAACGCCGAGATCGGAGACCTCGTCGGCGGAAAGCGCGTCGAGAACATGGACAAGCAGTGGCGTGACGGAGTGCTCTTCTGTGCTCTCGTGTCACGCTGGCGACCGGACGTCATCAGCATGCGCGAGGTGACGAATGCGAATCCGAGGGACAATCTCGAGATGGCGTTCGCGCTCGCCCACCAGCACCTCGGCGTCCGACGTCTTCTGGCCGTCGAGGACATGATGATCGAGAAGCCCGACAAGCGATCCGTCATCACCTACGTCTCGCAATTCGTGCGGATGTTCGGAGAGCGGTCTCCGATGCAAGGCAGAGAACAGCACGAGACGTTCCTCGTCTGGCTCGAGACCACCTACCTGCTCTGCTCGCGACACGATTTGAGCTCGCAGGAGTGCGCTCGCATCCGTCGCGAGTTCATCGAGCACCGTCCGCTCTTCAACACGATCATCGTCACGAAGGTGAACTACGACGTCGAGGAGTTGGTGGAGATCGAGAAGAAGTGGGACTCGATTCGGGAGACTCTCGAGAAGTACGCTCGTCGTTCCGAGCGCGACCTTCCCGAGCCGTTCGCATCGATTGCCACGTGGCTCGCCGGAGCCGAACACCTTCTGTCCCGTCCGTTGGATCTCCACGCTCACGACGCGAAGAAGACGGTGCTGATGCTTCAGAAGCTGATCACCGAACACCAAAAGTATCTGGAAGACTTGCCGGCGAAGACGTCGCACTTCGAGGAGTCCGTGAAGCACGGAGGACTCGGCGGACGACCCGTCGTGCCGGAATTCAGCGAACCGCTGCGCGCGAGATTCGCTCAGATCGAGGAGGAGAATGGACCGCGCCTCGCCACACTGCGCATCCTGCTCACACACTATATTCTCCTGCAATATCTGCAACACATTGAAGAGAAAATCATTCTTTGGAGGTGAGCCTATCGGTTTTTCAGAAGACGTAAGCGACTATTTCAGAACGGCCGACAGTGTGACTTTGCTCCTGCGTTGGATAAAGGAATACACACAACTGAACGCCGAGAATCCGCAAGCCAAGTGCGCTGGCTACATCAACAAACTGACGCTGGCGATGCAAAACGATCGAAACAGCAAACTGGACAAGGAGGCGATTCTGAAGACGTCGCACGAGAAGTCGGAGGAGACGATCAAACGATTCGAATCGCTCTACATAGAGCTGAAACTGCTGAAAGTCGAGTGGGTCGAGTGGGAGATGCACGTGACGCGTCTCGAGGAGATCATCGAGGAACGTCGTCGCAGCGGCCTCCCGCCGACTCCCGAAGACGAGCACGCTCTCACCGTCATCACTTCGGGCGCCGATCAGCTGGCTCCGAAGCTCGGCGCGTCGGCGCGTCTCTCCAACAATCAGAGGATCGACGTGCTCGTCAACTCGATGAAGAAGCTGACCAAAGTGAGCGACACTTCCCCTCCTCCTTCTGATCCTTCCAATCTTCCTCTTTTACAGACGACGATCAAGATCGGAGGTCGTCTTGTCGTCGAGCTGGAACCTTCCACTTCGGAGCAGGCGGCGAAGATCTCGCAGAGCTGGCAGGCTTCTGACGAGCTCCTTAAAGTCGAAATGCAACTACGCGATCGAATTCAACGCGACGCGGACAGTGCGGAACGTGAGCCGCTCGAGTACCGCGCGGAAGCGTTCCGCACGATTCGCGACAAACTGATCGAGCTGGAACGGCTGCACGAACTCTACGACGAGCACAGTCGCGATCAGGTGAGTGCGACCAACTGCTCCGCGAAAGAGAGAGAGCGTTCTCTTGCTCTCCCCGAACCTTGCTTCTTCTTTTTTGCACGAAACTCAATGGTTCAGATGTCTCTCTCTCTTTTTCTCTTTCTTCTTCTTCTTCTTTCTGTTCCGCGTAAACAAGTGTTTTATGGGTTTTTTGTGGCAGAGAAAGAAGAAAAAGAAGAGAAAAGAGGTAAACGGAGGAGGAGGAGGTGACAGAAAACAACTGAATTTAGAGGCAGAGAGAGAGAAGGTCAAAGGGGCGCCGAAATGAGATTGTTAACTGATGCGATGTGACACATTCTTTTGCCAATGAGCGAGCGAGCGAGAGAGAACAAGTTTCAGAAGTGATTTGAATGGTTCTTGAACGCTTATCCAATGAGTCACAATGTGATAAGGCTCACGTGGGCTGAAGGTGCCGACCGAATTAGACGGAATCGCGCTAGAATGGGTTATCGCCGATTGACGAGGCATTTTGAAGCGAATGTCTGAAATCTCTGAAATTCCCGAAGATTGGAAGGGGTTCCCTGGGGGGCAAGTACTTCCGTCCTCGTCGGCCCCCCACCTCTCTGGATAATCTTCTGCGCGCCTTCCGTTTCGCATTCTTATCACGCAGCTATCAATCGTCCGCATGTCAATCGCTCGCAAATCGGTCTCTCCGCCCGAATGATGAATAGGCGTCCGTTTTTGTATTTCGGAGAAGACGTTATCCCTCGACTGTTTATGTACAAAATATCCGAAAACCACTATGCGCCTTCGATTCTCTCGCGGCTGTTTATCAAAACTGTTTGCATTTCGACGCCATCAAGGTCGTCCTCTTCTTCTTATTCTTCTCTCGAGGAAATGCGCGCGTAATTGCATCGCCATGAGAAGTGAAAGAAGAGAAAATAGAAGAAGTTGATTGTTCTCCTTCTTCTTCTTTTTTCTGCAACAACCTGCGGGCGGAAATCGGACACCTGAGGGGAAGCGGGAAAGATGAGAGATGTGATGATTAGTGAACTTTTTCTCGCGATTTCGAAAGTGGCATGAACACAAAGAGCCACCTGACACGTTGATTTGAAGAAGAAGAAGAAGAAGAAGCGGGCAGAGCCAGGTTGTATCATCGAGTGTACGGAGGACGTGTTTGCAGGTGGACACTCCGGATCGAGACAGGATCCGACACGATATGGGAACCATTATCTACGGGCTTCAGGCGGGACAATACTCTAATTTTGTTGATCTCTCCGCGTACGCGTTTGTCTACGACGAGTATAATCAGGTACGGGATCCGAGGGACCGACACTGGAATCGGCGCATCCGCACAACTTTCAGATACCGGTGACTGTTACTGAAAACGTGTTGAGCGAAGACTACGTGCGCGAGATCATCGGTCGCAAGACGCGAATTCTGGCTCGTCGCGAGCACAACGAGGACGAGATCCGCGAGTCGATCCGTGACATGGAAGAGTGCGATCGCATCATCGAGGGCTGGCAGAGCAGCGAGCTCGACGAGCTGCGCGCCACGTGGAATGTGAAGTTGTCCGAGTTCGAGTCGTGGCACGAGATGATGCGACAAGTGGACGTGCTCTCGCAAACGATTCAGACGCGCCTGGACGTCACCGTCATCCAAACGATTTGGATCCTCCGCGAGCGTTCGCAAGAGATCAAGCACAGCGAGCTCGGCGGAACGCTCCGCGAAGCGCTCGAGCAACTGGCGACGACGAGCGAGACGTCCGTCCACCGACACCTTCAGAATCTGGAGCTGAGCAACGAGCAAGACTGTCCGGATGCCATCGAGTTCCTCGAGGTGAGTGCGGCGGCGAGTCGTTTTCCGCTCATTACACACCCTGCCTTCCTCTCTTATCTCCTTCTCATCCTCTCGCCGCCTGATCCTCGCACGATCGGAATGCCGACGCGACGTCTCTCGACCGCCCGTGTGGGTTGTCGTTTCTCTCCCGCGGGAGATGGAAAGAAAGAGGCAACCTTCTGCCGTCAACTCTCTCTCTCTCTCTCGTCACCTAGTGTTGTATTTGTGTGTGTGTTGCATGTATCGTTGCCTCCAAAAAGTGCGAACTTCCGAGAGGAAGGGAGAAAGCGAACAATGTCAATAGAAACCAATCTTCCAGTTGTTTATTTTCTCGAACCATATGTCCTCCTCTTCCTTCTTCCCAAATCGATCAAAGTTCGCGCCCAACCCGCTGATCTCGAGTTGTTTGTTGTTCTCTCTCTTCTTTCAGCAGCCACCCTTTTTATGACTTTCCTTCTCCATTCCTTTTTCTTCTTCTTGTTCGAATTAGCAGCAACAGCAGTAACACGAAATTGAAAGGAATTTTGAAAATCGAGCGCCAAACAAGAGGCTGCTAATCTGATCTCCTCTCGCTTGTTGGTTTCCGACGTCCTCCACTGCCCCCCCACTCACTCAAAAATTCGTTGCGGTATTTCGTTCGATCGATTCGGAGAATTCCGAATTTCGTTGAATCGTCGCAAATCGCAATTTCTCTGTCTTTCTCGAATTAGGAAGACGCGATCGCTTCGTTGTTAGCGGCGAGGAGGGGGCGGGGCCAAGGTGTTCGCCTACCGTAACCCAGTCGCATGTCCTTTTCGGGCGGATTCGGCGACGGCGCAAAGTTCAAAGTCGGTCACTCGCTCTCTTCCTTTTTTCTGCCGTTATCACATCGATTCGTCGGCCTCCACCATCTCCTCCTCCGAAATTGTGTTTGTTAATGCCCGTGTTCCGCCCGCCTCCTCCTCCTCTTCGATTCAGCCAGTACATTGACATTCCTGCTGCTGCTCTTTTCTCAATTGTGCACACCACATTGCACGTACTGATATTGCAACAAACTATTTTCTTTCGCTCTGCGTCTCTCCCTCTCTCTCTCTCTCGTGGTGCCATTCCACGCAGGAACTCCACAAAAGGTGATCATCGTCGTGTGTCCGCTTTGTGAGGAGGGGAGAGTGTATTCACATAAAAAGTGAGATTCCCTCCATCGCCCCCCATCGCTCTTCACAAACCATCATTTTCTGTTCTCCCTGTTTGCTCCTCGCTCTCTCTCTCTCATCCGCCCGCAATACTTCATTGCCAGAAACACAAAATGATGTCAAAATCAAACAAGAAGCTTCTTCCGCCCTTTCTCCCCAGTCCCGTCACAATAACTCCTCCTCTTATCCCGCCAAACTGCTTCTTCCTCTTTTCAGTTTTCAATCACTCCCACCCCATCAAAATAACCCCCCCCCCCCCCGTTTGTGCCATCTGATCCTTGTTTTCTTTGCAGGAGGTTGGCCGCGAGTCGGTCTCTACATTATCAGCGGCAGTTGACGACCGATACACCTACACGCTTCACGTGCTCCGAACCAAGATGGAGCTGTTCCGGCGCCTGCAAAACTTTTGCGACGCCGTCAAGCATCTACGCTTGCAAAACACCAAATGGAACGCAATCAAGATTTCGCAGGTGAGCGCCGGCATCTCAGTTCTGTTTGCGCGCCGAATTAGAAGGGCTGTGCGACAAGGGCAACTTAATCATTGAGAGGGACGGAATGGGGAGGAGGGGATGAACCGCCGGAAACTCTAGACGCCTCTCCCTCCCGACACCCCCGCGCTTCGGTTTCTGCAAGAAGAGGGCTGAAAGAGCATTCGGGAAATGCTTCGGATTGTTGATTGCGGGGATCTCCCGAAAGAATGTCACATGGCATTTCCTCTCGATCCGAACCACAAATCGAAGCGACGTTCCCATCGGAGGAAAGAAAGGGGCAACCCCCGCTGTTACTCTGGCCTTCTTCACTTTCTTTTCCGCCTCTCTCCCTCTCGTTTTGCCAGTTTTGTTTGCCTCCTCAATTCGAAAAAGGCAACAAATTACAAGGCAGAAGGACACACACAAGGGGAAATACGGCGGAAAGTGATGATAAAAATGAGAGAGAGAGAAAGAGAGGCGCTGGTTAATAACACAATTCAAATGGGTAATTCGACTCGTTTCGGCTCCACGATGGTTTCGAAACTCTCTGTTTACGGTGGGAAGTGCGTCCCCATGGCGCCGCCTGAAGGAAGGGACTAGAAAACACACATGGGCGGAAAAAAGGAAAACTTTTCGGGGATCTGGGAAACTCTCAGTTTTTGCGAGTAGTTGCCGTCAAATATTCGAAAAATCGAGAAATTTGTAAAAGTGACTGTAACGGTATTTTAAAGGCACAGTGCTAATTTTTTTTCAAAAGTTTCGAAACGAAAGTTGACTGTAGTGTTTTTCATGGTTTTCAAATTAAATCAACTTTTTTCTTCGCTTGGTTTTTTTCATAAATAAATACAAATAATTTTAAAAAACACAAATTTTTTGGCTTGCGCAACCGAAACGGGCCCCGGTACAAGTTTCCCGCACATCCCTGCTTTTAGAAAGAATTTCGTCCCTCTGGGAAAGGGACAGGTGCTTTCGTTTGAAACGAATCTGCCAATCACTTCTTGCCACTTATCAGAAAGGGCACGAACGCATTCGGAATCATGTTGTTCTTCGTTCCAGATCGAGCAAGTACAGTCTGAGATCGACACCCTCATCGTGCGTCTCGACTCGGAATGGACTCAAGATGCGAATCAATTGCGCGCCGAGCTTGCCAGCATTCACGGCAGTTTCTTCCAATTGGAATTCGATAGATTGAATGAGAAGTGGGAGACGATTCTTCTTTTCGGAAAGAAAACTCGCATTGTTTTCAGACTGAACATGCTGATCCACGAGAAAGACAAGCTCCGCGAACTAATGGTCCACCGACTCCACTACCTGACTGCCGCCAACGAACTGATCACCGACTCGACCACTGATCTGACGCAACGTGCCACCTCTAGCGACCATCCGGATGACATTCTTCGTGCTGTAAGAGGCCTTCAGATGCTCTCAGACAATTTCACCCCCGACATTCCAGACCGACGAAGTAACAAAAGCCCTCGAAATCAAAGGAGAAGAGTTGCGAAGACTCGGCGAGCTTGCCGAAATGAACATTACCGACCTCGTCGTCGTGGCTCTGATCCTTTCCTTCAGACGCCGACAGCTCGGAAGCGTGAGATCATTGCCTCCGATCCTCCGTGGTTCAACGTCTTCTTTCTTTCAGGACGGAGAACCCGACGTGGAAGAGTTGAGACGTAACCTCCGCGAGATCATCGCACGGCCGATTCTGGAGCCGCGTGACGTCTCGCCGGACGCAATCCTAGCCGACATCCTCCGCATGAAGGACGAGAAGAAGCGCGACGAGAAGACGATTGACGAGATTCAGGCGGCGACGCTGAACGACGAACAACGTGCCAGCTTCGCGCCGCTGATCGATGACTTCCGTCGACGCGCCGATAGACACCGCATCGTGTTCGAACGCCTCGTTCTGATCTACCTCGACTGGCTGAGTCGCGAGTTTGACGAGCTGGAAGAGGAGATCGGAATGACGATTCAGACGAGCCGCGGGGAAGAGTTAAGACGAATGAACGCGACGAAGTGGACTCAGTGGAAGACGATTCTGATCGAGATCGAGAGACAAGTCGGTCCCGAAACGAAGAAGGCGTTGAGTGCCGAACTCGCCGATCTCCACCGAAAACAGGACTCGATGGAAGCGCGAATCAACAAGTATCTGACGCATTCTGCGAAGATCAACGCGAAACTGTCGCAGTTCGAGAAGTGGCTCAAAGCCATTGAAGAGGACATCGAGCAGACGGAGCAGAGGTTCGAAGAGCCCGAACGCTCGCATCGCCTCGGCTCGCTGCTCGAGGTGGCTCTCGCCAAACAACGGCTCGTCGCGAAACTCGAACGTCTGAATGTGGCGAACAAAGAGGAAGTGCTGCGCCTCTGCGATCGCTACCACACCATCATGCAAAAGCTGACACCGTTCCAATCTGCCGTCGGACTACCTTTGCACGTCTCCACCAATCTGGACCGCTCTGGACCATTCCAATCTCAGGTAAGCACCCCCTTGTGCTGTTCTACAACGTTCGCTTTCAGATCTCGGTGTCGTCAATCGCCTCATCTGAGTTGGAGAGACCAGAATCTGTAATGTCTTTGACGTCGTCCATCGGGGTCGTCCCTGCCGACGTCACAGAATTGTCACCATTCGAAGCAAGAATCAACAAATTGCTTCAGAAGATCCATGTCATCGAGGACTCGTATCTGAAAGGCCCCAAACCCATTGATGCGGTTCGCGAAGACGTTAAACAACTCGAGAAGTACCGTGCTCGCGGGGCCGAAATCCTCCAGCAACTGTCGGTCAGTCCGATCGAAGATGCCGAGAAAGAAGGCCTCAAGCACCGATTTGTTTTGATGCTCAACAAGTACGACGATCTTCTCGCAGAGGTCACTCGCGAGATTCGCGACGAAGACGAGCTCACCGCCAAGAACCAGGAGATCCTCGCCGAGCTTTCGTCCGCCGAGCAAACTCTCCAGAGCTCTCCCCTTGAAGACCTCGATATCTCTGCCGAGCTGGATCGTCTTCAGATGCAGCTCGACCTGGTCAAAGTGATGTGCAACAAACCGCGCAAGTACGTTGACTACGGACTCATCGACTCGAGTCGCGAGGGATCACCGCAGGAGAGACGGAGAAGAAAGAAGAAGGTGCTCGTGATGGTCTCCAACACGATAACAACCATCATTCACGTCGTCGAGGAACGCCTCGAGGCTCTCGACGCTCCGCAACACCACGCCGTTCAACAGAAATTGATCACTGTAAAGGAGAACCTACGCGAGTTGGACACTGCCACCGTCACACCGCATCCGGCGTCCATCATGTCGCCTGTGGCCACCGAGAACCGAAACGATCTGGATGAGGTGCAGCGTCTGGCTGCCGAGATCGACAGAGCGCTCGATACCGCTTGTTCGATGTACGATGACTCTCCGACGGACGAGGAAACACTCAAGTCGGCACTCGCCCTCATCAACGACCAGGACGTGCCTCTAAATCATCTGCACGACGTTCTCGACTCCATTCCCGCCGAACAAGAGCATGATAAGACCGAAGCCGTCGACATCGTCAGTGCGGTCAGAGAGAAGCTCGGCAACATCAAGGTTATGGTCGAGGACTCCTACCAGGAACTTCTCGAGCCATCCGAACCGCAACCACAAGGGGATCAGCCTCTGCAGACGGTTCAAGAAGTCCAGAGTGGACCTCCAGAGGAGACTAACAACTGGGAAACCGACGAGTTCAACCGGCCGGCGCCAGTCGTTTCCGATGAGAAGATCGAAATCAAGACGGACCCGAGTGCCATTGACAAGTTCGAAGTACGATCGGACGAGGATCCGACTCCGAAGATCGCCCAGCTGTTTGAACAGCTTCAGACTGCCATCGAAGAAGCCAACTCGCTGGCATGCGAGGGAACTGATGATGTCGACGCTCTGCAAACCGCCAGTGACAAACTGACGAAGCAAGACAGAACGATGAAGAAGATCCACACAATTCTGGACTCTGTGGACGATCCGCAAAAACCGGACATCATCGGAGCCCTCGATGGCATTAAGATGCAGATCGACGCCGCCCGCGACAACATTAATCGCCAAATCGACGACCTCAACTACAATCAGACGCCTGTTGTGGCTCCGAAGGTAATCGCCCCCATCCACCATCCTACATCATCTCACCAATTTCTGTTGCAGAAGTCCACAAGGACTCCTTTGGAAGATATCGAAGATGCCATCAGGAAGGCGTCAAACGCCTACTCGGACGACCTCGACAACACGGAGAAACTGCTGAACGCTCGTCAGATCCTGACGAACGTGCAGCCGCAAGTGGCCGCCGTCGAAGCGAATGTCTGGAGCAATCCGGAGACGATCGACCTGGTGCAGCCGGTCATTGAGATCTACACTGCGATGGTCGATAACATAGACAAGAAGCTGTCTAAAGAAATCAATGTTCCGGTCAACGACACACTCCGTCAGGATCTCGTTCAACAGCTACAAGACGTGATTGCTGACTGCGAAGTAGTCGTGGAGGACTGTGATGACGTCGAGAAACTACAAGAATCGAAGAGCAAGCTCGAGAACGCTCGACCACTTCTCGATGAAATCAGAGAAAACGCGGAGGTGCTCTCAAATGAACAGTCTCCGGATGCTTCGGATGCCAAGGATGCTCTCGCGAACGTTCATCAGCAGTATGAGGCTGTGATCGCCTCCATCGATGACCGCATCGGTGAAATCAAGAACCCGGAGCAGATTGTTACGGAAGACGACACTGCCGAGCAACTGCTCTCCGAACTCAGCGTTATCTCTGATCTTCCAGCAATCTCCATTGATCTGGCGATGCTGGATGCTTTGGAAGTGAACTTGCACATCTTGCCACAAGAGAAGGCGGATTTGATCCACGAGAAAATCAGCAAACTACGTCGGAAGAAGGAGGCTGCCGATCAGGCGGAAGGAGTTCTAGCCGACTTGAACGCATTCGCCGATCTTCCGGCAATATCGATTGATTTGTCAATGCTCAACGTTCCGGAAGAGAAATTGAACGGAATGCCACAAGAAAAGGCGGATCTGATCCGCGAAAAGATTACTGAACTTCGTCGGAAGAAGGAGGCTGCCGATCAAGTCGAAGGACTTCTGGCCGACCTGAACGCGTTCGCCAGTCTTCCAGCTATTACCATAGATCTGAATGTCTTGAGCAGTGTTGAGGATGGACTTGATGCGATTCCAGCAGAAGACACTGAGAAGATCCGCGAAAAGATCAACGAGCTTCGCAAAAAGAAGGAGCTCGCCGACCAGACAGAGGTGCTTCTCGCCGAACTGAATGCTCTCGCCGAGTTCCCCGCTCACACTCTCGACTTGGACATGCTCCAGAAGATTGAAGACGGCCTCTACCAACTGCCGGCCGATCAAGCCGACAAAGTTAACGCTGAAATAGACTTCCTCAGAGGCAAGAAACGAGCTGCCGATCAGGCAGAAGATGCTGAAAAGATCATTGACGCTCTTTCCGGACAGCCAGCCATCTCTATAAATCTAGAAGAGCTGAAGAAGATCGAGGACGGTCTGGAAGGAATTCCAGCCGAGCAGGCCAAAAAGATCCGCGACAAGATCGCCGCGTTGAGAACTGAGAAGGCGTTGGCCGACCACGCTGAAAACTACTTGGTGGAGTTGAAGAAGATCGAGGAAATGCCGATCAGCTCGGTCGGAGACGAGGTGCTCGCCACGATCGAAGACCAGATTGCTCAGATGCCACTCGAGTATCAGCCGTCCGTTCGGAACACGCTGAACGATCTTAAACAGGCGAAGGAAGAAGAGAAGAAACTGTCGGCAGTGTACGACGAGCTCGAGAAGATCGGAAAACTGCCAGCGAAGGAGTACGACAACAAGCTTTTGGAAAAAATCGATGAGAAAGTGAACGCCCTTCCGAAAACTCAGGCCGATGAGGTTCACGGAAGAGTCGAGGAGATCAAGATCACGAAGGCCGACATCGTCGCTCAAATTGATGTTCTCGATCAGCTTCCAGCTAAAGATATCGATGAGAACATGCTGAGCTCGATCGAGGAAAAACTTCCAACGATTCCCAGCGATTCATCTGATCAACTCCAGAATGCGATCGAGAAACTTCGGACCAAGAAGCAGGAAAACGTCAAGGAAGGCGACAAGATTTTGAATGAATTGGCCGAAATCGAAAAGATGCCTGCCGACTCTTTGGATCAGAGCGTTCTTGCCGTTCTGGAGGACGGGCGGGATCAGTTCACACCGGAAGTTTCCGAAAAAATTAGAGAGAAGATCGAAAACCTCCGCGAGAAGCACAACAAGCAAATGGAAGAAAACCAGAAGGCCGAGGCGATTCTGAAGCAGCTCGAGAAGCTCTCCGAAGAGCCGCCACTCATTCTGACGGAGGACAAACTGGCTCCGTTCCTTAAGAACATTGAAACTGTTCCACTCTGCTTCGTTGATAAGATCAGAAATAAGATCAACGATATACAAAAATCTCACCTTGATGCCATTGAAGAAGAACAAGAAGAGGTGAAACAAGAACTTATTTCTCAAGTTCGCGAGATGAAATCAAAACCAATTTCTGCGCTTGACATCAATCAACTGGAAAACACTTCTTCCAAACTCACTGAGTCGTTGAAGCCAGAAGAAGCCGAGCCACTGTTGGCCAAGATTCAAGAACTTCGTGATGCGAAGAGAGCTGACGATGAAGCGAGAACTGCCGCTCACGAAAAGCTTGCCGCTCTCGAGAAGGAAGCTGAAGATGTGACTGCCAAGGAATCGGCCAAGAAGAAGAAGAAGGACAAGAAGAAGAACCCGCAAGAGGTGATTGATGAGCTCCGTGCTAAGGCTGCCGAAGTGAACGCACTCATTCCGAAGATCGAGGAAGCCGCCAAGGACGAGCATCTGGCTGCCGATGAGAAGCCAAAGGCCGAAAAACTTGTTGCCAGTCTCGAATCGTTCGTCAAGGATGTCGATGCTCAAATTGTTGAGAAACAAGATGAACTCGACCAGTTGAACAACGCCAACGATGCTGTCAAACGACTCGCCGACGCTCTTGACGATGCCGAGAAGAGTGTTGTGCCGAACAATGTGATCGCACTGAACGAGTTCAAGGAACGCATCGCCCCACATCTCGCCACCCTTGTCGCAGCTGTTCAGACGGTTCCAGTCACTGTCGAGCCTACTGCAGCTGACTTGCGTGAACGTGCCGCCAAATTTGTCGCCGATCTTGATAAGAACATCCAAAAGACCGGTGACGACGAGAAGCGCGCCGAGGATTTGAAGAACCAAGTTGGAGACGTCGTCAAGAGTGTTGATGAGGTTGCGCCCAAATACCAGCAGCAACCGCAACCACTCGACGTCGCCAAGGAGGACGCGATCAAGCTGAAGACCGCTGTTGACAAGCTCAACAAGCTCGCCGAATCCAGCGATAAGGTCGATCCGCAAGTCGCCAAGGACATCAAGGACGCTAAGGCCAAGGCAAAGGAGCTGCTTCAAGCTCTTGAGAAGGCGATCCCGCAAGAGGAACATGTTCGTCGCGAGCAAGCCGAGATTTCTGATCGTCTCAACAATCTTGAGAACCAGCTGAACAGGGTGGACGAATTCAAACCAGAGGATGCTCTTCCGCTCGTCGACCAACTCGCCGCCGACACTACCGCTTTGAAGGCTGTCACCGATTCGAACAACGAGAAGGCTGTGACTCCAAGCTCGCTGATCTCGCATCACGACTTGGTTGTCGGTCTTCCAGAGAAGGTGTTCCAACTTCAGCACGCCATCGACGACAAGAAGCAAGCGCTGAACAAGGCTGCCGCTGTCAACGAGATTGCTCCCAAACTGCAACTAGTTTCTCAACAACTCCAATCCGTACCGCAGGAGGTTCCAGCTTCGCTCGATGAGCAGAAGCAACTTCTTGAGGATGTCGAGAACCAGAAGCATAACTTGGAAAATCTGCTTGCCAACCTTCCTGAAAACGACCCAGCTGCTGATGAACTGAGACAGAGGAGTCAATGGGATCTGTCACGACTCAAGGATCTCCTGAAACAACTCGGATCCGCTGTCGGAGACAAGTTGGCCGCTCTTGCCGCATTCAATGCGGCTCGCAAGAACGCCGAAGATGCCCTGCTCGACATCACCAGCGACGATGAAAGTGCCGATAACAAGTCGCCAGACGAGCTTATCGAAGATCTTGCCAAGAAGGAGGAAACTGTTGCCAAGCTTCGCGAGACTGTTGCCGGAGTCAAACCGGACGAGCTCGACGAGAAGGAACGCGCCGAGTACAACGATCTGCTTGCCAGACTCGCGACCGCGGCTGATGTTCTCAAGGTTTGTTGTCGTCACTCACAGACTGCCTAGTTTACTAAAATTGTCTCGTTTTTCAGAGGAAACGTGCCGAAGTCGAGCAAGCGATCAAGGCGAAGGCTGATGAGAAAGCCCTGCACGATGCGGTTGACCGTGTTGTGTCTCGCCTTGTGCCACTCGTTCGTGATGCTGATGAGCTTCGCAACAATGCTGAGGCGGTGCCTACTCAGTACGCGCCAAAGGCCGACGAGCTCAAGACGGAGGTCGAAGCGGCGAAGGCCATCATCGCCAATGCTCCGTCTACCGATGATGAACACGTTAAACAGCTTCAGCAAGCCGTTGCGTCGGCTGAAAGTCTCATTCCGGATCTTGAGAAGAGAGCTCGTCTCTGGGACGAGTTCCTTGTCGCTCGAAACGACATTGATGCTCTCATCGAAAGACTCCAACAACCACTGGACGCTGTTACCGCCAAGCCGAAACGATCAACCGAGGAAGCCGGTCAAGATGTGGACACCATCCGAAACGCCGCCCAACAGCTGCCTGAGCTTGAAACCAAGATCGTCGAACTGCAACGCATTTCCGAGCTTCTCGATCCACTCGAGAGTGCCTATGCCGATGTTCGATTCTTCGATGTCGATGCCGAGCAAACTCGTCACCAATACGACGCCGTTCTGAACGCTGTTGCCACCGAACTCGAAGAGGAGACACTGCTCAAGCAGTCCGCCGATCAGGTCGCCAAGGAAATCGATGACATCAGCAAGATGATCGACTCGACCGACCCGGCGAGATCGGTTCTTGACACGATTTCCAAGACCGACGTTCCTGCTCTCAAGGCCCAAATCAACCGCATCAAGGACAGAACTGTCAACGCAGACGCTTCTCGTAAGCACGTCGTCACTGATCCGAAGATTGCCGAAAATTTGGACGAAAAACTGGCGAAACTGGAAGCCGAACTCGAGGATGCTATCAAGACTTCCGATGAGCATGACAAAGAGCAACTTGTTCTTACGCTCAAGCTCAACATCTCGCAATTCGAACAACTTCCGCTGGATCAGCTCAAGACGGATGATTTGAAAACGGTCGAAAAGGAGATTAACAACTCGTTGAAGCCAGAAGAAGCCGAGCCACTGTTGGCCAAGATTCAAGAACTTCGTGATGCGAAGAGAGCTGACGATGAAGCGAGAACTGCCGCTCACGAAAAGCTTGCCGCTCTCGAGAAGGAAGCTGAAGATGTGACTGCCAAGGAATCGGCCAAGAAGAAGAAGAAGGACAAGAAGAAGAACCCGCAAGAGGTGATTGATGAGCTCCGTGCTAAGGCTGCCGAAGTGAACGCACTCATTCCGAAGATCGAGGAAGCCGCCAAGGACGAGCATCTGGCTGCCGATGAGAAGCCAAAGGCCGAAAAACTTGTTGCCAGTCTCGAATCGTTCGTCAAGGATGTCGATGCTCAAATTGTTGAGAAACAAGATGAACTCGACCAGTTGAACAACGCCAACGATGCTGTCAAACGACTCGCCGACGCTCTTGACGATGCCGAGAAGAGTGTTGTGCCGAACAATGTGATCGCACTGAACGAGTTCAAGGAACGCATCGCCCCACATCTCGCCACCCTTGTCGCAGCTGTTCAGACGGTTCCAGTCACTGTCGAGCCTACTGCAGCTGACTTGCGTGAACGTGCCGCCAAATTTGTCGCCGATCTTGATAAGAACATCCAAAAGACCGGTGACGACGAGAAGCGCGCCGAGGATTTGAAGAACCAAGTTGGAGACGTCGTCAAGAGTGTTGATGAGGTTGCGCCCAAATACCAGCAGCAACCGCAACCACTCGACGTCGCCAAGGAGGACGCGATCAAGCTGAAGACCGCTGTTGACAAGCTCAACAAGCTCGCCGAATCCAGCGATAAGGTCGATCCGCAAGTCGCCAAGGACATCAAGGACGCTAAGGCCAAGGCAAAGGAGCTGCTTCAAGCTCTTGAGAAGGCGATCCCGCAAGAGGAACATGTTCGTCGCGAGCAAGCCGAGATTTCTGATCGTCTCAACAATCTTGAGAACCAGCTGAACAGGGTGGACGAATTCAAACCAGAGGATGCTCTTCCGCTCGTCGACCAACTCGCCGCCGACACTACCGCTTTGAAGGCTGTCACCGATTCGAACAACGAGAAGGCTGTGACTCCAAGCTCGCTGATCTCGCATCACGACTTGGTTGTCGGTCTTCCAGAGAAGGTGTTCCAACTTCAGCACGCCATCGACGACAAGAAGCAAGCGCTGAACAAGGCTGCCGCTGTCAACGAGATTGCTCCCAAACTGCAACTAGTTTCTCAACAACTCCAATCCGTACCGCAGGAGGTTCCAGCTTCGCTCGATGAGCAGAAGCAACTTCTTGAGGATGTCGAGAACCAGAAGCATAACTTGGAAAATCTGCTTGCCAACCTTCCTGAAAACGACCCAGCTGCTGATGAACTGAGACAGAGGAGTCAATGGGATCTGTCACGACTCAAGGATCTCCTGAAACAACTCGGATCCGCTGTCGGAGACAAGTTGGCCGCTCTTGCCGCATTCAATGCGGCTCGCAAGAACGCCGAAGATGCCCTGCTCGACATCACCAGCGACGATGAAAGTGCCGATAACAAGTCGCCAGACGAGCTTATCGAAGATCTTGCCAAGAAGGAGGAAACTGTTGCCAAGCTTCGCGAGACTGTTGCCGGAGTCAAACCGGACGAGCTCGACGAGAAGGAACGCGCCGAGTACAACGATCTGCTTGCCAGACTCGCGACCGCGGCTGATGTTCTCAAGGTTTGTTGTCGTCACTCACAGACTGCCTAGTTTACTAAAATTGTCTCGTTTTTCAGAGGAAACGTGCCGAAGTCGAGCAAGCGATCAAGGCGAAGGCTGATGAGAAAGCCCTGCACGATGCGGTTGACCGTGTTGTGTCTCGCCTTGTGCCACTCGTTCGTGATGCTGATGAGCTTCGCAACAATGCTGAGGCGGTGCCTACTCAGTACGCGCCAAAGGCCGACGAGCTCAAGACGGAGGTCGAAGCGGCGAAGGCCATCATCGCCAATGCTCCGTCTACCGATGATGAACACGTTAAACAGCTTCAGCAAGCCGTTGCGTCGGCTGAAAGTCTCATTCCGGATCTTGAGAAGAGAGCTCGTCTCTGGGACGAGTTCCTTGTCGCTCGAAACGACATTGATGCTCTCATCGAAAGACTCCAACAACCACTGGACGCTGTTACCGCCAAGCCGAAACGATCAACCGAGGAAGCCGGTCAAGATGTGGACACCATCCGAAACGCCGCCCAACAGCTGCCTGAGCTTGAAACCAAGATCGTCGAACTGCAACGCATTTCCGAGCTTCTCGATCCACTCGAGAGTGCCTATGCCGATGTTCGATTCTTCGATGTCGATGCCGAGCAAACTCGTCACCAATACGACGCCGTTCTGAACGCTGTTGCCACCGAACTCGAAGAGGAGACACTGCTCAAGCAGTCCGCCGATCAGGTCGCCAAGGAAATCGATGACATCAGCAAGATGATCGACTCGACCGACCCGGCGAGATCGGTTCTTGACACGATTTCCAAGACCGACGTTCCTGCTCTCAAGGCCCAAATCAACCGCATCAAGGACAGAACTGTCAACGCAGACGCTTCTCGTAAGCACGTCGTCACTGATCCGAAGATTGCCGAAAATTTGGACGAAAAACTGGCGAAACTGGAAGCCGAACTCGAGGATGCTATCAAGACTTCCGATGAGCATGACAAAGAGCAACTTGTTCTTACGCTCAAGCTCAACATCTCGCAATTCGAACAACTTCCGCTGGATCAGCTCAAGACGGATGATTTGAAAACGGTCGAAAAGGAGATTAACAACTCGTTGAAGCCAGAAGAAGCCGAGCCACTGTTGGCCAAGATTCAAGAACTTCGTGATGCGAAGAGAGCTGACGATGAAGCGAGAACTGCCGCTCACGAAAAGCTTGCCGCTCTCGAGAAGGAAGCTGAAGATGTGACTGCCAAGGAATCGGCCAAGAAGAAGAAGAAGGACAAGAAGAAGAACCCGCAAGAGGTGATTGATGAGCTCCGTGCTAAGGCTGCCGAAGTGAACGCACTCATTCCGAAGATCGAGGAAGCCGCCAAGGACGAGCATCTGGCTGCCGATGAGAAGCCAAAGGCCGAAAAACTTGTTGCCAGTCTCGAATCGTTCGTCAAGGATGTCGATGCTCAAATTGTTGAGAAACAAGATGAACTCGACCAGTTGAACAACGCCAACGATGCTGTCAAACGACTCGCCGACGCTCTTGACGATGCCGAGAAGAGTGTTGTGCCGAACAATGTGATCGCACTGAACGAGTTCAAGGAACGCATCGCCCCACATCTCGCCACCCTTGTCGCAGCTGTTCAGACGGTTCCAGTCACTGTCGAGCCTACTGCAGCTGACTTGCGTGAACGTGCCGCCAAATTTGTCGCCGATCTTGATAAGAACATCCAAAAGACCGGTGACGACGAGAAGCGCGCCGAGGATTTGAAGAACCAAGTTGGAGACGTCGTCAAGAGTGTTGATGAGGTTGCGCCCAAATACCAGCAGCAACCGCAACCACTCGACGTCGCCAAGGAGGACGCGATCAAGCTGAAGACCGCTGTTGACAAGCTCAACAAGCTCGCCGAATCCAGCGATAAGGTCGATCCGCAAGTCGCCAAGGACATCAAGGACGCTAAGGCCAAGGCAAAGGAGCTGCTTCAAGCTCTTGAGAAGGCGATCCCGCAAGAGGAACATGTTCGTCGCGAGCAAGCCGAGATTTCTGATCGTCTCAACAATCTTGAGAACCAGCTGAACAGGGTGGACGAATTCAAACCAGAGGATGCTCTTCCGCTCGTCGACCAACTCGCCGCCGACACTACCGCTTTGAAGGCTGTCACCGATTCGAACAACGAGAAGGCTGTGACTCCAAGCTCGCTGATCTCGCATCACGACTTGGTTGTCGGTCTTCCAGAGAAGGTGTTCCAACTTCAGCACGCCATCGACGACAAGAAGCAAGCGCTGAACAAGGCTGCCGCTGTCAACGAGATTGCTCCCAAACTGCAACTAGTTTCTCAACAACTCCAATCCGTACCGCAGGAGGTTCCAGCTTCGCTCGATGAGCAGAAGCAACTTCTTGAGGATGTCGAGAACCAGAAGCATAACTTGGAAAATCTGCTTGCCAACCTTCCTGAAAACGACCCAGCTGCTGATGAACTGAGACAGAGGAGTCAATGGGATCTGTCACGACTCAAGGATCTCCTGAAACAACTCGGATCCGCTGTCGGAGACAAGTTGGCCGCTCTTGCCGCATTCAATGCGGCTCGCAAGAACGCCGAAGATGCCCTGCTCGACATCACCAGCGACGATGAAAGTGCCGATAACAAGTTGCCAGACGAGCTTATCGAAGATCTTGCCAAGAAGGAGGAAACTGTTGCCAAGCTTCGCGAGACTGTTGCCGGAGTCAAACCGGACGAGCTCGACGAGAAGGAACGCGCCGAGTACAACGATCTGCTTGCCAGACTCGCGACCGCGGCTGATGTTCTCAAGGTTTGTTGTCGTCACTCACAGACTGCCTAGTTTACTAAAATTGTCTCGTTTTTCAGAGGAAACGTGCCGAAGTCGAGCAAGCGATCAAGGCGAAGGCTGATGAGAAAGCCCTGCACGATGCGGTTGACCGTGTTGTGTCTCGCCTTGTGCCACTCGTTCGTGATGCTGATGAGCTTCGCAACAATGCTGAGGCGGTGCCTACTCAGTACGCGCCAAAGGCCGACGAGCTCAAGACGGAGGTCGAAGCGGCGAAGGCCATCATCGCCAATGCTCCGTCTACCGATGATGAACACGTTAAACAGCTTCAGCAAGCCGTTGCGTCGGCTGAAAGTCTCATTCCGGATCTTGAGAAGAGAGCTCGTCTCTGGGACGAGTTCCTTGTCGCTCGAAACGACATTGATGCTCTCATCGAAAGACTCCAACAACCACTGGACGCTGTTACCGCCAAGCCGAAACGATCAACCGAGGAAGCCGGTCAAGATGTGGACACCATCCGAAACGCCGCCCAACAGCTGCCTGAGCTTGAAACCAAGATCGTCGAACTGCAACGCATTTCCGAGCTTCTCGATCCACTCGAGAGTGCCTATGCCGATGTTCGATTCTTCGATGTCGATGCCGAGCAAACTCGTCACCAATACGACGCCGTTCTGAACGCTGTTGCCACCGAACTCGAAGAGGAGACACTGCTCAAGCAGTCCGCCGATCAGGTCGCCAAGGAAATCGATGACATCAGCAAGATGATCGACTCGACCGACCCGGCGAGATCGGTTCTTGACACGATTTCCAAGACCGACGTTCCTGCTCTCAAGGCCCAAATCAACCGCATCAAGGACAGAACTGTCAACGCAGACGCTTCTCGTAAGCACGTCGTCACTGATCCGAAGATTGCCGAAAATTTGGACGAAAAACTGGCGAAACTGGAAGCCGAACTCGAGGATGCTATCAAGACTTCCGATGAGCATGACAAAGAGCAACTTGTTCTTACGCTCAAGCTCAACATCTCGCAATTCGAACAACTTCCGCTGGATCAGCTCAAGACGGATGATTTGAAAACGGTCGAAAAGGAGATTAACAACTCGTTGAAGCCAGAAGAAGCCGAGCCACTGTTGGCCAAGATTCAAGAACTTCGTGATGCGAAGAGAGCTGACGATGAAGCGAGAACTGCCGCTCACGAAAAGCTTGCCGCTCTCGAGAAGGAAGCTGAAGATGTGACTGCCAAGGAATCGGCCAAGAAGAAGAAGAAGGACAAGAAGAAGAACCCGCAAGAGGTGATTGATGAGCTCCGTGCTAAGGCTGCCGAAGTGAACGCACTCATTCCGAAGATCGAGGAAGCCGCCAAGGACGAGCATCTGGCTGCCGATGAGAAGCCAAAGGCCGAAAAACTTGTTGCCAGTCTCGAATCGTTCGTCAAGGATGTCGATGCTCAAATTGTTGAGAAACAAGATGAACTCGACCAGTTGAACAACGCCAACGATGCTGTCAAACGACTCGCCGACGCTCTTGACGATGCCGAGAAGAGTGTTGTGCCGAACAATGTGATCGCACTGAACGAGTTCAAGGAACGCATCGCCCCACATCTCGCCACCCTTGTCGCAGCTGTTCAGACGGTTCCAGTCACTGTCGAGCCTACTGCAGCTGACTTGCGTGAACGTGCCGCCAAATTTGTCGCCGATCTTGATAAGAACATCCAAAAGACCGGTGACGACGAGAAGCGCGCCGAGGATTTGAAGAACCAAGTTGGAGACGTCGTCAAGAGTGTTGATGAGGTTGCGCCCAAATACCAGCAGCAACCGCAACCACTCGACGTCGCCAAGGAGGACGCGATCAAGCTGAAGACCGCTGTTGACAAGCTCAACAAGCTCGCCGAATCCAGCGATAAGGTCGATCCGCAAGTCGCCAAGGACATCAAGGACGCTAAGGCCAAGGCAAAGGAGCTGCTTCAAGCTCTTGAGAAGGCGATCCCGCAAGAGGAACATGTTCGTCGCGAGCAAGCCGAGATTTCTGATCGTCTCAACAATCTTGAGAACCAGCTGAACAGGGTGGACGAATTCAAACCAGAGGATGCTCTTCCGCTCGTCGACCAACTCGCCGCCGACACTACCGCTTTGAAGGCTGTCACCGATTCGAACAACGAGAAGGCTGTGACTCCAAGCTCGCTGATCTCGCATCACGACTTGGTTGTCGGTCTTCCAGAGAAGGTGTTCCAACTTCAGCACGCCATCGACGACAAGAAGCAAGCGCTGAACAAGGCTGCCGCTGTCAACGAGATTGCTCCCAAACTGCAACTAGTTTCTCAACAACTCCAATCCGTACCGCAGGAGGTTCCAGCTTCGCTCGATGAGCAGAAGCAACTTCTTGAGGATGTCGAGAACCAGAAGCATAACTTGGAAAATCTGCTTGCCAACCTTCCTGAAAACGACCCAGCTGCTGATGAACTGAGACAGAGGAGTCAATGGGATCTGTCACGACTCAAGGATCTCCTGAAACAACTCGGATCCGCTGTCGGAGACAAGTTGGCCGCTCTTGCCGCATTCAATGCGGCTCGCAAGAACGCCGAAGATGCCCTGCTCGACATCACCAGCGACGATGAAAGTGCCGATAACAAGTCGCCAGACGAGCTTATCGAAGATCTTGCCAAGAAGGAGGAAACTGTTGCCAAGCTTCGCGAGACTGTTGCCGGAGTCAAACCGGACGAGCTCGACGAGAAGGAACGCGCCGAGTACAACGATCTGCTTGCCAGACTCGCGACCGCGGCTGATGTTCTCAAGGTTTGTTGTCGTCACTCACAGACTGCCTAGTTTACTAAAATTGTCTCGTTTTTCAGAGGAAACGTGCCGAAGTCGAGCAAGCGATCAAGGCGAAGGCTGATGAGAAAGCCCTGCACGATGCGGTTGACCGTGTTGTGTCTCGCCTTGTGCCACTCGTTCGTGATGCTGATGAGCTTCGCAACAATGCTGAGGCGGTGCCTACTCAGTACGCGCCAAAGGCCGACGAGCTCAAGACGGAGGTCGAAGCGGCGAAGGCCATCATCGCCAATGCTCCGTCTACCGATGATGAACACGTTAAACAGCTTCAGCAAGCCGTTGCGTCGGCTGAAAGTCTCATTCCGGATCTTGAGAAGAGAGCTCGTCTCTGGGACGAGTTCCTTGTCGCTCGAAACGACATTGATGCTCTCATCGAAAGACTCCAACAACCACTGGACGCTGTTACCGCCAAGCCGAAACGATCAACCGAGGAAGCCGGTCAAGATGTGGACACCATCCGAAACGCCGCCCAACAGCTGCCTGAGCTTGAAACCAAGATCGTCGAACTGCAACGCATTTCCGAGCTTCTCGATCCACTCGAGAGTGCCTATGCCGATGTTCGATTCTTCGATGTCGATGCCGAGCAAACTCGTCACCAATACGACGCCGTTCTGAACGCTGTTGCCACCGAACTCGAAGAGGAGACACTGCTCAAGCAGTCCGCCGATCAGGTCGCCAAGGAAATCGATGACATCAGCAAGATGATCGACTCGACCGACCCGGCGAGATCGGTTCTTGACACGATTTCCAAGACCGACGTTCCTGCTCTCAAGGCCCAAATCAACCGCATCAAGGACAGAACTGTCAACGCAGACGCTTCTCGTAAGCACGTCGTCACTGATCCGAAGATTGCCGAAAATTTGGACGAAAAACTGGCGAAACTGGAAGCCGAACTCGAGGATGCTATCAAGACTTCCGATGAGCATGACAAAGAGCAACTTGTTCTTACGCTCAAGCTCAACATCTCGCAATTCGAACAACTTCCGCTGGATCAGCTCAAGACGGATGATTTGAAAACGGTCGAAAAGGAGATTAACAACTCGTTGAAGCCAGAAGAAGCCGAGCCACTGTTGGCCAAGATTCAAGAACTTCGTGATGCGAAGAGAGCTGACGATGAAGCGAGAACTGCCGCTCACGAAAAGCTTGCCGCTCTCGAGAAGGAAGCTGAAGATGTGACTGCCAAGGAATCGGCCAAGAAGAAGAAGAAGGACAAGAAGAAGAACCCGCAAGAGGTGATTGATGAGCTCCGTGCTAAGGCTGCCGAAGTGAACGCACTCATTCCGAAGATCGAGGAAGCCGCCAAGGACGAGCATCTGGCTGCCGATGAGAAGCCAAAGGCCGAAAAACTTGTTGCCAGTCTCGAATCGTTCGTCAAGGATGTCGATGCTCAAATTGTTGAGAAACAAGATGAACTCGACCAGTTGAACAACGCCAACGATGCTGTCAAACGACTCGCCGACGCTCTTGACGATGCCGAGAAGAGTGTTGTGCCGAACAATGTGATCGCACTGAACGAGTTCAAGGAACGCATCGCCCCACATCTCGCCACCCTTGTCGCAGCTGTTCAGACGGTTCCAGTCACTGTCGAGCCTACTGCAGCTGACTTGCGTGAACGTGCCGCCAAATTTGTCGCCGATCTTGATAAGAACATCCAAAAGACCGGTGACGACGAGAAGCGCGCCGAGGATTTGAAGAACCAAGTTGGAGACGTCGTCAAGAGTGTTGATGAGGTTGCGCCCAAATACCAGCAGCAACCGCAACCACTCGACGTCGCCAAGGAGGACGCGATCAAGCTGAAGACCGCTGTTGACAAGCTCAACAAGCTCGCCGAATCCAGCGATAAGGTCGATCCGCAAGTCGCCAAGGACATCAAGGACGCTAAGGCCAAGGCAAAGGAGCTGCTTCAAGCTCTTGAGAAGGCGATCCCGCAAGAGGAACATGTTCGTCGCGAGCAAGCCGAGATTTCTGATCGTCTCAACAATCTTGAGAACCAGCTGAACAGGGTGGACGAATTCAAACCAGAGGATGCTCTTCCGCTCGTCGACCAACTCGCCGCCGACACTACCGCTTTGAAGGCTGTCACCGATTCGAACAACGAGAAGGCTGTGACTCCAAGCTCGCTGATCTCGCATCACGACTTGGTTGTCGGTCTTCCAGAGAAGGTGTTCCAACTTCAGCACGCCATCGACGACAAGAAGCAAGCGCTGAACAAGGCTGCCGCTGTCAACGAGATTGCTCCCAAACTGCAACTAGTTTCTCAACAACTCCAATCCGTACCGCAGGAGGTTCCAGCTTCGCTCGATGAGCAGAAGCAACTTCTTGAGGATGTCGAGAACCAGAAGCATAACTTGGAAAATCTGCTTGCCAACCTTCCTGAAAACGACCCAGCTGCTGATGAACTGAGACAGAGGAGTCAATGGGATCTGTCACGACTCAAGGATCTCCTGAAACAACTCGGATCCGCTGTCGGAGACAAGTTGGCCGCTCTTGCCGCATTCAATGCGGCTCGCAAGAACGCCGAAGATGCCCTGCTCGACATCACCAGCGACGATGAAAGTGCCGATAACAAGTCGCCAGACGAGCTTATCGAAGATCTTGCCAAGAAGGAGGAAACTGTTGCCAAGCTTCGCGAGACTGTTGCCGGAGTCAAACCGGACGAGCTCGACGAGAAGGAACGCGCCGAGTACAACGATCTGCTTGCCAGACTCGCGACCGCGGCTGATGTTCTCAAGGTTTGTTGTCGTCACTCACAGACTGCCTAGTTTACTAAAATTGTCTCGTTTTTCAGAGGAAACGTGCCGAAGTCGAGCAAGCGATCAAGGCGAAGGCTGATGAGAAAGCCCTGCACGATGCGGTTGACCGTGTTGTGTCTCGCCTTGTGCCACTCGTTCGTGATGCTGATGAGCTTCGCAACAATGCTGAGGCGGTGCCTACTCAGTACGCGCCAAAGGCCGACGAGCTCAAGACGGAGGTCGAAGCGGCGAAGGCCATCATCGCCAATGCTCCGTCTACCGATGATGAACACGTTAAACAGCTTCAGCAAGCCGTTGCGTCGGCTGAAAGTCTCATTCCGGATCTTGAGAAGAGAGCTCGTCTCTGGGACGAGTTCCTTGTCGCTCGAAACGACATTGATGCTCTCATCGAAAGACTCCAACAACCACTGGACGCTGTTACCGCCAAGCCGAAACGATCAACCGAGGAAGCCGGTCAAGATGTGGACACCATCCGAAACGCCGCCCAACAGCTGCCTGAGCTTGAAACCAAGATCGTCGAACTGCAACGCATTTCCGAGCTTCTCGATCCACTCGAGAGTGCCTATGCCGATGTTCGATTCTTCGATGTCGATGCCGAGCAAACTCGTCACCAATACGACGCCGTTCTGAACGCTGTTGCCACCGAACTCGAAGAGGAGACACTGCTCAAGCAGTCCGCCGATCAGGTCGCCAAGGAAATCGATGACATCAGCAAGATGATCGACTCGACCGACCCGGCGAGATCGGTTCTTGACACGATTTCCAAGACCGACGTTCCTGCTCTCAAGGCCCAAATCAACCGCATCAAGGACAGAACTGTCAACGCAGACGCTTCTCGTAAGCACGTCGTCACTGATCCGAAGATTGCCGAAAATTTGGACGAAAAACTGGCGAAACTGGAAGCCGAACTCGAGGATGCTATCAAGACTTCCGATGAGCATGACAAAGAGCAACTTGTTCTTACGCTCAAGCTCAACATCTCGCAATTCGAACAACTTCCGCTGGATCAGCTCAAGACGGATGATTTGAAAACGGTCGAAAAGGAGATTAACAACTCGTTGAAGCCAGAAGAAGCCGAGCCACTGTTGGCCAAGATTCAAGAACTTCGTGATGCGAAGAGAGCTGACGATGAAGCGAGAACTGCCGCTCACGAAAAGCTTGCCGCTCTCGAGAAGGAAGCTGAAGATGTGACTGCCAAGGAATCGGCCAAGAAGAAGAAGAAGGACAAGAAGAAGAACCCGCAAGAGGTGATTGATGAGCTCCGTGCTAAGGCTGCCGAAGTGAACGCACTCATTCCGAAGATCGAGGAAGCCGCCAAGGACGAGCATCTGGCTGCCGATGAGAAGCCAAAGGCCGAAAAACTTGTTGCCAGTCTCGAATCGTTCGTCAAGGATGTCGATGCTCAAATTGTTGAGAAACAAGATGAACTCGACCAGTTGAACAACGCCAACGATGCTGTCAAACGACTCGCCGACGCTCTTGACGATGCCGAGAAGAGTGTTGTGCCGAACAATGTGATCGCACTGAACGAGTTCAAGGAACGCATCGCCCCACATCTCGCCACCCTTGTCGCAGCTGTTCAGACGGTTCCAGTCACTGTCGAGCCTACTGCAGCTGACTTGCGTGAACGTGCCGCCAAATTTGTCGCCGATCTTGATAAGAACATCCAACAGACCGGTGACGACGAGAAGCGCGCCGAGGATTTGAAGAACCAAGTTGGAGACGTCGTCAAGAGTGTTGATGAGGTTGCGCCCAAATACCAGCAGCAACCGCAACCACTCGACGTCGCCAAGGAGGACGCGATCAAGCTGAAGACCGCTGTTGACAAGCTCAACAAGCTCGCCGAATCCAGCGATAAGGTCGATCCGCAAGTCGCCAAGGACATCAAGGACGCTAAGGCCAAGGCAAAGGAGCTGCTTCAAGCTCTTGAGAAGGCGATCCCGCAAGAGGAACATGTTCGTCGCGAGCAAGCCGAGATTTCTGATCGTCTCAACAATCTTGAGAACCAGCTGAACAGGGTGGACGAATTCAAACCAGAGGATGCTCTTCCGCTCGTCGACCAACTCGCCGCCGACACTACCGCTTTGAAGGCTGTCACCGATTCGAACAACGAGAAGGCTGTGACTCCAAGCTCGCTGATCTCGCATCACGACTTGGTTGTCGGTCTTCCAGAGAAGGTGTTCCAACTTCAGCACGCCATCGACGACAAGAAGCAAGCGCTGAACAAGGCTGCCGCTGTCAACGAGATTGCTCCCAAACTGCAACTAGTTTCTCAACAACTCCAATCCGTACCGCAGGAGGTTCCAGCTTCGCTCGATGAGCAGAAGCAACTTCTTGAGGATGTCGAGAACCAGAAGCATAACTTGGAAAATCTGCTTGCCAACCTTCCTGAAAACGACCCAGCTGCTGATGAACTGAGACAGAGGAGTCAATGGGATCTGTCACGACTCAAGGATCTCCTGAAACAACTCGGATCCGCTGTCGGAGACAAGTTGGCCGCTCTTGCCGCATTCAATGCGGCTCGCAAGAACGCCGAAGATGCCCTGCTCGACATCACCAGCGACGATGAAAGTGCCGATAACAAGTCGCCAGACGAGCTTATCGAAGATCTTGCCAAGAAGGAGGAAACTGTTGCCAAGCTTCGCGAGACTGTTGCCGGAGTCAAACCGGACGAGCTCGACGAGAAGGAACGCGCCGAGTACAACGATCTGCTTGCCAGACTCGCGACCGCGGCTGATGTTCTCAAGGTTTGTTGTCGTCACTCACAGACTGCCTAGTTCACTAAAATTGTCTCGTTTTTCAGAGGAAACGTGCCGAAGTCGAGCAAGCGATCAAGGCGAAGGCTGATGAGAAAGCCCTGCACGATGCGGTTGACCGTGTTGTGTCTCGCCTTGTGCCACTCGTTCGTGATGCTGATGAGCTTCGCAACAATGCTGAGGCGGTGCCTACTCAGTACGCGCCAAAGGCCGACGAGCTCAAGACGGAGGTCGAAGCGGCGAAGGCCATCATCGCCAATGCTCCGTCTACCGATGATGAACACGTTAAACAGCTTCAGCAAGCCGTTGCGTCGGCTGAAAGTCTCATTCCGGATCTTGAGAAGAGAGCTCGTCTCTGGGACGAGTTCCTTGTCGCTCGAAACGACATTGATGCTCTCATCGAAAGACTCCAACAACCACTGGACGCTGTTACCGCCAAGCCGAAACGATCAACCGAGGAAGCCGGTCAAGATGTGGACACCCTCCGAAACGCCGCCCAACAGCTGCCTGAGCTTGAAACCAAGATCGTCGAACTGCAACGCATTTCCGAGCTTCTCGATCCACTCGAGAGTGCCTATGCCGATGTTCGATTCTTCGATGTCGATGCCGAGCAAACTCGTCACCAATACGACGCCGTTCTGAACGCTGTTGCCACCGAACTCGAAGAGGAGACACTGCTCAAGCAGTCCGCCGATCAGGTCGCCAAGGAAATCGATGACATCAGCAAGATGATCGACTCGACCGACCCGGCGAGATCGGTTCTTGACACGATTTCCAAGACCGACGTTCCTGCTCTCAAGGCCCAAATCAACCGCATCAAGGACAGAACTGTCAACGCAGACGCTTCTCGTAAGCACGTCGTCACTGATCCGAAGATTGCCGAAAATTTGGACGAAAAACTGGCGAAACTGGAAGCCGAACTCGAGGATGCTATCAAGACTTCCGATGAGCATGACAAAGAGCAACTTGTTCTTACGCTCAAGCTCAACATCTCGCAATTCGAACAACTTCCGCTGGATCAGCTCAAGACGGATGATTTGAAAACGGTCGAAAAGGAGATTAACAACTCGTTGAAGCCAGAAGAAGCCGAGCCACTGTTGGCCAAGATTCAAGAACTTCGTGATGCGAAGAGAGCTGACGATGAAGCGAGAACTGCCGCTCACGAAAAGCTTGCCGCTCTCGAGAAGGAAGCTGAAGATGTGACTGCCAAGGAATCGGCCAAGAAAAAGAAGAAGGACAAGAAGAAGAACCCGCAAGAGGTGATTGATGAGCTCCGTGCTAAGGCTGCCGAAGTGAACGCACTCATTCCGAAGATCGAGGAAGCCGCCAAGGACGAGCATCTGGCTGCCGATGAGAAGCCAAAGGCCGAAAAACTTGTTGCCAGTCTCGAATCGTTCGTCAAGGATGTCGATGCTCAAATTGTTGAGAAACAAGATGAACTCGACCAGTTGAACAACGCCAACGATGCTGTCAAACGACTCGCCGACGCTCTTGACGATGCCGAGAAGAGTGTTGTGCCGAACAATGTGATCGCACTGAACGAGTTCAAGGAACGCATCGCCCCACATCTCGCCATCCTTGTCGCAGCTGTTCAGACGGTTCCAGTCACTGTCGAGCCTACTGCAGCTGACTTGCGTGAACGTGCCGCCAAATTTGTCGCCGATCTTGATAAGAACATCCAAAAGACCGGTGACGACGAGAAGCGCGCCGAGGATTTGAAGAACCAAGTTGGAGACGTCGTCAAGAGTGTTGATGAGGTTGCGCCCAAATACCAGCAGCAACCGCAACCACTCGACGTCGCCAAGGAGGACGCGATCAAGCTGAAGACCGCTGTTGACAAGCTCAACAAGCTCGCCGAATCCAGCGATAAGGTCGATCCGCAAGTCGCCAAGGACATCAAGGACGCTAAGGCCAAGGCAAAGGAGCTGCTTCAAGCTCTTGAGAAGGCGATCCCGCAAGAGGAACATGTTCGTCGCGAGCAAGCCGAGATTTCTGATCGTCTCAACAATCTTGAGAACCAGCTGAACAGGGTGGACGAATTCAAACCAGAGGATGCTCTTCCGCTCGTCGACCAACTCGCCGCCGACACTACCGCTTTGAAGGCTGTCACCGATTCGAACAACGAGAAGGCTGTGACTCCAAGCTCGCTGATCTCGCATCACGACTTGGTTGTCGGTCTTCCAGAGAAGGTGTTCCAACTTCAGCACGCCATCGACGACAAGAAGCAAGCGCTGAACAAGGCTGCCGCTGTCAACGAGATTGCTCCCAAACTGCAACTAGTTTCTCAACAACTCCAATCCGTACCGCAGGAGGTTCCAGCTTCGCTCGATGAGCAGAAGCAACTTCTTGAGGATGTCGAGAACCAGAAGCATAACTTGGAAAATCTGCTTGCCAACCTTCCTGAAAACGACCCAGCTGCTGATGAACTGAGACAGAGGAGTCAATGGGATCTGTCACGACTCAAGGATCTCCTGAAACAACTCGGATCCGCTGTCGGAGACAAGTTGGCCGCTCTTGCCGCATTCAATGCGGCTCGCAAGAACGCCGAAGATGCCCTGCTCGACATCACCAGCGACGATGAAAGTGCCGATAACAAGTCGCCAGACGAGCTTATCGAAGATCTTGCCAAGAAGGAGGAAACTGTTGCCAAGCTTCGCGAGACTGTTGCCGGAGTCAAACCGGACGAGCTCGACGAGAAGGAACGCGCCGAGTACAACGATCTGCTTGCCAGACTCGCGACCGCGGCTGATGTTCTCAAGGTTTGTTGTCGTCACTCACAGACTGCCTAGTTCACTAAAATTGTCTCGTTTTTCAGAGGAAACGTGCCGAAGTCGAGCAAGCGATCAAGGCGAAGGCTGATGAGAAAGCCCTGCACGATGCGGTTGACCGTGTTGTGTCTCGCCTTGTGCCACTCGTTCGTGATGCTGATGAGCTTCGCAACAATGCTGAGGCGGTGCCTACTCAGTACGCGCCAAAGGCCGACGAGCTCAAGACGGAGGTCGAAGCGGCGAAGGCCATCATCGCCAATGCTCCGTCTACCGATGATGAACACGTTAAACAGCTTCAGCAAGCCGTTGCGTCGGCTGAAAGTCTCATTCCGGATCTTGAGAAGAGAGCTCGTCTCTGGGACGAGTTCCTTGTCGCTCGAAACGACATTGATGCTCTCATCGAAAGACTCCAACAACCACTGGACGCTGTTACCGCCAAGCCGAAACGATCAACCGAGGAAGCCGGTCAAGATGTGGACACCCTCCGAAACGCCGCCCAACAGCTGCCTGAGCTTGAAACCAAGATCGTCGAACTGCAACGCATTTCCGAGCTTCTCGATCCACTCGAGAGTGCCTATGCCGATGTTCGATTCTTCGATGTCGATGCCGAGCAAACTCGTCACCAATACGACGCCGTTCTGAACGCTGTTGCCACCGAACTCGAAGAGGAGACACTGCTCAAGCAGTCCGCCGATCAGGTCGCCAAGGAAATCGATGACATCAGCAAGATGATCGACTCGACCGACCCGGCGAGATCGGTTCTTGACACGATTTCCAAGACCGACGTTCCTGCTCTCAAGGCCCAAATCAACCGCATCAAGGACAGAACTGTCAACGCAGACGCTTCTCGTAAGCACGTCGTCACTGATCCGAAGATTGCCGAAAATTTGGACGAAAAACTGGCGAAACTGGAAGCCGAACTCGAGGATGCTATCAAGACTTCCGATGAGCATGACAAAGAGCAACTTGTTCTTACGCTCAAGCTCAACATCTCGCAATTCGAACAACTTCCGCTGGATCAGCTCAAGACGGATGATTTGAAAACGGTCGAAAAGGAGATTAACAACTCGTTGAAGCCAGAAGAAGCCGAGCCACTGTTGGCCAAGATTCAAGAACTTCGTGATGCGAAGAGAGCTGACGATGAAGCGAGAACTGCCGCTCACGAAAAGCTTGCCGCTCTCGAGAAGGAAGCTGAAGATGTGACTGCCAAGGAATCGGCCAAGAAGAAGAAGAAGGACAAGAAGAAGAACCCGCAAGAGGTGATTGATGAGCTCCGTGCTAAGGCTGCCGAAGTGAACGCACTCATTCCGAAGATCGAGGAAGCCGCCAAGGACGAGCATCTGGCTGCCGATGAGAAGCCAAAGGCCGAAAAACTTGTTGCCAGTCTCGAATCGTTCGTCAAGGATGTCGATGCTCAAATTGTTGAGAAACAAGATGAACTCGACCAGTTGAACAACGCCAACGATGCTGTCAAACGACTCGCCGACGCTCTTGACGATGCCGAGAAGAGTGTTGTGCCGAACAATGTGATCGCACTGAACGAGTTCAAGGAACGCATCGCCCCACATCTCGCCACCCTTGTCGCAGCTGTTCAGACGGTTCCAGTCACTGTCGAGCCTACTGCAGCTGACTTGCGTGAACGTGCCGCCAAATTTGTCGCCGATCTTGATAAGAACATCCAAAAGACCGGTGACGACGAGAAGCGCGCCGAGGATTTGAAGAACCAAGTTGGAGACGTCGTCAAGAGTGTTGATGAGGTTGCGCCCAAATACCAGCAGCAACCGCAACCACTCGACGTCGCCAAGGAGGACGCGATCAAGCTGAAGACCGCTGTTGACAAGCTCAACAAGCTCGCCGAATCCAGCGATAAGGTCGATCCGCAAGTCGCCAAGGACATCAAGGACGCTAAGGCCAAGGCAAAGGAGCTGCTTCAAGCTCTTGAGAAGGCGATCCCGCAAGAGGAACATGTTCGTCGCGAGCAAGCCGAGATTTCTGATCGTCTCAACAATCTTGAGAACCAGCTGAACAGGGTGGACGAATTCAAACCAGAGGATGCTCTTCCGCTCGTCGACCAACTCGCCGCCGACACTACCGCTTTGAAGGCTGTCACCGATTCGAACAACGAGAAGGCTGTGACTCCAAGCTCGCTGATCTCGCATCACGACTTGGTTGTCGGTCTTCCAGAGAAGGTGTTCCAACTTCAGCACGCCATCGACGACAAGAAGCAAGCGCTGAACAAGGCTGCCGCTGTCAACGAGATTGCTCCCAAACTGCAACTAGTTTCTCAACAACTCCAATCCGTACCGCAGGAGGTTCCAGCTTCGCTCGATGAGCAGAAGCAACTTCTTGAGGATGTCGAGAACCAGAAGCATAACTTGGAAAATCTGCTTGCCAACCTTCCTGAAAACGACCCAGCTGCTGATGAACTGAGACAGAGGAGTCAATGGGATCTGTCACGACTCAAGGATCTCCTGAAACAACTCGGATCCGCTGTCGGAGACAAGTTGGCCGCTCTTGCCGCATTCAATGCGGCTCGCAAGAACGCCGAAGATGCCCTGCTCGACATCACCAGCGACGATGAAAGTGCCGATAACAAGTCGCCAGACGAGCTTATCGAAGATCTTGCCAAGAAGGAGGAAACTGTTGCCAAGCTTCGCGAGACTGTTGCCGGAGTCAAACCGGACGAGCTCGACGAGAAGGAACGCGCCGAGTACAACGATCTGCTTGCCAGACTCGCGACCGCGGCTGATGTTCTCAAGGTTTGTTGTCGTCACTCACAGACTGCCTAGTTCACTAAAATTGTCTCGTTTTTCAGAGGAAACGTGCCGAAGTCGAGCAAGCGATCAAGGCGAAGGCTGATGAGAAAGCCCTGCACGATGCGGTTGACCGTGTTGTGTCTCGCCTTGTGCCACTCGTTCGTGATGCTGATGAGCTTCGCAACAATGCTGAGGCGGTGCCTACTCAGTACGCGCCAAAGGCCGACGAGCTCAAGACGGAGGTCGAAGCGGCGAAGGCCATCATCGCCAATGCTCCGTCTACCGATGATGAACACGTTAAACAGCTTCAGCAAGCCGTTGCGTCGGCTGAAAGTCTCATTCCGGATCTTGAGAAGAGAGCTCGTCTCTGGGACGAGTTCCTTGTCGCTCGAAACGACATTGATGCTCTCATCGAAAGACTCCAACAACCACTGGACGCTGTTACCGCCAAGCCGAAACGATCAACCGAGGAAGCCGGTCAAGATGTGGACACCCTCCGAAACGCCGCCCAACAGCTGCCTGAGCTTGAAACCAAGATCGTCGAACTGCAACGCATTTCCGAGCTTCTCGATCCACTCGAGAGTGCCTATGCCGATGTTCGATTCTTCGATGTCGATGCCGAGCAAACTCGTCACCAATACGACGCCGTTCTGAACGCTGTTGCCACCGAACTCGAAGAGGAGACACTGCTCAAGCAGTCCGCCGATCAGGTCGCCAAGGAAATCGATGACATCAGCAAGATGATCGACTCGACCGACCCGGCGAGATCGGTTCTTGACACGATTTCCAAGACCGACGTTCCTGCTCTCAAGGCCCAAATCAACCGCATCAAGGACAGAACTGTCAACGCAGACGCTTCTCGTAAGCACGTCGTCACTGATCCGAAGATTGCCGAAAATTTGGACGAAAAACTGGCGAAACTGGAAGCCGAACTCGAGGATGCTATCAAGACTTCCGATGAGCATGACAAAGAGCAACTTGTTCTTACGCTCAAGCTCAACATCTCGCAATTCGAACAACTTCCGCTGGATCAGCTCAAGACGGATGATTTGAAAACGGTCGAAAAGGAGATTAACAACTCGTTGAAGCCAGAAGAAGCCGAGCCACTGTTGGCCAAGATTCAAGAACTTCGTGATGCGAAGAGAGCTGACGATGAAGCGAGAACTGCCGCTCACGAAAAGCTTGCCGCTCTCGAGAAGGAAGCTGAAGATGTGACTGCCAAGGAATCGGCCAAGAAAAAGAAGAAGGACAAGAAGAAGAACCCGCAAGAGGTGATTGATGAGCTCCGTGCTAAGGCTGCCGAAGTGAACGCACTCATTCCGAAGATCGAGGAAGCCGCCAAGGACGAGCATCTGGCTGCCGATGAGAAGCCAAAGGCCGAAAAACTTGTTGCCAGTCTCGAATCGTTCGTCAAGGATGTCGATGCTCAAATTGTTGAGAAACAAGATGAACTCGACCAGTTGAACAACGCCAACGATGCTGTCAAACGACTCGCCGACGCTCTTGACGATGCCGAGAAGAGTGTTGTGCCGAACAATGTGATCGCACTGAACGAGTTCAAGGAACGCATCGCCCCACATCTCGCCATCCTTGTCGCAGCTGTTCAGACGGTTCCAGTCACTGTCGAGCCTACTGCAGCTGACTTGCGTGAACGTGCCGCCAAATTTGTCGCCGATCTTGATAAGAACATCCAAAAGACCGGTGACGACGAGAAGCGCGCCGAGGATTTGAAGAACCAAGTTGGAGACGTCGTCAAGAGTGTTGATGAGGTTGCGCCCAAATACCAGCAGCAACCGCAACCACTCGACGTCGCCAAGGAGGACGCGATCAAGCTGAAGACCGCTGTTGACAAGCTCAACAAGCTCGCCGAATCCAGCGATAAGGTCGATCCGCAAGTCGCCAAGGACATCAAGGACGCTAAGGCCAAGGCAAAGGAGCTGCTTCAAGCTCTTGAGAAGGCGATCCCGCAAGAGGAACATGTTCGTCGCGAGCAAGCCGAGATTTCTGATCGTCTCAACAATCTTGAGAACCAGCTGAACAGGGTGGACGAATTCAAACCAGAGGATGCTCTTCCGCTCGTCGACCAACTCGCCGCCGACACTACCGCTTTGAAGGCTGTCACCGATTCGAACAACGAGAAGGCTGTGACTCCAAGCTCGCTGATCTCGCATCACGACTTGGTTGTCGGTCTTCCAGAGAAGGTGTTCCAACTTCAGCACGCCATCGACGACAAGAAGCAAGCGCTGAACAAGGCTGCCGCTGTCAACGAGATTGCTCCCAAACTGCAACTAGTTTCTCAACAACTCCAATCCGTACCGCAGGAGGTTCCAGCTTCGCTCGATGAGCAGAAGCAACTTCTTGAGGATGTCGAGAACCAGAAGCATAACTTGGAAAATCTGCTTGCCAACCTTCCTGAAAACGACCCAGCTGCTGATGAACTGAGACAGAGGAGTCAATGGGATCTGTCACGACTCAAGGATCTCCTGAAACAACTCGGATCCGCTGTCGGAGACAAGTTGGCCGCTCTTGCCGCATTCAATGCGGCTCGCAAGAACGCCGAAGATGCCCTGCTCGACATCACCAGCGACGATGAAAGTGCCGATAACAAGTCGCCAGACGAGCTTATCGAAGATCTTGCCAAGAAGGAGGAAACTGTTGCCAAGCTTCGCGAGACTGTTGCCGGAGTCAAACCGGACGAGCTCGACGAGAAGGAACGCGCCGAGTACAACGATCTGCTTGCCAGACTCGCGACCGCGGCTGATGTTCTCAAGGTTTGTTGTCGTCACTCACAGACTGCCTAGTTCACTAAAATTGTCTCGTTTTTCAGAGGAAACGTGCCGAAGTCGAGCAAGCGATCAAGGCGAAGGCTGATGAGAAAGCCCTGCACGATGCGGTTGACCGTGTTGTGTCTCGCCTTGTGCCACTCGTTCGTGATGCTGATGAGCTTCGCAACAATGCTGAGGCGGTGCCTACTCAGTACGCGCCAAAGGCCGACGAGCTCAAGACGGAGGTCGAAGCGGCGAAGGCCATCATCGCCAATGCTCCGTCTACCGATGATGAACACGTTAAACAGCTTCAGCAAGCCGTTGCGTCGGCTGAAAGTCTCATTCCGGATCTTGAGAAGAGAGCTCGTCTCTGGGACGAGTTCCTTGTCGCTCGAAACGACATTGATGCTCTCATCGAAAGACTCCAACAACCACTGGACGCTGTTACCGCCAAGCCGAAACGATCAACCGAGGAAGCCGGTCAAGATGTGGACACCCTCCGAAACGCCGCCCAACAGCTGCCTGAGCTTGAAACCAAGATCGTCGAACTGCAACGCATTTCCGAGCTTCTCGATCCACTCGAGAGTGCCTATGCCGATGTTCGATTCTTCGATGTCGATGCCGAGCAAACTCGTCACCAATACGACGCCGTTCTGAACGCTGTTGCCACCGAACTCGAAGAGGAGACACTGCTCAAGCAGTCCGCCGATCAGGTCGCCAAGGAAATCGATGACATCAGCAAGATGATCGACTCGACCGACCCGGCGAGATCGGTTCTTGACACGATTTCCAAGACCGACGTTCCTGCTCTCAAGGCCCAAATCAACCGCATCAAGGACAGAACTGTCAACGCAGACGCTTCTCGTAAGCACGTCGTCACTGATCCTAAGATTGCCGAAAATTTGGACGAAAAACTGGCGAAACTGGAAGCCGAACTCGAGGATGCTATCAAGACTTCCGATGAGCATGACAAAGAGCAACTTGTTCTTACGCTCAAGCTCAACATCTCGCAATTCGAACAACTTCCGCTGGATCAGCTCAAGACGGATGATTTGAAAACGGTCGAAAAGGAGATTAACAACTCGTTGAAGCCAGAAGAAGCCGAGCCACTGTTGGCCAAGATTCAAGAACTTCGTGATGCGAAGAGAGCTGACGATGAAGCGAGAACTGCCGCTCACGAAAAGCTTGCCGCTCTCGAGAAGGAAGCTGAAGATGTGACTGCCAAGGAATCGGCCAAGAAAAAGAAGAAGGACAAGAAGAAGAACCCGCAAGAGGTGATTGATGAGCTCCGTGCTAAGGCTGCCGAAGTGAACGCACTCATTCCGAAGATCGAGGAAGCCGCCAAGGACGAGCATCTGGCTGCCGATGAGAAGCCAAAGGCCGAAAAACTTGTTGCCAGTCTCGAATCGTTCGTCAAGGATGTCGATGCTCAAATTGTTGAGAAACAAGATGAACTCGACCAGTTGAACAACGCCAACGATGCTGTCAAACGACTCGCCGACGCTCTTGACGATGCCGAGAAGAGTGTTGTGCCGAACAATGTGATCGCACTGAACGAGTTCAAGGAACGCATCGCCCCACATCTCGCCACCCTTGTCGCAGCTGTTCAGACGGTTCCAGTCACTGTCGAGCCTACTGCAGCTGACTTGCGTGAACGTGCCGCCAAATTTGTCGCCGATCTTGATAAGAACATCCAAAAGACCGGTGACGACGAGAAGCGCGCCGAGGATTTGAAGAACCAAGTTGGAGACGTCGTCAAGAGTGTTGATGAGGTTGCGCCCAAATACCAGCAGCAACCGCAACCACTCGACGTCGCCAAGGAGGACGCGATCAAGCTGAAGACCGCTGTTGACAAGCTCAACAAGCTCGCCGAATCCAGCGATAAGGTCGATCCGCAAGTCGCCAAGGACATCAAGGACGCTAAGGCCAAGGCAAAGGAGCTGCTTCAAGCTCTTGAGAAGGCGATCCCGCAAGAGGAACATGTTCGTCGCGAGCAAGCCGAGATTTCTGATCGTCTCAACAATCTTGAGAACCAGCTGAACAGGGTGGACGAATTCAAACCAGAGGATGCTCTTCCGCTCGTCGACCAACTCGCCGCCGACACTACCGCTTTGAAGGCTGTCACCGATTCGAACAACGAGAAGGCTGTGACTCCAAGCTCGCTGATCTCGCATCACGACTTGGTTGTCGGTCTTCCAGAGAAGGTGTTCCAACTTCAGCACGCCATCGACGACAAGAAGCAAGCGCTGAACAAGGCTGCCGCTGTCAACGAGATTGCTCCCAAACTGCAACTAGTTTCTCAACAACTCCAATCCGTACCGCAGGAGGTTCCAGCTTCGCTCGATGAGCAGAAGCAACTTCTTGAGGATGTCGAGAACCAGAAGCATAACTTGGAAAATCTGCTTGCCAACCTTCCTGAAAACGACCCAGCTGCTGATGAACTGAGACAGAGGAGTCAATGGGATCTGTCACGACTCAAGGATCTCCTGAAACAACTCGGATCCGCTGTCGGAGACAAGTTGGCCGCTCTTGCCGCATTCAATGCGGCTCGCAAGAACGCCGAAGATGCCCTGCTCGACATCACCAGCGACGATGAAAGTGCCGATAACAATTCGCCAGACGAGCTTATCGAAGATCTTGCCAAGAAGGAGGAAACTGTTGCCAAGCTTCGCGAGACTGTTGCCGGAGTCAAACCGGACGAGCTCGACGAGAAGGAACGCGCCGAGTACAACGATCTGCTTGCCAGACTCGCGACCGCGGCTGATGTTCTCAAGGTTTGTTGTCGTCACTCACAGACTGCCTAGTTTACTAAAATTGTCTCGTTTTTCAGAGGAAACGTGCCGAAGTCGAGCAAGCGATCAAGGCGAAGGCTGATGAGAAAGCCCTGCACGATGCGGTTGACCGTGTTGTGTCTCGCCTTGTGCCACTCGTTCGTGATGCTGATGAGCTTCGCAACAATGCTGAGGCGGTGCCTACTCAGTACGCGCCAAAGGCCGACGAGCTCAAGACGGAGGTCGAAGCGGCGAAGGCCATCATCGCCAATGCTCCGTCTACCGATGATGAACACGTTAAACAGCTTCAGCAAGCCGTTGCGTCGGCTGAAAGTCTCATTCCGGATCTTGAGAAGAGAGCTCGTCTCTGGGACGAGTTCCTTGTCGCTCGAAACGACATTGATGCTCTCATCGAAAGACTCCAACAACCACTGGACGCTGTTACCGCCAAGCCGAAACGATCAACCGAGGAAGCCGGTCAAGATGTGGACACCATCCGAAACGCCGCCCAACAGCTGCCTGAGCTTGAAACCAAGATCGTCGAACTGCAACGCATTTCCGAGCTTCTCGATCCACTCGAGAGTGCCTATGCCGATGTTCGATTCTTCGATGTCGATGCCGAGCAAACTCGTCACCAATACGACGCCGTTCTGAACGCTGTTGCCACCGAACTCGAAGAGGAGACACTGCTCAAGCAGTCCGCCGATCAGGTCGCCAAGGAAATCGATGACATCAGCAAGATGATCGACTCGACCGACCCGGCGAGATCGGTTCTTGACACGATTTCCAAGACCGACGTTCCTGCTCTCAAGGCCCAAATCAACCGCATCAAGGACAGAACTGTCAACGCAGACGCTTCTCGTAAGCACGTCGTCACTGATCCGAAGATTGCCGAAAATTTGGACGAAAAACTGGCGAAACTGGAAGCCGAACTCGAGGATGCTATCAAGACTTCCGATGAGCATGACAAAGAGCAACTTGTTCTTACGCTCAAGCTCAACATCTCGCAATTCGAACAACTTCCGCTGGATCAGCTCAAGACGGATGATTTGAAAACGGTCGAAAAGGAGATTAACAACTCGTTGAAGCCAGAAGAAGCCGAGCCACTGTTGGCCAAGATTCAAGAACTTCGTGATGCGAAGAGAGCTGACGATGAAGCGAGAACTGCCGCTCACGAAAAGCTTGCCGCTCTCGAGAAGGAAGCTGAAGATGTGACTGCCAAGGAATCGGCCAAGAAGAAGAAGAAGGACAAGAAGAAGAACCCGCAAGAGGTGATTGATGAGCTCCGTGCTAAGGCTGCCGAAGTGAACGCACTCATTCCGAAGATCGAGGAAGCCGCCAAGGACGAGCATCTGGCTGCCGATGAGAAGCCAAAGGCCGAAAAACTTGTTGCCAGTCTCGAATCGTTCGTCAAGGATGTCGATGCTCAAATTGTTGAGAAACAAGATGAACTCGACCAGTTGAACAACGCCAACGATGCTGTCAAACGACTCGCCGACGCTCTTGACGATGCCGAGAAGAGTGTTGTGCCGAACAATGTGATCGCACTGAACGAGTTCAAGGAACGCATCGCCCCACATCTCGCCACCCTTGTCGCAGCTGTTCAGACGGTTCCAGTCACTGTCGAGCCTACTGCAGCTGACTTGCGTGAACGTGCCGCCAAATTTGTCGCCGATCTTGATAAGAACATCCAAAAGACCGGTGACGACGAGAAGCGCGCCGAGGATTTGAAGAACCAAGTTGGAGACGTCGTCAAGAGTGTTGATGAGGTTGCGCCCAAATACCAGCAGCAACCGCAACCACTCGACGTCGCCAAGGAGGACGCGATCAAGCTGAAGACCGCTGTTGACAAGCTCAACAAGCTCGCCGAATCCAGCGATAAGGTCGATCCGCAAGTCGCCAAGGACATCAAGGACGCTAAGGCCAAGGCAAAGGAGCTGCTTCAAGCTCTTGAGAAGGCGATCCCGCAAGAGGAACATGTTCGTCGCGAGCAAGCCGAGATTTCTGATCGTCTCAACAATCTTGAGAACCAGCTGAACAGGGTGGACGAATTCAAACCAGAGGATGCTCTTCCGCTCGTCGACCAACTCGCCGCCGACACTACCGCTTTGAAGGCTGTCACCGATTCGAACAACGAGAAGGCTGTGACTCCAAGCTCGCTGATCTCGCATCACGACTTGGTTGTCGGTCTTCCAGAGAAGGTGTTCCAACTTCAGCACGCCATCGACGACAAGAAGCAAGCGCTGAACAAGGCTGCCGCTGTCAACGAGATTGCTCCCAAACTGCAACTAGTTTCTCAACAACTCCAATCCGTACCGCAGGAGGTTCCAGCTTCGCTCGATGAGCAGAAGCAACTTCTTGAGGATGTCGAGAACCAGAAGCATAACTTGGAAAATCTGCTTGCCAACCTTCCTGAAAACGACCCAGCTGCTGATGAACTGAGACAGAGGAGTCAATGGGATCTGTCACGACTCAAGGATCTCCTGAAACAACTCGGATCCGCTGTCGGAGACAAGTTGGCCGCTCTTGCCGCATTCAATGCGGCTCGCAAGAACGCCGAAGATGCCCTGCTCGACATCACCAGCGACGATGAAAGTGCCGATAACAAGTCGCCAGACGAGCTTATCGAAGATCTTGCCAAGAAGGAGGAAACTGTTGCCAAGCTTCGCGAGACTGTTGCCGGAGTCAAACCGGACGAGCTCGACGAGAAGGAACGCGCCGAGTACAACGATCTGCTTGCCAGACTCGCGACCGCGGCTGATGTTCTCAAGGTTTGTTGTCGTCACTCACAGACTGCCTAGTTTACTAAAATTGTCTCGTTTTTCAGAGGAAACGTGCCGAAGTCGAGCAAGCGATCAAGGCGAAGGCTGATGAGAAAGCCCTGCACGATGCGGTTGACCGTGTTGTGTCTCGCCTTGTGCCACTCGTTCGTGATGCTGATGAGCTTCGCAACAATGCTGAGGCGGTGCCTACTCAGTACGCGCCAAAGGCCGACGAGCTCAAGACGGAGGTCGAAGCGGCGAAGGCCATCATCGCCAATGCTCCGTCTACCGATGATGAACACGTTAAACAGCTTCAGCAAGCCGTTGCGTCGGCTGAAAGTCTCATTCCGGATCTTGAGAAGAGAGCTCGTCTCTGGGACGAGTTCCTTGTCGCTCGAAACGACATTGATGCTCTCATCGAAAGACTCCAACAACCACTGGACGCTGTTACCGCCAAGCCGAAACGATCAACCGAGGAAGCCGGTCAAGATGTGGACACCCTCCGAAACGCCGCCCAACAGCTGCCTGAGCTTGAAACCAAGATCGTCGAACTGCAACGCATTTCCGAGCTTCTCGATCCACTCGAGAGTGCCTATGCCGATGTTCGATTCTTCGATGTCGATGCCGAGCAAACTCGTCACCAATACGACGCCGTTCTGAACGCTGTTGCCACCGAACTCGAAGAGGAGACACTGCTCAAGCAGTCCGCCGATCAGGTCGCCAAGGAAATCGATGACATCAGCAAGATGATCGACTCGACCGACCCGGCGAGATCGGTTCTTGACACGATTTCCAAGACCGACGTTCCTGCTCTCAAGGCCCAAATCAACCGCATCAAGGACAGAACTGTCAACGCAGACGCTTCTCGTAAGCACGTCGTCACTGATCCGAAGATTGCCGAAAATTTGGACGAAAAACTGGCGAAACTGGAAGCCGAACTCGAGGATGCTATCAAGACTTCCGATGAGCATGACAAAGAGCAACTTGTTCTTACGCTCAAGCTCAACATCTCGCAATTCGAACAACTTCCGCTGGATCAGCTCAAGACGGATGATTTGAAAACGGTCGAAAAGGAGATTAACAACTCGTTGAAGCCAGAAGAAGCCGAGCCACTGTTGGCCAAGATTCAAGAACTTCGTGATGCGAAGAGAGCTGACGATGAAGCGAGAACTGCCGCTCACGAAAAGCTTGCCGCTCTCGAGAAGGAAGCTGAAGATGTGACTGCCAAGGAATCGGCCAAGAAGAAGAAGAAGGACAAGAAGAAGAACCCGCAAGAGGTGATTGATGAGCTCCGTGCTAAGGCTGCCGAAGTGAACGCACTCATTCCGAAGATCGAGGAAGCCGCCAAGGACGAGCATCTGGCTGCCGATGAGAAGCCAAAGGCCGAAAAACTTGTTGCCAGTCTCGAATCGTTCGTCAAGGATGTCGATGCTCAAATTGTTGAGAAACAAGATGAACTCGACCAGTTGAACAACGCCAACGATGCTGTCAAACGACTCGCCGACGCTCTTGACGATGCCGAGAAGAGTGTTGTGCCGAACAATGTGATCGCACTGAACGAGTTCAAGGAACGCATCGCCCCACATCTCGCCACCCTTGTCGCAGCTGTTCAGACGGTTCCAGTCACTGTCGAGCCTACTGCAGCTGACTTGCGTGAACGTGCCGCCAAATTTGTCGCCGATCTTGATAAGAACATCCAAAAGACCGGTGACGACGAGAAGCGCGCCGAGGATTTGAAGAACCAAGTTGGAGACGTCGTCAAGAGTGTTGATGAGGTTGCGCCCAAATACCAGCAGCAACCGCAACCACTCGACGTCGCCAAGGAGGACGCGATCAAGCTGAAGACCGCTGTTGACAAGCTCAACAAGCTCGCCGAATCCAGCGATAAGGTCGATCCGCAAGTCGCCAAGGACATCAAGGACGCTAAGGCCAAGGCAAAGGAGCTGCTTCAAGCTCTTGAGAAGGCGATCCCGCAAGAGGAACATGTTCGTCGCGAGCAAGCCGAGATTTCTGATCGTCTCAACAATCTTGAGAACCAGCTGAACAGGGTGGACGAATTCAAACCAGAGGATGCTCTTCCGCTCGTCGACCAACTCGCCGCCGACACTACCGCTTTGAAGGCTGTCACCGATTCGAACAACGAGAAGGCTGTGACTCCAAGCTCGCTGATCTCGCATCACGACTTGGTTGTCGGTCTTCCAGAGAAGGTGTTCCAACTTCAGCACGCCATCGACGACAAGAAGCAAGCGCTGAACAAGGCTGCCGCTGTCAACGAGATTGCTCCCAAACTGCAACTAGTTTCTCAACAACTCCAATCCGTACCGCAGGAGGTTCCAGCTTCGCTCGATGAGCAGAAGCAACTTCTTGAGGATGTCGAGAACCAGAAGCATAACTTGGAAAATCTGCTTGCCAACCTTCCTGAAAACGACCCAGCTGCTGATGAACTGAGACAGAGGAGTCAATGGGATCTGTCACGACTCAAGGATCTCCTGAAACAACTCGGATCCGCTGTCGGAGACAAGTTGGCCGCTCTTGCCGCATTCAATGCGGCTCGCAAGAACGCCGAAGATGCCCTGCTCGACATCACCAGCGACGATGAAAGTGCCGATAACAAGTCGCCAGACGAGCTTATCGAAGATCTTGCCAAGAAGGAGGAAACTGTTGCCAAGCTTCGCGAGACTGTTGCCGGAGTCAAACCGGACGAGCTCGACGAGAAGGAACGCGCCGAGTACAACGATCTGCTTGCCAGACTCGCGACCGCGGCTGATGTTCTCAAGGTTTGTTGTCGTCACTCACAGACTGCCTAGTTTACTAAAGTTGTCTCGTTTTTCAGAGGAAACGTGCCGAAGTCGAGCAAGCGATCAAGGCGAAGGCTGATGAGAAAGCCCTGCACGATGCGGTTGACCGTGTTGTGTCTCGCCTTGTGCCACTCGTTCGTGATGCTGATGAGCTTCGCAACAATGCTGAGGCGGTGCCTACTCAGTACGCGCCAAAGGCCGACGAGCTCAAGACGGAGGTCGAAGCGGCGAAGGCCATCATCGCCAATGCTCCGTCTACCGATGATGAACACGTTAAACAGCTTCAGCAAGCCGTTGCGTCGGCTGAAACCATCATCCCTGACCTCGAGGAAAGAGCTTCCATCTGGGAGCGCTTTGTGAAAGCAAAGGAAGACCTGTACGACTATTTGGAGAAATTAGAAAACACTGTCAGCGATACGCTGAACAGACCCCGGTTGCCTGTCAATGAAGCCCAACAACGCTTGAGTAAGCTGAAGGTTTGTAATCATTGTCTGCCAGGAAAGCTCATAAAATAATATTTTCAGGAACTCAGCTATCTGCTCGACCGAATCCGAAACTCGAAAGTGGACTTCGATGATCTCGGAGAGGCTCTCCTGCCACTGGAGGTGGCTGGAGATGACCTTCGTTATATGTCCGTCCACGTGGAAAGCATCGAAAGACAATTTGAGGTGGGACTGGTTCCTACAAGAACCCCTTCGAATTACTCGTTGCAGGATACCATGGACAAACTGAATTCTGAAATAACGGCGGAAATCGAACTACTCCGCACTCTCGATATTCTTTCGAATGAACTGTCCCAATGCAAAGAGGACATCAACAATCCGAACATCGATGTCGATGAGCTGGTAAGTCCGATGCTCCGATCGTCCTCTTCACTTCTTCTTTTCTTTTGCAGAGCCGCGCTACAATGCTCAACGATGCCATTGCTCATCTCGAAAATCAGAAGGTCGTCGTAGACCGAAGCGAAAAGGACCGCAAGTTCGTCGAAAGCAGCACTTCGACGGATCTTGACCAACTGCTCGCCGAGGCGCGACGTCTCCTACGCGAGATCGAGCCACGACTTCAACTCGCTCAGCCGGACCATGACAACGAGGAAGACGAAGAAGAACACGGAAGCGACGAGAAGCCGTACGACGTGAGAGCCGCAGCTGAGGTGCTCTCCGCTCTTTATCCGGACGAACATCCGCACAACGTTCTTCGCAACATTGGTTTCGAAGAACTGCCATCGGATTCTGAATCCCGAAGCGAGTTCGATTCTCTCGACAGTCGGTCGGACGGACTTCTTTCCCCGATTCCGGACGACTCGACGCTCAACGAGGAACAACTGCGCCGGCAGAGATCACGCTGGCGACGGGTGCTCAGAACCGCCTTGCCACTTCAGGTACGATGGTTTCAGAAGACGTGCTTCGCTCACCTCATCCGTTTTCTTTCAGGCACTGCTAGTTCTACTTATGGGTGCCGCTTGTTTGGTCCCCCACTGCGACGACGAGTACTGTTGTCAACTTCTCAATAACTTCGCCAAAAGTTTCGACCCATCGCTAGAATTCGTAAACGGGCCGCCGCCATTCTAATCTCTTTCGTTCAATTATTAGCCGCCGCTCCCAAATCCAAAAACCCTTTTCTGCCACATCCCAGTTGTTTTTTCATCACTTGCATAAAACACGAATAGATTCCGATGTTTGCCCCCCACGAATAGAGAACGACGTTGTTTTGTAAATAGCTTTTTTTCATATTGATTTGATTCTTTCTTTTTTGTAAAGCTTTATTGGTTTTCTTTTGTAAACAATAAAAATATTTAAAAAATAGTCGGAACAACATAAAAACACATTGACGTTTGCCACTGGAATGAGGGAAAGTGGATTTTGAGGATCCGGCAGTCGGAATTGCTGGAGGTTGAGTAAGGATGGTGAAGACGTTGAAAACAGGCTGACCTTCTCGTTTCAATAATTGCCTTTCTCTCTCTTCAAATTCAATCTGCTCAAGTGGCTCTTCTCCGAGGGCTTCGAGCCATCGTGCATTCAGATTCTTAACGGCTTCATGAGCTTCATCGCATTAATCATTCTCTTGTTGACTGTTTCATCGAGTGCCACAGTCTATAAGAACTTGTTCGAGACGTTACTCTCAAGGTGTTTCCCCACCGATCGGATCCGCTTTCATCTGCTTCTTTCCACAACAGGTACAATCGAATCGCGTTCCCTCCCGACGGCGTCAACAACAGTTTGTCGATCGAGTTCAAACTGAAGCTCGACCAGATCGTGGATGTGCACGAGAAGGACCAAGTGATCACTCTGAAGGGCACTCTCGTCCACGTAACCCCCCGCTCTTCTTTCCCCGATCGTGAGTGTTCCTTCAGCACTGGCACGATCTGCGGCTCTCCTGGACGCCGTCGGACTTTGGCAACATCACTCAAATGCACTTTCCCGGCGAGATGATCTGGCTGCCGGACATAATTCTCTACAACAAGTCCCCGTCGACTGCTCTTCTGGCCCCCGTCACATCTCCAATTTTGCAGCGCTCACGGCAGCCCGTGGGTCTCCGAGACGACGCAAGTGGACGTGTCGTTCGAGGGACGCGTGACGTGGCAGCCGCCGGTCGTCTACGACGCCTTCTGCAACATCGACATCGAGTGGTACCCGTACGACTTGCAGATTTGCGAGCTCAAGTTCGGATCGTGGACGTTCGGAGGATCGCAGCTCAATCTGAGACATGTTCAGTTCGTTCGCGGCCGATCGGGGGACGATAGAGACGTTTGCAGTTGAGCACGGACCTCGTGAATCAGAGCACCGACTCGAAAGGGGAGAACGTGTGGCGAGTGGAGAGGGGGATCGACCTGAGGGACTACCAAGAGTCGGTGGAGTGGGATCTCCTGTCGGTGGAGGGCGTTCGGCACAAGAAGTGGTACCCCTGCTGCGACTACCCGTAACCCCCGTCTCTCATCTGATTTCGAATGTCGCACCGATCCCAGATCGATCGATATCACCTACTACCTGCACATCCGACGCAAGAAGCTCTTCTACACCGTCAACATGATCATCCCGTGCATCTGTCTCGCCTCGCTCACCCTGTGGGTCTTCTATTTGCCGTGCGAGAGTCACCAGAAGATCCAGCTGTGCATCTCGGTGCTCGTCGCGCTCACCGTCTACTTCCTCATGCTGGTCTCGTCGACGTCTTCTCTCTTTCACATCTTCATCTTTCAGATCGACATCATCCCGCCGACGAGCATCGTCACCCCGCTCATTCTCAAGTACTTGAGTTTCACGATGGTCATGGTTGGTCTCTCGGTGACGTGCACCGTCTTCGTACGTCTTCGTGACGTGTTTTCCCGCTTCTGAATGCGTTCTCTGCAGGTCCAGAACATCCACTACCGAGCGCACTACCAGCCGATGCCGTCGTTCGTCAAGAAATGGATCATCGAGAAGTTGGGCAAGACTTTGTTGATTTCCAGAAAAACCGAGCGAGCACAGTATCACAGGACTGCTCAGCACGTCAAAGTAACCCTGAAACCCCTACGAGGGGGTTCGCTTTCAGTCCGAAATTTCAGCAAGTGAATGCGTTGTCGGCAATGAATATTCTCGAACGCCAGTTTCAGAAGACACTATTCGAGCTCGAGGTGAGTCGTTGAACGCTGTATTTTCGGTTGCACGTGGAATTGCAGATGTCGACGATGGCTAAAAAGAAGCCGTCGGCACCGAAAGGCGTCAATTCGCTCTTTCTCGAACTGCCTATTCTGAATCGGTCCAAGTCGGTCAAGATCCGGAAGCCGTCTGTGAAGGCCGTGAAGTATTGTCTGAAACACTCGCACAGAAACTCTTTTCGTTTCCAGAAATCGCGTCCGACGTCTTCTGAGCATCGACATGACTGAGGAAGTGAAGCCGTATGACTGATTTTCAGTGGGACAATATCTGAAAAGATCGCTTTCAGAAAAGAAGCAACGGAAGACATTTCACCGGAAACTGTGAAGGATACAGATCCCGATCGCGAGAAGCTTCGAAAAGCCGAGAGAAACGTTCATTTCATCGCGAAAACGCTGACTGATGAGAGGAGGGCTCAAGAGGTGAGAGAATCTGAAACAGGGCTCGCAACGTCTGGAATTCTAGGCCGAAGCGGACTGGCAGTTTGTGAGCCTTGTCGTCGACCGCATCTTTCTCGTCGTTTTTTCGATCACAATCAGCTTTGGGACGATTCTTCTCATCTTTTCGGCTCCGACGATGAGAGACAATCGAGAACCGATCAAGGTTAATAACACATAAACAGGCATTTTTTTTGAAATTTATGTTCTTGTTCGCCAATATTTATTCCTTTTACTGATAAATTATTCGAAAGACTCGTTCGTTCTTTCTTTCTCGGCAAAAATCAGCAGGCGTTTGAAAAATTGAAAAAAAAAAATAATTGAAGGACGCATCGCTTTAATTTCTCGATGGGTCTCGCTGCGAAAACTTTTTCTTCTACAGTAAACGGCGGCGCCAATTCGATTCGCCTTCAAAAATTTCGCTTTCTGTTTTGTCACTTTACGCTTCTGTCTTCGTTCGCTCCTGACTGCGTATCTCTCGCATTCGCCATTTTAAATGCTTCTCAGTGTTTTAGAATCGAATATGTTGCCTTTTCTTCTTTGCTCGCCTTGCTTTCTTGTCGTTCACAACTCCGGCCTAAAATATGTTTAAATTTGAGAACGAAGTGGTAATGCCGCCGAAAGGTCGTGGAAAGAAAGCGCAAGCCGAGCCGGAGCAGCAAGTTGAGGCTGCGCAAAGCTCTGAAGAACCGCTCGTTCGCAATGGTAAGTTTTGGATACCGAAAGAATAAAAGTTGTTCCTATTTAAGAAGGCGAAGCTTCGGTAGCTTCTGGACGCGGCAAGAGAGCCGTTCGGGCCAAGGAAGACGCCGAGAAGGAAGCGGAAGAAACTGTCGCTCCCGCCAACAAGAAAACTGCACGTGGAAAGAAGGCCGCCGAGCCTGCTGTCCAACAAGAAGAAGTGCCGTTGGAGGCAGCTGCTACCACTAAAACCGGACGTGCACGCGCGATTAAGAAGGTCGTCATTGCCGATGAGAAAGATGAGGAACCGCAAGGTTATTCATAGAGTTCTTTCATGATACGAACAACTTGATTACAGGTGAGCAGAAGGCCAAGGGTAGAGGAAAAAAAGCGGCACCAGCTGCGGAAGACTCTGCTCCTGTTGCTCCGAAAGCCACGAAAGGAAACGGCCGCGGAAAAGGAAAGAAAGCTGCGGAAACTGTCGACGAACAGCCAGCTGAAGAATCTTCTTCCAACGAGGTGGTCATTGCGGCGAAAGGAAAAGGAGGACGCGGGAAGAAGGCAGCTACAGTGGCTGTTGAAGAGCAAGCTCAAGAGGCCGAACGTTCTTCTGGAGAACAACCGGATGAACAGGAGGAGGAGGGTGAGAGTTCGGTGACTGCTGTGAAGAAAGTAGGACGTGGGAAGAAAGCTGCTCCGAAAGGTGGTTAGAAATTGAAGCGTCAACGATCGATGTAATGATATATTTTGCAGATGCTCCGCTTCCAGCCGCTGAACCGTTCGACGACGAGGATGAAGTTCCAGCTGAACCTGCTCAGACCGTAGCTGAAAAGCGCAAAGGACGTGGACAGCCAACCCCTATTACTACTCCGAACCGTGCCAATCCAGCTAGTACCACTACTACTCCAATTGACAAGAAGAACCGTGCCACTCGTGCTGCTAAGAAGCCAGTGACTCCGCAACCTGAAGAACCGAAAAAGAAGGGCAACGCCAAGAAAGCCGCTGAACAAGTCGCTGAAGACGAGGAGGCGGGTCCGTCCTCTCCTGTCGCCAAGAAGACTGGACGTGGCAAAAAGGCGCCGCCGAAGGCACAGTCGGAAGAAGATGAGCCAGGTTAGGATTAACAGAATAAAAATGGAATGTGCCGAAATTCCAGAGGCTGCTCCAGCTGGTCGCAACGCTCGCAAACGTAAGGAAGACGGCAACGGAGCGGAAGTCGCCAAGAAAGCCATGAAGCAGAAATAATTCTACTTTTTCCTCATTATTACTCCTGCACCAAAAACTTCAGTTTCAAATTATTTACCAACTGTCAAAGAATTCCAACTCATGTCACTGAAATTCACTCCAATAACAGTCGATACTGTACCACCCTACTGAACCCCGCATCATCACCCCTCAAGAAAATTACTGTTCCCTATTCAGTTGATAAACTGTTGTTTCTTGAATGCGTATTGTAATCTTCAAACTGAAATGCGTTAGGTGCCGCCTTTCTATTTCCATCAGCTCGCTGCTGGCCTAGCGAAGGTCGAGAGGGCCGAGAAAAGCGGGCGGCGGCCTCGCTGACTCCCATGTTTTCTGTTCGCGAGATCACGTCGCTGTTGTTTTTTTTGCCGTCGGACTCGCCGCGGGCCATCTATCTCTCGTTTTTATCACCTACGTTTATCGATTCGCCTACTGAAAACCGACTCTTCCAGGGAGATATCACCTATGTGATGCTGAAAAGGAGAGTTTTCAACGAGTTCCGCCGTCACAACAGGAGCTCCCGATGGAACGCCGATGCTCACTTGAGGTCCGTATCGATTTTTGATCGAGTCTCAGCTCCGCCGTTACAGGGCTCACGAGAGGACGGCGAATGTGGAGGACGACGCGATAATGCGAGTGGACACTTGCCAACTCGCCGCCAATAACCCGATCGAAGACTTTTATTCGGCCGCAAAGTGTCTGTCGAGCCGGGCATTTCTATTCGGAGTTTTTGACGGACACGGAGGGCAGCAGTGCAGTCGACACATTTCCACCAATCTGTACCCGTACCTCTGCGCTTCTGTGCTCAAGAAACACGAGGTACTGTCGAAAGTCTTCCCAGAATCTCCTTATCCCCTGCTTAATAGATCGGCAAGTACCCTCCTGATCAGCGACTCGAATGGCTGTTCAGCAGCTCCGACGGACATCTTCCGAACGCTTTCAAGTCTCGCGAGAATCGAGCCATCATCGAATACCACAAGCAGTTCCAGAAGAACGCGAATTGCTACACTGGCACCGTCCGGGAGGCTCTCAAGCTCGCTTTTGAGACATGCGACAAGGATCTGGCGGAGAACGCGCTGCCCAATGCGAAAGGAGTCATAGATCGGCACGCCGCGATGGTGGCCGCTTCTGGATCGTGTTGCACGCTGGCACACATCAGATCGCGTCATTTACACGTTGCGAATCTGGGCGACGCGGCCGCGGTCCTCGGAGTCGTCAATCCGAACGGGAGTGTGACGGCGCGGCAGCTCTCGCGAGCCCATTGCGTCGACAATGCCGACGAAGTGCACCGCATACGAATTGCCCATCCGGCTTCCGAATCGCAGACGGTTCTTCGTGGAGGTCGGCTGCTCGGAGAGCTTTTCCCACTGCGAGCCTTCGGAGATGTCCGTTACAAATGGACGAGCGACTTGCAGAAGGTGGTTCTGGAGCCACTTGGTCATCCGGCTCCGCAGCACCTCTTCACCCCTCCGTACTTGTCGAGCTCTCCGGAAGTGTTCTACCACAAACTGACGCCCAACGACAGGTTCCTCGTGCTGGCCACCGATGGTCTTTGGGAATGGCTCGATCCGGACACTGTCGTTCGTCTCGTCCACGATCACACCCTGGGCACCATCACCCAGCAACCGTACATCCCGAAGTCGGGGACGACGTTGCGACAAGTGAGAGAGCAGCTGAAGGAGCGCGCCAAGGGCGAGCAACGGACGAAGAAGCCGATCGACGAGAACTGCGCCACGCACATCATCCGACACGCGTTGGGCGGTGTCAGCGGCGGAGCCACGAAGCAGTACGAGAGGCTCATCGACATCCTCCAGGTCAGTCACTTCGATCCCTTTCTCTCATTTCCCGTTCTCGATTTCAGGTTCCTCCGGGCCGCGCACGAAACTATCGAGACGACATCACGGTTATCGTCATCCATTTCAACGAGACCTTCCTTGACGGACACGAGGAAGACGACGAGTGACGTCTTCTGAACTCTTTTCTTCTGCATTTTCGGCCATTCTAGAGTTGTTCTACTGGTATTCCCCCCGTTATTATTTTAAAATGCTCCTGTCTTCTGTATTTTCCACGACACTCAGCCGCCAAAGAGCCTTTTTTCCGGTTCTCTATTGTCTAGGTGAACTTTTCTGCTGCTTTTTCTGTTTGTTTCTTTGTATATAATTATTAGATGCCTGTAACTTCTCCTATTTCCCCCAACGAATGGTGCTTGCTCCGAAAAGAAACGAGGCCAAAAATTAAGAGATATAAATAATAAGACAGCCATACACACACTTCACATACTTAGTTTCAAATAGATACGTCCAACATACATATAAATTAGGTTAGCAGCGGAATGAGCACATTGAGGAATCATAGATGTGGATAAGAAAACAGGGGAAGCTTTTTGGGGTTGAGATTCGCGATTGATTGTGGTTGGGAATTGATACAAGAAGTTTCAGAGTTAAAAGAGATCAGCGCATGTATCCTTGAGGCGGGCCTCCTGGCGGCGGCATCGATCCCGGGGGAGGCATCTGTCCCGGATGCGGCGGATATCCTTCGTAGCCGTGCGGTGGCGGTCCTCCCGGATAGCCAGGCATTCCTGAATAGCCATCAAATTTTTTGACGTGAGTATTTTCTTGTTCTCGTTGAGAGCTTACCTTGTGGCGGGTACGGATACGGCATTCTTCCCGGCGGACCGCCCATCTGAGGAGCTGGCTGTCCGAACGGTGGGTAGCCCTGCGGAGGAGGTCCTTGCTGTTGTCGCATCTGGTACGCTTGATGGTTCATCATCTCGGGACCGCCCATCGGAGGAGGCGGATATCCGTGCGGTGGTTGCATGCCGGGATGGCCACTCGGACTCGGCGCCGCTTGCGGGGGAACCATTCCGTGCTGCTGTTGTGCGTGTTGCTGCTGTTGCTGGGCATGATGGTGATGAGCAGCGGCGGCGGCGGCTGCCTGAGCTGCCGCATGTTGTTGAGCTGCATGATGGTGAGCGGCAGCAGCTTCCGCTTGCTGCCGATGATGCTGCTGCATTTGAGCAGCGTGCGCCGCTTGATGTTGAGCATGAGCGGCCTGCTCGGCGGCCAATGTGGCGTCATCTTTGAGGTGAGGGAGAAGGTAAGGATCGGCGATGTTGGCGAGATGGACGAGATTCCGGTGGAGAAGCTGCTGATGCTTCATTGCTTCGTCGCCGCGGCCCTTTTGAAAAAGAAGTTAGTCAGAGCTCTCGGCACTCAGTTATTTACCTGATTGTTATACTCTTGGATGATATCGATTAGCCGAGAATTCTCGTCGAGAAGCTTCTGAACCGTCGCTCCTTGGTCTTGACCGCCACTCCGCATCATCCTATTTGAAGATAGCAATTTTAATAACGTAAAACCATTTGAAGTGAAATCGATACATGAACGGAAACGAGAACCGTTTGAACAAAAAAAAAGAGAAACTCCATGTGAAATGAAGGAAGAAGGTTTACTTTCGGGTTTCTACACAGTTCGTCGAAAAAAGGACTAAAAAATCTGGCGAAGAGCGTCGCAAATCACTTGGTTCCGATGCGAGTTCTTCTGTTCCAAGAGAAATTCTGTCCGTAGTTCTTCGGCTTGATCTCTCGCTCGTGCGGCTTCTCAACATCGTACTCCCAGCGGTTCTTCTCGCAAAACGCGATGGCGTCCTCCATCGACGCGAACTTCAAATCCATTCCGACGTTCGAAAGAGGATCCGCGCTAAAAGTTGAGATGATCAGCGCGCGAATACGAGAAATGCTTACGTCGAGGACCATCCCATCAGGGGGTTCTCCCATCGCTGACGGTTATCCAGCTCGATAGCCCACGACTTCGTGTTTGCCCAGGCGCTCTGAGGAGTTTCTCTCGCCGGACGGAAGATCCGAGCCGTACGGGCGTCCTGATGCTCCAGAGGAACACCGGAGATCTCGATCGCCTCGTCGGCCGACACTTTCACTGGCGTCTGCATGTCTTTCATTAGATTTGAAGTTGGTGGTCAATGAAACGCTCACTTTTGGCGACGATTTTTCGAGAATTTCATTCAGCTCCATCTTTTTGGCATCTTGCGATCTGGTGACCGGCAGATTGTCCTTTCCCGACGAGAAGCAACGGAGCGCCGTACTTCCAGCCGTGAGGCAGCGAGACGCGCCAGCTCGAAGCATCTGAACTACATTTTGCAAAGGCTGTAGGTATTTGAAGGCAAACAGTATGAGTGAAAAAAACATGGTAAAATAGTCGTGGAAACCGTTGGACTAGATGAAGAAAATAAGGAAGCGGATGAGAAAAAATCGCGTTTCAAACGACGCTCCGGTCATTACACTCGCCCGCTTTTTAGCGAATTTGATTCCAGATCAATTTCGAGCAGACCAGCAGTTTTTTTGCTCTCCTTTCGCAATTTCTTGATGTTCTTCCGACTCTCAAATGTTTTCGAATCTGATAAATTAATAAAATTCATTTAATATAGCAAACTATAAAACATTCCTGCAGCCTCGTGGACAAAAACGTTACTTGATTGTTTGCCTGAAAATCCAGTAAATCCTAAAAATCATCATTGTTTTCCAGAATGTCTGAGCTTGACGTGGTTAATATGGATTCGCCACAAGAAGAGGATAATAAAAATAATAAAGAAGAAAGTGAAGACGTCGAAGAAATATCCGAGAGCGAAGAGATGGTAGACGACGAGGAAGAGATAGAAGACGACGAGGAAGACAACGAAGAAGAGGGAATATTTGTGGTAGGAATCTCCAGATTTTTTTCTTTGGAAGTTCTCAAAATTCCTTGAATCAGGTCGAAGAAATCCAGGATGTAAAGCATCGCGCCGGAACTATGGTTTTTCTTACAAAGTGGAAGACTTCTGGAGAGCTCACTTGGGAGCCGCTTTCAAGTTTTCCTGACGGCTTGGGTTACCACGAGTTTGACTTATTCAAAGAAAAAAGTCCAGCAAACTTGGCGAAATTCAATAACGCACACACAGCAAGTAAGCAAGAAGCTGAAAATGAGAACGTTTGTAGAAACGGTGATACGGTTTCAGTGCAGAAATATTTGTCGAAAAAAAAGACCGTTGTTGAAAAACCCAAGAAATGGACGTATGAGGTTCTTGACGAGGACATGTTCGAGCAAGTGGATACGAGTATCAAGTCCCGGGATGTGAAAGGGCTGAAAGATCCGAATCGATTGAAAGATAAAGACGAGGAGTTCTTGTACACCTATCAAGACGGTAGTAGACTAAGCAGAAGCAAGGCTCGCGAGATCAAGCAGAACATAAAGTCGCCGCAGAAACAGGCGTCTTCAGTGAGAGCTACCGAGGTTCCGAAGCCAGAGAAGAAGAAGCGAGGCCCGGGAAGGAAGAAGAAGACGACAGAAGACGAGGTAATCTATCTAAGCGCGCTGGGCGACGAATGGACGCGAAGCCAGCCCGCCCATCTGCTCTACCGCTCTGCGCTGCCCGCCGGTTTTTATATTTCGCTGCCCTCGTCGCCGCGAAGCAGAACAACTGCTCTATTTTATTCCTCCTTCGCGAGTGTGCGTGTGTGTCTACTGCTTTCGCGCCGAGCGGAAAGCAGCGAACCATTTCGTAGAAAATGGTTTTGCCCGCGAAACGCCATCATCGCTGCCGCCAATCTGCGTTTGTCCGCGCGTTCTCATCTTTTTTCAATAAGCTCTCTTCTGGCAACTGCATTTACACTTTTATTCTCTTCTCATTCAAGTAATTTGTTTTTCAGCCCAGCTCATCAATGACCGCAGACCCCGCCCCGAAATTGCGAAAACCTCGCGGACGGAAAAAGAAGGAAGTTGTCGTGGAGCCAGTGCCAGTTAACGAAAAACCGACGGACAGCGCGACATCTGCGGTGGAGCCGGATCGGCAGGCGTCGGTGGAATCAGAGAATGCGCTGAGCAGGAATCTGAAAAAAGCCGAGGAGTGGAAGCAGCAGAAGAAGAAGCAGCGAATTGGCCAAAAGAAACTGAACTCGTCGTCGGAATCAGAGGGAGAAGAAAACTCGGAGGGCCCTTCAGATACTGTGGAGAAAAGGAAACCTATGACCTTCCTGGACGTGTCTTCTTCGGACGAGGAAGTGACGGAAAAGAAGAAGGCTAAAAAGACGAGCACCTCAGCGGCTTCGTCTCCCGAACGCGAGAAAGTCGCACCAAAGGCGAAAGCTTCCCCCGCGATGCCGCGGACAGCGAAAGCAGCTACGTCTGTGCCACCAGTGCAATCTTCCTCATCGAGCATCGGCGTGACATCTGCAACTGCTAACCCTATCCTATCCACTGAGTTTGCAAGGAAACGCATTCCCAAGAAAAGACAAGCTCCGGAACAGCCGACGGCGTCTTCTCCGGCGCTTCTCTCATCAGTTCACTGTCCTCCAGCTGAACTAAACTCTTTTGGTAAAAATCCGAAAATACGATACGAGGATGATGTTGACGACGAGGATCACGATACTCGTCCGGTGAGTCGTCCGATTTCTAGTACTATATTCAACTTTCTTTCTCAGGAGATTAAGTTTTTCGGACTGCAAAGATACCGAGGCACGAACGAGACGCTTCTGAGTAGCGAAATGTTGCGCCGAAGATCAAAGCAGCAGTTCAAAACGCTACAGTTAGCGATTGCTCACAAGCATCTTGATTCTGTCCATGTGTGTTTGGCCGATATGAATCCGATCGAGGTACTCAAAACGATTCGAGAATCCAGTTCGCCCGACGGCCGTGTCACCAAAAATCTTCTTCACTCGGTTCGTTTCCTACCCGTTTTTTTTCTTTTCAGTATCGTGTTCTCCCTTTCAGTTGCTGAGAAGCGAATACAGGGCTTTCGATGATAGAAGCATGACTGAGGTATACAAAAAAGAAACAGGAAGGCAGTGCACGGAAATCATCAAAGCTGTGTTCAACTACGTTCCTATCGAGCTATTGGCCGATCAAGACGAACTGGGAGATTCACTTCTGCACCATGCACTCTACAACAAACTGGTAGTTCAAACCGCTTTTTTTTCATTACGGGGGAGGTTTCCATTTCAGGATTCTCTCGTCTTATTCCTTGTCGAGTTCGGAGCTCCGCTCCACATCCGCAACCAAGACAATCTGACACCTATCGCTGCAGCATATACACAGTTTCCGGAAATGCTAGAATATCTCATCAAGGCGGGCGGCGCATTCCATCACCTGCTGGAAGAATATATCTCGCCGGTGTTTGAAGAAGACCTTTTCTATTTCCGAAGTTTCATCATTTACAAAGTTCCGAAGTACCAGTTTTCATCGGCGAAAATTGAAGAGATTTATCCGAAGATTCTGAAGTGCTGTAGAGATAATTGGGATCAGTGCAACAATAAAGGATTTGCCAACGCGAAATCCTTTGGACCTGTTGTTTTCATGGATCGTGGAAAAGTGCCGGGCATTGGATTGGAGCACTGCGTACAGTTCAAATACCCAACTGTCGACGAGCACATGAACTCGGAAACAAGATACATGCTTCTCGTGATGCAGATGATGTGGGACGATGCGAAGGTAGACTCGTTTCGAAACATCATCGGCCATTCTAAAATGCATCTTTCAGGGGACATTCGTAACCAACAAGCTATCTCCGATAATGAAGCGGTTGCCGCAGATTTCGGGAACGAACTGCATTCCGGCTTTCCGCTATGACGAGAATAAAGAGAACGCAATTTTCTTTCAAGCGACGAACGCCGTCGAAACACACATGGAAGCTGTTAGAAAGGCACTTGAACTTCGATCAGAAAACTATTACAAATATGAGCGAGAAGCGTTGGAAACCATGAAACGTCGTCTGATCGAAGACTGTATGCAAAACAATAAGCTCTAACTGTTCCATTTCGTCCTTTTCCAGGTCCAATAGCCGACGTCAATCCTAAGCCCATCACGAGACCGTTCAGTTCGGACATTCTCACGGTCTCCATCCATTTGGAGAGTCAGAAAGGATTTCCGTTCATCGCGTGTCAGCTCGTCAAATACGAGCTCACCAAACCTCAACAGCCCGCCGTTTCTCGCCATAACTCCGGACGACCTCTGAATCCGTCTCATGGCTCGAATGGAGGACGCTGGAGTGGTGGCGTACAGTCGGGACAGCCTTTTTATCAACCGCCTGCCAATAACTCGCTTCTTTCTCCCGACAACCCTATTTATCACCCTGTGGATCCATTGCAAGACGTCAACCAGCCCGGTCCATCGTCATATAACCACGTAGGGCCGTCTACTTCATCAAACTATGGACCATACTAAACCCATTTTCAAGATACGCGGCGTATCTCTAAACTTTCTTCCTTCTTCCTCCCTATCCCTTTCCCCTGTCACCATTAATGTTCACGTCGTTTTCTCCAAGTAGATCAGCAGTTGGTTTACCATAGGGTGGGGGAAAAAACCTGTTTTTTCAGGCTTCAAGACACCAACCTAGTTTACCATACCAAACACATCCCCCTAAATATCTGCTTCGCCCCTTCCTGTTTATTGAATGTGACGGAAAATGTTTTTTTTCCTGGTTTGTTCGTTCAAAAAAAGCTCGTGTTTATCCAGTTATATATGAAAAGCGCGGTTCAAAAGTCGTCGTACAGAGATCTTTGAGAACTATTTGGTAAAATGGGTTAGAAGATTGAGCAAAACAAAAACGATGAGGAGCAAAGAAAGTGACAGTCCGTGACGATTAATCGGCTTTCTCGTGGTCGTCGTCCGTCTCGACGTGTTCTGCCTCCTCGTCTTCCTCGTCCAGAAGCTCCTCCTCGTCTCCGTAGAACTCGTCACGGTCCACAGTGAAATCGGCCGAGCAAATGCTGAAAATGGCACTGACACCGTGGATTCGCTGAACAACACGCACCTGTAGCAGATGATGCTGAGGAAGGCGATGGGAACGCCGAAGAGGCAGGAGGAGAGCAGCGGCTGCGTGGCGAACATCTGCGCCACGTTCCAGTACAACTCGAACGCCATCCGTTTGATCCGTGTGAACAGATGACGTCCTCCGAATGCGATGACCGTTCCGCGATCGATCGCGTCGGCGGTTTGCTCCAAAAACGTGAGAATCGACTTCGACGTCATCTGGCTCGGCTCGTCCTCGCTCAAATAGTACTCGTAGCTAGTGTAGTTGAACACGAAGAGATGCGGTTCCGAGACCGACGTCATCTGGATCTGTGTCGCCAGATCCGATCCGTCGAGCCACGCGAACTGGAAGCGGTCCCAGAGGGCGGCGTTGTTTCGCATCTCGTTCGACGCCTTCTCGGCCGTCTCGTGGAACTCTTTGATCGGACTCGTCGTGTTGAACTTGTCGGTCTCGCTCGAAACGACGAGCACGACGAGCTTCCCGCTGGCACCGACCTCCGCGAGGTTCGAGGCGGTCGCCTGCAAGAAGCCGGGCCATCTCTCGCGCGTCACCCACTCCGTCATCGAATCGATGTCTCCGTTGAATTCGACCTCGAAGTTGTCCTTGAGCACGACTACTCTCTGCCGGAAACTGGCGTCTTGCTCGGAAGGAGCCACCGAATAGAAGCGGGCCACCGAGAATTTCGCATTGGCCGCCTCATTGAACGCGTCGAAAAGGGGTCCCGAAGAGGCGCCGAAGAAGACGAACGAGGGTTGTGAACGGGCGGTCAACTTGAGCTTCTCCAGCTGATTCTCCTTGACCGTCTCGATGATCGGTGCCGCGCATCTCTTCGCAAAGTTCACGAGCGACTCTTTGTCTCGCCCTCCCCGATAATCGATTGTTTGGCCGTTACGGAAGCTGCAAGATGGCGATTTCTCTGAGAATCAATGTACGCATTTCCTACAATATGATGGTCGGATAGCCTTGGATGTTGAGCTTGTTGGCGACCGGCGTAAACCGTGTGCAATCGATTTTGCCCACTCGGATCGGAAGATTCGTGTCAGCCAGAGCGTGTCCCACCTGATCCCAAACTGGATGAAGTCTCTTGCAATGAGCACACCACGGAGCGTAGAACTGAAATCACACTCTGAGGCTTGAAAAGATGCGTTTGCGGCTGCTTGAACTTACTTCCACAAACCACATGCCTTCGTTCATCACATCCAGAAATTTTTCGCTCAAATCGAGCACCGAAGTCGGCGGATTGATGGCATCGCCGAGTGCGAAAAACGCGACAAAAATTGGGAACAATCGGGATATCCGCAGCATTTTTGCCGCCTAAATGTGCGTGGGAGCTACGCCGCGTCGGCTAATCAATATTCAGGCGGAACAGTTGGCGTGCGCTTTGCACGGCTCCGCGAGCACGCTGAGAAATTGAATGAGTGGAACGGCAGCGGCGGGGAGGGTGGCAAGTGCGCCCTAGCGAACTGACGGAAGAGAATCACTAAGCGACAGAGTGTTTTGCAGGGAAAATGCGACGGCAAGCTGCCCTTCAGAAGGAGTGGTGTCTTCAGAAGCCGTTGGAAACATTCATTGCCGACGAGGTTCCTTTCAGTTTTGACGGAATCAGAAGGAACCACGAAGTTTCAGGTCGAATTGAACAGAACTCAGGCGTCGAAGCTATGCAGCCTGTTCAAAGAAGGTGCCGAGAGTGCGTACATCGCCAGATATCGAGGAGACGTGCACGGCGGCTTGGCTCCAGAAGCCGTCAGAAAAGCCATGGAAGCGTATCTCGATGCCTTGGAGCTGAACAAGAAAGTGAGCAGTGCGCTGAACACGGTGACTGCAAAAGTGGAAGGAGTGGCAGAGAAGAAGGTGGTGGCGGAGCGGTTGAAACAGTGTGAAGACGTGCAGGAGGTGACGGAGATCTCGAAAGAATTCTCGACCGGCACCCGAAAGACGAAGGCCAACGTGGCGAAAGAACTCGGTCTCGAACCGGCAGCGAAATCGATTTTGGATGGACGACACGTGGAATTGAAGACGTTGACATCAGAAGCAGTGAAGACGGAGAAGGAGGCGAAAGAGCATCTGAAGATTTGTCTGGCTGATATGATCAATCGGAATGAAGACGTCAAAAAGATGGCGATCAAAATGTAGGTCAAGTTGACATTTTCTAGTCCTTTCCAAACCCGTTTTCCAGCTCGCGTCTCGAAGTGCCGTGTGGCCTCCGAATAGAGTCGAAATTGACCCGGGAGGCTGCGAAAAAGAAGGAGGAGGACGAGATGAAATGCCATCTGAAGAAGTACGAGTGCTACGTCGGAAAGAACTGGAGTGCCCATCGAATTCAAGACCATCAGGTGTCCGCTCTGAACCGCGCCGGCGAGGATGGCATCCTCACGTGGACCGCGGATCTTCCGGAAGGCGAAGCGCGACGGTTGCATCCCTTCTCGAGACACAGAGTACATTCGGGCATGCTCCAGTTCTTCCAGGAGGCTCTCTCCTACTCGATTGCCACGTATTTCTTGCCGAAAGTGCACAGGGCCACAAAGTAAGCGGTTCCACCAAAGTGAGATGTACAATGAGATTTTTTGAAGAAAGTTTCTGTCCGATCGATCAATGGCCAGATCCATCCACATCTTCGGAGAGAACGTCGAGCAGCTCTTCGCACAGCAGGGCGTTCATTCCAAGTTCGTCATTGCGCTCGATCCAGGATCCGCCATCAAAACGGCGTTTCTGAAGCCGAACGGCGCCGTTCTAGACATGAATCACTTTGGAATCAATCATCAGAACTTTGATCGAAAAGGAGTGGAGCTACTGAAAGAATGGGCGCGAAAAACGGAAGGAAAGGATCTGGTGTTCGCCGTCGGAAACGGATGCAACTCGTACAATACACAGTGCGCCGTTGCTAAAATGATTGAAAGGAGAGAGTTTCCATCGGGAATTGATGTCTCGTTTTGGTAGGAAATAAGAGTTAAAGAGGGAAATAAACAAAATTGGATTGTAGTGTGGTTCCTGAAGACGGCGCCTCGAAGTACAGCTGCACTCCGGCGGCACGAGAGGAGTTCGGAGAGAGCGCCGAAATCACGCAGATTTCCGCCGTTTCCATCGGCCGCCGTCTCATCGATCCTATGTCCGAGTACGTGAAGATCGAGCCGCAACACCTCGGAAAAGGGCAGTATCAGTTGTCGGCCGACGAGAAACTGCTGAAGCAGAAGCTCTCGCTCGTCGTCCGCGACAGAGTTTCCATGATCGGAGCCAATCTGAATGAGGCGAGCAAGCATCTGTTGCGCCAGATTTGTGGACTCAACGAGACGACTGCCGCCGGAATCGTGAAGTATCGGGAAGAGCACGGGCGGTTCGGAACGAGAGAAGAGCTCAAGAAGGTCAACGGAATCGGTGCCGTCGCTTTCCAGCAGTGCGCCGGATTCCTGACCATCTCGAACCCCGATGATTCCTCCGAAACTGGAGCGCCTCCGAAGAAAAAGAAAAAAGTCAGTGTGCAATGGCAGCCCTTGGACGGCACCATCGTGCACCCAGACGACTACAAAACTGCCGAGCAGATGCTGAAAAAGCTGAAAACGACAGTCGAAGAGGTTGTCGGTGGGAAACGGGTGTCGTCGGAAACATTGACACCGGAAGAGACGCGTATTTTGGAGCTGATGACAACGAAAGCTGTTCTGAAGCCACCTCCTCCGATGTTGAAGAAGGTCCGCACCACACGAGACATCGCCGTCGGCCAAAGATACACTGGAGTCGTCAGAAACAAGACCGACTTCGGCGTGTTCGTCGATTTCGGAGTCGAACGGGACGGCCTTGTTCACATCAGCCACTTCAAACAACAGAACGCCGAGTTGCCGCACGTGGGAGAGCAGCTCGAAGTGGTTGTGAATGATTTGAGAAACAATAAGATTTCGTTGAGACTTGTGACATAATAAAACTATTGCTTCCGAAGAATTCGTCCCTTTGCACATTTTCAGCTGAATTCGAGAAATCGAGAAATCTGGATCTCTGGAAATCCGGTGGAGCGCGATTGCAGCTTGCCACGTGTCGCCTGGGCGCCATTAAATTTGAAATTTCGTGGCGCGCGCTCATTTCCACACTGACACCGCGGCGCGAAACTGCGTACTCACTGAGCAAAAAATTTGGAATTCTGCAGTTTTTCATTGAGATTCCTCTAATTTTTCATCTTTTTTCCATGAAAAGCAACACTTTTCCACTTCAAACACACATTTTTCCAATGTTAAAAGACGTTTTTGCGTATGAATTGGCTTTGGTGTGGAAAGTTTCGCAATTTCACACTTTTCTAGCGACAGATTTTTACGATTTCTACTGATAATATAAGCTTTTTCTTGTGTTTAGCCGCCTCAAAGTCTGTTGTTGACTGACCAGTATGGCTATTTGCATTGCTAAATCGATGCGGCCCGGTCGAAAGAACTCTCACTCATCTCGCCTCTTTCCCCTCTTCGGTCCCCAAATTTCGCAATAGAAAAAGAAACGACTCGGTCGGCTGCTGTGTAATGCGGTTTGCGCACTCCGATAACGCCCTCTGTTCTTCGTGGTTTCTTTTATCTAATGCTTCTTTTTCCCGCCTCTTCCACTTCTTTGAGAGTCAATTTGTTTCAGGTAATGGATAGTGGGAACGAAAGTAGTATTGCTATCCAACAGAATGTGAAAACAGCAAGCGAAGGCGATGTGAAGGAGTACATCGCGCAAGTGATGACCTCTATCTTCGGTCTGAGCTCGCGCGATCAGGCCACTCTCGATCTGGAACTGACCTCCTCACTCGCACTTCTCACCGATTTCGTCAACGAAGCCGACAAGAACGTGCTCGTCGTGGATCGAGTCATCGCTCGCGAACAAGGAGATCAACAAGGCGCTGGCGCGGAGAGCGGCGGCGAAGAGTCGGCGCCCGCCACGTTTCAGGTGCACGATGGGCTGTTCGTGGCAGATCGCGGAATGGCGATGGTGTTCATGAAGCAGAGCAACGTGATCGAAGCGGACAAACGAATCGCTTCGCAAGTTTCTGCGTTTCCGCTGAGCGGAGGAAGTGCGTGGGAGCAGCTGCACTTCATGATGAGCCGTCTTCTGAATCCGTACTGCAAATCGTTCATCAGCCAGAGTGGAAGAGGAGAAAGAGACGGAGACAAACTGGCTCCGACGGTCCAGAAATGCTTTACTGAAGCCGAGGCGGCTCTTCTTCATCTCCAGCAGAACATCGAGATCCCGGAGATCAATCTGGTCATCAATCCCCACATCTTAGCCGCTATCGAGACCGCTTCGAAGGAAAATCGCCGTGCCAGAGTAAGATATCTTTCGCAGAAACCAAAAAACCAAATTCCGAAATTTTAGATTGAAGATCTCGGAGATCTCGTCGAAGACGCCACGTTCCTGAACACCCTCCAGGACGGTTGCAATCGATGGGTCAAAGAAATTCGAAAAGTGACGCATCTCGAGAGGGATGCCAGCTCAGGAACGTCTCTTCAAGAAATGACGTTCTGGCTGAATCTGGAGCGCGCGCTTCTCAAAATTGCTCAGAAGAGAGACGGCGAGGAGGTTTCGTTGACTCTCGAGGCTCTGAAGTGCGGAAAAAGATTCATCGCGACCGTCGGGTTCGACAGTGACACAGGCCTGAAGCCGAAGCTCGCCGTCGTACAGGATTACAACACCCTGATGAAGGACTTCCCGCTGAATGAGCTCGTGTCGGCTACCGATGTGCCGAAGCTGATGCACGCCGTCACTGGGATCTTCATGCATCTTCGCAAGCTTCGAAACACAAAGTACCCGCTGCATCGGGCCCTTCGTCTTGTCGAGGCCATCTCTCGGGACCTCAACTCTCAACTTCTCAAAGTGCTGTCCGGATATGCGCTGATGCACACCCAGATCACCGAATTCAACGATATCATGCAGCAGTGTCAGGCTCTCTTCAGCAAGTGGGACGACGAATACGACAAATTCATCGCACTGCTCCGTGACATAAACAAGAAGAAGCGAGACGATCCGACGAAGCTCTCTTGGAAAGTTTACGCGGTGCACAAAAGACTCGAGACTCGTCTCACTCAGATCGCTCAGTTCAGAAAGTGAGATTCTCGTTTCATTTGCGCAGTTCACATTCTTCACTTTCCAGACAACACGAACAGTTCCGCACTGTCATCGAACGAGTTCTGCGCCCAGTTGGAAACGCTTCGTCTCGTGCTAGAGAGGAGTTCATGGTGGAATCGATGGAAGGGGAGAAGTCGCCCGACGAGCAGGTGGACATCGCCTACGAGTTTCTCAAAAACGTCGACTTCCTCGACGTTGACAGTCTGGCGTGGGAGAACGCCTTCAAGAGATACGAAGACCAGATAGGAGTTGTCGAGACGGCGATCACCACTCGCCTGAAGAGCCAGCTGGAGTCTTCGAGAAACTCGAACGAGATGTTTTCGATCTTCAGCCGCTACAACGCACTTTTCATCCGCCCGCGCATCCGTGGAGCCATCTACGAGTACCAGACCCGGCTCATTAACAGAGTGAAAGACGACATCAACCAGTTGCAAGAGAGATTCACGAAGGCTCGTGGAGAGCAAGGAGTGCGCATCATGCAAAATGCCGGACTGCCGCCTTTCTCAGCAAAGATCATGTGGATCCGAAACTACGAGCGCCAACTTCAGCGATACATGAAGCGAGTAGAAGACGTGCTCGGAAAGCAGTGGGAGAACCACGTGGACGGACGGCAATTGAAGGCCGATGGAGACAACTTCAAAGTGAAACTGAACACGCAGCCGCTGTTCGACGACTGGGTCGAGACGACTCAAGCCAAGAACTGGGCGATCCCGAACAAAATTCTGACTGTTGAGCGGGCTCAGGTGGACGGAAGGCCACAGCTTCAGCTGAAAATCAACTACCACTGCGAGGGCTTCATCCTCTTCAAAGAAGTTTCGCACCTGAAAGCGATGGGATTCCGTGTGCCGCTCAAGATTGTGAATTGGGCTCATCAGGCCAAGCAGATGCAGCCATCAGCCACCGCCCTCATCGAGGCCACGCGCGCTTTCGCGTCCGTCAACACCGCCTTGGCTTCTGTTCAAGGCGTCGAGTCGCTTCTCGCCAGCTACAAGAGAGACATTCAAATGCAACTGCTGGAAGGTTTGTTTTTCTATCTTTATTCAAATTCATGACTTTTCGAGTTCAGGAGCAACGCTTACCTGGGACTCGTACAAGATCGATCAGTATCAACTGAAGCTCGCTGAAACTGTCAACACGTATCAGGAGCGATGCGAAGAGCTTCTGAACGTCGTCCGGATCGTCAACGCCGATTTGAATGTGCTCAAATCGTGCCGTTACGACAAGGAGACAATTGAGAATTTGCTCGGATCGATTCAAAAGGGAGTCGACCAACTTTCGCTCGGCAACTACTCGAATCTCGCGCAATGGGTCAACACTCTGGACCGACAAATCGAAACTATTTTGGCCCGCCGTGTTGAAGAGGCAATCCGCGTGTGGACGCTCGTCTACTCGCAGTCGGAAGAAGTTGAAGAGCTGCGCGAGCGACAAGTTGTTCTTCCGCAAGTCAAGAGTGTCGTCGTCGAACTGTGCATGACTGCGCAGACGCTCTACATCAGTCCGAGCACCCGCGAGACTCGCGAAAAGATTCTCGAGCAGCTGTACGAGTGGCACAGTGTCTGCACCGCCCAGAAAAGAATCAGCGGAAAGCGTTTCCAAATGGTGATGAACGAGGAGATCGAGCCGGAGACGTACCACAACATCTTGAACGTGATGCCAGAAGGACAGGCGTCTCTCGAGAAAGCCTACGATTGTGTGAACGGAATCATGTCGGATCTGGAGGAGTATCTGAGCGAGTGGCTCAGCTACCAGTCGCTCTGGGTGCTGCAAGCGGAACAACTCTTCGAAATGCTCGGAACAAGTCTCTCCAAGTGGATGAAGACGCTGATGGAGATCCGGAAAGGAAGGCTCGTTTTCGATACTCAGGATACCCGGAAGGCCATCTTCCCGGTGTCCGTCGAGTACGGAAAGGCGCAGCAGAAGATCCTGTTCAAATACGACTACTGGCACAAGGAGATGCTCGTCAAGTTCGGGGCTGTCGTCGGCGATGAAATGCAGAAGTTTTTCAACTCGGTCTCCAAATGGAGAAACGTTCTCGAGACGCAGTCTGTCGACGGAGGATCCACTTCAGACACGATCGGACTCATATCGTTCGTCCAGTCTCTCAAGAAACAGACGAAGGCCGGACAAGATGCTGTCGACCTTTACCGTTCTTCTCAACGCCTTCTCAACCAGCAACGGTACCAATTCCCGGCGCAATGGCTTTATTCGGAAAATGTTGAGGGAGAGTGGTCGGCGTTTGCCGAGATTCTCAGTTTGAGAGATGCCTCGATCCAGACACAGATGATGAATCTGCAGACGAAGTTCGCTCAGGAAGATGAGCTCGTCGAGAAGAGAACAGGCGAGACGCTCTCAGAGTGGAACAAGAACAAACCGGTCGAAGGAGCTCAGAGGCCGCAAGATGCTCTCAACGTCATCACTGCTTTCGAGGCTAAGCTGAACAAGTTGTCAGAGGAGCGGAACAAGATGCGCAAGGCTCGCGTGGCTTTGGATCTGTCTGATAGTGCTCATGCTCCTTCGGAGAGAGACAAACTCTCGGTTGCCACTGAAGAGCTCGCGGCGATGAAGGACGTGTGGAAGGCGTTGCAGCCGGTCTACACTGGAATCGACGAGGCGAAGGAGAAGACGTGGTTGTCTGTCCAGCCACGCAAGATCCGGCAGTCGCTGGACGAGCTCATGAACCAGTTGAAGCAGTTGCCAGTCAAGTGTAGAACTTACAAGAGTTACGAACATGTGAAACAGATGCTGCACACGTACGGAAAGATGAACATGCTGGTCGCCGAGCTGAAATCAGAGGCTCTCAAAGAACGACATTGGCATCAGATGATGAAGGAGATGCGAGTGAACTGGAATCTGACTGATCTGACTCTCGGACAAGTGTGGGATGCCGACATTCTGCGCCACGAGCAGACGATCAAGAAAATCCTTTTGGTGGCTCAAGGTGAGATGGCGCTGGAGGAGTTCCTGCGAGAGATGCGCGAGTACTGGCAGAACTACGAGGTCGAGCTAGTCAACTATCAGAACAAGACTCGGCTCATCAAGGGATGGGACGACCTGTTCAACAAGCTCAAGGAACATCAGAACTCGTTGTCTGCGATGAAACTGTCTCCCTACTACAAGCAATTCGAAGAGAGTGCTCAGTCGTGGGACGAGAAGCTGAACAAGATCAATGCGATGTTCGATGTCTGGATCGATGTGCAACGTCGATGGGTCTACTTGGAAGGACTGTTCTCGGGATCTGCTGAAATCGCCACGCTTCTTCCGTTTGAGAGTTCTCGCTTCGCAACTATCACCACGGATGTTCTGGCGTTGATGAAGAAAGTCGCCGCTTCTCCGCGGATTCTCGATGTCGTCAACATGCAAGGAGCTCAACGACTTCTCGAGAGACTCGCCGACATGCTCGCCAAGATTCAGAAGGCACTCGGAGAGTACCTGGAGAGAGAACGATCTTCTTTCCCTCGCTTCTACTTTGTTGGAGACGAAGACTTGCTCGAGATCATGGGAAACAGCAAGGACATCACTCGTATTCAGAAGCACTTAAAGAAAATGTTCGCTGGAATCACTGCTATCGATATCAACGAAGAAGACAGAAGTATCACGGCCTTCCACTCGAGGGAAGGAGAGAAAGTCGAGCTGGTGAAGATCGTGGCGACGAAGGATGTCCGAATCAATGAGTGGCTCCAGGCGCTGGAAGCCGAGATGAAACATACATTGGCTCGTCAACTTGCCTCATCGCTCCAGCATTTCTCCAAAATGAACATCCAAACGATGACCACAGACGACTATGTGGAGTGGCTTGACAAGTATCCGACGCAAGTGATCACGTTGACGGCCGAAATCTGGTGGTGCGACGAAATGGAGAAGACGTTGGCTGAAGGAAAAGGAGCCGAGACTGTCGAACAATCGGTGGCCAAGACTCTCGAACTGCTCGCCGATAGTGTGCTGAAAGAGCAGCCGCCGATCCGAAGAAAGAAGATGGAGGCGCTGATCACGGAGCTCGTTCACAAGAGAGACACCTGCCGCAAGTTGGCTCAGAAGAAGATCCGCGCCGCAAACGACTTCGGATGGCTGCAATGCATGCGCTTCTACTTCGATCCGAAACAAGTGGATCCAGTGCGCTGCTGCGTCGTGAAAATGGCCAACGCTCAGTTCTTCTACGGGTTCGAATACCTCGGAATCCAGGAGAGACTCGTCCGAACTCCTCTTACCGATCGGTGCTACTTGACTATGACGCAAGCCCTGCACTCGCGTCTCGGAGGATCTCCGTTCGGACCGGCCGGTACCGGAAAGACCGAATCTGTGAAGGCGCTCGGACACCAACTCGGTCGATTCGTCCTCGTTTTCAATTGTGACGAAACATTTGATTTCCAAGCGATGGGACGTATTCTCGTTGGTCTGTGCCAGGTCGGCGCTTGGGGATGCTTCGACGAGTTCAACAGACTCGAGGAGCGCATGCTTTCCGCCGTCTCACAGCAGATCCAAACAATCCAGGAGGCTGTCCGTGCTGGAGGTGACATGAGTGTTGATCTCGTCGGAAAGAGACTAAATGTCAACGTGAACATCGGAATCTTCATCACGATGAATCCAGGTTACTCGGGACGTTCCAATCTTCCCGACAACTTGAAGCAGCTGTTCCGAAGCTTGGCGATGACTCAACCAGACAGACAACTTATCGCCCAAGTGATGCTCTTCTCGCAAGGATTCCGAACTGCCGAGACTCTCGCCAACAAGATCGTTCCTCTGTTCATTCTGTGCAAAGAGCAGCTCTCTGCCCAATGTCACTACGACTTTGGACTGCGTGCCCTCAAGTACGTGCTCGTGTCTGCCGGTAACATCAAGCGAGACAAACTCGACAAGATGGGATCTGCGGCACTGGAAGACATTGCCGAGCAACAAATGCTCATCCAATCGGTCTGCGAGACACTCGTTCCGAAGCTCGTCAATGAGGATATTGCCCTGCTCTTCTCACTGCTCTCCGACGTTTTCCCTGGAATTCACTACACTGCCAACCAGATGAAAGAGTATGTTCCTCCTAATTTACATTCAACTAATTTAATTTCGATTTCAGATTGCGTCAGCAACTTTCTCAAGTCTGCGACGAGCATCTTCTCATCTATTCTGATACTCAAGGAGAGATGGGATCAATGTGGCTCGACAAAGTGCTCCAACTGTACCAGATCACCAATCTCAATCACGGACTCATGCTCGTCGGATCGAGCGGAGCCGGAAAGACTATGGCGTGGAAGGTGCTACTGAAGGCGTTGGAACGATGGGAGAATGTGGAAGGAGTGGCTCACGTGATCGATGCGAAGGCGATGAGCAAAGATGCGTTGTACGGAGTCATGGATCCGAATACCCGCGAATGGACTGATGGACTGTTCACCTCGATCATCCGAAAGATCATCGACAACGTGAGAGGAGAGGCTGATCGTCGCCAATGGATCATCTTTGACGGTGACGTTGATCCGGAATGGGTCGAGAATCTCAACTCTGTGCTCGACGACAACAAGCTGTTGACTCTTCCAAATGGAGAGCGTCTCTCGATTCCACCAAACGTCAGAATCATCTTCGAAGTGGCCGACCTGAAGTACGCCACACTCGCCACAGTATCTCGCTGTGGAATGGTGTGGTTCAGCGAAGAAGTAGTCACATCCGAGATGCTCTTCGAGAGATATCTGTCGATGATCCGCAGAGTTCCTCTCGATTCCGACTCGGCCGTCAGCTTCTCTTCTTCGAATGCTCCAGTCAACCTGGTCGGGGAGGACGCGAAACCGTCACGTGCAATTGAAATCCAACGAACGGCTGCCCTCGCTCTCCAGACGCACTTCTCTCCGGATGGAATCGTCCCAGGCAGTTTGAAGTACGCAGTCTCGGAACTCGAACACATCATGCCGCCTACTCCGCAACGTCTTCTCTCCTCGTTCTTCGCCATGATGTCTTATTCGATCCGCAAGATGGTCTCACACGACGAGGGACTCATCGACGATTCGATGGAACTCGATCAGATCCAGAACTTTGTGCTCCGTTCGATGCTCACTAATCTCGTTTGGGCGTTCAGTGGAGACGGAAAGTGGAAGTCGAGAGAGATGATGAGCGACTTCATTCGCCAGGCGACTACCATAGCTTTGCCGCCGAACCAACAGGCTTGCCTCATCGATTACGAAGTCCAACTCAACGGAGAATGGCAGCCGTGGCTGGCCAAGGTTCCGACGATGGAGATCGAGTCTCATCGAGTGGCTGCTGCCGACCTGGTGGTGCCAACCATCGACACTGTCCGTCACGAGATGCTTTTAGCAGCGTGGCTCGCTGAGCACAAACCACTCGTGCTGTGCGGTCCTCCAGGATCCGGAAAGACAATGACGCTTCTTGCCGCTCTTCGTTCACAGCAAGAGATGGACGTTGTTAATGTGAACTTCTCCTCTTCGACAACCCCGGAGCTCCTTCTTCGCACCTTCGACCACTATTGCGAGTACAGACGCACTCCGAACGGCGTAGTTCTTGCTCCAGTCCAAATTTCGCAGTGGCTTGTCGTCTTCTGTGACGAAATCAATTTGCCTGCGCCAGACAAGTACGGCACTCAGCGAGTCATCAGTTTCCTACGTCAGCTCGTCGAGCTCAACGGCTTCTACCGTACCTCCGATCACAGCTGGGTCACTCTCGAACGTATTCAGTTCGTCGGAGCTTGCAACCCGCCCACGGATCCAGGACGTCATCCGATGACCTCTCGCTTCCTTCGCCATGTTCCGATCGTATACGTCGACTATCCAGGACAGACTTCACTCCAACAGATCTACGGAACATTCAACCGCGCGATGCTCAAGATGACGCCGGCTGTTCGCGGAATGGCCGACCAGTTGACGAACGCCATGGTCGACGTGTATCTAGCTAGTCAGGAGCACTTCACTCAGGACGATCAACCGCATTACGTGTACTCGCCGAGAGAACTGACTCGATGGGTCAGAGGAATCTCGGAGGCGATCGCACCGCTGGAATCTATTTCTGCCGATCAACTGGTCCGTCTCTGGGCTCACGAGGCGATACGTCTCTTCCAGGACAGACTTGTCTCCGACGAGGAACGAGAATGGACTGACAAGCTGGTCGACGGTGTCGCCGAGACCTACTTTGCAAACACTTGCCGACTGGAAGACGCTCTCAAGAGACCTCTGCTCTACTCGTGCTGGATGTCCCGCAACTACGTTCCGGTCACTCGCGACGAGCTTCAGGACTACGTTTCGGCGCGGCTGAAGGGATTCTACGAGGAGGAACTGGACGTGAAGCTGGTGCTCTTCGATCAGATGCTCGATCACGTTCTTCGAATCGACCGAATCTACCGCCAATCCCAAGGTCACTTGCTTCTCATTGGAACCGCCGGAGCTGGAAAGACGACGCTGTCGAGATTCGTGGCGTGGCTGAACGGACTGAGTGTGTTCCAGTTGAAGGTACACTCGAAGTACACCGCCGCCGATTTCGACGAGGACATGAGAACGGTTCTTCGCAGAGCCGGATGCCGCAACGAGAAACTGTGTTTCATCATGGACGAGTCTAACATGCTCGATACTGGATTCCTCGAAAGACTCAACACGCTGCTTGCCAACGGAGAAGTTCCCGGACTGTTCGAGGGTGACGAGCATACGACGCTCATGACACAGATCAAGGAAGGAGCTCAGCGACAAGGTCTCATTCTCGACAGCCACGACGAACTGTACAAGTGGTTCACTCAGCAAGTGATGCGCAATCTCCACGTCGTCTTCACGATGAATCCATCTGGCAGCGGACTCCGTGAGCGTGCCTCCACATCTCCCGCTTTGTTCAACAGATGCGTGCTCAACTGGTTCGGTGATTGGAGCGAGAATGCTCTCTACCAGGTCGGATCTGAACTGACGAAGACGATGGACATCGACAGAACCGACTACGAAGGTTCCGTTCGACTCACACCGTCTTGCGAGCTGGTTCCGTCTGAACCCACTTACCGTGACGCCGTTGTGAACACTCTGTGCCTTGTTCACAAGACTGTGCAGAAGTTCAACGAAGTGGAACAGAAGAAGGGACACCGCGTTATGGCGTGCACTCCGCGACACTTCCTGGACTTTATCAAGCAATTCATGTCTCTGTTCCACGAGAAGAGATCTGATCTTGAGGAGGAGAAGATTCATTTGAACATCGGACTGAACAAGATCAGTGAGACTGAGGAGCAAGTGAAGGAACTCCAGAAGAGTCTGCACTTGAAGAGCAAAGAGCTTGAGGAGAAGAAGGAGGCGGCGAATCTGAAGTTGAAGGAGATGTTGGCTGATCAGCAGAAGGCTGAAGAGGAGAAGAAGTTCTCGGAGCAACTGCAAAAGGAACTTGCCGTCCAACTGAAGCAAATGGCAGAGAAGAAGACGGTCGTGGAGAGCGATCTCGCGCAAGTCGAACCGGCCGTGGCGGAGGCACAGACTGCTGTGCAAGGAATCAAAAAGAACCAACTCGTCGAAGTTAAGTCCATGTCGAGTCCTCCGGTCACTGTGAAGCTGACATTGGAAGCCATCTGCATTCTGCTCGGAGAGAACGTGGGAACCGACTGGAAGGCGATTCGTCAAGTGATGATGAAAGACGACTTCATGACGAGAATCTTGCAATTCGATACGGAATCTCTGACACCGGCCATTCTGAAAGAGATGGAGAAGTACATCCAGAATCCAGACTGGGAGTTCGAGAAAGTCAACAGAGCTTCCGTCGCTTGCGGTCCTATGGTTAAATGGGCGCGCGCTCAGCTGCTCTACTCGACGATGCTGCACAAAGTGGAACCGCTGAGAAACGAACTGAAAAGATTGGAAAAGGAAGCGGCTAAGAAAACCGAAGAAGGCAAGGTAGTCGATGTGAGAATCACCGAATTAGAGGAATCGATCGGAAAGTACAAGGAGGAATACGCTCAGCTCATCGGACAAGCGGAGAACATTAAACAAGACTTGCTCTCTGTCCAGGAGAAGGTTAACCGATCCACCGAATTGCTCTCCTCTCTCCGATCCGAACGCGATCGCTGGTCGAACGGCAGTGCTGGTTTCTCGCAACAGATGGATTCTCTCGTCGGAGACGCTCTTCTGTCCTCGGCCTTCTTGGCCTATGCGGGATACTACGATCAGATGCTGCGAGATGAGATCTTCCACAAGTGGTTCAATCATGTCGTCAACGCTGGTCTCCACTTCCGTCACGATCTCGCCCGCATTGAGTACCTCTCGACTGTGGACGACCGTTTGCAATGGCAGCTCAATTCGTTGCCGGTCGACGACTTGTGCACGGAGAACGCGATAATGCTGCACCGCTTCAACCGCTATCCGCTGATCATCGATCCTTCCGGACAGGCGATCGACTACATTATGAAGCAGTTTGCCGGAAAGAACATCCAGAAGACGTCGTTCCTCGACGAATCGTTCCGCAAGAATCTCGAGTCGGCGCTTCGTTTCGGAAACTCGCTCTTGGTTCAGGACGTTGAGGCTTACGATCCGATCCTCAACCCTGTGTTGAATCGCGAAGTGAAGAGAGCCGGCGGACGTGTCCTCATTACCATCGGAGACCAGGATATCGATCTCTCGCCTTCGTTCCAGATCTTCATGATCACTCGCGACTCGACCGTTGAGTTCTCCCCGGATATCTGCTCCCGTGTCACTTTTGTCAACTTCACCGTCACATCCTCCTCTTTGGCCAGTCAATGCTTGAACCAGGTGCTTCGAAGCGAGAGACCAGACGTCGACAAGAAGAGAAACGACCTGCTCAAGCTGCAAGGAGAATTCGCAGTGCGCCTTCGACACCTCGAAAAGGCGTTGCTGGCGGCATTGAACGAGAGCAAAGGAAAGATTCTGGACGACAACTCGGTTATCGAGACACTCGAGAAGCTGAAGAACGAGGCTGCCGAAGTGGCTCAGAAATCAGCTGAGACGGACAAGGTCATGGCGGAGGTCGATGCGGTGTCGGCGCAGTACCAGAGACTGGCGACAGCTTGCTCGCACATCTACCACACCCTTCAGCAGCTCAACGAGATCCACTTCTTGTACCACTACTCCCTGGACTTCCTCGTCGAAATCTTCACGCACGTTCTCAAGACTCCAGAGCTTTCTTCAACCACTGACTACGCGAAGAGACTGAAGATCATCACGACCAGCTTGTTCCAGGTATCAATCACAGAAGTTTCTCCTCATAGAAGTTTTCTTTTCAGACTGTTTTCCGTCGCGTCTCGCGTGGAATGCTTCACACCGACAAAGTGCTGCTGGCTCTTCTCCTCATGAGAATCCACATCCGTTCCAACCCATCTGCGCCCGCCTATGAACAACACTTCGATCTTCTCCTCGGAAGATCCGATATTGTTGCCAAAAACGGTTAGATCCCATTTCTCAAGTATTTTATCTAATTCGATGAACCAGCTTCAGATGAATCCGACAGCTCGATTCCTGCGGGACTCGACTTCCTCAGCGTGGAGAACAAGAAGGCGATTGCCAAGATGCGAAAGGTCGAGGGCTTCGAGAAGGTCTTCTCCAAGATTCAATCGGACTCCGCCGCCGTGACCGCCTGGCTCGCCCATGACAATCCGGAATCGAACGTGCCAGCTGTCTGGGAGGATCCAGAAGGAAAGCTGTCTCCGTTGTGCATTGCGATGAATTCGTTGATCGTCGTTCACGGTCTCCGTCCGGACAGACTCATGGCTTCTGCTCACCGCGTCGTTTCGACCGCCTTCGACGGACACTTCATGCAACAAGACAAGGTCGTCGACATCCTTTCGATCGTCGACAATGAAGTGGCGCCGTCTGAACCGGTGCTCTTGTGCTCGGCTACTGGCTACGATGCCTCTGGAAAGATTGAGGATCTCGCTGTCGAGACCAACCGTCAGCTGACTTCCATTGCTATCGGATCCGCGGAAGGATTCAGTCAAGCGGACTCTGCCCTCGGCGCTGCCACCAAATCGGGACGTTGGGTGCTCCTGAAGAACGTGCACTTGGCTCCGAGCTGGTTGGCTCAGTTGGAAAAGAGACTTCATTCGATGAAGCCGCACGCGCAGTTCCGTCTCTTCCTCACCGCCGAGATCCACCCGAAGCTGCCATCTTCCATTCTGAGAGCATCCCGCGTTGTGGTCTTCGAACCGGCTACTGGCCTGAAAGCCAATCTTCTCCGATCTTTGTCGAGCATCCCGCCGCAGAGACTCACGAAGGCTCCGACCGAGAGAAGCAGATTGTACCTTCTCGTCTGCTGGCTGCACGCGCTTGTTCAAGAAAGACTTCGATACACGCCACTCGGATGGTCCACCGCCTACGAGTTCTCGGATGCCGATCTTCGTGTTGCTTGCGATACTCTTGATGCTGCGGTTGATGCCGTTGCTCAAGGCAGGCCGAACGTCGAGCCGGAACGGCTTCCGTGGACCACTCTCAGAACTCTTCTCAGCCAGTGCATCTACGGAGGAAAGATAGACAATCAGTTCGACCAGGTGCTTCTCGACTGTGTGCTCGAAAACCTGTTCACAGCGAAGAGCTTCGAGCAAGATCATGTGCTCATTCCAAAGTACGACGGCGACAATGCACTCTTCACTCCAAACATGTCGAAGAAGGATCAAATGGTTGGATGGGTCGAGGAGCTGAAAAACGAGCAGCTGCCAGCATGGCTCGGATTGCCGAATAACGCGGAACGAGTTCTGTTGACGAAGAGAGGAGAGTCGATGCTGCGAAACATGCTGAAGGTGACCGACGAAGAGTTGGCGTTCAACGAGGATGGAAAGGAGGAGGCGAAACCGCAATGGATGGCTCAGCTTGGAGAACTCGCGAAACAGTGGCTGCAGCTGCTGCCGAAGGAGATAACGAAGATGCGCAGAACCGTCGATAACATCAAGGATCCGCTGTTCCGCTTCTTCGAGAGAGAGGTCAATCTGGGATCGCAACTTCTGAAGGACATCCGTCACGATCTGAACGAGATTGCCGCTGTGTGCCGTGCTGAGAAGAAGCAGAACAACGAGACGCGTGCGCTGGCCGCCAGTCTTCAGAAGGGAGAAGTACCTAACGGATGGAAGCGGTACACGGTGCCACGAGAAGTGACAGTCATGGATTGGATGATGGATCTCAACGAGAGACTCAAGCAGCTCATTCGTATCGGAGGAGCCGAAAACTTGAAGGTGAGAATTTCTTTTGATTCAAGCAGAAGTCCTAAACCCCGTCCATTACAGCGCGAAACCTTCTGGCTCGGAGGAACGTTCTCGCCGGAAGCCTATGTGACCGCAACCCGTCAACAGGTTGCTCAGGCCAACACCTGGTCTCTTGAGCAGCTCAGCCTGCACATCCACATCGGACGCACCGACGCCACAGACGTCTTCCGCATTTCTGGAGTCGACATTCGTGGAGCCAAGGCGATTGGCGGCAACAAACTCGAGTTGTGCGAGCTTGTCAAGAGCGAGTGCGACATCGTGGAGCTCAGCTGGAAGCAGGACGCCGCCGACGGCACCCGCCTCCCGCTCTACTTGTACGGAGACCGTCGTCAGCTCATCTCGCCGCTCGCCTTCCAACTCTCTTCCGCCACCGTCTTCTACCAGCGTGGAGTGGCTCTCGTCGCCAACTCGACCCTCTAATTTACTAAATGCTTTTATTTATATTTTCCCCAAAAACAGATGCTTGTGACCTGCTTTCCTCTAGTTTTATTTATGTATTCAAGAAGAATGAAACTGATTTGAATTGAAACGTGACCGAGAGAATCCGACGAAGGATACCTCAAGTGATGCGAGCTAACATTGCTTGGCGATGAGACTTCTGACGGCCTTCGTGCTGATTCCGTTGCTCACTGTCGTCAAGTCTGAAAACTTGAGCGAGGAGGAGAATGAGGAACGACAAAAAATCTGTGGAAAGGGACTGAAGCGTGAGTCGTCGCGAGACGGAAGGCACGAAACACGGGCGCTTCCAGTGAGTTCGTACGGTCGGAAGGTGAACAACGGACAGCGAGTGAAGATATCGGATGCTCCGTGGAACGTGGCTCTGGAGCTGGAGAACGGCGGCCCGGCGACGTGTTCGGGCACTCTCGTCTCCCGCAGACACGTCATCACGGCTCGACACTGTTTCGCAGACTTTGACGACAATCGGAACAGAGGTTACATGTGGATGACTAACGGCTCGTCGATTCCCGGATGTGACCGGGAGAAGTGAGTTGGGAGGATCGGAAAGTGACGATTCGTTCTTTCAGCGGAAGCGATGCGATCGTCCAAGAAGGGAACTTCGATGAAATGTTCCGAGTGTTCCTCGGAACCGACTGTGGACGTCGGGAGAACTGCCAGAAGGAGATCTTCGAGACCGTTGGAATCAGAAAAGTGTGATCACGTCGTCGACCTCGTCACTGCACCACATTCCCTTTTCAGATCGTTCTTCCGAAAGCCTGTGACGACAGTTTAACCGTTTACGACGACTTTGCGATCGTCGAGCTGTCCGAAGACGTGAACATCACGAAGAAGGTTCGACCGGTTTGCGTGGCGCACAGCGAAGACGAGATATTCGACGACGAGCCGCCGAACATGAAGTTGTTCGGATACGGATTGGACGAGGTGGACGGCGGAATGGAGACGGCCGGGTCCCTGAAGTACGAGTCGGTGGCGCTGAAGAGATCCGACGAGAAGAACAAGTTCCTCTCGAAGTCGATATCCGGCGATCAGATGGCATGTTTGGGGGACAGCGGCGGCGGAGTCGTTCGGATGGTCGACGGACGTGTGACGTTGGTGGCGGTGCTCTACTTCGGCACCAAGTGCTACCGGTCGGCGACAGACGAGGAGGACGTCGTGGCAAGTGTGCCGTTCTATTCGGACGACGTCTGCAAGTACACGGGCATCTGTGCGAGGTCAGTTCCTACTTGAAGCTGTCACTTTCTCTCGAGCTTCTCTACTTTCAGGGAGAAGAAGGTGTGGAAGAAGAAGAAGAAAGAGAGGGGAAAGTCGGAATCGATGAGGAACGTCGTCGGGAACTCACTCATCAACCTCTTCTTGTATTCCCTCGTTTTCCTATAAACCGTTTATCTTTTCGACGTGATTCCGTTCTCACTTTCCCCCTCGTTATTTCTTCGTATTGAGCAGGAAACGGATACTCGTGAATGGATGTTGTTCTGCTTGAACCGACCGCGTGTGGTGAGCAGAAGAAGGCGTTCGCTTCCTTCTGAAGACGTCGAATTTCAGCCGTCGGTTTGGCGGTGTTGTCGAGTGTTCCACTCGTGTTGATCGGCTGCCGAACGGCGGATCGGGCGGTGACGCGTCGCGAGAGAATGTCCGAGTCGTCGCGACGAAACAAGCGAAGAAAGGATCGTCAGCGGTCGGAGCGCTCGAAACGGAACAGCAAACGGAAGAAGCAGCAGAAAAGTGCTCGGCGAGCACGAAGCACGCGGAGCAAGCGACAGAAAAAGAGCCAGCGGAGCAAGAAGGACAAGATGGCGCGGAGCAAAAAGAGCCAGAAGAGCAAGAAAAAGAACAGTGCTCGGAGCGGAAAGGTGCAGAAGTCGCAAAGATCGAAGAGAGGGAAGCGCGAGGAGGAGGACGAGGGCTCGGATCGCGGATCGAAGAGAGCCAGTCGTCAGCAACGGATGCGAAGTGACGAGGAGGAAGAGAACTCGTCGAGAAGAAGACGTCGCGAGCAGGAGGAAGAGGGCTCAAAACGACGTGGAAGAGGTTCGGATCGCGAGAAGAAGGGATCCCGGAGAGGATCTCAAAGAGCTTCACAGAAAGGATCTCAGAAAGGTTCGAAGAGGGGATCCAAGAGAGAACACTCGAAGAAGGCGGTGTCTCGGAAGTCCCAACGCGGAAGCCTTGATCCGCCTGTCAATGCGAATCGCAGTGAAGATCAGGAGAGAAAACAGCCGAGCAAGAAGAGCCAGAAGAGCAAAAAGAGTCAGAAGTGAGCCTTGGTTCTTGCACCGATTAAGCACCTCATCTCACTTATTTCCAGATCCGTCGGCAGCTCGAGCGTCAAAAAAGTGGATGCGAAGCCGAAGAGCAAGAAGAGTCAGAAGAGCAAGAAGAGCGAGAAGAGCAAGATGAAGTCGGTGGGAAGCGAGAAGGATCTGAGAACGGCGAGAAGTAAGACCTCACTGAAGACGGCGAGAAGCAAAAGCTCGCTGAAGACGGCGAAGAGCGTCGAGAAGGGTCTCCAGAAGAAGGAGAGCAAGAAGTGCGTCAAGAGCGTCTACCTCGAGCCCACCGGCAAGGGAGGCAATCCGAGCGGCGCGAAGGGAAAGACGGAGAAGTCCCTGTACATGTAGAAGATTGATCACACTCTAAATGGCCTTTTTTTTAAAAATAAAAAGCCTATTGGCCTCTGAGCTCTTTCCATTCGACTGACCCATTTCGTACATTTCCCGTTTTCTGCCACTCCCCCCATTTTTCAGATTTCCACTCCATTTCGCACGCCTTCTCCCCCTTCTACTACAAGCTCCGCCCCCTTTTTCGGGTGATAACGAATTCCGCTCGTCACTTATTCATCGCAGTTTCTGGAGCCTGCAGGTCGTGTCTTTGTCTCTCCGAATCGGCGCACTCTCTCGATCTTCGATATGCGTGACCGGATTTATGTATGACTGAGGCGGGGCGGGGGAGAGCTCGCTCGGAGCACTTGATGTGTCTTTCCGGGGTCGACGACGACACGAGAAGTTTTCGGGTTGTTCACTCGACAGCTTCTCTTCGCCTTCTCGCTTATTCATCGTGACGACCTTCTTCATCTTCTTCATCTTCTTCTCGAGAAGACGTTCCACTACTAGTACTTCTTTCTCGAGTGTCGTCACCGAAAAGGGAGGGGGAACTCTCGAAGAAAAGGGAGAAAGGGGGGCACTTCATTAATCGGGCATTCAGCCGCCAAATTGGATGCCGTCCCCCCTTCTCACACCCGATCTTTTCCGCCACTTTGAGAATGAAGAAACGTTTCCTTCTTCTTCTTCTTCTTCTTCTTTCCGCCAGAAATTTATGCACATAACCTCTTCTTCTTCTTCTCGCCGTTTTCTTCTCGTTTCGTTTCGTTTTGACACATGAAATGAGGTAGACTCACTCTCTCTTTTTCTGTGTGTTTGTGCCGGTTTGAATTCACAAATTGGACGTCGCCCCCACAGACACGGCGTTTCTCTTCTCTCCTCGATGTACATGTGTGTGTGCTCCGAGAGCAGCAGCAACCGAGGGCTCAATGTCAAAAAGTGGGCAATTTGTCGGGGCGCATGCATTTTTGATGCGTGTGGGTGCAGAATGAAGGTGAAATCTCGCCGCCTATTTGGTTAATTGGTAGTCCGAACAAGAAGAAGAAGAAGCACGTCTCCTGAGAGAAGAAGAGGTTACTGTATCCGTCTCAACGCTTTTGGCTCTCTCCCTAATCCTGCTCACTTTCTCACGCATTTATAAGAGAATTTCGAGGAGCTCACTCCTTTTTCTCGCGCACGACTATATCCGCCCTCGCTCTCAAAAACAGATACGTTTTCCTTTTTCCCCCCGCTTTAAGTGCCTTCTTCTTCTTCTTCGCCCGCTTTGCTTCTTCTTCTTCTTCCTCTTCGTTTTGCCCTTTCCTGAAGAAAAAGAAGAAGGGGAAGGAGGACCACCCTCACTAAATCAAAAATGCACCCCTCAATGGACATCGTTTTTACTCCTCCTTCCACGCACATGCACAAACGCCCCCCTTTTCGCTTTTTCACGACGAGAGCGTACTTCTTGAAAACCGGCGAAGAGAGGAAGAAACGAAAACAAAACGAAAGGGGGTCCGAGATTCCAACAAGTTTGCCCCGCTTTATCTTCTCCAATGGATCTGTGTGTGTGTTTGGATGCCGCAAAAAAGGGCTTCCTCTACTTCTTCTGCGTTCTCGCTCACTGCTTCTGCTGCTAATAATCTGTCTCTCTCTTTTCCCGCTTGCTTTTCCTGCTTCTTCTTCGTCTTTGTCATGCCCATTATCTTGTCAATTACATCCAAATGCCATTTGACCGACCCGCCAGGAAGATGCGCAAAAAAGTGTGAGGCGGGGCGTAGTTCAGATTTATGAGTTGGCACTCCGTTTCATTCCCTTTCCTTTCTCTCTTTTTCTCTCTTTTTCATGCTGGATTACTGTAGTGTGCCACGTCAAGAAGTTTAGAAATGAAATGGTAATAGAATACTAAAACGGCTTGACTTTGAGCACTCATATCATGAAAACTGAAACAGGTAGAGAAAAGCTGTCAACTGCCGAAATATAGCTCACAAATCAAGGAACATTTTGGCAGTAGACACTTTTTTCGTACCTCTTCTAGTTTCCAAGATATGAGGGCTAAAAGATAAGCAATGGTGGGTTACTGTAGTGAAGGCGTTCCCGAGATGCCACGTCACGTCACTCCACTCAATCGGAAGTTCTTTCCGGCTCCAAGCAGTTTTCAATTCGACTCTTCTTCTTCTTCCTCTTCCCCTTGGGACACGTGTTCTCTTTTCGACTGCTCCGTTTTTGGCGCAGTCGCTCCCCCTTCCGGCGCCCTGCTCGACTCCATTCCCGCCCGGTTATTTCCCCCCTTTTTTCGTTTTCTCACACCCTCCGTTTTCTCTCACTTTCACTTGATTTTGTTAATGAAGAAGAAGAAGAAGAAGGAAAGAGAAAACAACAAGTGTGTGTGTGCTCGACGGAGCAAGAACGAATATCTTTGTGTGTGCAATTCATCGTCATCTCTCATTTACTTTCGCATATGGACGTGTGTGTGCTCTTTTCTCATTTTACGCCTGAAAAGAGAAGAAAAAACAATGTAATAAGTTTCCAGAAGAAGGGAAAGAAGGTTCGAGAAGTGCTCTGTTCTTCTTCGATGATTCAGTGTCGTCGACGTCGTCGTCAGCTTGTAGTCGTGCGAGAAGAAAACGGAGAAAAGAAAGAAAAAGGTGAGGAGGTGGAAGAAGACGAGGACGAAACGCCGTCCCGCACTGTACGACTCCCTCCTTTTTTTGTTTTTTCTTTCTCTTTCTTTTTAGCTATTACAGCATTGTTGCTTCTCGTGCTCCAATGCAAACCTGCTCCACTGCACACCCATTTTCCTTTTGCGTCTGCGTCTCTCCTTGTTTCCCACACTCTCTCGCCCTGAAAGTACGATGGAGCACGTTTGAATCGAAATCAGAGGAGACTAAGTTGATCAGAGCAAACGATCAGAGCCAAACCCCGAGAAGGCTGGGTAATCCCTGATGACGTCGCAATCTTTTTCTGAATGCGAGAGCCCGCTCTTTCTCCTCTTCACCGCCAATTCGTCGTAACGGAAACGAGAAATCTATTGATAGTGGAAGGGGGAGAGTCTTGAGAATGCCATTTGCATACAGACGACTTCTTCTTCTTCTTCTTCCACGTCTTCTACGTTGTCTTCTTCGGCTGCCACCACACCCGCTTCTTCTTGTCTCCAACGCCTTCTTCCAATCCTTTCCGCGAATCATAATAGTCATCGCGCGCGCGAACACTTCTTCTTCCTCTTCGTTCATCCTCCGTCGTCGTCACTCCTTCTTCTTCTGTCCCATTGTTTTGCATCCGCCCCCTTTCAATCGCCCATTTCAGTAGTGGTCACATACAAATTGAGTGTGCGTCTTCTGCGAAGAGCCGCGCGCGCGCCGCGAAGAAGAGCCCACAGGGTGCTCATTTTTCATTTCTGCTGGTGTGAAGCCTTTGCTGCTGTGCTCTCGGAAAGAGAAAGAGAAGCATAATTTAGTGTTTGTTGTTTTTCGAGAAGACACACACACACACCCCCTAAAATTTGAATTCTGATGAGAGCGAGCAATTTCCAATTTTCATCTCTCTCCCTCTCGCAAACATATGAAATGAGGGTCTCTTTGCACTTTCACGTCTTCTACTCCCTCCAACCAACAACGTCTTCTGAATCGTCGTTTCAGCCTGAATCCCCTCTCTCCACGTCTTCTTCTTCATCTACATCTTCATCGCCACGTCATCATCAGATGGGAGCTCGACTCTCGTGCTCCTGCTCACAAGCGGAATGCTGGACGAGCGACGAATCGACTCTCAGGTCAGTGACACAAATGGTGGGGCAAAAGAAGGCGTCGCAAAAAAGAAGAAAGAAGAGGACGACGTCTTCTTCTTCTTCTTCGTCGTCTTCTTCGGGATGTCATTAATTTTCGTCAACGAGACGACACTTCTCCCCCCTTTTAAACACAAACATCACACAAAACCTCTGCAAAAGCGAGATCTCGCGCTAAGATGAGCGAAGGCGCAGAGAAGAAGAAGCAGAAGAAGCAGAAGTAGAAGACGTTCATTGAGAAGAAGAATCTATTCGGACTTGGCTTCCTCGTTCGACCATCGCGGACTCAGTCCGTGCACACGACAGCGCACCATTTCGGGCGCTCCCAACTCGTCGTTCACCGTCTCCGTCAACGAATTCTGATGATTCGTCATGATGAACTCGACGGCCTCGTTGTCAAAGTACGCCTTCTCGCGTATCAACGACAGAATCGCCTCCATCTTGGTGCGGTGTCGCAGCGATTCGAGCAGTCGAATCTGATCGTTCAGCCCCAGAATGTGCATCATTTCTCTGAAAGTGCGAATAGAAGAGAAGACGTCGTCGTCGTCGACTCACGAGATGAGCGTGTAAACGACGAACGTCCACAGGATCAGCACAAAGTTTTTGAGGTGAATCGTGCTCTCGACCGTCTCCACCTGCTTCATCTCGCCCAGTGTGTAGATGGCTGAAAGTCAGAAGACGTGACGATGTCTGGAAGACGCGTCGACACTGACGGATGTTCTGTCGGATGATGTTGCCTTCGAGCCAGAAGACGCCGCACACCGCCGTCACGGTGAACGCGACGAAGACGGTCTTGACGATGATGCGACGGATCGCGCAGAGTCGCGACAACACCGCGTTCCCCTTCCATCGCCGCCTCTCTTCTCCTTTGTTCTTCTGCAATTCCAGAAGTCTCGAGTATCTCTTCTGATGTTTTCTCTCTTTTTTCTCACTAATTTCACTTCTATGACGACTTCTGGCGTCTGATTCTCGGCCGGATTCACTTCCTCTTCTTCTTCTTCTTCTTGCTCAAACTCGTCCATCTCGCGCTCCGAAGGTTCTTCTGATCCTTCGATCCTCCCCATCTGCCACCTCCAACTCATCCGTCATGTCCCTGACAACCGGAGAGGTCACGTGACAATCCCTGTTGTCTCCAGACGTCTGTAGCATCGAAGGAAGTGCGCTCCACTGTGATGACGCATTCAGAAGCGAGAAGGGTAAGAAGAAGAAGAGATATGAGAAGCTTCATTAGACACCAAACGTCTTCTTCTTCTTCCTCTCAACTCGTTCCGATGTTCGCTCGGATTTCCGATTCTTCCGGCTAATTGGCCTCGCATCCAGGGACGACTAATTACGAGAGGAAGGAGGCAGGCGAATGCCAAGGACAACAGTCAGAGGGCACAAGTGGCCATGTCATGTGAAAGAGAGAGGAGTTTGTTCTTAGGAAACTGAGCCCCCTCCACTTATCCCTCCTAAGCCCCGCCCCCTTTTTCCTCTGTCAAAAGCTCCGTTTTCAGAATCGACGCAGAGCTGTTCGAACTGTCACCGGACGGCCAAAAGTGGGACAAATTGGACGGACGTCTGGCGAAGGTAAGTTGTGTAACGTCTTCTTCTTCTTGGAAGAAGTGTGAATTGTACACTTGGCTTTCACCGCCCCCCTCTTCCAACCAACCAACCCATTCATCATTCCCCTCCTCTCACTAAACGCCTACTTCTACTGCTTCTACTGCTTCGACGACGACGACAACGTCTTCTGCTTTCAGGTGCGCGTCTTCAACGCATTCGACGACTCGCCGCCACGTCTTCTCGCGACGTCTTCGTCCGGACAAGTGCTACTGGACACGCTGATTCCGATGGGTAGGTGGAAGAAGAAGAAGAAGAAGAACCACACCTTCTCTTTCCCACTTCAAGTCTTCGTCGTATCTGGGCGCGCGAATCTCTGAAAAGACACGGGCGGGGCGTAAAAGTGACTGGCGTCTTAAAAATGCATAGGTGTGACCCGAGAGGAGGAATGAATGAGACACATTTTTGTTTTCTTCCGCCTGCATTCCCCGCCGCGACCACAGTGGGAGAGTTGTCCCGTTACATGGTGTCACAAACCACATCCTCTCTCTCTCTCTTTGTCTCGAATCTGATAATCTGACGCCCCCACACATGTGTGACCCCAATATCGGCCCCCGCCGAGTTTCCAATTGATTTCGAAGTGCTCATCAAACAAATAAGTCTTGTGCTCTTTCGCCCCCCTTCCTCTCTTTTCATATAATAATTGGGTGTGCTCGGCGAGCTCACGGGCTCTCGGGCTCTCGGCTCGCTAGTCCGTGAGAGCGTTTATTTCCAGTCGCGCATGGCGACATATCCATCTTGACGGACGGACGGAGAGCTCTCTTTCTCTCTCTTTCTGCTGCTCGCCGCCGTCGAGCACGAAATAAGAAACACACGACCACTACTTCTTGGTTTCTTCTGTTTTGCAGGAGAGAAGGTGCACAAGGTGAGCGACTTCTTCGTCTATCTCAAATCCGACGGACGTACGATCGGCTTCAACACGTTGAGCGCTCGCGACACGGCGCTCCTCATCTCGCAGGTGAGTGCAAGTGCGCTCCGCTGATAAGCGTCTCTTCTTATCGCTTGCGGCTTTAATTGAGAGTGTGCAGCGCGCACTTCACTCAAAACACTCGGAATCGAGAGAGAGAGCAGTATGTGTAGTACGTTTTCAGTCGTCGAACACTTCGGCCTTCAATATGTTTCAACACTCGTTCTCCGCCTCCGTCTCGCGAATCGCCACGTTCGAGCAGGACTCGATTCAGGCGTGCGATGAGCTGCCCGAGACTTCCAATGTAGGCGTTCCTTTCTTGACCTCTTCAAGGCTCTTCCTTCTTTGCAGGTCTCGCTGAGCCCGCTGAGCATGGTGTTCAACTACAAAGGCTCGCCGGTGACCATCGACCTGCTCGAGTGTTTCGCGTGCTCCTGCGCCGACGCGGAGAACTGCGTCGACATCGCGCACGCCAACAACATCTTCCGCGTCGTCGTCTCCGCCCACGCGCACCTCTTCCTCATCCAGGCGCTCAACGTCTCCTCGCTTCTCCTCGCCCGCACCACGTCGCACGCCGTCGCAATCAGCTATCTGGCGAGACAGAACGAGAAGATTCAGCAGAAGCTCATCGCACTTCTCGAGACATCGGAATCCAGCGAGACGGCGTCGAAAGAAGACGTCCGTCAGATGCTGCTCCTGAAGAACGTAGTCGTGACACAACGTCTGAACGCCCTCCAACAACGTCCGTTGCCCGGAATAGAAGTGAGTGCCTATAAAGGGGGGCCTTCGCTGCTTACTGTAATTTGACCCCGTTTCCTCACTCGAATTTCCGTTTTTTTACGAAGATTTCTTCGCCGACGAAAAACACCTTCTCCCCCTTCGTTTTCTCCGTTTTCCTCGCTGCCAAAGAGAAGAGAAAAAGAGTTAGCGGAGTGCCGTTCATAATAGAATCGGAAGAAGAAGAACCTTCCTCCGCCGCCGCCGACGACGTCTTCTTCTTTTTCTCGTTTCCCGCCTTCCCGCCGCCGCTCCCCTCTCGGACGACTACTACTTTTCCTTCGTCGACGTCTTCTAACGGTCCTCTCTCTCTCTCTCTCTTTCTGTTTCTCGGAGAAGAAAAAGAAGAAGTCTCGATTATAATTGGTGTTTCTTTGACTTCCAATTCGGTCAAGTACGCTCCTTCAAGAAGCTTCTCAAGCGGATCCTCCCCCCTTTCCTCAATTTGCACTCCTTCTTCTTCTTTCTCTTCTTTACTCGACTTTCTCCCATCCTGTTTGCTTTCATTTGAATATGAAAAAAGAAGACGTGACGACGACCTTTCTCCTCTTTTCGACGAAAAGTTGCCACTGAAGTGGCCTAGGAAAACTTCGGCCATCAAAGTTATTCTCTCGATTTCGCCGCTCACTCTTTGACTTTCAAGGTGTTCCTCTCGAATTCTAATCTTATCAACGGAAGTGTGTAAACAACGTTGCCGACGCCTTCTTTCTAAGTTCAAAACGGGAACGCCTCGGGCTTAACCTATGGGTTACTGTAGGAGTAGTTGGCACCAGTTCTATGCATGCTTCTTTCATCATATAGAACAGCCTAGGCTGACTTTTGGAGGGGACGAGAGGGTTACTGTAGCTCGGAGGTACATGTGATTGAGAACGAAAAACAGCATGTCGGATCTCTCTCTTTCTCTGTGTCTCCATTAGATCCATGCACTCTCTCGCTCTCTAATCGAAATCTCGGGATCGAGCAAAAACCAGTTCCACGTGGCTTTCCACGTGTGGTCAAGTACTCCCGTCGCTGCTGCCTGCTGCCGCTGTTGCGACGGCTGCAGTGAAGGTCTTTTCGGTGTTTGCTCAACACGTTCCATTTTACAACTATGTTGTCTTCTTCTTCTTCTTCTTTCGTCTCTAAAGATATATGTATGTGCGAATGTAAATTTGTATACAACAATCGGTGCGAGAGGCGGAGAGAAAGTGAGGGAAAAAGGGGGGCGTCAAGTGCAAAATACCGAGCGATTGGATGGGGCGGGAGGGACGATGATTGTTGACCGGATTTCTCAAGAGTTCTCATCCCGCACTCATCAAGCTTTTTGCTCGTTGTTGTATCCATGCTCCCTTTCCCACTGCCAGTTCAGACCTTGTCTTCTTCTTCTCCTTCTCCTCCGGAAGCCCTTTTCCTTTTCGCTCTTTTGTTTCCCTTTGCTTTCTTCTCTCCGTTCTCCTCTCGGGGCAACAAGATTAGCACCTCCCCCATCGCTTGGAAATTGGAAACAAAACCTTCTCTTTTCTTCTGCCCCATCGCACTGTCGTCGTTTTGCAGCTCATCCAAAACGATATCTCGCCTCAAATCGGATCGAAACTATTGGCCGTCTCGCGGCTCGCATCGCTCTTCCTCTACCATTTCAATATGAACTCGTTTCGAATGTGAGTCCTTGACTTGAATGGAGGAGGGACTAGAAAACGCTCGTTTTCAGATGGCGGAAGCCGATGGAGATGCGCGACATGAACACTCCGATGAGCACGTTTGCCGCCGCCTCCACTCAACCCCAATACCATCAGATTCCCATCCAGATTCAGAGTCAGAGCCAGAATCAGAATGCTCTCCCACCTGTCGTTGCCACGTCTTCTTCCACGTCTTCATCCACTTCAACTCCCCAGGACCACGTCACCACTCACAACGGTACAACCACATTTCACTCTACGGTAGGTGCTTTTGCGTTCTCTCTAACTGCTTCTGAGCCATCGTCAGACAACCCAATTTCCGTCTCGCGCCAACTTTGCATTCTTGAATTGTTGCAGATGCCGCTGAAACCGCGTCTTTGTGAGGGCTCGCTGGCTCCGGGCTGCTCGTTGGCCGAGGCGTCGGAGCAGCGAAAGCGCGAGATGGCGGAGCAAAAGAAGGAGTTGAACGGCGGCGGCGGCGGCTCGGCGACCGAGGATTACTTTGTTCGCAAGACGAACGGACGTCTCGGACTCACCATCTACGCGCACAACGAAGAAGGCGTCATTCGGGCAGAAGTGCGTGGGGTGACTTCGTTCGCGCCACGGTGTGCTCAAGTCGGCGACGCCGTCATCGCCGTCGACAGCGAGCTCATCTCGTCGGTCAGATGCGCGTCGGACGTCGAGAAGCTACTGCGAGTCGGCAAAGTGATCCATTTGCGACGGAAGACGCCGCTGCCTCCTCCGAAAGTTGGTTTTTTGTTTCGTTTTGTTTCCTTTTCTATCCGCAATCCGATCGACCAACAACAATGAGCGGGAACATTTTGTTCAGGCGCCCGCTCCGCTCGAAGCGACGAATGTCAACAAAAAGACGGGGTGCGCGAAGTTGGCGATGGCACTGCAAGAGCTTTTGGTCACCGAGAAGAAGTACGTCAGCGATTTGAGAGAGGTACGGAAACAAGAAGACGTGCGAGTGGAAGTATGAAGACGTTCAGATGAACGAGGTGTTTCTGTGCATGCGACAAGTGAGGGACATCATGCACGCGGCGATTCGGCTCTACAAGATGCAGACGTCGTTCGTCGACAGCATCGAGGAGGCCATCGGCGACATGAGTCGACAGGACATCTCCGTCGCGCAGATCAGAGTGAGTCGCCCGCGCTTCCAGCGTCTTCTAGTCGCTCGCCGTCTTCAGGACTCTGTGATGCGAGTGTGTGCAGTGTTCATCAACAAGTGCGCCGACTTCAAGATCTACGCAGAGTACGCGGCCGGCTACCACCTGCTGCAGCACGAGATCAAGAGCAAGAAGGAGCTGCTCTCGAAGCTTGAGGCGGTGAACAGCACGAGAGAGCAGCACTGCTCCTGGGAGTCGCGCATGATCAAGCCGGTGCAGCGGATCGTGCAGTACCCGCTGCTGCTCAAGAACATCGCCGACGCTCTGCCGAAAGACGCGCGCGAACGCATCCAGGTCGAGTCGGCGTTGCAGAAGATGCAGACGTCGGCGGAGTACGTGAACGAGATGCAGCGACTGCACGAGGATTACGCGCATTGCATGGAAACTGTCAGAAAGGCGAACGAGCCGATGTTGGCCGAGAAGGTGAGGAATCGGGAACGACGTCTGAAGAATGAAGACGTCGTCTCGTTGCAGGGTCTCCGTCTCGACACACGAGAACTGCTCGTCTTCGCACACATCAAGTGGAGGGACGCTCCCGCCGAGCACTACGTCGTCTTCGTCTTCCACTCGCTGATCCTCCTTCTTCCCTCGTACGTCCGCAAAGAGATCAAGATGAAATGGACGCGAGTGCTGCCGATCAACGAGGTCGACATCAACGAGATGCCGAACGACGCGCTCAATCTGAAACTCTATCACGCCGCCTTCGAGGGCGCCAACGGACAACTCAGCCATTGTGAGTTTTCAGGGCACACACACAAGACACGAAAGAGCTGTGTTTCAGCCAATCCGAACACGGTGTACCACATCGAGTGCTGTCAATCGCAACTGAAGCAGCACCTCATCAAGAACATCAAGAAGGCGCGCACGCTGTTCTCGCGCGAGTCGCACCGTCCGCTGAGCGGATCGAGCCAATCCGACGGCGGCTACGTGTCCGAAGTGTCCAAGGATCACCGCAATTCCAAATAACCAGTTGTTTCTGCCCGATTCCCTATGTGTATATCTGTCGTTCTCCCTTTTTCTTCTAGTTCAAAGACCAAATCCTGCCGATTCTACGGGTTGTCCCCACTCTTTTATATATATTGAAAGTGACATGAACAAGTGAATGATAAGAACAATGAACTGGCTTCATTTAAATAATGATGTAAAATTATCGAACAAGAGAAACAAGTTAGATGACGAGAAGTTTTGATTGGGTCATTCGGGAGCAAGAAGGGGGGATCTAGCGGAAAAGAGTGGGAAAGAGACAGACAGGGGAAAGAAGAAGAAGGAGAAGACACCGAATTTACACGGAAGAAGTGGAGAGAACGATACAGAGGACACAACCGATCGCGACAAATAAAATAAGAAGCGGTGACGAGAGATGCTCAGCGAGCAGCAGCCCGAACTCCGTTCTTCTCGTAATTGACGAGCTGCGTGCCCACGAGATACCGGTCATTTTTGATTTTCTCCGCCAGTTCGGCGAATTTGACGATTTGCCAGCGGACGAACGCGACGGCGGAGATGATTATCAGGAACGCCGGATAGGAGAAGCGGATGAGAAGTCTCGCGAACTCACGGTCGGCTCCTGGAAAGAAAAATTATGAAGTAGTGTTTCGAGAAGACGTGCTTTCTCGGGATCTTACCTCCGAAGAATGCGTAGAACTTGATAACGACTACCGGGAAAGCGATGAATGAACACAGGTAGAGGAGACAAGGAACGACGACGCGGACGAAGACGTGGAGAGCGGCGAAGTTTTCGACGCCACGTTGTACGAGAAGGTCGAGCTCCGATTTGAGCCACCAGTCGGGTCCCATCATTGCGGCGACGCCAAAGATCTTCATTTGAACGACGCCCATCGCCCAGTCTTGATACGGGAACACCATCGGAGACTGAAAAGGCTAGACTGTGTTGAGAGATTGCGAGGAAGAGGTGCTCACCTGCATGTATCCGAGTCGGAGCGGTGTAAGGAAGACGAGTTGGAAGTAGGTTCCCATGAGAAGAGGCAGGAAGATGATGATCGGGAGGGCGACGAAGAACAGACGCATTCCCTGAAATCCCATAGTCCGGAGACCTTCTTCCCTCTTTTTCCAACTCACCAGATATGAGTAGTGCATGACTGCCCGCTTGAACAGATGCGGTCCTCCTTGGAAAAACTTGAATCCAATCGCGCCCGCCTTTCCGAGACACCAGCAAAAGTACAATCCTATCGCAGCCGTGTATATCTCGTGAACGTTCGTTTGTCCGGTCACCAAAGCGATGACGAACCGTCCGATGCTGACGGGCACGATGAACACGAAGACACTGCAGATGGTCGTCGTGGCGGCCATCATAACGAGAAGGAGCGAGATGCGGACGGCGAACAGAGTCGGACGCTCATACGGCTCATACGCGCGCGGCTCGCGGAGCAGCAGAAGAGCTTGGTGCTCGGCTGCCAGTCCGCCTCCCGCAGCTCCTGCGCCGCCTCCGGCTCCATTCGGATTGCCTCCTCCCGCTCGCAGAGGGTCGTTGTTGTTGTTCTGATTGTTGTTATTGTTGTTGTCCGAGAGCAGGTAATGATCCAAATCGAGAGCCTTCCCGATCACTTTGCACCACGCACGGACCACCAGCTTGATGGCCGATCGTCCATTCGCGTGCTCCAGAATCGCCGGCATTATGACTTGAAGGATGAGCAGTTCTAGGGAGAGCTCCGAGAGCGGCGTCTCGGCACTCATTGACACGTTGTAGGGCAGAATGGAGGGGACGATAGCGGCGATGATGTTGAGGGGAATGTAGAAGATGAGGAGGATCGTGGAGAAGAAGAGCGACGTCGATACGACGAGCCTTCGGAAATGGCGAGTGAACGGAAGATCGATCATCTCCTGGATCGGATTGAAGTCCGGATCGTTGAGATTCCGCATGAACCAGAGGACGCCCGGTCGGAGAATCTCGCGCAGAAGGATCACAAACGAGGCGGAGTAGAAGACGTACACCATGCCAACCATCCAGTGCAGAAAGATCGACATGAACGGAGAGTTGGCGAAAGTGACGACGCGTTGCGAGAGAGTGGCATTGAAGAGCGGAAGTGTGCACACGTCCATCCAGCAGCCGCACATGACCGGGAAGAAGCCGATTTCGAGGAAGACGAGCAGGAACACTTTGATAATGAGGAACGCGATTCCCAGGATTCGGTACATCATCGCAAACTTGAAGAGGTGCGTCATTTGATGGAAGAGGAAGCAGAACGCGGCCGCTTGAATGTATCCGAGGAGCATGGCGACTATGGACGGAAAGTAGGTCACTTTGCCGGCGAGTCCAAGCCACGCGAGCAGCACATTTCCGAGACGGTACGGGAAGTAGGCGAAGAAGACGGTGAAGATCGTGTTCAGCGATATCACCCAGAAGACGTGCTCGAGGAAGATGAGCGATCCGTCGAGACCCAGAAGCCGTTGCCACGTCAACTCGTCGCCGAACCGATCCCATTCTCTCCAGTTGTCATCGTTATCGGCCGCCGCCGGCTCGAGAATCTCCGCGTTCTGTCGTTCGCGTCTGATTCGTCGATTCGCACGAACTGCCGCCCGTGGAACAATCGGTTCTGGTTCCATCGGAGGCGGTACCCGATCCTCGTTCCGTTGTTGATCGACTTCCGGCTCATTCTCGACCACTTCGTTCTCGTCGTCTCTCATGTCATCGTATGGCGGACCCGGATCATCCTGTGGAGCAGGGCGGAATCCGTGTCTATGCTCGAAGGCTCGTCTCTCACGTTCCAAATCCCACTGAACGGCAGGGTGTCCCCGCATGACAGCCTCGCGAGGACCCCTTTCATCGTTTCCGTCGATGTAGATGATCGCTTCTTCCAGCGGACCGTTGATCGGATCGTCATAGAGCTCCTCGGAGAAGTCCGTGTCACGAGTGTCCCCGGAATCCGACTCCTCGTCCTCGACTTCTTCATCTTCGGTCGAGCCGTTCGACTCTTCTTCGTCACCATCCTGATCCTCTCCGTCATTCTCATTGTCCTCGTTGTCGCCGTCCTCGATGTTGATGAAGTGTTGCGGACCGCCGATGATGATCTGCTCGCGGAGCCAGACGAGCGAGATGAATGTGCAGACGAAGATCGTGAGCAGAATGCTTCCTTTGAGAATATCATTGAAGACGCTATCCACTTTGAAAACTTGTAACGGATTCGCAAAGATCTCGGCGTACGTCATGTAGAAGATGACGTGGTAGATGCGCGCAGCGGCCAACGGAACCAGCCCGAGCCACGTGCCCATCACAATTGTGTAGACGATCCACGTCTTCAGCATCTGACCGCCGGAAACACACACGCCACGGATTATGTCGAGTATCGGAAGAGCTTTCGGCATGTCGGGCCGGTAGATCGGCTGGAACGAGTACTTGTGGTTGCACAGCTCGCACACCTCCTTCTTCGAGTATTTGAGCCATTCGACGAGACACTCCTGATGCACATATTTGATGGATCCGGTGCACAGACACGGATAGTACAGACTGCCCTCGTTGCCACGACACACTCGACACATCACTGAAAGAGCACAATGGGTTTAAGGATGAGATCGGCGGAAGACTCACGATGGTCATCCGGGTCCCCATCGTCTGCGGGTCCCGGGGCGGGAGCTGCCGCCGAAGGTTGATCTTCCGGCGAGAGTTCTGGACGGGGACCATCGGCGGACGATGTGGAAGGTTCGGACGGTCCCTCGTCCGGTGGTCGTTGATGATTATCGACTTCCATCGCTGAAACTGGCCGCAGATCGATAGCAGATCGCGGAAAACGTGTTGAAATTCAGTAAAAACAGATTCGAATCCGAAATTAGGCACGGGACGTCGTTTCAGGCTCAATGAAAACAAAAACCAGCGAAAAATTAGAAATTCGAGGCGCGAAACGGCGTTGAAACGAAATAGAGAAGCTTCGGAGAGTCGTCGACCAGGCGCGGAGAGAGCGTGCAAAACGAGGAGACGCAGAGTGAGGGCGGAAAGACGACGAGAGTACGCAAGAGAGACACAGAAGCGACGAAGTGCACGATGTGGCGCCGAGGGGGTGATTGGGCGGAAAGAGGAATCGAGAAGGCGTTCAGACGGAAAGAAGACGTGAAGAGCACTTGGTAATTGAATATTCAATCGATTCTCCTGGCACACAAACAGAAGAAGCTTGATGACGTGGCAGTGCATAATTTGGATACGCAGCAACGGATTCATCAGAAGTCGTCACGCGCGCGCGGCGGAAAGAAGAGTCGAGAAGAGAAGAGGTAACCCGTGGCAACTGACAACTACTCGCAAAACAGAAACGAAGAATCGAATCGAGGGAAGCGAAAAACAAACAGAAAGAAGGCGTGTTTTGTTGATGTTCGTGGAACTTTATTCATTCGACAAATTTTTCAAGCTTCCCGATAGGGAAAATGTACGGTGGGATGAGTGATAAAATGTAAAGAGTGTGATAACATATCAAAAAGATTCGATCGAATCCAACATTATTCTGATGATAAAAGGGGGGGGGCGAGGAGAAACTGGGGAAATAAATTGGGAAATGAGATACGAGTGAATTTTCAGTGGGGGAGCGGTAGAAGAGAGGATCACTTTCTGCGCTTGCTCGAAGGTCCGCTCTTGCTTCCGTGATGAGGTCTCTTGCGATCGCGGTCACGACCACGATCATCGTCGCCTGTCTCACGACGCTTGTCAGCTTCAGCAGCCTCCTGCTCGAGATCAGACCAATCTTTGCCTTCCGACTCGTCCGAATCCAAGGACGCCTCATCGTCGTCCGAGTCATCTTCGGTCTCTTCGCCCTCGCTCTCGTCTTCGTCACTCTCGCTCTCGGAACCTTCGGATCCGCCTTCCGGAGTGTAGGCATCTGACTCATCCGAATCTTCGGCAGCATCCTCGTTATCAGAGTCCGTTTCGAGGAAGTTCCAACCGCCGCTCTCGAAGAACGCCGGCAGATCGTCAGTGATAGTCTTCATGACCTTTGCCCAGTTGAGGGATTGGATTCCTTCCGAGTATTTGATGTCGCACGAATGCAACCACTCTTTAATCATGTCGATGCTGCTCATCGGAATCTGCGCCACCATCTGCGGCTTAACTTTGTAGTCCTTGAAGATGAAGACCATATCAAAGTTTTTCAACTGCAGCGAGACACGTTCAAAGTGAACCAGTTCCACTTCCGAGAGCGTAACGATGAATGGCGGCTGAAAAGGTAATTGAGGTTACGATCACGTTTTCTGGGTCTCCTGAATGATTCTTACCCATTCGGTGAGATTCACCACGCAAGATGACGTTGGTTTGAGCATCGTCGACGATCGATGCGGAACACCGAAGAATCCAAGATCCGAGAAAGGCGAGTCGAAGTCGAACTGATCGTTAGTGAGACGCGACACCTTCTCGCAGAACCCCTTGAATGCAAGATTGAGACGACGACGCATGTCGCGCTCCTGCTGCTCGCTCTGCATATCGTCACGGTCTTGCATGTGATGGTACTTGTTGAGATCGGTGGTGATCTCTCCGACTTCTGTGTAGAACTGCACATCCTTGTATTTCTTCTTTCCCCACATCACTGGATTTTTGAGATGGAAGTGCAGAAGGATGATCATCTCGTTGTCGCACGGCTGGAAGAAGGCGTGCTTGATGTTGTTGTACAGAACATCAATGCGATCTCCACGGAGAGAAGTGTAGCGGAAACCGTTGGTGTGCGCTTCGAGGGAACCAGTAATTCGCTTTTGGATGATGTTCGGACGGATCAGAAGATCCTTGAGCTTCGGGTTCAGCTTGTTCTGACTGAGAATGAGCTTGTCCTGCTTGACCGCTCCCTCTTTCTCGCGCTCCTCCGCTTCCTCAGTACGGTACCGCTTCTGCATCTCCTTGATCAGACGATAGGCGGTCATCAGATTCGCGCTCGGCGGCTGGCCCTCACTGTGATGCTCTTTGAGGTTGCTGGCACGGAAGGTGAGTTCTTTCAGGAAGTGAGCCGTTGGGAATGGAAACTGTCCGTTGTCTTTGCCAATTTGAGAGCCTGGAGTGTTGAAGTTGATTCGGAGATAAGTGAAGTCTCCTTCAACTGAATGCGTTGGACTCTTGATCATAGAGATGTGGAAGGGAACTGGGACTCCAAAGATGGGAAGAATGACGGCGTCATACTTCCGATCCACGTAGATCAGTGTTCCGACGTCGGGATCTTGAGGGAAGCGCTCTTGTGTTTTGTAGGCGACATTCGACTTCTTCGCCTTCTTCTCATCGCTTCCGTTTTCCAGTCTCGACAAACGCGCCTCAGCTTCTTGATTCAAAATCCGGCCGAGTTCCTTTTGCCGTTCTTTTCGCTTCTCCTCGTTGGTCGTCTTGTTTCTTGTCTGATCGCTCAGTACAACACTGCGCTGTCCTCTTCCGAGCATCTTGTTCTTTTCATTCTCCTTCTCAGATTCTCTGCTTTGTGCCTCCTCCTTGAATCGTATAACATTCGATTTCAGACGAGATTTGGCCTTCTCGGTGAGCACTTCGTTGTCTCCCTCGGCTTTCACAATTATGGTATCGGAGATGGCGATTGCCGCCGGCTCGCCCTTTTCTTTCGGACTTCTGTTGGGGATTCCGCTGACTCCGATGTAGACAATGAACACCATTCCGGCCTTCACTACCTCCTCGCACTTGGCACTGATGGAGAGACGACTCTCGCGGAACTCGATACCAGTCGCGAATCCGAGCTCCTTCTTATTCAGCGTCTCCACCAGTTTCGGATTCTTCTCGGTCAACGTTTCGATTCCGATTTGATAGACGTCCGAGAGTTTGGCTCCCGGCTTGAGAGCAGCCATAACGGCTTGCTCGCAAGCCAAAATCGCTTCATAGGCTGATTCAAGCTCGGAAGACGGGAAAATCAGCATGGTACGGGTAAGATTAGTACAATAGTCGGCCAAGCGCGCTCCGAACGAAGTGACAATCGTTCCGAATGTGCAATGAAGGTTGGATTTGGAGCTCTCGTGATTCCACTTGAACGAGTAGTTTCCACCGGACATGACAATCGGATCGTAACACGTTTCGGCATTGTACTTGGCCAAACTGCCCTGATACTTCTGATCTTTCATGTATCCTGCGAAGTCGTCGGAGAGCTGGGAGTGGCGAATACGTCTCTCCTTGTCTATCACATCCACGTATTTCTCTCGAGCGGCTGTCCACGTGGCAGATGTGACTTGACCTGATTTCCGAATCAAATCGAGTTCCTTGTCGTCTTTGACTGAGAACAAATGTGTGAAGGCGAGAGTCACATCGGCTTTTTTGATGTCATTCTCATCGAGCGCCGCGTTCCACGCATCGACAAACTCGGAATTGAACTTCTCCTTCAGAAACACGCCAAAGTCTCCTCCGGCACTCTTGATGTAGCCGATGAGCTTTTCAAAGTTCGCCGCGTCTTTGTCGGATTTGTCACGAAGAAGAGTGCTGACCGGCGGCACTTTTCCGTGAAACTGATCACTGGTCACTGATCCAAAGAATTCGGCCTTCCGATTGCTGCCCAATACGTAAATGTGATCCTTCAGAAACAGAAAAACAGTGTCGATGATTTCGTGGCCGAGCAACCAGGACTGGAACGAAGAAGCAGTTGAAGATCAATAAAAAAGAACGATCAGGAGTAAACTCACATGGAAAGCACTCGATTTTGTGTACGGATTGTCGCTGTTTCCGTAGACAACGGCGATCGAGTTAACTGCGTCCAGTCCATCCTCTCCTTCCTCCTAAAATTTGAATCATTTCGAAACGAATCCAATATACAGAATCAATACCCATTGTTTATACAGCCTTTCGGCCCTTTGGTAGAAGTGTTCCTTATTGAGAACAACGCGTTTCTCACTCATCTATCTGGAAAAAGGAAGAAAAAATCACTTTTGAAATTCCACAAAGGAAGTCTGGAAGAAATAGGGTGGGCGAGAGAACGAGGCAAAACGAGAACGATCAATGAAAGTCGATAACTGCCTGGAATGGGATTTTCAGAAATTTTGAACTTTTTTGAAAATTTTTTTTTTGAAAAAATTGAAATTCAAAATAAAATCGACTGACAAAATTTGAAAAAATTTGAAAAATTTCAGTGTAGAGATGCGGATTGACTCTGGAAAATCGCGAGCGCGGGAAAAAAGAATTGAATGAAGAAAGGGGCGGTGCTAGTGTGCAACTGCCGCGCGCGTTTTCGCAACATTACCGCACAGCCGCACATGTTTGTTGAATGCGCGCGAATAGGGCAATTGCCCCGGACCCGGCCGGGTAAACAACAACGAAAACCGAAAAAGAAACGGAAAATTTATTGGAAGAGCGTACTGTCGGTGTAGCAACGGTTCAATTCAGCGGAGATGTCGTTGAGTTCGAGAAGCTGCCGGATGATCAGCTGCTGCTTCTCGATCAAAGTCCGCTGAAGGGCCACTGTTTTCGCCACCGCCTTCGGAATCGGAACGACCGTCTCGCTGGAGACGCTCGACACCGTCGACAGGCTGCTCGCATCGTCCTCCGTCGGATCGTCAAAAGTGGCGAGCGATCCGGAGACGACGACGGTGTGGCTGCACGAGAGCGGCGATGGCGTCGGCGTCAACTCGTCGTCGGCCATCTCGTCCGTCCTCTGGAACCGTCCCTGGTACACCTTCAGAGAGTCGACGGGCGATTTGACGAAGACGGGGAGCTGCGGAACGGTCGGCTTCTCCAAAGATCGCCACGTCTCGCACCACGAGCACGACGTGAGATCGGAGATCGGCGTGGAGTTCTCCGAGAGACACGTGTCCTCGTCGGGACGCTCGTCCTTCAAAACGACGCGGCGCTGTTTCTTGCACGACGGCGAGATCTCGTCCCACGGAGTGTCCGTGAACAACGGATCCGAAACGATGGTGGCCGACGGCAGCGAGCGTGGATCGAAGAGGCCCTCGAACTTCTCCAAAAGAGAAGGCGTCGGCTGGTCTCGCGGCTTGCGAACGGTGACATGCACCTTCCAGAACGACATCATCAGATCCGTCGCCTCGTTCATCTTCCGAGACTCGATGCTCGTCGGAATCGGAGACGGAATCAGTTCGATGCCGGGAAGGGGGCAGCGGATCAGCGGGCAGCTGACGGCCTTCCGAACGACGACGGGCGCATTCGGACGGTCGAGTGCGGCGGGGCACGACTCGATTTGCAGCTCCTGAAACCATTGCGTTGCGGCACCCGGCTCGACGGGAGCAGGGCTCACCGAGTCGATGGCACTCTGGTAGGGACTGAGCGGCTGCTCGCTGTCGGGCCGATCCGTGTCCTCGTGCTGCTCGACGGGCTCCGGGAGGACTTGCTGCTCGGCGAGCCGCTCGACCATCACGAGGAACTGTCCGAAGGCGGTGTAGAAGCTGATCTTCTTGACCATTGTTGGTTAGTGAGGCGAGTAGAGCGAGAGAAGGTGAGAGATTGTCAGTTGAGAGAAGAGTGTTCGAAGTGAACTGAAGACTGTCCGGATCGTCCGTCTTTTATACACATCTCTTATCTTGATGTACTAGATTCCGGGTGTCACACGGTGTCACACGGTGTCACGCGCGTGACACACCACGTTTCACGTCCAAAACACTTTATTATTTTAAATTATCACTGGAAATTATCATTTTCATCAAAAGAAAACCGTCGTCAAATATCAAAGTAATAGTGGTCCCGTCCCGATTATTATTATAGTTGTTAGTGTTGGAATACGTTGGATTAGTCAGATGAAGTCTGAAAATGAAGACGTGCTCTCATAGGCGTCGTTATGAAGTTACCTTGAGTAGAAGTGGAACGGTGCCCAAAGTCTGGGACCGTCTTCAGACAGTAGCACTCGAGAAGACGCATCGCCGTCGGCTTCAGCTGCTTCTTCATTTGCGGACTCCAGAAGATGTACATGTAGAAGAGGACGGCGTGGTGAAGATAGTAGATGAGGTAGGTGAGGAAGTGGATGAAGTTGAAGAGCTCCGTTGTCTCCGATGACAGCGCCTGGATGATTCGCATGATGTAGCTGGGCACGTTGAGCAGAACGAATGTGCTGCAAGAAGAAGACGTTCTGAAGGGGGGCTCTTCTGAAGACGTCACCTGGTGACGATGATCAAAGTGCGACTGAGCTGAAGATCGGAGCTCCGAAGTTTGCCGCAATTGCGCGATTGCGTCGAAGACGTCGGCAGGTTCGAGTTCGTGTTGTCCGTGCTCAGAAGATACTTCTTCACCGTCGTCTCCTCCTGAAGACGTTCATGATGAGAAACAGAGGGCGAGGAGGGCGGGGGACTCACAAACTGAATGGTGTCGTTGTTGAGCTGCTGCTGCTGTTGTTGCGTCGTCGGCGCGCGCACAAACCGCACGCGGAGCACTCCGGACGAGTAGACTTTCATGCATTGCCGATAGCGATACGTGGAGAACGAGTTGACGATGATGATGAGGACGGCCGGCAGAAGAGTGCACAGGGCGGTGTCCATGAGGGTGAACATGAAGTAGTGCTGGTTGACCTGATACCTGAAAACGAGAGAGGATCCTCGACTCGAACGGCGGGCTGATAGCAGTTAGTCGGAAGGCGGGAAGCGAGAGTCTAGATTAAAGAAGAGCACCCGAACATGTTGACGTTCTGATTGAGCCCGCAGAACTGAAGGACGTCGTCGCCGACGGTGATCGACTCGAGACCGGCGAACAAAAAGACCCAGCTGTAGAGGACGACCGAGGTGATGACGGTGCCGATGGTCATGTTGCGAGCGAATCGCTTGGTGCACACGAACTTCCGTACTCCTTCAACAAATGGAGACGTTCAGAAATGTGGGAGGGAGGAAAGGGGGCACTTACTGGGTCGGAAGAGGACGATCATCCGGTCGCACGAGATCATCGAGATCATCCAGACGCAGATGAAGTCGCTGAAGTGGGCGAGGAAAGTGAAGAACTTGCATCCAAAGTCCGAGACGCCGTATAGTGGCAACTTGAGATATGTGTCGGCCCACGAGATGATGACGGTCAGGAGGAAGACGCACGAGGACACTGACAGTGTGCACAGGTAGATGTTCGACGTCAGACGCTTCAGCCAGAAGTTGGTTCTGAATGGAGAGAGAGAGAGTGTGCGGGGAGGAGAGACGCAGACACACCTGATCAGAATCAACGCCATCGAGTTTCCGAGAATGCCGACCATGCAGAAGACGGGCAGAAGGTGTCGCACGTTTCGGCGGAGCCATCGGACGGAGCTCGAGTAGAGGAACGACAACGCCTCCTCCTCCTCGACTGTTATCGTCGTGTTGTTCATCTGTCTGAAGAAGAAAAAGAAGAAAGATTGAAGACGTGAAGGTCCGTCCGGCCAACACTTTCAAAAGACGGCGATTGAAAAATGTAGTGAAGTGGAAAATTCAGGAGATGGAGTGAGGGAGGGGGGAGCGTGTAAACACGGGCGGTCCTCCTGGGAGAGCCGCTTCTGTCGAGGGCACTCTTCTCGCGCGAGCAGCAGCAGCAAGTGCCACGTCAAAAACTTGATGATCGACTCACTGCCACGTCATGATGAGAGCAACAGCAGCACGTGGACGGTGAAAGCAAGCGAGCTGTTCTGCCGAGCAATTCGCGAACAACAGAGCTCACTACTAATAGTGAGCTCGTCGCGAGAGAGAGAGCCTAATGAAGGGGTGTACAGTAGTCTCGCTCTCTCTTCTGACGTCCAAGTGCCACGTCATCTGGTCTCTTCGTGTGCTTGATCGGAAAGTTCTTGCAACCAAAGAGTACGGTAGTTGCGGGACATGAGGAGCGTGTGACTCAGTGGCCACAAGTACCTTTTGTTTTCATTGGTCCCCTCCTTCCACACATCCACCTCGAGAGAGAAGAAAGAGAGAGAGAGATGAAAGGAGAAAGTATGCGGGACGAAAAAAAAGAAGAAGAAGAAGGGGGGATAAGAGGACCGAAATAACCGAGAGCAAAGCGGGCAGAGAGAGAGTGGGCGGGGCGTGGAGACGCAGAGACACAGAAATGGATGGACGGATTGATGGAAACTTGGGGGGGGGGGGGATGTGAGGACAACTGGCTCTTCTGCTGTTGCTCAAGAGAGCCCCCGGGCGGGAGCAAGTTGCTCTCTCTCTCTTTTGGAAGAAGAATGTTGCGAACTGGACGACGCGTCGGGCGATGATCATCACAGAGTGCTCGGCGAGCAGCCGGAGCCCTTCTCGACGAGACTTTGGGTACAAGATGATGAGACGGCGGCCGAGGAAGAAGGACGAAGAAACTCGACACCTTCAGGCGGGGAAGGGAGTAAAGATCACAATGTTTTTTTCTTCCTTCCTTCCCATCCACGACCACCACTTTTAGCCCTGATTTTCAGCGATTTCAGCTTCTCACCACCTGTCAATCACTCATTTTCAGAGCCGACGAGAGAGAATGACAAACAATCTCTTCTTTCTTTATTCTCGCTCTCTTAAACACGGGGGTAATTACAGTGGCAAGAGGGCAGATTTCCGTATAATTAGAGGGCAGACGAATCGAGAAAGGGATCGAAGAACGGCGGAAAAAGGAGAAAAAAGAGTTCGGGTGAAAAGAGGAAAAGGAAGAAGCAGGAGGTTCCGTCACAAGAGAGAGGGAAAATACTCGACAAATTCATAACAACAAGTGAACTTCTTCTCTGTTTGAGAGAGAGACTCTTTCTCAGAGAATCGGAAATCATTGGAAGAGAGTGGGTTTCTAATGACTTTTCTTCTTCTTTCTCGAAAAAGTGATGAGAGAGACGTGGAACTGCTGCTCGAGTGAAGAAGTGGAGGATTCACTTCTCTTCCCGAAGTGGAGGTGCTTCGGCGGCTCGCTATGGTTACAGACGCACTTGGAGACGTGCTCTTGCCACGTCGCCTTCTCGACATCCAGGAAGTGTTGCTAGGCGCGAAGCGAACGTCTCCTGCTGTGCCACGTCATCTTGAGAGAGAGAGAGAGAGAGAGAGAGATTCAGAAGACGTTCAGAATACCACGAACAGCGTGCTCTTTCTGCCTCTCTCGCTTTCTCTCTGAAAGCAATTTTCAGCGTTCCAGGCGTTTCTCTGGAATCCGACGGCTTCGGCGAAACCAATCAAAAGAAGCCGTCCTCTTCCGATGAAGGTCCAGAAGACGTTATGAACTTGTTCGCATTCTGTTTTCTTCCTTCCTTCCCCGCCGCCGCCGCCGCCGCAAATCTTCCCATTTTTCCCCTCCTTCACATCGAAAAAAGGCATCAAAGAGCATTGAAATAAGCGAAAAAGGAGAGAGGAAAAGTGACTTTTTGGCACGAAGAAGAAGAAAACCTTTTAATTTAATGAAGAAAACGGGAAAGAGAAACGAACGAAGAAGCCGGGGTGTGAAGTGAGAAAATTGAGTGAAAAAGGGCGAGAAAAGAAATGATTGAGAGAAAAGTGGCGGGAAGAAGAAAAATAGATAAGGAAGAAAAAGAAGAAGAGCCACAAAGCCATAAATCTAATTGGGAGGCGGATGAAAAGAAATTGGAAAGTGCCACGTCAGTTCACATTATTCGAGTGAGAGAGAAAAAGAGGGAAATGGGCCTGTGAGACTAGAGATCGAGGCCCCATTCAGGCCCGGAAAGGCTATATGCACAAGGGGGGACTGAAAGATCGGAGAAAGAGCCCGAAAGCGAGAAAAGGGGGCGTGGCTTAGAGGGTCTTCTGATGAGGCCCGGATAGGCTTGATTCAGGGGGGACTGAAAGGATAGATGACCAGACTTGGGACGGGCAAAAAAAAAGTTGTTTGTGGCCATTTTGAGACCTTTGGAGGCCTTAGATTCAACAAAAACTATTGATCAAATCCCGCCCACTCCGGGCCGGGCCAGGAGAATTTTCGACTTGGTCCGGCCCTGCCCGTGAAAGCCCACGGGTCCACGGGCCGAAAATCCTCAAGTCTGATGGAGACAGCGCCCGAAAGCGAGAAAAGGGGGCGTGGCTTAGAGGACCTTCCGATTGAGCCACTCTCTTTTCCGTTTCGAATCGCTGCTGCACCCCTGTTTATGTCCTTCACGGGAAAAGTGCAACGTCTTCTTTTCCACGCTGTTTTTGTCCGTCTCCCTCTCTCCATTCTTCTTCGCCTGAAAACGGTACGTCATCTGAATGCCCGCGGGCCTCCTTCTTCTTCTTCTTTTCGATGAAGAAGAAGAAGAAGACGTGACGAAGAGGGAACTTCTGGACACAGTGACAAGAAATGCGGGCGGGTAATTAGTTTAGTTAGTCACGCGGCGGACCGATTGAGAGTTTGTTTGAGCACCACCCACTGCGTCTTCTTCTTCTTCTTCTGATTCTCGGCACGTCTTCTTTTTTTTCTTCTCCTTGCGTTTCCGGTGAACGGCGCGATAAGTAGGTCAAACTACAAAAGTGAGAGGTCGTGTGGCCCGCGGGCATTTCGAGAAGGGGAGGAAAGTCGAAAACAAACCAAAAACAACTTTCCCTCCCCCATCTTCTTCTCGTGCTTTCCCAACGAAAAGCCAACAAACGGATTTTTTAAGGAAGTCGTCGTGGGGGAGTGAAAATGGGGGCTGGAAGGGGGGGCCTCCTCGAAAAACCGCCCCGACGAACTCCTTTCGAAGGATGTTTTCTTTCGAGTCGTCGAATTGACACACGATTCACTAGAGAGAGAGAGAAGAAGAAGTGGGCGGAGCCTAGAGGGGCTCCAGCAGTAGGCCTCCACCCCTGATTGAATCATTGTCAAAAGAAGAAAAGGGAGGGAGGCAAGGAGCCGAGGAAATTGAAGAAAAGAAGAAGAAGACGTTGGGGAGGGAAAGGGAACACTTGACCTCGTCTGGACGCACCGAAACCAGATTAGGCTGGCCGATAGTTTTCCGAATTTCCCGACGGGCTCGCCGAGCCCATCTCTCCTCACTCGCCTATTTTCAGCAGCCCGTTCCAGCCAGCCCCAATATTGGAAGAAGAAGAAGCCCTCCGAAACGAACGCCTTCAAAATAGCGATAATCCACGCGACGATCCCTCTCGTGCCACGTCACCACCACGTCGCTGCTGCTCGCGGAGCACCGCACCAACACTATAAATATTCCCAGCTCACAAATCACTTTCGTCCCCCGGGGAATCCTATCTTCTACGGCCCATTGCGAGAAAACAAAACACTCTTCTCTCTTTTTTGCGGTCAATTACTTTCAATCTCTGCCTTTATCTCTCTGAAAAAGTTTCCGTTTCTACGTGGAATCTTGTGACGTGGCACTACCACACTAAAAGAAGAAGAAGAAGAAGACCGAAGGCGACGGAAATTCGAAAAAAACGAAGAATCGACGATGAGATATTGTTGTGTTTTCCTATTTTTGCTATAAGTATTTCCCGCGCCAGCTCGACGGCGGAAAGAATTTTTTGACAAATTAGTCTCGTCGTGAAAAAGCGCGCGCGCGCAAAAACACGACGATTTATGACAGTCTCTCTGAAAACAGCTGTCGGGGTGTGCTGCAAGTGCGCTCTAATGCAAATCGCTTCCGTGGCCGCGAATAATACACGTGTTCTTCTCGTTCAGAAGAAGAAGACTCACTTCCGATGCACATTTCCGCACTACTACAAATCTGCAGAGATTTGTCACTCGATCTGCCGGGAGGGACTAGAAAACTCCAACTACAGTAATCGTGTTCTCCTCTCTCGCGTCGAAACGAGCAAAGAACATGGGAGACCGAACAACACAAACAAGCAGTCTCGGCCGCCCAAGAAATATATAAATACTCTCTTCTTCTTCTTCGTTTCTTGCTCCAAATGTGCTCCAAATGCTCTTTTTCGAGCCGACCGAGACTCAATTCAATTGGCGAGAGAAACTGGCGAAAACAAAAAAGAAAACATTTGAGCATCGTCAGTGCTTATTCTTCGAGTAATCAGAGTAGAAAATGAAAACTAGAAAATGGATTGAATTCGGCCGGATTTATGAGTCGAAAACTGCTCGATTCGGAGCATAAATTGGCTCCGTTTTATTGCGAGTATTGCAGAAATAGACGCTCGAAATGACTCGAAATGGGTTGTTTTTCGAGCGATTTCCTCCTATGATAACTACCCCTGCCTTATTCTTGGAGGAAGATCTGCACCTTTTGGAGCAGTAGGTAAGAGAGATGACTGGTAATCGGGAGGCCGGGGGTTCGAACCCACGCGGTCGAAAACGGTTTTCTCTGTTGTTTTCCATTGCCGCGGCAAAACAAATACTTGAATTTCGGATCGACCCACATCCTCACCCACTCGTTTTCTTTTCGCGGATGAATCATACCGTAATCTGCTCGTTTTCCAGGCAGCGAAATCCGCTCTTCTCAAATTGTGTTGTCACCCGGAAGTGGCGGTAAATATAAACAAAATGACGGGAAAAGGGGGAGGTGACGTGGAGGCAGCGGGCTCTTTTAGAGCGATAAAAGTGCCGTCCGGCTCGGCGAGCACACGAGCACGAGCTCCGTAATTGCTCGCGAAGCGGCGGATCCTAACGAATTCTTCGCGACGAAGATGTGTGTGTGCACGCGCCCGTTTTCGTAGAGGACGACTTGCGCGCGCGCATAATCCGAACAAAATTCGGGAATAAATTGGAAAAAGCGAGGGACTGGAGAGAAGAGAAAACCACAAAAAATGAGATGAATTTACTGATGAAATGAATAAAGCAGCAAAAAAAGAGAGCAAAAGTTTGAGAGGGCGAAAAGCTCCGCGGAGTTAATTTGAACATAAAATGGAGAGAACAGCCAATTAACAGGGACCGAGACACTCGTAAACGTTAGCGGGGAGGATGGAAGGAATTGAGCAACAGAGCAGAAAAGAGGTGGAACTAAACAAGAATTACAGTCAACAAAAAAGTGCATAGATCGATGAGACATTCAGTTTTCCGTGGATCAGAGGATCTGAACCTGGACGAGCGAGTTGCGGAAGTGTTGACCGTCGAGGTCCTCGACGGCTCGGCGAGCAATCTGCAAAGAGGATGATGATGGTAGGAAGAAGAAGGGATAGACTCACGTTCGAATCGTAGACGGCCAACAAACACTCGCCGGTGACGATTCCGTCTTCGGTGCGTCGAATACGAATCGAGTTGCGATCCGGATCGTAGCCGTGAAAGAAGTCACACTGAAATCATTTCAGATTTCAAAAACTGTTTAAAAGATTTTCTTCTTCTTACCACATCGCTGAGCGTCACATCGCTTGGGAATCCGGTGCATCCGAGGACGGTGCCACGTGGCCCTATCGACTGCACAACTTCCATGAATTCGTTACGGGCCGGCGGCAAGTCGTCTCTGTAGCCTCCGGGGTATCCGCCCCCGCCACGTGGAGGCGGCCCTCCTCCGCGTCCTCGTCCGCCGCGGAAACTTCCCCGATACATGTCTCCTGGTGGCCCTTGCGGTCCCGAGGGTCCGAAAGCACTCGGCCCTCCTGGATAAAACGAGTTTCCGGCTCCGGGGGGTCCTCTGTTAGGCGGCGACGGTCCTCCCGACATGCCTCCTCTTTGCGGGAATCCAGGTCCGCCGCCACGTGCCGCGAAGCCACCTCTCATCGGTGGCGGCCCTCCGTGTCCTGGTCCAGGCCCGTTTTGCATGGGCGGTCCGTTGTTGTATCCGTTCTGGCTCGACTGTGGAGGCGGCATCGACTGATTCGAGTAGTTCGGATTTTGGTTCTGATTTGCATGCGGTGGACCGCGCGGAGCCGGCTGGTTGAAAAACGAAGGCGGGTTCGCCGCTTCCACTTGCTCTTGCATTATCTGAAAATTCTGGGATTCGATTAGAGAGCTGTTATTTGCACCTCTGTTTTACTGGTAAACAGCAAACACTCACTCTTGCTTCCTCGTTTTTGAGCCGCTTCTCGTTCCCATACATGTCCTCAATCTTCATTATTTCGTCCGCCTTCTCGTTGTCGATGTAGCTGAGTTTCAGAGTTCGTCCGTGACACAGCGTTCTTATCGAAAATGCGCGTTTCATTAGACTTTCGCTCGAAAACTCGGCCACCCATCGATCAGAAGCATTCCCGTCGGAATAGAAGGTTCGGGCGAGCTTAGCCGGGCGCGCCTTCTCCGAAAACCACTCGATGAGGTCCTCTTCGCGCATCCGGAAAGGAACATTCGTGACTTGAACAGACCAGCGAGTCGGATCGGTGTGCTCTTCGCGACGGCGAGGGCTCCTCGAACGTCGTCTCTTCCGGAACGCCGGGCTTCTCGAACGTCTTCTCGGCGGGCTTCTTTCCTTTTCCTCGGATTTCCTTTGCGGACTTTTCCCTCCCCAACGACTTCTACGCTTCGGCGCTTCTTCTTCCTCTTGGACCTTCGGAGACACGATCGGAATCGGAGGAGCATCGTCGGCCGTCTCGAACGTCGCTTTGTCGGACTTCCGAATCTTGATTCCCATTTCACCGTCTCTCTTTATCATCTTCGCGTAGTCTTGTATAGAGTCCAGCCGAATGATGGTGTGTATGTGAATACCTCCGGGCCCGTATACTGTTTTAAGAGACGAAATCGACAACGGAACAGACGGCTGGATGAACTTGTCGAGAGCCGAGTTACTGAGCAGGTCGTTCGGCAGACGAGTCATCTCTATGTAGTACTTCTCGCCGGCGAGTGCCTGCGAAATGGGCGGGGTGACCTTCGGAACAATGGCGGGCTTCGGAGGAAGTATCGGAACAGACGGAGGACCACGGAACGCAGGTGGATGATTCTGATTCGGACGGTTCATCTGATGAGGTGGCCCGTTCTGGAACGGAGCAAGGCCGTTCCGGTTCGGGAACTGGTTCGGCAGAGGTCCCCTCGGATTGTTGTGAGGATGGTGCGGAGGAGGAGCCTGTTGTGCGGCAGGACCATGATGAGGTCCATTCTGGAAGGGACGCGGACCAGCTCCCGATGGCGGACCATTGAAAGCATGTCCGTTGAAAGGTGGCCCTCCTGGTTGTTGCTGCTGTGGAGGAGGAACGTTCTCTCTGATGCGATGCGAGTCCGGGAAGGGCGGATTGTTGACCGGAGGTTTTCGAACTTCAGCCGGCGGACCGTTTCGCTGTGGATTGAAATGACTTGGTGGTCTGAAACGAGAGAATCCTTCGAATAGGCTCTGAAATCTGAAACCCTTACTGTCCGTAATTGGAGTCCCTCCACGAGTCTCCACCCTGATTTCCGGCAGGTGGAGGCCCATTGTTCCCTCTGAATCCGTAGTTCCCCTTCGGCGAAATCTGCTGGGGAGGACCTTGATGCCGACTTTGTGCGAGAGGTGGCGCCGTCTGACCGATCGGAGCCGATTTCGGAATAGGATCTTGAGCCCTCATGGGAGGAGGAACGCCCACAAGACCGGGTCCTCCGAATCTGTTGTTGGCGGGCGGCTCGTCGAAAGTGGCCTTGTATCCGTACTCGTTGTAGTCATCCCGCGGCGACTCCTCTCGCTTCTGAGCCGGCGCTTCCGTCTGAAACGCTTTCTGAAACTCGTCGGAGCCTTCTGAATTCCAGCGTTACCTGCATTGCCCTGTTGTGTTCACCATAACTTTCTCTCCTGTTCGCGTATTCAGGACGCGCGTTCGAGTTCTGAGGAGGATATGAAGCCTCATATCCGCTTCTCGCCGCGTATGGATTGCCAGTCCACGCCTGTGGTTGAGCTGGCGGAGCAGTCGGAACGTAATCGTCGGCCGGCAGAGGAGAAGAATAGAGACCACTCTTGTGCTGTTCTATCACTTGAGTCTGCTCGGTTTTCGAAGAGAGAAGGAGACGAATCTGGAAAGAGCAGTAGGTGATGGGAGCGACTGAAGCAGCAGAATCAGTCTCAAATGGCCCCTCTTTCTGAACGAACTCATCTACTATAGAATCCAACGCAATTGTCAGACAAAACCCCTCAACTCACACATCCATGTGAGCCTGAACCTCGCCCTTATTTTGAGTTCACTCCTAGAAAAACATCAAAAAACCGATTCAGATTCAGCTAGATGTGCAAATGTGGCAGATGTGTTTTGACCCCCCGGTATGAAACTGAGTCTATTACTGCAGCGTGATATCTGGGAATCAGCTACCGTATGACTTCTAAAAGGTTTCAGAGACTGATACAGCTTGATCCTGAAGCTGCCGATGTTCGTTCTGCAATTTTAGTCAGGATCGGCAGGCTTTAGAATCAAGATGCCATGAGCTCTGCAGAACCGTGATACTACAGGAAATTCACACAATCAGTTTGCCGACGGCAAATGTCCGCAAGGTTTCCGTTGCATCACGGTGTCTGGTCGTCCGATCAGAGTGTGTTAAAACAACTTGAGAACGTACGAAATCTTTGCTTTTTGCAGATCACTTATTAGACAGGAGCGAATAACAAGTTTTCCCATCGCTTCGAAGCGAGATTTGTGGCTGAAAGTACGCAGACAAACTGAGGATTTCAGTTGCACTCAGATGAGCAATGTGCTCCCATTCGAGACGCTGTTTCGCAGCAGTATGGCCGATCACCAACTAATTTTCCCTGCGGGATTATGCTTCCTCCATTTCAATATGTTCCGCGTCTATCAGCCTTCATATGATCATTCAGTTGGAACTACGTATCTCAGAATTCACGCATGGGCCAGGAACAACAGGTTTTCCACGGAACTTTGACCATGTAAGAGAGGCGTCGGTAAGAAGCTTCACAGGTGATGACGGTTCGGAAGCGCAATCGCACTAAATTGAAGACCGTTAGTGGCTCAGTGTAAACGAAAACGCTTTGACGACCGGACTTGTGGATAGCTGAGTATATCGGAACCCGATAGATCATTTGTTAGGGGTAATCGAAACGAAACAGACAACACGTTAATATCAACAATCCAATTTGATCTACTCCCATTTTTTAAGCAATGTTTTTTTGAAGTTTTCTAAATGTTGACAGCGTGCTGTTGGCAGCAATTTACTCTTTCTCGAAGACTGGTTGTTTTAGGAATGTTTTCAATTTCTGGCTTTTAACCGCTGAAAGAAATGAAAAAAAGTTGTAGTAAATTTGAGTGAGATTCGGAATTGCTTCTCTTTTGGAATATCCTAGTTTTTTTGTTTTTGTTTTAACGGAATAGTGCTGCCTGCTCGTGAGTATAAAGACTGATAGACGACGAATGTATTTTAATCTGGTGAGCATTGGAACTAGTTCATGGATGAGTGCTGTGCTGTTATTTCGAATCCAGTACCCGCTGTATTCACCATTATCGGAGGGACTGCAATAACTCAAAGTAATGATAGCCCGAAACCTAGTCTCCTTGGTGAATCTGTTTCCCGACAATTGCTTTCAGGACCGCGCGGAATAGTTCAGGATGTGCCGGCGTGATGCTTGCGTTCGGCGGCATTTCGGGTGTGCGGAGAGAAGGATGGAATCAAGATGTCGTCACCTGGACACTGTACGAAACGGAAACTGACAGACCGGTTTCCTTCTCAGAACCCCTCCAGTACTTTGTACAACAGTATTGAGTTAGAATATACCCATGTTTGAATAGCTTTCCGGGAACCGTTCAAAAAAACAACAAGACCCACAACAAAAAGGATCAGGACCAAAAGAACATCCTCTGAATTCTGCGCGGAATATCAGGAGGTAAATCGATTCAGGAAGGCGACGACCGACTGCTATAAACAATCAAACAAACCTCGGAGCCATGTATCATCTGTCCTTGTCTTGCCATCGCCAGTCTCGCGTCTTCATCGGAGGCGAAGCCAACAAACACTTCCCCCTCGTCGCCGCCTAAGATGTGCACGGCGCCATCGGGAATTTTGAGACCGGAGAAGAAACTTCGAACATCCGAAGAGCCGGCCGATATCGGCAGGTTCTTCATTCTAATGATTACAGTCATTGTGTTCGTGTTCGAACGAAGAAAGCTACGGAATAGCCTACTTTCTGATGGTTTTGGTCTGGAAAGAGAGCAACATGACGAAAATGAGTAGATATTGTCCGAAGGTCTAGAAAATAAGATACAAGTCGTGCAAACGGGAAGATGAATGTAGAAAGGAGGTGCAGAACGAAAAGAATCAAGCACTTGTGAAAAAGACGCCAGCATTGGCGTTTCAATTTGCGGTGCGATTCCGAAGACGTTTCGTGTCGCCACCGAGTTTATTTTGTTCGAAATAATTTTAAGAACTTGAGGAAATGAAAAAAACTTGCAAAAAACGATCAGAAATCGGCTGCAAACGAGGTGAGAAAATCGCGAGAAATCGTTTTAAACATCGGGACACGCAACGCGCGAGGCGACGCGTCGCGGTTGGGAATGATGCAATCGCGCTCCACTGACAAACCTCTCATTTTTTCGCCGATTTTGCCAATTTTCCGCGAAAAACGGGCTGGAATCTTGAATTTTTATTGCAGACAGGTCGTATAAATGCGATTATGAAACTTTTACGGATATTATCAACCGGTCTCACAAATTCATGTTCAATAAGCACATCTCTTCAGGCAATGAAAGCAATTTTGGGCCCAGAAAAAGTGTAAAAATTCCAGTGCCTTAAAAAACCATCAAGATTGCTCAAGAAGCAAACTAAAAGTAAAGTCTCGTTATCACCAAAATTTTGCGACAATATCAAGTCCTGGCCGAAGCTTTATGAAGCGGAAAGAGAGGCACAGTTTGGAAAGGTATCGGGAAAATGAGAAACAGGAGAGGGAATGATGAAAATTAAAGCTGGACGAACTAATCGCGGCGAAAACGAGCTGGCGCGAGATTGAACAGCGAGGACTCTGCGTCGGGAATCTCGTACTGACGGACAAATATAGGGACGTCGCGTTTGGAACAGTGGCGGTTCTGTCAGGAGCAACAATAGGAAATTCGAAGTGGTTGAAGGCAGGAACACCGGCCGTTCTGAGTTTTCTGGATGGAGATGGACACCTGGAGGCGCTGAGCGAGGGACAACTCATCGATACTAACGACGGACTCACAAAAATGGCTCTCTTCGATCCGGAAGCTGTGACCTATTCCAACTCGAACTACATTCTGATGCCCTCGTCGAGTGGTGGCATCATCAAGTACCTCAAGAACGTTCTCAGGTGAGGAACTCGCCGTACAGGCACATTCCAACATCATGTTTTTTCAGCAATCCCCACATCCTCTCAAGTGATAGCGTTCATCTCATCAATCTCGCTTATCGCTCTATTCCGATGCCTTCTATTCACGGTTTCCCTCAATCAAATCCATTAAAACTGGATAAATAGAATTTGTTTTCAGATCCGAAAGTGAAAAATTTGAGTGAAACACTCAACGAAAGCCAATCGGCAGCAGTGTCGGCGGCTCTGAACCCGAAACGGAATCTTCTGTGCATTCAAGGACCGCCGGGCACCGGAAAGACCCGTGTCATCGCGGAAGTCGTGCATCAGTTGACGCGAAAGAAGAAAAGGGTTCTGGTGTGTGCTCCTACACACGTGGCGGTCAGAAATGCGATGGAAGCGACGAAGAAACGGATGATGGAGGAACTGGACGAGCAGACGGTGGACGAACGTGAGCAAGAAAACAGTAAGACTTCGCAGCGGAAAATCTTCAGAGTTGAGCCTGCTCGCGAATCAGAAGGACGAGATTCAGAGGCACGCAGAGGCGGGAACGCTCTCCAGAATCATTAAAGACATCGCGAAGACTGCGAAGGACTCTCCGATCTACTCTAGCCTCAACTTCCAGGCTTACAAAAGCCGAACTTCAATTTTGAAGAATATTTATCAACCGAAGCGGGCAATTTTCTCTACTCTCTCTACGTCTTCTATCCAGAAGCTGCCTGAACACAATTGGAATGCTGATGTGATCATTGTTGACGAGGCTGCTCAGAGCACGGAGCCAGCCACGTGGGTGGCAGTTCTGAGCTCGCCCAAGTGCAAAAAGCTGATCCTAGTTGGAGACCAGAAGCAGTTGCCGGCAGTTGTGCTGTCGGAAGAGGCGAAGAAAGAGGAGTTGAATGTCTCTTTGATGGAGAAACTCGCGGACGACTTCTCCGAGTGCAACATGAACATTCTGCTGAAAGAGCAGTACCGGATGAATCGGAAGATCATGGCATGGTCGAACAAGGTGTTCTACGAGGATCAGCTCGTCGCTCATCCAGTCGCCGCCGACATCACTTTGAGCGACCTTTGCCCGAATTTAGCACCTGATCATTTTCTGAACAACCCGATGTTCATGATAAACATGGACGGTAAAAATGATAGAACTGGCGAGGACCTGAACCTGAACTGTTCATACACGAATCGAGGTGAGAGGTGTTGAAAATGAAAGAGGAATTGCAAAAACGAATTAAGATGAGACGAAACTGGTGACAGAGTACATCACCAGACTGGTCGTGGAGGTGGGCCTCGATCCGAATCAGATCGCCGTAATTTCTCCCTACTTTGCGCAGGTACAGACTCAGAATTGAGTGCGAAAAAGATCCGATTCGGTTCAGATCGAACAACTTCGCCACTCGATTCGCTTTCCTGTCCGCGTCAACACAGTGGACGCCTTCCAAGGTCACGAACGTCAAGTCGTCATCTTCTGTCTCGTCAGAGACAACAAAGACGGTCAGTTCATGTGACAAAAGATCAACCGGAAACGGCGTGGACTTCCAGGCGACATCGGATTCCTTCGGGAGACGCGCCGTCTGAATGTGGCTATCACTCGAGCGAAACGACAGTTTGTGCTCATCGGAAGCGGTGCAATGATGAGAAGAAACAAGCATCTGAAGTCGCTTTTCCAGTATGACGTCTTCGGAAACGACGTCACTCCAAATTTCTATTTCAGACACCTCCGCGACGAAAATATGGTGTTCTCCCCAAAGATTCTCAGTTCGCTCGACGAAATCGGCCTTCCGAGCTAGTGGCCGAAGACTAAATTCTAGGTTTTACTTGTAAATTAACCAGTTCAACGTCGGTACTTTCCGAAAAGTGTAGTTTTTAATAAAAAGAAGTTAGAAGGCGAAGAAGGTGTGACAGATAAGAATCAGAAGACAAACAAAGAAGAAAATATCATCGGTCAGTTTTTCGTTCTCGACATCTTCTTCTTCTTCTCCGTCGTCAATTTCAATCACTTCCCGATCGATTTCGAAATGAATCAGCCGACGATTCTACTCGCTTTCTGCTTGCTTCTCCCGCTTTCAGAAGCCGTGCTCCGCTGCTACACTGGATACTCGATTATGAAAGGTAAGTGCGCTCCATTGAGAATCCCAATCGGTTTTGTGAAGGAAGCACTATCGGGACGGAGACGAAGGATTGCGGAAAAGAGACCGACTACTGCTACAACGGCACTGCCGACATTTCGAGTTTCAGCAAGTTCCAGAAGGCCGGCTGTAACACTGTGATCTGTCAGGTGGGCGTCTGAAAACGGCTGGAAACACGTCTGGAATTGCAGTTCCACGCGAACAAGTGCTTCGAGCAACTCGTTTCCGGCCAGATGCTCACTTTCTGCTGCTGCAACACTGGCGACTTGTGCAACGGAGGCGCCGTCACGGTGAGCATATTGCACTTCCGAATGAGAAAGAACTCGCTTCTTTCAGGAATCGGGAAGTCTTTTCGATCGAGGGCTCTCTGTTTTGAAAGGACTCGTCTCGGCGGGAAAGTGAATTCAATTCGAATAAATGATTCTCCTGATTCTCGTTGTCCTGCTCAGGCCCACTTCGGTCCGATTTGTAGTCTCTGCTTCAGTTTTCTAGTCGATTTGATCAGTTGATCGCAGCTCAAAACAGTTTCCCATCGGTCTTCTTTCCGTTCCCAACCGTCGGACCGTTTCCCATGAGAGGTGTGCATAAAAAGACGGGCGACGCGTTCCTCTCCATCATTCGGAACAATGAAGACGTCGCTCCTGGTAGGTCTTCCCTTCTCTCTTCCGATCTTCACCCGATCATCCTTCCAGATCTTCGTGGGTCTCTTCGTTCTCGCCTTCTCGCAAGAATTCTTGCCAGAATGCAAGTCCAACGCCGACTGTCCCGCCGGCAGCATGTGCATCATCGTGGACAACAATGTGCTTCCGAACAGCTGCGTCGCCCTGCCCACCATGGCGCCGGCACGTCGTCGACTCGTCTCGTTCCCGACTCCGAACCCTCCACAGCAATACGGTCCCCGTCACTTCGCCGCCGCCGCCACGTGTGACATCCGCAAGTGTCCACGTGGATTCGAGTGCCGATTCGACCGATGCGTCCAAATGTACCCCTCCTAATACCTTTTCGTTCAATAAATAATAACATTTCGATATACCAGAAGAGTGACGTGGCATTACAGTATATACATTCGAAACTTTATTTCCAAACACAGAAATGTTCATCCCTTGAGCATGTCCAGCAGATCCTTTGCTCTCTGTCTGGTTTTCTCGAAGAAGCTCATGTTCTGAAATCGAAATCTATAGTTTTTTCGGGGGCCAGAAGAGCTGGCAGTACCGTCAGTTTCGAGTTGCACAAATCGCCGGTGTTGCAACAGCAGAACTGGATCTGAGTCCCTCCGATGGACTGTGTCACGCACTTGTTACGCGCGATCTGAAAGTGTCGAGAAATCAGTAGATTTGCGGTCTTTCGTATCGTCGTTTGAAAATCTTAGTGAAAAGTGGATGACTCTCGATCGATTCTTGACTAATTTGGACTCTTGAGGTACTCGAAAGGCCTGATTCGAAGTCTCTCTTTCAGTTTTCTGATCGATTTGATCAGTTGATCGCAGCTCAAAACAGTTTCCCATCGGTCTTCTTCTCGTTCCCAACCATCGGACCGTTTCCCATGAGAGGTGTGCATAAAAAGACGGGCGACGAGTTCCTCTCCATCATTCGGAACAATGAAGACGTCGATCCTGGTAGGTCTTCCCTTCTCTCTTCCGATCTTCACCCGATCTTCGTTCCAGATCTTCTTCGGTCTCTTTGTTCTCGCCTTCTCGCAAGAGTGCCGCTACAACGCGCAATGTCGTCCCGGTGAAATCTGTCTCCGACTGTTCTCAGCGAGCGATCCGCGGGGCGCCTGCTACAATCCGACTCTTCCCGCCAAGCAGGGAGCCCAAGAGCACTTCGCCGGCGCCACGTGTGACATCCGAAAGTGTCCACGTGGATTCGAATGTCGATTCGACCGATGCGTCCAAATGTACCCTTCCTAATACCTCTATCGCTGATCAATAAATGAATTCCCGTCCACTCGAATGAAAACCCACAAAGCAGCGAGTCGAGGAGCATCCGCCCTTCTTGACGTTGTTCAGAGACGTCAGATCGGCCGTCATGTTGTAGCAGTAGTCGTTGGGCGATGAGCACGTCTCCTTCGACGTTCCTGAACATTCCACTTCGTTTCCGAAGGATCATTTCCGTTCCCAGACTCACCGACAGATTGCGCTTTCAGATACGTGAATCCGGTGTAGCACTCGAGAGAAAAAACGCCGAAAAGGAGTGAGAAGAGAGTGAGGATACGGTAGGAAACGGACATTTCACACTGAAAGTGAGGAGCTGAAATGGAGGAAGGAAATGGGAAAAAGAGGGGGAATTTCGACGAGAATGGAGGGTTATGAAAGAAAACTGATTCATTCTTCGTCGCGGCGGCACTTGACAAAAGACGAGAGAGAGCGAGAGACGCAGAGACGGGAAACGGATACTGTCTTTGTTGGTCTGGGTCTCGAAACGAAGAAAAGAACTGTTGTTTCAAGGGCACGCTTTGTTGATAAGCAATCAGAAGATCCTCTCGGTGGCCTCGTCGAAGAACACAATTCCCCGCTTCTCCAAAGCATATCTCGACGCGGCAAAGAGTTAACCGGTCAGGTTACCCTATCAATCGAAAGATCCAGAAATTCTCCGTCGATTCGTTCTAGTCACCTGAGTGTGAAATGGTTTTTCGCGAGAGCAGCCGAGCAGAAAGATTCGTTCTGTTTGAACTCGCGCGCAAACTTCTTCCCGCCACCTATTTGCCTTTCAAAAACTGCTTATCGAAACAAAGAACCGCTTCATTTTTGTGCTCTTTTCGGAGAAAAAAGGTTTGGAAAGGAGAAATGCTAATCGAAAACACTAGATTTTTGTCATTCAGAAAGTGGCTATAAAGCGTGTAGATCCATGTTGATGAGTCTCTTTTTCGCCTGCTCGCGACGGTGCTGCTTCTCGTTGAGCATGCCTGTGAAAACGAGACTTGGCACTGTGCCAAGAGAGAGGGGGCGGAGCTTACTGTGATCGAGTTCCCTTCGTGCGATGCGGTGCTTGAACATCCTCTCGGCCCGGTTGAAGATCCACGGGAAGAAGTCCTTCTCGAGCTCTGGAAACGTCTCCGTGGTGTCACGTGACACAGCGTCCCATCTGTCTCACCTGCCGTCACGAGAGCCATCTTCTGCTCCAGCTGCACCATGTCGCGGGTGTCAAGGCCGATGGACCTCCTCGAGTTCTTCTCGATGATCTTCAGATTCTCCATCGTCTTCCTCGTCACCTCCTGGCACGTCGCCTGAGCCAGCTTCTGCGCTTCCCGCGCGTCCGCCTCTTGCTTCTTCCACGTGGCCAGCTCGTGATTCTGAAAGAATAAGAAGACGTCCCTCCCGACCGCTCGCTCCAGAAGCGTCTCGTGTCACCTTCTCGCGTAATTGACGTCTCCAGTCCGCCGACTCGATATTCTGTTTCCGCGTGACCGCGCGGAGCTCATGCTCCGCCGCTTCCGCTTCTTGCCGCACCGCCCGCAACGTGTTCTCCGCCTGCAAAACTGAGAATCCGGCGAAGAAACCGATCGATTTCTCACTTCCAGATTGATCATCGCCATTTCGATGGCCGAGTTGGCCAACTCTTTGACGAGTCCCTCGAACTTTTGGTCAAAGTTCTGCAAATCCGAATCTCCAACGTCTTCTACTAGAAGAAAACTCACATCATCCGTTTGCACGCCTGTGTCGACGATCGGATACACGGGCCGCGAGGAAGAGGGCGGAGTCGCCGTCTGTGAGAGTGCCACGTGGCGGCTGTGTCTTCGGATCGACGACGTCGCTTCTGGAGGCTGATTTCTCTCGAAGTTCACGACGACTTTCACCGGAAACTGAGCGGCTTCTTTCACAATTGGGGCCGCGGGCAGTGGCGGTTTTCCGAAGACGTCGCCTGAAATGACGAGCACATGATCCACCTTCTTTCTTCCCTTCTTGGTGTTTATTATGATTATGACTATTGTTCTCGATTCTCCTGACCATCTGGTTTCCCCAATTGTCCGGTAAAGACCTTCCTTTATCTCTTTCATCATCACTTCCCCCCGGAAGCACCCAGGTAATCTAGATGTCCCGTGGGAAAGAACGGAATCACAAACAACCAAAGGGGCACAAAAGGGAAGTGGATCCTGTGCTTTCGATTCGCAAAAGGAAGAAGAAACAAGTCATGGCGGAGCTTTTCCTAGTCCTCCTTACCGTTTCCCACTTTCGTCTGGCTCCGCAACGGCATGAATCTGGCGGTGGCGAACGATTTCGCGGTTCCGCGTTTATCGATCGAGGCGGAAACGGCGGATCCATTCAAGATTTCGGGAAGGAACGAGGCAGTCCGTCTGAAAACAAACGGAGGTACAAAGTCCGTAGAAATCAAACAATCGAAAGAGTCTCCCCATCGAAAACATGCAAATTTCTCGGCCCGCCACCTGTTTTGTTCTGTTTCTTTTTGTTTTTTTGTGTTCCCGCCTGTTTTGCGTCACGGCGAGTTGCGTCGTTTCCTGTCTGATAAGACCCTGTTCGTTTCGCATTTCCGGGGGGGGGCCCCGATTCGGCTCTTTTCGCCGCTTAGTCACGGCTTTCTCTTCGTCTCCGCCGCCCCGTTTCGGCGGCCAAAGTGTGTTGTCCGGAAGCCGAAATTGCGTGACGAGAGTCGATGAATTTGCATGCAACACAACACACACAAACTCCTACACATCCACGTAAAACGTACGTCTTCGAGGACACTTTGTGGATTTTCGACGACACTGCAGAAGGAGACGCCGACGGCGGGACACGTGGCAGAAGGGTGTTGAGTTGGTCGCGGATCACGCCGACACGGTACCTCTTCTCTTTCGACTCCACCTGTTCCGCTTGCCGAGCCTGGAAGGGGGAAGGAGGGGAGATTGAAGAGACAACGACGACGAGTCGGTTACCCGATCATTGGCGAGCCTTCGGTTCGCAAAGACGGATCCTCGGTAGACACGTGGATCCGATGTGATCGGCAGTGGTCGGTGCCGTCCGTCGAGCGACGCGTTCGACGAAATCATCTCCGCCGACGATCTGAGACTTCCCGAGCTGCTCCGGCTCTCGGGCTCCGAAGTGGGCGGAGCCGGTGAATGGTGTTGTTGTTGCAGGTGGTGAAGACGGGCGGGCAGCAGTTGGAGTGTTCCGTGGGCGGGCGCGACGACGAGAGGCGGGCATTGGACCGCCCGCCGAGGGACGGCGCGCGACGAGAAGGCGTCAGTCGTGTGTGTGCGCGAAGAGGACGACGTCGTCGAACTTGAAGGCGTTGCAGCAGCAGCAGCAGCAGCAGAAGGCGCTGAAGAAGACGTAGAAGAAGAAGAAGAAGGCGTCGAAGAATCGACGATGATGTGCCGCTCCAAAGCCGTCCTGCTCATCCTCTTCTGCTTCGTGTCGACGTCGCACTGCAGCTCTTTTCTGGCATGGCACAAAGCCAGCGCTCAACAGATTGAGGCCGCCCGCATCATCGGAGGCCAAGGTGAGTGGGGGCTGGAAAAGGAAGAAGGAAGGACATGTGACTTTAGAAGATCTTCTTTCTCTTCTTCTTCTTCGTCTTCTTCTTCCGGTGATTAGTGACTAAAGTGCCACGTCACTGACTTTTAATCTCTTTTCTCCGCCGTTTCGCAAAGAGAAGAGGTTTAGAGAAAGAAACAGTGACAACGATGACCAAATCACACATTGGTCACTCGCACTGCCACTTGATCCAAATCGGTCTTTTTGAGCAAAAGAAGACGTGAAAGAAGAAGAAGAAGACGTGGAAGAAGAAGAAGAAGACGTCGTCAGTGTCTACATGTGTGTGTGCGTGTGTGTGAGTGGAGAGAAGAAAAAACAGGAAAAAGTGAGCTAGTGAGCCAAATGCGCGCAGATAAGATAACATTCATGATGTGAGGAAGAAGAAGAAGATGTACATCGTAGTGATAAACGTGTCGGGAAGCGAGAGAGACGAGAGATTGGCTCGGCGAGCCGGCGAAGAGCCTTGGGGAGCAAGCCCTACATAACACCCTCTAATTGCCGCCCGAATCTCGCGCGTCGACTAAGCGGATTACCTCTTTTTCAGCACGTCGCCAACTCTCGCTGGCGCTCAAATCCTCCGATGCTGCCCTTTCTCAAAGGGATCGGTACGTTCTCTTCATCTTCTCTTTCCAAAAATAACACACATACACACGAGAAGTGGCTGGCGAGATGAAATACCAAAGTTAACGAGTCTCGTGATGACGTCGTTGATCGATTCTCTTCTTCTCTTCCCCCTCGAGACTTTTGTTTGTAATCGTCGAAGAGGCGAGAAGGTGTGAAAGAAATGTGACGACGACTTCCGATTGGAACGGTCTCTATCGGGGGTTCAGAATGATGATGAGATGGAAACAAAACACATGCAAATCTAGTTTCTCTACTTTGTAACGGACGACGAACAATGGCGCAGAGAGAGAGACAGAGTGATGACCAAGATCATGACGATCACATCGACGCTGCTGCTAGAAGACGAAAAACTGAAAACGCTTTGAGAGAGAAGGGGGCTCTAGCTCAAAAACAAGATGAGCCGGAAGTGTATAGAATGCAAAATGGAAGACGAGGATTAATGATCAATGATGATGCGCGGCGCCGAATGAATAACTCATCATTCCAGACAACTCTTGTACCTGGACGGACTCCAGAAGTGCAACTCCATCGACGACGAGCTCATCGCCGACATCGACCGCAACGTCGTCAGAAGAAGTTACCGGAAGAGGGACGCCGACGCGTTGGAGAGGATCGGACTCGAGAAGTTCTTCGCGGCTTTCGTCACGCTTCCAGTGGTGGAGATGAAGAAGGTCGTGAACTTTGCCTGTGCGAAACACGAGCAACAGCTGGAGTGCGGGGTTCAGTACGAGGGCGAGGAGCGGACGAATCAGAGGATCGCCGAGCTCATGCAGGACGGAGCCAACAAGTGAGCTCCCTTTCCTCCCCCTCCCTTATCTCTTCGATTCCAGATTGATGTTCGAGCACGAGTGCGTCGAGGAGGACTACGCGACGACCGTCTACCCATGTCTCGGACGCACCGAACAGTGGATTGGCGCGTGCGAGAAGGAGATCTCCGAGTACTCGGTGCTCCGCGAGAAGGTCAACGGCAAAATCGAGAGCGTCTACAACTCGGCCATCCAGACGGTCAAGTCGTTGAAGGAGAATCGCGAGCAAGTGTTCACCGAGACGATGAAGTTCATCAACTATGCCGAGGGTTCCAAGTGTCTCGCCTTCAAAAAGGTAACGGACTAGAACATTGTTTGGCCTAGAAACACCTCTTCCAGATGCGCATCTGTCTCCTCCAACAGCTCGTCTCGGTGTGCGGCATTGAGACGGCGCGCGCACTCAACACCAGCCTCTCCGTCGGCTATCTGGCCTCCGAACGGTCCGATCGTCTGCAGTCCGACTTCGAGACGTTCGCCTATCCGTCGCATCCTTTCTGTGAAAAATTGTAGTCTTTCTCTGTACCTTATTTTCTTTCTCGACGGGTTTCCTTCTCTGTGGAACAAAAAGCGGTATAAACGTTTTCATTTTCGACGTGACCTTTTCTCTTATCTGCCAGGTACGAAAAAAAAACACTTCCTCGTGGATTTCAATATGCGAAGAATTTCCAAAATCATGATATTCGATGTTTCACATGTTTTCGAAATGTTCGTCGCCGCCTTCGTTTCGGCTCTTTTCGTTTCGTCGATTTGTGGAAAACGCAGATCAGCGGTGAGTTTTCTCCTCTCGTAAATGAGTAAGACGGGCGAAACTGTTCCAGACGCGGAAGGAGAAGAGTCGACGTCGTGCGAAGTCATTGAAAAAGACACCGAAGAAGCGGTCTGTCGTCCGCGGAACAGTAGAGCAGCCGGGAGAGGTTCCGGTGAAAAGAGTGATCGGAATGCAGCCGACGAGAGAGGACGAGGGCATGGAGACGCAGACGCGGTCGGAGAGGAGTATCAAGGGACCGAGTGGAGGTGTTTCGAGCCGATTTGTTTTGAACTCAGATAAAAATTTACAGGTCGAATAAGTCATCAGAAGCCGATGAAGAAGAAGAAGTCGGAGGACTCGTCGAAGAGAACCAAGAAACCGAGAAATGACGAGGAAGAGCCCAGAAAGGAGACAGAGGAGGAGGAGCCGAAGAAGGAAGAGAAGAAGGATCGCCGAAGCTCGAGTTCCGACGAATCGGACCGATCCGGGAAGGTTCTGAAGGCTCCGAAGGAGAAGAAGGAGTCGACGACTACAGAGGAAGACGAGGAAGACGGTCAGTTGCGGAGCTTCGAGTAGAATTCGCTCGAAAATGACATAGGAATGAAGCGTGTTCTCTTGCAATTCAATCACCTCTTTTAGTTTAGCTGCCAAATGCATTTTTTAAGTGTTTCGGTAGGGTGTAGCAGGGGATGGTGAGTCCGCCCTACCGAGGTTTAACCTGAATTAACCCAAGCCTAGGCGAAGCATTATATTGAGGTGTGAATCAACAACGTATACAACCGACATGTTTATTAACGACACTGGTGAGAGGTTCCGCTTACCGCCCGTTCCGGACTGGTTGTCCGGGGGAGCGGCGACAGTATCTGCTGCCTGGGCTCACGTGTCCCTACGCTGACGGACTCCTCGAGGGAGACAGAAGAAGTGCCTCGGTTGAGGGACCGGCTGTAATCGCCTGATCCTGGAAGAGTCGGCCAGAGCCGCACTTCGTTAGGGGAGGGAAGGACTACCGCCTTCTCCTCTGAGTAGAGAATTGTGAGAGTCGTCTTCTCTTGTTAGAGGGATCGGACAGCCGTCTCCTCTTGTTAGCCGACCCTGTCGAGGTTCGGAGAGTTTCTAGTGTGAACTGAAGCTTCTGATGAAGCTTCATTGTTTATCGAGTATTCGGGTGACCGGATGAGGAGGTCAGTAGGTTAGTAGGACCTATCGAGAAGCTTCTCGTTTAGTTGGTATGTGCTTTGGAGGGGTAGCTTGTTGCGCCCGCACGGAGGACCTGAAAGACTCCGTTCGGACTCAACCAAACTACTCACTCTTCACACTCGCATATATTCGCGTGACGGCGCTTCCGTGCCAGTCACGAATCCTACTCGGTAACGTCACGTGACTCGCCCGGTCACGTCACGTGACACCCCCAAGAGACAGGTGACTCACTAACCTTCCCCCCCCCCCCCCTTCTGGCAGGAAGCTTCGTTGGAAGCTTCAGTTCTCACTTCTTCGCTGCCTTCGACTCGACGGACCTCTCCTCTTGAGGGACTACTCGGACGTCTCCCCGGAAGGTCCTCGGTTGGTCGTCGTCACACCGTTAAGTGAACTCACTCTCTCTCTCTCTCGGGACTACTCGAGACAGTCTCGGCTGTCTGACAACCCGACGAAACAGTGTGTCAACTTATAGCGTTAGCCTTCGGGCATCGGTAGTAGCTGCTGCCGCACTCCCGACCACAGCCGGTCGTTGGCACGGTCACAGCCCGACCGTAGGAGTGTCACGTTGTTCACACTTAGCTGCTTCAATAAACCGTAGGTTGTCTCTCTTGTCATTTGATTACAACGCACATCGGCCCTAACCTCGGGCATCTCAGGTATAACTTTGGTAGGGCGGAATCACCACCCGCTCTAAAACCCTACCGAAACATGGTGCGCCAGCCTAACGAACGAATCCAAATCGGAACAAAGCAGGTGGCCTGATAGCCCGCGGAACCCGATGTTCCACACGTGCACGAGACAACAGACAACAGCTGTCCAACGACGTCACTATCAGATAGTCCACGCGGTACACCGTACCAACAACTAAGGACTACACTAAGGACTAAGGACTACGCCGAACGAATATACACGTGACCCCACGTGACCCGCAGGAGTGGAGAACGCGCAGGGCGAGGCGACCGCGGCCAAGACACATGGCGACCTCGCCGCCCTCTTGCAGTCCGAACAACGAACCACTAATTGACGTGGCAAACTGCAAAAGAGGAAAAAGGAAACTCAGGAGAAGATGATCGACTCATTCCCTTTCGTTTTTCCTCCAATTTCGCCCCCACCACCGTCTCCACCACCAAATCAAACGATCATTGCAGCCGTCACAAGCCGAGTAGCCAATCAACATCACGACGACAACATGGCCGCTCAACATCACGACGCCGACATCTCCGATCATTCGGTGGACTTCGAAGAGACCGTGCGCACGGAACAACACGCGGACCAGCCTACGCAGCCAGAACCATCTCTTGCCAACGTCGGGCGAATCCCAAAGAGATGTACGTTTCAAACAATTTTGATTTCGAACAAACACTATTCAAATCACGAACATGAAATTCCAGGCTCTTGCGAGCCCCAGTGCGCGAGGATCGCACAGTCGATCGCACGAATCGAACGCATGGTCGAACGACTCACGAAGGAACGTCAACACGAGGGGAAGCGACGAACCGACGACATCAGGGACGGTCCACCAACCTCCAAGATGGCACGCATTCACGTTGAGTACCAGCACACCTGCGTCTTCTGTCGAGGAAGGCGTTCAGATGAATGCCACCGCTATCCGAGCCGGTCGTCCCGCCTCTTGCGCGCGGAGGAGCTAGCAGCTTGCATCTGGTGCTTAAGCATTGGCTGCGACGAGCTCACGTGCTCCAAGCGGACCAGGAGATGCACCTGCTTCGGTTTCCATAACATGGCCTTCTGCTCCAAACGCTCTCAATAACGCCGTTCACGTATATCACGCCATAATGTTAACCCTAGCTTCCCGTTTCCCGCCTTCCAACTCGTTCAACCACCCGTCTCCGTCTGTTTCCCAATATTTTATGTATTCAGTTGAAGTCCTAAATAAAGAGAGATGAGATAAACACGAACAAACAGAAAAAAAAGGTCCCCTCTATTCCTCGCAGGGCAGCGAGGGATCGTGGCAAATAGAGAGCGGAACCAAAGCATTCACAGCATAGTACTTCCATCGCCCTTCTGAGGCGGCCGAATGGATCGCAGCGCGCCAAGCATGTCGCCCACCCATTCAGCCACTGCTCTTCTCTACTTCTGCCATCGATGAGCATGCGCAAACTAGTCGCCCACGTTCAGAGTATCGTGTCGACAGAGCTTCAACAAGAAGTCCATCGCATCACAAAGAGAGAAATGACGCAAGGGAAAGGTCTCACGGTCAGGACGAACCGAAGTCAACGCTCGAACAGATCAGGATCAACACAAGATCGCCTGCTCGAGCAGAGACTCACCAGTCTTGACAGTGAGAAAGTCGTAAGCCGGTAAACTAGTACCCCGCTCTGACGCCCAACTTAGTGGCACATAATGAAGTTCTAGATAGTATTGGATAGTGATGGCTAGCAAGAATGGGGAACACGTCACCTCAAAGGGGAGACGTGTAAACCGATAGGTAGCGATGTTCTGTCCGGTGGGTTCCTTAGTGGGATCCCTCAACCAGAGGAACCTCGTGACATCTCGATAGCTAGATTGGATTCGGAATTTGTTTTTCAACTCACTCTCTCTACCGTTGAATGGTAGAGTGACCTCCAACTTTCCGACCACCATCTTGGCTTCGTTTTTGAATCGAAGGGTGATGTGATCCTCCAAAACCAATTCCTCGTCTCGGTAGACTAGCATGTCGACGAGTCATTCTGGGTACTTCAGCGAGCAGATTGCGTTGAGGTGACGGCCTTGGCAGTATTTGCACTGCCGGTGCTGATACGGACAAATCTGATGAGTTGTCAGTTGTGTGCATTGGATGCATCGTCGTCTCGATTCAAGGAGGCGTCTTCTTGATCTTCCCGTCGTGTATATGCCGGAAGCCTCCGCCTTGTGACCATGAAGTTGACAGAATTATCAAGGAGGGCCCAGGGCATCTGCGTGTCCTTGTCTCTGTTGTTGACGCTCCTCTGGGTCCTGTTGCGGGCGTGGCGAAGGTGTGCGCCTTTTGGTTGGCACCTCCTCCTCTTTCCTGGTCTACGCCTCCTTAAGGCTGATTACGACTTGTCTCATATCCGACATTTCGTTCATCAGCTGCAGTTGAAGTACTTGTGTTCTTCTGATCATCTCTCCCGTGCGATCCTCCACTTGTACGGCTCGAGAGTCCATCTTAGCTTCGATGCGACGAAGACTGAAGACTACATACTATATTCCCCACAGGAATGTAATGAAATCGGAAAACATGGAGTACAGGGTCTCCGCAAACTCCTCCTCTGGGCTTACTACCCCCCAACGTCGTCGCAAATGATTCGCGTGCGTCCGTTGAAGGCGCGATCCCGTCTGCACGCTGTAGAGCACGCGGCCGATGAGCTTGACCTCCACGTACCTGGTTTTCGCGTCCACTACACTCCACTGTGACCTTCGTGAAGCTGTGTCATCACCTTGTTCTTCAGTGTGCTCGGCACGACGACTCTGTCGTCCAGGAGCAGACATCCACTGATGATCTTCAGTCGATCCTTCATCTTCGCCCAGTACTTGATGTACTCCGGGTCGGTCTTCTTGTTCCATCGGTTCGACTGGAACGTATGCATGATCTTCTGAAGCTCCTCGTCCTTTTGATTCTTGCGTCGGACGTCTTCTTCTGACACGGGACCGTCCAAGCGGTACGGCATCCAGTCGATGTCTTCTTCCACGGCCACGATCACGACGTCGCCTTCTTCTCGCGGATACTCCGCTATCACTCTGGATAACCAGTCCGCGTGGCCGAACTTGCTGGTCGGCACGTACTCGATCTGAAAATCGTACTGCAGCAGCTGGAGTGCCCGCGCACTAGTCGTCCTTGCGAGTGGCTGATCTGTACCAGCTCGCCGTTCTCCGTCTCCTGCAACAGCACGCCTCCGATTCCGTATGCGCTTGCATCGGCTGCCACGATGATCGGACGCTTGTGGTCGAAGTGGCTGAGTAGTGTGCGTTCAGCCACCGCTGCCTTGAGGCTCTCGAAAGCCTCCTGTTGCGCCTCCTTCCATTCCCAGCTCGAATCCTTTTTGAGTAGCTTGTCCAGTGGTCCTCGCATCTCGCTCAGTCGGTTGATGAATCTGGAATAGAAAGAAATACCTCCGAGGAATGCGAGGAGTGTCTTCTGATCCGTCGGCGCCTTCATTGCCTGAACTGCCGCGGCCTTCTCCGCGTCCGGACGTCTTCCGTCTTTGCTGATTTGAAAGCCAAGGAACTTGATTTCGGCCTTGAGGAAAGAGCACTTCTCGGGGCTGATTCGGAATCCGAAGTCCTTCAGCCGGTCGAAAAGCTGCTCGAGCACCTCGACTTTCGAACCACTTGCGTATTTCGTCGTCGTCGTCCAGCTGGTATTTGAAGCGTTCGATTCGATTCTTTAACTCATTCATCAGCCGGTTGTAAGGCCTCGCTTCGCCGTCTTCTCCGTCCGCTCCCGCCGTCGATCGTGCGTTCGTCGAGCGTCCTCGACTGTCTGCGAGCAGTTGCTGCAGAAGCTCCGTGTGAGCGCGCCCCACTTTGTCTTGGGTCGCGAGTGCAGAGTCTTGCTCTTCGACTCTTTTCGCCAGTCGTTCGATCGTTTCGACGAGCCGGTTCTGGAGCGCTTCTGAAAGAGTATTTTTCTCGTTGAGAACTTTTTACCAGATCTTGTGGGGAATCAACGTCCGCGTTCGATCTCATCCTGATCGCCAGAGTAGGTTTGTTATGTTCTCAAGCAAGGCGGAAGTCTTTATCTGAGAGTTACGGGCCTTCGTTTCCTCTCTGCCGTTCTGGATTGCAGATCTTGGAGGATTGTTTGGCGCCCTTGGCGAGTATGATTGGTGCGTAGCGCACTGCTCATTTGGGTTTCGGGTACTCTACCCACCGTGGGGAGTTTTCCTGGTATCGGAATGGGCGGTGGTGAGGCTTTGTATCGGTTCTCCGACTGTTTGTTTATACGTTGAGCAATAGTCCGCATCTTTGCTACGAGGTTTTTGACGGCAGCAATTGATTTGGACGAATTGACGACTGCCAGGTGGATTTGGTGGCATGAACATGGGACGCTGAAAATGAGAAGTGGAGCAGAGCGCGAAATCTTTCTAACTGACTGGTTCATCTCGAGGCGCTCCGACACTGAAGCCATGTTCGAAGCGGAGTCGCTGGCGACTGTGGAGCCGAATCATAACCCACCGTTCGGTTTCTCAATAACGACGAAATCTTAGCACGATATTCGGCTACACCGCTTTCCATATCCTTCTTAACGGTTTCTCCTGAGACGAACAAAAGAGAAGGGTAAAAAAATCTCAGAAGGGCGCGATACTGTGGGTTCTCAGCAATTTTGAACGACGAAGAGGAAGAAGAGATGAACCTGAAACTTCCCACTCACAAAGTTAGTGATTTCGGCTCACTCTGCTTGCAGGCGACGGAACTTCATCTGATCAAACTGCTGATATTCAGCTTCAGCTGGCGCTGATGTGTTTTATGAGATTGATGGTGGTGCCGGAATAAGAATAGCCCTTGCCGCAAATCCGACATGTTGCAAGTTTTTGGTCCTCTTTTCCAGGTTTCCTGAATATATCCCAAACGGGGCTCAGCTGAAAGTGAGTCTTTAAATTCAACATTTCCACAAAACCTCACCATCCTTTTTTTTCACTGTCGAACAAAGAAAACTATCACAAACTGGGTTGTCTTGTGTGATTGTTCAAACTCCACGTAGCTCCACATAAAACACAGTGACTACCGTCCCGGGTTTCCACGCGATTGAATTCTTGTGTTTTCTTTTACAACACGTGCAATTGTGTTTCCCCCAAAAATGTTTCCTAGACCAGCATCAGAACGTCTTCTTGAAATTGACGGCTTCTTGAAATCGACGGAGCTGACCGGACCCATTCGAACCATCAGGTATTATGCTCGCGCGTTGCTGAGGACGGCCGGTAAAAGTCCGAGGCGCGGGTCTCGCCACGCGCGGCGACACAGTTGAATGAATGCTACCGTACTGCGAATGAAGCTTTTTTCGAGATTTGTTCCCAAATTTCGGTTGTTTTGCGGCCAAATGGTCGGTTTTTTTTCATTTTTTTCATTTTTAATCGTATATTTTGCTGAAAAGGGTTTTGCCAGAAGGAACTTACCGATATGGGTGAGAAAACGGCGAAAAAATGATCATTGATCGATTTTTTTTATTTTTCTATAAAAATTGATATTTTCACAGAAAAATGACGAATTTCCAGAACGATAGATGCTCCCATCCCCGACACACCCCTCTCGCAACTCGATCATCGATCTTCCGTCTTTGATCGACAAAGATGAGCTCATCGGGAACATCCGTCTGCTCGCCGAACCTTTCGAAGACGGGACACGCTGCTGACTCGCGTTCTCTGTCGTCGATGCGAAGCGAAACAGTCGGATATGGAGATCTCCATCGGCGGCGCCGACTACACGAGTTGTAAGTGGTTACCTCATCTCTTTTCACATGGCCCGTCACGTTCGTCGTTACGAGTCAAATGATATTCTCCGCCATCACTTAAAAATAAAGGAACTGATTGAATGGTGTTACACAAAATACTCGGTATTCGAACCGAATGTTGTGAAAACAGCTCGTGAACGACCCGATCACAACCTTTTTCACCTAAAAGCAGTCTAAGATTAAAGATTGATTTCGTACAAATCAACGAAAGAATTATCTAAAGCTGAAATAAACCAAAACTAGACAAAAAATCCGTCGAAAACTATCAAAATCTCTCGAAGTCGGCGCCAAAAAGACCAATCGATAATTGGCGCCAGGGAAAACCACCGTTCAAACCGCCGCCACTACCGTAGGACCCGCATTTATCGGAACGGGACCTACAAAACCCCGTTGCCTGAGGATTCAACGTTTGCACGGACGCCAGCAGCCAAATCGCCTATTTAAGGAGAAAAAATAATTCATTCTTCTTTCTCTCCCACTCTCCCTGAACGGAGATCGAAAACTAAAACGAAAGACACTCGACAAGCCAAGGAACGCGCGGCGCGCGCTCCTCTAATTTTCTCTCTCTCTCTCTAAATTCCTACACCTTTTTCTAAACGCTCCCCCTATTTTTCCCAATCGCTTCCCCTATTTTCTCTTTCTATCCCTGAACCTTTAGACTTATGTACAGGCGCGAAAACTAGTCAATTCTACTGCTATCCGAAGATTCCCTGCAATCCAAAACTAAGCGAACATTCCACGACCACGATCTCTCGGGGACACCGGTGGGAGGAGACGAGAGCGTTGGCTACTCGCTCCCGTGAACCGGTTTAACTTCAACTCTCTAGTGAGCTTCTAACTACGACTTGCGGGATCCTACTCGAGTTAGCAAAACAATCTCTTTTCGAACTAAAAGCCTCATTCTAGTAACCCCCCCCCCCCCCCCCATTCTTTGTATCACTTGTTCTTTTAGTGTAGAATAAACTTTAAAATACAATCTAGTATCTCGACTAACAGGCACTTCCTCTAGCTTCCACGGGATCGGGAGATCCCGGAGGAAGTAGCCACACCGAATACTTTTTTCGACGAACGAATCGAATCTGAGTACTCGGTACCCGGTACTCGGGTATGGAACCGAATACTTTTCAAAAGTAGTCATACCCGAGTAATTTTTACCCGGGTACGAATCCAGAGTACTCGTACTCCAGAGTACCGAGTACCGAATAAAGAGTTTACGGAACAATTAGTACGAGTACAAAACTATGTTTTCCCAATTCTATTAATTTTCACCCGAATGTTTTTCTATTTTTATTTATTCACGTCAGTACAGTTCCTAGTCTTCACGTATGAAGTATTCGGTAGTAGCGGGATTCGGTATCGAATCGACACTCTGATGTACTGTACATTCGTAGAACCTCGGGTTTGGATGGGTGGTTGTTTCCTTCTTCTTGTGACCCGTTTCGACGTTTCAGCTGAGCCTTGAGGATTTTTCACATAGTCACTAACATAGCTTTCCAGTACGTCTTGAGAAATAACGCTGTTCCCCTCTTGATCAATTATTCAATCTTCGTACTGGCGAAAGAAGGGAAACGAGGTGTCCGTGCGGCAAAAAACACAATCAATTATTCGTGTGTGTGTGGGGGCACAAGGGATACCTAAACAACCCACTTGTCTCTTTTTTCGCGTCTCAATTCCCCTTTTTTTTCTCTCCAGATTCGCCTCTTTCGTTGAGGAATCGGGAAGACTGGTGAAACTTGGGCAAGTTTAAGTGCAAAGATCGCTCATCTCTTATTACTAGAAGGTTAGAGGTATCGTAGAGGGGACAGATAGTCGTTTGGAACAAGGGTTGTCTCGACCATCCAGAATCACCCGTTATCATCATTCTGTTGAGCCCCAGACGCCCGGCCTAGTTCCACGCAGTACAGTTTCCTAGTCCGTCGTGAGTCACTTTACAGTAACATCGATTAGAGTGGTTTTTGGCTATTTGCTTGCGCTAGAAGTGATTCATTTTACACTTTCCCGCTACTGTTTGCTCTCTCCTCTCTCTATCTTTTCGTTTTCGTCTTCCTCACTTTCTCTTTCTCTCAGTCAGTACAGCTGTGTGTGCAACTCGGAGAAACTTCACGTCTTCTTCAACGTCTTCAGAAGAAGAAGAGGAAGAAGACAAAGAAGAAGAAGACGTGCCGGACGTCTCCAGGGAGCGATAGTCGGCCCATCAGGCGCTCTTTGAACCGCCCCGGGAAAGCGTGAAAAGCGGCTCTCTTCGCGCCCTTTGGCCGCCCGTTTTAGATGCATTTCCAACCGAGGAAGAGAGAGAGAGAGAGAAACATATCCGCCCCGTCTTCTTCTTCTTCTTCTTGCTCCCCTTCTCTGTCCATTTATTTCCGGAGACGTGCACACTGACGAAGAAGAAGAAGAAGCTCCTCTTCTTCTTTTTTTCGCCTTCTCATTTAAAGTCAGTTTGATGAGAGGAAAGAATGATGACTCGTTTCCCCCGCCCCGCCCCCCTTTCATTTTGTTTTCCACTGGCTGCGCCGTCGCCCCGACCCCAATTCAATTCCATTCAAATTCATTACAAAATGCCAAATGCATCCGTTGCCTCACGAAATTAGTGGAAAAGAGAAGCCGTTTTTCATCAGTGACCGAGGTTTCTCCTAGTCCCCTCCCAGAGATCAAGTGGTCTTTCTTTAGTTTTTCGAGTTCAGTTGACCTTTCCGTCGAGTGGATCAGCTGGTGATTGGCCGCCGGCTGGACTGGAAGATGGTTCTTTTTCGACCAGGCTGGCCTAGGAAACGCATGCCAAAGGCTTCGACGCGATGTTTTCAGTTTTTGGGAATCTTCACCGGTTCCATGACTCCTGTCCCGACTGGAAGACCGAAGAGCCGAACAGGCTGGCAATTCCAGCCTGTTTTAGGCAAATCGTGGCCTAGCAGCTCTCCTCAATATGGGTTTCTCTTCCGTGCCATTTCCTTATGACACACATTCTTCGGCAATCCAATCTCTTTGCCGTTTCTCATAATCCCGGCGCATGTGCTCCCCGTCCCAATATATGGGAAACGCTTGAGAGTGAGGCAAATCAAATCTCCTCCCCCTCCCCCTCTCGTTTTTCGCCACTTTCCAATCTTTTCCCCCCAATGTACATACTCTCCTCGAGCGCTCCTCTTTTCCAGATCAGCACATTCTCGAAAATCCGCTAATCCCGACTGATACTGGGACGGATTAGCTGAATATTCTTCTTCTTCTTCTTCTCGGTTTTCTTCGTTTTCTCACCTTCCCCCGCATCCAATTTATCGGCGCCTCTTTCGGCCTCCCGGCCCGTTTATTGACGGTTATCACCCTCTTTTGCCCGAACTGATGATAACATGCATAGATCGAGAAAAGGGGAGGTACCGAAGATCCGGTTTTGAAAATTTCTCACCCAGGTCATGTTGCGTTTTCGGAATGAATTATTGAAGCCATCTGCCTTTTTGCTGGCTCAATTTTGCAGTTTCTGCATTTCTGAATTTTTTAGCTCGCGGTTACTGTAGAATTCGTCATTCTGTGCAAACACCGTCACGCCAATCCGCACGAGTTTTGATTTTCAAAGAAAATTGTTTTGAATTTTTGACAATTTCAATTTTTTGCTTCACTTTTCTCGCGAAATTCCGCTGTTTTGTCGTGCTTTCTTCGTTTTTTTCATGATGGAAAGACCAAATGACGGGGTAATAAATAGGAGATTAACGAGACGTGGTGAGAGAAAAAACGAGCAAAAGGTGACGATAATTGAGCCGAGAGACAATGAGCTCATTGTCAATCGTTTTTCGAAAAAAGAGAGGCCCCAACACAGCAGTAAACACACACACATAGACACTCTTTTCTCCGTTTCCACTCCTCCTTCTCTCCACAAAATAGTTGTTGAAATGCGTCGGGGGCCGCCGCCGCCGCAGCCGCCGGCGTCTCGATGGCCCGCGAATAGCGCGGTAAGCGGCGTGACGCAGAGAAAAGCCCGCGCTCCGATTTGTCTGTGTGTGGTGTCTGTGCTGCTGCTACTGCTACTGCCGGCCCACAGAGGCGAGTGCTGCCGCTGCGTTCAAGAAGAAGAAGAAAAAGAAGAAGAAGAAAAGGAGGAGAGCGCGTTTCGCCGGAGGCAGGCGGCGGCGCGGCTCGCGTCGCGGTTCCCGTTTTTTGAATGCGTTCCGTTTTTTTTTTTCTTTTCCAGCAGCTCGGTCTTCCCTCTGTGTCTCTTCGTCTTTCTCTGTTACCCCGTTTCCACGCGCCCTTCTCGATGAGAGATGAGTAATTCCAAAAAGCGCGGGCGCGCGCGCACGCGTGCCACGCTTAGATGTTTTGGAGATGAGTTTATGGGGGCGAAATTGGAGGAGCCTCTTCTAGAATCTCCCAGAATCCGCGTCTTTTCTTAATGTGGAAGCTCTCGAATTTCAAAACAGTGAGATGTGGAAGGAGGCGTCTCGCTTCTGCCTTTTAGCGCATTTCCTCTCCTCTTTTCTCGATTCTATGCGTGGCTTTCGGCCTCTCGTCAATCACATCCAACCGCAATTTATGCGTCAATCTTACTTATGCCCAAGAAAAACTAGGTAAACACGGAAGTTTTGCGTTGAGTGTGTGTCAAAAGTCGAAAAAACATCATCATAAAAACGAAATTTTCTTCGTTTTCTTCCACTTTCTATTGAAAGGCAATAAAATCCGAAGATCAGCGCCCATTCTTCGATAATCCTTTCCCCTTTTTGTTCCTTGAAAAAGGATATTTTCACAACGATTAAAGGAGAGAGGAGGGAAAGGGGGAAAAAACGTTCGCGTGTCAACAATCCGCTCGGAAGCGCCGAAAAATGAGCTCAGTAGGAGTCTTTCAACTATATTCGGCTAAATGACGCTGTGACGGTGACGTTATTGCTGAACGCGACAAAAAAGAACGGATTCCACCGAAAGGGTGTAATTTAGCTTTTCTTTTCGAGGTTTGTGTCTGGAAACGTGTGAACTGGATCTATGTCCGCGGTGTCTTCGAATGACGAGAGTCCGCTTTCTCGAGTGCCCCATCCCTCATCTTCTCTCTTTGCGCACACCCTCCCCCCACCGCTAGAGCCACGTTTATTTGCCGGCGGGAGCAGAGCAGCAACAGAGCATCACATCCCTTTCCGTTGAGCACACCACAGCACATCACAGAAACCAGTACATCTCCATTTTCCCCAATCCCAGCGATGGCGATCGATTAAGTTCTATTAATCTCTGAATCATCGTCTCGCTCGTTTTTTCTCCTCCCGATTTTCCGCCCTTGTGAGCACCAAAGTTCGACATCACTTTACAAAATCTTCCCCCCGTGCTCTCTTTTCACGTTTTTCACATTTTGTCCCACGTGTTCTCTGTCCCCATTGTCGTTTTCCACCCACTTTACGTGTGAAACCCTTTTCCGGAAAATCTCGTCTCGTGCATTTTTTTCCTTTTTTTCCCCCTTCTATCGCTTCTCACCGTTTCCCCCCTCTATCTCTATCCGTTCATTTATTGTCCTTCCGTTTTTTTCTGTCTTCAAAAACCGCCCCAAAAAAACAGGATTCGGATGGTCCGTTGAAGAGGATCCGCCCCCAACACGATCACAGAATGATTCTTCTTAGAATGGATAAGCGCGAGTCGTCGTCGGATAGGTCGCTGCAAAAGAATCCGAATTTGTGTCGTTTTGTTGTTGTTTTTCGGTCGCCGCCCGCCCCGCGTTCCTTTTTGCTGCTATCTGCTGCCGAATGACTCATTCTCTACATCGTTTTGCCGCCTTTTCTCGTCCTCGGCTGCTTGTAATGTCTTTCTCCTCCTCTTCGATTAATTTGGTGTTTTCTCCCTCTCTCTCCCCCCGTCCATTCTCGTTGAAAGTGGCTTCATCTCCGTGCTTTTCCGATTCGTTCGTTCGTTCGCTTCTTGCGCTCATCCTCATCCCCGCACCCCCCTCTTCCCACCAATCTTCGTCTTCATTTCCATTGCTGTGCGTGTCCGGATGCGGAAAGAGAGGCGGCATTAGAGATGCGGAGACGCAGGCGACCCGCCCTCCCGCTCTACCCGACCACCATCGCACCGCGAATATCGATTTTCAATTTAGTCTCAGTGCCACACACTATTTTCTTCCATCCTTTCTTCCACCCTTTTTTCCGCTTTTCCTTGTGTGTTCGTTTGTGAAATTCGTCCCTCTCCCCTCCTCTCTCGATTTCCATTCGTTTCCCTCTTTTCTCATAGCAAATACTGTCTCCCGAGATAGAAATAACGATCGATATCGAACGAGCAATTTCTCTTCCCTTCCCGCAGATTAGCTTATATGCTAAAAGTTAATCCGAAAAGGGGATTTGACTCGTATCAGAGCGATAGGATATTTCATTTTGCTATCAAGAGAGGTGCATGTTTTGGAAATTCGAATTCATTATGCAAATCATTTTGAATAGCCACGATTCGATCAATTCATTGGCTAATTTCAAAGCGGCCCCCATCAATTTGAACTCTATTTTTAGCCGGAAAACCAGAGGAAGACCGGTCCTCACGTGTTTTCTCCGAGTCTTTCGACCAATTTGATCCACTCTCTCTCTCTCTTTGTCGTTCATTCTCGCACTATCACTCTTTTTTCTCGTCTCGCGGCCCCGATGATGACTCGTTAGTGTCCCGAGCAAACACGAAAAAGATAGGGGAGAGCAACGCCTCTTCTCTTCCAAAACGAGTGGGGGGTTATACATTTGTGACGAGAGAGAGCTGCCAAGAGTATATCATGCTCTTCATGCATGTATCATGGTGATAGCGAGTCGTCGCCGTCTCGTCGCAGCGCAACATGTGTTGCCCCGGCCTGTTTGGCCAACGAGAGCCCCCCTTGATAAGGTGGGAAACTCTTTCTCTTCCCGTCCGCTCCGTCCTTTTCTTCTTCTCGCCTTCCATCGTCTCGCTTGGTCGATTTTGTTGTCAACCCGCCCACAACCAAAAAACTGAATGAATGACACAAAAAGAGTATGAATAATAGAATGAACGAGGTCGTTCTCTCTTTCTCCCTTTCGTTCGACCAGGACAGGTTTATCGATTGAATCGTCACTCTCTCTCTCTGTACTTCCTTCCGGTTTATAGGTTTCCCCTCCCCTAATTGTGTGGCTTCATCGTTATTGCGTTCTGTTTTTGATGATTTTGATGATCGTATCGACTTCGAACTGTGTTTTGTCCTGAAAAATTTGACTCTTGATCTCCTTTGGTTCTCTGTGCTTCTTTTGGAACCGTGTTGTCGTCTCGCCTCGACCAACTCAATTCAGCATCTCCCGTCCATCGAACAACGGTGCTCGTGTTTCAGACGGGTGTCGACGTCGACGCGGCCTCGTCAGGCAATCCTATCTGGCCTCTCACACTGGGCACCTTCCGCAATGACGAACGCGCGCGGGAGCAATTCGGCCGCCTCAGCGAGTACCACCAACTCGCAGGGCGTTCTCATGGTCGGCCCCAATTTCAAGGTGAGTCATTGTTTCATCCAAAAGTCGCGCATCAGACATCCGGAAAGCAAGTCTGAAAATGACACATTCTGGAAAGCTTGGCTTCTCTGAATATGTCATTTTGATTTATCCGTTCTATCATCCCACATAAGAAGAGATGATCTGGAAATTATGAATTCGCTGGGACCTGCTTTTGAGGGAGCCCTTGAGATACGTATGAAAAACAACGACTTCTAGACGATTTCTGAAATTCAGAATCCGCCATAAACACGCGAAAAGGCATCCAGAATAGTCGAATTTCCTTATTTCCCGCCACCTTGTTTTCCTGTGCTCCGAATTCTGACTTCGCGTCCTCTCCAGCGATAACACGAATTCAGATGCAATTCCTGACGTCATCAAGACGAAAGCGACGGAAATCACAAATCGGCTTGTTTTCAGGTCGGAAAAAAAATCGGATGTGGAAATTTCGGAGAACTTCGGCTCGGAAAAAACCTGTACAACAATGAGCACGTGGCAATCAAACTGGAGCCGATGAAGAGCAAAGCGCCGCAATTACATCTCGAGTACAGATTCTACAAACTTCTTGGGCAAGCAGGTAACCAGTTTTGGAGCGCCCGTTCAGAATAGCCGCACGCCGACAGATTCCGTTACAGAGGGACTCCCACAAGTGCACTACTTCGGCCCATGCGGCAAATACAACGCACTCGTCATGGAGCTGCTCGGACACTCGCTCGAAGATCTGTTCGACCTGTGCGATCGGCACTTCTCGCTCAAAACAGTGGCGATGGTCGCGATGCAGTTGATCCGAAGAATCGAGTATGTGCACACGAAGCACCTGATCTACCGCGACGTGAAGCCGGAGAACTTTCTGATCGGTCGTTATTCGACCCGCAAGCAGCACGTCCTGCACATAATCGACTTTGGACTCGCCAAAGAGTACATCGACTGTGATACGGGTGAGTTTTCCTTCTGAAAACAGAAATTATGAAATTGAAATAAACGAGAGGAAGTTCACTGAATGAGCAATTTGCAGGCAAGCACATCGCCTACAGGGAGCACAAGTCGCTAACGGGTACCGCGCGCTACATGTCGATCAACACGCATCTCGGCAAGGAGCAATCGCGGCGCGACGATCTCGAGGCTCTCGGCCACATGTTCATGTACTTCTTGCGCGGCAGTCTTCCGTGGCAGGGACTCAAGGCTGACACTCTCAAGGAGCGTTACCAGAAGATCGGTGACACGAAGCGGCAGACGCCCGTCGAGGTGCTGTGCGAAGGATTCCCCGATGAGTTCTCGCAGTACCTGCGGTACGCTCGTCGTCTCGACTTCTTCGAGACGCCCGACTACGACTTCTGCTACAACCTGTTCAAGGCGGTCCTCGACCGACTAGGCGCCACTTACGACTACGAGTTCGACTGGACGCCCAAGTTGAACAACGTGGTGAGTGTTTCTGAAGGATTGTTCTCGAAACAAAGGGTTTCGTTTCAGTCGACGCCATCTGGATCGTTGCACACTTCCGAATCGAAGGACGTGAAAAGAACTGGTAAGCGGAAAAGCGGCGGAGGGATGTTTTATATAAGGTGTTCGTCATTTGCAGACCGTGGGGAGCTGAAAGTCAGTCAGGCGGCCGCGCACGCCCAGTTCGGATCGACTCAGGTGAGTATTTGCGATTCGAGCTCCCAGTCATCAGACGAAACTCTGAAGCCTTCGGAAGAAACGAGAACGAGTTGGTGGTGTTACTGTAGTGGTCTCTCTTTTTGTCCTTTCCACGTGGCATCTATCCCCAGTGACCTACAGTAATATATCTTCTATTCGTGCCTCTTTCTTCTCTTCTTCCTCCTGGATTTTACGTCTATCACCTGTTTCCTTATTTGCAGGTGATCAACTCGAATGCGGGCGAAGCCGTCGAGGAGGGTCGCAACACGGAGGGCCGCACGAACGCCGGCGACAACCAGAGCGGAGAAGTGAAGTGCTGTTGCTTCAGGCGGCGTCGGAGGAAGCACAACAATGCGGCGTCGGCAGCGGCGCAGAAATAGCGATAGGCTGAACGCCTTCATCCCTCCTTCCCATTCCCGTATTCATTTCTCCCCCTCTACGTTCGTTTCTTCTCCCCTCAACTTTCCACCCCGTCATCATTTCCGTGTCTGTGATGAGATAATTTGTGTGTGCAATCACCGCACACATTCTCTGACGATTCTTTCCGTTCTTTTTTTTTATGTTTTTGGCCCCTTTTACTCCCTTCCTTCTCTCTCTCTCTCTCTCTGTACTATCCTATAACTATCCCCTTCGGCTTCTCCAGGTACCACACTTTTTTGTTTGTTTGTCTTCTCGATTTTCTACTTGCTCACCTCTTCCTTTTTTGTTTTTATTCTTTCGAAAGCCCCCGCGCGCGTACCCTGGAAAGAAAAAGAACAAGAAAAAAACATCATAGTCTCTAACGAAACCCAAGAAGAATAGGTCAAAAAAGTTCTCGCCCGTTCACCCAGATCCGAATAGTTTGATTTCGACCGAATTAGTCCGGCCCCCCAACCTTTAGGCACCCGAATCTCTTTAAAACTCCTAATAGTCCCGCCCCTATTCTCTACCAAAACAAGAAAAAAAACTACAACCAAACCGATGTATTTGCCCTTTTCTGTTCCTTTCGAAACTTAATTCACTTCTTTTTAACCTCCCCCTTTCTACCATCCAATCCCAAACCAAACAGAAAGACCTTCCCTCAACCAACTCTCAACCAAATTAGCGTGGTGAAAAACTTGTGATTTTGCATTATTTAACGTCTTCTTCTTCTTTTTCTTTCGCTCCCCCTCGAATCAATCAGTTTTTCGTCGAAACCCGCCCATTCTCTCTCTCTCTCCACACCCAGATCCATCCAACAATCCATTTAGAACCCCCTTCTCCAGCACTATCCACTCGCTTACGCTCCTCTTATTTGCAGCTCCCCACTCTCCCCAAAAACGTTCTTTTTTTCTCTCAAGATTCATAATTTACTGGATTTTTATCGATTTCTTATGGTTTTTTCACATGCCTCCTCCCCACCCACTTCCCCTCCCCAAAAAGTCTCAATTGTCTCCTCCTCCTCCTCCTCCCCACCCCCAACTTTTCTCCAAAAACAGCTCTCGTATGACTATCACTATTTTATATTATTATATATTATTTTATTTATGTGACAAAAAGAATGAATTCCATCCATGTGACCCCTAAAAAAGTGTTGATTCTCTTTCGTCTGTTTCCTTTTTCGTCTCGCCCGTTTCTTCTCACTCTCTCTTGTGTTGTGTCGTTCTGTGAATCATCGGACTGTCTTATCTCTCTCGGTTTCAAATCGATCGGAAATGCCCTCTTCCTCTTCCGCTTCCCATCAGATGTCGTTCCACGCGCCGCTCAAAGAGCTCCAGCTCGTCGACACGTCGCTTCCCGAGCACATGGTGAAGGGCGCCGTGGTCATTGACAAGGAGTTCACCTCGTGGCATCCGCGGGCCGTCATCCCGTCCACAGTCCTCCACACCGTCTTCATCACGATCAATCGTCTCGAACAGAAGCAGGCGGACGTCGTCAGGGCGGCCGCTCACGAGATGCACCTTCCCGAGGACGACACGTACGGACTGATGGCCGACGGTCCGAAGAGATTCATCACCGACGAGAACCTCGAACAGCTCGGCAGCGGCTTCATTCTGACGCTGTGCGCCTCTCCGGATCACTACGTGAAGAGGATAACCGAGATTCTGACGGAGGGCAACAACATCGCCCAGATGGAGAAGGCCGTGAAGACGTTGGACGAGTTCTCTTTGGTACACGACGCCTCCTTTCTTTTATCAGATGAACCTTTCTTTGCAGGATCCGGCCCTCATCGAAGCATTCTATCGGTGTTCGTCTCTCGAACTGCTGTTCAGTCTGATTCGCGACGATCGTGTCTGCATGAGTTCCACTCTCCTTTCCACGTGTCTTCGTGCACTCTCGAGTATGCTCGAACTGGCAGTCGGCGACGTCACGTGGAAGTCTGTGCCCCGCGACGTCGTCGTCTCCGTCGCTTCTCTGGTGACGGGAAGGGCGAAACGAGAAGAGGCAAACACGATTCTGGCGGCTCTCTTCATGATCGAGCAGCTTGTCGTCGGCGACGACACGACCAGGGACTGGATTCTCGAGGAGGTCCCGATTGAGACCCTCATCCGACACGTCGAGAAATCCGACGAACGCATCGCCCTCTCGGCGCTCTCGCTGATGAACGCAATGATTCGAAGGAGTCCGGAAGACGAGAAGCGGTTCGAATTGATCAAGGCTCTCGAAGTGGTTCCATTCCGGAACGCAGTCCACAGCTGTCTGCTACGAGGAGGCGCCGCTCGGGATCCGAAGGCTCTCGAGCAGCTCGTCGAGGTTCAAAGAAGTCTCATCAGCGCCTACGACACAACGCCTCCTACTGACGTCGAGATTCAGAAGATACTCGACATTGAGTCCTCAGAAGAAGTGTCGGAAGAGATGATCCTCGCGTGGCGGTCACAGATCGGAGAGCATCGCCTCGGCCGGCTAGCCACGTTCGCGATGGCTCAGTTCGCCGAGAAGAGCCCTCAAGACCTGCGGATGCTCATCTCGGAGAACACGATGCGCATCGAGGGCGGCAAGTGGCAGCTGATTCCGATGTGTCTCCGATGCGCCGACATCGTCGCCGAACTGTTCGGTCTGATTCCCGGTCACGACGAGCTCGAACGTCTCATCGGAGTGCTCTTCTCCTCCGACTCGCCGTTCTCCGTCGTCTTCGCGTGCACCGTGCACCTCTTCCATCGGACGTGGCGCGAGATGCAGGCGAAATGCGGCGAGATGGAGAAGGTGGCGAACGTCGTTTCCGAGCAGCTCAGGTACATTCTGAAGCGGAAAGAGATCGAAGACGTGGAGCAGCTCGAGTCGGATCTCGAAAAGTTCTCCTACAAAGCGATGCAGGAGATCTGGAGGGAAGCGCAGAGAGGAAAAGAAAACGATCAGCTGCACAGTCAGGCAGTCATGTGAGAGGCGATCAATACACGTTCTGATCTGAAATCTTGCTCATTTTCAGTCAACTAGCCAACAAACTGCGTCCCAAAATGGAAGAGCTCGTTCGTATCAACCACGTCAACTATCTCAAGCACGGCGCCGTCTTCCGAAAGCCCGCAAAGGGAAAATCATTCTCGAAAACGGCCTTCTGGCACTGGAAGCTCGACGCGTCGGAGAAGATGCTCACGATAACAGTGTGCGACTCGGAGAGCTGGCTGGAAGGCGGACTGCGAGGCGAAACGAGACAAGTCTGGTTGAAGGACATCGCCGACGTCACGAACAATGACGAGATCGATCGGAAGGCGAGCTCGTCGAGGTTCGCCTCCTCACCGGCGGCGCTGATGTTGCGAGGGATTCGAGTGCAGTTGAAAGAGGGCGAAGTGCTGATCGCGCTCACTTCCGACGAGACACAGGCGGCCATTTGGCAAGAAGGACTCGCTCAGCTGACCGGAAACAACTCTTTAAGAAGGTACGACGTCTTCTGAATCCCCTCACCGAATACCATTTTTCACTTCAGCCAAACCCACGCGATGGTCGAGAGGATGCTGAAAATGGAGCTGCGCGTGCGTCTTCTCAACGTGAAACTCGGCGAATCCGACGAGAAACCGCCGATTCCCCCGGTTCCAGCCGATATCTCCAGCATTATCACTGATTTATGACTATATTGTACTAATCATTGACCTATTTATTTACAGCACCGCTTTACCGAAGTACCGTTTTAAAACTCCACCTGCTTTATTACCAAAACCACCGATTTCTTGTGTATATTTCAATGCGCCTTTCCACTTTTTTTTCCACTTTTCATCAAACTGGCATAATAATTCAAAAAAAAAATACTTTCAGTCATTCGATAGCTGAAAATGTTCCGTTGAGAAGGAGAAGATGATATTGTCTGTTTAGTTATCTGAAATGGCCCTCCGATTTCACCATTTCAGGTCGTTTCCAGATGAGCCAAATGCGGGAAGTCAAAAAAGAGCTGCGGAAACTGATGAAATCGTGTCTGGAAAAAGTGTCACGTGACGAGACAACTCGTCAGAGCGAGGCGGTCTGCCAGCGGATTCTCGACTCGAAATGGTTTCAGGATGCGAAGAAAATATCGATTTATGTGAGCACTGCGGGCGAGATTCAGACGGATTGCGTCATTCGGAAGGCGTTGGAGATGGGCAAGGAGGTGTTCGTGCCGCAGTTCGAGAAGGGCCGTCGCGACATGATTATGGAGCGCCTTCCCGACGCGGCGGCGTTCGACCGACTGAACGCCGATCTTTGGGGCATCAGACAGTCCGACGGGCGGCAGGGATGGGCCAGATACCAGGAGGCGGGTGAGTTGGAAACAAGCGGTGACCCGTGGAGCGCACTTTCTCTCTTCCAGGACCGCTTCACGTCATTCTGACGCCCGGCGTGGCATTCACTCCGACGGGCCTCCGATGCGGACACGGAATGGGCTACTACGATCGCTTTTTCGCCGATCACACGGCTCGTTTTCCCGACGCGCGGCCTCTGAAAGTGGCGCTCGCCCTGCAGGAAATGATCGTCGAGAGCGTTCCGACGAGCGAGACGGACGTCACGATGGACGTGGTGATGTACGACGGAGAGCCCATCGAGTTCGAGCAACAGAAGGAGTAACGGTCACGTGACATCGCTGCTCCCATTCCGATTCCACATTCCATTCAATAAAACGCGTTTCATAGGATTACTGTTCTTTGGTTGAGTGGCCTAGAAAACCATTTGGGAAGAAACGGACTACTGATAAGAGGTGCCTTCGATGTGGCAGTGTACGTGCAATCAGTGACGTTTTTTTGTTCTGAAAATCGAGAGAGTCATGTGATGCGTGTGCTGGTATTATCTGAAACGGTATGAAATGGCACCACACACTGTGCTCTCCGCTCGGCCCCCGCCCCCCTTGCTCTTTCCGTATTTCCCGGGTGGTGGGTTCTTCTGTCGACGATCCATCTGTCGCGTTTTCTCTCGAATATCTTTCCGTTTTCTCTCTCGACCATATGTGCTGTCCTTTTCATTCTTTCTCTCGCTCTCTTTCTCCCTCTCTCTTGACAATAATACGGTTCCCCTTACGCGCAAGACCGTCGGAGAAGGTCGGTGTTTGGTAGTACTGGACAAACACAAATCGAGGGAGAGAGAGAGAGAGTCCTTCCATCATCATCATCAGCATCGCTCCTCCCTTCTTCCCCGCGGTGACCGCCGCCGAGCGAGCGCGCGCGCGAAAGAAACGAGAAGGAGGAGGAAAAGTATTGATCGGAGCGAGGAGTGTGGCGACGTGAGAGACGCAGACACGGGCATCGCGTGCCACTGCGAGAGAGTGCGCTCTTCGAAGAGACGCAGACACGTCTTCTTCTTCTTCGTCTTCCTTTCTGAAAGCTTCTTCTTTTTCTTATTTCCCTTCTTCAGACTCTCTCTCTCTCCTCATACCGATTTGCATAATTGTGTTAATTCATTCTGCCTTTCCAGTTAATTGAGCATAATTTGTTTTTGAGGCTCCCTCCTCCTTCTGTAGCTTTTGGTCCCATGCTTCCTTCCACCAACACTCATTTTCATTTTCAATTTCATTTCCATTTGCCATTTCATGCCACACCAATCAGTCTCGCTTTTTTCTTCCAGCACAAACGACACGGCAAACAAAATGGCGCAGGACGTATTCATGGACCCATGGCAATCAGCGACAAGGTCGGTTTCGGGGCGGATATTAAATATAATTGGCAATCGTGAAATAGTGGCCCTGACGGCGGGTTGGAAGGCACAAAGTTTCCACAACTTTTGCGCAAACTTTAAAGCCTTTTCTTCAAGCTTCTGGCCACGCCCTCCCCCACACCAATCTCCAAAAAAACCAGGAACCGGTCTCTCTTCTATTCGTGTGACATCACCATGATCATAATATTTCCGAGATAAGAGAACCCACTCCTCAATTCGTCCCACTTTTTCTCGCCACCTGCCAATCGTCTCTTATCTCTCTCTCCTCTTTTTTAGTTTCGCGATGGAAGACGATGAAATGGGAATGCCGTCAGGCAAGTACGCCAGAATGGACGAGGAGATGGGCGAGAACAAAGAGCGCTTCGCCAGAGAAAATCACTCGGAGGTAAGTGGCTGGGAAGTGAAAGTTAGTAGGCCTTCCACGCTGAAATTGCAGATCGAACGACGTCGTCGCAACAAAATGACGCACTACATAAACGAGCTGGCCGAGATGGTGCCGCAGTGCACGGCGCTCGGACGGAAGCCCGACAAACTGACGATTCTTCGGATGGCCGTCACGCACATGCGCGGGATCCGCGGCCACGCCGCCCAGGACGAGACCTCCTACAAACCGTCGTTCCTGACCGACCAGGAGCTGAAGCATCTGATCCTCGAGGCGGCCAACGGCTTTCTCTTCGTCGTGTGCTGTCAGACGGGCAAAGTGCTCTACGTGGCCGACTCGATCACGCCGGTGCTGAATCTGAAGCAGGACGATTGGCTCCAGCGCAACCTCAACGAGCTCATCCATCCAGACGATCAGGAGAAGATCCGCGACCAGCTCTGCGGCTCCGAAGTGTCCGTCAACAAGGTGCTCGATCTGAAGTCGGGCTCCGTGAAGCGCGAGGGCGCCTCGACGCGGGTCCACATGTCGTGTCGACGTGGCTTCATCTGCAGAATGAGTGTCGGCTCTCTGGAGCCGCTGCATCGGCTTCGCAACCGACGGCCGCTCTTCCAGCACGCCGGCCAGAACTACGTCGTCATGCACTGCACCGGGTACATCAAGAACGCGCCGCCGCAGGGAATCAACGCGCCCGCCTCCTCGTGTCTCGTCGCGATCGCCCGTCTGCAGGTCGCCTCGATGCCCGTCTGCGCGGATCCGTCCTCGACGAATCAGTTCTCGGTGCGGGTCGCCGAGGACGGCAAGATGACGTTCATCGATCAGCGCGTCTCCGACCTCATCGGCCTCAACAACGACCAGCTCATCGGACGCTATTGGTGGAATCTGGCGCATCCGCAGGACGAGAAGACCCTTCAGGACGCGTTCGTCGCCCTTCTCGCCGATCAGCCGATGCGCATCAACATCCGCGTGCGGACGAGCACCGACTACGCGCCGTGCACCATATCGGCCTACAAGTTCATGAATCCCTACTCGGAGCAGTTCGAGTACGTCGTCGCCACGCATCAGATCACTCCACAGGACGACGTCACCGGATGGCCGGCGTCAGGGGCTCCGGCTCCGCAGGCGGCGACCTTCGAGCCCACCGGAAATGCGGATTACGGGACGGCGGGGGCGTCCGGAAGTGGGTGGCGGCCCGAAGCGGCACAGCAACAGCAGCAGGCGCAGTGGCAGTGGGATCCCATGAACGGATACAGTCAATAGGCCACGCCCCCTTTCTCTCCACTTACTCACCCCCCTTTCGCCCACCGATTTCTTCGATTCTCATCTGTATCTACTTCTTCTCCTTTCGCCCCCTTCCCTTCTTTAGTTCCCGCCCTCCATTTCTATCTACCTTTTTTCTTCCGCCCCCAGTATTTTCATGTTTCCAATTTCTATTCTGTGGACCAAGAAATATTTTTTTCACTACTAAATAAATCATTTTCAACAGTTTTTCTTTGTTGAGCATTGAGCACGGACAGAAAAACAAGATCCTAATTCAGGACGCCCTTCTAACTCGGCAGCTGGACGCTTCAGTTCTCAATGTCAATTTGATCCTATGTTTGTCACAAGGACTATATAACTTTCTCATTGAAAAGAGACAACGAAAAGACTAAACTATAACAAATGAAGAAAGAGTGAAAAAACATAGCGATCATTTCGGTGGATTCTGAAGGAGATAGTCGGTGACCGAGCTCTCTGTCGACTTGTGCTCCGAGAACTGTTTCGTCGGCAGCTCTTCCGTGTTCATCGCAGTCGGCAGCCACGTGATCGGCGTCCACTGGCCTTGAACCGACGGCACCAGGGCGGATTGGCGGCTCTCGAGTTTCACGACGGGCTCGCCGCTCCTCGAAAAGAGCAAGTGCACGTCTTTGCTCACTTCCGACTCGTTCATGTTCTTCGCGTTGATTTGCAGCGTCCGTCCGTTTCCATACTCTGCCCGGATCGATGGATTCGAGTTGCGCACTGGTTGCGCGTAAATCACGACTGATGGGTACTGTTTGCCTGAAAAAAGATAAAATCCGAGCAATGTTTCATTGATTTGTGGTGGAAATAGCCTATTTTCGTTTTAAAAGCTCTTACCGATTTCAACCAGTTGATTCTCAATAAAATTGCGGACGCCGACGCTGGATTCGCTCTGCTTGCAGAATCGAACGGTGACCCGATGCAGTTGATTCGTGTAGCGAGAGATGCCGTTGTAAGCCGGGATTTTTAGAAAGTCCGAGAACCGCCAGCCGAAGTTCAGCGCTTTGGCAGCAGTGTAGATGGGCTTCAGACGGTCGACGCGTGGAACGGAAGGCATCTGAAAGCAGTGAACAGCCGATTAACAGCAAATTTCTTTCTTTTTTAAATTGAAGACTGCAAATCAAGAAAAAAGTGGCAAGAAATTGTGGAAAAAAGAAATGTCGCGGAGAGAATGCAACTGCGCTCTATTGCACAAAATTCCGGCGGCAAGTTCAAATTGATTCTTCGCCGTTGCCAGAAAAACAGGTTTACACTCATCTTGTTTTTTGAGGGTGTTGATTTTTATCGAGAAACATTTGTCACATGCCAATTTAGCAAATTTTCCTAAAGAAAAAAATTTTCATTCAAAATTTCAGCTGGAATTTCAGCTCAAAAAAGTTGCAAAAGCTAGGCCACAAAGCTACATGCCCGTGTAGTTCACGTGGACAAGTTCTATCTGTTTTTTCGTTCTCTCAATTTGACCCTTTTTATTGTCGGTTCGGCCACAATCTACTCGTTTTCCAGATGACACTCGCCACCACAAAAGCGACAATTACCACATTGTAAGTGCTGCGATCGAGAATTCTCTCGAAATTCGTTATTTTCAGATATAACTGGATGCGTATGACAGATGAATCGAAGGAAGAGCTCGCAAGAGTCGAGGCTAACCTACTGCACGCTTGTGGCGTTGATTTTGAGACAAAATACGTGCAGGTAGAGGCTATCGATCTGTGCACATCGAAAAATCAATAATTTTCCAGGTGCGCTTCCACAGAGGAGACGTCTACACGATTTCAGTGCGTCCGCGCGAGAATGAGAATCCGAACGGCGAGGCGATTGTTCTGATTCCGGGATTGGGTGCAGGCGCGGCGATGTTCTGCAAAAACTTCAACCAGCTCGCCAAGCATCACGCGGTTCACGCATTCGACCCGCTCGGCTTCGGACGCTCGGATCGTCCGCGCTTCAGCTCCGACAACGCGATCGCCGAATTGGAGATGGTGGAGGCGATGGAAGATTGGCGGAAGGCGATGGGAATCGAGAAAATGTACCTCATCGGACACGCGTTCGGTGGCTACTTGGCCAGTGCGTACGCACTCGAGCACCCCTCCCGCGTCGCTCATCTGATTCTCGCCGAAGTATGGGGACTCGCTGAAAAGCTGGAAGCGAACGAGAAATTGGTAAGCGAAAAATGAAAACTGAACGGGAAATACTCAAAACCTGTGTGGCACTGGCTTCAGATCAAACCGTACTCGTGGATGACGTTCCTCGGCGGCGTCGCCGGCTACTTCAATCCGTTCTCGTGGTTGCGCTGGATGGGCCCGTTCGCACCACGGATCGTCCGCAAACTGCGACCAGATCTGCTGCTCCGGTTCCCGGGACTCGACGACGGAGACATCTACAAATACGTCCACTACTTGAACCTGCCCAATTCGACCGGAGAGACGGCCTACATGAGCATGACGCTTCCAGTCGGATGGGCGAAGAGACCCATGATCCGAAGGTTCGGGAACCCCGACTTGAAAACGAGTATCCCCATTGGTTTCAGATTCAACGGAATCGATAAGAACGTCGGCGTCACGTTCATCTACGGCTCGAAGAGCTGGAACGATCCGGGACCGGCGATCGAGATTCAGTCGATGCGCGAGGACGCGTACGTCGATATCAAGATCGTTCGCGGCGCCGGACACCATGTCTACGCGGACAACACGAGCGAGTTCAACCGAATCATCGGCGACATTGTCGAAGGGCGACTCGCTCAGCCGCACAACGACTTCGAGCTCGAGGAGTGCTTCCATGACTAATTATATGTAATTACCTGTCTTCAATGTCTTCATTTTCCCAATCTAAGTCTCAGTTTTATAATCCTCAGCCAGAATTCCTCACACCTCATTTCTTGTAAACATTGTGCCATTTTCGTTTCATCTTGTCGAATTTTCAAAGTCTGGGTCCAATAAACATTACACTTTTCTTGAGAATTCGATAAACAGGTATTTTTGAACTTTTCGGAATGATCTTCAATCTAGTCTTTCCAATCTGTTGAGTATGAAATTCGAAATTTGAATTGCCGCCGAAAAAGTTTAAAGGCGCAGGCTGTTTGCTATCGCATGGGTCTCGCAGCGAAAAGGCCGTTGCCTCGGGTTTCCGTATTCCGATTTTTATATCTTTTTCGAACTTTTTAAACCAAAATTTGCCATAAAAGATGCGAGAGAAAACCAGTTTTAGAGTTAAAATTATTGATTTTGAAAGATTGATCCATTTTTTAACTAGTAAATGGGAAAACATGTAAACCCCGCGAGTTTTCAATCGGTCTTCAGATACGAAAAATTCGAAATTGTATTATTCGAGCATTCTGACTTGGATATTGTTTTTTTTTTCTCAATTCATTAATTCAGGGTACCCCACGGGCGACATGAGCTCCGACTTATATGCTAATGCAATTCTCTACAGCGAAGTTTCGCAGAAACACCCGGAGCTCGTCTCTAAGATGTTCAATGAAGCCACTAGAAAAAAGTTGGATGCTTTTGTGAGTATATATTGTTTTTTTTTTTCGGTTTTCAATGAGTTTATTTCTTAGTTGAAAGACAATGAAGCCCCAAAGCTGAAGGATATCGTCACCGATAACACATTCAAGAAGAGAAAGCGCACCGCTTCCACTTCCGGAGCCGAGCCGCCAAGTAAAAAGGTCGCTGCGAAAGAATCGTCGAGCTCTGACTCGTCTGATGATGGAGCTGTTAAGGTGAGTTTGTCAACGATCCTCAACTTTTCAATGATTCTCTTCAGAAAAACGGAGTGCAGAAACCGGTGAACGTTGCTGCGCAGAAAGCGGCGACTCCAGCTCAGAAGAAGGCTGCTGCTAGCAGCAGTGATTCCGACAGCGATACACCGGTCAAGAAGATGACTCCAGCCTCGAAGCCAGCTCAAACTCCAGCTCAAAAGAAGGCAGCTTCCAGCACCGACAGTGATAGTGAAGATGAAACTCCGGCGAAGAAGACACCCGCACCAACTCCAAAGGCAGCTGCTCCGAAGAAGGCCGCTTCGTCCAGTTCCGATTCTTCGGACGATGACAAGAAACCCGCTGCCAAGCCGACGCCAGCGAAGGCTGCGACTCCAGCTAAACCTACTGCTAAGAAGGCCGCTTCCAGCTCGGATGACTCTTCGGAGGATGACAAGAAACCCGCTGCCAAGCCAACTCCAGCAAAGGCCGCTACCCCGGCAAAGCCGGTCGCCAAGAAGGCCGCTTCGTCATCTGACGACTCTTCTGATGATGAACCAGCGAAGAAGGCTCCAGTGAAACAAGCTGTCAATCCGAAGGCTGCGCCAAAGAAGGCCGCTTCTTCGTCTGATGATTCTTCGGACGACGAGAAGAAGCCAGCTGCCAAGCCGACTCCGGCCAAGGCTGTTACTCCAGCCAAGCCGGCTGCTAAGAAGGCCGCTTCCAGCTCGGATGACTCTTCGGACGATGACAAGAAACCCGCTGCCAAGCCGACTCCAGCAAAGGTTGCTACTCCAGCCAAGCCGGCTGCTAAGAAGGCAGCTTCCTCGTCTGATGATTCTTCGGATGATGAGAAGAAGCCAGCTGCTAAGCCGACTCCAGCAAAGGCCGCTACTCCAGCCAAGCCAGCTGCGAAGAAGGCCGCTTCCTCGTCTGACGACTCCTCTGATGATGACAAGAAACCAGTTGCCAAGCCGACTCCAGCTAATGTTGCTACCCCGGCAAAATCGGTCAAGAAGCCTGATACTAGTGATTCGGATAGTGACAGCGATAGTGACGATGCGAAGAAGCCGGCTACAGCGAAAGTGAGTTCGAAAATTGAAAGAAACAGAAACTTAAAAAATTATTCATCCAGTCCACTCCAATTGTTGCGAAGCCGGCGACCGTAAAGAAACCAGCTTCGTCTTCCGACTCTTCGGATTCTGAGGATGATAAGAAGAAAACGACCCCAGCTAAGGCCACTCCAGTCGCCAAGTCAGCTGCGAAGAAAGCTGCTTCGAGCTCGGACGACTCTTCGGACGATGACAAGAAACCCGCTGCCAAGCCGACTCCAGCGAAGGCCGCTACCCCGGCGAAGCCGGTCGCCAAGAAGGCCGCTTCGTCATCTGACGACTCGTCTGATGATGAACCAGCGAAGAAGGCTCCAGTGAAACAAGCTGTCACTCCGAAACCTGCGCCAAAGAAGGCCGCTTCTTCGTCTGATGATTCTTCGGACGACGAGAAGAAGCCAGCTGCCAAGCCGACTCCGGCCAAGGCTGTTACTCCAGCCAAGCCGGCTGCTAAGAAGGCCGCTTCTTCGTCTGATGATTCTTCGGACGACGAGAAGAAGCCAGTTGCCAAGCCGACTCCGGCCAAGGCTGTTACTCCAGCCAAGCCGGCTGCTAAGAAGGCCGCTTCCTCGTCTGATGATTCTTCGGACGACGAGAAGAAGCCAGCTGCCAAGCCGACTCCGGCCAAGGCTGTTACTCCAGCCAAGCCGGCTGCTAAGAAGGCCGCTTCCTCGTCTGATGATTCTTCGGACGACGAGAAGAAGCCAGCTGCCAAGCCGACTCCGGCCAAGGCTGCTACTCCAGCCAAGCCGGTTTCTAAGAAGGCCGCTTCCTCGTCTGATGATTCTTCTGACGACGAGAAGAAGCCAGCTGCCAAGCCGACGCCAGCGAAAGCCGCAACTCCAGCCAAACCTGCTGCTAAGAAGGCTGCTTCCAGCTCGGATGACTCTTCGGACGATGACAAGAAACCCGCAGCCAAGCCGACTCCAGCAAAGGCTGCTACTCCAGCCAAGCCCGCTGCTAAGAAAGCTGCTTCTTCGTCTGACGACTCCTCTGATGATGAACCAGCAAAGAAAGCTCCAGTGAAGGCTACTCCGGTTGCTGCTAAGCCGGCCGTCAAGAAGGCTGCGTCATCGTCGGATTCTTCGGACTCTGAAGATGACAAAAAGAAGCCAGCTGTAAAGGCAACTCCGTCCAAGACGACTCCAAAGTCTGCAGCTAAGAAGGCTGCGTCCAGCTCTGACGACTCTTCTGAGGATGAAGCTCCAACTAAGAAGACTCCGGCTAAGCCAGTTGTTATCGCGAAGGTTGTCCCAAAAAAGGAAGCTTCGTCGACCGATTCTTCTGACGACGACGAGGATCATCCACCAAAAACCAAGAAAGCGACTCCCAAACAAGCACGCGCTTCTTCCGAAGAATCCGCGGAAACCGAAGAGAGCACTTCGAGAACTCCCGCTCTGAAGGCGAAGCCGTTGGCGACTTCGACTGAGAAACCAGTACATGAGAATCGCAAGAGAAAGTCGTCTCCATTCCGTCGCGTTCAAATGACCAAGGACAGTGTTGCCGAAAAGTTTAGAAACAATCAGCACGACTCGGTAAGTGTTACTACTTGGAAACCCAGTTCCATGGCCTTCCGTTTCAGAGCTTCGATCAATGGGGACATCGTGCCAATGAGAGTCTCGGAAAGGTGGTCGGAAAGGCCTTCCGTCACGAAAAGACCAAGAAGAAGAAGGGAAGCTATGGAGGCGGTCCGATCAACCAATCGATCAACTCTATCAAGTTTTCTGACTCTGACGATTAGCTCTGTTAAGTACTTATTATTTGTTGTTTTCTTTTTAATTGTCCCCCTATTCTTTACGTTTCTTTGTTGTCCCTTCTTCACAAATTCGTTCCCTTTTGATCCGTTGTCTGTTGTTTCCTTGATTTTCGCCCCCATTTACTTTTTATGAAACGTTGTTTTGTATAATTTTGTTACCCCGCCTTCTCTTATTCTCATCAAATCATATTACTCTCAAAAACCTGAATAGACTGTTGACATTCCCTTTTTTTATGAATTCAATAGTTTATTGGCTGCCTTCACTATCAGCCATGAAAATAATTGATAATAGTAATGTTAAGTAGGAATTAATCAAATAAATTAGCCGGGGGAATGATCACGAGTCGCGGCTTTCGTATTTCTCGTAGCCGACGTAGCTGGTGATGATGTACGCGAACTCGACTTGCTCCTTGCGAGACGTGTACTCGGCCAGAGTCATCGTGTTTCCTCTCATCTGCAGCTGATCCTTGACCTCGTGAAGCAGTGCACACGCGACTTCCGGGTTTTTGTCCGGATTTCTCGCTGCGATCAGTCGATCGATCTGAATTGCCAATCAGCACTGAAAATTTTGTGCACTCCCTCAAATACCAAGTATTCGATCTCCTCGTCGTCCAAAACGCCGTCATTCTTCACGTCGAACGCTTCGAAGTGGTACTTGGCCGACGCTGTCGTCTGAAAACAGAAGACGTGACGGGGGCCTCCGGAAGACGCGCACGTGTCTGAATCGGAGAGCGCAGAACAAATCAATGTATCCCTTGAAGTCCATGCAACCGTCGTACAGCGACGAGATCTCGAAAACGCGCCGCAGGAATCGCTCCGAGTACTCTCCGCTGAAAAGAAACGAAATCGTTGCATCTGTGTCCGGAGCCTCACTCTCTGAAGTTGTCGATAATTTCCTCCTCGCTGAGCACACCGTCCCGATTTGTGTCAAGCGCGCGGAACTCTTTCAGCGACTCACTGAACGCATTCGAGGTGAACCTGAGCGAATTCTGAATTCAGAAGAGGTGGGAGAAGATGAACGCCTACACATCGACTTCGAACTCCTCGTCCTTGTCGAAGTTCACCGTGCACCGTTCCACGTGCCACAGAAGTGCCGACGATAGAAGATCCTGAAGGAGCGGTGTTATGATTCAGAAGGGAAAATGGGGCGAAACCTGCAACTGAACGACTTCTTTCCGTCGTGAGCCGAGCACGAAGAAGATGATTCCGACGATGTAGGCAGCGTAGTAGTTCATGCTTTCGACCGTCTCCTTCATTCTATTCAGATAGTTTTCGATGACGAACGTTTGAAGATTCTGAAATCGAGAAGTTTCCAGATTTCAGATGAATCAGGAATTTTTCACCGCTTCCGTGATGGTCCGCGAGTTTTCGGCGTACGGCAACAGCGCGCAGTACGTTTCTTCGGCGCGCACGATTACATTCAGGACGGCGACTGAAACAAGATGACGTTCCGCCGTTGTAGAAGACGAACGACTCACGGATGAGGTGGATGTTGATGGTTGCGTTGAAATTCGTGATTTTGATGAGCTCTTTGACAAATTTCAGCGGGAAAACGGGGTGCAAAGAGGGCGACGATGCGATGAGAATCCGCTGAAGATCGGTGAATTCGTACGAGATTATTGGTTATTCGAATGAATTACCTGGAATTGGACGAACGGAATCACACGTGTCGCCTTGAAAGGCACCGATGCGGCGGTCACCTTCGATTCGAGGTCGTTCGCCGCTCTTCGGAGCTCGACGAGGTCTTTCTTTCTTATTTCACCGAACTTCCGCAGAACTTGTTGGTGGTACAGTTCCATTACTTCTGAGCATCGAATTTGGTGTGTTTTATGGCAGAAAATCAGAAACTCACGACTGTACCCCTTCATTCCTTCTTGTTTTCGTCGCGGAAACGCCGAGCTCAGGAAGTTGTTATCGATTCGGACGAATTTTGGAGAGCATTTTTTGTCGGAAGTAGACGGAAGAGCGTCTTTAGGGTTAGACGGGAAGAGTGGAGACACGATAGGCGGAGCCATGGTTGCCAGGCGACCGATGAGAAGCGAGTGAAATTTTGAAGTTGGAGGCGGAAAGGCGGTATGCAAGTGCGCTCCGCTGAGAATCGCCCTGGAAACTTCCCCTTTTCGCGCTCATTTTCGTCGGTGCGATCGAAATCTTCTCATCTTTCTCAATCTTGCCGACGATCTGTGAAATTGGATTTAGAAACTTGAATTGAGAATCGTTTATTCGTCTAATCGGTAGGTCATGTTGTTCAAATTGCGAATATGCGACGAAACCCAGGGGAGGAAGCGAAAGAGTTTAAAACTATTGAATCCTGAAAGAGGAAAAAACCAGAAAAACCCGCGAGAACTAATTATTCGAAATGGGAGAAAAAGCCAAACATAGCAAGGGAATGTGTAATTGAGAGTTAGAAAAAAACTGAAAGAAGACCGATCTACGTCTCCTTGTTCTCCGGCTCGGCGGCTTCTGGCTCGGCGACGACTGGCTCTGCCTCGTCCGGTTGATCCGGATTCTCGGGCTCCTTCTCGTCAGCGTTGCCTGCATTCGGAACAGTGGACGAAGAAGGCGTCGTCGAAGGCTGGGAAGTCTCTTCAGGTTGCTGTTGTAGTTCTGCCGGAGCGGCCGGCTTGACCGCTGGCGTCGTAGGGACTGTCACCTCTTCTTCTTTCTTATCAGCAGGCTTCTCGGTTTTCGGAGAGAGATTCGACGCGTTCTTCAGCTCCTCCTTCTCGAACTTGATGCTGAAAATGACACAATTGATGCGGAGAGTCCAACCTGAAAAACTGACATTCCAATCGTCTGATTGAGCTGTGTAATGAGTTGCTCCTGTGTCGAAACGAGTGCACCGAGAGCCGTATTGTTCCTCTGCAACTCTTCGGCGTGATTCTTGAGCACGGCGAGCTCCTCCTGCATCTTCGTGTAATTGTCCGTGTTGGTCTTCGTGTCCTTCTCGAGAACGTCGACTCGCAGCTTCGTGTTCCTCAGCGAGACCATGCACTCGTCGTTTTTCTTCGTCACGTCGTCTAACTGCGTCGCCAACGTCTTCTTGTCCGTGTTGCTCACCTCCCAGTCCGCCATACTGCTCACCAGCTTGCCCTTCGTCAGACTGAGTTGCGACGACAACTGCCGAACTTCTTCGTTCGCCTGCGTCAGCGCGGCTCCCTGGGCCTGATAGACGTAGAAGACGTAGAAGAAGAGCACCTGAAAAGAAGCTAATATCGATTGATTATCGATTGATTCGGACTCACGAGGCCGATGAGAAAGACGAAAAGCGGCCAGTTTCTCATTGTCGTCGGTCGATCCGAATGCGAACTGTTTCTAGAAAACTCCATCATTCGATCTGATTTGGTTTCCCTTTTTTGTTGACTTTGGTCAAGGAATGCAACGGTTTTTTCGTATAAATTTGACGTGGCAAATGGTGAATCGTGTGGGAAAACAGAAAAAAAGATGGGGATTTGAGAGGGATTACTGCGACTGAAACTTGTGAAATTTTGGGAACCTACAAGAGAATTCGACGATTTCGGGACCAAAATGGACGATTTCTCCGTTTCAGAAGCACCGAATACCACATTTTTCAGAACAAAACAATATTTTCTGTACCGCAAAGAGAGAAAGTCATAAATGTGGAAACGAAGCGCGGAAACGAGAAGGCAATAAAATTTTGTTAGAGTTTCGTCTTTTTTCAGCGCGGTTTCATATAATATCTCGATTTTTTCTCAAAATGAGCTGTCGAGTTTCCATAATTCCCGACGAACCGGCTCCGGGGCTCAATTTATCGATTTTCAGACGGATTTCCAGTTGAAACGGGGTTTAATTTGGAGAAGAAAAGTTGCTTACCGTATGAGTGGTTTCCTGCTGGATGACATTTCGGAACGAGGGGATGTGTCGTTTTGTGATGATGATGGGCGATGATGATAGGGTTCGGAGACGCAGAAGCGGCGAAATGCGTTGGAAACTGCGGAGCGGCGAGAGAGTGTGGCGCGAGGAGAGGGTGCGAGAGAAGCAGAGGAATGCGGGAGAGAAAGGCGGTCTCTCTCTCTCTTTCGGGTTGGGAGAAGAGGAAGAGACAGGACACTCACCCGACACTCACACAGGCACACTCACCCCCATACGCTGTATCGGCGGCCCCCAGAGGCATCTTTCTCTCTCTCTCTCTCTCAATCTTCGGGAGAGACGAGAAGGTTTTCCGTCTCTCTCTCTCTCTCTGTGTTTGTCAGTGTTCGCGTATTGTGTATTGTATTCTTGTCTCTCGTCAGCCACCACCAGCCGCAGCAGCAGCAGTGGGCCCCCCCTGGAATGCGACCTGTCGTCGCTCCTTCACCCGCCGTCGCCGCTTCTTCCACGTCATCCGATCAGCAGCAGCAACAGCACCAGCAGCAACAGCAACATCATCAGAAGCTGGTGCCACGTGGCACCGTCCCCGCTCAGACGACGTCGCCGCCATCGTTGACGCCTTCTGGTGGTGGTGGTGGTGGCGTCGTCGTCGTCGGCGTCACGACACCTTCCTCAGATGTGCACCACAATTCGGTAGGTCGAAACAACAAAAAAACGAACCGTTGAGAGAAAACGGAAGAACGAGAGACGCAGAGAAACGAGAGAGATAGTGATAGGATCATCGATTATCGATTGGCCGATGCCAATTGACAACTTGTCGAAATCTCTTCTGGTCTCGAACAGAAAGTCCCCTGCCTGCCTCGATAAAAACGAGTTCCGCACGGGAGGGACTAGAAAAACGCGGATGGCCTAGTTTCCCTCCATGACTGGCGGTCCTCGTCTCGTTCGAAGCTTCCCCAAAATGATTGCAAAAACCGTCTGCAAGAGTTCTTTATCTCTGTAAAATCGCGTTCCGAGACGATTCGGAGCCGCGTCGCGGTTATCAGAAAACGGAAAGAAAGCGAAAACGGGTCGAGAAATAGTGCGCCATCTGATAAGACGCCGACGAGAAGAATGTTCTTTTTTTTTCCGACGCGACAAGAAATGAAATCACTTTTTGAGAGATACCGGCAATGAATCACAAAGAGAAAGTGCGCTCTGACGAAATACGCGTCGGTTTGCAGGACATCCGAGTGGGACGTCACCGCGCGAAACTCGATGAGATCCGCGCCTCGCTGAAGGCGTACGAGCACGAGTCACTGCTCAACCACCACGCGTCACTGGGCTCGCAGGCGCTGACGAATCCGTCGGGCTCCTCGTCGCTCAGCCACTCGGACTTCTCCGCCGACCACAACACGGAAGTGACGACGTCGTCGACGACTACAACGACGACGACGACGTCTTCTGCCACCGTCGCCTCGTTCCCCACGCCTTCTTCCTCTTCTTTCTCGTCTCCGTCGTCTGGCGTCGTCGTCGCGCATTCGAATTCTTTTCGAGTGAGTCATAGATAGCCGATGAGAAGACACAATCAAACTGACCGTTTCAGACGGAAGGAGGGCCCAAAATGAGGCTGGCTCCGATGCCACAGCGGCATTTGATGGACACCGATCGGGCTCAGGAGACTGTCTACCGGACGGGAAAAGAGATCGGCCGCAACAATAACAACGGGAACGTCGTGCAGCACGAGGAGTCGATTCGGATACATCCTTCCGGATATCGGTACGAGATGCCCACGCCCGCCTACCATCTCAACAACAACGCGCCGCAGTACTCGCCCGGATACGTGAGTCGGCAGTAGGGACTAGAAAACCCCACCGCCTCTTTTCCAGTCTCGACCACCGCCGCCCGCCTACGATGCTCCGGTGAACACTCGGATGACGCCCGTCGCCGCCGACAACTACCGCTCGCATCTGCACATCAAAACGCAGCCGGCGCCGAAGCTCCAGAGCAATCCGTCGATGCTCCATCACAACAAGAACATGGCTCCGCCGCCTCCCGGCAAATCGACGGTCTCCATTGAGACGATGTGAGTGGTTGAACGGAGGGAACGTCTTCTGAGACCATGGGTTTTCAGAAACGAGGAACGGAAAACGGACAACATTCAGAGGTTGTACCACACGACGATGGACAAGAAGACGGCGAGCAGCGTCGTGAGCATCAACGTCGCTTCCCCGCATACGGTAGGACAGAAGACGTGCTCACTTCAATTTCAGCCATTTTCAGACAAAAGTTAACGTGGGCGACAGTCCGTTGCCGACGAAATCGTTCATAATCGGGCCGAGATACACGACGGACCTCGACAGAAAGATCTTTGTGAACTACACGGACGAGCTCCGTCAAGACCCCCGTCTCGTCGCCTCGACGTCTTCAGAAGGCCCTTCGGCGAACCACGACGACTTCCGACCGATCCTCTTCAAGCCGTCGAACCTCGACATCACCTTCAAGACGCGTCCACAACAGGCGCCGCCGCCGCAGTACAGTACGCCCAGCGAGCCGCCGCCGAAGCGCGTGAGCTCTCCGATCGACCGAACGCTGCTCGATCCATACCTGAAGAACACGCGACGCGTGCAGCCGTGCAAGCCGAACATGCTGCGATTCTACATGGAGCAGCACGTGGAACGCCTCCTGCAGCAGTACCGCGAACGCGAGAAACGCATGCGGCAGCTGGAGAAGGAGATGAACGCCGCCCAGCTGCCGGAGATGATGCGCGAGAAGATGTTGGGCATTCTGCAGCAGAAGGAGAGCCGGTACACGCGGTTGCGGCGCCAGAAGATGAGCAAGAACCACTTCAACGTCATTTCGCACATCGGACTCGGCGCGTTCGGCAAAGTGTCGTTGGTGCGCAAGAAGGACACGGGAAAGGTGTACGCGATGAAGAGTCTCGAGAAGGCCGACGTCATCATGAAGCAGCAGGTGAGTCACGCTGTCACACAGTCACGCGACAACGGGACAGTTTGCAGGCTGCACACGTGAAAGCGGAACGGGACATTCTGGCGGAAGCCGACTCTCCGTGGATCGTCCGACTCTTCTTCTCGTTCCAAGACGAATCGTGTCTCTACTTCATCATGGAATACGTGCCCGGCGGCGATATGATGACGTTGCTCATTCAGAAGGGCATCTTCGAAGAGTCCCTCGCCAGGTATGTCACGCGTGACACTGAAAACTGTGACACCCACTTTCAGGTTCTACATCGCCGAACTGACGTGTGCCATCGAGTACGTGCACTCGGTGGGCTTCATCCATCGGGACATCAAACCGGACAACATTCTCATCGACCAGCACGGACACATCAAACTCACCGACTTTGGACTGTGCACCGGCCTCCGATGGACGCACGACCGACGGTTTTACGGTCCCGAGAACGAGCACCAGCGCGTCGACTCGTTCTCGCTTCCGCCCGAAGTGGCCGCCATCGACAAGAGCGTCAAGGTGCTGAATGTGCGTCAGCAGACGCGTCGCAAGTTCGCCCACTCCGTCGTCGGCACCGGAAACTACATGGCGCCGGAGGTGATCACGCGATCCGGACACACGCAGTCGTGTGACTGGTGGTCGACGGGCGTCATCCTCTACGAGATGGTGTTCGGAAGAGTGCCGTTCCAGGCCGACGAGTCGAACAATCCGGCCGAGACGCAGTACCGAATCGTGAATTGGCGCCAGTTTCTGAACCTCACCTACGGCGGTCACCTCTCCAAAGAGTGCCTTATGATGGTTCAGCAGCTGATTTGCGACGTGTCGACGCGGCTCGGCTCGCGCGGCGGCGCCTCTCAGATCAAGAAGCATCCGTGGTTCAAGGGCATCGATTGGGACAATCTGAGAAAGTCGCGGGCCGAGTACATTCCGATGGTGGCGCACGACGAGGACACGTCCAACTTCGACACCATCAAGGTAAGTGTTAGAGGAAGTACCGTAATCCGTGACTCCCTCCAGATGGACGACCGCATCGACAAGCCGAACGTGCGCGGTCTGCACAATCCGGCGTTCTACGAGTTCACCTACCGTCACTTTTTCGACACCGACTCGGTGGGCTGTCCGTCGTTGCGTCCGGCACGTCGTCGTTCGCTGCGGCCGCTTCTGGAGAACGGCATCTTCGACGAGTCGGTGTCCGAGGAGGACTCGTCGTCGCACATCTGAATACACAACACTCACGTTTACCCACTTTTCTTCTTCTTCCTCTTCTCTTTTTCTTTCTCTTCCTCTCACTGTGATGATCTCGCTACGGTTCGAGAATTTCGTTTCTTCCTTCCCTTATTCTTCCTTTTCCAACTTTGTCCATTTCCTTTTTCTGCTCAATCGTTCGTTCATATGCACTCATTTCATTCTGACACACCAACTCTTCATTTGTTTGTTGACCCCCCGAATCAATTTCTTTTTTCCACCTTCATTTCCCCTTTCTCGCTGTCCTTTTTTGCGGTAATAAACGGAGTTTATCATGTCACGAGGCGGCGCGAAAGTGGCCGCCGAACAGCTGACAAACAAAACGAAACACATGGCAGCGCCTTCCCTTTTTACCCCTTTTTTCTTTTTATTCTACAGTTGAAACGCGCTTTTTCCGGTCAGTTGATCGTTATTTCAGAGTGAAAGATAGTTGTGTCCCTTTAAAGGCCCTTGCTTACTGTATCTGAGCGGTCCCACGATACGTTCCAGTTTCAGAGGCCGTATCTTGAAAACTAGAAGAGATAGGAAAAAGTTGTAAACTAACGAAATGTTCCTTGATTTGTCAGCTATATTTCGGTGGTTGACAACTTTCTTCCATCTCTTCTAGTTCTCGAGATATGAATGCTGAAAGTAAAGCCAGACGGGTGCGTCCAGGGAATACGGTCGATTGCATTATCAGTGGAAGTTTGCCACTTTTTTGATAGCAGGCGGGAAGGGGGGTGTGAAGGAAGCGATAAATCTTCATCTTACCGCTGCTGCTGCTGCTGCTCCGGGCGGTTTTTCAACTCGACAAATCACAGTGCCACGTCATTTGGCATCTGGTCGCCCTCCTCCTCCTCCGAACAAAACACATGTGGGACACCTCCCTCCCTGTGTCTCGCTCTCGCTCCTTCTCGTTCGGCTCGCCCGATCGTTTCGCAAACCGTCACGTGTTGTGATCTCTCTGTTGACACGCTTCCTTGTCCCCTCTCTCTATCAATTATCCCCCTTCCCTCTTCTACACGAACATTTTCTGCCGCCGCGCAGTTCAATTTGCAGCACACAGTTTTTTTTTCGTCCTGTGTACTCTTAAATCGTGTTGACATTCTTGCCTTCCTCTCAAACATTCGCCCTCTTCCTCCCGCCCAAACACTGGTGTGCTTCTTCTTCTTTTTATTCTTCTTCTTTGATTACTGAGACACGCGGTTTCTGTTTATTAGAGATTGGAATGCACTTGATTGTGGTAATCTCTCTCTCTCTCTACTCACTTACTTACCGGGAGTCCGTTCGGTCTCAAGTCTTTTCGAGACTGCGCACAAGTTCGGACCTCTGAGAACGATCCTTTCTGGCCGAGGTGGACCGATCTTCTGCACATCGTCGTCCCATCGCTTCTTCTTCGGACTCGCCACGTTTCGGTGTCCGTAGCGGGTCTACCATTCGGTGGTGCAAATCAGAGTTGAGCGGAATTCCGTCTTCCGTCTTCCGCCCCTTTTCCTGTTCCGTCTTCCTTCGTTCCGCGGAAAAAATTTCTCTGTTTTCCGCCTTCCGCCTTCCGGATCTCAAAATTTCATTGGCCCATCGTTCTACTTTGAGCCTGTGACCACCTGGTGATCTATTTGGAGCGGATGAGCGACGGCTTCAGCTGTTTGCAGTTCAGAGCATTCCGAAGGCGCTGGGGCTCATTTGAATGCAAAAGAGCCTACAGTAATCTCCAAAGGACACTACTCCCACCTGTTCCGAACTCGCATCAGCAATCCGTTTTCCTTTCTTTCTTCATCACAAATGCATGGAACTTTTCTCTCCATCTCTCTCTCTCTCTCATCAGAAATAGCATTGGGCAGGTGGGTAAAACCGAGAGAGAGAGGGAAAAGGGGAGAAAGATTTTCAGCTGCTCTGCTGCTGAAAATCGGTTTATCTCCGTCATCTCTCGCGAGGCTTATGCGGCGACGCCTCCAAAACATGTAATCTGCCCGCCATCATCCTCATCATCATCGTCATCTCGTTATACTTTTTTCGGCCGGGCCACGACCCAGTTTTCCCTCTCTCTCTCTGCTTTTCTCCCCGAGGCTCACCACCGAGAAAAGCGTTGCATTCGATTCGCGCTGGAGACGTTTTTTTTTGTAGCAAAAGCGAAGGAATACGGGCGATGCAGATTGGGGCGGAAGGGGGTGTGTTTTCTCACGGAATACGCCACACAAGAACATATCACTTTGAAAAAATGATGCCAGAGAGAGAGAGAGAGATTTCCAGTGTAGTTTGTAGTCTGAACCAGGGATGGGAAAACCTCTTTTTGGTTGTTTTGCTTTTAATCAATTTTTCAGTATGTTACAGAAATTTAATCCAAATGACTCAGTTGACGGGAAGGTGTATTTTTTGATTCTCTACAACTTTGCTGTTGAAAACTTTTTTCTAAACTTTTTACTTTTTTCAAAAAATCAAAAAATCGAATTTTTCTCGAAAACTAGACGATTTCGAAAAAAGTTTTCAACAGCAAAGTTGTAGAAAATCAAAAAATACAACTTTTTGTCAACTGAGTCATTTGGATTAAATGTCTGTAACATGCTGAAAAAATTGATTTAACGCTCTTTGCCCCCAACCCGACGACGGAGCTTCTCCAGATGACCTTTTGAAGACGTCAAACCGCAAAACGTTCCCTCCAGAATATGCAAAAAAAAGTTTTTTTTGTTGAATGCTCCCATTCCGTGTGACCATCTTTTTCGTTTTCTCATCAAAACGTGTGACTCATGCTCGCTCTTCTTCTTCTTTTTTTCTTTTTCGCCTTCTCCTTTTGTCCAATCGTACTACATTTTAATTGGATTTTATTAGTTTTTTTGTCCCATCCCCCCACTCTCGAGAAGAAACGAAAAGGGAACAAAAGTGGGCGGAGCTTAGTGGGACAAACTGATAATCCTCCCCCTCTTGATAGAAGTTCACTTTTTGATGTGCAGGCAGGGAATTGAAATATCGGCCCGCCGCCGTCTCTTCTGTTTCAATCAAATATTGACTCTTTCGTTCTGTTTCTTCTTGCCATCACCATTCCGTTCAGTTATTATCCGCACCCGCCCGCCCGAATGACACATATAGTTTAGTATTACCTGTTCTCAGCGCACGCACAACCAGTTCGTGCCACGTCAGCAAGCACCATCATTTCTAGATTGGAAACGAAAAAGAGAGAGAGAGAAAGAGATTGGGTTGGAATGCATGTTCCCAGCCCAAGTAGTCAGTCACGGGATATCGCGTGACTTCTGGAAAGAGTGCTCCCTCGATAAGGAAGAAGAACCAAATCCGGCGGTCAAACTGAGCCCTTCAGAACTGCTCCCTGCTGTCCCCCGTGACGCGTGACACATCAAGCTGACTACGGTAGAGCGCGCTTCCTCCGTATATTCGCTCATTCTGCAGCACATCCCATCACCATCCTCATCATTCTTTCACTTCTCAATGTACTTCTCCCTCTTCTTCTTCTTCTTCATTTTTTTCTCGCCCCATTCCTCCTCGTCACGGCTAATATCCGAATCGGAATGCGGGACGGCGACGTCGAACACTCTCCTGATTCTTTTTTCTCGAACTAATCGACGAAAGAAACGCGACCAAATCGAATCGTCGGGTGTCCTCCGAAAGAAACTTGCAAACTTTTCTGCTGCAAGAAGCCTTTCCCGCGCGCGCGCGCCCGAAGGAAACAGAGAGAAAGAGAGAAACGGAGGGCGGTTTGTTGTCCTCCTCCTCGGGACGCCTTCTATCATCATCTTCTAAACAACGACGACGTTTTCGACGCCTTCTTCTTCTTCTTCTGCATGGCAACACCACCACGACATTCTCTTCTTATCTCTCTGTTTCTTCTTCTCTCCGGCCTCGCCTGCATCTCGTTTTTGTGTCTCAATTCCAATTCGATTTGACACTTCTTTATACCACACCCTTCTTTTCCCGTCTAATTGGTGTCCTATCAGCCAAAAAAAAAGAAGACAGTTGGATAAACTTGTCTGCGTCTCTTCGAATCACACACTCTCTCTCTCTCCCTCTCTCTTTGATTTTGGGATTTTGGAAGTTGATAGTGACCGATGTACAAGACAGGTAATTTGATAAAAAGGGCATTTCGAATGGATGGCCGAACTTTCTCAGAGCGAAAGTTCGGCCATCTCCACACCCAAAAAGGGGGGGGGGGGGGGGGGCGGCTCGTTTCTCATTTCCGTCCTCAAATCCCGCCACTCGTCCGACTTCATTAGTGGCCCCCCTTCCGGTCCTCCCGCTCTCTCCCGTTTTTTGGCTCGTTCACGCCCACTTCGGGGCCCCCTTCCTCCTTCTGCTCCTCCATTCCCAATTTCCATTCGAAATGAGCAAGATAATGAGCTCTTCTCCTCCGGGCTCTTCTAATCAGGGTTTCCAATTTCCATTCGCGCCCGAATTCGGCTCCATTTCAACTGGAATTGCGGTTCTTTCCTCTTTTCGTTCGTGTTCCGGAAGTAGGTCAAACACTTTTGCTCTCCCATATTTGTGTTGGCAACACATCGAAAATCTCAATCGAATTGGCTGCGTGTCTCGGCGGCAGAGCAGCAGCAGGAGCAGGAGCAGTAGTGACGAAGAAGGCGAAAGTGCATTAGGTTGGAAAAATGGGGGGCGGTCGAGAGCAAATAGAATTGAGCCCCCCCCCCCCCCCCTTGCTCTCATGAGTTGGAGCGAGACATGCCACGTGGCGGCGGCGTGGTTGAAGGCGTCCGGTTCGGAACACTTTCTGCCTCGCTTCCCGACCGATGATTACCTGTCCCCCTCCTCGCGTACCGATCTGTTTCTCGATGTCTGCGTCTCCACAGTTCCCGATTATCTCTCTCTCTCTTTCTATAGTTTCCCGCCCTTCCAAACTTCTCAACCGTTTCGAAATTCGTTTCTCTTTTCCTCTCTGACTACCCGAATGCCAATGATTCGGGGGGAGAGAACCGGGGATTACAGTCCATTAGTCTCCCCCCTTTATCTCTTGATTGGAATCTTCCAGATCTTCAACTGTTGCTCAAACTTTGCGCAAAAGTGGTTCCTCTAACCTATGTGATGATCAGTTTGTCGTCGTGTTTTCTGTTCCTCTCTCTATCTCTCTGCCTTCTCTTCTTCTTCTTTCACACAAGTGACACAAACAAGAAAAAGAAGAAGAAGAAGAAAAGAGAAAGTGAGATGCGAACCTTTTTGACCAGTAAATTCCTCCTCGTTTTCAGTCCCCTCCTATTACCCTTTTCAGAAGGACGTCTTCATCGTCTTCTCCAATTGTTTTCCGTTTTCCGCTCCCCTCCTGATGACTAATTGCAACATCTTCTTCTTCTGTCTCTTTTTTTGGCAGTAAAGAAGGTCGCCTGTTTTCCGATTCTACGACACTCGGTCTGTTTCATTGCCACTTTTTTCTTGCCTTCCTCCTCCAAATTGGCAAGAGACGGGCGCGAGATTCGTCGTTTCTGATAACATTTGAAGAGAGTGAGAGAGAGGGGGACTAGGAGTTTCCTCTTCCTTTCCCTCTCCTCCGACTATATCATCATCGTCACCTGTTATCAACGTCTTCTTCTTCTTCTTCTCCGCCATAATAACCTCATTCCCTCCTTTTCTCTCATCTGATTCCTGAATCCAAACTCGCAACGATCTGCTTGCGTTTTGTTTGTTCATATTGTGTTTCTTGTCAACTTTGACCCGTTTCCTCCTCTTCACAAATCGCTGCCTTCTCCTCTCTGTGACTCACTGATCCATTGTAGAAGAAGAAGAAGAAGCAACGGCAACGGCAGCAGCAGCAGCAGCTCGTTGTAATCAGTGCTCTTTCTCTCTTTCTCTCATCACCCTCTCTCTCTCTGAATTATTTCACAAATCCGCTCCCCCCTTCGTCCTCTCCTCTCGCTCATTTGTTGCCCTTCCACCTTTCTCGCGTTCTTCTTCTTCTTCTTCTCGCCTTCTTTCGCACTCTGCGTCTCCTCGCGGCTCCCGCTCTCTCGCCGGTTTTCTCGAGACTTAGAGAGAGAGAGAGAGAACACCACGACATACTGGTGCAGCCAGCAGCCAGCAGCATCAGGAGCGGCAGCCGTTTTATTTACTGCCCCCTCCGAATCGCATGCACTTTCTCTCCCCTTTCCCGCGCCACGCGCCGCCCTCAATTCATTTTCGCACTTTCTCTCTCTCTCTCTCTCTCTCTCTCTCTCTCTCTCTCTCTCTCTCTCTCTCTCTCTCTCTCTCTCTCTCTCTCTCTCTCTCTCTCTCTCTCTCTCTCTCTCTCTCTCTCTCTCTCTCTCTCTTTGTCTAAAGGGGGACCCCTATCCATATTCGGGAGCGAGACGCGGTGGCGCGAGAATTCCAATTATCCTCCTCCTCCTCCACTACCCCCCGAGAGAAGTGCAACAAGAGAGAAAGAAAGAAAGAAAGCGACACAAAACCGAGTATCAGTTTCTCGTTCTCGCTCTCTTTTCGCCCCTCCTTCTGTTCATGTTTCTGTTGGTGACGATGTTCTCTTGTGAAATCTCAAAGTTTCCGAGTCACCAGTGGCGCTGGAGATTGAGTCATTGGGAGTGGCGCTACCGTAACCCAGTTGATTCATGTCCATTTCTTGCGATTTTCAAACTTCCATTCCATTTCCAAACCCAAGTGGTATGACGTGGCATTAGGATTCATTGACGTGACGAGACGTTCATTTCTATTTCCCACGTGACTTGAGGATAGGATTACTGTAGTCTACCCTTGTTAAGCTCATTTCATTTCATGACGCTGTATGACGTGGCATTACACAGATCGCACATTTAGCCCGTTCGGAAGAGATGATGGGGCTGCTCCACTCGCGTGTGTGTCCACTTTTTTCCCACATTTCATAACCATTCCCTCTGTCTCGTTCTCTCCCTGACCGCAACACAAAAAGGAAGGACACTGTATTGACACAGCTTTCCCTCCCTTCTTCTTTTTCGTCCTCCCTCAAATCTCTCTCTCTCTCCGTGTTCACACATCTCTCGTTCATTTGGTTTCAGGTTATATGAGTGATAATAACCCGACGCGCCATCATCCTCCCAGCCGTACAGGTAGTGTATCGTTTCGATCTTCCAATCAATCCATCATCGAATCTGTCTCTGTTGTTTCGAATGGCATACAAATAGAAATGGAAATCGTATCATCTTCATGATGACCACCACATCTTCTTCTTCTTCTTCTCCTCCTCTTCCAATTTCTAGGTTGAGAACCGGAAAACAAGGCAGAAGACGTGGTGATGATGATGATAACGATGAAGATGATAAATAGCCCGCGGGGGAAAGGAAATTGAACCCCCCCCCCCCCCCCCCAGAAGGGAATGCGAGAGCAACACAAAGAGCCCATTTGCAGGCAGAGAGCTGGAACGTCCACGATGGACAGTGACACGTCGCGAAGAGACACGACACTCACCGTCCAGGTATGCTCGACGTCTTCTCGATTCGAACGTCTTCATCCCACCTCTCCACTTTCAGATCGACTTCTCCGTTTCAGTCGAGAAGCGTGACGACCACTGAGCGAGTACATATCGTGCAAATGCCGGTCAGCGAGAACTCTCAAGTAAGAACTCGTGAAGACGTTTCTCGAACTGCCGACAGTAACCCTCGTTCAGGTGTCCCCAGCCCATATCCTTGCATTGTCCCCACACGGAAACACTTCCCAGTCTGTTTCGTCGATTGTCACAACTAACCAGGTGGGAACGACTAAAGAGCGTCACGGAAATGTGACATCGTGACATTGCAGGCTGAATGCGTACCCCTGATCGGAGCCCTGACCGCATCTGGGGTGCCCCTCTTCAATGGTATTTTGTTTAATCGCGATACGAAACAAACGACTACAATTATAACGACGACCACGACGACTTACAAGATTCTGGAGGTAACACTTGATACATATGTGGGTAGAAGACGTGAGAAACTTCAGGTGAGCGACAGCGATTCACTTTCCGACGACTACGAGCTCATCGACGACAGCACGCTGACAGTTGACGTCGATTTGACGGAGAGAGCCACTTCGCCGAGCTACGTGATCGTCTCGAAAAGCGAGAGCCAGGCGCCGATGTCGCCGGTGACCAAGGCGAAACTGAACATCGAACTAGAGATACCGCCGAGAAGCACCACTGAAAATAGAGAATATCAGAACGTTGTTGAACCGATTAGCACTATGAATGAAATGACCGAATCGCAGTACACGGCCGACGATGAACGACAGCCATCGACTCCCGGATCTTCAGACGAATTCGAGAAGTTTGATGTGAGATTTCCCAGAATGTCCCGCTTAACACACTCAGTACTTTCCATTTCAGACAAACTATCCAATTCATCAGGATTACGATATGAAGACTGTCACGACCACTGTGAAGAACACCAATATTGAAGAAATCCCACTCTCTCAACAAGTCGACCTGTACCATAACCACTTTTACTACGATCAAATCCCAGGATCATCTTCCACTAAGCAGAGAAGCGAGGTGACGAAAACCACCGAACTCTTCAAGAAGTCTCCGTCCCACCTCGACTATCCGATCTCCGAAGAGTACCAAGGACCACTGGACAATACTACTCGTGCTCAGAACATCGAGGATCTGCCACTCAGTGCCTACCCGACCGAGTACCACTACGAGAAGCTTCTGGAGCAATCCGTTCCAGTCGTCATCGAGGAAACCGAGAAGAAGGACGAGCCAAGCCTGAAGTCCAAGATCACAGGACTCTTCAAGAAGTCTCCGTCCCACCTCGACTATCCGATCTCCGAAGAGTACCAAGGACCACTGGACAACACTACTCGTGCTCAGAACATCGAGGATCTGCCACTCAGTGCCTACCCGACCGAGTACCACTACGAGAAGCTTCCGGAGCAATCCGTTCCAGTCGTCGTCGAGGAAACCGAGAAGAAGGACGAGCCAAGCCTGAAGTCCAAGATCACCGGACTCTTCAAGAAGTCTCCGCCCCACCTCGACCATCCGATCTCCGAAGAGTACCAAGGACCACTGGACAACACTACTCGTGCTCAGAACATCGAGGATCTGCCACTCAGTGCCTACCCGACCGAGTACCACTACGAGAAGCTTCCGGAGCAATCCGTTCCAGTCGTTGTCGAGGAAACCGAGAAGAAGGACGAGCCAAGCCTGAAGTCCAAGATCACCGGACTCTTCAAGAAGTCTTCAGCTCATTCGGACTATCCGATCTCCGAAGAGTACCAAGGACCACTGGACAACACCACTCGTGCTCAGAACATCGAGGATCTGCCACTCAGTGCCTACCCGACCGAGTACCACTACGAGAAGCTTCCGGAGCAATCCGTTCCAGTCGTCGTCGAGGAAACCGAGAAGAAGGACGAGCCAAGCCTGAAGTCCAAGATCACCGGACTCTTCAAGAAGTCTCCGTCCCACCTCGACTATCCGATCTCTGAAGAGTACCAAGGACCACTGGACAACACTACTCGTGCTCGGAACATCGAGGATCTGCCACTCAGTGCCTACCCGACCGAGTACCACTACGAGAAGCTTCCGGAGCAATCCGTTCCAGTCGTCGTCGAGGAAACCGAGAAGAAGGACGAGCCAAGCCTGAAGTCCAAGATCACCGGACTCTTCAAGAAGTCTCCGTCCCACCTCGACTATCCGATCTCTGAAGAGTACCAAGGACCACTGGACAACACTACTCGTGCTCAGAACATCGAGGATCTGCCACTCAGTGCCTACCCGACCGAGTACCACTACGAGAAGCTTCCGGAGCAATCCGTTCCAGTTGTTGTCGAGGAAACCGAGAAGAAGGACGAGCCAAGCCTGAAGTCCAAGATCACCGGACTCTTCAAGAAGTCTCCGTCCCACCTCGACTATCCGAACTCCGAAGAGTACCAAGGATCACTGGACAACACTACTCGTGCTCAGAACATCGAGGATCTGCCACTCAGTGCCTACCCGACCGAGTACCACTACGAGAAGCTTCCGGAGCAATCCGTTCCAGTCGTCATCGAGGAAACCGAGAAGAAGGACGAGCCAAGCCTGAAGTCCAAGATCACCGGACTCTTCAAGAAGTCTTCAGCTCATTCGGACTATCCGACCTCCGAAGAGTACCAAGGACCTCTGGACAACACTACTCGTGCTCAGAACATCGAGGATCTGCCACTCAGTGCCTACCCGACCGAGTACCACTACGAGAAGCTTCCGGAGCAATCCGTTCCAGTCGTCATCGAGGAAACCGAGAAGAAGGACGAGCCAAGCCTGAAGTCCAAGATCACAGGACTCTTCAAGAAGTCTCCGTCCCACCTCGACTATCCGATCTCCGAAGAGTACCAAGGACCACTGGACAATACTACTCGTGCTCAGAACATCGAGGATCTGCCACTCAGTGCCTACCCGACCGAGTACCACTACGAGAAGCTTCTGGAGCAATCCGTTCCAGTCGTCATCGAGGAAACCGAGAAGAAGGACGAGCCAAGCCTGAAGTCCAAGATCACAGGACTCTTCAAGAAGTCTCCGTCCCACCTCGACTATCCGATCTCCGAAGAGTACCAAGGACCACTGGACAACACCACTCGTGCTCAGAACATCGAGGATCTGCCACTCAGTGCCTACCCGACCGAGTACCACTACGAGAAGCTTCCGGAGCAATCCGTTCCAGTCGTCGTCGAGGAAACCGAGAAGAAGGACGAGCCAAGCCTGAAGTCCAAGATCACCGGACTCTTCAAGAAGTCTCCGTCCCACCTCGACTATCCGATCTCTGAAGAGTACCAAGGACCACTGGACAACACTACTCGTGCTCGGAACATCGAGGATCTGCCACTCAGTGCCTACCCGACCGAGTACCACTACGAGAAGCTTCCGGAGCAATCCGTTCCAGTCGTCGTCGAGGAAACCGAGAAGAAGGACGAGCCAAGCCTGAAGTCCAAGATCACCGGACTCTTCAAGAAGTCTCCGTCCCACCTCGACTATCCGATCTCTGAAGAGTACCAAGGACCACTGGACAACACTACTCGTGCTCAGAACATCGAGGATCTGCCACTCAGTGCCTACCCGACCGAGTACCACTACGAGAAGCTTCCGGAGCAATCCGTTCCAGTTGTTGTCGAGGAAACCGAGAAGAAGGACGAGCCAAGCCTGAAGTCCAAGATCACCGGACTCTTCAAGAAGTCTCCGTCCCACCTCGACTATCCGAACTCCGAAGAGTACCAAGGATCACTGGACAACACTACTCGTGCTCAGAACATCGAGGATCTGCCACTCAGTGCCTACCCGACCGAGTACCACTACGAGAAGCTTCCGGAGCAATCCGTTCCAGTCGTCATCGAGGAAACCGAGAAGAAGGACGAGCCAAGCCTGAAGTCCAAGATCACCGGACTCTTCAAGAAGTCTTCAGCTCATTCGGACTATCCGACCTCCGAAGAGTACCAAGGACCTCTGGACAACACTACTCGTGCTCAGAACATCGAGGATCTGCCACTCAGTGCCTACCCGACCGAGTACCACTACGAGAAGCTTCCGGAGCAATCCGTTCCAGTCGTCATCGAGGAAACCGAAAAGAAGGACGAGCCAAGCCTGAAGTCCAAGATCACAGGACTCTTCAAGAAGTCTCCGTCCCACCTCGACTATCCGATCTCCGAAGAGTACCAAGGACCACTGGACAATACTACTCGTGCTCAGAACATCGAGGATCTGCCACTCAGTGCCTATCCGACCGAGTTCCACTACGAGAAGCTTCCGGAGCAATCCGTTCCAGTCGTCATCGAGGAGACCGAGAAGAAGGACGAGCCAAGCCTGAAGTCCAAGATCACAGGACTCTTCAAGAAGTCTCCGTCCCACCTTGACTATCCGATCTCCGAAGAGTACCAAGGACCACTGGACAATACTACTCGTGCTCAGAACATCGAGGATCTGCCACTCAGTGCCTACCCGACCGAGTACCACTACGAGAAGCTTCCGGAGCAATCCGTTCCAGTCGTCATCGAGGAAACCGAGAAGAAGGACGAGCCAAGCCTGAAGTCCAAGATCACCGGACTCTTCAAGAAGTCTTCAGCTCATTCGGACTATCCGACCTCCGAAGAGTACCAAGGACCACTGGACAATACTACTCGTGCTCAGAACATCGAGGATCTGCCACTCAGTGCCTATCCGACCGAGTACCACTACGAGAAGCTTCCGGAGCAATCCGTTCCAGTCGTCATCGAGGAAACCGAGAAGAAGGACGAGCCAAGCCTGAAGTCCAAGATCACCGGACTCTTCAAGAAGTCTTCAGCTCATTCGGACTATCCGACCTCCGAAGAGTACCAAGGACCTCTGGACAACACTACTCGTGCTCAGAACATCGAGGATCTGCCACTCAGTGCCTATCCGACCGAGTACCACTACGAGAAGCTTCCGGAGCAATCCGTTCCAGTCGTCATCGAGGAAACCGAGAAGAAGGACGAGCCAAGCCTGAAGTCCAAGATCACAGGACTCTTCAAGAAGTCTCCGTCCCACCTCGACTATCCGATCTCCGAAGAGTACCAAGGACCACTGGACAATACTACTCGTGCTCAGAACATCGAGGATCTGCCACTCAGTGCCTACCCGACCGAGTTCCACTACGAGAAGCTTCCGGAGCAATCCGTTCCAGTTGTTGTCGAGGAAACCGAGAAGAAGGACGAGCCAAGCCTGAAGTCCAAGATCACAGGACTCTTCAAGAAGTCTCCGTCCCACCTCGACTATCCGATCTCCGAAGAGTACCAAGGACCACTGGACAATACTACTCGTGCTCAGAACATCGAGGATCTGCCACTCAGTGCCTATCCGACCGAGTTCCACTACGAGAAGCTTCCGGAGCAATCCGTTCCAGTTGTTGTCGAGGAAACCGAGAAGAAGGACGAGCCAAGCCTGAAGTCCAAGATCACAGGACTCTTCAAGAAGTCTCCGTCCCACCTCGACTATCCGATCTCCGAAGAGTACCAAGGACCACTGGACAATACTACTCGTGCTCAGAACATCGAGGATCTGCCACTCAGTGCCTATCCGACCGAGTACCACTACGAGAAGCTTCCGGAGCAATCCGTTCCAGTTGTTGTCGAGGAAACCGAGAAGAAGGACGAGCCAAGCCTGAAGTCCAAGATCACCGGACTCTTCAAGAAGTCTTCAGCTCATTCGGACTATCCGACCTCCGAAGAGTACCAAGGACCACTGGACAATACTACTCGTGCTCAGAACATCGAGGATCTGCCACTCAGTGCCTATCCGACCGAGTACCACTACGAGAAGCTTCCGGAGCAATCCGTTCCAGTCGTCATCGAGGAAACCGAGAAGAAGGACGAGCCAAGCCTGAAGTCCAAGATCACCGGACTCTTCAAGAAGTCTTCAGCTCATTCGGACTATCCGACCTCCGAAGAGTACCAAGGACCTCTGGACAACACTACTCGTGCTCAGAACATCGAGGATCTGCCACTCAGTGCCTATCCGACCGAGTACCACTACGAGAAGCTTCCGGAGCAATCCGTTCCAGTCGTCATCGAGGAAACCGAGAAGAAGGACGAGCCAAGCCTGAAGTCCAAGATCACAGGACTCTTCAAGAAGTCTCCGTCCCACCTCGACTATCCGATCTCCGAAGAGTACCAAGGACCACTGGACAATACTACTCGTGCTCAGAACATCGAGGATCTGCCACTCAGTGCCTATCCGACCGAGTACCACTACGAGAAGCTTCCGGAGCAATCCGTTCCAGTTGTTGTCGAGGAAACCGAGAAGAAGGACGAGCCAAGCCTGAAGTCCAAGATCACAGGACTCTTCAAGAAGTCTCCGTCCCACCTTGACTATCCGATCTCCGAAGAGTACCAAGGACCACTGGACAATACTACTCGTGCTCAGAACATCGAGGATCTGCCACTCAGTGCCTATCCGACCGAGTACCACTACGAGAAGCTTCCGGAGCAATCCGTTCCAGTTGTTGTCGAGGAGACCGAGAAGAAGGATGAACAAAGTTTGAAGTCCAAGATCACAGGACTCTTCAAGAAGTCTCCGTCCCACCTTGACTATCCGATCTCCGAAGAGTACCAAGGACCACTGGACAATACTACTCGTGCTCAGAACATCGAGGATCTGCCACTCAGTGCCTACCCGACCGAGTTCCACTACGAGAAGCTTCCGGAGCAATCCGTTCCAGTCGTCATCGAGGAGACCGAGAAGAAGGATGAACAAAGTTTGAAGTCCAAGATCACAGGACTCTTCAAGAAGTCTCCGTCCCACCTTGACTATCCGATCTCCGAAGAGTACCAAGGACCACTGGACAATACTACTCGTGCTCAGAACATCGAGGATCTGCCACTCAGTGCCTATCCGACCGAGTACCACTACGAGAAGCTTCCGAAGCAATCCGTTCCAGTTGTTGTCGAGGAGACCGAGAAGAAGGATGAACAAAGTTTGAAGTCCAAGATCACAGGACTCTTCAAGAAGTCTCCGTCCCACCTTGACTATCCGATCTCCGAAGAGTACCAAGGACCACTGGACAATACTACTCGTGCTCAGAACATCGAGGATCTGCCACTCAGTGCCTACCCGACCGAGTTCCACTACGAGAAGCTTCCGGAGCAATCCGTTCCAGTCGTCATCGAGGAGACCGAGAAGAAGGATGAACAAAGTTTGAAGTCCAAGATCACAGGACTCTTCAAGAAGTCTCCGTCCCACCTTGACTATCCGATCTCCGAAGAGTACCAAGGACCACTGGACAATACTACTCGTGCTCAGAACATCGAGGATCTGCCACTCAGTGCCTACCCGACCGAGTTCCACTACGAGAAGCTTCCGGAGCAATCCGTTCCAGTCGTCATCGAGGAGACCGAGAAGAAGGATGAACAAAGTTTGAAGTCCAAGATGACAGGACTCTTCAAGAAGTCTCCGTCCCACCTTGACTATCCGATCTCCGAAGAGTACCAAGGACCACTGGACAATACTACTCGTGCTCAGAACATCGAGGATCTGCCACTCAGTGCCTACCCGACCGAGTTCCACTACGAGAAGCTTCCGGAGCAATCCGTTCCAGTTGTTGTCGAGGAAACCGAGAAGAAGGACGAGCCAAGCCTGAAGTCCAAGATCACAGGACTCTTCAAGAAGTCTCCGTCCCACCTCGACTATCCGATCTCCGAAGAGTACCAAGGACCACTGGACAATCCTACTCGTGCTCAGAACATCGAGGATCTGCCACTCAGTGCCTATCCGACCGAGTTCCACTACGAGAAGCTTCAGGAGCAATCCGTTCCAGTCGTCATCGAGGAGACCGAGAAGAAGGATGAACAAAGTTTGAAGTCCAAGATCACAGGACTCTTCAAGAAGTCTCCGTCCCACCTTGACTATCCGATCTCCGAAGAGTACCAAGGACCACTGGACAATACTACTCGTGCTCAGAACATCGAGGATCTGCCACTCAGTGCCTATCCGACCGAGTTCCACTACGAGAAGCTTCCGGAGCAATCCGTTCCAGTCGTCATCGAGGAGACCGAGAAGAAGGATGAACAAAGTTTGAAGTCCAAGATCACAGGACTCTTCAAGAAGTCTCCGTCCCACCTTGACTATCCGATCTCCGAAGAGTACCAAGGACCACTGGACAATACTACTCGTGCTCAGAACATCGAGGATCTGCCACTCAGTGCCTATCCGACCGAGTTCCACTACGAGAAGCTTCCGGAGCAATCCGTTCCAGTCGTCATCGAGGAAACCGAGAAGAAGGACGAGCCAAGCCTGAAGTCCAAGATCACAGGACTCTTCAAGAAGTCTCCGTCCCACCTCGACTATCCGATCTCCGAAGAGTACCAAGGACCACTGGACAATACTACTCGTGCTCAGAACATCGAGGATCTGCCACTCAGTGCCTATCCGACCGAGTACCACTACGAGAAGCTTCCGGAGCAATCCGTTCCAGTCGTCATCGAGGAGACCGAGAAGAAGGATGAACAAAGTTTGAAGTCCAAGATCACAGGACTCTTCAAGAAGTCTCCGTCCCACCTTGACTATCCGATCTCCGAAGAGTACCAAGGACCACTGGACAATACTACTCGTGCTCAGAACATCGAGGATCTGCCACTCAGTGCCTACCCGACCGAGTTCCACTACGAGAAGCTTCCGGAGCAATCCGTTCCAGTCGTCATCGAGGAAACCGAGAAGAAGGACGAGCCAAGCCTGAAGTCCAAGATCACCGGACTCTTCAAGAAGTCTTCAGCTCATTCGGACTATCCGACCTCCGAAGAGTACCAAGGACCTCTGGACAACACTACTCGTGCTCAGAACATCGAGGATCTGCCACTCAGTGCCTATCCGACCGAGTACCACTACGAGAAGCTTCCGGAGCAATCCGTTCCAGTCGTCATCGAGGAAACCGAGAAGAAGGACGAGCCAAGCCTGAAGTCCAAGATCACCGGACTCTTCAAGAAGTCTCCGTCCCACCTCGACTATCCGATCTCCGAAGAGTACCAAGGACCACTGGACAATACTACTCGTGCTCAGAACATCGAGGATCTGCCACTCAGTGCCTACCCGACCGAGTTCCACTACGAGAAGCTTCCGAAGCAATCCGTTCCAGTTGTTGTCGAGGAGACCGAGAAGAAGGATGAACAAAGTTTGAAGTCCAAGATCACAGGACTCTTCAAGAAGTCTCCGTCCCACCTTGACTATCCGATCTCCGAAGAGTACCAAGGACCACTGGACAATACTACTCGTGCTCAGAACATCGAGGATCTGCCACTCAGTGCCTACCCGACCGAGTTCCACTACGAGAAGCTTCCGGAGCAATCCGTTCCAGTCGTCATCGAGGAGACCGAGAAGAAGGACGAGCCAAGCCTGAAGTCCAAGATCACAGGACTCTTCAAGAAGTCTCCGTCCCACCTTGACTATCCGATCTCCGAAGAGTACCAAGGACCACTGGACAATACTACTCGTGCTCAGAACATCGAGGATCTGCCACTCAGTGCCTACCCGACCGAGTTCCACTACGAGAAGCTTCCGGAGCAATCCGTTCCAGTCGTCATCGAGGAGACCGAGAAGAAGGATGAACAAAGTTTGAAGTCCAAGATCACAGGACTCTTCAAGAAGTCTCCGTCCCACCTTGACTATCCGATCTCCGAAGAGTACCAAGGACCACTGGACAATACTACTCGTGCTCAGAACATCGAGGATCTGCCACTCAGTGCCTACCCGACCGAGTTCCACTACGAGAAGCTTCCGGAGCAATCCGTTCCAGTCGTCATCGAGGAGACCGAGAAGAAGGATGAACAAAGTTTGAAGTCCAAGATCACAGGACTCTTCAAGAAGTCTCCGTCCCACCTTGACTATCCGATCTCCGAAGAGTACCAAGGACCACTGGACAATACTACTCGTGCTCAGAACATCGAGGATCTGCCACTCAGTGCCTACCCGACCGAGTTCCACTACGAGAAGCTTCCGGAGCAATCCGTTCCAGTTGTTGTCGAGGAAACCGAGAAGAAGGACGAGCCAAGCCTGAAGTCCAAGATCACAGGACTCTTCAAGAAGTCTCCGTCCCACCTTGACTATCCGATCTCCGAAGAGTACCAAGGACCACTGGACAATACTACTCGTGCTCAGAACATCGAGGATCTGCCACTCAGTGCCTACCCGACCGAGTTCCACTACGAGAAGCTTCCGGAGCAATCCGTTCCAGTTGTTGTCGAGGAAACCGAGAAGAAGGACGAGCCAAGCCTGAAGTCCAAGATCACAGGACTCTTCAAGAAGTCTCCGTCCCACCTCGACTATCCGATCTCCGAAGAGTACCAAGGACCACTGGACAATACTACTCGTGCTCAGAACATCGAGGATCTGCCACTCAGTGCCTATCCGACCGAGTTCCACTACGAGAAGCTTCAGGAGCAATCCGTTCCAGTCGTCATCGAGGAGACCGAGAAGAAGGATGAACAAAGTTTGAAGTCCAAGATCACAGGACTCTTCAAGAAGTCTCCGTCCCACCTTGACTATCCGATCTCCGAAGAGTACCAAGGACCACTGGACAATACTACTCGTGCTCAGAACATCGAGGATCTGCCACTCAGTGCCTATCCGACCGAGTTCCACTACGAGAAGCTTCCGGAGCAATCCGTTCCAGTCGTCATCGAGGAGACCGAGAAGAAGGATGAACAAAGTTTGAAGTCCAAGATCACAGGACTCTTCAAGAAGTCTCCGTCCCACCTTGACTATCCGATCTCCGAAGAGTACCAAGGACCACTGGACAATACTACTCGTGCTCAGAACATCGAGGATCTGCCACTCAGTGCCTATCCGACCGAGTTCCACTACGAGAAGCTTCCGGAGCAATCCGTTCCAGTCGTCATCGAGGAGACCGAGAAGAAGGATGAACAAAGTTTGAAGTCCAAGATCACAGGACTCTTCAAGAAGTCTCCGTCCCACCTTGACTATCCGATCTCCGAAGAGTACCAAGGACCACTGGACAATACTACTCGTGCTCAGAACATCGAGGATCTGCCACTCAGTGCCTATCCGACCGAGTTCCACTACGAGAAGCTTCAGGAGCAATCCGTTCCAGTCGTCATCGAGGAGACCGAGAAGAAGGATGAACAAAGTTTGAAGTCCAAGATCACAGGACTCTTCAAGAAGTCTCCGTCCCACCTTGACTATCCGATCTCCGAAGAGTACCAAGGACCACTGGACAATACTACTCGTGCTCAGAACATCGAGGATCTGCCACTCAGTGCCTATCCGACCGAGTTCCACTACGAGAAGCTTCAGGAGCAATCCGTTCCAGTCGTCATCGAGGAGACCGAGAAGAAGGATGAACAAAGTTTGAAGTCCAAGATCACAGGACTCTTCAAGAAGTCTCCGTCCCACCTTGACTATCCGATCTCCGAAGAGTACCAAGGACCACTGGACAATACTACTCGTGCTCAGAACATCGAGGATCTGCCACTCAGTGCCTATCCGACCGAGTTCCACTACGAGAAGCTTCCGGAGCAATCCGTTCCAGTCGTCATCGAGGAAACCGAGAAGAAGGACGAGCCAAGCCTGAAGTCCAAGATCACAGGACTCTTCAAGAAGTCTCCGTCCCACCTCGACTATCCGATCTCCGAAGAGTACCAAGGACCACTGGACAATACTACTCGTGCTCAGAACATCGAGGATCTGCCACTCAGTGCCTATCCGACCGAGTACCACTACGAGAAGCTTCCGGAGCAATCCGTTCCAGTCGTCATCGAGGAAACCGAGAAGAAGGACGAGCCAAGCCTGAAGTCCAAGATCACCGGACTCTTCAAGAAGTCTTCAGCTCATTCGGACTATCCGACCTCCGAAGAGTACCAAGGACCTCTGGACAACACTACTCGTGCTCAGAACATCGAGGATCTGCCACTCAGTGCCTATCCGACCGAGTACCACTACGAGAAGCTTCCGGAGCAATCCGTTCCAGTCGTCATCGAGGAAACCGAGAAGAAGGACGAGCCAAGCCTGAAGTCCAAGATCACCGGACTCTTCAAGAAGTCTCCGTCCCACCTCGACTATCCGATCTCCGAAGAGTACCAAGGACCACTGGACAATACTACTCGTGCTCAGAACATCGAGGATCTGCCACTCAGTGCCTATCCGACCGAGTACCACTACGAGAAGCTTCCGGAGCAATTCGTTCCAGTTGTTGTCGAGGAAACCGAGAAGAAGGACGAGCCAAGCCTGAAGTCCAAGATCACAGGACTCTTCAAGAAGTCTCCGTCCCACCTTGACTATCCGATCTCCGAAGAGTACCAAGGACCACTGGACAATACTACTCGTGCTCAGAACATCGAGGATCTGCCACTCAGTGCCTATCCGACCGAGTACCACTACGAGAAGCTTCCGGAGCAATCCGTTCCAGTTGTTGTCGAGGAGACCGAGAAGAAGGATGAACAAAGTTTGAAGTCCAAGATCACAGGACTCTTCAAGAAGTCTCCGTCCCACCTTGACTATCCGATCTCCGAAGAGTACCAAGGACCACTGGACAATACTACTCGTGCTCAGAACATCGAGGATCTGCCACTCAGTGCCTACCCGACCGAGTTCCACTACGAGAAGCTTCCGGAGCAATCCGTTCCAGTCGTCATCGAGGAGACCGAGAAGAAGGATGAACAAAGTTTGAAGTCCAAGATCACAGGACTCTTCAAGAAGTCTCCGTCCCACCTTGACTATCCGATCTCCGAAGAGTACCAAGGACCACTGGACAATACTACTCGTGCTCAGAACATCGAGGATCTGCCACTCAGTGCCTACCCGACCGAGTTCCACTACGAGAAGCTTCCGGAGCAATCCGTTCCAGTCGTCATCGAGGAGACCGAGAAGAAGGATGAACAAAGTTTGAAGTCCAAGATCACAGGACTCTTCAAGAAGTCTCCGTCCCACCTTGACTATCCGATCTCCGAAGAGTACCAAGGACCACTGGACAATACTACTCGTGCTCAGAACATCGAGGATCTGCCACTCAGTGCCTATCCGACCGAGTTCCACTACGAGAAGCTTCAGGAGCAATCCGTTCCAGTCGTCATCGAGGAGACCGAGAAGAAGGATGAACAAAGTTTGAAGTCCAAGATCACAGGACTCTTCAAGAAGTCTCCGTCCCACCTTGACTATCCGATCTCCGAAGAGTACCAAGGACCACTGGACAATACTACTCGTGCTCAGAACATCGAGGATCTGCCACTCAGTGCCTATCCGACCGAGTACCACTACGAGAAGCTTCCGGAGCAATCCGTTCCAGTTGTTGTCGAGGAAACCGAGAAGAAGGACGAGCCAAGCCTGAAGTCCAAGATCACAGGACTCTTCAAGAAGTCTCCGTCCCACCTCGACTATCCGATCTCCGAAGAGTACCAAGGACCACTGGACAATACTACTCGTGCTCAGAACATCGAGGATCTGCCACTCAGTGCCTATCCGACCGAGTTCCACTACGAGAAGCTTCAGGAGCAATCCGTTCCAGTCGTCATCGAGGAGACCGAGAAGAAGGATGAACAAAGTTTGAAGTCCAAGATCACAGGACTCTTCAAGAAGTCTCCGTCCCACCTTGACTATCCGATCTCCGAAGAGTACCAAGGACCACTGGACAATACTACTCGTGCTCAGAACATCGAGGATCTGCCACTCAGTGCCTATCCGACCGAGTTCCACTACGAGAAGCTTCAGGAGCAATCCGTTCCAGTCGTCATCGAGGAGACCGAGAAGAAGGATGAACAAAGTTTGAAGTCCAAGATCACAGGACTCTTCAAGAAGTCTCCGTCCCACCTTGACTATCCGATCTCCGAAGAGTACCAAGGACCACTGGACAATACTACTCGTGCTCAGAACATCGAGGATCTGCCACTCAGTGCCTATCCGACCGAGTTCCACTACGAGAAGCTTCAGGAGCAATCCGTTCCAGTCGTCATCGAGGAGACCGAGAAGAAGGATGAACAAAGTTTGAAGTCCAAGATCACAGGACTCTTCAAGAAGTCTCCGTCCCACCTTGACTATCCGATCTCCGAAGAGTACCAAGGACCACTGGACAATACTACTCGTGCTCAGAACATCGAGGATCTGCCACTCAGTGCCTATCCGACCGAGTACCACTACGAGAAGCTTCCGGAGCAATCCGTTCCAGTTGTTGTCGAGGAGACCGAGAAGAAGGATGAACAAAGTTTGAAGTCCAAGATCACAGGACTCTTCAAGAAGTCTCCGTCCCACCTTGACTATCCGATCTCCGAAGAGTACCAAGGACCACTGGACAATACTACTCGTGCTCAGAACATCGAGGATCTGCCACTCAGTGCCTATCCGACCGAGTACCACTACGAGAAGCTTCCGGAGCAATCCGTTCCAGTCGTCATCGAGGAGACCGAGAAGAAGGATGAACAAAGTTTGAAGTCCAAGATCACAGGACTCTTCAAGAAGTCTCCGTCCCACCTTGACTATCCGATCTCCGAAGAGTACCAAGGACCACTGGACAATACTACTCGTGCTCAGAACATCGAGGATCTGCCACTCAGTGCCTATCCGACCGAGTACCACTACGAGAAGCTTCCGAAGCAATCCGTTCCAGTTGTTGTCGAGGAGACCGAGAAGAAGGATGAACAAAGTTTGAAGTCCAAGATCACAGGACTCTTCAAGAAGTCTCCGTCCCACCTTGACTATCCGATCTCCGAAGAGTACCAAGGACCACTGGACAATACTACTCGTGCTCAGAACATCGAGGATCTGCCACTCAGTGCCTACCCGACCGAGTTCCACTACGAGAAGCTTCCGGAGCAATCCGTTCCAGTCGTCATCGAGGAGACCGAGAAGAAGGATGAACAAAGTTTGAAGTCCAAGATCACAGGACTCTTCAAGAAGTCTCCGTCCCACCTTGACTATCCGATCTCCGAAGAGTACCAAGGACCACTGGACAATACTACTCGTGCTCAGAACATCGAGGATCTGCCACTCAGTGCCTATCCGACCGAGTACCACTACGAGAAGCTTCCGGAGCAATCCGTTCCAGTTGTTGTCGAGGAGACCGAGAAGAAGGATGAACAAAGTTTGAAGTCCAAGATCACAGGACTCTTCAAGAAGTCTCCGTCCCACCTTGACTATCCGATCTCCGAAGAGTACCAAGGACCACTGGACAATACTACTCGTGCTCAGAACATCGAGGATCTGCCACTCAGTGCCTACCCGACCGAGTTCCACTACGAGAAGCTTCCGGAGCAATCCGTTCCAGTCGTCATCGAGGAGACCGAGAAGAAGGATGAACAAAGTTTGAAGTCCAAGATGACAGGACTCTTCAAGAAGTCTCCGTCCCACCTTGACTATCCGATCTCCGAAGAGTACCAAGGACCACTGGACAATACTACTCGTGCTCAGAACATCGAGGATCTGCCACTCAGTGCCTACCCGACCGAGTTCCACTACGAGAAGCTTCCGGAGCAATCCGTTCCAGTTGTTGTCGAGGAAACCGAGAAGAAGGACGAGCCAAGCCTGAAGTCCAAGATCACAGGACTCTTCAAGAAGTCTCCGTCCCACCTCGACTATCCGATCTCCGAAGAGTACCAAGGACCACTGGACAATACTACTCGTGCTCAGAACATCGAGGATCTGCCACTCAGTGCCTATCCGACCGAGTTCCACTACGAGAAGCTTCAGGAGCAATCCGTTCCAGTCGTCATCGAGGAGACCGAGAAGAAGGATGAACAAAGTTTGAAGTCCAAGATCACAGGACTCTTCAAGAAGTCTCCGTCCCACCTTGACTATCCGATCTCCGAAGAGTACCAAGGACCACTGGACAATACTACTCGTGCTCAGAACATCGAGGATCTGCCACTCAGTGCCTATCCGACCGAGTTCCACTACGAGAAGCTTCCGGAGCAATCCGTTCCAGTCGTCATCGAGGAGACCGAGAAGAAGGATGAACAAAGTTTGAAGTCCAAGATCACAGGACTCTTCAAGAAGTCTCCGTCCCACCTCGACTATCCGATCTCCGAAGAGTACCAAGGACCACTGGACAATACTACTCGTGCTCAGAACATCGAGGATCTGCCACTCAGTGCCTATCCGACCGAGTACCACTACGAGAAGCTTCCGGAGCAATCCGTTCCAGTCGTCATCGAGGAAACCGAGAAGAAGGACGAGCCAAGCCTGAAGTCCAAGATCACCGGACTCTTCAAGAAGTCTTCAGCTCATTCGGACTATCCGACCTCCGAAGAGTACCAAGGACCTCTGGACAACACTACTCGTGCTCAGAACATCGAGGATCTGCCACTCAGTGCCTATCCGACCGAGTACCACTACGAGAAGCTTCCGGAGCAATCCGTTCCAGTCGTCATCGAGGAAACCGAGAAGAAGGACGAGCCAAGCCTGAAGTCCAAGATCACCGGACTCTTCAAGAAGTCTCCGTCCCACCTCGACTATCCGATCTCCGAAGAGTACCAAGGACCACTGGACAATACTACTCGTGCTCAGAACATCGAGGATCTGCCACTCAGTGCCTATCCGACCGAGTACCACTACGAGAAGCTTCCGGAGCAATTCGTTCCAGTTGTTGTCGAGGAAACCGAGAAGAAGGACGAGCCAAGCCTGAAGTCCAAGATCACAGGACTCTTCAAGAAGTCTCCGTCCCACCTTGACTATCCGATCTCCGAAGAGTACCAAGGACCACTGGACAATACTACTCGTGCTCAGAACATCGAGGATCTGCCACTCAGTGCCTATCCGACCGAGTACCACTACGAGAAGCTTCCGGAGCAATCCGTTCCAGTTGTTGTCGAGGAGACCGAGAAGAAGGATGAACAAAGTTTGAAGTCCAAGATCACAGGACTCTTCAAGAAGTCTCCGTCCCACCTTGACTATCCGATCTCCGAAGAGTACCAAGGACCACTGGACAATACTACTCGTGCTCAGAACATCGAGGATCTGCCACTCAGTGCCTACCCGACCGAGTTCCACTACGAGAAGCTTCCGGAGCAATCCGTTCCAGTCGTCATCGAGGAGACCGAGAAGAAGGACGAGCCAAGCCTGAAGTCCAAGATCACAGGACTCTTCAAGAAGTCTCCGTCCCACCTTGACTATCCGATCTCCGAAGAGTACCAAGGACCACTGGACAATACTACTCGTGCTCAGAACATCGAGGATCTGCCACTCAGTGCCTACCCGACCGAGTTCCACTACGAGAAGCTTCCGGAGCAATCCGTTCCAGTCGTCATCGAGGAGACCGAGAAGAAGGATGAACAAAGTTTGAAGTCCAAGATCACAGGACTCTTCAAGAAGTCTCCGTCCCACCTTGACTATCCGATCTCCGAAGAGTACCAAGGACCACTGGACAATACTACTCGTGCTCAGAACATCGAGGATCTGCCACTCAGTGCCTACCCGACCGAGTTCCACTACGAGAAGCTTCCGGAGCAATCCGTTCCAGTCGTCATCGAGGAGACCGAGAAGAAGGATGAACAAAGTTTGAAGTCCAAGATGACAGGACTCTTCAAGAAGTCTCCGTCCCACCTTGACTATCCGATCTCCGAAGAGTACCAAGGACCACTGGACAATACTACTCGTGCTCAGAACATCGAGGATCTGCCACTCAGTGCCTACCCGACCGAGTTCCACTACGAGAAGCTTCCGGAGCAATCCGTTCCAGTTGTTGTCGAGGAAACCGAGAAGAAGGACGAGCCAAGCCTGAAGTCCAAGATCACAGGACTCTTCAAGAAGTCTCCGTCCCACCTCGACTATCCGATCTCCGAAGAGTACCAAGGACCACTGGACAATACTACTCGTGCTCAGAACATCGAGGATCTGCCACTCAGTGCCTATCCGACCGAGTTCCACTACGAGAAGCTTCAGGAGCAATCCGTTCCAGTCGTCATCGAGGAGACCGAGAAGAAGGATGAACAAAGTTTGAAGTCCAAGATCACAGGACTCTTCAAGAAGTCTCCGTCCCACCTTGACTATCCGATCTCCGAAGAGTACCAAGGACCACTGGACAATACTACTCGTGCTCAGAACATCGAGGATCTGCCACTCAGTGCCTATCCGACCGAGTTCCACTACGAGAAGCTTCCGGAGCAATCCGTTCCAGTCGTCATCGAGGAGACCGAGAAGAAGGATGAACAAAGTTTGAAGTCCAAGATCACAGGACTCTTCAAGAAGTCTCCGTCCCACCTTGACTATCCGATCTCCGAAGAGTACCAAGGACCACTGGACAATACTACTCGTGCTCAGAACATCGAGGATCTGCCACTCAGTGCCTATCCGACCGAGTTCCACTACGAGAAGCTTCCGGAGCAATCCGTTCCAGTCGTCATCGAGGAGACCGAGAAGAAGGATGAACAAAGTTTGAAGTCCAAGATCACAGGACTCTTCAAGAAGTCTCCGTCCCACCTCGACTATCCGATCTCCGAAGAGTACCAAGGACCACTGGACAATACTACTCGTGCTCAGAACATCGAGGATCTGCCACTCAGTGCCTATCCGACCGAGTTCCACTACGAGAAGCTTCCGGAGCAATCCGTTCCAGTCGTCATCGAGGAGACCGAGAAGAAGGATGAACAAAGTTTGAAGTCCAAGATCACAGGACTCTTCAAGAAGTCTCCGTCCCACCTTGACTATCCGATCTCCGAAGAGTACCAAGGACCACTGGACAATACTACTCGTGCTCAGAACATCGAGGATCTGCCAATCAGTGCCTATCCGACCGAGTTCCACTACGAGAAGCTTCCGGAGCAATCCGTTCCAGTCGTCATCGAGGAGACCGAGAAGAAGGATGAACAAAGTTTGAAGTCCAAGATCACAGGACTCTTCAAGAAGTCTCCGTCCCACCTTGACTATCCGATCTCCGAAGAGTACCAAGGACCACTGGACAATACTACTCGTGCTCAGAACATCGAGGATCTGCCACTCAGTGCCTATCCGACCGAGTACCACTACGAGAAGCTTCCGGAGCAATCCGTTCCAGTCGTCATCGAGGAAACCGAGAAGAAGGACGAGCCAAGCCTGAAGTCCAAGATCACAGGACTCTTCAAGAAGTCTCCGTCCCACCTCGACTATCCGATCTCCGAAGAGTACCAAGGACCACTGGACAATACTACTCGTGCTCAGAACATCGAGGATCTGCCAATCAGTGCCTATCCGACCGAGTTCCACTACGAGAAGCTTCCGGAGCAATCCGTTCCAGTCGTCATCGAGGAAACCGAGAAGAAGGACGAGCCAAGCCTGAAGTCCAAGATCACAGGACTCTTCAAGAAGTCTCCGTCCCACCTCGACTATCCGATCTCCGAAGAGTACCAAGGACCACTGGACAATACTACTCGTGCTCAGAACATCGAGGATCTGCCAATCAGTGCCTATCCGACCGAGTTCCACTACGAGAAGCTTCCGGAGCAATCCGTTCCAGTCGTCATCGAGGAGACCGAGAAGAAGGATGAACAAAGTTTGAAGTCCAAGATCACAGGACTCTTCAAGAAGTCTCCGTCCCACCTTGACTATCCGATCTCCGAAGAGTACCAAGGACCACTGGACAATACTACTCGTGCTCAGAACATCGAGGATCTGCCACTCAGTGCCTATCCGACCGAGTACCACTACGAGAAGCTTCCGGAGCAATCCGTTCCAGTCGTCATCGAGGAAACCGAGAAGAAGGACGAGCCAAGCCTGAAGTCCAAGATCACAGGACTCTTCAAGAAGTCTCCGTCCCACCTTGACTATCCGATCTCCGAAGAGTACCAAGGACCACTGGACAATACTACTCGTGCTCAGAACATCGAGGATCTGCCAATCAGTGCCTATCCGACCGAGTTCCACTACGAGAAGCTTCCGGAGCAATCCGTTCCAGTCGTCATCGAGGAAACCGAGAAGAAGGACGAGCCAAGCCTGAAGTCCAAGATCACAGGACTCTTCAAGAAGTCTCCGTCCCACCTCGACTATCCGATCTCCGAAGAGTACCAAGGACCACTGGACAATACTACTCGTGCTCAGAACATCGAGGATCTGCCACTCAGTGCCTATCCGACCGAGTACCACTACGAGAAGCTTCCGGAGCAATCCGTTCCAGTCGTCATCGAGGAAACCGAGAAGAAGGACGAGCCAAGCCTGAAGTCCAAGATCACAGGACTCTTCAAGAAGTCTCCGTCCCACCTCGACTATCCGATCTCCGAAGAGTACCAAGGACCACTGGACAATACTACTCGTGCTCAGAACATCGAGGATCTGCCACTCAGTGCCTACCCGACCGAGTACCACTACGAGAAGCTTCCGGAGCAATCCGTTCCAGTCGTCATCGAGGAAACCGAGAAGAAGGACGAGCCAAGCCTGAAGTCCAAGATCACCGGACTCTTCAAGAAGTCTCCGTCCCACCTCGACTATCCGATCTCCGAAGAGTACCAAGGACCACTGGACAATACTACTCGTGCTCAGAACATCGAGGATCTGCCACTCAGTGCCTACCCGACCGAGTACCACTACGAGAAGCTTCCGGAGCAATCCGTTCCAGTCGTCATCGAGGAAACCGAGAAGAAGGACGAGCCAAGCCTGAAGTCCAAGATCACCGGACTCTTCAAGAAGTCTCCGTCCCACCTTGACTATCCGATCTCCGAAGAGTACCAAGGACCACTGGACAATACTACTCGTGCTCAGAACATCGAGGATCTGCCACTCAGTGCCTACCCGACCGAGTTCCACTACGAGAAGCTTCCGGAGCAATCCGTTCCAGTCGTCATCGAGGAAACCGAGAAGAAGGACGAGCCAAGCCTGAAGTCCAAGATCACCGGACTCTTCAAGAAGTCTCCGTCCCACCTTGACTATCCGATCTCCGAAGAGTACCAAGGACCACTGGACAATACTACTCGTGCTCAGAACATCGAGGATCTGCCACTCAGTGCCTACCCGACCGAGTTCCACTACGAGAAGCTTCTGGAGCAATCCGTTCCAGTCGTCATCGAGGAAACCGAGAAGAAGGACGAGCCAAGCCTGAAGTCCAAGATCACCGGACTCTTCAAGAAGTCTCCGTCCCACCTCGACTATCCGATCTCCGAAGAGTACCAAGGACCACTGGACAATACTACTCGTGCTCAGAACATCGAGGATCTGCCACTCAGTGCCTATCCGACCGAGTACCACTACGAGAAGCTTCCGGAGCAATCCGTTCCAGTTGTTGTCGAGGAAACCGAGAAGAAGGACGAGCCAAGCCTGAAGTCCAAGATCACAGGACTCTTCAAGAAGTCTCCGTCCCACCTTGACTATCCGATCTCCGAAGAGTACCAAGGACCACTGGGCAATACTACTCGTGCTCAGAACATCGAGGATCTGCCACTCAGTGCCTATCCGACCGAGTACCACTACGAGAAGCTTCCGGAGCAATCCGTTCCAGTTGTTGTCGAGGAAACCGAGAAGAAGGACGAGCCAAGCCTGAAGTCCAAGATCACAGGACTCTTCAAGAAGTCTCCGTCCCACCTTGACTATCCGATCTCCGAAGAGTACCAAGGACCACTGGGCAATACTACTCGTGCTCAGAACATCGAGGATCTCCCACTCAGTGCCTATCCGACCGAGTACCACTACGAGAAGCTTCCGGAGCAATCCGTTCCAGTTGTTGTCGAGGAAACCGAGAAGAAGGACGAGCCAAGCCTGAAGTCCAAGATCACAGGACTCTTCAAGAAGTCTCCGTCCCACCTCGACTATCCGATCTCCGAAGAGTACCAAGGACCACTGGACAATACTACTCGTGCTCAGAACATCGAGGATCTGCCACTCAGTGCCTATCCGACCGAGTACCACTACGAGAAGCTTCCGGAGCAATCCGTTCCAGTCGTCATCGAGGAAACCGAGAAGAAGGACGAGCCAAGCCTGAAGTCCAAGATCACAGGACTCTTCAAAAAGTCTCCGTCCCACCTCGACTATCCGATCTCCGAAGAGTACCAAGGACCACTGGACAACACTACTCGTGCTCAGAACATCGAGGATCTGCCACTCAGTGCCTACCCGACCGAGTTCCACTACGAGAAGCTTCCGGAGCAATCCGTTCCAGTCGTTGTCGAGGAAACCGAGAAGAAGGACGAGCCAAGCCTGAAGTCCAAGATCACCGGACTCTTCAAGAAGTCTTCAGCTCATTCGGACTATCCGATCTCCGGCGAGTACCAAGGACCACTGGACAACACTACTCGTGCTCAGAACATCGAGGATCTGCCACTCAGTGCCTACCCGACCGAGTTCCACTACGAGAAGCTTCCGGAGCAATCCGTTCCAGTCGTTGTCGAGGAAACCGAGAAGAAGGACGAGCCAAGCCTGAAGTCCAAGATCACCGGACTCTTCAAGAAGTCTTCAGCTCATTCGGACTATCCTATCTCCGAAGAGTACCAAGGACCACTGGACAACACTACTCGTGCTCAGAACATCGAGGATCTGCCACTCAGTGCCTACCCGACCGAGTTCCACTACGAGAAGCTTCCGGAGCAATCCGTTCCAGTCGTTGTCGAGGAAACCGAGAAGAAGGACGAGCCAAGCCTGAAGTCCAAAATCACCGGACTCTTCAAGAAGTCTCCGTCCCACCTCGACTATCCGATCTCCGAAGAATACCAAGGACCACTGGACAATACTACTCGTGCTCAGAACATCGAGGATCTGCCACTCAGTGCCTACCCGACCGAGTTCCACTACGAGAAGCTTCCGGAGCAATCCGTTCCAGTCGTTGTCGAGGAAACCGAGAAGAAGGACGAGCCAAGCCTGAAGTCCAAGATCACCGGACTCTTCAAGAAGTCTTCAGCTCATTCGGACTATCCTATCTCCGAAGAGTACCAAGGACCACTGGACAACACTACTCGTGCTCAGAACATCGAGGATCTGCCACTCAGTGCCTACCCGACCGAGTACCACTACGAGAAGCTTCCGGAGCAATCCGTTCCAGTCGTTGTCGAGGAAACCGAGAAGAAGGATGAACAAAGTTTGAAGTCCAAGATCACAGGACTCTTCAAGAAGTCTCCGTCCCACCTCGACTATCCGATCTCCGAAGAATACCAAGGACCACTGGACAATACTACTCGTGCTCAGAACATCGAGGATCTGCCACTCAGTGCCTATCCGACCGAGTACCACTACGAGAAGCTTCCGGAGCAATCCGTTCCAGTCGTTGTCGAGGAAACCGAGAAGAAGGATGAACAAAGTTTGAAGTCCAAGATCACAGGACTCTTCAAGAAGTCTCCGTCCCACCTCGACTATCCGATCTCCGAAGAATACCAAGGACCACTGGACAATACTACTCGTGCTCAGAACATCGAGGATCTGCCACTCAGTGCCTACCCGACCGAGTACCACTACGAGAAGCTTCCGGAGCAATCCGTTCCAGTCGTCATCGAGGAGACCGAGAAGAAGGATGAACAAAGTTTGAAGTCCAAGATCACAGGACTCTTCAAGAAGTCTCCGTCCCACCTCGACTATCCGATCTCCGAAGAGTACCAAGGACCACTGGACAATACTACTCGTGCTCAGAACATCGAGGATCTGCCACTCAGTGCCTACCCGACCGAGTTCCACTACGAGAAGCTTCCGGAGCAATCCGTTCCAGTCGTCATCGAGGAGACCGAGAAGAAGGACGAGCCAAGCCTGAAGTCCAAGATCACCGGACTCTTCAAGAAGTCTCCGTCCCACCTTGACTATCCGATCTCCGAAGAGTACCAAGGACCACTGGACAATACTACTCGTGCTCAGAACATCGAGGATCTGCCACTCAGTGCCTATCCGACCGAGTTCCACTACGAGAAGCTTCCGGAGCAATCCGTTCCAGTCGTCATCGAGGAGACCGAGAAGAAGGATGAACAAAGTTTGAAGTCCAAGATCACAGGACTCTTCAAGAAGTCTCCGTCCCACCTCGACTATCCGATCTCCGAAGAGTACCAAGGACCACTGGACAATACTACTCGTGCTCAGAACATCGAGGATCTGCCACTCAGTGCCTATCCGACCGAGTTCCACTACGAGAAGCTTCCGGAGCAATCCGTTCCAGTCGTCATCGAGGAGACCGAGAAGAAGGATGAACAAAGTTTGAAGTCCAAGATCACAGGACTCTTCAAGAAGTCTCCGTCCCACCTCGACTATCCGATCTCCGAAGAGTACCAAGGACCACTGGACAATACTACTCGTGCTCAGAACATCGAGGATCTGCCACTCAGTGCCTATCCGACCGAGTACCACTACGAGAAGCTTCCGGAGCAATCCGTTCCAGTCGTCATCGAGGAAACCGAGAAGAAGGACGAGCCAAGCCTGAAGTCCAAGATCACCGGACTCTTCAAGAAGTCTCCGTCCCACCTCGACTATCCGACCTCCGAAGAGTACCAAGGACCACTGGACAATACTACTCGTGCTCAGAACATCGAGGATCTGCCACTCAGTGCCTATCCGACCGAGTACCACTACGAGAAGCTTCCGGAGCAATCCGTTCCAGTTGTTGTCGAGGAGACCGAGAAGAAGGATGAACAAAGTTTGAAGTCCAAGATCACAGGACTCTTCAAGAAGTCTCCGTCCCACCTCGACTATCCGATCTCCGAAGAGTACCAAGGACCACTGGACAATACTACTCGTGCTCAGAACATCGAGGATCTGCCACTCAGTGCCTATCCGACCGAGTACCACTACGAGAAGCTTCCGGAGCAATCCGTTCCAGTCGTCATCGAGGAAACCGAGAAGAAGGACGAGCCAAGCCTGAAGTCCAAGATCACCGGACTCTTCAAGAAGTCTCCGTCCCACCTCGACTATCCGACCTCCGAAGAGTACCAAGGACCACTGGACAATACTACTCGTGCTCAGAACATCGAGGATCTGCCACTCAGTGCCTATCCGACCGAGTACCACTACGAGAAGCTTCCGGAGCAATCCGTTCCAGTCGTCATCGAGGAAACCGAGAAGAAGGACGAGCCAAGCCTGAAGTCCAAGATCACCGGACTCTTCAAGAAGTCTTCAGCTCATTCGGACTATCCGACCTCCGAAGAGTACCAAGGACCTCTGGACAACACTACTCGTGCTCAGAACATCGAGGATCTGCCACTCAGTGCCTACCCGACCGAGTTCCACTACGAGAAGCTTCCGGAGCAATCCGTTCCAGTCGTCATCGAGGAAACCGAGAAGAAGGACGAGCCAAGCCTGAAGTCCAAGATCATAGGACTCTTCAAGAAGTCTCCGTCCCACCTCGACTATCCGATCTCCGAAGAGTACCAAGGACCACTGGACAATACTACTCGTGCTCAGAACATCGAGGATCTGCCACTCAGTGCCTATCCGACCGAGTTCCACTACGAGAAGCTTCCGGAGCAATCCGTTCCAGTCGTCATCGAGGAAACCGAGAAGAAGGACGAGCCAAGCCTGAAGTCCAAGATCACAGGACTCTTCAAGAAGTCTCCGTCCCACCTCGACTATCCGATCTCCGAAGAGTACCAAGGACCACTGGACAATACTACTCGTGCTCAGAACATCGAGGATCTGCCACTCAGTGCCTATCCGACCGAGTACCACTACGAGAAGCTTCCGGAGCAATCCGTTCCAGTTGTTGTCGAGGAAACCGAGAAGAAGGACGAGCCAAGCCTGAAGTCCAAGATCACAGGACTCTTCAAGAAGTCTCCGTCCCACCTTGACTATCCGATCTCCGAAGAGTACCAAGGACCACTGGACAATACTACTCGTGCTCAGAACATCGAGGATCTCCCACTCAGTGCCTATCCGACCGAGTACCACTACGAGAAGCTTCCGGAGCAATCCGTTCCAGTTGTTGTCGAGGAAACCGAGAAGAAGGACGAGCCAAGCCTGAAGTCCAAGATCACAGGACTCTTCAAGAAGTCTCCGTCCCACCTCGACTATCCGATCTCCGAAGAGTACCAAGGACCACTGGACAATACTACTCGTGCTCAGAACATCGAGGATCTGCCACTCAGTGCCTATTCGACCGAGTACCACTACGAGAAGCTTCCGGAGCAATCCGTTCCAGTCGTCATCGAGGAAACCGAGAAGAAGGACGAGCCAAGCCTGAAGTCCAAGATCACAGGACTCTTCAAGAAGTCTCCGTCCCACCTCGACTATCCGATCTCCGAAGAATACCAAGGACCACTGGACAATACTACTCGTGCTCAGAACATCGAGGATCTGCCACTCAGTGCCTACCCGACCGAGTTCCACTACGAGAAGCTTCCGGAGCAATCCGTTCCAGTTGTTGTCGAGGAAACCGAGAAGAAGGACGAGCCAAGCCTGAAGTCCAAGATCACCGGACTCTTCAAGAAGTCTTCAGCTCATTCGGACTATCCGATCTCCGAAGAGTACCAAGGACCGCTGGACAACACTACTCGTGCTCAGAACATCGAGGATCTGCCACTCAGTGCCTACCCGACCGAGTTCCACTACGAGAAGCTTCCGGAGCAATCCGTTCCAGTTGTTGTCGAGGAAACCGAGAAGAAGGATGAACAAAGTTTGAAGTCCAAGATCACAGGACTCTTCAAGAAGTCTCCGTCCCACCTCGACTATCCGATCTCCGAAGAATACCAAGGACCACTGGACAATACTACTCGTGCTCAGAACATCGAGGATCTGCCACTCAGTGCCTACCCGACCGAGTACCACTACGAGAAGCTTCCGGAGCAATCCGTTCCAGTTGTTGTCAAGGAAACCGAGAAGAAGGACGAGCCAAGCCTGAAGTCCAAGATCACAGGACTCTTCAAGAAGTCTCCGTCCCACCTCGACTATCCGATCTCCGAAGAGTACCAAGGACCACTGGACAATACTACTCGTGCTCAGAACATCGAGGAACTGCCACTCAGTGCCTACCCGACCGAGTTCCACTACGAGAAGCTTCCGGAGCAATCCGTTCCAGTCGTCATCGAGGAAACCGAGAAGAAGGACGAGCCAAGCCTGAAGTCCAAGATCACCGGACTCTTCAAGAAGTCTCCGTCCCACCTCGACTATCCGATCTCCGAAGAGTACCAAGGACCGCTGGACAACACTACTCGTGCTCAGAACATCGAGGAACTGCCACTCAGTGCCTACCCGACCGAGTTCCACTACGAGAAGCTTCCGGAGCAATCCGCTCCAGTCGTTGTCGAGGAAACCGAGAAGAAGGACGAGCCAAGTCTGAAGTCCAAGATCACCGGACTCTTCAAGAAGTCTTCAGCTCATTCGGACTATCCGATCTCCGAAGAGTACCAAGGACCACTGGACAACACTACTCGTGCTCAGAACATCGAGGATCTGCCACTCAGTGCCTACCCGACCGAGTTCCACTACGAGAAGCTTCCGGAGCAATCCGTTCCAGTCGTTGTCGAGGAAACCGAGAAGAAGGACGAGCCAAGCCTGAAGTCCAAGATCACCGGACTCTTCAAGAAGTCTTCAGCTCATCCGGACTATCCGATCTCCGAAGAGTACCAAGGACCGCTGGACAACACTACTCGTGCTCAGAACATCGAGGATCTGCCACTCAGTGCCTACCCGACCGAGTTCCACTACGAGAAGCTTCCGGAGCAATCCGCTCCAGTCGTTGTCGAGGAAACCGAGAAGAAGGACGAGCCAAGCCTGAAGTCCAAGATCACCGGACTCTTCAAGAAGTCTTCAGCTCATCCGGACTATCCGATCTCCGAAGAGTACCAAGGACCACTGGACAACACTACTCGTGCTCAGAACATCGAGGATCTGCCACTCAGTGCCTACCCGACCGAGTTCCACTACGAGAAGCTTCCGGAGCAATCCGCTCCAGTCGTTGTCGAGGAAACCGAGAAGAAGGACGAGCCAAGCCTGAAGTCCAAGATCACAGGACTCTTCAAAAAGTCTCCGTCCCACCTCGACTATCCGATCTCCGAAGAGTACCAAGGACCACTGGACAACACTACTCGTGCTCAGAACATCGAGGATCTGCCACTCAGTGCCTACCCGACCGAGTTCCACTACGAGAAGCTTCCGGAGCAATCCGTTCCAGTTGTTGTCGAGGAAACCGAGAAGAAGGACGAGCCAAGCCTGAAGTCCAAGATCACCGGACTCTTCAAAAAGTCTCCGTCCCACCTCGACTATCCGATCTCCGAAGAGTACCAAGGACCACTGGACAACACTACTCGTGCTCAGAACATCGAGGATCTGCCACTCAGTGCCTACCCGACCGAGTTCCACTACGAGAAGCTTCCGGAGCAATCCGTTCCAGTTGTTGTCGAGGAAACCGAGAAGAAGGACGAGCCAAGCCTGAAGTCCAAGATCACCGGACTCTTCAAAAAGTCTCCGTCCCACCTCGACTATCCGATCTCCGAAGAGTACCAAGGACCACTGGACAACACTACTCGTGCTCAGAACATCGAGGATCTGCCACTCAGTGCCTACCCGACCGAGTACCACTACGAGAAGCTTCCGGAGCAATCCGTTCCAGTCGTTGTCGAGGAAACCGAGAAGAAGGATGAACAAAGTTTGAAGTCCAAGATCACAGGACTCTTCAAGAAGTCTCCGTCCCACCTCGACTATCCGATCTCCGAAGAGTACCAAGGACCACTGGACAACACTACTCGTGCTCAGAACATCGAGGATCTGCCACTCAGTGCCTACCCGACCGAGTTCCACTACGAGAAGCTTCCGGAGCAATCCGTTCCAGTTGTTGTCGAGGAAACCGAGAAGAAGGATGAACAAAGTTTGAAGTCCAAGATCACAGGACTCTTCAAGAAGTCTCCGTCCCACCTCGACTATCCGATCTCCGAAGAATACCAAGGACCACTGGACAATACTACTCGTGCTCAGAACATCGAGGATCTGCCACTCAGTGCCTACCCGACCGAGTACCACTACGAGAAGCTTCCGGAGCAATCCGTTCCAGTTGTTGTCGAGGAAACCGAGAAGAAGGATGAACAAAGTTTGAAGTCCAAGATCACAGGACTCTTCAAGAAGTCTCCGTCCCACCTCGACTATCCGATCTCCGAAGAATACCAAGGACCACTGGACAATACTACTCGTGCTCAGAACATCGAGGATCTGCCACTCAGTGCCTACCCGACCGAGTTCCACTACGAGAAGCTTCCGGAGCAATCCGTTCCAGTTGTTGTCGAGGAAACCGAGAAGAAGGACGAGCCAAGCCTGAAGTCCAAGATCACAGGACTCTTCAAGAAGTCTCCGTCCCACCTCGACTATCCGATCTCCGAAGAGTACCAAGGACCACTGGACAATACTACTCGTGCTCAGAACATCGAGGATCTGCCACTCAGTGCCTACCCGACCGAGTTCCACTACGAGAAGCTTCCGGAGCAATCCGTTCCAGTTGTTGTCGAGGAAACCGAGAAGAAGGACGAGCCAAGCCTGAAGTCCAAGATCACCGGACTCTTCAAAAAGTCTCCGTCCCACCTCGACTATCCGATCTCCGAAGAGTACCAAGGACCACTGGACAACACTACTCGTGCTCAGAACATCGAGGATCTGCCACTCAGTGCCTACCCGACCGAGTTCCACTACGAGAAGCTTCCGGAGCAATCCGTTCCAGTTGTTGTCGAGGAAACCGAGAAGAAGGACGAGCCAAGCCTGAAGTCCAAGATCACCGGACTCTTCAAAAAGTCTCCGTCCCACCTCGACTATCCGATCTCCGAAGAGTACCAAGGACCACTGGACAACACTACTCGTGCTCAGAACATCGAGGATCTGCCACTCAGTGCCTACCCGACCGAGTACCACTACGAGAAGCTTCCGGAGCAATCCGTTCCAGTCGTTGTCGAGGAAACCGAGAAGAAGGATGAACAAAGTTTGAAGTCCAAGATCACAGGACTCTTCAAGAAGTCTCCGTCCCACCTCGACTATCCGATCTCCGAAGAGTACCAAGGACCACTGGACAACACTACTCGTGCTCAGAACATCGAGGATCTACCACTCAGTGCCTACCCGACCGAGTTCCACTACGAGAAGCTTCCGGAGCAATCCGTTCCAGTTGTTGTCGAGGAAACCGAGAAGAAGGACGAGCCAAGCCTGAAGTCCAAGATCACCGGACTCTTCAAAAAGTCTCCGTCCCACCTCGACTACCCGATCTCCGAAGAGTACCAAGGACCACTGGACAACACTACTCGTGCTCAGAACATCGAGGATCTGCCACTCAGTGCCTACCCGACCGAGTACCACTACGAGAAGCTTCCGGAGCAATCCGTTCCAGTCGTTGTCGAGGAAACCGAGAAGAAGGATGAACAAAGTTTGAAGTCCAAGATCACAGGACTCTTCAAGAAGTCTCCGTCCCACCTCGACTATCCGATCTCCGAAGAGTACCAAGGACCACTGGACAACACTACTCGTGCTCAGAACATCGAGGATCTGCCACTCAGTGCCTACCCGACCGAGTTCCACTACGAGAAGCTTCCGGAGCAATCCGTTCCAGTTGTTGTCGAGGAAACCGAGAAGAAGGATGAACAAAGTTTGAAGTCCAAGATCACAGGACTCTTCAAGAAGTCTCCGTCCCACCTCGACTATCCGATCTCCGAAGAATACCAAGGACCACTGGACAATACTACTCGTGCTCAGAACATCGAGGATCTGCCACTCAGTGCCTACCCGACCGAGTACCACTACGAGAAGCTTCCGGAGCAATCCGTTCCAGTTGTTGTCGAGGAAACCGAGAAGAAGGATGAACAAAGTTTGAAGTCCAAGATCACAGGACTCTTCAAGAAGTCTCCGTCCCACCTCGACTATCCGATCTCCGAAGAATACCAAGGACCACTGGACAATACTACTCGTGCTCAGAACATCGAGGATCTGCCACTCAGTGCCTACCCGACCGAGTTCCACTACGAGAAGCTTCCGGAGCAATCCGTTCCAGTTGTTGTCGAGGAAACCGAGAAGAAGGACGAGCCAAGCCTGAAGTCCAAGATCACAGGACTCTTCAAGAAGTCTCCGTCCCACCTCGACTATCCGATCTCCGAAGAGTACCAAGGACCACTGGACAATACTACTCGTGCTCAGAACATCGAGGATCTGCCACTCAGTGCCTACCCGACCGAGTACCACTACGAGAAGCTTCCGGAGCAATCCGTTCCAGTCGTCATCGAGGAAACCGAGAAGAAGGACGAGCCAAGCCTGAAGTCCAAGATCACCGGACTCTTCAAGAAGTCTCCGTCCCACCTCGACTATCCGATCTCCGAAGAGTACCAAGGACCGCTGGACAACACTACTCGTGCTCAGAACATCGAGGATCTGCCACTCAGTGCCTACCCGACCGAGTACCACTACGAGAAGCTTCCGGAGCAATCCGTTCCAGTTGTTGTCGAGGAAACCGAGAAGAAGGACGAGCCAAGCCTGAAGTCCAAGATCACCGGACTCTTCAAGAAGTCTCCGTCCCACCTCGACTATCCGATCTCCGAAGAGTACCAAGGACCACTGGACAACACTACTCGTGCTCAGAACATCGAGGATCTGCCACTCAGTGCCTACCCGACCGAGTTCCACTACGAGAAGCTTCCGGAGCAATCCGTTCCAGTTGTTGTCGAGGAAACCGAGAAGAAGGACGAGCCAAGCCTGAAGTCCAAGATCACCGGACTCTTCAAAAAGTCTCCGTCCCACCTCGACTATCCGATCTCCGAAGAGTACCAAGGACCACTGGACAACACTACTCGTGCTCAGAACATCGAGGATCTGCCACTCAGTGCCTACCCGACCGAGTTCCACTACGAGAAGCTTCCGGAGCAATCCGTTCCAGTTGTTGTCGAGGAAACCGAGAAGAAGGACGAGCCAAGCCTGAAGTCCAAGATCACCGGACTCTTCAAAAAGTCTCCGTCCCACCTCGACTATCCGATCTCCGAAGAATACCAAGGACCACTGGACAACACTACTCGTGCTCAGAACATCGAGGATCTGCCACTCAGTGCCTACCCGACCGAGTTCCACTACGAGAAGCTTCCGGAGCAATCCGTTCCAGTTGTTGTCGAGGAAACCGAGAAGAAGGATGAACAAAGTTTGAAGTCCAAGATCACAGGACTCTTCAAGAAGTCTCCGTCCCACCTCGACTATCCGATCTCCGAAGAATACCAAGGACCACTGGACAATACTACTCGTGCTCAGAACATCGAGGATCTGCCACTCAGTGCCTACCCGACCGAGTTCCACTACGAGAAGCTTCCGGAGCAATCCGTTCCAGTTGTTGTCGAGGAAACCGAGAAGAAGGACGAGCCAAGCCTGAAGTCCAAGATCACAGGACTCTTCAAGAAGTCTCCGTCCCACCTCGACTATCCGATCTCCGAAGAGTACCAAGGACCACTGGACAATACTACTCGTGCTCAGAACATCGAGGATCTGCCACTCAGTGCCTATCCGACCGAGTACCACTACGAGAAGCTTCCGGAGCAATCCGTTCCAGTCGTCATCGAGGAAACCGAGAAGAAGGACGAGCCAAGCCTGAAGTCCAAGATCACCGGACTCTTCAAGAAGTCTCCGTCCCACCTCGACTATCCGATCTCCGAAGAATACCAAGGACCACTGGACAATACTACTCGTGCTCAGAACATCGAGGATCTGCCACTCAGTGCCTACCCGACCGAGTACCACTACGAGAAGCTTCCGGAGCAATCCGTTCCAGTCGTCATCGAGGAAACCGAGAAGAAGGACGAGCCAAGCCTGAAGTCCAAGATCACCGGACTCTTCAAGAAGTCTCCGTCCCACCTCGACTATCCGATCTCCGAAGAGTACCAAGGACCACTGGACAATACTACTCGTGCTCAGAACATCGAGGAACTGCCACTCAGTGCCTACCCGACCGAGTTCCACTACGAGAAGCTTCCGGAGCAATCCGTTCCAGTCGTTGTCGAGGAAACCGAGAAGAAGGACGAGCCAAGCCTGAAGTCCAAAATCACCGGACTCTTCAAGAAGTCTCCGTCCCACCTCGACTATCCGATCTCCGAAGAGTACCAAGGACCACTGGACAACACTACTCGTGCTCAGAACATCGAGGATCTGCCACTCAGTGCCTATCCGACCGAGTTCCACTACGAGAAGCTTCCGGAGCAATCCGCTCCAGTCGTTGTCGAGGAAACCGAGAAGAAGGACGAGCCAAGCCTGAAGTCCAAGATCACCGGACTCTTCAAGAAGTCTTCAGCTCATTCGGACTATCCGATCTCCGAAGAGTACCAAGGACCACTGGACAACACTACTCGTGCTCAGAACATCGAGGATCTGCCACTCAGTGCCTACCCGACCGAGTTCCACTACGAGAAGCTTCCGGAGCAATCCGTTCCAGTCGTTGTCGAGGAAACCGAGAAGAAGGACGAGCCAATCCTGAAGTCCAAGATCACCGGACTCTTCAAGAAGTCTTCAGCTCATCCGGACTATCCGATCTCCGAAGAGTACCAAGGACCGCTGGACAACACTACTCGTGCTCAGAACATCGAGGATCTGCCACTCAGTGCCTACCCGACCGAGTTCCACTACGAGAAGCTTCCGGAGCAATCCGTTCCAGTCGTTGTCGAGGAAACCGAGAAGAAGGACGAGCCAAGCCTGAAGTCCAAGATCACCGGACTCTTCAAGAAGTCTTCAGCTCATCCGGACTATCCGATCTCCGAAGAGTACCAAGGACCACTGGACAACACTACTCGTGCTCAGAACATCGAGGATCTGCCACTCAGTGCCTACCCGACCGAGTTCCACTACGAGAAGCTTCCGGAGCAATCCGTTCCAGTCGTTGTCGAGGAAACCGAGAAGAAGGACGAGCCAAGCCTGAAGTCCAAAATCACCGGACTCTTCAAGAAGTCTCCGTCCCACCTCGACTATCCGATCTCCGAAGAGTACCAAGGACCACTGGACAACACTACTCGTGCTCAGAACATCGAGGATCTGCCACTCAGTGCCTACCCGACCGAGTTCCACTACGAGAAGCTTCCGGAGCAATCCGTTCCAGTCGTTGTCGAGGAAACCGAGAAGAAGGACGAGCCAAGCCTGAAGTCCAAGATCACCGGACTCTTCAAGAAGTCTTCAGCTCATTCGGACTATCCGATCTCCGGCGAGTACCAAGGACCACTGGACAACACTACTCGTGCTCAGAACATCGAGGATCTGCCACTCAGTGCCTACCCGACCGAGTTCCACTACGAGAAGCTTCCGGAGCAATCCGTTCCAGTCGTTGTCGAGGAAACCGAGAAGAAGGACGAGCCAAGCCTGAAGTCCAAGATCACCGGACTCTTCAAGAAGTCCTCAGCTCATTCGGACTATCCGATCTCCGAAGAGTACCAAGGACCGCTGGACAACACTACTCGTGCTCAGAACATCGAGGATCTGCCACTCAGTGCCTACCCGACCGAGTTCCACTACGAGAAGCTTCCGGAGCAATCCGTTCCAGTCGTTGTCGAGGAAACCGAGAAGAAGGACGAGCCAAGCCTGAAGTCCAAGATCACCGGACTCTTCAAGAAGTCTTCAGCTCATTCGGACTATCCTATCTCCGAAGAGTACCAAGGACCGCTGGACAACACTACTCGTGCTCAGAACATCGAGGATCTGCCACTCAGTGCCTACCCGACCGAGTTTCACTACGAGAAGCTTCCGGAGCAATCCGTTCCAGTCGTCATCGAGGAAACCGAGAAAAAGGACGAGCCAAGCCTGAAGTCCAAGATCACCGGACTCTTCAAGAAGTCTTCAGCTCATTCGGACTATCCGATCTCCGAAGAGTACCAAGGACCGCTGGACAACACTACTCGTGCTCAGAACATCGAGGAACTGCCACTCAGTGCCTACCCGACCGAGTTCCACTACGAGAAGCTTCCGGAGCAATCCGCTCCAGTCGTTGTCGAGGAAACCGAGAAGAAGGACGAGCCAAGCCTGAAGTCCAAAATCACCGGACTCTTCAAGAAGTCTCCGTCCCACCTCGACTATCCGATCTCCGAAGAGTACCAAGGACCACTGGACAACACTACTCGTGCTCAGAACATCGAGGATCTGCCACTCAGTGCCTACCCGACCGAGTTCCACTACGAGAAGCTTCCGGAGCAATCCGTTCCAGTCGTTGTCGAGGAAACCGAGAAGAAGGACGAGCCAAGCCTGAAGTCCAAGATCACCGGACTCTTCAAGAAGTCTTCAGCTCATTCGGACTATCCGATCTCCGAAGAGTACCAAGGACCACTGGACAACACTACTCGTGCTCAGAACATCGAGGATCTGCCACTCAGTGCCTACCCGACCGAGTTCCACTACGAGAAGCTTCCGGAGCAATCCGTTCCAGTCGTTGTCGAGGAAACCGAGAAGAAGGACGAGCCAAGCCTGAAGTCCAAGATCACCGGACTCTTCAAGAAGTCTTCAGCTCATTCGGACTATCCGATCTCCGGCGAGTACCAAGGACCACTGGACAACACTACTCGTGCTCAGAACATCGAGGATCTGCCACTCAGTGCCTACCCGACCGAGTTCCACTACGAGAAGCTTCCGGAGCAATCCGTTCCAGTCGTTGTCGAGGAAACCGAGAAGAAGGACGAGCCAAGCCTGAAGTCCAAAATCACCGGACTCTTCAAGAAGTCTCCGTCCCACCTCGACTATCCGATCTCCGAAGAGTACCAAGGACCGCTGGACAACACTACTCGTGCTCAGAACATCGAGGATCTGCCACTCAGTGCCTACCCGACCGAGTTCCACTACGAGAAGCTTCCGGAGCAATCCGTTCCAGTCGTTGTCGAGGAAACCGAGAAGAAGGACGAGCCAAGCCTGAAGTCCAAGATCACCGGACTCTTCAAGAAGTCTTCAGCTCATTCGGACTATCCGATCTCCGAAGAGTACCAAGGACCGCTGGACAACACCACTCGTGCTCAGAACATCGAGGATCTGCCACTCAGTGCCTACCCGACCGAGTTCCACTACGAGAAGCTTCCGGAGCAATCCGCTCCAGTCGTTGTCGAGGAAACCGAGAAGAAGGACGAGCCAAGCCTGAAGTCCAAAATCACCGGACTCTTCAAGAAGTCTCCGTCCCACCTCGACTATCCGATCTCCGAAGAGTACCAAGGACCACTGGACAACACTACTCGTGCTCAGAACATCGAGGATCTGCCACTCAGTGCCTACCCGACCGAGTTCCACTACGAGAAGCTTCCGGAGCAATCCGTTCCAGTCGTTGTCGAGGAAACCGAGAAGAAGGACGAGCCAAGCCTGAAGTCCAAGATCACCGGACTCTTCAAGAAGTCTTCAGCTCATTCGGACTATCCGATCTCCGGCGAGTACCAAGGACCACTGGACAACACTACTCGTGCTCAGAACATCGAGGATCTGCCACTCAGTGCCTACCCGACCGAGTTCCACTACGAGAAGCTTCCGGAGCAATCCGCTCCAGTCGTTGTCGAGGAAACCGAGAAGAAGGACGAGCCAAGCCTGAAGTCCAAAATCACCGGACTCTTCAAGAAGTCTTCAGCTCATTCGGACTATCCGATCTCCGGCGAGTACCAAGGACCACTGGACAACACTACTCGTGCTCAGAACATCGAGGATCTGCCACTCAGTGCCTACCCGACCGAGTTCCACTACGAGAAGCTTCCGGAGCAATCCGTTCCAGTCGTTGTCGAGGAAACCGAGAAGAAGGACGAGCCAAGCCTGAAGTCCAAGATCACCGGACTCTTCAAGAAGTCTTCAGCTCATTCGGACTATCCGATCTCCGAAGAGTACCAAGGACCGCTGGACAACACTACTCGTGCTCAGAACATCGAGGATCTGCCACTCAGTGCCTACCCGACCGAGTTCCACTACGAGAAGCTTCCGGAGCAATCCGTTCCAGTCGTTGTCGAGGAAACCGAGAAGAAGGACGAGCCAAGCCTGAAGTCCAAGATCACCGGACTCTTCAAGAAGTCTTCAGCTCATTCGGACTATCCGATCTCCGGCGAGTACCAAGGACCACTGGACAACACTACTCGTGCTCAGAACATCGAGGATCTGCCACTCAGTGCCTACCCGACCGAGTTCCACTACGAGAAGCTTCCGGAGCAATCCGTTCCAGTCGTTGTCGAGGAAACCGAGAAGAAGGACGAGCCAAGCCTGAAGTCCAAGATCACCGGACTCTTCAAGAAGTCTTCAGCTCATTCGGACTATCCGATCTCCGGCGAGTACCAAGGACCACTGGACAACACTACTCGTGCTCAGAACATCGAGGATCTGCCACTCAGTGCCTACCCGACCGAGTTCCACTACGAGAAGCTTCCGGAGCAATCCGTTCCAGTCGTTGTCGAGGAAACCGAGAAGAAGGACGAGCCAAGCCTGAAGTCCAAGATCACCGGACTCTTCAAGAAGTCTTCAGCTCATTCGGACTATCCGATCTCCGAAGAGTACCAAGGACCGCTGGACAACACTACTCGTGCTCAGAACATCGAGGATCTGCCACTCAGTGCCTACCCGACCGAGTTCCACTACGAGAAGCTTCCGGAGCAATCCGTTCCAGTCGTTGTCGAGGAAACCGAGAAGAAGGACGAGCCAAGCCTGAAGTCCAAGATCACCGGACTCTTCAAGAAGTCTTCAGCTCATTCGGACTATCCGATCTCCGAAGAGTACCAAGGACCACTGGACAACACTACTCGTGCTCAGAACATCGAGGATCTGCCACTCAGTGCCTACCTGACCGAGTTCCACTACGAGAAGCTTCCGGAGCAATCCGTTCCAGTCGTTGTCGAGGAAACCGAGAAGAAGGACGAGCCAAGCCTGAAGTCCAAGATCACCGGACTCTTCAAGAAGTCTTCAGCTCATTCGGACTATCCGATCTCCGAAGAGTACCAAGGACCGCTGGACAACACTACTCGTGCTCAGAACATCGAGGATCTGCCACTCAGTGCCTACCTGACCGAGTTCCACTACGAGAAGCTTCCGGAGCAATCCGTTCCAGTCGTTGTCGAGGAAACCGAGAAGAAGGACGAGCCAAGCCTGAAGTCCAAAATCACCGGACTCTTCAAGAAGTCTCCGTCCCACCACGACTATCCGATCTCCGAAGAGTACCAAGGACCACTGGACAACACTACTCGTGCTCAGAACATCGAGGATCTGCCACTCAGTGCCTACCCGACCGAGTTCCACTACGAGAAGCTTCCGGAGCAATCCGTTCCAGTCGTTGTCGAGGAAACCGAGAAGAAGGACGAGCCAAGCCTGAAGTCCAAGATCACCGGACTCTTCAAGAAGTCTTCAGCTCATTCGGACTATCCGATCTCCGAAGAGTACCAAGGACCGCTGGACAACACTACTCGTGCTCAGAACATCGAGGATCTGCCACTCAGTGCCTACCCGACCGAGTTCCACTACGAGAAGCTTCCGGAGCAATCCGTTCCAGTCGTTGTCGAGGAAACCGAGAAGAAGGACGAGCCAAGCCTGAAGTCCAAAATCACCGGACTCTTCAAGAAGTCTCCGTCCCACCTCGACTATCCGATCTCCGAAGAGTACCAAGGACCACTGGACAACACTACTCGTGCTCAGAACATCGAGGATCTGCCACTCAGTGCCTACCCGACCGAGTTCCACTACGAGAAGCTTCCGGAGCAATCCGTTCCAGTCGTTGTCGAAGAAACCGAGAAGAAGGACGAGCCAAGCCTGAAGTCCAAGATCACCGGACTCCTCAAGAAGTCTTCAGCTCATTCGGACTATCCGATCTCCGAAGAGTACCAAGGACCGCTGGACAACACTACTCGTGCTCAGAACATCGAGGATCTGCCACTCAGTGCCTACCCGACCGAGTTCCACTACGAGAAGCTTCCGGAGCAATCCGTTCCAGTCGTTGTCGAGGAAACCGAGAAGAAGGACGAGCCAAGCCTGAAGTCCAAAATCACCGGACTCTTCAAGAAGTCTCCGTCCCACCTCGACTATCCGATCTCCGAAGAGTACCAAGGACCACTGGACAACACTACTCGTGCTCAGAACATCGAGGATCTGCCACTCAGTGCCTACCCGACCGAGTTCCACTACGAGAAGCTTCCGGAGCAATCCGTTCCAGTCGTTGTCGAGGAAACCGAGAAGAAGGACGAGCCAAGCCTGAAGTCCAAGATCACCGGACTCTTCAAGAAGTCTTCAGCTCATTCGGACTATCCGATCTCCGGCGAGTACCAAGGACCACTGGACAACACTACTCGTGCTCAGAACATCGAGGATCTGCCACTCAGTGCCTACCCGACCGAGTTCCACTACGAGAAGCTTCCGGAGCAATCCGTTCCAGTCGTTGTCGAGGAAACCGAGAAGAAGGACGAGCCAAGCCTGAAGTCCAAGATCACCGGACTCTTCAAGAAGTCTTCAGCTCATTCGGACTATCCGATCTCCGAAGAGTACCAAGGACCGCTGGACAACACTACTCGTGCTCAGAACATCGAGGATCTGCCACTCAGTGCCTACCCGACCGAGTTCCACTACGAGAAGCTTCCGGAGCAATCCGTTCCAGTCGTTGTCGAGGAAACCGAGAAGAAGGACGAGCCAAGCCTGAAGTCCAAGATCACCGGACTCTTCAAGAAGTCTTCAGCTCATTCGGACTATCCTATCTCCGAAGAGTACCAAGGACCGCTGGACAACACTACTCGTGCTCAGAACATCGAGGATCTGCCACTCAGTGCCTACCCGACCGAGTTTCACTACGAGAAGCTTCCGGAGCAATCCGTTCCAGTCGTCATCGAGGAAACCGAGAAAAAGGACGAGCCAAGCCTGAAGTCCAAGATCACCGGACTCTTCAAGAAGTCTTCAGCTCATTCGGACTATCCGATCTCCGAAGAGTACCAAGGACCGCTGGACAACACTACTCGTGCTCAGAACATCGAGGAACTGCCACTCAGTGCCTACCCGACCGAGTTCCACTACGAGAAGCTTCCGGAGCAATCCGCTCCAGTCGTTGTCGAGGAAACCGAGAAGAAGGACGAGCCAAGCCTGAAGTCCAAAATCACCGGACTCTTCAAGAAGTCTCCGTCCCACCTCGACTATCCGATCTCCGAAGAGTACCAAGGACCACTGGACAACACTACTCGTGCTCAGAACATCGAGGATCTGCCACTCAGTGCCTACCCGACCGAGTTCCACTACGAGAAGCTTCCGGAGCAATCCGTTCCAGTCGTTGTCGAGGAAACCGAGAAGAAGGACGAGCCAAGCCTGAAGTCCAAGATCACCGGACTCTTCAAGAAGTCTTCAGCTCATTCGGACTATCCGATCTCCGAAGAGTACCAAGGACCACTGGACAACACTACTCGTGCTCAGAACATCGAGGATCTGCCACTCAGTGCCTACCCGACCGAGTTCCACTACGAGAAGCTTCCGGAGCAATCCGTTCCAGTCGTTGTCGAGGAAACCGAGAAGAAGGACGAGCCAAGCCTGAAGTCCAAGATCACCGGACTCTTCAAGAAGTCTTCAGCTCATTCGGACTATCCGATCTCCGGCGAGTACCAAGGACCACTGGACAACACTACTCGTGCTCAGAACATCGAGGATCTGCCACTCAGTGCCTACCCGACCGAGTTCCACTACGAGAAGCTTCCGGAGCAATCCGTTCCAGTCGTTGTCGAGGAAACCGAGAAGAAGGACGAGCCAAGCCTGAAGTCCAAAATCACCGGACTCTTCAAGAAGTCTCCGTCCCACCTCGACTATCCGATCTCCGAAGAGTACCAAGGACCGCTGGACAACACTACTCGTGCTCAGAACATCGAGGATCTGCCACTCAGTGCCTACCCGACCGAGTTCCACTACGAGAAGCTTCCGGAGCAATCCGTTCCAGTCGTTGTCGAGGAAACCGAGAAGAAGGACGAGCCAAGCCTGAAGTCCAAGATCACCGGACTCTTCAAGAAGTCTTCAGCTCATTCGGACTATCCGATCTCCGAAGAGTACCAAGGACCGCTGGACAACACCACTCGTGCTCAGAACATCGAGGATCTGCCACTCAGTGCCTACCCGACCGAGTTCCACTACGAGAAGCTTCCGGAGCAATCCGCTCCAGTCGTTGTCGAGGAAACCGAGAAGAAGGACGAGCCAAGCCTGAAGTCCAAAATCACCGGACTCTTCAAGAAGTCTCCGTCCCACCTCGACTATCCGATCTCCGAAGAGTACCAAGGACCACTGGACAACACTACTCGTGCTCAGAACATCGAGGATCTGCCACTCAGTGCCTACCCGACCGAGTTCCACTACGAGAAGCTTCCGGAGCAATCCGTTCCAGTCGTTGTCGAGGAAACCGAGAAGAAGGACGAGCCAAGCCTGAAGTCCAAGATCACCGGACTCTTCAAGAAGTCTTCAGCTCATTCGGACTATCCGATCTCCGGCGAGTACCAAGGACCACTGGACAACACTACTCGTGCTCAGAACATCGAGGATCTGCCACTCAGTGCCTACCCGACCGAGTTCCACTACGAGAAGCTTCCGGAGCAATCCGCTCCAGTCGTTGTCGAGGAAACCGAGAAGAAGGACGAGCCAAGCCTGAAGTCCAAAATCACCGGACTCTTCAAGAAGTCTCCGTCCCACCTCGACTATCCGATCTCCGAAGAGTACCAAGGACCACTGGACAACACTACTCGTGCTCAGAACATCGAGGATCTGCCACTCAGTGCCTACCCGACCGAGTTCCACTACGAGAAGCTTCCGGAGCAATCCGTTCCAGTCGTTGTCGAGGAAACCGAGAAGAAGGACGAGCCAAGCCTGAAGTCCAAGATCACCGGACTCTTCAAGAAGTCTTCAGCTCATTCGGACTATCCGATCTCCGAAGAGTACCAAGGACCGCTGGACAACACTACTCGTGCTCAGAACATCGAGGATCTGCCACTCAGTGCCTACCCGACCGAGTTCCACTACGAGAAGCTTCCGGAGCAATCCGTTCCAGTCGTTGTCGAGGAAACCGAGAAGAAGGACGAGCCAAGCCTGAAGTCCAAGATCACCGGACTCTTCAAGAAGTCTTCAGCTCATTCGGACTATCCGATCTCCGAAGAGTACCAAGGACCACTGGACAACACTACTCGTGCTCAGAACATCGAGGATCTGCCACTCAGTGCCTACCTGACCGAGTTCCACTACGAGAAGCTTCCGGAGCAATCCGTTCCAGTCGTTGTCGAGGAAACCGAGAAGAAGGACGAGCCAAGCCTGAAGTCCAAGATCACCGGACTCTTCAAGAAGTCTTCAGCTCATTCGGACTATCCGATCTCCGAAGAGTACCAAGGACCGCTGGACAACACTACTCGTGCTCAGAACATCGAGGATCTGCCACTCAGTGCCTACCTGACCGAGTTCCACTACGAGAAGCTTCCGGAGCAATCCGTTCCAGTCGTTGTCGAGGAAACCGAGAAGAAGGACGAGCCAAGCCTGAAGTCCAAAATCACCGGACTCTTCAAGAAGTCTCCGTCCCACCACGACTATCCGATCTCCGAAGAGTACCAAGGACCACTGGACAACACTACTCGTGCTCAGAACATCGAGGATCTGCCACTCAGTGCCTACCCGACCGAGTTCCACTACGAGAAGCTTCCGGAGCAATCCGTTCCAGTCGTTGTCGAGGAAACCGAGAAGAAGGACGAGCCAAGCCTGAAGTCCAAGATCACCGGACTCTTCAAGAAGTCTTCAGCTCATTCGGACTATCCGATCTCCGAAGAGTACCAAGGACCGCTGGACAACACTACTCGTGCTCAGAACATCGAGGATCTGCCACTCAGTGCCTACCCGACCGAGTTCCACTACGAGAAGCTTCCGGAGCAATCCGTTCCAGTCGTTGTCGAGGAAACCGAGAAGAAGGACGAGCCAAGCCTGAAGTCCAAAATCACCGGACTCTTCAAGAAGTCTCCGTCCCACCTCGACTATCCGATCTCCGAAGAGTACCAAGGACCACTGGACAACACTACTCGTGCTCAGAACATCGAGGATCTGCCACTCAGTGCCTACCCGACCGAGTTCCACTACGAGAAGCTTCCGGAGCAATCCGTTCCAGTCGTTGTCGAAGAAACCGAGAAGAAGGACGAGCCAAGCCTGAAGTCCAAGATCACCGGACTCCTCAAGAAGTCTTCAGCTCATTCGGACTATCCGATCTCCGAAGAGTACCAAGGACCGCTGGACAACACTACTCGTGCTCAGAACATCGAGGATCTGCCACTCAGTGCCTACCCGACCGAGTTCCACTACGAGAAGCTTCCGGAGCAATCCGTTCCAGTCGTTGTCGAGGAAACCGAGAAGAAGGACGAGCCAAGCCTGAAGTCCAAAATCACCGGACTCTTCAAGAAGTCTCCGTCCCACCTCGACTATCCGATCTCCGAAGAGTACCAAGGACCACTGGACAACACTACTCGTGCTCAGAACATCGAGGATCTGCCACTCAGTGCCTACCCGACCGAGTTCCACTACGAGAAGCTTCCGGAGCAATCCGTTCCAGTCGTTGTCGAGGAAACCGAGAAGAAGGACGAGCCAAGCCTGAAGTCCAAAATCACCGGACTCTTCAAGAAGTCTCCGTCCCACCTCGACTATCCGATCTCCGAAGAGTACCAAGGACCGCTGGACAACACTACTCGTGCTCAGAACATCGAGGATCTGCCACTCAGTGCCTACCCGACCGAGTTCCACTACGAGAAGCTTCCGGAGCAATCCGTTCCAGTCGTTGTCGAGGAAACCGAGAAGAAGGACGAGCCAAGCCTGAAGTCCAAAATCACCGGACTCTTCAAGAAGTCTTCAGCTTATTCGGACTATCCGATCTCCGAAGAGTACCAAGGACCGCTGGACAACACTACTCGTGCTCAGAACATCGAGGATCTGCCACTCAGTGCCTACCCCACCGAGTTCCACTACGAGAAGCTTCCGGAGCAATCCGTTCCAGTCGTTGTCGAGGAAACCGAGAAGAAGGACGAGCCAAGCCTGAAGTCCAAGATCACCGGACTCTTCAAGAAGTCTTCAGCTCATTCGGACTATCCTCTCTCCGAAGAGTACCAAGGACCGCTGGACAACACTACTCGTGCTCAGAACATCGAGGATCTGCCACTCAGTGCCTACCCGAACGAGTTCCACTACGAGAAGCTTCCGGAGCAATCCGTTCCAGTCGTTGTCGAGGAAACCGAGAAGAAGGACGAGCCAAGCCTGAAGTCCAAGATCACCGGACTCTTCAAGAAGTCTTCAGCTCATTCGGACTATCCGATCTCCGAAGAGTACCAAGGACCGCTGGACAACACTACTCGTGCTCAGAACATCGAGGATCTGCCACTCAGTGCCTACCCGACCGAGTTCCACTACGAGAAGCTTCCGGAGCAATCCGTTCCAGTCGTCATCGAGGACACCGAGAAGAAGGACGAGCCAAGCCTGAAGTCCAAGATCACCGGACTCTTCAAGAAGTCTTCAGCTCATTCGGACTATCCGATCTCCGAAGAGTACCAAGGACCGCTGGACAACACTACTCGTGCTCAGAACATCGAGGATCTGCCACTCAGTGCCTACCCGACCGAGTTCCACTACGAGAAGCTTCCGGAGCAATCCGTTCCAGTCGTTGTCGAGGAAACCGAGAAGAAGGACGAGCCAAGCCTGAAGTCCAAGATCACCGGACTCTTCAAGAAGTCTTCAGCTCATTCGGACTATCCTATCTCCGAAGAGTACCAAGGACCGCTGGACAACACTACTCGTGCTCAGAACATCGAGGATCTGCCACTCAGCGCCTACCCGACCGAGTTCCACTACGAGAAGCTTCCGGAGCAATCCGTTCCAGTCGTCATCGAGGAAACCGAGAAGAAGGACGAGCCAAGCCTGAAGTCCAAGATCACCGGACTCTTCAAGAAGCCTTCAGCTCATTCGGACTATCCGATCTCCGAAGAGTACCAAGGACCGCTGGACAACACTACTCGTGCTCAGAACATCGAGGATCTGCCACTCAGTGCCTATCCGACCGAGTTCCACTACGAGAAGCTTCCGGAGCAATCCGTTCCAGTCGTCATCGAGGAAACCGAGAAGAAGGACGAGCCAAGCCTGAAGTCCAAAATCACCGGACTCTTCAAGAAGTCTTCAGCTCATTCGGACTATCCCATCTCCGAAGAGTACCAAGGACCGCTGGACAACACTACTCGTGCTCAGAACATCGAGGATCTGCCACTCAGTGCCTATCCGACCGAGTTCCACTACGAGAAGCTTCCGGAGCAATCCGTTCCAGTCGTCATCGAGGAAACCGAGAAGAAGGACGAGCCAAGCCTGAAGTCCAAGATCACCGGACTCTTCAAGAAGTCTCCGTCCCACCTCGACTGGCCGATCTCCGAAGAGTACCAAGGACCGCTGGACAACACTACTCGTGCTCAGAACATCGAGGATCTGCCACTCAGTGCCTATCCGACCGAGTTCCACTACGAGAAGCTTCCGGAGCAATCCGTTCCAGTCGTCATCGAGGAAACCGAGAAGAAGGACGAGCCAAGCCTGAAGTCCAAGATCACCGGACTCTTCAAGAAGTCTCCGTCCCACCTCGACTATCCGATCTCTGAAGAGTACCAAGGACCACTGGACAACACTACTCGTGCTCAGAACATCGAGGATCTGCCACTCAGTGCCTATCCGACCGAGTTCCACTACGAGAAGCTTCCGGAGCAATCCGCTGCAGTCGTTGTCGAGGAAACCGAGAAGAAGGACGAGCCAAGCCTGAAGTCCAAGATCACCGGACTCTTCAAGAAGTCTCCGTCCCACCTCGACTATCCGATCTCCGAAGAGTACCAAGGACCACTGGACAACACTACTCGTGCTCAGAACATCGAGGATCTGCCACTCAGTGCCTATCCGACCGAGTTCCACTACGAGGAGCAATCCGCTGCAGTCGTTGTCGAGGAAACCGAGAAGAAGGACGAGCCAAGCCTGAAGTCCAAGATCACCGGACTCTTCAAGAAGTCTCCGTCCCACCTCGACTATCCGATCTCTGAAGAGTACCAAGGACCACTGGACAACACTACTCGTGCTCAGAACATCGAGGATCTGCCACTCAGTGCCTATCCGACCGAGTTCCACTACGAGAAGCTTCCGGAGCAATCCGCTGCAGTCGTTGTCGAGGAAACCGAGAAGAAGGACGAGCCAAGCCTGAAGTCCAAGATCACCGGACTCTTCAAGAAGTCTCCGTCCCACCTCGACTATCCGATCTCTGAAGAGTACCAAGGACCACTGGACAACACTACTCGTGCTCAGAACATCGAGGATCTGCCACTCAGTGCCTATCCGACCGAGTTCCACTACGAGAAGCTTCCGGAGCAATCCGTTCCAGTCGTCATCGAGGAAACCGAGAAGAAGGACGAGCCAAGCCTGAAGTCCAAGATCACCGGACTCTTCAAGAAGTCTTCAGCTCATTCGGACTATCCGATCTCCGAAGAGTACCAAGGACCGCTGGACAACACTACTCGTGCTCAGAACATCGAGGATCTGCCACTCAGTGCCTATCCGACCGAGTTCCACTACGAGAAGCTTCCGGAGCAATCCGCTGCAGTCGTTGTCGAGGAAACCGAGAAGAAGGACGAGCCAAGCCTGAAGTCCAAGATCACCGGACTCTTCAAGAAGTCTCCGTCCCACCTCGACTATCCGATCTCTGAAGAGTACCAAGGACCGCTGGACAACACTACTCGTGCTCAGAACATCGAGGATCTGCCACTCAGTGCCTATCCGACCGAGTTCCACTACGAGAAGCTTCCGGAGCAATCCGCTGCAGTCGTTGTCGAGGAAACCGAGAAGAAGGACGAGCCAAGCCTGAAGTCCAAGATCACCGGACTCTTCAAGAAGTCTCCGTCCCACCTCGACTATCCGATCTCTGAAGAGTACCAAGGACCACTGGACAACACTACTCGTGCTCAGAACATCGAGGATCTGCCACTCAGTGCCTATCCGACCGAGTTCCACTACGAGAAGCTTCCGGAGCAATCCGCTGCAGTCGTTGTCGAGGAAACCGAGAAGAAGGACGAGCCAAGCCTGAAGTCCAAGATCACCGGACTCTTCAAGAAGTCTCCGTCCCACCTCGACTATCCGATCTCTGGAGAGTACCAAGGACCGCTGGACAACACTACTCGTGCTCAGAACATCGAGGATCTGCCACTCAGTGCCTATCCGACCGAGTTCCACTACGAGAAGCTTCCGGAGCAATCCGCTGCAGTCGTTGTCGAGGAAACCGAGAAGAAGGACGAGCCAAGCCTGAAGTCCAAGATCACCGGACTCTTCAAGAAGTCTCCGTCCCACCTCGACTATCCGATCTCTGAAGAGTACCAAGGACCACTGGACAACACTACTCGTGCTCAGAACATCGAGGATCTGCCACTCAGTGCCTATCCGACCGAGTTCCACTACGAGAAGCTTCCGGAGCAATCCGCTCCAGTCGTTGTCGAGGAAACCGAGAAGAAGGACGAGCCAAGCCTGAAGTCCAAGATCACCGGACTCTTCAAGAAGTCTCCGTCCCACCTCGACTATCCGATCTCCGAAGAGTACCAAGGACCGCTGGACAACACTACTCGTGCTCAGAACATCGAGGATCTGCCACTCAGTGCCTATCCGACCGAGTTCCACTACGAGAAGCTTCCGGAGCAATCCGTTCCAGTCGTCATCGAGGAAACCGAGAAGAAGGACGAGCCAAGCCTGAAGTCCAAGATCACCGGACTCTTCAAGAAGTCTTCAGCTCATTCGGACTATCCGACCTCCGAAGAGTACCAAGGACCGCTGGACAACACTACTCGTGCTCAGAACATCGAGGATCTGCCACTCAGTGCCTACCCGACCGAGTTCCACTACGAGAAGCTTCCGGAGCAATCCGTTCTAGTCGTCATCGAGGAAACCGAGAAGAAGGACGAGCCAAGCCTGAAGTCCAAGATCACCGGACTCTTCAAGAAGTCTTCAGCTCATTCGGACTATCCGATCTCCGAAGAGTACCAAGGATCACTGGATGAATCACTGCAATATCAGAACCTATCTGATATTGAGTTACACGAGAAACTCGATAAGTATCCATCAGTTTTTGAATACGAACCATCTGCTTTGTCTGGCGCAAAAGCAGCGACCTCCGGATTGTCGCTGTTGCAGTTCAAGGATAGTGGTCTATTCGGAAAACCTTCTCCAGATGGTACCTTCAAGGCGACACCAGTCCTTTCCCAAATCGAAGAACAACAGTACTCCGATCCACAATCCCATCAAATCTACACTCGTACTGAAACCGAGATTTCCTACCCAGCACATCCGACTTCAACAGTCCACACTCACACGGAAATCCATTACAGAGGGACGGAGCCCAGAGTCACTGCTGATTCCTGGCTTCAGTTTGAGACCGAAACGTCTCCAAGATATCAGCCGATGACGAGCGGAGAGCGATCGTGGTCCGATGAAAGGCCTCAAGAAACGAGGAGAGAGGAGAATCCTTACGAGGAAATAGACATCGACCCGAAGAGAAGCTACCTGTGGTCGAAGTACGAAACTGAGACGTCGCGACTCTCCAGAAGAGACGCTCCGCCTCCGCCTCCACCGCATCAGCAGCCGGAGAGACCGATGCTCGACGCCGCTGCTCTCTCCAAACACCATCTCTATTCGTACTCTGAAACTGAAACGTCGAAATTCGTCAAGTCCGCTCCGAAGACGTCGCCGCCCGGAGGCTCGATCGACAAACAGCCCAACTTTGACGTCTCGTTCAACGTCATCTCGCAGGAGAAGCCGAAGGAAGACTCGCTCGGCTTTTCCGTCTCCATCAGTGCGCGCAGTCCTCTGCCACCGCTTACGATTGATGAATCGCCTCAACTCTTGTCAGTTGAGAACCTGATTCATTCGCACACGTCGCCACGTCAACGGCGACTCTCGCCGCACACCTGGACGACGGTCCGCGAGACGACCGAGGTCAGCTACATCAAACGCGTGACTGTGACAAGTTCGACCGACTACGGAAAGAATCAAGCCACGTTGAGACGGGACAGATCGCCGATTCAAGCAGTGTCACGGCAAGTGCACTCGTTCCCAAGCGCCTCGAATCCAGCGACGAGCACGACATGCCGATGGACGACGTTCGACGACCCGGCGCTCAACGTGCACCACCCAATCTACCCCCCTTCGCAAAGCCTTTACAAGTCTACACCCAAAACCGAACGAGCCTCCTATCTTACTGTAAGTTTTTCATTTTCAATCCCCTCATCACTCTCTCCGTATTTTCAGAACGGAGACTCCGCTGCTCGTCAGCAGCAGCAACGAAACGGGGGCTCCGCGTGCCACAACGGCAACGGAGCCGCCCGTCACTACGGAGAGGTTCGTGAGATCCACGCACACGACCGAACCGAAGTCGTTCGCGATGAAGACGTCCGCCGTCAGCAGCAACCACATCTTCATCGCCGCAACGACGTCTTCACAGTCGGCGCTCCATTCGTCATGGGAAGTGTGGAGGCCGACGACCGGGGAAATGAGTATTTGAGGTAAGAAGACGAAGAAGGAAGCGGTAACAGACGGAAACCAGACACATTGCAGATACAACAGAAACGACGAGCTTCCGATGATCGAGGACGGTGCCATGGAGTGTCGCCGATCGACCGTCCGCGCCCGACTCAGGGAAATGGACGAGGTGCGGTTGGTCGGCGAGCGGGAGGAGATCGAGCGTCAGCGACGACCGATCCGCCGAGCCAGACAGCGCGTTCGAAACATTTGCACAATGCTTTAAGCCACGACGAACCAAATGAGATTTTGCACCGTTTTATCCATTTTCTCGCATCTTTTTTAACACTTTTGCGCGCTTCCCCTTTTCTTTTTTGCTTTTTTTTGTCTTTCGGCCGGAATTTCTAATTACCTACTTATTGTTCTCTCTGAATGAACAGTTCTTATCTATCAGCATCTTCTTCCTTCGACGAATCGTTTATGGACTTCTTCAGTTGTAGTAAAAACACGTTTCGTGTGTAGTTTTACTCTATGCAGGCACGTCGCGAAACCCCCCGGGCGAGAAGAGTTTCGCGAAATACAGAAATCCGCCATCATTTTTGCGCATGCTTCTTTCAACCGCCGAAATTCTGGCTCATCATTCATTGAATTTTTCACGATTTTTACCGATTTTAAAGTTGTTGTGGTTCTTTTCGAATCGGTCGTTATTCATCTTCAAGCAACTCCTCTTCGTCGATCAGAATCCGATAGTATTCCAGGCAGATTATCAGGTGATTCATGTACCAGTGGGCCTGTAAAACCGGAACTATTCACCTCTTTTTCGCACCTCGTTGCCTACCAATATTATTTTCCTTCTCATGAGCGCTTCTTCCGAGTGTGACGGCATTGCTTCTCTTCGAGTGACGGTAAAATTCTTGAAAAACGAGGAGAAATTCAATCAATGATGAGCGGAAACTTCGGCGGTTCAAAGGAGCATGCGCCAAAATAGTGGTGGGTTTCGCCACGATATGCGGAATATACGGTGGTTTAAAGGAGCATGCGCCAAAATGATGGCCGGTCTCGCCACGATGGCGGATTTCTTTATTTCGAGGCGTGCTTTTTTGCGCAAAAAAATTCCTCAATACATAAAAATCTGATATATGAGCGGATTCTAGTGGTCCAGCGAAGATCTGCGAGCACTCGCGCTCTGAGCATCGTCTGAAAACGGGCAACTCGGGTCATCTGGTATATCCTGTTTTCTGGGGTTTAAGAAAGACGGCAGAGTGTGTCAGTTTCTGAAATAGAGACTACAGTAACCCGCATGAAGAAAGTGTTCACCCGACACTTGTTGGAGTCGAGTTCGGTTGCTCCGTTGCTCTTTCTTGCATCCGTCCAGTGTTCTTTCGTCGTGTTCCTGGCGCCTGCTCGAATGACAGTTGTTCTCTTCGAAGATCTTCCTCTCTCCGTCTGCGTCTCTCCTCTCTCACTCGCTCGTGCTCTGCTTCGACCCCATCATCCACGTCATCGCCCTCGATTAATCACAAATTTCGACTGCCAACATTGTGCTCCAGAGAGAAAGAGATAGAGAAAGAGCCCCCGTGGAGCACACACACACACTCTCTCTTTTCCTCTCTGCTTCCTCGTTTTCGCGAAAAACACACGGCATCTCGGCGGGGCGATAATGGAACGAGATTCGTGGCGGCGGCGGCGGCTCCGACGCGGCGATCGCGCAAAGCGAGAGAGCTCGGAGAGCCGAGGCGACTCGATGGATATCAGTGAATACACACACACACACACACTTATTACACAGTGAAGGGAAGGCAAGGGCGACGGGAAGCGTTGGGACGTCTGCGTCTCGGCGGGATCCTCCAGGCGACAGCCGCCCGTGTGCGAGCCTCCCACTCCTCCTCGGGAGACCTCTCAGCCAGAACCCGATAGCCGCTCGCCTGCTGCTTCTTCCCTCTCTCCTATTCGATACAGCTCTGCAAAGAGAAGAACAACGAATTGCACATATAGAGAGGGCGCAAGAGAGAGCGACAGAGTGTGTGTGTGTGTGAGCATTCTGATAGTGAGTGATGGACGTGCTCAACGCCACCAATGACCTTCTGCCGCTGCTTCCAGGTGAGCCCCCCTTCTAGAACTGTCTTCTTCTTCTCTTTCCCAAATCCACGTGTCCATTTCCTTTCCCCCACTCAGATTCTGGGATAAAAACTGATTCTTCTTCCACTTCTCAACGCTCACATCGTAAAATCATTCTCGATGATTCTCGATGAAGAAGAAGAAGAAGCGCGTTGCGGTTTATCGCTCACCGCCTCCCAACTTTACATCTGTTTCCTCTTCCCCCATCGCAATTTCCCGTGCTTCTTTGTTGATCTGAAAATAGCGATAGGTGCTAGAATTTCGCAACTTCCACTGTCAGCTGGTCTTCAAGTGGGGGGTGGCTGCGCCAATTAATACAAAGAAAAGAGATCAAACACCAATGCGATCAGCGCCTCCTCCTCCTTCTCAGCTCCAATGACCGATCGAGACGTCGTTTCAGAAGTGCAGGATGCGCTCAGCGAGGACTTTGACGGCGTCGAGTGCAGTATGGGAGCCGGCGTCGTGCTCGCGCAGGCGCCGTTCAGAATGCCGTTTGCGCATCTCGGACGACAGGTAGGCCAAAGAACGACGCGTCGAGTTCTCGTGCACTTCGAATCTTCGAAAGTGACAGAGAAACGTACAGCTCCCTTTTCTCTCTCTCTCGTTTCTCTTTTTGCTCGGAGGAGCTCCAGGATGCACAAATATCGGGTTACCCTCGCTATCCCTCGCTTATCATCATTCCCTTATCTTCTTCGCCGAATTCCGATACTCTCGATCCGATTTCGGATTTGCAGGTGACATTCGTGCCCGACACCTCATGTCTGGAAGAGTTCGACGGCGCCAAACTGCATCGGATCAATCTGGGACCAGTTAGTTCTTTTCCATTCCGTTCCCCCTTTGTCTTCGGGTCTGTGTGTGTGTGTCTTACACTTGTCCTCTCTGCGTCTCTCGATTCGACGTGCTCTCTCTCTCTCTCGCTCTGTCGCAGGTCTCAAGAGAGCCTCGGCCGAGCCGCAAGAAGAACGAAATGTCAAACAAATCTTCCTGAGAGACAAAAAGCCAATAATGATAGTGGACTAAAGTGAACGGACGGGCGGCCCACGAGCGATGAGAGAGGGTATCGATCTGTAGTCTCCTCTTCATGAGCAGAGGAAATGATACCCACTCTTGCGACCATCTCCAAGTCGTTCTGGAGCTGAAACGCTTTCGACTTCAGTGCGTCGGGTTTCAGTATTCGGCTGAAGTCGTTAACGAGCTATTGCTCGCCGTCCAGGTGTGGGGGACTAGGAAACTCTAATGATCTCGTTTCTCACGCCTTCAACCATCTGGTTCGTTTCCAGAAGAGCGCAGTGTTCACCGACGGCGAGCCCGGATGTTGTCTGGAACTGATTCTCGGCGCCGGAAAAGACTGGAAGACGCCGCTCACCAAGCTCTTCACACGAGTCTACCCCAACAAATGGGCGTTCTTCATTGCGGAGCTCGAATCTGTGAGTCAATGTCACGTCGTCTTCTGACGCCTTCTCCTCCGATTTCAGGGTCAAGCATCCTATCACATTCTGTCGTCGTCGCACGGGATTCTGAGTTCGCCACGTCGCGAAGACACTCCCGACTCGACGGAGCAGTCGTCGATGGTCAGCTCGCCGACGGCTTCTGTCTCCGACGCCTCCAACTTCTCCCTTTGGATCGTGCCCGTCACAAAAGTGTTCGCGATTCCCGCACCGAAGAAGGTGAAGGTCATTCGAAAAGTGATCAAGAAGCGAACGCCCGCGAATCCGGACGGGAGCATCACTCCGAATGGAGCCGTCACAAATGGACACACGAACGGATCGAGTCCCGAAGAAAACGGAGAGAAGAAGCTGGTCCGTGTGGTCAAAAAGAAGCCAGTCGATCTTGACATCGAGCGCGAAATCTCGCCGCTCAACGACATTCCGAAGGCCGAGTTCGCGACCGTCTCCTCGTCGGAATCGATGAAGACGGTGATCAACGGGAAGGAGGAGAAGGACGAGACGGCGGGCCCCTCGAACGACAGTTCTGACGGTGGTAGCGCTTCCGAACTGCGCAAGAAGCTGACCGAGAAGATAATCGAGCAGAAGTTCGTCGTGAACGGAGAGGTTTACAGCCCATTCCCCCTCCCAATTACCAGGCGTCTGTTTGCAGCAACGGGCACTCAACGGCAGCGCATCCTCGCGCGGACTCGGGCGGTCCGTCAGTCGCAGCAGTATGACGCCCGATCGGAGACTCGATCCGATCTTCGAGGACGGCTACAAGAAGCAGTCGATCTCGGCGGCCATCGCCTCGAACCGCCCGACGATCACACGCAACTCGGCCACTCCGCCCTCCACCCCGGTACGTCCGATGTGAAGAAGTCTGTAGTGTTTGTTCCTTGTGGCTCTTTCTCTCTTGCTCTTGCTCTTGGCACTGAAATGTGGCAGTTTATGACAAGCCACCCATCCGGAAAGCCGTTATGTCCTCTCCAGATGTCTCGCGAGCCACAAGCCGTTGTTTAAACTTTCTCGGCTCTGCTCCTTAGACCCCCCCCCCCCCTCTAAATGTGGCAGTTCCTCGTTTGGAACGTGCTCCTCGCCGGGATCGTCCTTCTATCGCGAATAAGATTCCAGAAGACGTTGGTCTCGCATCCGTCGAAGCCCAACATCCCGGTGCTCGCTCTCCAGGCGGTGCTCACCAACTGCTTCTCCTACGAAGCGCTGGGGCGTCTCCGAGAAGTGCACCCGCACTGGGACGAGATCGCCGGACAGCTCCTCAACTCGGGCTACTACAAACTGCTCGAGCGCTCCGACAAACTGCTGATGGCGCTGCAACGGAAGGTGGTCAGCGATCCTGCGCTGCACTACGCGACGAGCGTGCTCACGAACATCCAGGTGCACATCCTGAACCCGGTCGACATCATGCGCGCCGTCATCGACGAGGGCGTGTGCTGCTTCCCCTACGGCGTCATTCTCGACAAGACGTTCATTCTGCTCGACAAAGTGGAGGCGATGTTGAACGGATCCTATGATGTGGGTGGAAGACGTGAGAGGCTCGACAAATCGGAAGAGAAGACGTTTCAGGAAGACGTCAGCTGGGAGCCGGTGGCGAAGCTCTCGAAGAAGGCGGCGTCGCACTATCGTGGAAATCTGGAGCGTGTGATGGAAGAACGGTGAGTCGGCCCCCCTTTTTCTCTGGAAAAAGGGATAGCTCTTGCTGTTTCCGGATGGGCCCGTCCGTCTTTCGACTCATTTGCATTATGCGTCTGCACTCTCTCACCTCGCCACACTCTCTCGCCACGCGCCACAACGGCTCATCTTTCTTCTATTTTCTCCGAAAGGGCCCACCTTCTGGCTCTTCTCTCGCTCTGTCAGAATTTTGCGAAAGAAGAAGAGGAAGAATAGAAGATTAATGGGGGAGGGAGAATGATGAATAACACCTTCTCCGTCTTCAGAATGGGCGAGAATCTGCGACTGAAAGCCGCGCAACGCATCATTCGTCTCGAGTCGTTCGTCGTCGACGCGCAAGTCGCCAAACTCGAAAAAGACACGTCGAAGGTATACTCGGTGGCCTGACTTTTTCTCGCCAAACTGCATTCTGTTGCAGGCCAAAGAGGACCTCCGCTGGGAAATCGACCAGTTGCACCAGAAGAACTCGCAGTTGAGACGCGAGAATCGCGAGCTGAAGGCCAACCACATGCGGCTCGAGGCGCGTGTCGAGGTGCTCGAGGGCAAGTTCAAGACGTTGGCTCGGCTGCTCAGCTGAGTGGGCTCGCCGAGAGAGCATCTTCCCTCCCATCGCCACGGGTCACTCCCCCCCCTTTAGCCACGCCCTCTTTCGATGTTTTCTAAATAACCCCGAATCCTTAGCAGTCAATCGTTAATTAAAATTATTAACACGTCTGATGTATTGTTATTATATATTTAAATACAAGTGTAATTGATTTGAATACCATAAAGATGTTGTTTTATTTTTTCGTGTTGGCAAAAAAAAGGGAAAAAACAAGGAGAGAAATTATCACAAAACTGTTTAAACTTTAAAGTTTTCAAAAGTGCTGCTCAAAGTATTAAATATCGTTGCATTTGAAGTGATGAGATTGGATAAAAATTGAAAATGTATGGGTTGATGGGGGGGGGGGGGGGGGGGGGCAAAGAAGCTACACGGAAGTGAAAAAATACTGTTTGGAAGAGAGAGTCGAAGGGGAGAAAAAGAACAACAAGAATAAGAAGAAGGCGTTACCACGAAACGGGCGTCGGTTTTCCGAGATCCGTCGAATAGATGCACGCGAATGCGTCCTCGTTGAATTCCGGCGGTGTCGTCGACGCCTCCGTCGAGTACGATTCTGAAGTTAAGAAGACGTTCGAGTGGAAGAGAGAGAGCGCGAGAAAGGGGGCGGAGTTTGGGGCGACAGTAATCCGCAAAGTTTAAAGGCGCATGCCTGTCTCACCTGGCACCATTCCCATTGTTTCGGTGGGAACTGCAAATTGAGTGGCCATCTGCATCGGCTCGCCGGTCGTCGGCGGGCTCGAATACGGATCGCAGAAGAATTGAACAGTGGTAGGCGGCGGTGGCGGATAGAATTGTTGGTCTGAAATCACGAAGAGGTCCCTCGCTTGTTTTTTTCCTTTCCATTCGAAACGTCCCTCTCATAAAAGAGGAGGCTCTTGAAAGGCGTGGATGAAGGCAAAATATTATGGGTTCTCAAGAGGTCATGAGGAGGGGGGAGGCTTCTCCGGCCACTTAAAGCCGCCTTTAATCCCGATTAACCTAGTACATATTGTGCGAGAATCGACTTCTTCGCTCGCGTACGCGAACACCTGCCCCCTCCCATCGTGTTCCACATAATCATAATTGGTGTTGCGTAATGGTGGCGGATTAGAAGGGTACGGCAGGGAAATTGGTCAACGAGCCGAGAAGGGAAACGAGGAACTGGAGCTCTCACCGTTCGGGAACATGTCGACGATGTCGTCGCGACGTTGACGTCTCGACTGACGGTAGCCGCCGTAACGCAGCTGCTTCATGCGACGCTCCTTGCTCCGACGGTTTTGGAACCACACCTGCAAACATCTTCTCTCCGCGAGTCTTCTAATCTAGATGCGAATGAAGGCGCGCCGCGTACCGGAAATTGAAACGAGTGTGTGTGTGCCGCTGCTCATTGTGCATTGAGCTCTCTTTTCAATTTCCGGCGCCTCCCGCCAGACGCCGTCGCCTTGTTATCATTTATCATCTTCTTCTTCATCTTCTTCAACCATAACGTCTACATTTCCCGCTCGTTCACAATCCCCCCTTCTCCCGTTTCGCGGGCCAAAACAATGATTACAACAACGGCAGTAGCAGCGCGCATCCCTTCTCACAGACAAACCCCTCTACCGTAATCCCCGTGTGGTAATTGAATTTCGCGTCCCGAGAGGCGGGGTCCTTGTGTGTGTGTGTCGAGGCGCGCGCGCTCGCTCGCTCGCCACCGACCACGACTAGCAGGTGAATTAAAGCGAAGAAGAAGAACAAAATGGGAAAAGAGGAGAGAGCGTGCGAAACGAGGAGACGTTTCTCGGAAGAAAACCGAACGAACCTGAATGACTCGCATGTTGAGGCCCGTCTCGGTGGCTAACTGTTCGCGGATGTGTCGCGTCGGCTTCGGCGTCGCGGCGAACGCGTTTTTCAGCGTTTCCAGCTGCAAACTTTCAGAATAGAAAGGAGACGAGAGGAGGAGGAGGAGGCACCTGTTTCGCCTTGATCGTCGTGCGCGGACCTCGACGCTTCGCCGAGTTCGAATCGTCCGAGTTGTCCTTGCCGCAGTCGCCCTCGCCGTCGTCGAGTCCGACCTGGAAGAGGAACGTTTCGTTTCGTGTGGCATAGAGCTGGTCCCCCGAACCTCATCGCACGCGTCCACATTGTCCTCCTCGATGTCGGAATGGCACTCGGATCCGTTGGACACTGTAACAACAAAAGAACATCATCTCATCTCATCTGCTCCTCCTTCTGTACGTCTTCTTCTTCTTCTTCTAATACCAGTGTCTGTTCCGAAACGAGATTATCCGTTTCCCTCCACCCCATGTGCGGTAATTCGAACACAAAGAATGGTGCTGACAGATGTGTGCCCCCCTTCCGTTTTGTGAGCGCGCGCGCGTTGCGGGAGGATACCTATCATCGTAAAACTATTCAAACAACAACACATGGCTGGCTCGCGGAGCTCATCCCAAATATGTTCGGAAGGCGCGGATTAGAGCGCTTTTATGGGTCCGCGAGAGAGAGACACTGCGACGGCGGAGAGCCAATTTCCGATTTTATCGCCCTTTTCTCTCTCTCTCTATCTCTGTTTGTTGCAAGTGCGCTCTACCGTACACTGCTTACCCGGTCGGTGCATCGAAGCGGGCGTCGAGGTGTTCGTGGCTTCCTGGAAGTCGCTCTGGCACACGAATCGATTGCCTTCCATGATGTAGAGCTGGAAAAACAACAACACGGCGTGCGAAAACCGAGATCCCTCTTGTTCCCCCCGGTTGCCTCCTCCTCCTCCTTCTCGTTCCTCGGTAAGGGAAGGAGGAAGGGAGGGGATCCGCAGGGGGGTAAGCCAATTATAAAGTATAATAGGTCAGGGGGTCTGGGACGATGATTGTCGAGTGACAACACGCTCATCCCCCGGGGAATCGGAGGGGGGAAGGTGGGCTGTTGTGCAAATGGAAAACGGATATGAGGGGAAGAAGAAGCTACTTCTGGGAGGGACAGATACGAATCTCAAAGGATGTGACGTCTTCTGACGATCAGTCAGACGGTCAGGTCGGAGGAGAGTCGGCGGGACTCCACTTGTTGTAGATGTCGTCTTCCGATCAAAACGTTTTGAACGATGACAAGAGGGCTCACGCCTTCTTCTCCTTCTCCTCGAGAAAGCGAGCAGGTGCAAATGACGGCTGTCCGAGGCACACACACACCGAGTCCCCGAGAGCCGGAGCCAAAACATTGGAAGAAGGCGTGAGAGAGGGAGAGGGGAGAAGAAAGAAGGCGTGATATGTGTGTTGTCTCTCTCACCTGATCGCCCGTGTTCAACTCGCGCGCGCACACCGAGCAGTTGAAGCATTTCAGATGGAACACCTTGTCGCGAGCCCTCCGCACCAGGTCCTCCTTCTCCAGATTCCGATTGCAACCGGCACATCGTTGGCCGTACCGCCTGGAAAAAGAACGGGAAAAGCAATCGTGGGAACTATACGAGAGCGAGAAAAAAACGAGCGATGGGAAAGTTTTCGTGTGTGTTATGAGCCGCCCGAGAGTGGGAGCTCGCCCAGAGAAATTCGACCTACTCTCGTTGGGCTCATTTGCATTTTGTGTTTGAGTGAGTGTCTTCACGAAAAGAGCACCAACCTGGAGAAGTCGTTTTTGCACAGAATGAGCCCGTCGCGGCTGAAACACGTCATCGACATGGGCGCGTGACAGTCGCAACACCGAAGACACTGCTGATGCCAGCACTTGCCGAGCACAGTGAACACATATCTGAAAATGGATGGATGAATGGAGAAGCTGGAAATCGGAGAGAAGGCCCGACCGACCGGCCGGCCGGGGGAGCTGGAATGGCAATGGAATGACATTGGAAATTCAATTAGGGCCTGCTCACCACCACACGGGCGGGGGTGTTAGAGCGGCGACGGGGTGCGGCTAAACGACGCAAAATAATCATAAATTGGAAAAGAGAGGGGGAGAGAGGGAGGGAGAGAGGGGGAGGAGAGCAGTACCTGTCAAGAATGGGCTGGGCGCACGCGGCACACTCGTTTCCGCTGATCTCGGAGAGCTGCGCCTGCTGCTGAGCCTGCTGCTGCTGATGTTGTGATGTCGTTGTCGTGGGCATCATCCACGTGACGGCAGAAGAGTCGAGGAGCAACAGTGTGGAGGTGAGTGGACCGACGTCTTCGGCTCGTTGTGCTGCTTCTCGACACGTCGTCGTCGGCTTCTGCTTCTGCTTCGGCTTCTTGTTCTTCGTCTTGCGCCTCTTCGCTTCTGGTTGGACAATGTCGACGACGACGTCTTCTACTTCGTCTTCTTCTTCTTCGTCGACTTCTTCTTCTTCTTGTAGGCCGCCGATGATTGACGAAGAATGCATTGGGAGGGCGGAGGAGACGACGAACAACGACGTCGGCCGGGCGCGTCGGGGGAGGAGGAGAGCCAGGGTTACGGTGTGACGAGCGACGCGCGTTGGTCGACGTCCAGATACGGTGGGCGGAGCCTACGACTGCTGAAGAGAAGAAGAAGAGGAAGAAGCGGAATGGAAGAGGAGACCGAGAGGAGGAGGCAGGCAAGCAGGCAGGCAGGGAGGGAAATTACGAAGAGCTCTTTCCCCCCTCCCTCCCTTCTCTTGGTTTTTTGTTTAGTTTTCAGAGAGCGAAAGAGAGAGTGAAGAATGATGATGAGGGGTGTGAAAAATGAGAGAACGGCGAGATGACGGATGAGAAGAGGCGCGGGTTACTGTAGGTTCCCGTAAGAGATTTCAATTACGAATGTCACTCTTTTCAGATCATCACTCATTTCCTCCGTTCAAATCGAATCTGGTTCGCGCCCACCGAGAGCAGTTCTTCTTTATCGAATTTCAGAACTAGAGAGAGAGAGAGAGAGAGAGAGGTGGGGGGACGTGACAGGTGCATTCTCATTTCCATCGCAAGAAAGGAATCAGGCGACTTCGGTACAACACGTGTACTTACTTTCCAGTCTCGTCCCAAAGATCCTAATACCTCCGATCTGCCTTCCGATCTTAAGATTGAGATTGAAAGTGTTTTGTCTCGGATCCCGAATCTGGGGACTGTTCCCAAGTGGAGCCCTCCCTCCGATCCTTCATGGAAACTTCCCCACAACTGACCCGAAGAGCCTTTCATCCGAGCCTTCCACTCCCCTCAGTTTCTGATGGATCCTTGAGTATCCCCCCAATTCCACGTGTCACATCAACTCGTCAAACAACACCTCCTCCTTCCTTGTCCTCTGTTGGAATTCGATTCCCCCCATTTCTTTGCACTAACAAACTAAATTGAGTGGTGGAGGACGTCTTCTTCTTCTGCTTTCTTTCTCATCTCTCGAACTTGTCATTCCCCAGTGCTTTTTTCGTTCCGTTTCATTCCGTTTCGTTCATATTTGTTGTGTCCTTGACTACTAAACCGCCCATCTCTTTGACCGTTTTAAAGGGGGGCGATTCCCATTTCTGGCTTGTCACCGCTACTCCTCCTCCTCCCACTGCAGAGACTGAAACAATGCCATTTCGCGCCGAAATTAGTGGAATTGGGAGAGGAGGAGGGGTACTGTAGACGGAGGGAGATGGGATGAGCGAAGAAGGGAGATGGAATTCGGATGAAAAAGAGAAAGGATTTGTCGGCAAGGGGGGGGACAGATTACTGTATATGGAGGGAACAAACATTCTGGAAGACAACGTCGGATTCTAGGCCACGATGAACTGCTGGCCTGGAATCCGACTCTTCCAGAACTCTTCCCTTCCTTTCAGACAGCTGCTGGCCTAGAATCCGACTCTACCACTTCCTACAGTACCCCCGAAAACTCATCACTCGTTGCATCGCAGTTTCGCGCGGTGCAAACACCCGGCCATTCAAACGAAGATTCCCATGCTCCACGAACTCTCTTTCTTATCAAAAGCAGGACGAGAAACCACTTTGGTTCTCATCTCCATTCACTCGCGACGGGAATCCCAGACACCCTCTCTCCCCTTTTTTTCGCATGTATGACTAATCGAGGGGGGTGAGCGGTGGTTTCTTTAGGAAGAGAACACGATGAGACGACGACAAGCGGCTCCATCCATCTTCCGAAGGTTGTCGTCGACAACGACGTCTTCTTCTTCTTCTTCTCCTTTCGCATAGACAAAAAAGAGAGAAGCGAACGGAAGGAAGGAACATGTTGCGGCGGCGGCGGCGAGGAAGGGCGCGGCAGCAGCACATATTTGCATTTCCGAAAGGCGACGACCCAACGAAGACTTATTGTCGGAAACGGGTGAGAAACCGACAGAAGGACGACGGCGAGGGGAGCGAAAAAAGAGAGGAATGAGTGATGGTGACGTGGCATGAAATGGGAATGAATGAAACATCCGAGACGATGTGGGAATCGAAAGGGGTTCCGTTTTCTTTTGCCGTTTTTCTAATGCGATAGCACCTGATTCTCGACTTCGCTGGTTTTCAACTTTCCCTTTTGAATTTTCAAAACGGAAGGACCCTTTCAATCAACAGAAATCAGTTAATTGCGTGTGCTTATAAAAGGGCGCCCTTGGAAGCGGCCGACATCTCGCGGGTTCCGCCGCCCACTATGGAATGCATGGGAAGTGGGCGGGGCCTGACTTACAGCGACGACTGTTCTTGGAATAAACGAAATTTGGAAAAAGGAAACAAGGTATTCAGGTAGCAGGTATCACACAAGGGAGCGAAACAAGAGAAGGGTGAATCAGAGCGACGAGTTGCTCTTTGGAGCCGGTGCCATTGGAAGAAGGTCATCGGATGAAAAGGGAAAGCGGTGAGCATGAGTCAGAAGAGACGCCTTCCAAAGGTCCTCTTTGTTTCGGATTCCTCCGATGCCAAAAAAAACACGAAGGTCGGGAATGAAAAGAGAAGGAGCCCGAAAGTCAATAGGTTCTCGGCTTACCCGACTCGACCAAGAGAGAGAATCGCATGAAAGCCCAGGGTTTTGTGTATCAGTGGGGGTATTTATAAACGAAAATTCCTTGAAACACAGAATGTCCTCGAAATTTCCGGGACTACCGAGATTCCGAGATTCGTATCAGTCTGAAAAGCGGCGGCTTGTCCGAGTGGAAGGGCCCTTGAATCAGTGACAAGGTTGTTTTCGCGCAACAAAAACTGTGAGACGTCTGACCTCGAACACGAATATCTCTCACTTTCGATGTGATGCGACTGTTGAGGAGAAGCGAACTTTTCTTCGAATCACTCCTTCTTTTTTCGAAAGAAAAACGAACTTAAACTGCGAGAATGCTCTATAAATCACCGCCGAAAAGACGGGATTTGGACGGCTACGGACGACTTTCGCGCGCCTCGTGAGAAGTGTATATTTTGTGAGAATTCGGGATTTTTCCGGTGACTCCGCCCACTTTTTCTTCCTTTTCTACTGTCTTCTCTGTTGAAAATCAGCTAAGTGCAAGCGAAAACAGCGAAAATTTGTGGGAAAGTGAGAAAAAAAGTGAAAATCGCGGCGCCGAGGGAACCGACGAAAACGGGTAGAAGAGACGAAAGAAAAGATGATTGTTTGGTTATCCCCCCTCCGTTCGTTCACAAATTAATCATTTCCATCGAATGGCAAGTTGCTTCACAAATGGGTGGCCTCGAATTGCGACAAAATGAGAGTAAAGTTACGGTATCGTCGGGCGCCGTGTTTGCAGACCTCCAAACTTTTTGTCCACGAAGCATGCGTCTTTAAAGTTTGGGCTACCGTACCTCCTCCTTTTTAAATTCTTTTTTTCGACAGTTTTTGCGGGAATTGATTCGGTTTTACAACGAAATTGGCCCGTTTCGTTGCAACTCCGAATGAGTCATTGTTACAAAAATCGTCTACAGTACCAATGTTTTCAATGTTTCAACTTGTTCCCTCCATTAGACCCTCGCGCTTACACATTGCACATTTTTTGTGCTCCACCCAATATGTTTTACAATGCGCGCTCGTGTCTTAAATTTTATATTGGCGACGATAAGCAATCATAGGGACAAGGAACACTGGTAATGGGAAGTATTGAAACAAATTGTGATAATGAAGAAAAAGAACGAAAGGGGTTTGAGGTGAGATCGAATGGATCGAAATCAATGAGAGTCGTCGAATTACGAGGTTTCCTCCTCTGTTTCTTCTGACGTCTTCTGTTTTTTCTCCTCCGGAACCGACGATTCTTCGGTCTCTTCGGATGCATTCTTCTGCTGAGGTGATTCGGTCGTCGATTCGGGTGACATCTTCTTCCTGAATCCGAAGACCAGGTACATGCAGCTGGCCTCCCACTCGGATTTGCTCAGAGTTCCAACGAACTTAGGCTGTCCTTCGGCCAACGACTCGATCTTACTTTTCGCATCGAGATACTCGTCGTCGGTCTTTCCGATCAGATTCGGATTCGGGAACGTCTCCAGGCCCGTCATTCGCTCCAGAAGACCTTTTCCCGATTCGAGCCACTCGGGGATCGCCTCCGCAAAGTTTTTCACGTAGAGCAACTCCATGTCGAGCTCCTCGAGCAAGTGTTTGAGTAGCGGGAAGTAGACGAGAAACTCGGGACAGTTGACTTGCTCGTCGAGCGAGAAGTGGAACTTTGCTCCGAAGAGGGGCGTCTTTCCCTCGGCGAGCTCCTCTTTGTTCTCGTACGTGATCTTGCACACGTCGTTCGCGAACTTTCCGTCCTCGCCGCTGCGAACCGCCCACATGATCCGATCGGCGTCGGGAAGCGTTCCGATGAAGAGACCGCCCGGCTTCAGATTCCCGACCGCATTCTTCAGGAAAGTTCTCGCCGACTCCTCGTCGACGAAGGAGTAATGCAAGGCGAACTGACAGCTGACAAGATCGAACGGCTCCTGGCTCTCGAACTTTTCGGCGAGATTTTCCTTTAAAGAGTTAAGTATGGGCGAAAACCTGTCAGAATAGGCCTACTTTTGTGCAATCGGCGACGATGAACTGTGCGCCGAAGATGTGGTTCGGGTAGCCGCGCATCTCTTTGTATCGCTGCTCGGCTTGCTCGATCGATTTGTCAGCCACGTCTGGAATGAAGATATTTCCAATCGATTCAATGGTATCAGCTGCACCCACCTGCCATCACAACGGTCTTGGCTCCCATGACGTCCCATTTCCGGAGGTCTCCGCCTTTTCCGCACGCAATGTCCAGCACACGTGGCCTTCCGACGTTCAATTCAGCCATCCGCTTCTTGGCGTCGTCTGAAATCAGTGAATAGTGTCCTTTTCAGCCAATTTTCTAATTCTGGATGTCATTCTCTCGTTCTATGAGAAATAGTTCGATAAGATCGTCATTTAGATAAATTATTTTTAATTGCATGGGAGAATTTAAGCTTAGAAAACCTACCGATAAGCTGACTCTTCACCCAATTGTTCATGTTTCGCATGAAGAAGATGCGACTTCCTTTGCGAGCTTGAATTCCGGTCTGCCGAACATTATTGTAGTGATCGGCGACTTCAGTTGCACTCATTTTTCTGAAAAAAAAACAAATTTGGCTCGTTCTCAAGCTTTTAATCTAAAATTGTTCGCAAAACGACCGTAAAATGACAGCGGCGGAAATCGACGGCTTGAATTGCTCGTCCAATGGAGCGCACTTGCTGACCGCCACTTCGAGTCGCGCGCTCGTTCAAAATTTTCGATAGAACTTTCATTATGTCTCACAGGAAGCGCTAAAATACCGGTTTTTTCACGAAAACTTCCCACAGTCGCATTTTTGCATTCTGTTCCTCCGAATCGGAGGGTGCGCATGGAGGCCAGTGTTGTCCAACAGGAAAAAAGTTCGCCAAAACTGGCGAAAGGCTCAGACGACAATTTGGAATCAGCAGTGTTAGGCAAAATTGCCGAAATTTGTTATTGGCGCACGGCACTGGTTGGAATGAGAGCGGCTGGATCGAAACATGACGGGAAGCCGAAGCTTATATAACTGCGCTCTTTTTTATAGTCCGCAGTTCTTTTTTTGCTAGTCCATCAATTCTCATAAGTGAAACATATGCAGCAGTTTCTTGGATTTTTGCAAAATTTCATTCATTCTTCTACTCTTTTCGGAATATTGAAAAAAATTGTGTTTCTGTGCTCAAAAACCATTCTTCGTCAGAAAATTGGGTTTTATCGCTTATCGTGAAGCTTCCTCGCCATACTGATGCTGAATGAAGCGGTATTTTGCTAAAACTCGAAAATTTTGAACGAGCGCGCGACTCGAAGTGGCGGTCAGCAAGTGCGCTCCATTGGACGAGCAATTCAAGCCGTCGATTTCCGCCGCTGTCGTAAAATGTGGTTCGAAATTCGATTTTTCGAAAAATTTCCCTCGCGGCCGCCGGTCGTGAAAATGAGAAAACTAGTCCGGGGGCCGTCGGAGTCTTTTTGGACAAAACAAAACAAAACCTTTTTCGCGATTTTTCGAAGTTTCTCTAATCTTTTTCAGTGATTCTTTCCATTAATTGTCATATTTTCAATATAAAAGCACAAATTTATAGTTTTTGCTCCACTTTTGCACTGTTCCTGCTCAGTTTTTCCTCCAACTGGCTGAAAACGTGCGTTTCCTTTTCAAGAGCTGAAACTCGCCTGTTTTCTTTCTCAGTTCGTTCCTAATTCGCGCTGACTCTTTCATTTATTCATTGCTTTCAATTAATCACTGTTCCGGTTTCAAGAGCAGCGTTTAGAGTATGACGAGCGGATTCGTAAGCACCAAAGAGCTCACCGAGGAGAAGCAGGCGCGTCAAGACGCCTGGGAGAAGGTGCGAAAGCCGACCGATGCAGTTTGTAAGCTTATTCCCCCGAAAACATTCGAAAAACTGAAATTTCAGTGGCTCCAGAACCCGAATACTGCAACAAAACGCTATTTGAGCAGTTGAAAGACAACAAAGATGCGAAACAGATTGAAATAGACGAGGCGAAGAAGCTCAGTTCGTATTTATCGAATGAAAAGGCAGTGTTTGATTTATATGTTCAGAAAATATGGTCCGTGGAATCGACGACGACGAAAGCGAGTTTCTTGCGAACGTAGACGCTTCGAAACGCGTCGCGAAGGCTCAAAATCGGCAGGAAGAGCAGGAAGTGATCAAGGAAATGGCCGTCACTCAGCACTTGGCCGCCAATCAATCCTCGCAGCAAGCGTCGAAAATATCGCTGAAACCGTCGACGTCTCTCGGACCGCCGCCCAAGTCGAAACAAGCCACTTTTCTGAGCACTGCCATAAAACGAAAAGCCACGTAATGCGTGAAATCGGTGATAGTCCACACGAATTGATGATTTCAGGTCGACAGACGAGAAGAAAGAAGAAAAAGAAGAGGATTCTGGGAGTGGAGCCAAAATAGCCAAAGCCGAGCCGGCGATGAAACAGATCGGAGCCCTGCAGGCGCTGTGCGACTATGCTCCGTCGAGTGATTCTGAAGGCAGCGACGACTCGTCGGACTCTGACGCGCCGGAGACGTTGCCGATTCTGATGACGTCGAGACTGGAGAAGCCGAAGCAGGGCGGCGGATGCGAGTGAACGTCTTCTGCGAAACTAAATCTCAGTAACCAAGTGTAACAATCCGAACAATCTGTTTAATGTTTCAAATCTATTTTAATACTTATATTTCGCCCCCTATTCCCCTTTATTGCATCGAAAAACATGCACGTCTTGTACCATTATGACCTCTTTCTCTCTCCATTCAAATGTTTATTTCCGCCATGTTGGCGTGTTTGTTAACAACTTTTCCGCTTCCTGATTGGCCGAGTAATAAGTAGTGAAGAGGAGTACAAATTGGCGAAGAGAGAGATTTCAATGGACAGATGCGCGGCGCGCGCGCGTGTGTGTGTGTGCACATTTCCGAACGGGGAGAGAAGGAAATTGGGAGAGACGGGAAGGAGGAGGGAAGGACCCGCGAACAAGAGAGTTATCAACGGAGCGCGTTTAATGGTGCTGAAGGATGGCCTCGATGGTGAACGATTTGATGGGCGCACGGCGGATGGCGGCGTTCCAGACGATTCCGGCGGAGAAGAGGGGCGGCGACGAAGAAGAGGCGCCCTCCTCGTCCGAAGAGTCGTCCTCTTCCACCTGCAATCCCATGTGACGACGCACTTTTCGTTGCGCGCGACGTCGCCGGAAGTCGCCTCGCTCGAAATCGCGAACGCACGCCGGGTGCACCGCCCAGTAGTGTCCCTGAAATGAGACGATCGATCGATTTGAATGCGTGCATCGGATAGAGCTGATTATTCTGATTCTAAAACACCCCAACTTGACTGTTTTGAGGTCTCCAGCGCAGGGTGTGCATCCGGTTATGTAATCGGTTATGTAACCGGTTTTTTAACTTTTTTTTTTTTTTTTTTTTTAATAACCGGTTACAACCGGTTATAACCGGTTGCACACCCTGCTCCAGCACTGAGAAAAAGGGCACGTTCTCGGTGGAGCGCACTTGCTCACCTTGCCGTTCGCGGCTCTTCCCGCCTTGACGAAGCAGTCGTTGAGCGACAAATTGTGGCGAATCGAGTTGCGCCATCCGGCGCCGCGCGTTTGAAAGTACGGATACTCGGTCATGATCCACTCGTATACCTGCAACTCGGCAATGCAAACGCGCTCCACCGGGCGAAATATTTTTCGAGATTTCGTTGTTTTTCGTCAATTTTCGCCCAAATTCTACCATTTTTTAGGGGAAAAATTGAATGAAAATGTTGGGAGGCTGGCGTAAAATCAAAATTTCAACATTTTCCAACGAAAAAATGAAGGAAATCGGGTGAAACTCGAGGAAATTTGGCTTGCGTTCAACGGGGCGCGTTTGCAATACACGAATCCCAGCTATAGTAGTACAGTACCTCGGCGAGCACCATCTTCTTGTGCGGCGACGAGAGAATCGCCATCGCGATGAGACCGATGTACGAGTGTTGGGGTTTCGGCTGCTGAAGGACGCACTCCGACGAGGAGACCGACGAGGAAACGGGCGACGACGAGTCGATCGGAAGCGGAATCAACGGGAACAGCGAGTCGTTGAGCACGTGGCCGGAGAGCAGTTGTCGCATTATGTCGTCCATGCTCTCGAGAGAAACGGACTGAAAATGCGAAGAGAATCCGGGAGAACGGAGACGAAAACAATGAGAAACAGTGCGTTTCGTGACTCATCAAACCGACCGAAAACCGCTTCGAAACGGAAAAAAGAAAAACTTCCGGTCAGCAGAATTGTTTCAAAGAGAAATTTTTCGGTGGAAAACCAAAAGTTGTATGGGAGAGAGAGAATATCGGGACAGCGGCAAGGGGGGTGCTCCGGAACATACACACCTATCATTTGGCGAAAAAGGGAAACAATTGAGGAGCGTTTGGTTGGATGCGGGGGAAAGACGTTTGATAAACAGGAAACACACGCCGAGGACACCGGTTTTTTCTGGGACCGAAACGAGAAAAGTGGTACGAGAGCATCTGGAACTCGAAAAACTGGCAGTTTCTGAAATTCCCCCCATTTTTCCCGTTTTCTACTGAAATTCCAGGAGCCGAACTCTCTTTTTTTCGCCTCGAATTTCGAATCGGATCATATTTTGAAATGTACTTGCCATCTACTACAAACCGGGTGAGATTCGTTTTCCCGCAAATTTTTGGTCGAGAAAAGTGGGCGGAGCCTGTGTTTTGGATTTTCATCGAGTCACGCGAGCAATTTGATATGATCACGTATTACTGACGTGTATTTCGAAAACACCGCGCGCCTAATTGTCTTGGAAACACGGGCCCCGGGGAGTTTCGGAGCAGTCGTCCTTTCGAAAGTACACTCTACTATCGGCCAAAGTGCACGTGTTTGTCACACGTTTGCTCCCGGGGAAAATTGAGTCAGTTCGATGCTTATCGTCATCTGGGGAATGTATTGCTTTTGATGCGTTGAAGTACAGTAGATTCAGACCAGATTTCAAAAAAAATTTGGAACGCTTCACGAATTTGCGTGTCATCCTTGCGCAGGGGCCATGCTAATCTTCTCTGTATTGTTCCAATTTTAGTATATGTTCTCGGAAGAACGAGGTTATTAGTTGCGCGCGCGTTTATAAGAGGGCACCTGGACAAGCGGCCGACATCTCGCGGGTTCCGCCCGCCACTATGCAATGCATGGGAAGTGGGCGGGGCTTAGCTAGGCAGAGAACAGATGTTCTTCGCATTCTCGGATCGTTAAAAACCGATTTCGAGGGTTTCTTGTCGACAAAAAAGAGAGCCGAAAGAAAGAGGTCACAGCTCATTGAAATCAGGCAGATGAATTTGAAAAGAAAGAGCCGAAAAGGGCGAAAAATCGGGAAGAGGGCAGATGCGTTCGATGAGCCACACAAATCAGATAGTGATTTGAAACGGAAAGGCATTGGCGATTTATCGAATTCAAAAGGGCAGCGCATTTAGAATGGTGCGTGTTTATTGCTATCATCACCCCAATCTGTACGCTGAATGGCCTGGGAAAAGAAGGTTTTGAAACAACTATTTGAAAACTACAGTAACCCTTTCACTTCAAAGGCGCATTTCCCGTTTTGAGTCGGATTTTTTCAAAAATTTTCAGCCAAACCTCTCGATTTTCAAATGCGATTCAAGACGAAAAAAATTGGCAGAATTCAAAGAAAAACCAGATTTTTATTGTGATTAGCAAACAAAGTTGAAATAAAACATTCATTTTCTTATGACGTGGCACTATAAAGTGGGCGGAGCGTTCTGAAAAGCTACCGTAAGCCGTTGCGGGACGAGCGAAAAAACGTGTCACAAACACAAAATAACATCGGACACACACAATCTCAGGAGCCCATTGTCGCGTGCTCGGCGAGCCCTCGAAACCCCGCCCACAATTGAGTGAACAATGAAAAGTGGGCGGAGCCTGTGTTTGGAGAGAGAGAGAGACGTCTTCAAAACGCAATTAAGGCGACGCGGCCTATAGAAATACGGTAGCGTCGTCGCAAATCAGATTCTCGCGTGAAGGCGCCCCTTGTTTGATGCGCGAAGACACTTCTAAATTGTGTCTTCTGAAGAATAGAAGGCACCTCGTCGCGGCACGCCTTCAATATCTTTTTTGAAGACCCTTGTCACGCTTTATTAAAACTTTCACGCCCGAAGAACGAAAACGAAGGAGAAAAGAGGAGTAGGTCCAAACAAATAGAAGTGTGGGTTGTGCGCGTTATTCTCGAGATTAAGACATTTGGTGGTGAAAAGAGTTTGGGAAAAGACGGGAATACGCTTCGAATTTTTCGGAAATTAATAAACGAAACAAATCGAGATTGCTTTTTGACGATGAAAGGGAGATTTTCAGGATACTCTTTAAAGTTTTTGATAGATAAAATAATGAAGGAAGAAGAGCGGGTGGGTTTTTGTGATTTCAAAGATTAAAGAGGGATTGATTCAGGCGTAGTCTACACTGATGATGCGTCCCTCGACAGTGGTTCCATAGAGGGCGGTGCGAGCACGCTCCGCGTCTTGGAACGAGGCAAAACGAATTCTCGCTGCTCCTGGAGCCACCATGTCCACCGAATCGACCTCTCCGAATGTGCGCACGCGGTCTCGAACAATCTGCCACGTGTAGTCACTTGGAAGCTGGAAAGTTTCAGAATTAGAAAAGGATTTGAAACGGAAAGACTTACATTTCTGATGACAATGATTCTGGTGGCCTGCTGTCCGGGGGCTCCTTGAGCTCCGGCTCCGGCGGCTCCGAAGACGTCGGGTTGGAAGGCAGCCTGACCGCCGAACGGTCCGGCGCCCATAACTTGTCTGGCAAAGCTCTGCTGATCGATCGCGGCTCCGATTCCCGGTCCGAATCCGGCGCCTCCTGGTTGTGGCCCTCCAGCTCCAAACGGAGTTGCAGCAGCAGCGCCGAACTGGAAATGATACATTGAATCGGAAAGGAAAGAATCTCTTACCGGTGGCGGAGGTCCGTCTCCTGGGAACATGCCGGGCACGTTGGCCAGAGGTGCTCCGTCGGCTCCGAGACCCATTCCGATGGATTCGAGTCCACGAGGAAGACCACCTTCTTTAATTTCGTTCTCCTTTTCAAAACGATCCATTTTGACGACGAGATTGCGGTCGAACAGACGTTGTCCGTTGAGCATTGAGATCGCCTGGACAGCTTCGATCGGATGAGTGTACTGGATCACACAGACTCCCTGCAATTTGAAATGAATCATTAGAAGTGTTGGATCTCCTGGATTACCTTGGTCTTGCCCTCTTTGTCAATGCGGAAGTCCATCCAGGTGATCTTTCCGGCCATTCCGAAGACCTCGTATAGTTTGTCAGTTCCCACATTGAATGCCAACTGGAAAAGAAGAAGTAGATGGGTTTAACTTTAGGCTCTCTTCAAATCAAGCGTTCTAGAGGTAGAAGGACCGAATCAGAGGAAGACGTCTCGGAGGCTAACTGCTGAAGAGCCCAGCAGACATTGGGCGAAGAACAGATACAAACCTCTCGATTGACCAGACCTCTACGTTCAATTTGAGTCTCAAACCTACATTGGCGATGAAGATGCGCTCACAGAGTGGCGGCTCAATGCTGTGCTGACGAAGGAACTCCATATTGAGGCCGAAGAGTTCATAGGTTCCACTGCGCTGCGGGCGTTCGAGATCCTTGCCCTGAGGTCCGGCGCGCGGGCCCATCGGACCACCGCCGCCGCCTCGAGACAGATAGTCAATGCCGGTCTCAGCCTTGATGGTACGGAAGAATGCGACTGGATCCTACAGAAAAACACAAATTCGGATGGAAAACACAAGCCGGAGAGACGAGAGACTGGCTGAAGAAGAAGAAATAAGCACGGACCCGTATCTCCTTGGCAATAATGCTTCGTCCCTTCCAGTCGAACTTTTGCAGATTGGCGACACAGTTCTCGGCGCCCTCACGAGTCTCGAACTCGATGACAGCGTTGCCTTTCGGCTTGCCGTTGCGGTCGACGAGCAACTCGCAGAACACGACCTCTCCTCCCTTCTCACGAACTAAGGATTTCAGATCGATCCAGCGAGCTTCATAAGCGATGTTCGTGATATAAACCATGCGGTTGTTCGACGCATCGTTTCCGTTGTTGCCCGAACCTCCGACAGCGGCGCCGATACGACCTTAAGGAAAATGAGGATAAAACAAAGAGGAAACCCCTAGAATTGGAATCAGATGGACTCTCGGAAGTGACGAAACGTCTACAAACAACTGTACTTCTTCGCGGGCTCCTCGATCGACTGCGACGTTCGCGTTTCATTTCTCGCTGCTGAGCATTTCCATCGCGGCGATTCCTGTTCATGACGCCTGACGAAAATTCCGAAAAATCACAAGATCGACAAATGAGAATAGGAAAACAGTGCGAAAAAAACGAACGCGGCAAAATCAATAAATTTAGAGACTCCGAAAAGGGTTTTTTCGAGCGAACGTATTAGCAATTTTTAGAAATTGATTTCGAAACGTATTTGAAACCATGAATCGTGCTTATCGATGGCAAAATTGCATAGGAAATCGCGAAAAGAAACGAAATGTGAAATTTGATTGAGAAACAGTAGTTCGTCGAGTTTTACAGCGAAAAGCAATGGAATTAATGCGAAGAATCACTCGAAAAACGAATTCCAACCAAAATTTCAGCTGACCGGCGGCTAAATTTCGAGGAAAACTGAAGAAAACCGAGGGAAAAGGACACGAAATTTGAATGCGAACGCGACGAAACGAGTAATGTGCATTTGTTCGTGGCGGTGCACATTGCACACCCGACACCAGATATGACGACATTAAGCAGCGCGAAAGCGAAAGCTTATCTGGCAGTGATAAGAAGGCGAATAGCAAGTCCTTCCGCAGTCTGTCCGCGCGCGCGTCGCCTGAGATTCCGCACGGATACCTTTCTCAGTCGTCTTCATCGGTCTCGTGTCCGAATTCTCCCGTTTTAGGCCATTCTCGAGAGCTTTTCCCACTCTTCGCTCGAAAAATTTGAATTTCGGCTAGTCTCGCGAGTGTCTGAGATCTCTCTGATCGGTTGTAAAACAGACTGCAGGTCTGCAAGTATCAAGTTCCTCAGGGCAAAGATTACAGAATGCATAGAATAGCCAGTTTTTTTGGCTTTCCAAGGCGCAGAAGTGGGTGAAAACTTGCTTCGTCTTCAATTTTCCAATTTCCGCGTTTTTTAAGGTCTTCCGACTGATTCGCGTAGATCACTCGAAGATCGAGTCTAGAAATCCTCCCAGTAGACTTGTTCTTCGGAACCGAAAACTCCAGAAGGGCGAAACTACAGTATGCTCGGTCGAAAAAACGGCTGACGAGTTATTTGTGTGCTCACGAGCTATAAAAGCGGCCCAAATCATAGGAGTGACTAACCTGACGAGTTGGCAAAGTGTCAGTATCACAGATGACGTCATGCCTTCGCTCTTTTTCTCTCGCCTCACACGTCTCGTTCGTACAGACGGCGACGACGACGACGACGACAACGACTTCTCGATTGTCAAACAGTAACTGGAACCAGTTCCGATTCCCAAATGTTTATCCAGTGTGTCGGTCTCGGCACTAGAAAATGCATTCCGAATGCATAATAGAAGACACCTGACGGCCACGACGACGCCACTCGTTTTGACCTTTTTCCTCGCCTCCCGCACGTCTTTTCGCCTCGCTCACACCCCACCCGCGCGCGCTTATCAAGACGGGAGAGCGGCTAGCAGGTTTATATGGTTGTACACAACAAAATGAGTCAGGAGAGCGCTCTCTTTCCTTCTCCCCTTTTTCATTTCGTCGTATTCTTGTTCGCCTCATCTCGTTCGTCGGGCTCGTCTTCGTCTTCCAAATTAGTTTCCCCCAGTTGACTGCTTCTTTTGTTGAGGGGGGCAAAAGAATACGAAACGAGAGACGTTTCTATGGTTCGAGCGAGAGACGCGGCGGCGGGCGGGGCATTGTGTATGTTTGCCAATGGTAACAAACTCTCGCCCGCGCGCGCGCGCTCTCGGCTCCGAGCCTTCCCTCTCTCTCTGTGTTTTCCCGCGGCTTATAGGCCCCTCTTGTGCGGGCGGCTCGCGCACTCGCAATTTTGGAAATTGCATGAGAAGCGCCTCCTCCTTTCCATTTCGCAACCGGGGATGGGTGTCGGGAGGCGGGAGGAATATCGGCTTGAGAAGCCATTGTTTGCCCCAGGGAAGGGAGAGAGAGCCCCCACGCGCCTCCCTCTCTTTCTCTCTGTTTCTCTCTCTCTCTTCCTTTGCCTCCGTTTGAATTCAATTAGGTCACTCCCCCTCCGTGCTCAGCTATGTGTGCACTTTTGACCTTTGACCATTTGCCGCTTTGACCTATGCTAGGCGAAATCTGAATACGAAAGCTCGGAAGAGCTAATGACGGATTCCGAGAGTTACACTGCTTCACTTCGGAGCCGGAGCACACACATATGTTTCACTCATTTTCCGTTTGGGCTTTGTAGCCTCGGGGGGCGACTCAAGTGGCGCAAAGGCACTCTCTGCCTGATTTACCCAATTACTTTGGCCTCTCCGTGCCCGATTGCAGTCTTGAACGTGTCAATCCTCAAGACCCACAAATGAACGTTCGCTGGGTTCGAGTTGATTCTGTGCGAACTCGCCCCAATGACCAGTGTCAAAAAAGCACGAGAAGTCGTGTGGCTCAATGACCATGAGCAGGTTGAAATTACGTTGAAAAACGCGAGCTTCTTGTTTACGCCGTCGGCGGCACCTTTAGTTTCAAATTTCCCACACTTCGACGTCTCGTCGTCTTCTTCTTCTTTTCCTTCTTCTTCGTCCTCCTGTTTTCCCCCCGGCTCTGCTCGATAAGCCTTCAAGTCCGCTGACCGGAAAATGACGTTTTGCGTCCTATTTCCTGCCACTAACCACGAGAAACACATCCGACGTTGCGAATCTTTCAGCAGTCGTCATGGGGTTGGCCGCCGAAGAAAAGAAGCCGTTGCTCGTGCAACTCGAGGGTCAGTACTACGATATCGCCGACTTCGCCGCGAAACATCCGGGCGGAGCGAAGGTGCTGAACCGATTGGCCGGCGAGGAGATCGGAGAGTTCATGCGGGGCGAGAAGCGAATAATGGGCGTGCGACACGAGCACTCGAAGGCCGCCTACAACATGCTCGAGCGATACAACGTCAATGCGATCCAGAAGGTATGCGACTACCGAAACATGAAACGTCTTTTCAAAGCTTTCTCGCACAAAAAAGAGAAAGAGAGGCGCAGAGTGGAAAACGAGTACTTTCAGGGGGATCCACTGATCGAGTCCAAGACGGGAATGCTCTTCAAAGTGGGCTCATTGGGAACTGAATACTGGCACTGGATCCATCAGCCGTACGATGGAACTTTGAGGTTTGCACCCCTTTTCTCCGATCCCTTCACCTTTCCTCTTTCAGACTGTTCGATTCGGACTTTCTGGAGAGTCTGACGAGAACGACGTGGTGGGTGGTGCCGGCCGTCTGGATCCCCGCCGTCATGCTCTTCTCGCTCTTCTCCGTCATCTCGTTCGCTTCCTCCACCGACGTCTACAACTCGGTGCTTCTCTGGTCGGCGTGGTTCGTGATTGGAGTGCTCACGTGGACTCTCACCGAGTACAGTCTCCACAGATGGGTTTTCCATTGGAAGCCGTCGCCCAGCTCCCCCAATCAGATTCTGCTCCATTTCCTGCTTCACGGACTTCACCACAAGACTCCCATGGACGGAGATCGTCTCGTATTCCCGCCCGTCCCTGCGGCTCTTATTGTTTCATTCTTCTACGTTCTCTACTCGAACACTTTCCAATGGTTTGTTTCTCAGTCGCGTATACTAGGTAATGTCAAACTTCAGGCCGGTTTTCTGCGCATTTGGAGCCGGAAAACTGTTCGGATACGTCATGTACGACATGGTTCACTACTACTTGCACCACGGCAGTCCCAAGATTCACAGTAACATGCACTACAGAAAAGTCTATCATCATAATCACCATTTCAAAAATTTTGACGTCGGTAAGTTTCAAAACCGCGGTTTCGACGGAAATTTTGCGGTGTAAACCGCAAAATTTCCGTCGAAATTCAAATTTTTGGGCTTGAGAACGCTCCAAAATTCGAATTTTGAAAAAGTTCGCAATAGAGCGCGCTTGCAGCATCGCTCGCGTCTCGCGAATTTCGTCAATTTTCTGGCCTATTTTCGCATTTCAGGCTTCGGAATTTCGACTTCTCTGTGGGATTATGTGTTCCACACACTCGGCATGGGTCCATTGTAATATTCGGCCGACATTTTCTCGAAAAATCTCATCATTTATTAGGTTGTGTAACAAACACTAGTACTTGCACTCGGCGTCTCTCATTCTCTCAATGTACATAGATATTTATCGATTTTCTACCCGCTCTTTCCTACACTGTTTCTTTAAGTCGCTCGCTACTCACATCGTGCCTATTATCCTCGATTTTTACTGGTTTTGAGAACATTTTGTGATTCTGCTGACTCTTGTTTTGTTTTCGCCCCGTTATCTGTCCGTTTCACTTTTCAGATCATTTTTTTTCTACTTTAATGAATCTTTATTGTTGTTTCTTAAACCTTTTTTTCCGTTGGTTTCGCGTTCTTATTCGTCCTTCTACCTCTTCGTCTCACAGATTTCAGAAGGACTCATCTATTTTTGCAGAACAACGTCTTCTACCAACGGACAATGTTCCTGAGATACTACCTGGACGAGAAGCAGCAGAGAGTGTACACTTTGAAGGTATTTAGTGAAGGGCAAACTTTCAGAATCTGAATTTTTCGTTTCAGAGAACCGCTCCATCAGGAGAGCAGACACAGACTGCCCACCCGGCTCGTTTCTCGCCGGAAGACAAGAACTCCAAGTACCGCGTCATCATCAAGAAGCGCTTCGGACTTCTGCCGACCCAGAAGGCCAAAACCGCCTGCTAAGATGCTTGTGTGGGAGTGGCGACGCATTCTGCGTCAGAAATTGCGCTCCTTCACACCTAACAAACCTATCAACTATCAACAAGTGTCTCGTCGTCGCATCATCGTCTCGTTCGTCCTTTTCTTCGTCGGCTGGAAAGCATTCGGCTACACGCTCAACGACATGTTCCTGTGGACTGTCGACGAGCAAACTATGCAGGGTCGCTTTTTGACGCCGCAAGAAGGCAAGGAACGAAGGTTTGTCGACGACTTCCATTTCAGTTTTCATATTTTCATTTTCAGAGAGGCGTTGGAACGACAGCGAGACCCCAAATTACGCCCCATCACTCCCCCAATTGTTGTTTCGAAATACGATCTTGATGACTAGAAGCTCTTTATCATTTCTTTTTTACTTTGATTCTTCTTCTCAATTTGTTGTTTTCTTTCTTTTCCTCTTCCCACTGTTGTTGATTAAAAAGTTTAAAACGAAGTTTGAGAGACAGCAAAAAAGATCGTTGAGTCACTGAAGATACTTGTGTGCTCTCCAATTTGGCCATTTCCAATGTTTCAGCACCAGAATTTCAGGGTGAATGAGCGTGCGCTTCCAAGACTTCTCGTTTGAGCACGACGGCGAGCCGATTCATTTCTCGATCACCTCTCACGCGGACAAGGATCTCGTGAACTTCAACAAGACGGGACGCATCGGACAGGTGATCGAGGTGATCCAGCCGCCGGAGCTCCTTTCGAGCCAGCTCTCGGAGCAACAGAGAGTCGAGTACGAGCTGAAGAGTCTGCTCGGCAACCCGGAACTGCCCGGAGTGGAGCTGCTGATCCGCCGTTTCGTGATCCACTTCGCGAAGAGCAGCATCAGAAGAAGTGCTCTGTTCGTTTTCGGTAATAGACTCCGCCCATTTTCGTGTCAAGACCCTCACTGTTCAGGAATCGACGTGGATGGCATCTCGAACGATTGCATTGCGGCCGCTCTGCGAGCCCTCGAGAATCAGCACTAGATTCTCCTCTTCTTCCCCGCCCGAAGTGCCCAAAAAGAAGAAATACCCGATCTTTCTGCCCTCCTCCCCCTTCATCAATCACATCAAATCCACTGAACGGGCGATTTCCGATCAGAAAGCGGCCGAGAATGCGGGACTGGACAGTCTGTACGAGTGGCAGAAGGCGAGAAATGGCGACGAAAAGGTGTTCGAGCTGCTCGACGGACCACCGTATGCGAACGGAGAGGCTCACACGGGACACGCGATCAACAAGATTCTCAAGGATTTCGTCGTGAAGAGCCGAATCGGACTCGGCTACCGTGTCCGCTTCCGACCCGGCTGGGACTGTCACGGACTGCCGATCGAGTTGAAAATCGCGAAGAAGAAGGAGGGATCGAGTGGAAGGACGGCTCTCGAGACACGAAGTGCAGCGGATGACGTGGCGAACGTGGCGATCAAGAAGCAAATGAATGCGTTCAAGAGATGGGGAGTAACTGCTGATTGGAGCAGTCCGTATTTGACGAAAAGCAAAGAATACGTGGCGGCGCAGTTGGACATCTTCGGGAAGCTCGTCGAGCAAAAACTCGTCTACAGGGCATTCAAACCGGTTTACTGGTCGCCGAGTTCGAACACGGCGCTTGCTGAATCGGAACTGGAGTACAACGAGAAACATGAGAGCACCTCCGTCTACTTCCGATTCAAACTCATCGACTTCACTCAAGAAGATGTCAATTTCCAGTCTCAGAAGTCGTCGAAACCTTCTCAATTCTTTGCGCTCGTCTGGACAACGACTCCATGGACCCTTCCGCTCAACAATGCGATTTGTGTCAACTCGGCCATCAAGTACGCCGTTTTCCAGTTCGAGGAGGAGCAAAAGTAAGTCGACGGGGTTGGAGTAGGTCATTTAAAGTTGCTTTTTAGCAATCCGACGTCGAATTTCTATGTTTGTGCCCAGAATCAAGTGGTGGGATTGGCAGAGAAGTTGGGAAAGAGAATTCAAGTAGTGGGCCACGTGGACGCGAAGAACATCATCGGAAGACGTTACCAGAGTTGCTGGCACAATGAATTGGGCCTTCCGATTTACGAAGGAGGTCACGTGGCAGACACTGTGGGCACAGGACTCGTGCACACTGCTTTTGCTCACGGACATCAGGACTACGACGTGGCACTCGAGAAAGGAGAACGAGTGGAGAGCTTCGTGGACGCGCGCGGGTGCTACTCCAGACACCTCGGACACGATCTTGACGGGAAATCGGTGCTCGGCGATGGACAGAAAGAAGCTCTGCGACTCCTGAAAGCGGACGTCGTCCACTCGGAGAAGCACGTTCACTCGTACCCTTACGACTGGCGAACCAAGAAGCCGGTCATCATTCGGAGCAGTGAGCAGTGGTTCATTGATGTTGACGAGATCGGAAAACGGGCGGCACAGATGTTAGATGAAATCGCTGTCTCGGCAGGAGACTCGGATCTTCGGAAGTCGCTGAAGTCGCTGGTAACCACACGCAAGAGCTGGTGCATTTCGAGGCAGAGAGTCTGGGGCACTCCGATTCCGGCGCTTGTGGATCCAGTCGACGGAGCGTCGTACACATCACGGAAACTCATCGAACACGTGGCAGAGGAAACGCGGAAGAACGGACCAGACGTTTGGTGGAAAACGGAAGTGGTGGATATTCTGAAGAATGAAGACGTGCGGAAGTCACTGGATCTCCCGGAAAATGCCGAGAATCTTACGAAGAATATGGACATTATGGATGTTTGGCTAGATTCTGGACTCGCATGGCACGCAGCCAAGACAGACGATATCGAGAGAGGCCATGTGGCAGATGTCGTTCTGGAAGGCGTCGATCAGTTCAGAGGGTGGTTCCAGTCACTGCTGCTCACTTCAGTCGCCGTCCAGAACTCGCTTCCCTATCGTCGAATCATTGTTCACGGTTTCTGCATTGACGAGAAAAATCAGAAGATGTCGAAGTCCATCGGGAACGTATTAGATCCTGCGGTGCTCACCGACGGATCGTTGAAGCAAAAGGCGATCGGTGCGGATGGTCTCCGCTTCTGGGTCGCCTTATCGGGATCGGAAAACGGAGGAGAGTCGAGGATCGGACCGAACATCATTGATGACGTCGACAAGAAAGTGATCGCTTTGCGCAACGGATTCCGGTTCATGATCGGAGGATCCGCTGGACTCCAGCACGTCCGGAATCCTTCTCAGATCTACCCAAGCCGAACTCTCGACATCGACATGCTTCAAAATTGCGACGCCTTCATCCAGCGGTCAATTGGCAACTACGAATCGTTCAAATTCCGAACTGTGGCCAACGATTTGACGCAGTTCATGCAGAGGAACTTCAGTACGAACTATGTGAAATACGTGAGGGATCGGTTGTATTGCGATCGTCCCGGATCGGATTCCCATCTCTCGGCGCAATTTACCCTCCATACGTGAGAGATTCAGTTTCAGAATCCATTCAACTCTAAAATTTCAGATTGGCTCACAATTTAGCACATATCATGTCTCCGATCCTCCCGCATCTCGCTTCTGAAGTTCTCTTCCATCTGGGAGCATCACCCGAAGTTCTTCGGCTGAAATTCGACCAGCTCCAGTCCGGACTGCCGCCTTCCGTGGATCACGAGCTCGTCGACCACATGAAGCTTATTCAGAGCATCCGGAATCTTCTCGAAGCAACCGCAGGACCGAAAGTCGACAGCTCCAAAAAGGTAATAACTCCCATTTCTTCTGTCGCTGAATTAGTTTTTTCTAGGGAGTTGTGCTCCGTGCTCCCGCGGATTCGATTCAAACTCTGAGCAAGTACAGTCCAGAGCTCCCGGAGCTACTAAACGTGTCCGAAGTCCAGCTCGTCCCTCAGCACGACGAAATCAACGTGGAACTTTGCGAAAGCTCGCTCAAGTTCTGTGACCGGTGTCGGAAGCACACAAGAAAACCATCGGAAGCGCTGTGTTCAAGATGCGCCGAAGCCTTATGATCTTGTTAATAGACTCTAGCTGAACGTCTTTTGTTTTCTATTTTTAGCATAAATTTAAATTGTTTCAAAAATAGGACAATTTGATGTACGAATTTCATTACAATATGGCACTACGTCATAATTTATAGTTTTGATTCTCTTTCGTGATATAAGTGTGTAATCGATTGAAATGCAAACATTTGATTGTCTTTTCTACGCGAGTCTAGCCATGAAATCGACGGACAACTGTCGGATTGCCAGGTCGGGAGACGCCAAAACGACTTGTGAAACTGCGGGCAGAAAGTCGGGAAGGTGCTCGCGGAGCAGCTGATCTGCCACGTGGCGGAGGGGAATCAGACAGACGTCGCGATGGGCGGCCAGTCGGATCTCGTCAAAGTCCTCCTTCTTGCCGGAAACTTCCGTGTGGCCGTACGGATCGGCGTCCTCGACGGCCTGCTGGAACGGATTTCGACGGTCCGCCACGAACGGCTTCAGTCGGTCCCGATGCTTGTCGTACTCTGAATCGAATACAGTAATCTCGATGCCCCCCTCCTTGCAGTCCTACCGTTCAACGCGTCATTCACAAAGTCCTGCGAGACGAGACGATACGCGTTCTCGTCTCCGTTCTCCACGGGAACCAGATGGAACTGCTGCAAATGTCAAGGGGATGGTTGTAGAAAGTACAGTAAGCCTACCGTAATCGCGTGCTCTCTGGCCACCAGAGCACTTCTTCTCGTGCTCACTTCCAGCTCGACACTCTTCAACTCGACGGCGCCTCTCTTCACGCACTTGGCCACTTCAAGAAGCAGCGTCGAGCTGCTCTTCGACTTCTCGAACCTTCTGAGCAGACTCATCGTCTTGATCAAATTGGAGCTGACGAGCATTTTGAGCAGGTTCGCGTGCTCGATGCCGAGCATTCGTGACAACAGACTTCCCACTGCGGGACGCGTGTCGAACTCGTGGCTCGTCTGAAAATGCGATGGTTTTTAGCAGAAGAATAATAAAGAAAAGTGGCTAACTTCGGAAGACTCGTCGAGGATTGTGTAGAGTGTCGGATAGATGGACTCGTCGAGGTGAGCATCGATCGGGCTCGCCGAGCCGATGAGAGCCGCTTTCAGTTTGGGATTTTGTTCGGAGATGAGGAGCGAGGCGACGAGTTGGAGCAGAAGGCAGTGCGTGAAGAGGGTCGAGACGATCGAGCTCACCTCCAGTCTGGAAGTACGAAGAGGTCAGAGATCCGAAGGAACATCGCACTACAGTAACCTGTGAGTGTCGGCGCCGTGCGAGAGCATGATGAGAGCAACGCCGGAGCTCAGATCCTGCTCCTCCTCCTCCTCCTGATTCAAGGATCTTTCCCGTTTCGAAGAGAAGACCTGGACGGCGGCGATCAGTTGACGCAACGACAATTTTCCCGGATTGAACGAGGTGACGTCTCCGATGTCGCCGTTCTCATCTGTGGAACTTCGGACGAAGAACGAGTTGAGGAGACGGATGTGACGAAGGCTTTGAGATCTGGAATGAGACGACGGTGTCTTCTGAAGGCGTACGGGGAGGATCTACGATGCGGAGGCCAGAAAGTGGCTGAAGACTTTCCATTGTTGAGTGGAGAACCGAGACGAGTTGTTGGCGATGAGGGTGAAGTAGGCGGGAGCCACTGCGCACGTCTTCTCGAACAGCACACATTCCACGATGAGAGCACAGATGTCACGCAGCAGTCTGTCACGCCACGAAGACACTGAAGCACTTCCCGTTTCAGAAGTATCGAAGAGAGTTTCAGACTCACTCTGCTCCAACTCGAGCATGTCGATGACAGTCTGGGTGCACGCTCCGATCACCTGCTTCAGAATGCGCACCTCTTCGACGTCGGGCCTCCGAATCCACTTTTGGACGTACGGAAGAATGACAGACGACATGCAGACGCCGCCGGATTGCGCGCCGAGCGGTTTTGTGGAGATGTCGACGAGAAGACGTCCGATCATGTCGAGCAGATTCTTCTGCGTCGTCGGAGAAGACGTCAGAAGAGTGCCGCAGATCTGATCCACTGAAAAGAGAGGCGATTGGGAACTGAAGGACGACTGGGCTGAAACTGACTAAAAGTGAGGAACAACTCGACGGCCGAGATCTCGTAGGTCTCCTTCTCGTCCCAGGGAAGAGGTCCGTGGGGCACTTCCACCGGGTCACACTCCATTTCCACCGTATCGAGACACTTGGATCGAAGATCGGATCGGTGCAGCAGGTGATAGTTCGGAATGTGCGGAGTGCTGTAGATGTACAAGATGAGCGAGTAGATGTTCGGAAGAAGACGCAGCGCCGCCGTCGACACTTCCGACGAGTCGTCCGTGTTCTGGAGCAGATTGACGACGCACGGCACGCACTCGAGAATGCTGAACGAGAGGACGGACGGACTGTCGATGCGCAGGTACGACGAGATGACGTCAATGGCACACCAGTGCACCTTCTCGTCGCGGGCCGCTCCGACCGCCTTCAGCGATCCGAACAACGGCTTCCAGCCCGAGCCGATCTTGTCGGCCTGCGAGAGCACCAGTTGGCTCAACGCGCACAACAGTTGCTCTTTCGTCTCGTCGGAGCAGTTCTCGGAACACGACGCCGTCTGAAAGCGGACAACGTCTTCAGGCATCCAAAAAGAGGAAAGGGGGGGGGGGCTGACCTGGAAGGGAACGACGAGCGTCTGATTGAAGTGAAGGCCCGGCGTTTCGGTGACGAGCAGCCTCGTGGCCACTTCTGCGAGCGCCGACGCGGCGATTCTCGACTCCTGATCGCACTGGCACACCTTCACAAAGTGGGCGGAGACTAGCGGATAGATGAACATTTGATGGATGAGCGGCCGGTGCGAGAGCGTCGAGATGATGTCCGAAATCTGAAAGTGGGCGGGGCTTACTGGGGGGTTTTCGGTTGCGTGAACTTTTATTCGTTCCCCTCCTCTCTCTCGCTTCACTCATTCCCTGATGTTCGGTAGAATAAGAAGATAGAAAAATACAAATGATGAGAATTGATTTGAAACGTCTTCTGCTCGTCGCTCTTTTCGGTTTGTCTCTTGCTCCGCGAGCCCATTACTCTCACAATCTCCCCTTTTTCAGGCTCAATGAGCTGCCGAGAGTACAGCCATTCGAAAGAGATGGCACTGAAAAAGTTGAGCGAGTTGCGCGAGCGAGTGGCCGAAGATCTCGAGATCTCGAACATGCACAAAGTGTACTGGGACGAGCGGCTCGCCGAGTCGGCCGAGAAACGAGTGACAGAGAAGGAGGACGCGTGCCCACGGGACCTGGGACAGATCCGGGAGCATCGCGAGATCGTCACGTCGTTCTACTTGCACGACGTCCTTTTGCTCAAAGAGCTGCTGCTCGACGCGATGGGCAACTCGACGGGCGGCCGTAACGTGACGGAGGGCGACGATTTGGGACAGGCGTTCAAGGTGTGGCCGGCGTTCTCGAGCATCGGATGCGCCGAGTGTCGGACGTCTCCGCAGAGTCCGTTCATCGAACTGTGCCATCTGGGTCCAGGAACGGGAAGCGACTGGCAGAGAGCGGACATCGGAAGGGGCATTCCCGGATCGGAATGCGGGAAGGCCGACGTGGAAAGTGGAATGTGCGCGGACAAGACGAAAGCGAAGAAAGAGGAGAAGAGCAAGAAGAAGAAGACGTCGGAGGAGAAGGAAGGATCCCTCAGTTCAACCCCGAACCCTTTGAATGTCCTCTCTCTTTCTCTCATTCTCTTCCTTCTCTCTTCCATCTCATAAAGACCTTACCCGTGAGAGCAGCGAGGCGGGAGCCGTGAGATGAATGTGCTTTTGAGCCGAGTAGAAGACGCGGTTCTCCGACGAGGAGACGATTGCCACGCACAGATCGTGGAGAGCCGGAAGGCACAGCTCACGGCACACTTGCGAGTAGAATCTGAATTGAGAGGGAGATGGACACATCTGGAATCGGGCTGAAAGTACCTGTCCACTTTGGCAATGAGCACACAAATGGCTCGATTCAGCGAGTGCACCGAGAGGGTAGGCTCATCGCCGAGAGCATTCTCGATCGAACTATCGGCTGCGTTCGTCTTCTGAAACAAAATTGAGCAGTAGAGCTCTAGAGAGGAATGCTCATTTCGGGCAGAACTGGAACAAAAACACAAAGAGCTTTGGGTTAATTGTTTTATTGAATCGAGTAGAGCGAGTAGCGAGTCAATTTTCAGCAAGAGCAGTGTCGTTCGATGATGCCCCTCCCGGTAAAAGTGATGTGTGGAACTCAAGATTGGTGAAACTGGAAGAATTGAATGGGCTCGTTGAGCTCTCTTCCGGCGCTCCTTCTGGCCAGAAGACGTCGAGTGGGTCTTCGGATGACGTCGCTTCGGATGTAGTCGAAGCTTCTGAAGCTTCAGACGTCGTATCAAGAGGCTCCTCCGTGGTGGTTGCGACGTTCGGAATAGTTGTATTCGTGGAAGGAACCTCTTCAGTCGTCGTCGTCTCAGCATCGGAAACGGTGGAGTTGTTCCGGAGAGTCGACTGGTCAACGTCGTCAGAAGTCACCGTCGTCGTCGTCAGCTTTTCTGGAATGGTGCTTCCGCTTCTGGAGATGGAACCAGCGAAAGTTGTAGAACTTGAAGAAGACGTGGTAGAAAGAAGCTCGGTGGTGGCGTTGAGAAACTCCGCGTACGGTGCCCCCGCAGTAGTCGTTTCGTTCATCGTGCCATTGCTGAAACCAACGCCGCCTGTAACGTCTTCTGAATTCGAAACTCACATGGGCCTCGGATCCGTATCTTCTCCCACGTTGAAGAGGAAGAAGGTGGCGAGACCGAGGAGAGCGATGACGGCGAGAAAGATGCCGATGCAGGCGAAGATCCAGCAGAAAGTGCCACCCTTCTGCTTCTCCGTCGACGTCTTCTGCTTCTTCCCTCTCTCCTCTTCGTCGCTCTCCGATGACGACTTCGAACGCGTGCGCGACGACATCACCGACGGATGCGACCGCTTCGGATTGACGACGCCGTCCGAGAAGCTGACGTTGTGGTTCGACGGCCGGTTCGACTCCAAATCCACGTCATCGTCGGCCTTCAGAGCCGGCGTATGGGGAAGACTCGTCTTGAGCGCCGAAGGAGCGTCGGAAGGGGCTCGCGGAGCCGCTGCGGGTGGGAGAGGCATCTGTGAGTCGACGCCGAGAAACTCGTAGTCGTTGTTGTTGTTGGTTGTCGTATTGCTCATGGTGAAAGTTGCCGAGTTAGTAGTGGTGGTGGTGGTGCGAGAACGAGGGAATGAGCGGAACTACGCCGAAACGGCTCTTATAGACAAAAGGGGCGGAGCTTCGAATGGGAACACGTGGGAATCTGAAGGTCACGGTGGGAACTGATAAGAAACACGCGTGGGGGAAGAGGAAAAAGTGGAAAAAGAACGGAGAAAAGGGAAAAACGAGCAGAAGAAAGGGCGAAAATTCCCCTTTCAAAGGGCCGGGTCATGATGAATCAGACGCCGCGAAGCGAGAAAAAAAAGAACGTCGCGCTCTGAACTGCCACGTTTTCACGCGAAGCGTCGCGATTGCGTTGCGGTCTAGGGGTCAGAAGGTCACGGGTCACGGTGTCACGTGACACCTCCTCCCCTTCTCTCTTCCTTCAGTTTGCCAGTCATTCCTGAAAATCGCAATTTCGAACTTGCCCGGCACTCGACGGGAAAAATGAAGAAGAAGAAAAAAGAGGAGGAGGAGGACTCGGATTCGTGCACGAATTCATTGTCACCGCAATCGTCGTCGACAGATGTGCCGTTCAAAGTGAAGCCACGTCATCTGGAGACGCGCATCTTCTTCTCCGACTACGACGTCGTCGCCCAGAAACGACTTCTGAAGTGGGCGCAAGACGCCGTTCAGACGATCGCCGAGACGGGCGTCGCATCGGAAAAGGAGCTGTTCGAGCGCATCGGGGTGACGATGAAGACGTCGTTGAGCACGACTCCGGACGTCGTCAACGAGATGAAAACAGTTTGGAACGTGATTGTGGGCGCCGAGTTCGAGTTTGAAGTCGACGCCGTCAGGGACACCGTCTCCTTCTTCGCCGTCGGCGACGTCAAATTCCTGATCTTCAGGACGCCCGCCGTGACGTGACGACGTCACAATGCCACCCGCCGACAATTGACAAATAAAGATGTGAATCATTAAAGCTTTAATAACTGACCTCTTCTTGCTTCTCCTCCTCCTTCTCCTCGGTTTTCCGTCGCAGAAATTTCAGCCGCGACGGCTTCTCGTAACAAAGAGCACCGTAGATGTACTTCTCGAGCTCCCACACGTATTCGGTGCATCGGACGATGTGCTTCCAGCACGTCGACGCGTGGATCCCAATTCTGGCCTCGTCGAGCACGAGCTGCATCGCCAGGAGGTGTTCTCTCGAAGTGCACGTCGACTTTTGCTCGTTGTCGGCGGCGATGGCGTCGTCGCGAAGGTCTTCCAGACAGCACGACGTCTCGACGAGCTGCTCGAAGATCCATCCGCATCGCGACTCCAATCCGAGCACCTGAGCCACTGCGCACAGGTTTCGCATCCCGCAAATCGAGACGGAGATCGCCTCGCGGATCTTCTCCCGACTCTTTCCCTTCCCTTTCACCGACAGGAACGTCGAGAGCACGTCGATGATCATCTGCCACGCGGAGCTCGTCAGCCACCTCGCCACGTGTCTCTCCTCCGTCGTTTCGAGCTCTTCTTGTCGCGTCTGAATCCGTTTCAGCTTCTCGACGTCAGAAAGAAGGCCCTTCTTCTGTCCGTCAAAGTCGTTGATCACATTCCGCAATGTAGGCGTCAGCTGATGGTCGTGCACATCTGCCAGTTTCAGATTGTCGTACACCTTCTCCAGCCATCCGGTTGCCACGTGTATCACGCATCCGGACGTCAACACAGTCTTCTTCAGGTCTTCGAGAGTGAACGTCTCCGGACGTGAGACGTAGCAGAGAGCGGCGTACGTCGTCAGATAGATGGCGTCAGTGTTGAGGAACTCTTGCTGAATCTTCGAACGTGATTTGTAGGCGTCGGCGTGAACTGCGCAAAAGTCTGAAACGAAAAGAAGAAGAAGACGTGCGAAGAGCATTCAGAAGAGCTCACTGGCGTAGAAGTTCGAGGCGAACTGCAGAATGGATTCGTCGATGGAAAGCGTGTTCTTCGGCTGCGCGATGATGTCGAGATTCTCGGAAAACGACTCGACGAACCGTTTCGCAGTGTTCCTCTCGCTCTGAAAATGCAGAAGTTGCCGGGGGTCTGGAATTTCAGCACGACTGACACTCTCATCCAGCTCGCTGGACCTTCTCGCCGAGATCGGAGCCACCTTGAACTTTTGCTCGAGTCTTCTGAGCTTCGCCGCCATCGGATCGTCAGAAGACGGGGCGGAGCCGTCGAAGACGTTCTCCTCGTCCTCATTGACCGTTCCGATCTCCGAATTCTGCCGATCGGCCGCTTTCAGTGAGAAGCTGTTCACGATGGTTTCCTCGGCGTTCTTGAACGTCTCCGCAATCATTTTCCGTTCGTCGTCGGTGAAAAAGCGATGGGTGGCGAGCTGTTTCATGCCGTCCAACATGGCCACAATCGTGCGGACGGCGTCGATGCTCAACTCGAGCTGCGGATTCGTGCACTCGGCGATGCACGTCATCAGCATTCTCCACAACGACAGCGACTTGTTCTTGACACAACTTCTCGCGATCTTGCTCAACTTGGAGCCGTCTCCCAGGATCTTCTTGATCAGCTTCAACGCTTCGGATCTCTGATCCAATTTGGGGAAAAGGAACGCTTTGTGGAAGAGGGCTTCGAGGGACGAGGCGAGCGAAGGATCGGAGATCATCAGACGGATCAGCTGATCCACTATTCTGGAACAACGGGGATCTTAGAAAAGGAGGCGGGGAGGAGAGGAACGAACTGATAAAGAGCCCTCCACGTGAGCGGATTCGTGATGACCGCCGGCGCGAGAGCAAAGTCGATCTGTCCCTCGCCGACGGGCTCCTCGCTCTCGGAGACCTTCGAAGAGCTGCTCATCCCTTTCTGCGGAATTCCCAGCAACAGAATGATCAGCGGACAAACCTTCTCCCAGAGAAGATTCACGAACGGCTGATGCGAGAGGATGCGCAGATTGGAAGTGGTGAGCAGGGCGCAGACGACGTCCAGCGAGATCAAACACTGCTCATGGGAGCTGCTCATCTGCTCCACCTCGGCGCACAGCTCCTCCAGAAGCTTCCCGACGTCCATGTAGACGGCGATGGCGTCCTGAGCCGCCTCGCACACCGAGTATCGGTTCGAGAAGTAGGCGGTGAGCGACTGCGTCGTGGCGGCGCGGCAAGCCACGCGGACGCGCTCCTCCTCGCTCTTCCCGTAGAGACGTTTGTAGATCTGCACGCACTGCTCCACGTCGCTCAACGACACCTTCAGCTCGTTGCTGCACACCATTTCGACGAGCAACTGTAAGAAGGGAAAAGAACTGCAAACGAACTGCGACCGTAATCTTACGGTGATACACTTGCACTGCAACTGACTCTTCCACTCGTCGATGCCCGTCATCGCGTGGAGCACCTGCGAGGGAAGACTGTTCTGCGTCTCTTCTGTGATCGTGTCGTGGTACGTCTGGTCTCGGAGCAGCGCCTGAACACCGTCGACGGCGTGATGAAAGTGCTTCTCGTTGCCATGATCGAAGGCGAGCTCGAAAGCGGAAAGGCACTTCTCGCGCAGATGGACGATCGGAACGTCTTTCTTCTCGTTGAATCGCTTGAATGTCTCTGAAGAAACGTTTCGAGGAGTGTTGCAAACGCGCTCTACCGCCAACCGACCTTTTGCCTGATTGATGGCCTCTTTGGATGCGGAATGCTTGACAGTTCCCGCCAAACCATTCAACGCCGCCTCCATCGGAAGCCAAACTCTCTACAACTGGGGCGAGAATAGCAGAGTGGAGAATATATCGACGAAAAGAGCCGCAAGGGGGGAGGGCTCGCGGAGCCCGTCAGGGGGGCTTGCTCTTTTCCCGTCTGCGTCTTCTTGGCTCGCGCGCGCGCACGTCATCTGAAGAGGGGAAGAGGGGAACCGGATGGGAATAAATGAGATGAAAGGCAAACGGAGAATTCGCTGCGTAGCGGTGATACGGAGCCAGAAGAAGAGAAACGAGTCACGTGACACGTGACACGTCCTTTCTCCCGTTGCCACAACTTGGAGTAGTGACACGTGGCAGATGATAAGAAGCTTATAAAAGAAGGAGAAAACAACAAAAGGGTATCAGTTGAGCGGTACCTGAGAACGACGAAAGAAAAACGAAACATGTACCGGAATCGTCAAGAGATGCGCGAAATGATCTGGAGTCTGGAAGACGCTCTGAAGAAGAAACACGAGAAGATCGCCCGGATGAAGAAGCGCGAGAAGGAGCGTCAGCAGAGGCAGCACGAGCGGCGCGAGAAGGAGCTGGCGTTGCTGCGCGAGCTCGAGAAGGAGCCGCGACGTCGGCTCGCCGTCGTTCACAAGGAGCTCGACGAGTGCGAGGAGACGACGCAGCAGTTCAAAGAGTACGTCAAGTTCAAGAAGGAGCAGGCGCGCGCCGACATGAAGATCATCGCCGAGTGCATCTCGGAGACGTCGGACTTTGTCGACGCCTACAAGCGTCGCGAGCCGAAGGTCAAGGATCAGCTCGACGACGTTCTGTCGTGGCTGTACAAGAAGATTGGCGGCGCGCAATTCCGGACCGTCGAGAACGAGGGCTACGTGGGATTCGAGGACATGCTTCTCAGATACACCGACATGCAACACTCGCTGGCGACGACGGCGAAGGCGCGAAAAGCGTTGCTGAAAGGCGCCGAGACGCTGGCCCCGGACCGTCGTGTGCTCCGTCAGATGAACGAGAAGGTCGTGGAGTGCCAGCTCCGTGCCCGCATTCTTCAGTTGGCGAGAATCATCGAGGGCCGCGGCGTCGAGGAGGATCCGCTCTGCTACGTCTTCTTCATGCCGACTATCCTCGTCGGCCTCACCTACGACAATGCCACCTCGTACCACTACGCCACAGAGTTGCATCGCCTCTGTAGACGTCTTCTGGCTTTCTCGGAAGCGGTTCAGTACGAGCGAGGCCACCACAACCCAGTCGTCACGCAAAGCGGCATTCTGTCCCTTCCGAATCCGAAAGACGCCGTGCCGAGCCTCTATGTTCCCGTCCAGTACGCGGATTGCAATGGAGAGACTTCCGCTCCATGTGAGATTGTTGTGCCTGTCGCGCAGGACAGTTTCCAGTGTCTGAATGTGTCGAACGGAGAATCCATCGCGCCGTCGGACGTAACTTTGCCGCTTGCCGCCAAGGACAGTGCTGTCACCGTGGTTCGTTTGCCACTTCTCCCCCTGGATATCTTTAACGTGCCGTTTTTTTGCAGGTTTCCACGTCTCCTCCGAAACCGTTGCTGGCTAATGGAGAGGTGATGGCTTGTGAAGAGAAGAACAAGTTGGTGGCCAAGAACAGCATCGCTGAGATTGGCCAAAAGTGAAAGAACTTCACACACCGTTGTACAGCAGGAACCGAATTTCTATTTTCTTCTTTTTATTTAAAGAAAATGTTTTTATTAATCAATTTTTGTAATTTTTGAAGTCTTTCCGAGCATTTTTCCGCTTTTTCAATCCGATTTTTGCTCAAAAACGAGCAAAAACACTCGATCGGCGTCGGCCGCGAAGTGCGTGTTTAAAGGCGCACACACTTTCGGCGGCGGGTCTCGCCGCGATTCGTGTACACCCGAACGAGTGCGACCGTACTACTGCCTTGAATTTCCCAACGGCCTACGCCGATTTTTTACCTTTTTTTCATGAAAAACGGTGTTTTTGACTGTTTTTTAAATAAAATTTTACTAAAATTTCGATTTTAATAACCTCTTCTCAATACTCAGTATCGTACGTCGCGTTTCCGCTTTATGCCGTTATTTTTTTGATTTTTTTCACAAATAATAGTTTTCTCGTTTTCAGTGGGTTAAACATGCCCGAGATCATCGGCAAGCTTTTGAAGACTGACGGAAAGGCCGTCACCGACCTCGAGAAGCAAGTCTCGCAGGCTCTGGTTGACCTGGAGACCAACGATGACGTTCAGAGCCAACTCAAGGAGCTTTACATCGTCGGAGTCAAGGTAAATTTTGATATTTTAAAACTTGCAAAAGATTAAATTTTTGTTAAAACCTTCATCGCACCCTGTTTCTCAATTAAAGTTTTTGTTTTTCGAAGAAGTGTCCGACAAAAAACGTGGATTTAGCAATATCTGAAACCAGTAGATTCTTAAAAAGTCGGATTCCTTTTCTATGAGCCAGCAACAAACTACTAATTTTCCCATGTTTGTAGGAGGTCGAGATTGGAAACAAGTCCGCCATCATCATCTACGTCCCAGTGCCGCAGCTCAAGTCATTCCACAAGATCCACCCAGCTCTCGTCCGTGAGCTCGAGAAGAAGTTTGGAGGAAGAGACATCCTGATCCTCGCCAAGGTGCACTCAAAAATAATGGACGATTAACCTCCAAAATTTTTTAGAGACGCATTCTCCCGAAGCCGCAGAGAGGCAGCAAGGCTAGACCGCAAAAGCAGAAGAGACCGCGTTCCCGCACTCTGACCGCTGTTCACGATGCGTGGCTTGATGAGCTTGTCTACCCAGCTGAGGTTGTCGGAAGACGCATTCGCGTGAAGTTGGACGGAAAGAAGGTGTACAAGGTGAGATTTGTCTAGCAAAAAGCTTTGAAGCCACATTTTCAAGCAAAAATTGTGAATCAGCCTCCCCATATAATGCGGCCATCAATGAAATTAATTTACAGGTCCACCTTGACAAGTCCCACCAGACCAACGTCGGACACAAGATTGGAGTCTTCGCTTCGGTTTACCGCAAGCTCACCGGAAAGGATGTCACCTTCGAGTTCCCCGAGCCAATCTTCTAAACATTTTTTGTTGACTTACAATAAATTGTTGATATAATTTATTGTAAGTTCGAAGGGGGTGCAAGGAAAACCGAATACGTCGGACTTGTCGATCAAAATTTCAATGGAAAACTTACTTGGAACGCTAAGGGTACTGCCAAGTGAGGGTCAAACTATTTTATAGGGAGGAATTTAAAAAAAATCATGTTTACATTTGATTTATGTAAGTTGATAGCAGTATAATTTATTAGAAAATTATGCAAAATCAAAGTTCATCGTGAAGATTTCTCTGCTCGAATTTCACATGATATTCCTTCTTCTCCTTGCGGACTTTCGTCTGTCGAATATTCAAAAAGGCATCGGCCTGATCCGGCCGGTCCGGAATCTGACTGCAAAGCCAACGAGTCTGCGGAGTGTCTTTGAAATCTGAAAATGGTCGGGGTCGAAACCGAATTCATCCGAAAATGCTCACATTCTTGACACATTTCACGGAGACAATGGATCGCGTTTGGCTGCTCGTTGAGCTCGCACCATTGGAGCTCGAGACTGCAGAACCTCTCGGGTCTCGTGATGACAGTGGCCACCTCGATCAGCTGGTAGAACTTCTTCTTCATCACATTCTGGCAGCCGTCGTAGGTGAATCCGTTGGGGAAGAGGGTGATATTGGTGCCCTGGAAGGTGAGACACAGCTCGGAGCACAGGTTGTGGAACAGATTGCCACGCAGCCAGAGGTAGACTTGCTCGAGCATCTGCGGCTGGAGGAAGATCTTGTGCTGGAGCACGTTCGTCACCGACATACAGGCGGTGCACTCGAGACAAACCACCGATTCGGTCAGGTTTCCCACTGCAAATCAATCAACCGCTCCGTATCGCCGCTACGCAACCAATTCCGACGTACCTTTCAACGCGTAATCCTCGTCACATCCGGGCGCGATGGCGGTGCAGATCGATTTGGGAGAGGGGAAATGCGAGTAGAAGAGGTTCGACACGTGGAATTCGTCGTCGGTGGTCAGAAGACGGTTGGGACGAAGAAGGCGTTCGTGGACCTCTTCCGAGAAGCGATGGCAAAGAGAGCAGAACGGTCCCGGATGGGCGGCCGCTAGCGTCGAGAAGTAGCCGAACAGCTGGTCTTCGGTGATCGAATTCAGGTCGGTGAGCTGATTGTTGCACACTTCCGACTCACGAGACATGTAGTACTGGAAGAGGAACTCCAAGTGCGGTTTCTAGTCCCTGCCAACTCACGTGCAAAGTGTTCATGTACCACTGGAACGGATCCTCTTTCGACGTCTTCTTCGCGTACACTCGCGTCGCCTCGAACCTCTTCTCGACGTCTTCTGGAGTCGGCTCGGGAATCGGCGCTCCAGAAGTGGAGGCAGAAGGTGTCGACGACGTCGAACCAGCAGGAGCGTCGGAAGAAGGGCCAGCCGGAGACGTCGACGCTTCAGAAGCCGTCGAAGTCGAAGCGGCGCGAGTGGTCGTCGTTGGTGCGCTCGTCGTGAACATCGTCTGATTCGGTTGCGGGCACGGCGCCTGATCGTCGCGAATCCGAATCATTTCCTGGAACGCCGGCGAGAAGCTCGTCCGTTCCGAGGCGAACTCGCGAATTTCCCGCTTCGAGTCGGCGATCAGCGAGGCGAGACGATCGATTTCGCGAGCGGCAAGCGTTTCCGCGACGCTCTCGATGCGGAAACGGCCCGCGCGGAGCGACTCGCGGCACTCTTCGTGCTGAAACAAAAAAACGACCGATTATCGATTGATTTTCGACGCGCGGCGGCGGCGCAAAAACTCACGAATCCGGCGTCGACGGTGACGATTTGATGGAGAAAGAAAAAGGAAAAGAAGAGCGAAAACGAGGCGAGAATCGATCGAAACGCGGCCATTTTCTCGTCTTTTCGTTTCGGAAGTGAGCCTCGTTTTCTTTCGATTTTCCTTTTTCTTATCAATCGCCACCGCCATTATCACAAACTTCCAAAATTTCCAATGCTCGTTTCTCTCATTCCCTCTCTTTCTCCGCCGCTTTCGGAGCATTTTAATGTGCTCTCCGAAGACACGTGTGTGTGCTCCGAAAACGAGGAAGATGAAGAAGGAATCGCTTGTTTTCCGACGAATCTCCACGGAAACATGCTCCGCCGCGTTGCCCGGGGCTCCGCGAGCATCAATCCCGCGGCTCATTGCTTTTTCATTTCGCGGCGGGCTCATTTCATTGTTTCCTTCTTACGACGAATTGCTCGCAATGAAACTTTGTGGTGGCCCACTTCTCGTTTCTCTTGTTTTTCTCGTCTTCTGTCTTGATTCGGAAGGCACGTCGACGACGTTGACGTCTTCTGAAGAACGTGAGTTCGCGATAGGGATTCAGATATCAGAAGACGTTGCGTTTCAGCGAGAAATTGCTCGCTGGCCGAGTTTCGCGAGATTTTCGACGCGATGGAGACAGGTTGCACCGATATCGACGAAGTGACGTGTCTCTGCAAACAGCCTTCCACCACGACTTCAACCACGGCATCAAGCACGACGACGACGATGTCTTCTACTTCTCCTCCTTCTGCTACTTCTGCTACTTCTTCTTCTTCTGTGACGCCTTCTGAGTCCTCTTCAACTTCGGTCACGTCTCCTGAGAAGGAAAAACCATCCACCGCTTCTTCGTCCACATCTTCATCTGCCATGTCATCTACTCCTTCTTCCACGTCATCTCAAACGACGTCTTCTACTTCTACTTCTTCTGTGAAGCCTTCCGAGTCCTCTTCCACATCTGACGCTTCTGAGAAGGAGAAAACATTCACCGCTTCTTCGTCCACGCCTTCTTCTTCCACGTCATCTCAAATGACTTCTTCTTCTTCTATAACGTCTTCTGCAACGCCACCCGCTACGACCGTGGAGAGCACGTCTTCTGAAGCGCCGAGCTCGATTGGAACAACCAAATCGTCGTCTTCAACGCCTTCTGAAACTTCTCTCCTGACGAGCACGTTTTCTGAAGTCCACACGTCAACTGATTCCATCACCTCTACATCAGAATCACCCTCAACGACGTCTCCTACTCCTTCAACGCCTTCTTCCTCGTCTTCTGTTTCTTTGACGTCGTCAACGCCATCCGAGAAGACGTCGACTTCCACGACGCCTTCAACGTCTTCTTCGTCTTTGACGTCACCATCGCCGTCGTCCACGGCAACAACGTCTTCAGATATGACTTCTGAAGTGACGTCAACGTCATTGTCGACGTCTTCTGAGAAGACGCCGGCCGCCACGACACCGTCAACATCGACTTTAACTTCAACTTCAACTCCAACGTCTTCTACTCCAGTTAGAACGTCTTCTACTGGATCCACCTCGACGACTTCAGAGTTCGTTTCCACTTCGTCCACGACGTCTTCATCTTCTATCCCCACGTCTTCTCCTTCCTCATCATCATCGTCGTCGTCGTCGTTTCCGTGGACGTCTTCAGCCACAACAACGTCTTCTGAATCCGACGTCACATGCGGTGAGGTCACAATCTGTGACCTGGACAACGTGACGGAGACGTGGTTCTCGAGGACGACGCCTTCGTACTCCGATCTGACGACGTCTTCTTCCGAATACGCCGACTACAACTGGACGATGTACTACTCTCTTGACTGGAATCTGACGTCTTCTTCTGGCACGACGACGTCTTCTTCGTTGAACATCATCGACGTCGGCCAGGTGGTCACGTATTCCACTTCTGGAACGACGACGACTGCTTCATTGGTGACTTCAGATGATGTCACCACTCGTTCTTCTTCATCTCAATCATCTCAATCATCCACGACGACAACGTCTTCTGCTCGTCAGACGGCTCCAGAAATCGTTGACATCACCAACGTCATCACTTATCCCACGTCTTCAGATCCGTCGTCAACAGCGCCATCAACGACATCTTCTGAGCTGACGTCTTCTGAATCGAAAACGACTTCAGGACCGTCGACGATGACAACGCGAGGTCTTGAAATTGTAGACGTCAGCGATATCATAACTTATTCCACACCTTCGACGTCATCCGACACGTCATCCTCTTCTTCTTCGTCTTCTTCTTCAACGAAAATGACGTCCACGCCTACATCGACATCAACGTCTTCTTCCTCTTCTTCTTCGTCGTCCACAACGTCTACAACGTCATCTGAACCATCCACGTCTACCACAGAATCGACGCCGTCCACTTCAACCATCGAAGCAGAAGCGACGTCCACTTCAGAAGAAGGCACCACACTGACGCCGTCGACGACTACAGAAGACCCGGCGTGCGCGGTCCGATGTCCCGACGGCTACATTTCGGGCGCCACGCTGTGCTTCCTCGTCGCCAACGTCTCCGAGATCGCCTCCTACCAGCTGGCTCTCTCGTTCTGTCAAACCGTCGACTTACGCAATCTCATCTCTCTCGAACATCTCCGCAATCTGAACGATCTGACGGCCCTGAAGTCGTCCGTCAGGGGCTCATCGACGACGTCTTGGTTCTTCGCCAACGGCGGCGGATCCGTCCAGGAGCGCTTCAACAAGGAGGCGAACGTCTTCGACATCAACGCGCTCACCGCGATGACGTCGCCCGTCGCGATGACCGTCGGCATCTCGGAATCCACGTCGAACATCTCCGCCATCTGCGTTTTGCCACGTACGTCTCGCCGCTTCCACAACATCATCTGAATTAATCTTCTCGGTTTTCCAGAGTACTGCAACGTCTCCGAGTGCTTCATCGATTCGTCGTTGACCGTTCTCGGCTTGAACTCTATTCTCACCTCTTCGGAAGACACGATTCTCAGCAAATCGACGGCCAGGTTACTGTAGCCGTCTGAACGTCTTCTGAATGGCTCTTTCAGCATCACGTGCTCCTACACGAAGACGGAGACGAGCGTTTCGTGCGGCTCGCGCGGCAATCTGATGCCGAATCCGACGCAAATCTCGTGTCAACCCGAAGGCGCCGCCCAGAAGTTGACGAACACGACCGCGCAGACGGTCTCCAGCTGCTCGGAGTGCTTCAATCGCGGCACGTCGAACTGCACGACGTCTTCCGACGGGACGGGCTTCGTGTGTCACTGCAAGAACGGCTACTCGGTACGTTGAGCTGGAAACCTCCTGGGCCACGTCCATTCTTCAGATGTCGACGTGCTGGTACACGTCGGACTCGTGCACGTCTTCTACGTGCTCCGGCCACGGAGTGTGCTCCGACACGATGGGAGAGGTGAAGTGCGACTGCGACTGGGGATTCGAGGGAGACGCGTGCGAGACGACGAGGGATCGCGTCTCGAACACGACGGACGCCTTCTTCACGCGACTGAAGAACTCGTTCGACTGGGTCACCGTGTCCGCCGGCACGACTTCAGGATGGACGATGCTGACGATCGTCGCCAAGTCGCTGGGCAAAGTGTACCTGTCGAACGGCGAAGACGATCCGCAGGAGACACATCAGGCGCTCCGAAGCATTCTGATGACGTTCGGATCGACGTGCGTCCTGCTGTTCCACGATCCGTACCTGTTCAAGATCTCGCAGGCGACGTGTCGGATGTTCTTCATTCTTATCCACTTCAGCTTCCTCGGCGGTTCGTTTGTTTGGAAGGGGGCAGATGCCGGATTACTGTACTTTCAGCGATGATCCAGTGGATGCTCGAGGGCTACAATGCGAATCAAGTGGTCCGATGCATCCATCTGAACGAGTGGGAGCGCGATTTCAAAGGCAAGAGGGCGTGGGGAATCATGGCCGCTCCGAGGCTCGTCGTCCCGATGCTCCTGCTCTCCGTCGCGTTGGCCGTCATCTTCCAGACGAGTAGGCGTCTCGGGGGGAACGTCTTCTGAATGCCGACGTCGCTTCTTTCAGACTGGTACGAATTGCCTTCCACGTGGACTTGCGTCGGCGTCATCTGCAACTCGACGACTTCTGTCTACCTCGCCGTCCTCTGGATCGTCATCGGATTCAACGTCGCGACGGCGGCGTTCGCCGAATCCAGCATTCTGCTGACAAAGTGAGTACAGTGCACATCTGGAGAAAGCGACGAACGTCTTCTGAATTCAGACGACGTCCCCTGTACAATCTGAAGATTCGTCAGCGAATCGAGCGGAATGAAGGCGTCCAGGACGGTTGGGTGGCCGAGAAGTGTCGTCGAAACACGATTCTCTGCTCCGTCGGCGTCTTTTTGCTCTCCGCCTACTGGCTTCTCACGATTCTGGCGTCCGACAAGACGAGCCAGAAGGCGTTGGGATGGCTGACGATGGCCGCTTCGCTCGCCTACGGCTTCTTCTCGTTCGTGCAGGGCGCCTACACCGATCCCACTGTGAGTCACAAAACCGCGACGCGCGACCGCAACGCGTCTCGCCGTTTTCAGCTCTGGTCGTCCATCATGTGGATGTGCATGAAGCGTCTTCCGGCTCGCTTCGCGCCCTCCTACGATCCGATCTCGATGTGGACGCGTGAGGAAGTGAAGCGAATCGAGAAGATGTCGAAACTCGAGCAGCGTCGGATGAGAACCGAGATGCTCCCCCGCAACAAACGCCTCTTCCTCCACCACAAATGGGATCTGCAGCTGAACGAGCGACTCGCGGGCGGCGACGAACTGAACGCCTCTCTGCTGGAGCTCCTTCGAAACGAGTCGACACGCCACGAGCAGTGCTCGGGGAGCCCATTCCAGAAGCGACAGCTGCACGAGACGTTCGCCGAATTCGTGCGCATCGTGTCGGATCGACCGCCGCGCGACGATCTTCTGGAAGTTCGGGCGAAGAGCGAGGCGGTCACTCTGTGCGCCGAGAAAGACGACGGATCGGCGCGTGTGACGAGATTCATGCTCGTCCCTCGGATTGACGTCTTCGAGCCGGAGGAGAGTTCGGAAGACGTCGACGATGATGCCGCCGCGAAGAGACTCGAGAACGAGGTGGAGAAGGTGAGAGATCCGTCCTTCAAGTGCGGAGCACCTCCGGTGGTAGTCTACTTCCTATTTGGAGGCTAGATGAAAGTGAGGGTTGAGGACGGACTTGAACTCGTGACCTCTCGATCGCCAGCGGCCGCCACTACCGACTGAGCTACCCGAGAGAGAGAGAAACTCTCTGCGTCTCTCGACTCCACGTGCTCTCTCTAATTTCTCAATTCCAGGAAAACTACAAAATCGCGCGCGAAGAAGCCGTCGCCCAGAACAACTTCATGAATTCGGCCATCAAATTCCGATATTACGGAAAGATCAAAGCGTGACGCATTCAATTGAACCTGTTAATAAAAAATGTGTTGACTGTTGTTCGAAAAGAAAAAGAAATCTTTATTTACATTTAAAAAATTTGAAAAAAATCATAAATTTATATTACGCAAAAAAGGAGAGAGAATTAGGTGAAAAGTGAGAATATTTAAGGAAAAAATGATAAGTGTTCAAATATTTATTGATTTTTTTTTCGGAAGAATTGAGAGTTAAGGCATTGTGGAAGAGGAATCACAGAATGGGGGAAAACAAGGCCAGCGAGTGGAAAATCTAGCAATTAATAGGTGAGAGAAAGTGAATGAAGAGGGTGCGAGATAAAGCATGTCGAGAGAGGGAGACGCAGAGAAAAGAAGGCGGGAATTCAAATAATGCAGAGGGCAAGTTACGAAGAGAGTTGTTGTTGTTGTTTTTGAACTTTCCGATCGGAATACAGTATTATGGGCGACCTCGTTTCGTGGAAGGGGGCAGGATGGGATTACGGTAGTTTTTGAGAGTGAGAAGAGGGGAATCAAAATGCTTATGATATGATTGAAGAGGAATAGAGACAGTGAGAGAGATTACTGGTAATGGGGCAGTCCGAGTATCGATTTCGACAGTTCTGGCAACCGAATCGACGGATGAAGCGATTCCTGATGATGTCCCTGCGACGTCGTCTGTTGTTGTTGTTGTTGTTGGGGAGGCGGCGGTGGCGGTGGCTGCAGCTGAAGGTGTTGCTGATGCGGATGGCCGCCGTTCGACTGCATCGGATCCATTTGGAAGTGCGGCGGGCCGGGCGGCACTCCGAGATGCTGCTGGGGAGCCATGTGAGCCATCGTGTTGCCGTACATCATGTGCTGAGGAGTGGGCGGGGCTTGTTGCTCTTGCATTCCACTGGGTCCTTGACCGAGGAGCGACGGGTTGGGAAGGTTGTACTTCTGGAAGGAGGCATGGTTGGGGTTACTGTAGAAGAGGGAGCAGGGGTGTGCACAGAGGAGAAGCGTGTGTGGAAGAAAGAAGCAAGCTTACACTATAGATAGACTCGATAGGCAGCAGTGGGCGGGGCTTGAGTTCGGAGCTCTGAAAGCAGAAAACGAGGTGCGAACAAGAACAAGCGGAAAGGGTTAGAGGGGAGTGCAGTTCGGAGGCGTGGGGGAAAGACTCACCAGCGGATTCTCGAAGATGTCCATGTAGTTGTTGGCGCCGAGAGAGCCCTCCTCGAGGATGCCCTCCTTCGAGTCGAGCATCTCCTCCTTGCCCTTCCACATCATCATCTCCTTCGTGTCCTCCTCTTTGCACGTCGTCGTCTTCCAGTGCGTTCGCAGTCCGCTCGGCGAGATGTACTTTTTGCCGCACGTCCCACAACTGTACGGTCGCTCGTTGGCGTGCAACCGTTTGTGAAGCCGGAGATGGACGTATTGCGTGAATTTCGCGTCGCACACGTCGCACGTGTACGGCTTCTGGCCGTTGTGAAGACGTAGATGCGTCTTGAGGTTCGACGTCGACGAGAATCGCTTGTCACAAATGTCACACCGGTGCGGACGTTCGCCGGTGTGCACGAGATGGTGCTTCTGGAGGTGGGCGAGCTGCGTGAACACTTTTGTGCAGATCTCGCACTTGAACGGCCTCTCTCCGGTGTGCGTTCTGGAGAGATTGTCTTTCAGCACGCATATCTCGAGAACTAGAAGAGATAGAAAGAAGGCGTCAACTACCGAAATGTAGCTGACAAGGCAAGGAACATTTCGTCAGTTGACAACTTTCTTCCATCTCTTCCAGTTTTTAAGATATGGACTCTCAAAACTCACCTGAGGTGCACTTTGAGATTCGAGAGCTGTCCGAACGTCTTGTTGCAATCCTTGCACGCGTACCTCGTCTTTCCGTTCTCCTGCGATTGTACATACTGAAATGAGACATTACATTCTCTTTTTCTTCCTCTCTCTTACATTCGGAACGCCGTTGAACGACGAATCGTTGTGCGACGAGGCGGAATTCGGCACGAACGGCAGCTGATGGAACGAGGAGGCGTGCCCGCTTCCGCCGCCACCGAACCCGCCGCCCATGCCACCGTTGCCGCCGAACGCCGGTGTCGCCGATGTGAAGAGCGGTTTCAGCTCGTGCTGGAAATCCTGACTGCCGTAGATGGCCGCGTAGTTGCCAAAGTGCGTGCCGGCGGTGGCGGCGAGCACCGGTTGCACGTCGATCGGCTGACCGGATCGGCCGCCCGTCGCCGTTATCGTGGCGGCCGTCTGGGCGACCGGCGGCACGAACATTGTCGTTTCGGCGAGCTCTGCAAGAGAAACGTCTTCTTCTTCTCGAATCGGCGTGTGATTTGTGTCTTCTTCTTCTTCTCCCAATCGATCGATAACCACCCCCTCCCCCACTTTTCACGACTTCTGATGACCTACCCAATGAGGAGAGGCTAATGAATAACTGGAAGGGACTGTTTTGGTTCAAGTGCACCATGATCGGAATGAGAATCGAGTTGGAACTCGCAGAAGACGACGTCATCTTCTCGACGACGACGTCAGTAAGTAAAAAGACGGCGAAGGAGAGGGGAAAGTGAAGGTTCGACAATCAAAACATCTTACCCCTCCCTCTCTCGTCAACATTCTCTCTCTCTCTTTTATCTTTTCCCCTCGAAAACCTACTCGTCAACTGCAACGTCGTCCTCCTCAAATAGTCCTTGTACATCGCCAACGGATCGAGCGCCGCCGGCCGAACAGGCGCCGTGAAGCTCGTCATTCGCGTCGGCACCGGTCTCACGACGGGATTCTGGATGACGTTCGGACGGGACACCTCCGCCGTCGACGGCCGACAGATGACGCGGCTCTTCGTCGCCTCTTCGACGTCCTCCTCGTCGTCGTCGTCTTCTTCCACGTCGACCATCTCCTCGTCGTTGTCGCTCGTCGAGGAGGAGAGTGTGTCCACCGGCTCTTCTGTTGACGTCGTCGCCAGTTTCGGCTTCTTCTTCTTCACCGAATAGTCGATGGCCTCCGGCACCGAGATGGCAGTCGTCGAGGCGGGCGGAGCAGCTGGCTCTTGTGTCGGCACTGCCGGAGCACGCGTGCGAACGTACGGGCTCGCCGAGTAGTTCAGCTTCCGCGCGTAGTCCCGGCTGAACCAGAACGACAGTTCCGTGTTCGCCTCGATCTTCTTCACCGTGTAAAAGTAGATGTCGTTGCCGATCTGCGCGGCGACGAGATTCTGAGCATCGTCCGCTTCGGCCGCCGCCACGTACTTCATCCAATTCGATCGGCCGTCGTCCTTCACACATATCGTCTTGGTGAGACGGCCACCGGACGGCGAGAAGATCTTCCATTCTTCGGGAAACTCGTCGAACGGCACCTCTTCTCGGGCCGTCGTTCCGCCCGCCATCGACGCCTCCGCCGGACACACGAGCGCCGAGTCGACGTCGACGAGACGGATCTCGCCGACGAGCGGCCCGAATCGAACGCCCCGCGGGATGTGGTCGGACGACCAGATTGTGCACTTCTTCCGGTTCTTCGACGACGCCTTCAGAAGCAAGTTCATCGGCAACGTGCACTCGGATCGCTTCGGATTCGGCTGCAACAACGGAGTGGGGTGTTCGTCGGAGCGCACTTGCATCATCTCGAGACTTACCAGAGCGACGACCTTGTCGGGAACATGGAAGATGCACAGCTCGGCGAGACACTCATCGGGCGACTCTTTCCAGTTGGTGGTGCCTGTAATTACTGTCTCTCTGTGTGTTTTTATTTTCGTTTTCCTCCGGGTTCCCGCCACTTTTTCGTCGCCCCCCGCTCAATGAGAGGACGAAAGAACATTGTGATAAGCGAGTCGGAAAGGGGGGAGATAAGCTTGGCGGCAAAATTTGATAAGCGAGGAGGAGGAGGAGGGAAAAGAGGTGCGCTCCTCCTCGGTCGTCGCCAATTCGATTCGGTTTCCCGCGCGCGCACGCGTCCTTCACGGATCGACGGGCGCCGCCAGAAAACTACCGTAATCCTTGCAGCAGCACCCACTCACTTGGATTCGAAGTGGAAGACGTGGAAGAAGACGTCGTCGCGGGAGCCGAAGAAGAAGAGGAAGAAGAAGGCGGAGGCGGAGGAGGAGACGTCGACGAAGATGATGACGTGGCAGCAGACGAGGAGAGCGGCGAGTGTAGTGGTGGTGGAGCAGATGAGAAGGGCGCCGGCGGGACGCCGTCGTCCCCGCTTCCTTGACCCATTTGGCAGGGGGGAGAAGAAGAGGAAGAAGAGGAGGGAACTGAAACAGAACACGGAGATCCTTCTGGAAATAGGAGAGAGAAAACGCCGAGAGAGAGAGAGACAGAGGGGGAGGAATCAGGAAAACGGCGTCGAAACAGTCGGAGGTGATAAGGGAAGTGACAAGCGTTTTCTTTGGAGGCGAAACCCATCGAGAGAGAGAGAGTGTGTGGGAGCCGGAGGGATCAGACAGAAAGCGACTCGAAAAGGGGTCATCAACACCTTTGGATGGCTGATTGAGAGCTACAGTAATCCTGTCGCCCCTCTTTCTAGAAAACCAGAAAACGAGGGATGCGCCTTGAAACAGATATCTACAGTAACCAGACACAGAAGCCCTTAGAAGAATGATGTCATGTTTCTGAGTTTTTGGGAGCGAGTAAGTAAAGAAAAAACGAAAATTTTTTCTTCTCGAAAGTTGTCAACGGGGCCGAGAAGGCGGGGTCACTGGTATTTGCAGAAGAAGAAGAAGAAAAAGTGTTTCCACAAAATGGTGGCACCTGGGAAGGAGAAGAAGAAGCCGTCAAAGGGGGCGACACACTGGTTACGGTAGTCGGGTAAATATTGGGGGGAATTCATCCGATTCTCGATTTGGAGAGAGAGAGAGAGAACGTTCAAAAGTATACAGAAGGAAAGAGAAAAGAAAAAGCGTTGCTGGCTGGTGGTGGTGGGGGAGAAGCGGCGAGAAAATAGCTGCTGGAGAGAGGGGGACACGAACGGATTACGGTAGTTCAGAAAGAGAGAGAGAGAGAGAGAGAGACGCAGAGTCATGGTCAGTCGTGGCGCCGCCCGAGAATAGTGTGTGTGTGTGTGTGTGTGTCGTCTCTTCTAGGCCACTCATCCGTGGATTCATCTCTCTCTCTCTCCGCTTGAGACATAGAGAGACATGGAGAGAGAGAGAGAGAGAGAGAGAGAGAGAGAGAGAGAGAGAGAGAGAGAGAGAGAGAGAGAGAGAGAGAGGAAAGGAGAAAGGACCGGTTCGTCCCCCCCCCCCCGTTTTGTTCGCGCACTCTCTTGCATAATGGACGCGCGCGCGCAGGCTTCTTCGTCCGTCGTCGTCGCCGTGGTGGTGGAGCGACAGCCAGCCAGAAGCAGAAGAAGCCGTCGACGTCTTCTTTCCCCCCCTTCAGGACCTGTTCTTGCATATCGCCGCCGCAGATCCGCACTCTTCTCTCCTCAGTTTGTGTGTGATTCCGATCGTCTTCTTCTTCTTCTTCTCCGTCAAAGAAAAGAGAAAGAGACGTCTTCTCCTCCGTCGGATGTTTGTTGGAAGGAGGCTATGAAGGAAAAGCTTTCGTTTCTTTTCACAACGGAGGAAAGCGTGGGGATTGAAAAAGGGAAACGGTTCGAAAGTGGCGCGCGGCCTAACTTTTCACGGTTGCAGATTCTAGGCCATCATGAGGAGCACATTGATAGGCACTATTTCGGGGGATTCAAGCCAAAAGCGAAAGGATGACCTAACTTTCTCCCGCAATCCTAGTCCCTCCCTCGCCCCGAGACTGACGAGAGAGAGAGAGAGAAATCACGTAACTTTCGCGTCGTCCCCCCTTCCCTCTCGCAAAAGATCTAGGACATCGAATGGGGGGGGGGGGGATTTGTTGTTTTGTACTTGATTCCAAAACGGAAAGGGTCATCACTTTCCACATCATCTGAAGGAAGAAGACGCAGAAGAAGAAGAAGAAGACGTCATCGACGTGTTTCCTCGTTCATCGTGGATTCTGAAGGGACGAAGTGACCCACCCCTTCTTCTTTCTTTTTACAAGTTCAATCTTCTTCCAATTCAACACGCCTTAATTATTATTATTATTATTATGACACCTCCCCATCCCATCCTCCTTCAATTTTTGGGGGTCAAGTTGTACACCTCTTCTTCTTCTCCGACGTCTTCTTCTTCTTCTTCTCATTTCTCCTCCGCACCGAGATACGGGTGGTAAAGAGGCGAGAAAGTGACAGAGAGAGAGAAGGAGAGAATCGTGCGCGCGCGCACCGACCTGTACCGACTGGTACGAAGGTGAAATCGCCTCTCCTCTTCGAAGCGCCAACGCCGCCGCCGCCGCCGGCGACGTCGTCGTCCCGTCCCGTCGGATGGATGAGAGCGGCCATTCGACGACGACGAGAATCATCGGTGCGCGCGCGCGCGCAACAGCCGAAATAGAAGAATGGGGGGCCGAACGAAAAGGTCGTGTGGAAAACGAGGCCGCAGAAGACGTGAATTCAGAAGATCCAGACAGACACGAGCGAACAGTATCACATGAGACCCCCCTTAACTGGCGCGCGCGCGCGCGATAAAAAGTGAAAACGTGGAAAGCGAGAAGAACGGTGATCGGGATTTGTGAAAATTGGAAACCGCTGTGAATGTGGCCTAACTTTCTCCTCTTCCATCATCATCTAGTACTACCGTAGTGATTCTTGTGGCCGATCAAAAACCGAAGAAGCGAGAGCGATTCCTTAGGGGTGCGAGACAAGAAAAGCGTTTCGAGAAAAGCGAAAAACGGGGCGTATCGTCGAAATGAGGAGGCAAATTGATGATAAAATAAGAAAAGCGAGAAAAAGCGGGGGGATTTGGGTGGTGAGGAAGCGGGGGGAAAAACGAGAAAATGATGGTCTCCAAATCCAGTTGATTTCCCCCCGTCTTTCTTCTTCATTGCGCGACGATCGTCGAAAATGGAGGAAGGAGGAGACGTTTCGAATCCAGGAGAAAAGGCGCGAGAAGGAAGATCTCTCGGAAGAAAACGGGGGCGGAAGGGATTTCACTATCAAAATGGAAATCGAAAAATCTCTCCCCAAACGGTGGGGGACGATTTGGTGGTGGAAGGAAATAAAGAAATAGAGAGAGAGAGACAGAGAGAGAGAGAGAGAGGGAATGAAATGGTTTTTCGGAAAAGAGAGACAGAGAGGTAATAGGTGGAGGCGCGCGCGCACGGCCTTCAGACGGACCGACCGACGGATACTACCACCACCACTACTACTACGAGACACGACGAAGAATCGTACCCGCGCGCATGCATTGTTGAGAAGAAGAGACTGAAAGAAAGAGAGAGAGAGAGAGAGAGAGACAAAGAGAGAGAGAGAGAGAGACACGGAAACTGCTTCTGCTTCGGAACTATTTGGGTTCTGGATTGGAAGAAGCTGTTTCGAAACGGCAGAGGTAATGAGCGTCTGAAGGCGTGGAACTTTGTCCAACTGAAATTGCATCCTTGCTTTAGACCCGAAAAACGAGAGGGGACCGTATTTAGCGTGATCGAGAGGCTCCCCCATGTAGTTTGAGTTTCAGAGGCCATATCTTGGGAACTAGAAGAGATAGGAAAAAGTTGTCAACTATCGAAATGTTCCTCAAACTGTCAGCTACATTTCGGTAGTTGACAACTTTCTTCCATCTCTTCTAGTTTTCAAGATATGAGTGCTGAAAGCCGAGTCACTCGAAAGAAGCCGCTCTTTCAACCTAAATTCCGCGCGCCTCTCTCATCCACCGCCATTCTTCACATTCTGATCCTCATTTCGCTGAAACAAAAAAAAGGCGAGGAGACAAAGAGAACGTCTCGAATTGACCTTGGCGCCCCCCGAATCATCATCGACATCTCTCTTCCTCTTTTTCTTTTCGTTTCGAGACCTCCCTTTTTGTTCGTTCCCCTCCTCCTCGGTTTTTCTTCTTTCCGACTGGCAACTAGGTCATTCGGAACACAAGACAACTCTCTCGCGGCTGCGGCGAGAGAATTCCTCACGCAGGTGCCAATTTGAGTGGCTTGCGAGGGAGAGACTAGGTTTCTCTCTCGCGACAAAGTTCGGCCACTGATTTTCAATGGTTGAGACCCTTTGGGGGTCTCGATTTCCATCTTATCTCCAGCTATCTGGGCGAGCACACTAGGAGACTCTCGCACCCCTGCTCTCTGCCTAAGCCCCGCCCACTTCCCATGCATTGCATAGTGGCGGGCGGAACCCGCGAGATGTCGGCCGCTTGTCTAGGTGCCCCCTTATAAACGCGCGCGCAACTGGTAACCTCGTTCTTCCGAGAACATATACTAAAATTGGAACAATACAGAGAAGATTAGCATGGCCCCTGCGCAAGGATGACACGCAAATTCGTGAAGCGTTCCAAATTTTTTTTGAAATTTGGTATGAATATGGAAAGTATAGAAAGAGAAAGAAAAGGAAGCCGAAAGAAGATGTTTTGTTGCTTTTCCTCCTCGTAAATCAATAGGGATAGAACGCGAAACCAGTGTCCGAAACGACACCCCGAAAAGTATGATGATGATGAGGGAAAAGGAGGGCGAAAAACTAGAAATGCAGGCAGGCAGAAATGGACAGTGGTCAGTCAAAAAAGGGATACACAACGAGAGACCAGTCCGTCGTGCATAATGGACAGTTTGCGAACGAATCGTAATAGTTTATTCGGACGAAGAACAGGAGAAGTGTGGGAGGGAAGAACCCGCGGGTGGAAACAGACGATATAAAGATACATATACACAAGGAGTGTCTAGACGGTGAACGGAAATCTAGTGAGGGGGAAGAGTGTCGGAGGATACGTACAAGCGAGAGAAAAGGCATCGGGAGCAGCGGTATTACAGACGGGACGCAGTCACAGACTTCGGGAAGCAAGCGAATTGGGATGAGATTCAGTTCAAGTCCATCGGTATCGGATGGTCGGGAACGAGGGAGGCGAAGAAGGAGGTGACGAACGAGTAGACTGTCGCCAGGAACACTTGCATTCCAGTCGGTTGGGCTGGAGCCGGCGGGGCAGCGGGAGCTTCGCCTTCCGGTGGAGCCTGCAATGAGATTGAGATTGAAGACGTCCTTTTACTCCGTCTGTGATAGACTAACCACATTCTCTCCGTCGTTCTCGCCGTTATTGTTGTTGTTGACCTGTGGTTCCTGAGCAGCCGGAGCAGCTTGAGCCTGAGCCTGAGCAAGCTGTCTGGCCTGATTGCGACGAAGTTGGATAAAGTAGACGAAGAGGGCCGCGCAGAGGACGATCGCGAATCTTTCGAACGACGAGTAGAGCAGGATGGCCGAGAAGAGCAGGACGAGTTTGAAGATGCGGTAGCCGAATTCGAGAATATCCACACGGCCCGCATTCCCGTTTCCGCCGGGCTGGTCCGCCACTTGAACGGCTTCCGGAGCCTGGTGTCCCTGGACTCGGGCTCTCCACGCGTGTGCGTTTTGTTCGAGAACAGCCGAACGATTGACGACTGCCGGTTGATTTGCGATCGCGTAGGCCAAATAGTGGCCCGCCAGTCGATGGCTCTCCTCAACTTGAGCGTCCGGTGACAATTGATTGTACGCATTCCAGTATTCTTGCCACGCGATCACGTTTTGCGGGTACAGCGGATGCTCGGTGGTTTGGAAAGCCGGACTGAAAGGTTTTCGAATGAAATCGGAATCTCGGTTTCAGAAGGTGACGCCTACAGTTGACGTCCTCCTCCGTTCACATTTCTTCTTCGAACATCGGCGGCCGGTTGGGCTCGATAAGGTTGCGAAATCATCAGATGGAAGAATATTTGTTCGCCATCAGAGGCAACATGGTTTCTGAAACATCGTGCGTCTCTTCAGAACTCAAATTCCGAATCTGCACCTCTTCTGCAGCACGTTATTGATGGTCTGCTCGTCGCGCAAGACACTTCCAGAGAAAATGAGGCGTTGCGCGGTGACTGCCTGAAACGGAAAGTTTAGTTTTGGCAAATTCAGTCATAAACTGACCGGATGGGCGTCGACACAAGTCCTGATGTGCTCTTTGACTTGCTTAACGGTCCAGCTCGTCGGACACGTAAAAGTGAGGTCGCTTTCCGGTTGGTACGTCTGTCGGATCGTCAAATCCACTTCTTCCGGGATCAGTGGCTCCGCCGCTGGCACCTCGATGTTTTCCGTCATTCTGAAAACCCGGAAATATCAAGTGCTGAAAGTTTCAGACAAAAACGAAGGAAAACAGGCGGTTTCAAGGGAATATCGATTGGTTTTCGGTGCGAAAGCGAAGAAAAGCGAAGATCTGGCAAGAAGCCGAACAGGTGCGAAAACGTGTTTTCATCCGACACGATGCGCCACTCTTCGCTGTCGAAATCGATCAATTTTGTGTCGAATTACGACACGTTCACTTGGAAATGCAAAAAGTACGGTGTCGGCGGTGGGTCTCGCCACGATTGACCGGCGAGAGTGTCGCGAGGGCGTGGAATCGTTGACATGCTTTTGCCTGCTTTTCCTCGCTTTCTTCAGTTTTTCAAAACAAAAAATTGGTTTTTAGTTTAAAAATCGCTATTATTCTTTTGTTATTGTTAATTAAGCGTAAATATGCGCTTCAAAAATGAGGGAAATTTCTGAAAACTGAGCCCCTCGCCGAGTTTGATGGCAAACTGATAACAAAAATCGGAAACTTCTAGAGTTATCTTTTCGATAAAGTTTTTTTTTGCCAGTGACGTCAGAGAACAACGACGTTTTTACCCCTCAAACCTCGGAAAATCGATAAAGCGCTTGTACACGTGTCATTAGACATTGTCGACGTCAGCATTGTTTCTCGACGCCTCTTTCGTCATATTTTCGAATCACAAGCGAATTCTTCGGCTTTCAGATGGATTTGGAAAATTTCCTTCTCGGAATCCCCGTCGTAACGCGATATTGGTTCCTCGCATCGACTGTCATTCCCCTTCTCGGTCGCTTCGGGTTCATCAATGCACAATGGATGTTCTTAAATTGGGATCTTGTTGTGAACAAGTTTCAAGTGAGTTTTTCTATAGTTTTCTTTAAAAAATTGAGATAAAACGAGATATTTCAGTTCTGGAGGCCTTTCACGGCTCTTGTATATTACCCGGTGACACCTCAAACGGGTTTCCACTGGTTGATGATGTGCTACTTCCTGTACAACTATTCGAAGACGCTGGAAAGGGAAACGTATCGGGGAAGGTCCGCTGACTACCTTTTCATGCTCATCTTCAACTGGTTCTTCTGTGCGGTAAGCTGAAAGCTCCTGGTTTTTCTTAGCTGAATCGTCAATTTCAGGGTCTCTGCATGGCTCTCGACATCTATTTCTTGCTTGAGCCGATGGTGATTTCCGTTCTCTACGTGTGGTGCCAAGTGAACAAGGACACGATCGTCTCTTTCTGGTTCGGAATGCGCTTCCCGGCTCGCTACCTTCCGTGGGTCCTCTGGGGCTTCAACGCGGTGCTACGTGGCGGAGGCACGAACGAGCTCGTCGGAATCTTTGTTGGACACGCCTACTTCTTCGTGGCTCTCAAATATCCAGACGAGTACGGCGTCGATCTCATCTCCACCCCCGAATTCCTGCACCGTCTTCTGCCGGACGAGGAAGGAGGTATTCACGGACAAGACGGCAACATCCGCCAGCCACGACAGCAGCCAAGAGGACACCAATGGCCAGGAGGCGCCGGAGCCCGTCTTGGAGGAAACTAATATATTAGCATTTCGTCTAGTAATTTATTCCATTTTTTTCGTCTTCCTTCTCTCTTGCCCCAATCCTCTGGGGGGAAACCGAACAATTGCGCATCATCACGAGTCATTTTGTGTATCATGTAAATAAAAAGAGTACAGTTACTTTCATAATCCGATATTCAGTATTCAGGAGGGTGCGTCGGAGGAGACGTGAGATTTGAGTGGATGCGACAGCGAGAATCGAATCAACGACTTCTTCTTATTCGTGCCGGCAAAGAAGAAACTCACGTCTTCTTTGTCACCTTCTTACTGCTTCTTCTTCTTCCTCACAATAATGATGCAAAAACTTTCGTTTCTCTTCTTTTCCTTCTTTCTGCAGTTGTGTCTCGAAAAGTTTCAAAAATATGACAAATTGGCTCACAAAGATGTGCTCGCCGAGCCCCCTGAACCTAATGGCCCATTTCGGAGAGAAAAGAGAAGAAGAGCGGCGGGGGAGGGGCCGTTTGGCGGGCGGAGAGCGCGAGAAAAGGATAACTCGCAACATATCACCCACACAAACGCCTTTCTTTTACGTTTTTTCCAGCTCCATTCGAATGCATTTTCAACCCAGTTTTCATTCCTAATACCATAGTCTTTCGGAGTTTAAAGGCGCAGCACTGAACTTTATCAGCTACCGTACATCTCAAAATGTTAAAGGCGCAGCCCCGTTTTTAGTTGTTGGTGCCACTCGATTGGGAGGGAGTGGAAGCGAGAAAATTCGGCGCGGGCGGCGTCTCTTGAAATAATTGTCTCAAAGTGGGTGGAGAGAGAGTAAGAGAGTGGTGAGCAGCACATAAAAATGTGTCCTTTTTCGGACGCACAACCAAATTGAATAGAATTCACAGAAGCCCGTCGCACCAACGTGGGCCCCCGTTTCTCTCCCGCGTTTTTTTCTATTTTCGCACCTCTTCAGGAGACACGACTATGGAACAACGAAAGCGGTGATTATGACGTGAAAGAGGTTTCCCGATTTAGAGGTCCTTCCTCCTCTTTTCCCCCCGCTTTTTCCTCACAACTTTCCAGCGAGATCAAAGACACTCTTTCGCATTCTTTGAACGTTTTGAAGGAACATGTGGCGGTACCTGCCATGAAAACTGCTAGTTTATTGGCGCGGCGACAAGTGTGTGTGTGCCATTTCAGACGGGTCTCGCAGCGAAATCAAGACGTTTCGTGTCAAGACCCTTCCTTCCCCTATCTCATTTGAATCTTCTCCTCCTGCTCTTCTGCACAGACCGTGACGTGTTTCAATGACATCACCTCTTCTTTTTCTCGCTGACACGCCTTCTTCTGTTCCACCCTCGCCCGCCTCCACCACCTAATTCGATCAGCGCTTTTCCGGGAAATGAGTGACTTCTCGCCGCATCATCATATTGCCCGCCAATTGCAAGTGCGCTCCATCGAACTTTTACTAGAGGGTGGGACAAAGGGGGCGTGGCCTGCCTCTCTCTCTCTCACTTCAGAAGAAGAAGAAGAAGAAGAAATTCTGAAGGCGTCGACGACGACACAAAAAGGAGGAGAAGAGGAAAAAGAAGGCGTTGAGTTAACATAAGTTCGTCAAAATACGCGGGCTCCGCAGAGCCGACTGATTTGGGGGTGTCTCTTCTCTCTCCTCGCCTTCAACTTTTTGCCCACTCTGTACACACTCGTCGTGTAGCCTGACGGAGAAGTAGAAGACGTCGACGTCTTCTTCTTCTGAAGTCATCATCGTGATGACACGTGGCACTCTCAGGCTCCGCCTACACGTCGTCTTCTTCTTCTTCTTCTCATCCGAAATTCATGTGTTTTGCGAGAGATCGACGTCTTCTTCTTCTTCTTCTTCTGATTATTACCTTCATTCCCGAGCGGCAGAAGACGTGGGATAGGAAGGAAAGAAGACGTGTAGGAGAAAAAGAAGGCGTCGGGACATCATCTGAAACAGCACACGTGCACTTTGTGACGAATTCAGCGGCGCGTCTGGAAGCGTCTCTATTTGGAGACATCCGGTCCCCTTCCTTCTCCTTCAACGTCTTCTGAATTCTGAATCCACTCTCCTCCCTCTCGACAAAACAACAACAACAATCCTTTGCTTCGTCGTCGTCGTCGAAGTGAAGAGAGAGAGAGACTCGGAATAATCTTTTTGCTCCCTTTCCCGGCCCCTTCTCCTCCGAGCCGCCCATCTCCTTCTTCTTCTTCTTCCTCTCCTTCCCCTCGACGACGTCTTCTTCTCCCCAGAAGAAGCAGATGGAGAAGTTGGAGCTCAAAGAGCTCAACAAAGAGGATTCCGGATGTACTCCCCTCAGGACACGGATTTCCAGTGGCACACACACACACACATACCGTAATCCCCGGCTCCCCCTTCCCTTCTTTGACTCATCCTCCTCCTGATTGCCCATATTTGTGTTTTCCCGCCCTCTTCTTCTTCTTTTCTCCGTCCTCCTTTTTCTACAAATCTAGGCACCTGGCTTTTCCTAGGCCA